>OY992793.1:11313548-12563548 GCA_963921375.1 Tiliacea citrago | reverse complement strand
GAATATATCTTTATCTTATAAACAATAAAACAAATCAAGCCTTGCCAAAACTATTGATGATCTGAGATTCTGTGGTCGCTGTCACTCATCCAATGATAACTAAGCCTGTCACACACGAACCAACGACTAATCATTCTTGACCTCCCTGTGATTCGCTTAATGCACAAAAAAAAAACTAATTGTCAGATGTCGGACGCGTGCCCTCGGACTTGACTCATCGCCTCACTTCCCAAAGGAAGACTAATGTAATAAACGGCTTAACAGAAAAAAAATGCGGATACTCTAATTAATGGACGCAAGACCCTGACCGTTGATATACTCTGGACAAATGAACTGGCACAATGCTGCAACGCCACTACTCTTGGCGTCGTAACCTTGTCACGAACAAATTATTGTAACGCAGAGTGCTGTTTGCTTCCGCGAAATGACATGTCATCAGTCTTAGAAACACATTAAGAGCGCGGTAGAATGCTTTTGCAGACTTCCGTGTATTACAACACAGCAATCGTGAATAACAAAATTTAAGCTTAAAAGTTGAATCCTGTTTATTACAGATGATTATTTATCTAAAATACTTAGTAGGTGTTAGTTCTGTGGTCTAAGTGATTAAGATAACATCAACTTTAGCGCAAGAGGCTGGAAATGTCACTGGATTTTAGAGCGACAGAAGAAATAACAATCAGAAATGCCTGTTTGACTAATAAAACATTTAAGAATAAAATATATACATAGAATCCAAAAGAAATATTCATATCAGGATATTTTACACGTAGGTACTGACAAATCTTCAAGAACCGTAAATCATAGACAGCTCTTTGTTTAGCGGGAAATATGTTTTACAAGGTTGCAATGATTGTCTAAACAGGAAAGTAGAGATTCAAACAAATAACTAAATCACAAAAACAAATGATCTCCCGGGCATGCAAACATGTAGTACGGGTCGAATAAACAGATATAATTTTTTATTTTATTTTATACGGAAAAATTGCTATACTGAATCTTCAGTTATTCAACCAAATATCTATGCCAAAAGTTGGTTGTCAAGCACCTGTTCGAATAATTATATTTAGTCTCATACTTGTTTGGCTTTTACATATATTTGTGGTTGTTTCATCAAATGTGTATGATTAGCATTGGAGTGAATCATAATTTACTTAATTATAGAATAGATAAACACACTACATAGGCAACATTTGGATTCATCACTGTATAGTAATAGAAAGTAATCAGTTTTGCAGAGAATCAGATATCGTATTCTAATCTCAAAGATTGAACTTATAGTGATGGTCGGTGACTTGTTTTTTAACTAATTACATTAAAATGTGGTCAAAAATCTATAAAAGGAAAAAGGCGTGAGTTTATGTAGGTCGTACTTACCTAAATGTAAATCCACAATAATAATGAGTGGGTAACTATAATTCCAAAACATTTGGAGCTTCTACTTCTTCTTTTTTTCGGGTCGATGGTAATATATTAAATGAGTTGGGCCCAGTAAGTAGCCTTGCCAATCGCGGCATCAGTGGCGTTTTTTAGATTCTCGGATTCTTGTATCTACTTCCATTCCCTTCTTTGCCAGTCTTTTTTTTCTTTTTTAAAATTTTTATGTACCTAGTTCAATTAACGATATCTTGTACATACGTAGTATTAGTGCTCTCTGTGCTAGTGTTGTGCACTTCTGTAAGTGACGAATTCACAATTCCTAAAACTATGTGATTTTTGTTTTGTGTATGTCTGAGTAAGTCGTCGATGTGCCATATAAATAAATACAAATAAATAAATAATTCGACACGTCTCGTTCAGGGCAATGTCAACTTGCTTTGGGTGAGCGGATCCGCCAGCGGAACGGCAGTAAGACATGTCAGTGGTGCGGGAACATCGGGTTCTGCACCCGTTGGTGGAAATAAGGCGGCGAAGCAAATTGTTTCGGGTCGGACCTTCTGTTTTATTTGGAGCGAGAAACGCTTATCAGTTATCACCTTTCTAAGGTAAACAAATAAATATTTACCTAAACATGAGTCTATTAGAATAGAGGAGTACATAGGTAAGTAGAAAACAATATACCACATCATACAGTGGCAACAGTAATAGCAGGTATCATGATTGTACACAAATTCAGCCTACCTATAATGTTCCTACTGCTAGGACACAGGCCTCCTCTCTTCGAACAGGAGCGGGCTGTAATCTATCACGCGGGCCCAGTGCGGGATGATAGATGTCACATACCTTCGATGTTTTGGTTCAAGAACATGCCGGTTTCCTCATAATGTATTCCTTCACCGTTTTGAGGGCAGTGGTGATGAAATTATTGACATAAAGTAAAGCGCCTGTCTGAGTTCGAAACCACGACCTACAACTAGTAAGTCGGGGCCATTACCACTGAGGCACCACTGCTCCAAATCATAAAACTAGGCATAAGAAAATCATGTTACGTTAGCTGGTGGTAAATTATTTTAAATTGAAACAACCGCATTAAGAGCAGGCAGTCTAAATCAAATTTCGAACGCAAGCTCCGTCCCTTGGTCCCCGCCACTCCGTTATGTACTAAACGCTAATACATCAGTAATAAAGTTGAATATCGCGTGCGCTCTTTGATCGTGTTCGAGTACAAAACTAAATAGCGTAAGTCTCAATTCTTATTTCGTTTATAACTAAAGTAATAATTGATCTAGAGAAAAATATCTTGTGTCGGGATAATAAACTATATTTTCTTGCTGTGAATATTTATTTTAGACCTAAAAGCTAAACAACCTTGTTTGTTTTTTAGAACTATCCTTAAAAAAGACGTGATTTTCGAATAAAAAAATTATTGAGAGAAAATATTACAATTACGTAACTGTCTTCAACATGGGAAGACAAAGATCCAATAAATCATATACTAAAGTTTAATTTTGCTTGTATGTGTGACTGTTTCAGAATATTGATGAAAATTAACATCAAAATAGGAAGCCTCCTCTTAAGCGGCTTCCATTATAATAGCTTTTACTTGTGATAGAGCAATAACTATGACTGTTAAGAAGAGACTTGGGTTCGGTCAATGTAACAATGCATCAATCTAGAGCAACAAGAAGATAGGACAAAAATAAAAAGGGAGGTAATTTAAATGCTGAACTTGTAAGTCCTTACGACACATGCTCAATCACAAACAGGAAAGAAGATCTTTAAGAAGAGAAGAACGCTAATATGGAAACACTGGCCATTAGAGGTACGAAGAAGCATAACACATACAAAATATTAAATTATAAAATATTATTCTGAGACTGCAACCGCCACAGTACGCAGAGACCTAGCTGTCCAGTGGATAACTGTAATTGGTGACCGACATAAGTGAGTCAGACACAAGTGGCGTCCTATATCGTTGATTATTTACGGGTTGCAGCGCTACTCGTAATTGCGGTCGGGACCCCGCCACACGGCTCGTTTATCTAATTAGCGTCCCGGTGCGAGAGTCTGCGCGCACGTCTGCCCCAGCCGCAACTCGCAACCGCGCAACGCCCGACCGGCGCGTGCGCAACCTCCACTTATATTAACTAACACCGCCATGATTAAATGAGCCATAACTGATAGCAACATTAACTAGTTATGAAAACGTCGCGTTTGAAACAAACAAATACGTCGTGTCAATACGCATTACTGTGTTGTTGATCAGACAGGCAAGTTGATGCATGGAAGTTTTACGGCTAATAGACTGGTACATCCTTTTAAGTAATTTATCATTGTTACACAGATTTATATAGGGAAAAATCGTGTAGACTACATTCTAGTCATTAGATACCAGTAGTTGCGACAGTTTAGGACTTCCGGCTGTCGCCAAAAACCAGCGCTGGGGCTCTGTCTCGCATAGGGTCGCAGCATTATGCTGAGCGATGGCAGTTTTGCGTGAATGTGACGCATATTTTCCCTCAACTTGTTCTTTCGTGTTTGTGTTTTTATTTCTTTGCATTAGGTTTACCGCAAATAAACGTATTTTCTTTCTTTCTTCTTTCTTTTACCAACGTACATTGTTTGATTTGACGTGTCAACCTCGTACGTTTTTAATGCTTTTTTGAATATTTCTATCACTTGCTATTCTTAAATCGTTATATTCCATTGTGTTAAAAACTTAACAGGAAAAGCAATAAAACAGTGATATATTGTAACTTTGATTGTAACAATTGATCGTATTCATGAATTGTTCTTGGTTCTTAATTACAATTCCAAAAGCGAGCACCGACACAGGTCAAGACCGGTCACTATTACTGACTTATGTTCAGTTTTAATTGCTTTGCCCGATATAGCTCACCACTAATACAATTTACATCATGACAAACAGACTTTAGTCACAGTTCTAGGTAAGTAATGACGATTTAAAATAAAGCCGTTCCTGTGGTTTAATTTGAGATTTACTTATTTATTTATATTGACGGAAGTTTTATGTAGGTAAGTATATGAGAATTTTTATATAGCAGGACAATCATTTAGGTATATTTAAAGAAATATGAAACAACTTTCATGAAGAATAAAATACTAAAATATAATAACATAAAATGCTAAAATCTCTATGGTAGGTATTACCTTCTGGCCTACTGTAGGCTAAAGTGAGTCATAAAAAGTGCCGGAGCAAGGAAATAAGAATACTTTATGGATAATATCGACATTAAAGTCGTATTCTAAGTGCACAGAGCAAACCTAAAGATTTGATTTTATGCAAGCTCGTTCACGCTTAAGCAGCTTACGTCCATGATCATCAATTACTATGATATGACTGCACATTTGCTTCGGTATTAGTTAATATGAACTTGTTAGACACTTAGGTCGATGGCTGCTGTACTTTCAAAATGTAATCATGAAAATTATACCTATTATTAATCTTCTGATCAATTGATTCAACCTCACCCAAACTAAGTTGGAGTACAGTGTTCCCGAACATGGCAACATCTGCTATAATGCATCTGCTATAGGACTTGACTTAGGCCACTAATAACACAAATAGCGTGGCCATTTTCTGGACTTACCTAATTAAGTAATTTAGCACAATAACCCAGGAAATAATAACAAGAAGAATAACATTTCCTCGCAAATATACTAATGCTTTTCAATGATTCGTGATCAACGATTTTAGATTTTAGCGATAAATGAAATGATTACTTCATCACCACTGCTCTCAAAACAGTGAAGGAAAACATCGTGAGGAACCCGGTCCTAGAACCCAAAAATTCAAAGACATGTGACATTCGCCAACCGGCACTGGGCCTACGATTATGCTGCCGCCTGATTATGCTTACGCTAACAGCAAGTCGGAATCCCACACGAAGGATTCCGTACCACAGTGCAATATTTAACACTACATATTTTTTTTTAACGAACGGACGAATGCACAACGGAGACAGCAAGCAAACTAATTAATAAGCAAGCAAGTATTATGTATATGAACATTTAAAGTCAAATAGACAAGTATGTGAGCGGTTATGTAAACAACCATTCATTCATGAATAAAAATAAGCGGGCATGCAAACAATAAAGCATACGCGCATACAAGTAAAGACAATAATAAACAATCAAAGAAAGAAGCAAGCAAGTATGGAAACAATCAAGCAAGCGAGCAAGAAAGCATGCAATTATTTATGAATATGTTCCGTTCCGCCATAATACCTGGTGTTTGTGATCTTTACTTCTCTCGCACATTCGCAGAACGCTGCGCGTGCGATGCCTCGAAGCCTCGTTTAACTCAGGACCTCCTTTCCTCCTCCCTCCTACGTTGCAAGCTTTTGGCTTTTGGCTTCAAGATCTAAAAAAAACACTTTCAAAGTAGGACAATATTAACTGTCCAAGTAAAGAACTCTTTCTTCTTCGCCCTCAAGACACAGGTGACACAACAGTAGCAAGCATGGTTGTTTTGTCTGTCTGTCTGCTTGTCGGCGACTTCAGACCACTACCTGCGTGTGGAACACAAAGTAAGGTACCTACGTACCTACGTGACTATAACTTATAGTTCGTTTTTTAAACCCAGATACTAATAAAATTTGACAGGTGGAAATGTCAAATTGTCGTATCAAATTGAAAAAACAAACAACAATCATTTGAAATTGCAAATTAGTCTCTGGGATTAAAAAAAAACTTTAAGTAATTTTGTATTCCATGAGCTCAGTAGGAATATTAAGATTCGAGTAAATTAGAAGTTTAATATTGTTTTTATTTCGGTCAATTTTTTTTTTAACTTTTAAGTAGGTACCTACCTATATCGACTAATAAACTTAATTACTTTTTAATTACCAGATTTATTTATTATGGCACTCCAACGGCACGATGTTTGTAAATATGTGAACACCATGTATCTATCTAATAATTAAGTTATTTTTCATTGCTTAGTTTTTAATTCGTTTTACCTATTTACCTGTTTTAATTTTATTCTAGGTGCATCGTTTTCACATATAATCATATAATTAATGTAATCAAACAAAATATTGTAAAACATTTTTAAGAGAGTACCGGTGGAGTTTCTTGCCCATTCTTCTCCATACGAAACTACCTTTTGGAAGGGGCAACTAGAATCAATTCTATTTTTTTTGTAAATGTTGACGTTCATAAGTGCCTCTTATGTGCCTATTTGAAATAAATGGTTTGACTTTGACTTTGACTAATTCACAAAAACATTAACAGAAAACTTAATCTTATTAAATACTCGCATCATTATTTCAGTTTTTATTCATTTGTAAGTCAAATCATTAGCGGCGATTTTTCAATCTTCAGATAACATTTATCTGAGGAATAAATTTTGCGGTTTGACAAATTTTCACTGCTGTTGTACCGCAAAATTTATTCCTCAGATAAATGTTATCTGAAGATTGAAAAATCGGCACTTGTGATTTTTTAGAACAGAACACAGACATCCCAAAAAATCCCATAATTAAGAACTTAGTAGATTTTTCAAAAATCAAATGTGTACTAGCATCGATTTTGGCCCCATTGTAGGTCTTAAAGGTGACTGGTGAAGCTTGTCTGCCTGCCGATTGTTCAGTGAAACACAATGTTCCCATGTAAAACAACCATAGACCATTAAAAACAAAAGACAAGTGATATGATTTGATTCAAGTTCTGCCAAACTATCCCACAACGTTGGCACTTACTAACAGACTCTAAAACATCTAAACATACAGTGTAGGCGGCATCGCCAAAATCGAATCTTAACAAGTCAATTTTGTTCAAAATGCCGCTATGGCCACAAAAAGTTAATGCCTCCGAATGAGTCAAAGATGTTCCTAAGACGCCGACGGCAATGGCTCTGTTAGTGTGTTGGCGGGAACAATGCTTCTAATCCGCGCCAGTTTCAAACTTGCAGACCTTACCTTGACTCCTACGCCAGAACTCCTTTTACTGAACAAAACCTTGTTCATGAGTCGCCTAGATACCTACCACTTCCACCTGAACTACGTCACTTTTGCTTTTCAACTTTCAGAATTCACTTAAACTTCCTTTATTTGATTAACTAGCTTTTGCCCGCGGCTTCGCCCGCGTGGAGGTCGGAAATTATCCCACGGGAACGTACTACCGGGATGAAAAGTATCCTATGTCCTAAAAGTATCCTAGATCATGGTCTACCTATGTGTCAAATTTCATCCAAATCCGTTCAGCCGTTTTAGCGTGAAAGAGTAACAAACAAACAAACTCACTTTCG
Source organism: Tiliacea citrago (assembly GCA_963921375.1). Lineage (NCBI taxonomy): Eukaryota > Metazoa > Arthropoda > Insecta > Lepidoptera > Noctuidae > Tiliacea > Tiliacea citrago. Next base: position 12,555,897 of record OY992793.1, on the reverse strand, counting down.
CATTTATAATATTAGTAAGGAAGTTAAAAGAAAAGACACACATTCAGTAGCGCCGTGAGAGGGAATTGGTAGCATTAAGGCTCTTACACACTCACGCGATATCGCGGGCGCGACAGGCACCGACAAAGACAATTCCTTTGTCGGTGCATGTCCCGCCCGCGATATCGCGTGTGTTTGAAAGAGCCTTTATGTGATTGATGGCTAGTTATGTAGGTATAAAAAAATAAAACCAAATAAATAACTTACCTACACTTTTCCCGAAATTTAGAATCCATAGCATACCGATTACCAAAAGGCGCTTGCGCCAAAGTTCTGCAACATCAACTATCACCAATCTAAAAAGTCCTGTGTGTGTAAGCATGCAAATCTAACGAAGTAAACAATGTTGCAGCTCAACAAAGTGAACACTATTGGCAGTTTTTGTTATGGTATTATTCATGAGGAATGGCCTCCAAGCTAATGAATGAATGGGCCACGCTCGCCGTGTGCCGCCCACGGCAACTTCATTCATACGTAGCCCTGCGTGGTCGCGGACTTGTTCTCAATGTCGCTTTGCAACGCCGACCCATACACGACTGACCTATGCTTACACGTTGCCATATTTTTTACTCGCAATACGTTAACTTCAACAACTTATGGATTATAAAACATTCACGAAAGACAGCATGCTCTCCGATCTCCTACACATTTACTACAAATATCAAAGGTTTCCCCAAAGGCCTGTTGAAATTTTGTAGTAGGCTGAACATCTGCGTTATCTCCTAAAACAATAAACTCCACTCAACAGGTTGCCTTAAAAAAGGTCACAATCGATAAGAAATGGCAGAGTTGAGGACGAAGAAGGCGAGCCACCCAGCTGTGAGGCATCGCCGCAAGAGTCGGGATGAATGGCGAAGAGGTAGGGGTTAGGGAGGCTCGACACGTGTTTCGTGGCCATGGTCACGGGATGACGTCTGACATTTAACAGCGCATGCGTGTTACAAGGAAGCGGGTTCAAGGACGTGAATCGATCGCGTTTCATGCCGCGCTGGTCCCCCCAGCCACGGTCGGACGCTGCTCTTCAGCAATAGGAAATCGATGCCGTTGCCATTGCCACGGCCACACCAGAGGCCGCCACACCGCTGCAGACAATACGGAACTACTATTATCGTGTTCCTATTCATATTCATAATAATATGTTTAAATACTGCATGTATAATGTGTGCAATGATAATTTTGTGCAGAAATAAACAATTTGAAGTTTGTTAGTTTTATTTAGGCAAAAAAAAACCAAGGACTATAAGAAATAATTTTGACTGCATTAGTAAGTGAATTTTCTAGCTCTGCCACAAATTAAGAAAAATAATGAGCACTATTATAAGTAGGGATCGGATATTCCGAGGCATATTTACCTAAAGTACCTACGTTTTTTTTCCCGGCAAAGGATACAAAGTATGGAAACGGCTTCTTAAAATATATTTTTATTCCGGGATCGCGGGGTTTCATTAATAACAGTGTGTAGGTACCTATACAATTTCGTATTCCTAAGTATAACAACTATTTGTTATCTAATATATTTAGAACTAAGCAAGAATTTTGTGGAAAATATAACACGTTTAAAACACACTATTAATATTTCTTCAAAACCTTTTATTCTAAAATGAAATATATTTATTCGGGGATACACAGTACAAAAGAGTAGTTCTTAAGAATTTGTCAGTCCTGGAAACCGACACTTATTCCCGTACCGAAGCGCACTCCATACTAGTCAACTCTCAAACTTTAGGTGAATATGCATCCGAATATCCGATCTCTAATTATATGTCTCCAAACTAGCGTTCATGCAGGAAATCGCTTATGCCAACAAGAATAAAACGTACGAGAGTCCGCATTCTGTAGTACCTGGACAGTAAAAAATCTTTAAACATAAGCACATTATTATTTTGTATGAAAACAAAAAGTAATAAATGATACATTGTACTTTACGACAGGAGACAGAGGCAGTCAGGCAGTTAGTTCGGTAAGTCCGTATTCTTTCGGTGCGCGCGAGTTGATTGCGCGCGTAATCCGCCGTAAATAAGGGACGCGTGCGCAACACTGATTACATTACGGCTGAACACGCACAACGAGATCATATGGAGTCGCGTGAGAATAAAAATTAAATTATACTTAATTATAATGTAGATATAATTTGACGGTTTACTAATTGCTTCACACGTTTACATTTTTTCGAACACTGTTATGTCCCGTGGTTGGTGAGATGAGACAATAAGGTGCCAAAATACACAATACATTTTGACAAAATCAACATACAAAATTATTACGATTGTATCCAACTAAAAAGAATACTAACCACTCTTCGTTTACCCTAATTCAGAATTAGGTATTCAGTGTAGATAACGAAATACTTGTGGCTCTATGTAGTACACATCTATAGAGTAAGGGACGAGTAAAACGGGGACACCACACCAAACGAACAAACGTTAAGTACTCACATAGTTCCGTGTGGAGCCGGACGTAAAGAAGAGCACCATCCCATTTCCCGTGGGTGTCGTAAAAGGCGACTAAGGGACTTACTAGAGAATGGGCAGCAGCGTTCTCTATGCATTTTAACACCATACTGCGATCGCCAACCCGCCTGCCAAGCGTGGTGATTCTGGCAACCCCCTTTGGAGGAGGCCTATGTCCAGCAGTGGACTCTTTCGGCTGAAATGATGATGACTCACATAGATATTAATATTCACAAACTATCACAGACGGAATCTCCACAGCACTGTGTGTGCATGCACTGATTGCGAATACAAGTGTCGCACGCGCGTGTCAAATCGTCGGAGCACCCACGCTTCGTACACATCCCGACATCAGCCACTATCTCACACAATACTATGTCGATATACACCATAAACCCGCATTGCATGATCGAACAACTCCTCGAGCAATCAAACCTACTGAAACTCTGTTTATGCCGCAATTTGATTCTACAAAACACAATATTCACTTTATCGCTATAATAACTATCAAATAGCCACTCTTATTGTCATATTTATACAATACAGAAGCCATTTCCCTCTTTAAACATCGTGACATCGACCACAAATTACAGAATTTATATGTGTGCGCGCCATTCATGAAGCTGCCACGATTTCACTGGAAGTCGTAGTGTGGGGAAGGTGGGGAAATAGGGTAGTGGGGTGAGGTGCCTCCCTGTTTATGAATGAGGCCGTACGTCATTGATATCGATCGCGGCTCAGCGTTGCGCGGCCCCGGCAGAGGTTACCACACAAGGGCAGTGTTGGCGGTCGATCAACAGGTGGCCGGCTGACGCACGCCGGCAATACAGCCTTCCGCTAATTTTTGCCACTTAAGTGATGACGTCTGACTGATAACTTACGAGTTTGCGTTTTTAGTCTGCTGCCTTATCTCTATATCACTTGGCCAGTACGTTCTTAATGGATCAGAAGCTTCACGTCCGAACAGATGTTTTAGGGAAATCTCTTTTCGTGACCATAGAACGCGTTAGCGGCGCGGCGCGACGATAGTGGCGACGCCGTTCTTTCATTCGCATGTGCGAAAGGCGCGCCCATTGCCTTAAAGTTCTTTCCAGAATAGGTTATCAGCATAATTATTTTTTTCTCCCTCTACATTACTTTGAACTCAAACTCTTTGTAGTTCTTCCAGAAATATTAATAAATCTTGTACATAATTAATTATTCAAATACATTAAAATCATTATATACAATCTATTGTAGGTATATAATGTTTTTAATGTATTTGATCTATCACGCAACTAACTATTTACACTTGGTACTAAATTAAATGACTAACCAAATAAACAAAAGGACACTAAACTTAAGCGTCGAAGTACTAAATATAAAAACCAGCCAAGTGCGTGTCGGACCACGCACAAAGAAGGGTTCCGCAGTTGGGATGAATTTATCCCGAAAACAATCTTAACATTGTAGTTGAAAACCATGTTCTCCCATACATCGATATACGTCACGGTCAATTCTCCAACTGCAAATTTAAGTTGGTCGACTATTACTCGTCAACTTGTAAAGCCCACTTAGCTGTGATAGTTACGTTTAAATTTCGTTATATGTACTACTGCCATGAATTTTTTCACATATCCAAAAATAAACCATTTAGTTGGCACACTTGACTCGAACAAAAAATTTCACTGTAAAGCTTAATATTACGCAAACGGAGCCCCTGAATCGAAAAATGGTTTTCAGAGAACTGCAATATTTTTGAACGGCCTATCCAACGATAGCCCAAACTATGGGATAGGCGGGAAAAAAACCATCCCCACTTTACATACAAGGGAGTTAGCTGAAAAGAAATATTTGTTTTTTTTTCAATAGCTTTATAGTACTAAGAGTCTCTGAGCTAAGCTGGGGACAGACGGACATGGCGAAACTATAAGGGTTCCTTGTTGACTACGGAACCCTAAAAATCAATACTTAAATAAATCTTGGGTAATAATTTCATACCTAATTCGTTTGAAATAACTATCTAACTATATTCCGTTGGTTTAGGTAGTTAAATAAAGGTAAACAAAAAAAACCCACGTAACGAGAGAGCTGTCAAGTAACCGACTAAACGTAATACCTGTCACTTCAGTTGGCATGCTACGTCACAGTTGTACTCTTCAATTTAGCAACGTTTTATTTCGTTGACGTTCAGAGAACCTGTCTTTTTGGGCTCTTTACAATAGACAGATTACAAAATAATATAGTAATATATAAATCTAACTAAATAATTGTGCTCTATCAATTACATCTACGAAGAGTACCTAGTATAAGAATAAATGATAACGTTTAACATACGTAATAACAGAGAAAACTATCGTAATATTAATAAAAATAAAAAAATTATTATAAGGTACAACGTATTTTTAAACAAGAAAGAGTTATCTATAAAAACCCTTTTTATGATTTGTTTACCTTTATTTAACTACCTAAACCTATGGAGTATAGACATAATTATGATGTATTGCGATAATGATCCCTGCCTTTAACTACGTCAATTGGACTTCTTGGCGGGAAAGTGAAGCGTCATGTTAGCAGTTTTGTTTTATTTTCTAAAATTTGTGTTTAGCCGAATATTAATGTGTAATAGTGGTGGATTATTAACCATTAAGTGTTCGTGAAGCTGCATTAACGTAGCCAAATGAAACAAAACAGTGCAACATCACTTTAAGTTCTCTCAAGAAGTCCGCGCGAGGTTTCAGTAAAGTGCCGCGTCTTTACTTAAACTCAAGGGGAGCGGGGCGGGTTATCATCAATCATCTTTATCATGCATTGAGTGGAGTTCATTTCATAATTATTATAACTTTGTACTTGTTACCTAATTTTACATGACACTGGCTAAATGCACAAACCGTGCGAAGCCAAAAAGAAAAAAAAAAAAAAAAAAAAAACTACGTCAATTGAATTTAGGAAATCTTTAAGTGACAGATTTAACTAGAAGCCCTTTAACTCGTTGATTCTTTTCACCATTTCTCCGAAACCGAAGACGTTTAATATAATAAGTTATATAAAACAAGAAATAAAAAACTATGTAGTGTAATGTTAGATACACATAATATAGGGCGCATGGCCCTCGCATAAAACTATTGCCTTTGCAACAACAGCCCTAATTGTGTCAACATTCCGCTATGACGTCCATCGTACAAAATATCAAACATGACATGCGTAATATTTGGTTTAAGTCTGATAGCTGATCTACACTCGAGTTATTTATCGGAAAATAAAAGTGTGGCATAAGTGTCGTGCGTCACGCGAATAATTCCTACCATGGGGGCGCGGAGCTCGTGACGTCAGCACCACCACCACCCCCCCAAGTTTCTCGCTACTCACTACTTTATCCATAATTTTCGGAATTTACATTCACGGCATGAAAGGGGAGGGAAAAATCTAACAGTACCTACTTATACTTAGTACAGACGCCAGCACATCAAGCTAACTAAAATCTGTCAAATTTCTTTAAAAGATTTTCAACTGTATCGTTAAGGCATATGGATCAAGGTTGATTGGGAAAGTTTTACAGTTTCGCGTAGCTTGACCTGCTGGCGTCAGTACATAGCTATTAAAACTATCTCCACTCCAGTTTATCAATGAAAGATCAACAGCCAGGGGGATATTAGCTTTCGGAAAGTAACTTAGAAATAATAAGACCATTGTATTTTTCAGCTTTGAATCCCTATTGGAGAACTCTTCTATTCTCTTATTTTAAATTACAGTCAGAAATGTTAACTTCGTATTTCCTTAAAAAGTATTCTCAAAGTATGTCGTCGCATCGATAAAATTCTAAATAGGTATATTTGAACACCACCCTGTTACATCATACGTTCATAATCAATCACCCTGCATACGTGTGGTGACTACGTAAATGCGTACGAATTACGTTCAAACAACGATTACACAGTTCTATAAATGTATCGTGATAAACATTTAGCTCTTTAGGGTGTCTGTGTACGTCAGCAAGCTAGTGATAAATCTGCACTAGATTAGAATTCTCGAGTGTTGATCGATGGAAGCGTAATTATAAGCAGGAGTGCGACGTGACGCGGTAAACTAGGGGGTCTACTCCGAAGTATCGGCCGAATGTTCGGTCGTTTCTTTACTACGGCTAGCTATCGCTGACTACGGCGAAAAAAAAGAAAAAAAGACATTCGAAGAGATAAGCCAAAGTTAAAACTGTGACTTGAAGTCTGGTAAGGACTCAAAGTCAAAACAGGAAACTTTGGAATTTATAAAACGGCCGAACATTCGGCCGATTCTTGCGATTTAGCGCTTCGGAGTAGACCCCCAGCTCATTTTGACGTGACGAGTGCCAACATTACTTTCGCGTCACTGCACGCTATTTCAGCGCGCGTTATCGGTCAACGGGTGGAAGGTTCTAACCTATGTGGGCGCTTCGAATCGACGCTCGCAGGTACTCATGTGTGTTCTGTTATTTCCGTACTTAGCTTTAAGGCTTTTCAGCTGCACCAGTCGTGTTTATATGATTGATCAATTCAATAATATGAATATACAGTTGGTTCCATTTAAAGGTGGGTTTAAACCAAACGAACACATAGAACCAGAAAAAGAGCAAGAGCATTCTTATCTTGATATTCTTGAGATTTTAGTATGGATAGACCATCGAAAGAATGCTCCATCTCTGTTTACACAAAATAAATTTGGCAGGTGGAGATAGATAGCATGTGCATTCTGTAGATTGGTCGAAACCGACATTAAGAAGAGCCATATGTTGCTGATAGAGTGTTGCAAACGGCTATGTTTAACACTACCGCAATGAGATAAACCGATACTGAAGTGCAGCCTAGCCAGTAGGTATAGAAAGACTAGATTTCGTAGAGCAATTTTGACAATGTCAAAATTAATCTGCCTAGCCTTTTCCCAACTATGTTGGGGTCGGTTTCCAGTCTAACCGAATGCAGCTGAATACCAGTACTTTACATGGAGCGACTACCTATCTGACCTCCACAACCCAGCAACTGGGTAATACGTTCCTTGGTAAGACTGGTTGTCAGACTTTTCAGGCTTTTGACGACCCGTAACGACTGTCAAAGATCTACGAATGACAGCCGGGAACAACGGCTTAACGTGATTTCCGAGGCACGGAGGAGTCTCGGTATGTTAAGATGGTCACCCATCCACGGACCAACCCCGGCAAGCGTAGCTTAACCTGATGGATCGACCCGAGCGGCTGTTATTACTTAGCCACCAGCTCCTCAATTTTGACAAGGTCACTATTGTTATAATCATCAATCAAGTCTAAGTCTGGTTTTGGTATTTTGTAGATTGATTATCTACAAAATACCAAAACCAGACTCAGACACCAGAGAACAAACGAAAATAATTGCCAAGAAAAAAACACACATCAACATTTGCGTAACTCAACAAGATTTTATGCACCTGCTTACATAAGAGCAGCAGTAAATATTAATTAGAAAGCAAACATACTTTGGCATGTTTCAGTAGATCATCGTGATTCATCAATAGGACTAATGAAAGATAATGTAACAGTTTATATTAATAGCCACCGGCGGCGTGGCATCGTCACCTAGAATTGCATTTGCAACACAAGCGGGTATTATTAGCCAGAGTTCACACATGCTCGCCAAACGGCAGCAGTAGGTCGACTCATTGTCGAACCACTTTCTAATACTACGGCTCATAACACAAGTGTTTACTTGATGTCACTGCGACAATGATACGTTTACGGGGGCGTTAATGCTACTAGACTGTCGTAGGCGGCCACCTATCCGACTCATAAGTTGTTCCTCTAGAAGTCTCGAGTCTGAGATCCCTTCTGGAAGGGCCCGAAAAATATTGCTCAAAGTTTCTACCAATGTTGGGAAAAATTATTTCGTTAGCATTCATTGAAAATCCAAAACTTTTCGAAATCTAAAATTCCGATTTCCATTCGTAGATAAACACGTTAAATTTCGAATCATACCTAACAATTTGGAAACTTGTAAAAAGACCAATTAAAAGAGACCAATTAAAAACAAAATCATTAACTGCACTCAAAAGACTACCTCTTTATATCAATGCATCTATACTATAGGTACCTATGTATCTACCTAGCTAGATTCTTTGTATTTCATAGAGAAGATAAAACACTTTGTTGTTAATCTCTAAACACAAAACATGAATACAGTAGGACATTAGCACGTAGAAATGAGCATTCCGTAATTCCAATTTCTGTCCACCTACTCGCTACTCACTGGTCATGTTAAGGGCGGCCGCAGAAAGTCACTTGATTGTTTCAACAGTTTCAACATAATTGTGGTTATTCTCACGGCAGATATAAACCCAACTATACGACACTTACTACGACATGTTATGTCACTTCAAATAATCGAAGCATTTGATGTAGTGAGACGGAAAACAAGCACTCTACAACAAAGTGAAAATTGTATCGAGTAGATCTGAATACATTCAAAAGAATATTTTGACAAATTATACAGTTGAGCACGTTTCAGTAGAACATAACGGAAATAAAAAGTTTCTAACCGTGACTTTTGTTAGTCTGGAACCTCGTAGCAAATATCTTGACTCTTCGGTGAATCCAAAAACTAGAAACAAAACGTGTAGCATCGTTAACTACCAAGTCATATGACTGATACTTGACACAAACACGAAAGCGTGAATAATAATCTAGAAGAAACAAATAGTAGCGCGATAGAAATAGACAGCGGTATTGAAGCAACGGTCCGAAATAGAACCCCGCCTCCGAAGTCCAAACCAAAAGTAGTCAAGTTAATTTTAGAACGATTCCCGCAGGGACGTTTTCATCTCGTGATTCACCTGCTGAAAACTCGATTGTTCGCATTTTACGTCAATCGGTTGCGTGGTGTTTACGAGCGTGCGCGGCGCGACGACGGCGCAGGAGCGTCAGCTGACGGCCAGGAATAGCCCTGACATCGCGGCCACGCTATGCCGCTTGCGCCCGCGCACCCACAAATAGCGCGCTATAATTAGACGTCGGTGAAATCGTGGGTTTGTTATTTTTCTTTATCGTCTCCGTTACGCGATAATTGGGTTAGCGTGAACGACTGCATGTGGGCCCAATCGGGCGTCGGCGTGTCTCGGACACTGCCGGCAGCCCGGCAGCCCGGCACCACGCACACAGCTGCGGCTATTGTCCTGCCACCGCAACACATCGCAACACGCCGCACCGCTCCGCACTCGCTTCCACTCGTATACTTGACATACTTATTCTAGATTTCAGAATTGGCTCGTTATTGTATCTAGATTTTACGAGGATTTTACTAGATATTTGTATGTTATGTGCGAAAGCAACAAAACACCTAATTGATGTAAAGTTTATGACCTGAGCCGAGTTCTTGTGGATATAATTTCGGGCAAATAACGATCAAAAGTTGAAAAACATAATTTCCTTTTTTTTGGTATATCAAAACCTTTGTGTTGTGTCAGAACTTTCAATTTATTCAGATTTAAGAAAAGATTTCCTCTGAATAATAATTAAAATATGCAGATGTCAGAACTAATTAGGTGGCGAGGGACGACTGAGTATTCTGTAAATTATCCCTACCTCACGCAAATACCTTCGTCTGCGTGTTTATGAAAACACATTTTCATGTTTCAACGTATCCATCAGAAATAGATTCTCTAATCTATTTGTTTTTCTTTTATGTATGTTACTGATGTGTGGCAACATTGTGTTAATTACTAATGATGACTAATGGTATGACTACCTATCTTATTTTTACCTCGGTAATAAATTACTAGACTGTTCCAAAAGTTTCGTTTTGTTTCATTTTAATTTATTGTGTTTGTCAAAGTATCCTACATCGCTGTATTTGTAATTCAGGAAATATTATAATGCATGTCAGGTATCTCTGGATGTATACAGGCTGTATACATCCAGAGATACCTGACATTTTCTGTAATGTAACCATAAATACCCTTCTGTAAATCCAAAGAAAAAAAAATGAAGAAAAGTTCATATTTGTAGTCACAGGATTTGAAAGATAATTACAGTGTGTCAGTTTTTCCGATATATTATTTGATACTTAAAATGTAAAAAGTACATGACCAAGATTTTTTTTTTATATTTTTCTGGTGGAATGGGCCTATCACCCGTTCTCGGCTTGACGTTGATTTTTGGGACAGCCTGTATAAGAACGTAGTTGTAATTAGTAAAGTTGATCTGAATAATTATAATATAATAGTCCTATAGATACATGAATTATATTTATGCAATAAACAAGATGTCGATTTAGTCACCTGCATCTCCGCCAAGGGGGTGGATTCTAACCGTCATACTAAACAACTGTCGCTATGAAACTCTTAGATCCGTTCGTGGAAAAAAATAACAAATTCCTATACAACAGGTAGACAGACTATTTCGATGCAACTAAGTTTATTTTCTTTGCAAATCGGATATGAGTTTCATAGCGAAAGTTATTCAGTATGACAGGTAGAATCACCCCCTTGACCGATGCAGATGACTAAATCGCCATCCTGGTAGAAAAGAGGTGAATACTAAGATGACGGCTGATACCTACAGATGCTTGGAAAAAGAAGACGTAACTACTACGCCAAACCCAAATAGATATGCTATTGGATCGAGGAGGTTGACAATGAAGAGTTTTTAATATTTTAAAACAATGGTTTTTATCTCCTAAATTCGGGATTCGAAATTTCAATGGCTACCTATTTAATTTTCTTAGCTAATGCTCAACGAGGTAATTTAGACTCCCATGAGATGAAACGAATACACACCTATCTGTTTTCCTCCTATTTCTACTTCAGTTCCACGTAAGGAAAAGGAACTTCATTAATCATGAAAAAGTGACTTCTACAAATAAACATCTTTCATAATGGAAAATCACGGTGAATTATTTTGTACCCGCCAATTACTCAATTGACTAAATATATTTATTTGCACTTAGCCATTCATGTCTTAATTTATAATAAACAGAGTTCTTAGACCGGCTGAGAGGCTGCGGATTAAACTGCGACGTAAGAATTAACGGGTTATTTTTCTTTGTAGCAGCTTCATTCTAATAATGTATATCATGTTATCTATGGGGCAGTATATTGTATTATCTCGCATTATATTTCCTTGATCTTGAGTGGTTAGGTCACCGCCCACCAGCTAAACCTACACCTTACGACTCGTAATTACTGTTAACCACACGTTTAGACAATCTACCAATTGATTATCTGATCATTTATACACAAAGATATATTATAGCTATAAACTACCTAAGTTTTTGAAGTGGATACTTCTTTAGGCGCGTTGAGCGATTTTTGGTAGGGGAAACATGGGTTCGCGTCACCGACATGCTAAACGCGTCACGTGACGTGTTGCGCCAGACTTGCGAAGCGCCTGTGCACATTTAAACGGATATTATATCGCGTATTTTCTTTCATTCTTTCTTTATAACTAATATTTTATTCCAAAGTATTAAGTTTTCACTTCTGTCGGCAGTCCCCATGACAGCTTATTTTTGTTTGTTTTCAATTTTGGAGGAAGGAAGTTGCAGATAATGTATTTGTTTAAGAATAAAGCAAGTATTAAAAAATATATAATAGATCCGCAGGAGCCTCATTAATATTTGATGGGTAAAGGAATAATCTAGATCATGTCACAATTGCCCACTAAAATACAAAAAAAAAAATACCTAAGTATTAAAAGAGAGATCAGTGTTGTTTTTTACAACGGGATGCATAAATCTTTATATTTATTCTGTTATATATCCAGATACAATAAAAAATATATGATCATACATTATAATATAAATTAACGTGGACGTAAAAACCTATATCAAAATGTTAAGCAGTAGGTACGGATTGAATTTTAAGAGTAATATTTATTAGCTGTCGTATTATAACATCACTAATTTGTGTTTAATCATTTAGAGTAGTAAAAATATATGTATCATCAGCACAGAATATAGATCACAAGAACATAAAATTCTACTTATCTACGAGATCAAAATTTAAACATCAACTGTGTAATAAATAACATTTATTATTCTAGCGACAAAAAACTATTTGCATAGGTAATATAAAATTTTATATGCTAAAACAGTCCAAGTATTTTATTCGTTTATTAGGTGAATGTAGATATACTATATTATGTTATATATTATATTATGTTATATATTATATTATGTTATATATTATATTATGTTATATATTATATTATGTTCATAGAATTGTTAAAACGTTCTAGCTCCCTGCGCTACGCATTAAATAAGCGTATTTTATTTTTGTAAATGCGTTGCATTGTTCTGTTACCATAAAATACATAATAATAAATCAGAGCCTAATTGGGAAAAAAAAGAAAAGGCAGAGTCCATGAGTACGAGCACCTATATTAATATCTTTCGTCCGGGACCGAAGTCGAGAAGTCACCGGGGCCATGCCTTTTCTTTGCATCCTTTTCTCGTAGTAAATAGGACCACATTCACTATGTGCAGAGCCAGAAACAAAGTAATTCCCTACAGTTTAAATTTTGCCCCGTTTTTTTACAATAGTTGTTTTTTATGACTTTTATAAAGAACACGTGAATCAAGTGTCTTCCCCTTAACCTATCTATAGTGAATAAGAAAGACGTTATTGGACGATTTCTTAATTTTGTAGTTACTTAGCAGTTTAAGTTATATTTAAATTACTTATTAGCTAATAGGGTAGATTGTAATGTGAATAAAGTATCACCAATTGTGATAGTTTATAAAGGGAAAAAAAACAGAAAAGTTGGTTTTATTGAGAAATACTGATAACTATTTTAACGAATTTAACTTAACCGTTATACCTAACCTAATAACCTATAAAAAATATATTTTCTGCACTTGTCATTAAAAAAAAATATCGATCCTTTAAAATATGTTTTCAGCATTGTTACATTTCTCCTCACATAACACTAAGTATTCAAAAATATATCACATGGTTCTGTAACAGGGCTGTTACTCTAATAACAAAATATTGTAGACCTATAGCCCTGAAAACTGATCATATCTACAAAAAAGGTCATAGTTTGCTCATTAGAAAACTTCCATTGAACTAGGAGTATCTCAGCTAAGTACGTAGGTAGTAGTCATGCAGGAGGCTCGCGCGCCAAGACACAGGGGGCAGGAGGAAATCGGAGGTTTCGTGATGGAGCAGGCGGCGGGCGGCGGCGGGCCGGGGGGGGGCGTGGGGGGGGCGGCGCGGGCGGTAGGCGGCGTCGGGCGGTGACGTCAGCCAGGGGGGGCAGCGCGCTGCGCGATTGGCGGAGCTGCGCGCGCCGCTACCGAATATGGGACCGCGGCTCCATTGATAAAACTGCGACGCGGGGTCGCGCGGCGCCAGTCCCCTTCGCACAGGCCACGCGAGAGGCCGTCTTCACGCTGGCGTTGTTCGTAATTCCGCTGGGCCCTTGGGCCGAGGAGCAGGTGGTGCCGGACGGAATGGGCACCGACGCGGATCACCCAACCGGTCCGCACCTGCTCTCCCTGGCTGATGTGGGTGCGCTCGGGTTCGACTGCGCGCTGAAGCCAGTGTCGGGGCCGATGCCTGGTTCCGGCACGCCGACCGACCTCAACACGCCCGTTACCACTTCGGACCTGCCCGCCTTCTTCCCGACGCTGCTCGAGCCTCCGTCGATCTCAGGTGCGAATCCATGCCGCTGCCCCACTGCTGCTCCCTGCACTCACGCGCTCTGTCGGGACTCGTAGGCGGCCTCGCCCCCGCCGGGCGCCGGCTGCCGACCGATAACGTTGTAAATAAACAATCCGCTCTCCATCGCCATCGGGATGTCCTTCGATGCCCTTCACGGTTTGCAGTGCTCTAGCTTCCATAAAAGCAATTCGGTTTCGCGACAACTTTGAATTATCGCGTTACGATACAAATAAAAGTTTCCCGGAGCGCGGTTCAAGTTAAAGTGTTTAGTGAAATGGAAAGTTCAGCGGCCCGTGTCATATGTTCGGATCGATACATGAAGCTGAATGGAGCTTCCCTTGTGTACCTAGTTGCCTGTGCTATACAGCATTACCGTCAGCGTATCTAGTCGTGACCTATCATGCTTTCTAAGTGCGATTTTATTTAAAGACATGATTTTGGAGATATCAATTGGGGTAAATATACTTAGGAAATCTTTACTTAAACATCTAGAATATTCAAAAGAGTGAATAGTAATGATATTAAAAAAAAGCTTTTTTATTAACTCTATTCTGAAAATGACATTAAGTAACTAATAATTAATTTTCTCAACACATATTCATTTTAGTAGGAACCTACTTGAAAACTGGCTTAATTTTTTTTTATGTTTTAATTATTCATTATTATATTAGCAGCTCTACCAGAATAATTTAGATATTTTTCAATTGTTGATACTTCATAAAACAAAGTTATCTTTATGCTAATTTATTAAAATTCCCTATTCAATTTTTATGTTAGGAGGGGTTGTCATGACATTAAAGATAAAACTTAATCCAATTTCTCTTCTATTTACCTTTAAACTTTATTGAAGTTACCTAAATGAATAAACATTTATTAATAATTCTTGTAAATATTTTCTTAAGTTTTGATAAATGGTTAGATAGCAGTTCAGATAGGTAATACTTAACAAGAAATTTGAGAAAATATTTCATTAAACTTAAACATTTTATGATAAATGAATTAAGCGCTAGACTACTTACTCTTAACAGGAAATTGATCTTAAAGGGGTCTTTAATTATTTTCATCACACGGATACTCCAAAATGAACGCACTCTTCAACTTTTTCTGCAGTCAGTTCATTGCTGAACCTTGCCGGAGACATACGTTTGCAAAAACAGTTTATTCCCCAGTAGGTGACGGTCAACGGTCAAAATGATCGTTCGGTACATGTCCGGATAGTTTAGTGATACGCACTTATCGACTTCCTACGTTATCGAGCGCCGCGTACCATTGCGCCATCCGCTGGCCGTGCTGCAACTACATAACATGCAAAAATACTACCGATAAAAAAACGGACTCCGCAAATTTTATAATTTACGTAAATAATTATATAATTTACGTAAATAAATAAACTCTAAAATTAAACGTAACCGATTTCAAAACGTTTACTCGCACTGTAATACCGCTTCAGTGACATCAAAAATAATTGTTTAGGCATTAATTTAGGTACCTACATGATTCAAATTTTGGCTTACGGCGACGCGTCTTATTAATATAACTCGGTCTGATGGCACCAGCACTGTAGTATATCAACACAACGAAAGCTGCATTTTTGTGCTTTCCCCGTGTGTGCCGATATTAATGGAATGTTATTTTTGTTACAGGTACACTAACAGGCGATGAGCTATCGCTAGGATGCTCGCCTCGACGGCACAAGCACGAAGCATCATTGTCCCCTGGGGCCCGCGCCGAGGATGCCAGCAATGCGTCCAGTGCAAGTGCGTCCCTGTACGGGCCCCCAGGCGGCGGGGCTGGCAAGCGCGCGCCCTCACCGCCACTGCAGTGGCTGCTGCCGCCCGGGCCCGGCCCCGGCAGCGTCGACAAGTACTTCCAGCAAGAGTACGAAGAGCGCGTGGAGCTGCTGCCCCCGGAGTGCCAGCAATATTGCACTCCCGCGCCCTGCCCGCCGCCGCAGCACTGCGAGTACCGCCCGCCGCCGCAGCCACAACAACAGCACACATGGGACACGCAGGAGTACGCCAGTGCACCTCAGCCCACCCCCGGGCCCTCCGGCCTTCCCAAGCGCGAGCCGTACCCGAGCCCGGCCGGCCCCAGCGACAGACCCGTGCAGTTAGCCGAGTACAACCCGTCCACGAGCAAAGGGCACGAGATCCTCTCTCAAGTGTATCAACAAAGTGCGCAACCGCTACGGCTCGTCGCGGTCAAACCTCGCAAGTATCCCAACAGACCGAGCAAAACCCCCGTCCACGAGCGGCCATACGCGTGCCCAGTGGAAGGCTGCGACCGCAGGTTCTCGCGGTCGGACGAGCTGACGCGACACATCCGCATCCACACGGGCCAGAAACCGTTCCAGTGTCGAATCTGCATGCGGTCGTTCAGCAGATCGGATCACCTGACGACACACGTGCGCACGCACACGGGCGAGAAGCCGTTTGCGTGCGACGTGTGTGGGCGCAAATTTGCGCGCTCGGACGAGAAGAAGCGGCACGCGAAGGTGCACCTGAAGCAGCGGCTGAAGCGCGAGCGCGGCGGCGGCGGCGGCCACCACGAGCACGGCCACGCGCCGCTCTAGCACGCGCCCGCCGCCGCCGCCGCCGCCGACCACTCCGACGACGACAGTGGCGGTAGTCTTAGCTCCTAAGCGGACAACTGAACTTTTTTATACTTTCACGTTGAAATTATCGAATGATTTCATCGCTTAGGTGTAAATGAATTGTCTTTAACAAAGCTTTATTAACTCTACATTTGTAAATTCACTGAAATTTATATATATCTTTTTATACATATTTGTAATTACTATGGTAGGATTCGATTTGCTCGATGTATTTATTTAATTAGATAGGTTAATTGAAAAACTGACTGGGAACAAACGTAGATACGAAGCGATGTGGCCTAATGTGTCCAGTGTGCGTGTCGTTACGTTTATATGCAAAGAGAACTTTGTCGCCTCGTGTGGTGATGTTGAAGTCACTGTCGTCCTCGGCATTATGTGAACACATATCTTTCTGTCTGATGATGGCAGGCGAACGGATAGGCTTAACTGTGTCTCGCATAGATATTCTCTTGTTATGCTATCGATTAGTTATACGTTGTTGTATTATTAGACAAGTGACCATTATGAAGATGAACTGTAAGTACTTGTAACTTGACTGAAACCGTCTTCTTGACATCGACAGCGAGAACTAATTGATACCTAAGTATGTGACAAATTCTGGAGGTAAACCTATTCTGCCTAGGACTACCTACTTAAGTATTGTAGGTATATTAAATATTCTTATATTTGACAAACTAACGTGAAACTGTGCCATTAATTTAACTTTATAACGTGCCACTGCAATTTTTTTTTACATAATTATGTAATTAAATAAGTATAACACGACTGCTGAATAAGTGATAACTATAATTATTTCGTTATACTATATTTCTAGTCGAAGATAAAGTATAAACGCGAGAATGTCGACTATTATGTTTGTTTTTTAGATAATATTAATATCTGCCATTACTAACATTATATATTTACGTTTCGACAGCTGCTGTCATGATCTTCTCTTGCTCAAACATTTAATTTAACTTAAATTTGCTCAATTCTGCTTCTGGTACATATTCGTGTGGTATGGCTACTTTACATTTCCACTAATATTCTTTGTTGCGCTCACACCATGTGTTGCTCTCTTCGTGCACTTGTTGTTCAGTAATTTCACTTTGACGTTTCCCAGTGGCATATATTTTTATAGTATACGTATTATTACATAGACTAATCTAGTAAAAGTTTAGCATGTAGCGTTTAAATTATGATCTCTTAATCATTAATAATTATTTTCAATCGTAGCGAGGGCCCTTTATTTATAATACTCATAAGTTTCTGTATAGGTGTAACTACGTGTAAGATTCATTTTTGGATTTCAGTAACTGTGATGACGATGTTACACTTGCTACTTTAATATGACTAAGAGCACGGTCACAGGCCGACCGTTAGGTAGCCAAATAATTACTGCATTACTTATTAACTTCATGAGATCTATTGCGTCATTTGAATAAACAGTTAATAGGGACCTCATAAACAGTAGGATTCCTATACATTCACTTACATAATAACAAAAAAAACGTTTTATGTTTTTAAGTAATGCGGTTAAAACACTGAGTGTTTAATTTCCTTGTTTTTCTCTTATCTGAGTACAAAATTAAGCACAAAATAGTCTTAAATACTTCAAATGAAAATATTTTTTATGGAACTGCCTTCGCAACTATGATACTTTTGTACTAGTTCCATGTAAAAAATATTTGGGTTGGGTACGTAATACCTATACACATCATGACTTTAGACTAGGAGTAAATCAGCAAATAGTGCAGTCGTAACAATCCGGATCTAGAGCAGACTGTTAGTGTCACCGAACAAACAGTGATAGAATACAGGGTGGGCCTTTCAGTAACGTCGGTCATTATGAATTTAAGAAATCTGACAATAATAATACTAACTCTTGCGCCTGCAATGCAACCCACTAACTGCGTATGGGAGCGGTTCAATCTATTCCACCGTGTACAAGTGTTATCACTTAGTCTAACGTGAATATTTTGTCTTCGAATACACAACACTGAATAGTCCAGAAATGACAGCACGTCACCGTATTAGATCGCCGTTCCCAAGCTACGAAGCCTCTGTACGATGAAGTGGCGGTAGCGCGGTCGTGCGCCGCGCCTGCACGCATGCGCGCACGGCCCTGCTCCCGCGCATCATGAGAATGTGGTGTCGAGTTTATAATGTTTTTACTGTTAGAAGAGACGAAGTCTCCGATAGACAAGGCTAGAGTAGATAGGTATTATAAATCGTATTCATGTTAAACAAACGAGTGAAAATTGAAACGGAAAAGACTAAATTCATACACATTTTACATAATGTTGCATCGCGTTCGCGTTAACTTTATTGATATACGGTGTTTGTATTAGGTTACGAGTTACGACTTGCCCATTGTTTTGCTTCCCTCCGGCGAGTCTCGCGGGCGGGATGGTGGAGCGATCTCGCATTGTTACATTATGTTTTACATTCATACAGCCCCGTGCTTCACACGAACACTTCACGTTAATATACCTAGCTCTTAGAGAACTATTCAACAAATACGATATCTAACTTTTATAATGTTCACCTGATACTGTATGAGAACGAATTCTTTATGAAATTGTGTATGGTTATTGTTTAAGCTATCTTATGTATTTCACCTGAGTGAAAGATGTTGTTGATGTTCTATATATATACTTAGTCATAAGTAGGTATTGTTAAATCTCACTAATTTTTACTAAATTCTATTTAATTAAAATATTTGTAAATACACTCTGACTAAATTTGAATTTAATGTGTATATAAGAGAAATGAAATTTTTATTTAATGAATCCACCTAAGGTGAGGAAATACAAATTGTTGAAAATTTGAATCTTGGAGTTTATGTTTTTATTTTCCCTTCGACATCAAAACTTCTTACAGAACCCTAAAACGTATGTGTATGTATACAAAATAGAAACATTGGTAAGTGAGTATGTATTATATCTACCTCTACATAATGGATTAATGAATCATACATGAATGAACAGATTTTACAATTAGGTATTGCAAGCCATACCTACCCTATTACTATAGGTATTCTATTTAAAATTCAAGCTCACTATTTTAATACAAATTGTATAATTATGTAGGTTTCGCATCAAATTAAAGATCTAATTTTTACAGTTCTGCAATGGAAACAGACCAAGTAGACTGAGAATGACATAAAAAGCTTCGGCCATATCCAATATTTACTTACTATTTATTATTAGAGATGAAAAAACTACCGATAGGTTAATAGTGGCGCCATCTACACGAGAATGGGTCAAACATCAACACGGTTAGCGCCTTGCATATTTACGAATGACGCAATCTAGAGACAGGCAGCAATGTCACATCGTGAAAACACTGTTCACCGCTAGATGACGCTTTTGAACTTGTTCGAGAGGGTAAACAAAGTTAACTTGCATTTAGGAAGATGGCGTTAATATTCTGAAGCGTTCGAAAATATTAAAATACATAAACTTGTATTCGTGAATGTGCAACACGCATTTGAAATCAAAGATTGCTATTTTAAAGCGAATATTTAACCATCGGATAATCTTTAACTTAACGTTTTGGAAGCTTTATACAGATGAAATCATTTCTGGGTATTAATCAAGGACTCGAAGCTCGAACTCACAATTCTTTGACATGGAAGTTGGAGTACCTCATGGTTAATACCTGTGACTAGCACTGTTTGAATAAAAAAGAAAATTTTATTTAAAATGACCTAACACTCACATTTGTAGATACCTACTTTAAACACGGCAAGTGTTTAAAATTGATTTTAGTAGACTTTACAAGCTTACAGGGATTTGTAAGAAAATAGATCTAAGTGAGACTAGATTGATCACTGATTAGTGAGACTTAGATTGTGTAATTAAATTAATTAATTAAATAAAAAATGCGTAATCGCTACCATAGTATTAGTATTATATAATATGCCATTTACCACTTTAGTCAATTATCCCTACATAACTTTAGATTCACATTTCGTATCTTGTGTATGGCCTGTTCCAAAAGTATCTGATTAAAATGTAAACGAATGGATCAGAAAATGTATGCCAATTATTAGTGGATGCCAATTTGTAGTGCCACGTACCACTTACAAATTGAGTAAGTACTTTGATTTTATATATATTTCTAATTTTGAATCACTTTAAAGATGTTGTTCATTTGACAAGTGAAGTTAACTTTATAACCTCAATTTTCGTAGATGATTTTTCAATTATAACTTTTAATGTTATTCAAAAAGTTGTTTAAATTTGTTATGTTGTTTGTAAAACGTGGTGAGATATAAAGTTGACACCTTCTAAATACAGATGAATGTATGAAGTGAGTGATTGCGTAAGAATTTAACTTGAACAGGGTTTTGTTTACACTTTCATCAGATGACACACATTAGGTGTTGCTATTGCAATGTATAGTTCCTACACACTGTATAAGGACTACGTGCCTTTGAACTTTTTGTAAATAAAATGTATCTTCTTATTAATTTGTTGTTACTACTACATTTTTAGATTAATAAATTATAACAATGTGTTGTGTACCTAATATTATTCAATGCTAGTTACGATATTGACCGGATATAATATTTTTTTTTACAGGTAAAGGTATTGAAGTCAAAACAAATTATATTAAATAAACGAGTTGTGATATAATTTATATAAAAATCACGACAATATTTTAATAGACACAATTCGTCAGAAAAGTTCATGGAGATATGAATTTGTATCTAAACGCTATTATAAAATATTTATTATTTTATGGCGTAATATATCCTTAAAACATATTTTTCATTGGTAAAATTACATAAGCACTGGACAACAAACAAAATCTGATATTTAGATCAAATAACTATGGAACAAAGATAAAAAACCGAATATTTAACCATATTTAAAAAAATATTAGCTTTTATATGTCATTGCCAAAACGATTGCATAGTCTCAAAAAATAATATCTAATAATGTTGCTGTCCAGTGTGTTTAAGAGCGGATATTGTACCTGTGCACTGTGGCTACCAATACAGTGTGAAGTAATATTCATTATTAGGTACTTATATGTTATTATTATGATTGTAGTACTGCTTTGTACCGATCGCTGTAAAATAACTCAGGGCCGAACATATTTCCCATTTTGGTGAAATAAAATTTTCCCATTTCCTCAATTTGGAATGATTACATTCACTCTTGTTACACCTACTTATAGCAATCGTAAATAACATGGCGTGTGATCTTCTTGCAGTAACATATCAATACAATCACATGTGCACCCGTGTTCACCAATATGATAAATTAATTTCATTTCATCTCAACTCGCTATTATATTATATTATTATTATTTATTACAAATTTAATACCGTTGGAATGATACACAGTAAAACTTTGAACTATCAAACGCTGGGATATATTAATAAACTTTTACAAACAAACAAATAAATAAATTATAATCATTGCTAATAGAAACTGAATATATTAAGCACCTAATTCATATCAGTCTTAGAGTTTAAGCTATAGCGTCAGTTTACCTATCCGAATTACCGATTACGGTATTCTAGACTACGTCTAAGACATATTACAAAAATAGCATTAATTTATATAGAACCAATTATAAGCGGTCATCTGTCCCTTCTAGTCATTAATGTCATCTATCTCACTAGCTAAATGTGTAAAAACTGTAACTTCCTTTCTACCACGTATGAAATAAAAGAAACATGCATTTTCAACACAAATAATGTTTAATTTTTCTTATTTAATATTAACAATGTAACGCCTCAATGTCATTCACCAGATAGAAAGCAAGGTACTTGAGTACAAGTTTAGTTAAATATCTGCCTTTGCTCACATATACTAAATGGTTCACCAGGTAAGAACTAGGACTCGGTCCATCAGCGGTTTCTGAGGCGTCCGGACATACATATCAAAATATACTATCAGTGTTCTTTCCCGATGACAGAAACAATACTAAACACGAAATAGGTATCTAAAAATATTCAATATAAAACCCAGTCAAATCTAGTACAAACTGTACATACATCTGAAAAAAAAACAAAACTACTTTCACTCACGCTTCTATTCTTATTTATATCTTCTTAAGAACAATCGAAGTTAAGTAAAATATTCTAAACAATTTTTATTTGATTTTATCAAAAAAACGAACCTGTCACTTGACCAAAGACTAGACCGCGTAATATTACAGTTGGATGTTTACCAAGCAGCACAGGGTGTGCTATGTGGTCTCCTCGTAGTGCTCGTCGGCCTTCGTGAGGTTGGGCTCGGACTCGGAACGGCGCTTGAGCCCGTCGGCGTCGGGCGACAGCGGCCGCTCCGCCTCCTCGACTTCCGCGCACACGCTGGCCGCCTTGATGTCTGGCGCACTTCTGCTCACATCCACCTGTTCACCAATACAGTTTATTTATTGATATTGCACTTCAACGACTTATTCACTACACAAACAAAAATCACATACAATTTTACAACTTACAGAAGTGCACTGCACTAGCAGAGAACTTAAGGGTGCTATCACAAAAAAATACGTTTTTCATCAATTTCTTATCTAATTGTAAGAAAGCTTGAAATAACTGAAACATTAAGTCTGTGTAACTATAAAAGTACAGTTTTCGTGGTGATAAACCATTCGTGTCAGTCTCAGCACCTGTTAATAGTTTCATCACTTTTGCGCTCTCGAAAATATAGCTTATTTCGCCGTTCATTTACTTAATGAAGATACTGTATAATCATAAAATATTTTGATATTATCACACGGATAGCTGAAGACCAGTTTGTGATTTTTAAATTTCTTGATATAGTTTGTTAAATAATAGGAAAAATACATTACCGACAGTGTTTTTTAAAAAAATATAGGTATTTTCAACATTATTTTCTGAGACTATTTTGATAGTTCTTTTTACTACGTTTTTCAGTTGAACATGTCCGCTTACATAAAATATTTTAATAACAAAATTTATGTTATTATATTGAAGAAAAATGTTCCTAAACTCAACACGATATCGTCAATTTTGTGTGAAGAGGCAACGGAAATTATTTTTTACAATATTATAAACCAACATTTTCGAATAAAAAATTGCTACCAATGGAGATGACAGAGTAATCTATCTGTGGCAATTATTAGTTACATTAGGTTTAGTTAAATTTTGCCGCAAAATGTACCGAAAAACTCTGCAAATTTTTGTCAGATTTTGTGATAGCGTCTTCAATGGATGTTACATTGTCAATAATATCACGATACCGTGGTAATATTGATGGTGTAACAGGCGGTATCGTGATAATATCACAAGATTTTAGGAAATCTTGAAATATCGCGATATTAGGATCATGATAATATTGACAAATGTAAAATGCCCCAAATGATTAAAGGACTTGTAAGATACCGTTAGTTGAATTAAGTAAGTAGGTACTTATGTTACAAAATAAAGTCAAAAATCAAGTTCAAAGTTTCCGTTACATACATACTAACATACGAGTACGTACCTATAATAAAAGCGTGTTAAAAAGGTCGTATCATTCCATCATTTTCACTGGATTCTTTTATTTGTCAAACTCATAAATTTTGTTTTTCTGTGTCGGCCTCGGTTACCCGCTACATACATTCATGATTTAATTTCAGTTCGAAGTAATTACCATAATTTACTTAGTAAATCAATGTATAAATAATACGCTTTTTTTTTGTCAGGCGAGAATCCACACATATAATTAATTATTGTCTAACATTAGTAGGTAAGATGGATAGTCCCGTTCTACGAGAGTCAGTAAATTTTTATGTTCTGGACCAGTATATGCGTGGCGTTTTAAGACGACAACATGGACTCCTCTGCTACCCGCCTACATGGCATGCACCCGAACCAGCACCACTCCCACTGCTACAGCAATTAAGTTAATAAATGACTTTCTAAATTATATTCCTGAAACAGATTTATTTTTTGACTCTCGAAGGACAATCGCTAACATAACCTGCCTATAATGTTCCCACTGCTGGGACACAGGCCTCCTCGTTCTGTGAGAGGGAGTGGGCCGTAATCCACCACGCGGGCCCAGTGCGGGTTGGTGGATGTCACATGTCTTCAAATTTTTTGTTCTAGGACATGCCGGTTTCCTCACGATGTTTTCCTTCACCGTTTTGAAAACAGTGGTGATGAAATAATTTACACAAAGTAAAGCGCCGGTCTGGGTTCGAACCTACGACCTACTACTCTTAAGTCGAGGCCCTTAACCACTGGGCCACCACTTGCCAATCGCTAAACATGTGTATATCTATTTAAATATGAAGAAATGATAAAGAAATAATTGTTGAGTTATTTACTCTAAGAAGTGTTAATTAAATTTTTAATGTAAATTTGTAGAATTAGAATAGATATAAGCGATTTGGTGTAAACTGTTAGCTTATATTTGATGAATAAATGAATTGAATTGAATTCATCATCACGCTTGCTCAAGATGGGTTGACGATCTCAGACTTATATTATTAACTATAGTCCAGGTTTTCTCACGATGTTTTCTTAATCGTACTACTACGTACAAAAATTACACGGTGGTTTAAACCCGGGACTAAAGATAAACCTTGTTTCGTAATAAGGCCGAAAAAGTACATAATTATGAATTGAATAAGTACTTACCATTTCTGTTTCAAGGAAGTCACCAGATTCCTGTTTCACTTGTGCATTCATTTTGTCATTCAGATAACACACGCCATTGAGGTCGATCGCGCTGTTGGAGAATATCGCCGCAGCACCGACCGACGCGTCTACTAACGGCTCGCTCTGATGAAAACATATCAAAGATAAGATTATTTTGAGCTATAAATTCGGTGATACATATTATAAAACATAATTTCTTTGTGTACAATTCTTTACACTTTAAACTTCTAATATTTGCATAAAAAAGGTCCGGGAAGGGGGTGCGTGAGCTCTGTGGAAAGGAGAAGGGGATACCCAATAAACGAAAATAATATTTAATCATCATCAGCCTATTACGTTTAACGGCCGCGCCTCGTTCGTATTCGCGCGTTGTTCGCGTTTGGTTAGGACGAGGGGTGCTCCTGGATACAAGTGTCTCCAGTCACACGTGATGTAACTCGATACATGCCCACTCTTAAATAGCTGCTACCAGCGAGCCTGCAAAGATCGTCGCTGCACCTAGTCTGAGGACGTCATTGCCCTACGGGAAGCGTAGGGCAATTCGCGGTCACCACTCAACACAACCTCCACTCCAAAGGTCGTCACTGTTGTGTATGGCTATTATATGGCTGACCCATTGGCAGGTCTACTTGCTTATTGGGGCATGTTACATTGTCAATAATATCACAATACCGTGGTAATATTGATGGTGTACTAGGCGGGATCGTGATAATATCACAGATTATTCGGAAATCTTGAAATATCGCGATACTAGGATCATGATAATATTGACAAATGTAACACTCAGAGATTATTTTTTTAAACAAAACAACAACTAACCGACAAATCATTAACTTACCAGTATAACATTCTCAGGAACTATAAACTTCAATTGCGTTGGCTTTTTTGGTGGTGGCATCTCAGGTTCTGGTGCTTTGTGAGCGTAGGAATTGTCTTTAGGGGTCAAGTCTTTTTGTTCTCTGAAAAAAAAACCATTTTAATAGACAGTTTCTTTCATCATCATCATACATTCCAGCCGAAAGACGTCCACTGCTGGACATAGGTCTCCCCCAAAGGGGGGGGGGGGGGGGGGGGGGCAAAATCGCCACGCTTGGCAGGCGCTTGGCGATCGCAGTATGGTGTTAAAAATGCATAGAGAACGCTGCTGTCTATTCTCTAGTAGATAAGTCCCTTAATCACCTTTTACGACACCCACGAGAAGAAATGGGATGGTGCTCTTCTTTACGTCCGGAACCGCACGGAAGAGACAGTTTCTTTACCTAGATTTAATATTTTGCGAAAAGTAAAGAAAGACGAGAAGAACATTTTGTATACTTTTAATTTTGTATACTTTTACTTTTGGCCACAGAGTAGTGTACAAATGGAGTGATACTAAAAGATACACTAAACACTTTATGACTGCCTAAAACAAAACTCACCCTATCAGTGAAGTAAACTGGAGGGACTAACGCTTGTTATTTAAGTATCGTCCATTTGAAAGATAATGCGAAATTACATAGGTAATTATAATTATGTTACTGAAAAGCAAATGCTCCAATAAACGGTGGTGGGTGATTGTCGCAGCAATATACGCAATGTTCCCACAGATTTCGCCGGATAATCACTTTCACACTGCCACTACATTCGTTTGTGCCTCTGTGGTGTTTAGTAGCTAATATTATTTTAATAGTTTTCTTACTTTTTAGGCGTAGCATGGTAGCTGTCATTCTTTTCCGTCTGATGTTGTGTTATCAAATCACAAGCCTTTCCAAGTATCACAATAGAAACAAGTACTCTTACTGATATCAGGCACAAATAAGCTATAGTTATTAAAAAGATTGCTGCGAATCTGAAAATAAATTGATTAAGTACATTAATATTTTAAAAATGAGTTCATTGTACGAGTATAACCAACTTTTACCATCCATGATTCATTTTCTGTAGTTCAGATAAATTTAACTGTGTGCCAAACTTTAACTGCAACATGATATGATAGCATAAGGCGAATAATTTAAAGGAGCGCCAAAACAAAAGAAGATAAAATTATTATAATAACAAGGGATACTTACCCATCCACTTTGACAGCATGAACCAACACTCTAGTAATAACGACACCCAGAGGCAACGGTATAAAGCCCATTCTGCGTGCCACTAAATCTGAGTGGTCACTGAAAGCATGCTTCTGCCTTGTTTGTGCAACATCATATGCCAAACTCACTGTGTATTCTCTATATACTCCATATGGAATCTCATTGAACCTGACCAAAATAAGAAGAAACCATGTAGGTAAAGATATCACGTTTTGAGGTTTTATAAATTGTAAGTATTCTAAAAACCTAAGAGCTAGACTATTAAAATAATCATGAAATTAAAGTTACCTGGTAATGAAAGCATGCTTGACCCAATCAATGATGACCTCAAAAGTGAGAACTAACACGCAATCAGGTGCAAGTATCCAGAACCGTTCCTCTTTCCACATGTACTCCTTCATAGTTTGCAGCACGACTATAAATAGCAGCACAGACAGATGGAGGCGCTCCCTCACGTCGCTACAGGACACTTGGAAGAGGTTGTTCTTGTCAAATTTCTTGAAGACACTGCCCTTCAATTCTACAAACTAACAACAAAAAACATTTTTTTCTTTGGAACATACAAATAAAAATAGTTATTTTACAATAAGCTAAAAAGTATTTTTGTTACATGTATAAAGCACAAATACTAATACCAAATATACAATACATTACTGGTTTTCAAAAAATTGGTATTTTAAAATTATAAAGCTTGATGATTACAACTCGAAAAGCAATAAGAAATTATCCTACTAATAATACTTACATTGTTAGACATCATTATGATAAGAAGACTTTTATTATTGGAGTTGAAGGCAACATTCAGTGTTGTTGCTTGAAACAGCACTAATAAGCTATGAAGAACTGAACTTTTTATTAAGGATCATTTATTAAAAACAGAATGATAAAAGCTGTAACGGGTCGTTTTCAAATTTAGGGCCAAAAACCAGTATATTTGATTTAATTCTCGTGGAGTAGGTGTTCACGTAACTTAAATTGCTTTAAATCGACGACTTCTTTGAGACGCCTAAGGGCCTATTACGACTTTCTTATCATTTTTAATTAAGGAGATAGGCTTAGAAAACTAGCCCATTTCTCATTAATGTCACTAGTTCTAAGGGTTTGTTTTCTAGATTGCTATATGAAACAAAAACATGTGCAGGAAACCGGAATTTTATTTTTACACTGTTTAATATAGAATAGAATAGAATACTCTTTATTATGTACACCATAAAAGTTACAGATAGGTATAAATGTTGAAATTTTACATAGGGTGACACAATGGGCGGTCTTATCGCTAAAAGCGATCTTTTACAGACAACCTTTATAATTCTAAAGGAAGGATAATTAGCTGTTGAGACAATCTTGAGTAACACTAAAATAACATTTAATAGCTTTTGAAAAGAGTTTATATAGGTAATTTCATTTGTGTAACTGTAATTAAACGCATCAAACACCTGGGATTAAAATACCCTGCTATACCCTGCCTCTCATCCCATGCGATCATTGATTGTCATGTGGCTTTTAATTACTGAACGCACGTAAATACTAAAAATTACGAGAATATAATACATTTTAAATTCATGAAATTCCTACTTTTTTGGCCCTTATTTTGAAAACATTATCTCCTGATCCAGATATAGATTTAAGGGTTTTATCAAATTACTAGCATTTGCACGCGGGTTCGCCTGCGTGGCGGTCGGAAATTATCCCACGAGAACGTACCGTACTACCGGGATGAAAAGTACCATACGTCCTAAACCAGATCATAGTCTATCCATGTGCCAAATTCCATCTTAATCTATTCAGCCGTTAAGGTGTGAAAAGGTAAGACAAACGGAGTTATTTTCACATTTATTATAGTACTAGCTTTTGCCCGCGACTTCATTTGCGATACGATGAAAATTTGCCTATGTCGTTACCCAGGTCATGGTATATCTGTGTGCCAAATTTCATCCAAATCCGTCAAGCCGTTTTTACGTGATTGAGTAACAAACAAACAAACTCACTTTCGCATTTATAATAGGCTAGCTGAGCCCTGCGGTTTCACCTACTTATGTTTCGATCCCGTGGGAGTATCGAGATAAAAAGTATCCTATGTCCTAATCTAGGTCATGGTCTACCAATGTGCTACATTTCATCCAAATCCGTTCGGCCATTTTAATGTGACAAACAAACTCACTTTCGCATTTATAATAGATATATATATATAGGATTAGTATGGATAACACAGTTTACTGTTGGATATAGGCTTCCATTTTGTGTAACAAGTCCAGAACGCCTTTCACTACAGTTAATAATATTGAACAAGCACTAATATGCGCATTTGTTAAAATATTCGTGTTATTTTGCTAATAAAAAATAAACTTTATTACATTGAAATAGGGTATATTTTTTATTGACCGACTATGTTTTTATTTGTTCAAATACCCTAAGCAACCAGAAAGATATTGGTGATTGTTCAGTGATTGTTGAGATATTCAGTGACATTAAGATTTCTGTAGTGCTGTTGTTACTCCATTTACATAATGCTCTGTGGCTACAGTCCTTTTAGGTGTCCTGAAATAGATACCTATTACTCATTATCTAAATAGTTTAAATATGTTTATTCTGAACAATATAACATTACCACAAAGTTTTAAGTCATTTAACCATCCCACATAAAAATATTTTGGTTACTTTGTAAACAGAAGAAACCGGGCAATCCAGGCCTTGATTTTCCAGATTCAACTAATTTTTATATGTAGTTAAAAAGGATACAGACATAGATCATTGCAAACAACAGATGAGGTATAACTCCCAAATGCTCTCTTCTTCTATCTCGAGGTTCTGTTGCGGTCCAAAATAGAGCATCAATGGTATCCTGCCCAAAAGCTGAGAACAGTCTATCACCAACCTCCAACATATTGTAAAATATATACAATTTCATCACACTCTGACTCTTCACTAAATGATACATCATGTTTGTGTCTATATAGCACATTAAAATACTGCATATTAGTAATATGGAACCTTTAAGCATGTCACATGTTTCTGCTGGTTTTAATAAACTTTGACGAGAGCTTGAATAAAACCTGTGAATCAAATGAGATAGTTTTTAATACTGTGTTTTTTACTTCATAATAATAAATAAGTTTCATGAAATAGTGAAGTCTCCAACCCAAAACATCTCCTGAACAGTCTGCCAAAGAAGGTCCAAATGGCCATGATAAACCTCAATGGAAGGAATGTGTAAACAAATAGTAAAGAGTCTGCACATTGAAAGAATCCATAAGCCATAAACTTTTCCAATTCCTGAGGAATCTTAATAAAGGAATAAACTTTTTCTCTTCTGGCTGAAAACCGTTCTTCGTCATGTTCTAATAAATATCCTCGCGTTAGCTCTACGTGTAAAAACGCAAACAAGGAAGCTGCCTTCTCTCCATCTGTAATGTTAAATATCACAGCCATTACTATCCATAGTATCTTATTATTTTGTCAGTCCAAACGGGATCAATCACTTTACCTTTGCATTTCACTTCCTTCACTCCTTTATCAAAACTTACATCGCCGGACGAATTTTGAGTATTGGATACAGACTTGAACCGTAACCTTTTAGTTTGTTCCTGCACGTCCTCATTTTTGATTATCATGTTGTTCAGATTTGAAATACCAAACTGCAAATGGCTATTATTACATTTGTATTGATTTTGTTAGAATTTATCTTGTAATGCGGTAGCTAAAGTAAAGCTACAAAAATTTATTTATTGACAGATTCAAATGACACAACATTGGAATATTGGATGTTAAAAACAGATCTGACAATTCTGACATGACCTGACAAACCTTGACAGCCGAATCCCGATGATGACAGCATTGACAGCTGACATAGACTTAAGGGGGATCGCTAAGTAGCCCGCGAAATTCAAATTTTCTTACGTTTTATGCAGTTTGCAGGTCAGTAACAGGTTGTATATTGATCTAAATATGATTCGCGGCCATAACAAATATGGCTTTATAGAATTATAATCATTAATATCAGCATTACTACTCTCTAAGTTCATAAAATCCTACTGAATCATTATTTCAGAAATAGTCATTCAGTAGGATTTTATGAAAAGAGTTAGTTGTATTGCCGATTCTAATGATTATAATTCTGTAAAGCCATATTTGTTACGGCCGCGAATCATATTTAGATAAACATACAACCAGGTCAGTAACAGATTGTATATTTCAGAAATAATCTTTCAGTAGGATTTTTTGAACTTAGACAAATGTAATGCTGATTCTATATGTAATTACTCTTTAGTGTAGTTTCTCAAGACACCAATATAGACATTAAAGGACACTAACACAGGACACTAATTAAATTGATGTTCTAACTTGCAAATAAGAGGGAAACCCGTCAGAAAACCCTTAGTAATTATTAATTCTCTCACCGCTAGTTAAAGTAATTCTGTCTCTCTCTAACGGAACGTATCAGAAACTGATAGCATTACTTTTAATGGGGAATTAAAGTTAATGGTCGTACGTGCACCTAGCGGTCAAGGAAATAGTTTAAAGTGATACATTTCTCAAACCTTTTAAACACAAGTACTCACGGTCTCACGCAGTAACTTTAGACACCGCGCCGGTGACTCGCGCTGGCGTTTCCAAAATCTCACGTCCATCCACAGGTTTTTCTCATCATTATAATCATCATCATCATTTTCTTGCCCTTATGACCCTTATCCCAATTTATTTGGGGTTAATATGTCTGTGGGCGCAACGTGTCTTTTCTGCCGTACTTCTCTAGTTAAATGCTCTAAGGCTAGCAAGGAGTGACTAACGATATGAGGATTGATTAGTAGTTGCTAGCTTTAACATTGACGGGTCGGAGGTTCGATGATTAAACAAATACTGACTCGTTCTTCTTATAGCTGTTTATTGTGTCGCTTTGATTACACGCAAACTTCTCACAACACGGGTGAAATAACAGTCCCGGAAAAATAATGGTTCAATCCAAATTCAAATGGCAATAGAAAAGGTGGAAAAAGTTGTGTTTCTGGTTACATGTTTTTGACAACAGAAACCAAATGTGGGGCGTTCTTTGAGTATTTACATGCTCTAAGGGAGCGTTACGTTCGCTACAACATGTTTCACACACACAGTCCAACGATTGTGTACCATTGTTTCCTGAGATTGTTTCTTTGGTAGCGAAGTTGGAAGCAAAAGGTTAAGGGCTTGTGCAGACTGATCATTCAGTAGGTTTAGTCCTCGAAAACACCAATCACTTTTATTGTCATCATATTACGTATAGTTTTCGCAATTGTTTACAAAAAAATCACTAAGGTTTCTGTTCATTACAAATTGATGTTTGCATCCCTTATTGCATCCGCGGCTACAATGATAAATCGACTAAATCAACGCTCTTTGGTCACTCACTATTTGGCACGCTATCTCCGTTCGTTTCGTTCATCTTCGTCAAGCTGAAATTCGTTGCCTACGTTAGCGGATTTTACTAATTTTAGTTCTTATTTTATAACTAAATGTTGTAAAACTTAGTCGGCCCTAACTCATTCTTTCTCTGAAAAGATTATTGAAGCTACTAAGTGCACAAAAACCATAATTATGGCTTCGAGTGAAGGGCGAAGTGCTCAGTCAAACTTGCATCAGCAAGACCTAACCAAATTGGTGAGTTAAAATGTTCTAAATAACTGCTATATAGAAAATATTTAGGTTAAGTACTGCTAAAATCTGGGATAAGTTTTTGAGTTTTGTTTCGGTAATCATTAACATTCACATAACCTTCGTTTTTTATACACATGTACAGGTTGTTAAGACTTGTATTGTACAAATTGCAGTACTTGCATTTATTCTGCTACCTAAATAATATTGTTTACCCGACTGCGGCGAAACCCAAAAGGAGGGTAATGTTTTTGGATTCATACCACTGATACATTTACTCTGAATGTAATAAGACAGTAAGGTCTAGAGTCAATTTGTACACACTAATAATTATTTATTTAGTTATTGTTTTCTTATTTCAGGATGTTACCAAATTGTCAGCCTTATCACCTGAAGTCATTTCAAGGCAGGCCACAATAAACATTGGCACCATTGGTCATGTAGCTCATGGCAAGTCAACTGTAGTAAAGGCTATTTCAGGAGTGCAGACTGTAAGATTCAAGAATGAATTGGAGAGGAATATTACTATCAAGTTAGGTATGTATATCCCTATCATTTGTCTTTCAGCCCATAAGTAAATAATGTTCCCATGGTTTGTCAATTCCGTTGTTATGGGCAATCAAAAGCCTGAATCCCAGTATGAGCAAGTGACATCTAACAACCCACACTGAGCCTGGGTGGTGGATTATGGCCCTCGCCTGAGTCCCACCGGTGGGAATGTTATAGGCTGATTATGCTATGGGCAGTCAGAAGCCCGAAAGTCTGACAACCCTTCTTCCAAGAGGTATTGCATTGTCATGTAAAATACTGGTATTCGCCAACCTTAACATATTTGGGAAATGATCAAGATTCTAAGTCACTAATGCTATTTTGGGTCAACCATTTGAATTTGTCAAATAATCCATCAAAATGTCTTTGAGGGCTCAATCTAAGATTGAGTGTTTATGTATCAAATATCTTTTAAAAATATACTCAGAAAGCTTTAATAATAACTTTATGATACAGTAGACATAGAAGCAGAAATTTAGAAAGACTAATAATTTGTCTAGATGCTTTGCAATATACCATGTGAAATGTATTGTGAACCCAAAGTAATTATGTAATGTTTTTGATCTTGTAAGATTGATGTAAATTAATCCAAACACATGGTATGTTGCAGAGCGCCTGTCCAACTCGGTCATTAAAATGTATCGCGAAAGAGCTGATGAAAGGCATGAAAATGAGTTCTTTGAAAAGATGAAGAGGTCTAAAAAGAGGAACTTGTGTGTTGATTCTGAAGACGAATTAAATATGCCAGCACCAAAGAAACAAAAGAAAAGTAGACAGGATTCTGAAGAATTCATTATTGAAAGAATTCTTGACTTCAAACTTGAATCTGGCAAGGAGTACTTCTACATAAAATGGAAAGGATGGCCAGACAGTGAAAACACATGGGAACCAATTGAACATCTTGACAACTGTCCTAATGTACTCAGACAGTTCCTTGTGGATGAAGAATTTAAATATTGCAATCAAATGGAAAAGTTGAAGGAAGAAATTTCATTTGGAGACCTGCTTAGTGAAGAAAACCTTTTAAAAAGGTTTGATGAAATAGAAGACAATGATATTGGAAAATTAAAAGAATGCTTAACATTGAAATTGCTTGCTATGATCATTTTACCTGAAGAGAATGAAACCTCTGCCACTGGACTTGTGCAAGAAGCAAGAGATATTTTACAACTTTATGTTGTAACTAGAAAACGATGTCAGCAGTTAATCAAGCTAAGGAATTGGGAGGAACATTTAAATCAGGTTGATAAATGCAAAAAGCTTATTGTAGAGAATAATTTTGACTTTGCTGGTCCCCCAGAAGATTTTACATATATTAATCAATGTATACCTGGTAGTGGTGTCACAATCCCTGATGACCCACCCATTGGGTGTGAGTGTACAGCTTGCAACTGTCGCTCAAAAGCATGTTGTGGTATGCAAGCTGGTCTATTTGCTTATACTGCAAATAAAAGACTTCGCGTTGCGTCAGGTACCCCAATTTACGAATGCAACAAAGCCTGTAAATGTTCATCAGAATGCAGTAATCGTGTAGTTCAAGGTGGCAGAAATATTAAATTGAGTATTTTTCGAACCGCCAATGGATGTGGATGGGGAGTAAAAACAGAACAAAAGATAAGGCAAGGACAATTTCTTTGTCAATATGTTGGAGAAGTTATTACTTTTGAAGAAGCTGAAAAACGAGGAAGAGAATATGATGCTAATGGTCTCACATATTTATTTGATTTGGATTTTAACTCTGTTGAAAATCCATACGTAGTGGATGCGGCAAATTTAGGAAATGTCTCACATTTTATTAATCATTCCTGTGATCCTAATCTTGGTGTGTGGGCAGTGTGGGCTGACTGTCTTGATCCGAACCTGCCTATGTTAGCTTTATTTGCTACACGTGATATTGAAACTGGTGAAGAACTCTGTTTTGATTATTTACAAAAAGCTTCAGACAGTGAGGATGTTGAGACAAACAGTTCTAGTATTAGTAAAGATAGTTCCTGTGATACTGATATACCAAGTGGGTCTGAAGCTACTTTGGGTATCACACCAGTGTCACCTGTCAAGTCTAGATTTGAAATTCAGCAACAAAATAGAGCTATGCTTAGAAATCTTACAGAATGCAAATGTGGTGCTTTAAAATGTCGCAAATATTTGTTTTAAATACTGGATTTTCCTCTCAATAAATAAAAAAAAACAGATGGATATAATTTGAGTTTGGAAGAATCCCCACCTCTTTTTATTAATTTGAAAAACTCGATCATATATTGGACAGATATACATCATCTGCCCAATATTTGATCCGAGTTTTTCTGCAAATTAAAAGAATCTCGTTAAGCTGTATATATATATATATTATCAGACTGATGCTTGATAAACCAACTCTTACCTATAAAATAGTTTCCATGAAATATCTCTTAGTTATGGGTAGTAGTAGTAGTAGGGAATATGTAAATACCAAATAAAGGAACTGAATATTTTCTTTAAAAATTTTGTAAGTAATATTTTTGCTATGGAGCATTTTACAAAAATTTTCAAAGTGAGACATTTGACACAATTTTGACATATTTTGAAATAACAACTATATCACAAATATTTTGAATGAAAATATTTCATAGAAATGTGTTTAATTTTTATTTTTAGACTCAATTTACTATTGATAAAATAATTTGTTGTGGTTTCACTGACTGCCTTGTACAACATGTAGTGTAATTTATGTAATACTAAAACAATATTAATAATCACTATAAATAAATAAATAAAATATACTTATAAGAAATAAGCTTTCCTACTCAATGTTTTCTCAAGTTATATCTATTTTAAAATCAATGACTATTGTGATTCATTATTTTCAAACAAAGGCTGGTCCACACCAAATGCATCTGCAGCATGCAATTTTGTTTGTACAGATGTTATTTATACAAATGTATTATACAACTTGTTGTAAAAGATAGTATTGTCCATTACATGTGTAATATTTACAAGAGATTATCTTTAAATGTTTTATTGTTCTGTGTCTTTAATTATTGTTACTGGCTCTAATCGTTTTAAGGGTCCATGCACGAAAAAAACCCTCATTTTTCAATTTCTTATCTAATTGTGAGAAAGCTTGAAATAGTTGAAACATAAGTCTGTGTGACTATAAAACTACAGTTTTCCTACCATTCATGTCGGTCACAGTTCATTTCTGTTTATACTTAATGAAGATGTTGTATTTTCAAAAAATAAAATTATGATTTTATTTCAAGGATAACTGAAGACTAATGTGTGAAAATTTTCTTGAAAGTTTTCTTAATAATAAGAAAAAGTACATTATTGACTGGGCTAAAAAATAAAGGTTTTTACAACTTATTTTTCTGCAATATTTGGTTGAAAAAAGTGATCAAGCCACCTGCAAGTAGACCATTATAATGTAACCATGTTGATGACATTTTATAATGTTTAAAATCAAAAGTAGTTTCATTATAAAACAATGATGAAACATCAGTCCTGCGATAGTTTTCGTAAAACTTGTTGCGAATACTAGTGATTTCCAATAAAAACTTTAATTATATAAAAAAATTCTTTCTTTATCTCTAATATTGAAAAACACTTTCAAGCAACCTGCAAAACTAACAATTTTGTTTAAATATTTTTTCTTTTCCTCACAAACAGTGAACCAAAGTTATCAAAATCACCGTCGATTTCGTGCACGGCCCCATAATTAAAATGCTTAGTATTTGTCGCTAACACTACATTGCGTGTAAACATGCTGAATCAGCGCTTAGTGTTAGTGAAAGTAAATAAAAAGTAGTAAAGCGTTTCCACTGGCTGGTACCGGCACGCCGACGTTGACGGCACCGGCTAATATTGATGCAAAATTTTGGAATAATAATAATCGTCGACGACAAGTGAAAAGACGCAATATATTTTGGTACATTTTCGCTCCCCTTGCCGGCCGGGTGTTCATGCCCAAAAAAGCCCGATTCTAGTGACAAACCGACACGGTTAGTTACTAATGGCACGTACTAAGCTCGTGTAAATGAGACATTAAGGCTCCCGCAAACAAGCGTGGCGCGACGCACGGTGGGCTGAAAATGGTGACTTTCATAGACTTAGGGTCAAAAAAACGACACTTAAAAATTGAATATCCTAAGTCTATGCAAGTCGATATTCAGCCCACGGTGCGACGCGATTCTAGTAGAACTATTTCCATGAAGTTTTCATAGAAATTATTCTACGGAGTTGCGTCGCGCCTACGTGCGTCAGCCTTTATTCATTGAACTTCAAGGTGCTGAATTGCCTTATGTATTTACAACTACTATTTTGAAAGTATTATAGTAAAAATTGATGTTTTTTTAGAATCTATGTTACATTTTTATAGTATAACGAGGTTTGTGGTTATTTTATAACTTGTTAAGTACAAGGATGTTAGTGTACTGAACAACTTTAAATTGCATTGCATTATTTATAGAATTATGATAGTTTTATATTTCTAGACATTTAACTCTTTAATCAATGCGAGTTTTCTTATAGTTTAGTTAAGATAGTACCTAATAAAAATGTTATTTTACCAACAAATATTTTTATTGCTGCTTGAAACATTTAGCAAAACTTAGTAGTGTGTCTGGAGGAGGGTGATGAAAATGCAAAATACGAGTAAACAGCGGTAGGTTGTCCATAGTTCGGAATTTCAAATAACTGATCTTAGGATTCAGCATGTGATTACCTATCTACAAGTACATTCTACTATAGGTATCTATACTGAGCGAATCATCGAAGTATTATTTAGTGACCACTGCAGAGCCTATAGCCTCCTTACCCTCCTTCAACTCATTTTGGTTTGAAGACTGCCCTACCAATCCTTTAATAGGTGTTTAGCTCGTCCCTCCTCTAAGAATACTTTAAAATAACCCAATACAATGTTCGCTACAGGTTACGCTAATGCGAAAATCTACAAATGTGACAATCCAAAATGTCCGCGTCCTACAAGCTTCATATCG
Organism: Tiliacea citrago; assembly: GCA_963921375.1. NCBI lineage: Eukaryota > Metazoa > Arthropoda > Insecta > Lepidoptera > Noctuidae > Tiliacea > Tiliacea citrago. The sequence goes on along the minus strand of OY992793.1, from coordinate 12,517,327 downwards.
GGCGGTTCGTCAAAGGACGATAGTTTCCCGTGTCTTCGACCTGCCTGCACAGGCCGCTTCCAGTTGGTGCGCCACGTGAGCTTCGTCGACTGCCCTGGGCACGACATTCTTATGGCCACCATGCTTAACGGTGCTGCGGTCATGGACGCCGCATTGCTGCTCATCGCAGGTATGCAGCTTTTAATAGTAGTACCTATTTTCTATTTTAATTTGTTTTGGTATACTTTACCAATTCTGGGTGACTGGCGCACTAAGCCCTTGATCGCTCGTCATAGATAGTTCGCGAACTGGCCGGCAAACTATCTAAATCAAGGCATTTACCCATAACCAGAACCTCGCAGATGTAACAGAGCCAGCATCGAGACTCGGCTCGTATGCTCAGAAGACTCATCTTACGATTTCAGAAGAATACCTTGCTATAAACCGAAATAATCAAACTTTTGTTATGTCTAGGTAACGAGTCTTGCCCCCAGCCACAAACCAGTGAACACTTGGCAGCCATTGAGATTATGAAACTGAAACATATACTCATATTGCAAAACAAGATAGACCTGGTAAAGGAAGGCCAAGCCAAGGAGCAACACGAACAAATCGTGAAATTCGTGCAGGGCACTGTAGCTGAAGGTGCACCTATAATACCTATATCAGCTCAGCTGAAGTATAACATAGAGGTAAATAATTTTCACCAAAACATGTTTTCTTTCTACACAAACATCATTAGTCATTATGATAATTATTATTACTATACAAAATCTTAATTAAAAAATCCACTTAATAAATCCTCCTGGCCTTAAAAAATAAATGTTTCTAGGTGTTATGTGAATACATCACAAAGAAGATACCGGTACCTTTGAGAGACTTCACATCGCCGCCACGGATGATTGTCATCCGTTCTTTTGATGTCAACAAACCTGGTTGCGAGGTCGATGACCTTAGAGGAGGTGTTGCCGGTGGTTCTATTCTGCAGGGAGTGCTTACCGTTGGAATGGAAATCGAGGTATCTACAATACTTCTCCGAAAGGACACCTTAGTAGCAGTAGTTCCTGGGCGCAAATATGGCACATCCAGTTTTAGAAAATGTTCGGCTTTGTTCTTACAAACAACTTACAGTTGTGGAGAGACAACGCTCGCGCACTCTTGTGCGCGAGCGTTGTCCCTGTCACTCATACCTGTGCGACAGTCTCTTTCCAAATCTTGATGAGTTATATTTACGTCCGGGTACTTATATAATATAATTATACTTAATTAAATTAATTCATTAAATTAATTCAGAGTAAACCATTCGTCTAAAAACACCTTAACGGCAAAGGAGTCACCATGCCAGGAAGTTTAGTAAAAGCAAACAAGGCTTACTGAAAGTACTGAAAATTGCAAAACCGCTATGTGACCGTCACGTCAACGTCGAGATGTGTGTGAATCATTTGTGTTGCTATGCGTGTGTCTACTTTTCGTGTTTTTCTAATACATTTCGTTGAACAGGTCCGACCGGGGCTAGTCAGTAAGGATGCCGATGGCAAGCTGACATGCCGTCCCATTTTCTCCCGTATCGTATCGCTATTCGCGGAACAGAATGAGCTTCAATACGCCGTGCCCGGAGGTCTCATCGGCGTTGGGACCAAAATTGAGCCCACGCTTTGCCGTGCTGACCGACTTGTGGGACAGGTACGTAGGTTCAGCTTTTATGCTGATCCAAATGGTATCCTTAAATATCGGTTCAGAGTTTAAAACTTCTGCTCTCAAGTTCCCGATAAGTCGCCCGTTTTTTTTCTTGGGTACACTAAAGTACAAAAACCCAAGACATTTTATAGATTGTTGTAATAGAGGGATGGCTATAATATGCTAATAACCGACTGAGAACATCAATCCATGTATAATTGAATTCTCTTGCGTAGTAATTAAAAACAAAAATAGTTTTGTAATAACTATCATTGCATCCCACAGTGTTATGTTCTGATGAAGGAATTAATTTAAGATCGTTGATTATATTTTGTATAAATGTATAAACATATTCCGTGTTTTTTTCACGATGTCACTCCCTTGCCCTTGTTAGCAGTGTCTCTGTCTCGTGCGAAGACGAAATAAATAAAACAATTTGCTTTTATAGGTCCTTGGTGCTGTTGGTGCTCTGCCCGGAATATTTGTGAAGCTTGAAGTTTCATACTATTTATTGAAACGTTTACTTGGCGTGCGCACCGAGGGAGATAAAAAGGCGGCTAAAGTACAAAAGCTGACCAAAAACGAAGTAAGTAATCCTGTCTCAAACAGCATAAAGTCCGAGAAAATTGTGTAACCACATAGCGTCGTTGCAAATTTAAAATCTCCTGTGACATTTTTGTCGAAAATGACTTGCAGATATTTGAAAAGCGATTTTGAATACTTAGCAAAACTTTCCATGTGAATATATTAATAATCTTAATATTTCGATAAAGAACGATCATTAAAAAAAAAACACAAATTTCGCCTACATTTAATTGTAAATCAAAATGTCCTATGTGTCTGATGTACACATGAGTTTTTGGTGAGTTTTATAAATAAAAATGAAAATATCTTCTTTGATCACCCAACGTCGAGCACTACAATTTTGCGCATATTTTGTGCTAGGACGTTTTTTATTTTCTCTCGAAAAGTTAATTTATACACATGGCAGATTTTAAATTTGCAACAACGATATTATATCTTAATCAGGGAAGTATGTACGACCAGCAGGACGTCATTGTGGTAGCCTCTTGTATGTCATCAGTAAATAGAAGATTGTATATTATGCAGCACCACAAAAAAAATATCAGTGAAGAATAATAAATATCAGGATAACATAATTTTTTGTTATATTTTGTAGGTATTGCTGGTAAACATTGGATCCTTGAGCACTGGAGGAAGGGTAATCGCTACCAAAGCTGATTTGGCCAAAATTGCTCTGACAAACCCAGTGTGCACTGAAATCGGGGAAAAAGTAGCCCTTAGTAGGAGAGTTGAAAATCATTGGAGGTGGGTTAACATTATGATTTAAGAAAATGGTTTGATTTAAATTAAGTATATAGTATTGAATTTAGTAAGTAATGATTGTGATTCATAAAAACCTTTTTTTATAAATTAAGAAATTTTACTATCCTCTACATAAATTAACAATTTTTTATTCCAGGTTGATTGGCTGGGGTCAAATTCAAGGTGGAGAGACAATCGAGCCAGCAAAGAATTAATGTTATGTATTTATTTTTATACATTGAATTATTATATGTATTTAATAAAAGCAAATATAAATGTAAATAAAATTATTATTTAATTTCAATTAAACTTGACTACCTATAAATTAATTTAAAAGTGAGTTATTTTAGAGCACGGGTTCCCAACCTTTTAAGATTCGCGCCCCCCTAACGTTCCTTAAAATCACTACGCCCCCAAGTAACTTGTCGACTTATGCAAAAAAGTTTATGAATGTAAAAGCCTCGGATAGTTCAGATTTATTTAATAAACCTTTTCTAATACCAAGAAAAAAAATGTTTCTCTTTGAAGCCGCCGCGCCCCCCGATCGGTCACTCTACACCCCCAAGAGGCGCGTCCCACCGGTTGGGAACCCATGATTTAGAGAGAAACATTTCCTGGGTAAACTATTTATTTGATTTTGTTAATTTACGCTTGCAACAATGAATTTTAGGCCATGTATATAAATGTGTTGATATCTTCATCATCTCGTCGCATGTATTTGTGTTCGATGAGCCATTCTAGCTGCTCCTTTATCATCTTCTTAGAGGGCAAGAACATGTTCTTCAAAATCTCCACCAGTTCACTCTGAAAAGATAAGATAATTTGTATAGTAAATGCTCAATTAGAAGCGACAATTTCTATTGCCTTATCTAGGATAGGTGTTCGAAAATAGACATCTGCAGTTCAATCTTTTTTAACCGACTTCCAAAAAGGAGGAGGTTATATTGTTTGGATGTATGTTCACCGATTTCTCAGTTGTGGACCTTTTTTTTTTTTGTTTAAAAGGGTATGCTCTTGAGGTGGTTCCATAGTCACCAAGTCTGAATCTGATGAGGGGGTCCTATGGAAAACGAGGGAAATCCTCAAATTATGTAGGCACACCAATAGCAATTTGGGTATTTTTTATAGTAACTCATGCATTTGCACTCTGAAAGCACCATTTGGTGAAATGGAACTGATGATGAAGACCACAGATGGCCACCGGACTACTTAATAACAAGTATTTCACAGGTTGCGATTCGATTAGGCACTTTAATATGGTTGCTAAGCAATTTATGCTCGTCACATTGCATATGGTGCAGTCACCAGTTCCTATCCCGTCGAACCAGTCTGCTACCAGGAGAACTCCTCAACAATTAACACGTATGTATCGGGAAAAGCAATATTTTGTAAAAGGTGATGAGCAGGTGACATTAGGCTATTGTAATTTAGATAAATTACAAACTGACCCACAAAAAAAGTGAAGATATAACACTTTACAAAAAAATATAACAAGACTTCCAAAAAAACACTACAAAGTGAAAAAGAAATAACTAAAATACAGATCTAAAGACACCGACTTCCAAAATTAAAGTTTAAGTTTTCTTGTTTCAATATTAATAACTCGTAACAACTGGGCGGTAAATCGTCTTTGGTTGGGGTTAAATAGTTGTTTAATGTTTATTTTGTGTTTGCAAAATGGTGTGCGTTTCGATGGCGCGACCACGGCGATATTTAATTAAAAAAAACCATGCCAAGATTTTGTAAACATTTGTAAAAGTTGATTCCCAAAACCACAAATTTGGCAAAGTTATGGTAAAAAGTTTTAGGGTTTGAACGTGGCCGCGCCATTGAAACGCAGAGAACCGCGCGGCCACGGAGATCTTTAAAACTAAGCGTTGCAGAAACCTGAAATTTTGGTAAATAACAGATACGATTTATAGAAAAAATAGTATAAAATATTGTAAAACCTAGGTTTATATTTTAGGAGCTGTAAGACTAACCTTAAAACTAACAAATGTTAACAAAATCTTTGCATAGTATAGTATTTTTCATTATCGCCGTGGTCGCACCATCGAAACGTACACTGCAAAACGCAGCGCTTAGTGCTTTTTTTTAACCGACATGGGCACGCCACAATTGTGGCGATAAGTCCCCTATTTGAGGAGTGGCTAGATAGGCGCCATGGCGTCCTCACCTTCCGCCTGACGCTGGTCCTCACCGGACACGGCTGTTTCGGGAGGTTCCTGTTCAGGATAAAGCGGGAGGAAACGCCCGGGTGTCACCACTGTGTGGATCGCCCGGAGGACACAGTGGAGCATACGGTGGAGGTGTGCCCGGCTTAAGCGGAGCACTGCGGTGCACTTACGGAGGCGATCGGCGGCAGCGATCTCTCGCGTCCGGCCTTGGTTTGGAGCGAGAGTGCATGGGAGGCCGTTACCTTTCTGCGAAGCAGTAATGCTCGCGAAGCAGGAGGCGGAACGCATGAGGGAGAGGCAAAAATCGCGCCCTCGTGCCCCTAGTCCCTAGTGTACGCAGAAGACGCGCCGGAAGTTCGGCAAGCTTTGCTGACCCCTGCTATGCTTTTTCAAATTAAAATCATGAAGAGTTTTGCATGGAGTCTAAATTTCCGCGTTAGCGTAAACATCGATCGAGTCTGATGAGCCTTCGGCCTTCATTGTATATCTATATATATAAAAATTAATTTCTGTTCGTTTGTCTAGCTCAAACTCTAGAACGGCTGGACCGATTTGGCTAATTTCATGTTCAGGGAAGGTTTAACAGATGAGAAAAAAAAAGGTAGGTAGGGTAGAGCGTAGTAGCGCTACCTGTGCGACGCCGGGCCGGGTAAAGCTAGTAGTAAATAATTTAGATGACGAATGATTTTTGCCACTGATTGTACCAATCATTTAGAGGAAAAAGGTTTCAATAATTTTCTAAAAATATTATTTACCTGGAGAGCAGTATTTGTGATTCGTTTTCTCATCTTTAGTATTTTTATGATAGCTTCTTGAGTCCTTAATATTCGAAGCTGAACAATGGAATGATTATCTTCTATTTGAGATCTCTCAGTGCTCAATTGAAGTCTACCAATCAAATTAATTTTTCCTCGACGTTGTGGTTTCCCATTTTTAATTAGAGCAAATTCCTGATTTACCCAAAATGTTGTATTCTCTGTAAAATCTTTAGGGTTCTGAACTGCCGGTTCGTAGGATAACAACTGCCTTTTGAGTTTTGGAAAAGCAACAAGGGACCACAAAGTTCTCCTAAGTTCAGGATCAGGGAGTTCAGTTGCAAGTCTTAAGTTTTCATAACTTATCTTCTCCATTGGTCTTTGATTCCATGCAAACAAGACAGCCATTTGAAATGTGGTGACATCCAAGTCAAATCTACCAACAGAATTGGCAAATGTGATTGTACCATTGCTCATATGATGATACCACTGCAACTTACGACCTGAATGTTTCTTCTTATAGAAGTCTTCAACTTCGGGTATGTAGTCCTCTAACTCTAATGGAAGGCTTACAGTAACTCTTTCAGATCCACGGGCCCATGCTCCAGCATTGAGTATTTTTATGTTTATAGCATCATGTCTTGTGGTATCAGTTCTAAACTGAGTATTCAGATCTTCACTTACCTTAATATCTTGGAACATTCGAGCCAGTTTGTTAACATAGTCAGCAGGCATCCCCACCTCTCTGAGCCACTCTACCATGTCCTCTTCTTTTTCAGAATCTGCACTAGAATCTAATATTAATCTTCTAGTGAGATGTGCTTTGTGATATCTCATAAAAACATCCTTGTTTTCTATATACTTTAAAACCAACAATACATCCCTTAATCTTGATTCTATCTGCTCACTTGTTAAACGTTTACTTAGTGGTGTCTTCCTCAGCAACATGTCACAGTAGTTAGCAAGGAGTTCTGGACACTTACTCTCAGGAGCTGTGCCTTTGCTGCCCCGGATTAGAGCTGAAGATGGTAGTTCCAATTTAAAAACCGTAGTGTCATTTACAACACATTTGTAAGCCTTATCTCTGGCTGTTAAAAACCTTGGATCATCCAAAAAGGCATCTTTAGCCAATGAGCTGAAACTTTTAAACAAATCTAATAAACGTTCCACATACTTTTCTGAATCAGAAGTGATTATATCTGCAGAAGCTACCATATCTGCTAATCCAGCAGATACTATGTGTGCCTCTAGGTCTCTTAATATGGGTGTAACTCCTTCAGGCACTCTATCAAGAAGACGGAACATAAGTTGTAACTTCTCAGTTTGACCTGCTTTAATCAAAGGAGCGCTCTCTGCAAGTAATGTGGGAAGGTGTTCTCCAATGAGTACCTTCTCACAACATTGTGTAAGTGCTGTAACACTGCCACTTCCTGGTTCCAGATATCTGTGAGCTCGAGCTTCTTCCTCTTTCAAACGTTGATCAGCATACTTCATATAAGATTGAACTCCATTCACCAGTAATTGTTCACTGGCTTTTAGTTTGTAAAACTCTTCTGTTGCTTGCATATAAGCAGCCTCAAAGTTTTCCTTGTATATTTGAAGTTTATCCCCAGAGTTCGAGCATAAATTAACTGCAAGAAAGTTATTGATTATTATTTCATTTGAATATCTGATATATTAAGGAAACATGATAACAAAATCCCATTAAAACCCAACTTACCATATGATTCTCTTACACCAATAACCAGCTGTGAATCAAATGATTCACCATTACGTTCAGCTTGTACCAGCTTCATAGCAGAATCTTGTAATCTCTGCTTGATATCCATGAAGATGCTTTGATTCCATGAATCTAACATCAATTTCCTTACCAAACTATCTTCTATGTTATTGTTGTTATTCTTTTTCTGGGTACTAGATGCGTTAGAACTTGCCACCTTGCTTACATTGTTGATAGAGTTTTCTAATTGTCGAAATGGAGTAGGTAAATAGTTGCACTGTGTAAAAAACTTGCCCCATTCGGCAATATATGCCTTTAGAAGAGCTTGGTCTTCCCGCTGAGCCAGTACGCGATTCTGAGCCTGTTTTATATACATCATTATATCTTGCTGGAGAGCATCCCTTAGCTTATATGGTCCTCTCTCATCCCATAAGCACACAGAGTGGACAGAACCAAAAAGATCTTGCCATTCTGTTTGCGTTACCGGCTCCTGCTTGAGTAGCTTCAAAACTATAGGGCGCATAGCAGGCCATTTATCCTCAAAAGTGACTTGTCCTTTATCCTGTAAAGAAAATCCATGAAACGTTTTTACATCTCATCATATCATTACAGATTTATCATAAGACACAATATAAAGAAAAGGAACCTTTAACATGACTTTATAATCAAAATAATACACTATTCAAACGAATACACTTCTCATAGTCAAATAATGTAGCTGGCGAATTTTAATTTAGGATTCGCGATAGTATTGAGTAGCTTATTTCGACGTTTGTTTCGACGTCAATAAACGTGAAAATAAATCAAGCATCCGAAGCTCTATTCGACTATTGTTTGAGAAATAATAGTCGAATAAACTGTTAAGGATTATTTTAAAAATATATTTTATTGTAAAGAGCAATATAATTTTATACTGTAGGCATCTCGGTCTCTACTGTGCGACTAAAGTAAAACAAAACTAAAAAACATGCGAAAAAAGCAGTCTTCGAGTGAAGTCGAGGCTACCCGCTACTTCTGCCCGAGGCGCGAGTGAAGATTGAGTGAAGTGAACTTTTTTAAGTTTTGTATTACGGACTTTATCTAGTGATTAGCCTACTCGACACTGTATTTGAGGGTGGTGAAAGAGGTCTGCTATATCAGAATATAAGTAATTATTCTAAAAGCGCCTACACACGGCCCCAGCATCCAGACTTCCAGAGGCAGTATCGGGAGAGTGGTGGTGGGGATGAAATCGGCTACTACTCTACTCTACACACGTCCCTGCCAGTTAGTACGTAACCCACCGTGCAGCAAAGGCGCTCGTCGATCCAAGATGCCGCCTACACTCTAAAAAATCAAAAAATAGGCATCGCTCTGGCACTTGCTACGGTGCGACCAAAACAAAAACAAAAGAGGACTTGACCTTGGTTAATAGGTGGTTGATGAAAGGCCATGAATGTCACATGAACGTGATGAGATATTTAGAACCAACTGATTTGAAAAAAAATTTAAGGATGCATATTGAATGTTTTGAAGAGCTCCCTCGTGTCGCGATTTAAATTCGCTTTATGTTTTTTATCCCATAAATATAAGCATAAATACGACAACTACTTGAAAATATCAATTGTTTTCGTCCAGGCCTCTCGCTCCTTCTCCTTCGCCATATCTCCGCACGAAATAAAAATTGATTTACAAAAACATGTTCTGTTGCCACTACAGTCGCACGCGCACTGCGGTGAAATCGGTTCCGATTTAACTCACTACACACGCACGGACAACGGTCCCTAGACGATAATCGGCCCTAAATCGTGAGCTCGCCCGAACCAATTTCTGAGTTAGGGGTAATAATAATAATACTGATTACGATTTGCCTACTCACGAGGCGATCTAGGGTGCTCCCCACTTCTCTGATATTGCCTCTGATTTTAGGGCCGTGTGTAAGCTTTTAGCCTTTGTTAGATACATAATGCTAGCTACACATGTAGCGACTATAAGTCGCTGGCGGAGCAGCACCGGGCGGCACCGACGAACCACTGGCCATTTCAAAATCACGTCTTCACACGCAGACTGACATCGCTAGCCACAAATCGGCACTCAAAATCTGTGTTGACGTGAGATATTAAAATGCGATGTAACTGCACGTTTGTGACGTTTGTATATGAAGCCGACTCAAAATCAGTGAAAACTATTGTAGTGAAAAAGATAATATCGAAAAAAATTGTCTTTGGTTTTTTGAAGATGACTTAGGGTGCATTCCGAATTAGGACCATAATCGCTGTAATCGATTTTAGCGCGCTTAAACGCGTTCCCTATTACCGTTAAGCGCGCTAAAATCGATTACAGCGATTATGGTCTTAATTCGGAATGCGGCCTTAAACTCATTCTTTTTTGACAGCTTCATCAAAACACGAATCATTGTTGTTTGAAAATTATTTTATTTAAATACATACATTCCTGTTACAATATATTTTCTATAAAGATAAAACTGAAGAATGAGTACTTTTGGTGAAATAAACGAACCTGCAAGTCGAACTGCATGGGAAGACTGGGATGAAGTTCTCTGTAGCGACAATTTTGTCGAGTAAGTTAAAATAGTCAAATAAGTGCTTTACATTCAGTGGAAAGACGTCCAAAGGCTTATGACCGGTGGTCCTAAGCCTCCTCCTCTTGAGTAATGTTCTGTGGCCTCCTCAAAGCATCGCCACAACGACCACTTCTCTATTTGCAGCATCCAGCGGATTTTGTTTCTGTGCCAGTAGAGATAAACTACGATAACATGGCTCGCCCCCTCCAAATTACTGTTTCAATGGTTGTAATCACATCCTTACGAAAGAGTTTGTACGTACACGTACGTAATATCACTTATTAACCAGATTTGTTGGTCAACTAATCATAAGTAGCCGATCGCGCAAGACAACGCACGTGTCGTTTTCATAGTCGTACGTCAGTGCAGCGTCATACTAATAATAATGAGCGATTAATGACGCCACTAGTCGAGCAACAAATCCGTGATTTGTTTTTGTTTGACGGCCGTCTCCTTATGCTCACATACTTTGAAACGTTTTGAATTTTGGAGGGGCGGGCCATATTATCGTAGTTAATCTCTACTGTTTTAAGTAAATGTTATTTATTTTCTTTTTTTTACAGTTTACATCTGGAAAAGGACATAGAAGTCCCTAAACAAATTGATACTTTCGTTATATTAGAAGGGAGATACTTGTATGAGTGTATTAGAGCTCACCATAAACTGGAACTCGTCAATGCCTGTTCCGAAGTTAATTTACGCTTATACAGGACTAGGAAAATGAATAATTACGTTTGTATGATAAAGGATTATGACTTAATTCGGAGCAGCGAAATTGTTGAGTTGTTGAAAAAATACATCACCGTCAGCACTGATGTTATAGCAATATTGACAAAACCACTTGTAGAATACCAAATATCTGAACTGGTCACTAAAGACTATGTTATAAGAAGTCTGTCAGCAAGTAAACAATCTTTAAATGATCTGGATATCAGTTTCTCAAATTTGGAGCAACCCAATATTATATCTGGTGTATCTGCCGGAGGTAATGCACTCTTCAAGTACTGAAACAATTTTTAAGTCTCTATTGTTTTTTGCTTAACTAACAATTCAATTTATTCTCATTTTAGTACTTTCTTGGAGAGAAATCACAGATATGCCTGCTGTAGCTGTTGTATGTTATATTGAGCACCCTGAAGACCAGCAAATACAAGAACTGTTTGATTTATTGGAAAAATTGAAGATAATTCCACATGTGGAGAAAACATATCATGACAATTTGTTAAATTCAAACTTGTACATTTGAATGATAAATTCTTGTTATAACTATGTATGTCTATCTGCGGGCCGAGCATGGGCGTGACAAGACATGATAAATTATGTCATGTCAATTTGTACTAGCATTTTATGACAAAACAGTTTTATCGCTCAAACTGTGATAAAATGTGTGACTCAAGTCATGTGAACAAGTAGGCCGTGCTCGCCCCGTAGAGGACTGATGAAATGTATAAAATAAATGTGTTTTCTTAAGACTTTCATTTTATTTCCTTCATGAACGACAGATGTAGCGATGTTGAAAAATACAAAGTCACGACCGTTGCACGATGTCTCGACTTCTCGAGAGACACGTGGCGCGATTCATTTGTCCCTATAAAGTAAAAGTGCTCAGTTTTTGTCCTCAAGTAATGAGAGGAGTACTAAAAAATGCATTTTGATTTTCAATGTTCTGAACTCATTTCTTTTTTTTTTTTTTCTTTTTTTTTTTCTTTTTGGCTTCGCACGGTTTGTGCATTTAGCCAGTGTCATGTAAAATTAGTTAACATGTACAAAGTTATATAAATAATTATGAAATGAACTCCACTCAATGCATGATAAAGATGATTGATGATATCCCGCCCCGCTCCCCTTGAGTTTAAGTAAAGACGCGGCACTTTACTGAAACCTCGCGCGGACTTCTTGAGAGAACTTAAAGTGATGTTGCACTGTTTTGTTTCATTTGCCTACATTAATGCAGGTTCACGAACACTTAATGGTTAATAATCCACCACTATTACACATTAATATTCGGCTAAACACAAATTTTAGAAAATAAAACAAAACTGCTAACATGACGCTTCACTTTCCCGCCAAGAAGTCCTCTGAACTCATTATTAGCCCGTAAAACTTAATATTTTTTTTTTTTAGGTGGTACCAAATAATGTAAAAAAAAAATTGTCTACCTATACCTAAATAGTTTTTGAAAATTAGAATTTTAGTCTATAGAAATATAGACCTTATGTTTAGAGAAGGTCCACATTATTCTACACACTAGAATAACATTTAATTGAAATCAATCAACAAAAATTGTAACATACCTTGCCAACATCAGCTTTGGTGGCATCAGTACATTAAACAGAAAATGAAGAGCAAAGGAGGAATTTCAAAGAAATTGAAGGTTTTAAGGTGAAGTATTAAAGCAAAAAAAAAAACGGTTTTCTAAAATTAATACTTAATATCGTAAAATTTTATTCAACATTAATACGTTAACATACATTGACAATCATTTAAAAATAATTAATAAAGTAAATAAAAGTAACATAAGAAAACTTATGAAATATACAAATAACCACAGCCTATTGGATCGCAGACCAGTTTGAGTTTGGTTTATTATGTAACAAAAATATACTATGTATTAGATGTATAGGTAGGTACGTAAACAATGTTAATAATAACGAAACATTGAAGAAAATCCACCTTGAACTTTATTTATAAAATTTAGAGCCCAACCATGACCACGAATAATATCGATAAAAGCGACACTTTCTAATTTCGTGTATGGTTCATCGCGCAGCAGAGGTTTTTGATGTGAGACATCTCTAAGCGCACGTAAACCCGATTGCTGGCGCCGCGTGGCGATTCGTCGCTACTATACCTACAGTCTTTAGGTAGTAGTGTGTAAATAATTTCGATGTTTCACATCTGCCAGGCGTCCCGTGACGGCTCAATTTTTTTTTATGACATAGCATAATAAACCATATTTTTATTGCAAGAAAGTGCAACTGATGCCTGTTTCACTAACGCTGGCGACACCTAAATCTATCTGCCTAGCCTTTTCCCAACTATGTTGGGGTCGGCTTCCAGTCTAACCGGATGCAGCTGAATACCAGTATTTTACATGGAGCTACTGCCTATCTGACCTCCACAACCCAGTAACTGGGTAATACGATACCCCTTGGTAAGACTGGTTGTCAGACTTTCGGGCTTCTGACGACCCGTAACGACTGTCAGAGATCCAAGAATGACAGCCGGGACCAACGGCTTAACGTACTTTCCGAGGCACGGATGAGTCTCGGTATGTAAAGATGGTCACCCATCCACAGACCAACCCTGGCAAGCGTAGCTTAACCTGATGGATCGACTCGTGCGGCTGTTATTACTTAGCCACGAGCTCCTCTGTCGACACCTAAATGTTATGCTTATTATAATTATTGTGCCGTTGGATTTTTAACTCTCGGCGCTGAGCCGAACGTTGAGGATCGAACAGTTGGCTTTTTAGACGTTACATTCATAAACCGCCTAGTGTTAGTGAGAACGGGCATTAGATTGATAAAGCTATAATTAAGATATAAGACAGGTGACGAGGCGCTTCGCTTCGCTTCGCTAGTAATTGACTAGCCCCGACTTGGAAGTTTTATTGCAGTTGAACAATTCGTAGTCATGATAAGATATTCTATACAGGGTGGATTTTTGAGATGGGGCAGTAAGGGTTACTTCCTTAACCGTTGTAGCTACTGGAAAACGGTCTTAGGAGATCGTCCTTAACTTTTTGATAAATTTTGATTTGCGTTACAGATTTTGAAAAAAATGGACGGTCAGCAGGAAAATGGGCAATTTTCACAAAATCTTTTTTTTATGCGCAACAGCCGCCATACCCATTCTAATTTGAACCGGCAATTCGCAAGTCAGTGCATACATACATAATTATGGTCCTATACCGTGACCACCTCGCAGTCCTGATCTCACGCTTCTCGATTTTTTATGTGGCGCTATTAAAAAAACGAACTTTATAAAAAGAAATACGAGCGTTCAGGAACTCAAGGATTTACTTACCACGATTCTCTATGGAATGAATCCTAGTACAATATCAGGTGCTCCGCTCTGAAGTAAAGAGAATAAACCTAGGCCTACGTCAAAACGGCTACCATTTTTAAGACATCATAATTATCTTAGAGCACAAAAGTAACATTTCTAGGTGAGTTCAAATGTAAAGTTTTTAATTTTAAGGTGAAATAATACCCAAAGTAGAAGTTATTGTTTTTTTTTTTTTTTTTCGATCTATCTTTTTTGTAGCGGCCAGTATAATGATGGAAAAAAATGTAAGTTGGGAGTCTCATTTCCTACGAAACGTATGGGAAAAGTATTTTGCGATTTATGACTTTTCTGTTATTGTTTTTGTTCCTTTTATGAAAGACGATCGATTGGCATAAAAAAAAGTTTATGTGAAAGTTGCCCATTTTCCTGCTGACTGTACATATTTTTCAAAATTAGTGAATGCAGATCAAAATTTCTCAAAAAGTTAAGGACAGTCTCTCCTGTAGCTACAACGATTAAGGTAGCTGCTGTGCTGGTTACTGCCCCATCTCAAAAATCCACCCTGTATATGCGACTGCGTTCAGTACAGTTCTTGATCGTTCAGTCAATGACCTTTAAGAATAAACGAAAATTAAGAAAAACAATATATTCACAAATTATGAAATTAGTCTTAGACAGCAAACATAATAATTATAACGACATTATAAAATTTTAATATACAATCACAAAATATAAATTCAGAGTTACATAATACCTACATAATAACTACAACACTGTATAAGCATCATGATTGGAGCTTCCGAATGCTTCATTTTTAATTGATATAACATTAATTTTAAGATAAGAAAAGCTTAACCCGACCACTTTTTTGAGGTATTTTTTTATCATTTTATGAAGTGAATACCTATACCTAACAAGCCTACGTTTTTATGACCAAAAATTTGGTGAAAAATCGAATAAAAAAGTTTCCTCAAATAATTTCGCCAAAGCCATGGTTAAGGTGAATGTAGCCGGCGAAATTCACATTTTCTGACGTTTTTTGCAATTTGCAGGTCAGTGTCAGGTTGTATCTTGATCAAAATTTGATCCACGACTTCATGAAAAAGTCATTCAATGGAACAAATCTAACTTTAGATAGATGTATTAATGATTATAATTCTGTAAATACATATCAGTTATAGTCGCGAATCATATTTAGATCAAGATACAACCTGATACTGACCTACAAATTGCAAAACACGTAAGAAAACTTGATTTTCGCTGGCTACAGATGCGCCTTAACAACCAACATTCCTTTTACTTAGAAGATATCGTGAAAATACAATGTTAGTAGTAATTAGCTTGAAAGAGAATGCATCCCCAATATAAATATGGAATTACAAATCAAAATATTTAATGGGATCTGAATTCTCTCAGGAGAATCAAGAAAGAGGCGGAAGTAAAGTGAACTATAACCATCCATAAAGTGGAAAGAGCTTAGATACCGTATAATATTCATCATCTCTTTCTTGCTCTGCCTTCTTTCACCAGTTTCTTTGGTGTAAAACAGGATCAGCTCATTCTTTTTATACCTCTGAGTAAATGATAGCATGTTTTAAGACCAGGGGCCGTAAAGGGAAGTGTAATGTCGTAATAGTTCCGTTGCGAAAATGGGACGGAGCTATTCGTCCTGTATAGCTTCATCTCTTTCTGGCGTTGGAACAACTCACATAGTACTTTCTTAGACGGCCCCAGTTAAGTTAATGCTTATCACAATAGAGGCCCTTGTTACATATACACTGAATTGATACATGGCGACTTAAACTCTGCTATTTCATGATTTCTACCTTATTTAGTCAAATAAAAATGAATGAATAAATTCGAATACCTATTTGTAATAATGTTATATAATAATGATTGATATGAAGTATGATTTTATTTCATTTCATTAATATTAAAAGTAGATTCTATTATAAATATGTTTATTTTGTAACTTATATGTATACTATTCTTATATTGCAGATCGTTCCTAAACAATATTAGGCAATAAATATTTTGTACAGCATAATTAAAACGCATTTTCATAGTTGTATGTAATATACAGTGATCAGAAAAAGTGAGCTAATATACCTTAAGTTCTAAGAACATAGTCAAAAAAAGTGGAGACTTCCTTACGACATTTTTTTTTAAATATTTATTATTTATATACTAATGTTGCTTTTTTTTTTTTACTTAAATTCATGTTGGAATCGCGCTTGCACGGGAGTGACACGATGGGGGTTAAATTTCTGTATTTTTTTGCCTAGGACGCACAGTTTTCGAGATATATGAATTTCTACTTTTTTTTAAATTATTTTAATAAAAACATCTATGATCATTATTGCATGTAATATAGAGTTCATTTTAGTTTGGCTACTTTACTACGTTTTCGAGATATTTGAATTTCTATTTTTATTGCGGCAAGCCGCTCGGTAAGTAGCCAAGCTAAAATGAACTCTATATTACATGCTATAATGATCATATATGTTTTTTTAACCTAATTAAAAAAAAAATAGAAATTCAAATATCTCGAAAACGGTGCGTTCTTGGCAAAAAATACAGAAATGTAACCCCCCCTGTATCTCCCCCGTTCAAGCACCATGCCAACATGAATTTAAGTAAAAAAAAAAACAACATTAATATATAAAATAATAAATAAATATTCTGAAAAAGAAAATTGTCGTACGGAAGTCTCCACTTTGTCTCTGTTATTTTTCGAACTTTACTGGTGATATAATCAATCAGTCATGGATAAAATAATGGTATTAAACTGGTTTTAGAAAATTAACTCCGATTGTATTTTACTAATTGTCTTTAATTCTGTGTGATTTTCGAATTTTCAAAAAAAAATCGTTGATAACTTTCGAGTAAATGAATTGATAACAAAAACGCTTCCTGTGAGTTAAAATGACTTCACAACGATCGAGCAGTTTTCATTTCAAATTTCAATTTTTCATTTAGGTTTCAATTTATCAATGCCAGCTGCCCCAGAATTTGCTGCTCTAAGTACGTCGACTCACAATCTGACATCAGTCAGTGTCACGTCATTTCATTGCTGAAATGACGTTCACTACAACATGACTTCAATGAAAGTTCAAGAAGCGTTTACGATCAGGTAGAAAAATATAAGATATTTTCACATTGCTGCACTTGGTTAATTTATGGAGAAAGCCAATACTCAACATTGTTATATTTTTGGTAAGAATAATAGTCATCATATTGTAACTACAAAATTATCATCCAATACGATACGATGTATTTATTTAAACTTCTTTGATGTGTCAATACGTAAAAAATATAAATAAAATAGCTAAGCCATGCTTATCTATTTATTTATTTAAATATAATATCTACGAATTTATGTTGTGCCGTCATATTTACTTACTACTTTTATATCCTATTGTACAAAGTAGCGATTTTTTTACGGATTCGTCGCCAAAAAATCTATTTAAAATTATTTTACATCCAAAGAGATAAAATATTTTTATGATAAATCTAGAGCTATAAGAATTATAGAGAAGAATATTATTGTATAAAACTATATTTATGTTATACACATATAAATCACTACTTTCCCATATTTTATGAATAATTTATTTAAGTGTACAACGTTGCAGATTAGAGAAACCCATGATGTGTATACGGGCGGTATACACACAGAAATGCCTAAGAAATATTATACAGTATCAATGATTTGCTTTACTGAACATATTTCCAACTTGAAGGTTCATAATATTAGTAAGGAATGTAAAACAGCATACATATAGATTTTTTTTCTCTCTATCGTTATAATTACTAGTGCCTGACTAGAGCCACTTTAAAAGTTGGCATTATTATTATTTTATGATACAGTTACTTACTGTTATTTTTAGTTAATGGTACACATGTGATTTATTTGTGTATTTATTCATTCAAATAAGCACAACTAGCATTTAAATTACGAACTCAATGCAATAAAGATGCTCTCAGTGCTCACTACTAACATAATGTAAGTTAGCCCTAAGGATATAATATAATAAACTTTTAAAATATAGATGACACTGACACCTAACTTATGGCATAATAATATTAGACGAGGATTACATTAATATTCCCCCTAGTTGCCTGGTAAAG
This sequence comes from Tiliacea citrago, assembly GCA_963921375.1. NCBI lineage: Eukaryota > Metazoa > Arthropoda > Insecta > Lepidoptera > Noctuidae > Tiliacea > Tiliacea citrago. Next base: position 12,498,988 of record OY992793.1, on the reverse strand, counting down.
CTTCTAGTGACTAAATCTATTCTTCTTACCATACAAAAATAAAATTGTCTTAGACAATTAAGCTTTTATATGATAGACATAAACTCTCTTCTCTAAATAACTTTGGAGGTACATTGAACAGCCTTTCGTTTTTTACTCACATCTGAAGTGTTATGTATTTATATATCATTTAACCCACCATTGTTTTGTCCTGATCTGACTTTGTCCAAAACTTTATTGACAAATTCTGAAGTTTTGCCTCCGATTTTTATCTCTGTAACAAAGAAATTATTTAAATTATCATGACTACATAACAATACGATCGCCTCGATGGTATTCCTTTTATGTCTAAATATGTCATAGCATGTATTCTTATAAGTTATTAGTTGGCAAAAAACTAATTAAACTCTATCTTAATGACACTAGGGGTTTTACAGAATAAACACAGTAAAACTGTCATTCTAACAAGAGTATTACCAAATGATATAAATTTTAATGTAGGGCTGGTACAAGGTACAGCAACTGTAGTATGAAGATATAATTACCTGTAGCTGTATTAACTATGTTCGTGATGTGCGAGTTCCAGTCAACGTTGTTCTGTGAGTTAGTCACTCGGCTGCTCACTATTTGTTTCATTTGTGCTATCCCGTTCATGAGACGCCCTGAAGTGAGACAAAATTAATGATGAATAAAAATACTATTCTTAACGCAATTCACAAATAGGATTTTTTTTTCTTTTACTTCTATACCCATATTTATCAGTAGAATAAGCTACCCCAAATCCATTAATTCAGTTCTATTAATGAATAAAGGTGCGTTTAACGGCCAAATGGGCGCGGTGGCGCCCGGTGGGCTGAAAATCGGCTTTCATAGATATAAGACTTGAATTTTGAAGGGACCTTTTTTGGCTAGAAATGGAGTGTGCTGATCATTACTATACTATAAAATTTCGTATGAGGCAATTGCGTGTACAAATGAAGGAGTTACAATGAGGCTATCTCTGGCATCATAAGGTTGGGCATTACATCCTTACGCACAGATATTGTACTATCTATTTGTATTTTTTTAACATACTTCGTATTGCGGCACCATTTGTGAAGTTTTTTTTTTTTAATCCTCAAATTAATTTAAAAAAAATATATATGTTGACGATTCATTTAAATGCTTAAAATATAAGTATGCCAAGTCTAGTTTAAAATTTAATTTACTTCATTTGTACACTCAATTGCCTCATACGAAATTTTATAGTATAGTAATGATCAGCAGAATCCATTTCTAGCCAAAAAAGGACCCACCAAATTCAAGTCTTATGTCTATGAAAGCCGATTTTCAGCCCACCGTGTGGCGCGTGGCTCGTGTAACGAGCTGCGCACCGCTCTTTAGTCCGTCCACTATGCCCTCGGATAATCCCGTTTATCCGACGCCTTGCTGCCGCAGCAGCAGTTGTAATTTGCTCAGTGGTGACTGTTTAAATAAAAAGAAAAGACGAAGAGGGCAGTGGTGGTGCAAATGAACGACTAGATCCGTTAATACGAGCCGCGCCGACGCACCTAGGAGTATTCGTTTGACAAAACCGGTTAAGGGGGATGCGCTAAGTTAGCCCGCGAAATTCAAATTTTATTACGTTTTTTGCAATTTGCAGGACAGTAACAGGTTGTATGTTGATCTAAATATGATTCGCGGCCGTAACAAATATGGCTTTACAGAATTATAATCATTAGAACCAGCATTTCAACTCTCTAAGTTCATAAAATCCTACTGAATGATTATTTCAGAAATAGTCATTCAATAGGATTTTACGAAGAGAGTTAGTTGTATTGCCGATTTTAATGATTATAATTCTGTAAAGCCATATTTGTTACGGCCGCGAATCATATTTAGATCAACATACAACCTGTTACTTACCTGCAAATTGCAAAAAACGTAATAATATTTGAATTTCGCGGGCTACCTTAGCGCATCCTCCTTAAAAGTCAAAAGCACTCAAAAATTCCGTCCAAACCATTTTTTATTCAAGTTCGATAACCAGTCTGTCGCCATAAAACGGTAACCAGCGAAATTCAAAGATTTCAACGCTTACTGCGATCACTTAAATATCTAATATCATAAACTTTGTCTTTCATTCGATGCAATTGCAAAAAACGCGAAAAGTAATTTTAACTGGTTTTAATATACGAATACTCCTATGTGCGGTCAACCGCCCGTGTCAAAAAACCGATAAGTGATTCTGCGAACTTTGCCAAGCCGCGCCGTACAGGATGTTTAGACGGCGCGTGGCTCCCGCGCGGCGTTTAAACGCACCTTTAAAGCACTACACTTTCTCACAATGATATTTTATTTATTTCTGAAATCAGAAAAGACTGTATCAGTTTTGAAATAAAGTAATTTGTAAAATAAACTCACTATGTTCTTGCTCCAAGCCATGTAGTTTTAATTTATTCGCCTCATGTTGGGCTTTTTTCTTCAACCTGCAGGCCCGTGATGCAAGCTTATTTTTCTCTTTTCTCGTTTTAGGCCTTACATTGAATGGCAGTTCACTAACAGGTATCATATCATTTATTACTTTGCTCAAATTATCTAGTTCTTTGCCAATCAAATACAATTTTCTCGGATTTGGTGTTAAATCATTCCCATCTCCTTTCCTGGCTTTTCCACTGCAAATCACATTAAATTGTTGAAAAATTACAACAATCGGCTTCCTTTTAGGTTGTAGGCGAGCTTAGTGCTCGCCTACAACCTAAAGGATGCTCGCCCACGAGCGATTTTTTCGGCGATTTTTGTCAGATGTTAAGTTACTAGTTAGTACATTCTGACAAAAATCGCCGAGAAATTCGCTCGTGGGCGGGCACCCAAAAGGAAGCCGATTGTTCTATTAAAAGGGGTTTTTGGAAATTCATATTTTAAGGGGGTAAAAAGAGGGTATTTTGTTTCTATGAAAATGTTTATTCCTTTGGCTCAGATTATTCTACTCGTATAATCTGAGTCCTTTGGTTAATAAAATTGAAACTTAGCACAAATACTTGTGTAAGTAATAAGTTTGTCATGATTAGTTTTTCAAAACTACCCTTCAAAGAGGGTTTAGGGGGTGTTAAAGTTTGTATTCAAAACAGGGTATTAATTATTTTGCCCAGATAAAATAATAATTATGTGTATTTGGGTTTCTCGATAATTTTGAAACCAACCTTGTTTTGAGGGGTGAAAACGGGTAAGGTAATCTAGTTTTTATGCAATGATTTACTGCTAGCTTCGATTAACTGTTATAAAATTTATACATCAATGAAACAAAAACTTCAATCCGTATTGGGCTACAGGGAATAGTTTGTATGAAAAATCTCATTCCTATGGTTTAGAAACTTGAAACACAAATAAAGATATATATTTATAATAAAGATAGTAATCATACATTTCCCACAACTACCCTTTTACGTGGTGGAGTAGGCATTCCTAGCAAAATGGACGAAATCCACTGGGAAAAACAGCTAGTGTAATAACATAAAACAATGTATAATTTAGTTTTGATAATTCTTACCTATGTTTAATACCCCTGACACTGCAACTCGGACTGAAAACCGGATCAGTGACTAAATTGAGAACATGTGGGTCTTCTGATTTGTTTTTTAAGATAAGCCTCTGGCCCTTTGGGCCTTTAGCTTGCACATTGTACTGCCAGAAAAATCTCTCCTTCTTAGAACTGTGACGAGGTTGTTTACCTTCTGTTTCATCATTTGATTCTGTAATTATTTCACAATATTATACAACAATGACTACTTTTTACTCACAATAATTCAAAAGTAATTATGAATGTCCACAAATTACCATCAGAAGAGAGGTCCTCATATCTGTCACTATCTTCATCTGTCTCAACATCACGGTCCTCTTCATCCTGTGAGAAGTCACCAGTGCCCGGACTGAGGAGCCCTCCAGACAGAGAAGATGCAGATCCTGCTTCAGCTAAAGAGCTGGTAGACAACAGATGCTTACGTGGCTCTCGACGCTGCCAGATCTGGCAAAAAATATGAATTATTAACTTTATTACATTTTTATAATTTGTTGTTATAGCAGCAATATAAATACACAATCTGTGAAGATTTTAACTGTCTACCTATTACGGTTCATGAGATACAGCCCGCTGACATATAGACGGATGGACAGACAGCGGAGCGGTTTCCATTTGGCACCAAGAAATTATTAGGGAATGCTAAAGTCTACTTAATATGGCCGGGATGTCATGGTCTCATTGAAAAGTCTATACAACCCTTTTGTTATATTAGGGTATTATACAGATGCCATATAACTTAGACAAGATGGAGCTTTAGGAAAACATATTTAAAAAAATTAACTACAACCATTGAATTACAAAAAAATAGGGGAGGGCATTAAAAACTTCACAACAACACATATTTTATAGGTACATCGTCATAAAACTAAAGTTCCCTGAAAGATTAACACAACTAATACTTTATATAACAGCAATTTAAATAATGTAGGAGTAGGCCATACAATAGAAGTTTTGTAATCATGGAAATTACCTTGATTAACTTTTTTCTTTTATTCTTTGATATAAGCACAACATTTATCATGCAAATCAAAATGGTTGTCATTCTCATTGAGTTGTTTTTAAACACTAGTACAATATAACTGCTATGTGATATAAACGGTCACATAGGGGTCTCATCACAACAGTATACGTATTGGACCGTAAAGTCGGTCTTTGTACTTTTACTTAACTTGTTTATAATGTTCAGCGGTAATTGGCTGACTTCTACGTAACTACTAAACAATAATATTGTCATATAATTTGGGCCTAATTTGCATTTTATTTTTATTCATATTTACGCTTACGACCAATCTTAAAATCTGAACTCTTAATGTAAAACGTTAACTTGACTATTATTAATTTATTATTTGGGAACCCACCTGTTCCATGGTGAGGTGTGTGGGTGCAGATGAGGAGAGTTGAGCTTGTTGAGGCTTTACACTTGTGGGGTGTGGTGGCAGCACAGTGGATGCTGGAACTGATTGCCCCAAAGCTATCTCACCACTGAACCCATCCATGCGGAGCAGCAACTCTGGCAACTGGTTCATAGGCTGAGCAAAGCTAGATGATGTTGAACTATGTTGACTTGCTGGGGAAAATGCAAGTTGAGCACGGCTGTAAGGACTGCAAGGACTCTCTGAGGCCATTATATTGTGTGGATGTATAGTATTTGGATCACGACGTGAACCACTCATTGCTCCTCCAATTTGCACACAATAACCACTCTCTTCAGGCAAAAGTAGATCATCAAAGTTCAAATCATCCAATAATGTATCCGGATTTGCATTCAACTCAGCAAGTGTAGGTCCAAGTATTAAATCAGCTTTATCAACTTGAAATATGTCATCATCATCCATTTTAAAGCTTTCCATTTTGGATGTGTCTGTTTCAAATGCAAGCTTATTGTAGCCCACATTGGGCATGTTGTAAGAGCCCACCAGGTTGTCTTGCAGACACAGATCTAGATCAGTGTTGAAGTCCCCGAGATCAACACGGCGCTGCGGGATGGGCACGGAGGCAGACATCGTACCCATCTCTATTGACGACTCCTGTTTTATCTCTATACCTGGCTCGAGAAGAAAGTCATGTGTGTAAATAGAATCAGACATCGCACGTGTTTATGACCAGTGACCTTGACGTTTAATAGTCTTGTTGATAGAGATTGGCGCACGCGTCTTACGACTCGATCGATTTATTCACAGCGAAACCCACGTGTTGTGACTATTTCCCTATCTTTATTTGTTACCAGAACCTACATAGGAATTTCGTGATAAATATAAACGTATCTTTTTATCCTAAAGACACTTAGATATCTCATCCTTCAGTTACATAACTGTAACAACACACAACCCTCTAAACAACATTTGTAAGCACTTGCTAATCACAATGACTTTCGTTATCGAAATTAGACAAACAATAGATTCATTAAATATAATGCTTCACGTTTATTTGTATCAATTCCACTTGATGTTTAGGTTACACGTGATAATAGTAATGAAATTATGTGGGATTTCAATAAATTCAATTGATAGAATAGCCACAATAACAAAAACACTGCTGAGGACGAAGTAAACAAAGATTTTATTATTATTATTCAGCAATTTCAAAGTTCGTTGAAGTGAGAAAACGTTATAGAAAACTGTGAGGAGTGAAAGAGATAAATAAACTTAATTTGAAATGTCTAGGCGGAAGTGGAAAGGATCCGCGAACTAGGGATGGGAAATATTTCTTACTATTTGAAATATAACAACTACTTATCTACGGTTAGTATGGAATCCCAAGATAACACGATATATTTTATTTGGTACGGCTTGGTACCATGAACATGTTCTACAGTGTTTTACAATATGTTAGGTACAGACCAAAGACATGTATTTGTACAGACACAGCGACCTTGACTGACGCTGGCAATTTCAATCAAAATCACATACCAACAAATCAACTATCATAATCAGTAAATGGACGTGCGATAATAGTATATAAAATAATGTACTATGTGATAATAGTTATATCGCGGTTGCAACCGAAGACGTCCCAAAAACTATTGACCTAATTAACAAAGGCATTATGAAAAATTATAAACTTTGTATTTACAAGATTCAACAACACTCGCTCATTACCGCTATGCGCCACCCTGATTCTCCATGCGTTGCAGAAGAAAACGTAAAGTTATAGTAGTTGTATGTACGTAGTTCTCATCATGAAATGTTTATTATTCACATTTCACAATGCGATCACATATCCCTAATATTTTTGAAAGACTTATCCAGAGTTTTTACTCGTATATTCCATTGAGTGGGGTGTTCCACCGTCCCACGTCCCACCCAATGGAACTATCTTAATTAATGTAATTGACCTATTTATTAGCATATTACTGCCGCGGTCTGTAATGACTAATGACTGCGTTGCCGGCAGCGGCGAAGACGGCCGATAGCGCAGCATGAGGCAGCTCCAGGCCAACATTGATGGACAATCTGGTAGTGGACATGCCTTTATGACACTGTATGGACTGCAAGGGCTGCAATGATGACCAAGCTTGAAGGCCGAGAGCGCAGCTAAGCTAAGCTCGAGGCCATCATAGTGTAGCCGGCAACGCAATCATTGCGGACCAAGGCATGTACAGTTCTAAACTCAAACAATGCGAGTAATTTAAATAAAACCAACTTACTATAGTAAGAATTTATTTATAGTAATAATTGTTATAAGTACAGTTACTAAAATTCAGAACCGCCTTTCCTGGGTATATATTCTTCCCGACGCTTTTTTATGCCCTAACGAAAAAGACGGGTGTTATAAATTTGTAGTCTGTATTTGTGTGTCAGTCTGTGACATCATTGCTCCTGAACGGATGAACCGATTTTGACTACTATTATTTTTGTTTGAAAGGTGTCTTAGCCATAACCAACCCCAACAACCTCAACCAACCTTCTTCACATCAAACCTCTAGTTGATAAAGAGGTCTAGAGATTAACTACGATAATATGGCCCGCCCCTCCAAAATTCAAAACGTTTGAAAGTATTTGTACGCATGTGTGGGTAATGAGACGGCCGTCATACAAAAATAAATCACGGATTTGTTGCTCGAGTAGTGGCGTCATTAATCGCTCATTATTATTAGTATCAAAATCAAAAGTCATTTATTCAAACTAGGCTGAGAATCAGCACTTTTCGAACGTCAAAATTACATAAGACAGTCCCCCAAAAACGTGGCACCCTTCACCACTTCCTGCTTTAGTTGGGAAGAAGAAGTGGCGCAACAAACTCAAGTATGGCGTTGCACTGACGTACTCTATGAAAACGACACGTGCATTGTCTTGCGCGATCGGCTAGTTATGATTAGTTGACCAAAAAATCTGGTAATATGTGAGATATTACGAGTACTTACAATAACATAAAACATACAAACTCTTTCGTAAGGATGTGACGTGGTTCAATTCTCTTTGTACTACACACATTGAAACAGTCATTTGGAGGGGCGAGCCATGTTAAGGTAGTTTATCTCTATATAACTTTGCAGGTCTGATCGGTTCGAAATTTGAAACCCTATCAATGGGACAGGTTGTTAATGATAGGATAACCTTGACCTGGACCAGGATCCTGCAGGATACCCAATCCACCAGAACAACTCCTCAACAGTGTACGGCATCTACTTTGTGTTTGGGCTTATACGATGCGTTTTGAAGAGCACATGCCATTACAGTCTAAGCGGTTATGGTCATATTATTAATCTATAGGTTACTCTAAATGTAAATATTTTTATATAAAATATAATAACGGAGTTCAACAATCGATAAAATTCGGTTGTCTACTTGTAATAAGTATATATAAAGTTAAAAAAACTTAAAATATTTTTTTTTAAACACCCGACTGAACCAAAAACCTCTAAAAAGTAAAAAAATTATATGTTTTAGCTAAGTTTTAATAAAAGTTGTAGGTAATATTTTGGTCCAAGCGTCGCGTCACACTTCGTCGTGTCGTGTTAAGGCTAATGAAAACGCCAAATAGACGACAGCGAGGCTAATACTATGCTTTTATGCTATTGTAGATAGGAAAGCTGCTGTAAACTACCTATTTTCATAAGCCGTTCCCTGCCGTGACTACGGCGACCCTGGGATCAAAATATTACCTACAACGTAAATTAAACGGAGCCAATGACCCATGCATATTATTTTTTCGAAATTTTTAAACTTTTTAATTTAAGGGGCCCGGCTAAGGTAGCCCGCGAAGTTCAAATTTTATTACATTTTTTGCAATTTGCAGGTCAGTAACAGGTTGTATGTTGATCTTAATATTATTCGCGGCCGTAATAAATATGGCTTTACAGAGTTATAATCATTAGAATCGGCAGTACAACTCTCTAAGTTCATAAAATCCTATTGAATGACTATTTCTGAAATAGAGGCTACGGCTAGGATAAGGCTACCTTAGCGCATCCTTATAAAATATTTTAATAAGGCAGTGGTAAGGGCCGCGGCTTACGAGTTGTAGGTCGTAGATTCGAACCCAGACAGGCGCTTTACTTTGTGTAAATTATTTCATCACCGTTGCTCTCAAAACGGTGAAGGAAAACATCGTGAAGAAACCGGCATGTCCTAGAACTAAAAATTCAAAGACATGTGACATCTACCAACCCGCACTGGGCCCGCGTGGTGGATTACGGTCCACTCCCTCTCACAGGCCTGTGTCCCAGCAGTTGGAACATTGTAGGCTGATTATGTAATAAGGCAATGATGATTGTACTGCCTGTACAATACAGCCAAATTCTAAATAAAATCTTTTAGCACTCGACAATTTTTGAAACAAAACTCGACAATAATAGATTTTCAAAGGAAATTGCTGGTGACTAAAACTCACCAGCATTGAAATTCGATACAACTTTGCTAGCGCCTATTCAAGTAGCGCGTAAAGGTCGACTTTGATCAATGAAGTTTGTCAAAATAATGACAATTTTCGAAACTTTATTCATTTTATGCAAAATTTCGGTAATGGTAATGGCATTTTTTACAGCGCCCAGGGGCAGCGCTAAGGTTGAATCCGACCCTGAGTATTCAGCCTGTGGTGGTGTAAATCGGATTTTGAAAAAAAAAATGGTGCATCTAGTTCTAGACTGCCAAATAGACTTCGAAAGATTGACTTCGCGCGTCGATCGGTCACATCCATAAACCATTTTCAAAGGTCTAAGTTGACATCGCCCGTTCATGCAGGTTTATGCCTTAAGTAGACACTAAACTGTTTTCATTCGTCGTCAACTATTTTCATTTGATGTCCATCAATGGTGTAGAATTTACTGGTAATGATCGTCCATGTAATATAAAAGTATGGAAGAAAAAGACATGTTGTGCCGACCCCAAATAAATTGTGATAGGGGCAGGAGAATGATGATGATAACAAATACGTTTCGAGGCAATCACTTTTCAATATCAAATGGTCGTCAACGATCGACCCCGTTTACGCGCGTCTTATCGATACCTTTTTACGAGACTTTTATCATATGCATGGTTTAAGTAAGTTAATGCCATTCGACCATGCATACCACAAACTATTTATGCTTTTTTTTATGTGAAGGACAAATATGTCGTAACCAGCTGAACGTCAAAAGTGCAGTGACAATACTGACAAAATAATACAAGTATTATTAAATTTTCATTATTATGGGCGACGAAAACTTAAATTCTAGTAAAAAATGTGATACAAATAAGTGTAATATCTTAATTATTGGCGCCGGCATGGCTGGATTATCTGCCGCCAATTATCTTCTCAAAAATGGTATGCAGGACTTTGTAATTTTAGAAGCTAGAAAACGTATTGGTGGTCGTATAATTTCAATACCAATGAAAAATCAGAATGTCGAGATGGGAGCCAATTGGATTCATGGAGTATTAGGTAATCCAATTTTCGAAATAGCAATGGCCAACAGTCTTGTAAATATTATAAACATACCTAAGCCGCATAAGGTTATAGCAGCAACAGAGGACGGGAAGCAGGTACCCTTCGGAGTACTTCACGAGATTCATGAAGCTTATGTGTGTTTTCTGAGACGTTGCGAGGAGTACTTCCTGTGTCAGTATTTACCCCCTCCTGACATCCACAGTGTTGGTGAACACATCAATTTAGAAGCTACTATTTATCTAGAACGTTTACCATCTTCAGAAGAAAAGAAATTACGAAGATTAATATTTGACTGCTTACTCAAAAGAGAAACATGTATATCTGGATGTAACAGTATGGATGAGATAGATCTCCTAGAGTTAGGTAGCTACACTGAGCTACAAGGGGGGAATATCATGATACCAACAGGCTACAGCTCAATATTGGAACCACTCACCAAAAATATTGCCCCTGATAAAATATTAAAAGACCATGCTGTGAAAAAAATAATTTGGGACTCTCATGAGCATAGTTCACAGCGGCCCTTAGACGATTTGGGTGAAGAGTCTGAGGACTCGGATCAAACAGTGATTGAAGATGTTTCCAAAACACCTTCTGACAAAACAGTGAATCCTGGTGAAGGCACCTCATTAACAGATGTTACACGGAAACCAAAGAAAAAGTTCCCTAACCATGTTGAAGTAGTATGTGAAAATGGGCAGTCTTATTATGCTCACCACGTGATATGTACAATTCCTCTGGGTGTTTTAAAAGACAATGCTTCAAACTTGTTTGAACCCTCTTTGCCACAATACAAAATGGAATCCCTTGAAAGATTATTATTTAGTACCGTAGATAAAATTTTCTTAGAATACGATAGACCATTTTTAAATCAAGAGATCACAGAGATCATGTTGTTATGGGAGAATCCATCTACTCCTGAAGATATATCAGACTCATGGTATAAAAAAATATACTCATTTAGCAAAGTATCAGAAACCCTGTTATTAGGATGGCTGTCAGGAAAAGAGGCTGATTATATGGAAACACTATCAAATGAGGAAATATCAACTACTTGCACAAAGATACTAAGAAAATTTTTGAATGATCCATTTGTTCCCGAGCCTCAGAAATGTGTTTGGTAAGTGTTTTGTTACTTCTATTTAAATATTGTTTGTATACTTAAAATGAAAAATGATAACCACATTTTTATTGTTTGGTTCATATGGATATTGTTATTTGTCAGCACGAGTTGGAGAAAGCAGCCATTTACAAGAGGATCGTACACTGCTATAGGGGTGGGAGCTAGTCAAAGTGATATTGAAAGTTTAGCTCAGCCCTTATTCAGAAATGTACATGATAAAAAGGTAATATTTATTTTTAACAATTCTATTGGTCCTGCATGGAAACAATATTACTATGGCATTATTGCCACTACCCAGAGCTGGTGTCCGAAACTATGATCCAAGCCTAGTAATTTTACTACACTGAATACACCATTGTTAAGCAGTGCACAGTACACCCTCCTTTTTCCCATTTTCATTGATAGTAGTGCAAATAGTCTCCAAGTAAAATACGGACGGACGGACAGACTGTCATGAAGAAATTATAAGGGTTCCGTTTTTGGCTACGGAACCCTAAATGAGCAATGTTGAGGGTTCCGTCATAACTGACATTGCTCTGACAGAAGCGTCTGTCCTTGTCGTGGCGTGCACTGTTCGTCTGCACGCCGTATCTTTGTTGCGGCGCCAACAACCAGTGTCAAAATAAAATCCATTGTTCATCTATTCATCACCATTGCAGATGCTTCGATAGATTGTATACTGATTATATTTTTGTTATATTATTTCAGCCTGTCTTGCTATTTGCTGGAGAGCACACCCACAGTAACTTCTACTCCACCGCGCATGGCGCTTACTTATCCGGTCAGACAGTAGCGCGGCGGTTGCTAGCCTCGGATGAACCTGAAGAAAACTTCCTAGAATGTCCTGCATCAGCTGACCTGAGCTCGTGGATACAAGGAATACAACTTGAAGGCTAGTTATCAATGGTATGTAGACCTGCTTCATATGCACAGTGCCTAGGTAAACTATACCTACTCTCATTGTATTTATCCATTATACATGACAGAGGCTTTGTCCAAGTTACTCATAAGAATTGTGATTTTGTTTAACAATGCTGTCATTAGGAAATAGTTTTGCCGTTATTGTATAGAAATTATTTCTGCTATTAGAAATAAAGTCGTTTTTATTTATTTCATACATATATTTAAACTATTGTATAATTATTGATTGTAACTTGTTAGCTCTCTTTAAATGGAACTAAATGTATGTGTGTGAAACAGATAGGTTAAGTCGTCCTCATAATTGCTGTATCACCCTAAGGTTGTCGCCAAAAACGACGTCTATTTTGTCTATGCGACAGTTAGATAGTCTGGACCTTAGTGAAGTTTCAGTTCCTTAGGGAATTGTTGTCAAAAGTTGTAAAGCACTTACGAGGTCGACCCTACCAAGAACAATGAGATTAAAATTATGAATGAACTGATAAAAATAAAGTCATGAATTAATTTGTGTAGTCATATAAATTATAAAATCATTAATCTTATAGTACAAATATAGGACAGTCAACAATGCCTCAAAAGCGATTGCAAAATCAAGTCTTGTAATTGCCTGCATCTCGTAGACTGACAGTCCAACTAGGGCTAGGCCAACTAGAATGTCTAAGACAGATTAAGTACCTACTTCAGTCTGTTCTAACAACCATAGTTCGTTATTAATCCTACCTAAAGATTCGCGGCATATTATGCATCTTTGCTTTTGAAGTGAAAACTTTAGGTGCGTTGAGCGATTTTTGGTAGGGGAAAAACTTACACCTCCCCGACATGTTAATCGCGACATGCTAATGTGATGTGTTGCACCAAACTGGCGACGCGCAGCGGCCTGTGTACAGACGCCAGCTCAGGTCAAGCTACCCAAAACTGTCAAATTTTCCCAATCAACCTTGAACCATATGCTGTAGGGATAAAGTTGAAAATCTATTAAATACATTTGACAGATTGTAGTAGCTTGATGTGCTGGCGTCTGTACATGAATACGCTATGTATTTTATGTTATTCCAAAGTTTTAAGTTTTCACTTCAGTCTGCACTCGGAATGACTGCCTATTTTTTTTTCACACAAGCAAATATGTATACCTACTGTTAAAAATGTAAATTACTTTGAAGATGTATCCTCTTATATGCCTTGAACTATAACAAAAACGGTAAAAAAGAATAGCAATATTTGCAAATATGGCTACTTTTAAAAACAGTGTGCATAAAACTTTCTTCTTATTTAGGTATTATTGCATATAATTATTATTACTTATTAATTTATTATTTTTCTATCCTCAGATGGTTTCTTGATTTCTTGCAATGATTTAACACTATGCTATCTTTAAAGTGGCGCTATACTTCTTTTCATCAGTGTTCCAGCAATTTAGCTTGCAACCATTGCTAAAGAAGTTGATAAAGTAGCTTTAAGTTCTTTGAAATAAAATGCATTTAGAATACTTCCTAGTTAACTTACTATAAATCTGTTTAATTTAAAATTAGGGTTTGATAATTATATAATAAATATTATAAACGTTGATTGAGATCGGGAGTAAGCCTGCAGATTGGCGTTGAAAGACTGCATGAAGTTTTGTTTTGTTCATGCCTGCGCATTGATAACGGCTGAATGCCAAGGCAAATAAGGTATTTTTTGCATAATTAAGCTATAACACAAAAAGATCTATAAATCTCAAATTGCAAAATTAATCTACTTTATGCCTAAATGTTAAGTGTGAAATATACCTAAATATTTATTTTAGCACGGCCTTATCAACATTATACAGAGTGATCCGTTGAGATGGACAAGTCTGACACACACACATTAGAGGTAGAGAAAGTTCTAAGAAAACAGATGATAACTGCACAGTTCCAAAATAATAAAAAGAAAAAACATATACTTTCCATCCATTCGTCTGGAAGTCAAAAATCCATTTTACTCAGAGACTATTGCCACTGTATCGATGAAAATTGTAAAGGTGTATTCTTTGCACCACTAAACAATGGTGTAGGTACTGAAAAATGAAATTACGACAAAAATAAGTAGGGGTGGCACTATCCAAATATATATATATATGTTACAGAGACTTAGCTGGGGCTTGTATATTTGTAACCCTTAAGTAATTAAAAAGGTGATGATGTTTCTATGTTTAATCCTAACTACGGAACCTTTCACTGTGCGCGACACGCACTGGGAAGGTTTTTCTTTTTACTATACATAAACCATTGATAGTATGAATAAATTTACTACAAATACTGGTCCATCTCTATGGATAACCCTGTAGATTACTTCTGCAACTTAAAATTTTCCTAAAAATAATTTTCTTATAGTTTTCCTTCGTTGTATGAAAAATAACGAGCGACCCTTACAGTAGTCGCATATGAGGTTGACAACAGGTAAATCTCTGTCACTGTCAGATTGCATACAAAAGAAAGAGGTGCGCGATGACACAACGTATGGCGTAAAAATGCAAATAAAATCGTATTAAATTAGATATTAACTAATAAATAAAAATTAATCCATCACCGGATGCAGTTTAGCATTTGCAATTTTATGGTATACTTTTAATTATATTTATAACTGTTAACGAAGGGATAAACTGCTATTAAAAACAATTAAGAGTTGTCTTTGAAGATTTTTTTGATGTATTAAATTATGTTTTGAGTTCCATCAGCGTATGCACAAAATACTTGAAAATATCATACTGTATTTGTTTTGGAACAAATATTTACGGTGAGATACACTGCTTTAAAAAAAAACACCTTATGACTATTTTCAAGAAATCTCGGCCTTAAGATGTGTACCATCTGACATCTCACCTTGGTAATAAGCAATTAAGCTGCGACAGTAATTAACCTAAAAAATTGAAAAGCTAAATAGGTACTTATTGAAATATTTATTCGAATAATTATTAATTACTAGTGGTCGCCCACTGGTCGATATTCGACCTCTACTTACGATCTATATAGTGCTTACTAATTCCATGAGTACCTACACTAATTTCATGCTATTATAAATTACTTACAATTCCATGCTATTAAAAAGTACTTACTTACTTATTCCAAGTCCTTAGGCCAAGCTGTCACTTCCTGTTACACACTTCCGCCCATTTTCACGAAATCACTCCAGAAAGAGTTGGGAAAAATGGTAGGTACACATCAATAAAAAATTCAAAAAGAGCCTGCTATGAACTGACTAAGAGATATTGTGACTTTGATGTTGATTTTGTTCAGTTTATTTTAATAAATGTTATTAATGTTGCTATATCTGGTGTGTACATAATTGTTTTACTCTTTTTTGTGAACTGATGTTGTCTTATCGACATTCAAGATATGGACATGGCGAATTTATATTCCTAATATTCAATGGGCTTTACAATAAAATCTTATTGGCATCTTAGTGCAGTCGTTCTTTACCTATGTTAGGTAAGTAAGTCCCAAATACGGTAAATTGCTCGTCTGTAGTAAGTTATTAACACATTAAATACAAATATCTGCTTACAAAAGGCGCAGTAAATGTAAAAAAAATACCATAGATGAGTCGACTGTATTACTGCTACGGCTACTGGTGTTATTTTATAGATCAATATATTCATAAGGAAATAATTATTTCAGGACGATTTAGCACTAGAAATCCTATTTTAACCCCTATAGTCATTCCAAAATTAAAGTTTCCACGTACATAAGTACGTAGCATCCTAAGCATAAGCTTAGGATTGCCAACTACACTTTCTAATAGAAAAACTTTACCAGAAAAACCGGCCAAGTGTGAGTCGAACTTTTGCACTAAAGTGCAAATTTATTGAGAGAACTACAAATGCTAGCTCAAGTCTATGGAAACAAGAAAGAGCATTTGAGATAAACCCCAAGTTACCCTAAAACAAAATATCGTAAAATAATCGTAGATTATTGAGTGATTATTTCTCAGTAGACATTACTTATGTAATAACGTATGTACCTAGTAGTTTACATAGACGTTATTAATATAAAGTCGGAGACTCCTATAACAAAGTTTAGGTACCAAAATGAGCGCTCTAGCGCAATCATGTATTTTCCACCTATTCAGATCGAATAAGTTTGGCATTTATCTTTACTAGCGGTAAGTTAATGCCCAAATTGTTTTGAAATAGGTAACCTCATATTGTAACCCCTGTATGGCTAGTTTAACTAAGCTGTTGCAGAAAAATGTACATCATAAACATGATTATGAAATTGAAAGATGAAATGATGTTTATTTTTTAAATGGACCATTTAAATTATAATATTCTACCAGTTTTTCGAAACCACTTCAAAATACAGGGGTATTTTGAAGTGGTTTCGAAAAACTGGAAAAACCGAATAAATAACATTAAATTGTGATCTTATACCATTGAAAAAATATGATAGGTACTTTTTAATACATAATGTGAGACAGTGTCCTAACCAAAAGCGAAGGTGGCTCGAATACGCGATCATTTTTATGAATTATGACGTACAAACGCGACTTGATGGATCGCGCGAGTAGGTACACACGGCTACACATCAAGCTATATATTTACAGTATACGCTGACCTCTCATTGTACAGGAATCCTATACAATGCGAGATCAGCATATACTGGAAATATATAGCTTGATGTGTAGCCGTGTGTACAGACAGTCGGTTTCGGTTAGGGCACAGAGTGAGGCATAGTTCCCGCTTTGTCGTAATGTAACGGCAGATAATCGTCCAGTTTAAAACAGTGTCGTGTCTGGTATAGGTACATATAAATAACCCAGCTGTTCAGATATACCACGGTAAGAGAACCGATCGATATAAGTGGGGTTTGCGAACACTCTCACGCCCCGGTGGGTGCAGTAAGAATTAAGTCATAAAACGATAAATAAAAATCGCCACGACACAGCGTGAACAGTGCCTTACTGTAATATAGGTACCTTACCTACTTTTATATTATTTTAGTTAGTAAATAGATTAAATACAGTTTCTTAGTAAACCTGTCTAAAATGTTATCAAACCATCATTAGAAAAATAATGAGAAAGATACTTCAGGTACTGTAAGGAAGTAATTTTTTGGACCAGGTTTTACATAAGGCGCTATGTATATGCAAGCTAAATTGGGACATTTCAACCGTAGTATTTGCAATTAATGTTATCTAATGCATTTCCAGATGTTAGACTTATTAAAATATAATTAGGTTACATATTCGATTTTTCTAGTCAATGCAATGTTTTTTTGTATCGCTTTAAATAAATCATCAAATACATAAAATGTTTTATTGTCCTTTACTGTTATGGAAGATCCTTTGAGATTTAAGTAATGACCTTATTAAATAATAAGCAAAAGATTTTTTATTGTAATAAACTTTTATTAAATTAGTAATAAACAATTGAAGCAAGATTATTAGCATTTTTATAAAAATAACAAAAAATAATAACATTCAATATAGTGAAATAGAGCTGGCTACATTAAAATAAAGGTATTATAATAGCCCTCTAAATATTTTATGATTAACATCTTTTTCAAAATAATATTGGATAATAGTTCTATTTGGTCACTGGTTAAAAACAATTTTATTATAATAACTTACATGGCATCTTTGTGAGCACATCACAAAGTTCATGCAATTTTTTATGAAAATTAAATATTTACAAATGAATTATCTCTGTCAATTTTATTCATTAATGCATTTTGAACCTTGGCCAAACAGTGCTTTTACCCAATTACAGGTACTGTCAGACAAAATTATATTTTAACATTTTATACCTCTAGTAATATAGGTATTTTAAATAATACTATACTATATCTCCCTCTCACAGAAAGAGGAGGCCTGTTCCCAGCACTGGGAACATTATAGGCTGATTAAGTGTGTTATGTGTATACTATATTAATTGTTAAAACCATGGGGTCCCACCATTGTTAAAAATGTATACAAAAAAATACTGAGTGAATACCATAGTTACCTACCAATGACAACACAAAAAGTATTACTTATCACTTCTAAGTTGTTTATATTATTGGGTTAAAATAGTGTTATGTTTGTAAGTTATTTAAACAAACTAACATAGGTACATAGAACTTCTTATAATTTCTTGAATAAACTTAATTATATCAGGCAATTCCCTGCCCAATCGATTTTTATGCATCTAAAAAATAAATACATAGTTGTCATGAACAGATCTAGCAACCTTGATGATTTAACCTAGGTACTACATTAAAACTAAAATCCTACATTAATGGACGGATAAAAATCTCTAAATTTATAATATACAATAGTGAGTATTCTTTAAACATAAAAGTAGATGTCAGGCAAACAATTACCATCAGTCAGCATTTTACCAGTTCTCATGAAATATAAACCTAATGATGATTTACCAGTTCCCATGAAATATAAACCTAATGATGATTGTGTATCTGTAATCACCTTTAACAGAGAGTCAGTAATATTAACGAACAACATGTAGTTCTACTAAAGAATTTTTCGTAGTAATTATTGTCAACAAGCTTTTGTCATGGTCATGGGACACCTCTTGCCAGACACACTTGCCTATAAGAGGTACTTCTTCAAGCGGTGCTCTAAAAGCTACAAGTAAAGTAAGACAGCAGCCATCAGCAATGGGGTCATGTTCCAAATTTAGTAATCCCAATGGTCGGTGTTGACCCACATCAGCACCAAACATTTCCACCATAAACCTTCTTAAAGTTGAATGAATGCTTTTCCCAGGATTGATCTCACATGTTGGAAAATGAATTGCAGTTTTCTCACTCAGCAGCACATGCAACTTGTTTGTACTCCTCTTTTTTATAACTATAACCAATCTCAATAAATCTTTGATATGATGAATGGGGGCTGGTAAGATATCTTTGTGCCATTGACTATCAGGATTTCTGTTACTGTATATCTGAGCTTTTTCAATAAGATGCAAAATGTCATTAGATCTCAATGAGATTTCTTGAAGATTAGAGATCCACTTTGCTTGCAATGATTCTTTGTCTGCTCTAGCAGGTGTTTTTAATTCACCACCTTCAACTTCACCAGTTAAAACAAATCTGTACCACATTCCACCAGCAGTCTCTACAACTAATAGAGTGGTAGGGTTACATATAAGACCTGTTTCCTCAAGGACCTCTCTGGCTGCAGCCTGCACTATAGTCTCACCCTTTTCCATGCGTCCTGCCGGGAGATACCACTTGCCTGCGCAACTCTCTTTTGCCTCTTGCATCATCAATACTTCGTTTGATTCATTTATGATCACACAAGCAACGACGTATGTGACGTTGCTGCCCAGTACCGGTTTGAAGTTAGATGGAGTGGTAGGTGTAATACCTTGAGACTCGGCAACGGAATTTTGATCAGCAATTGTAAAATCACAAATAGTATTATCATCGCCATCTAGGCCTAGGCCATCAAGTAATTTAGTAATATTCGAGTCCACTTGGCGCGACATATTTACCTAATTCCTTTCCTTTTTGTTGTCATATACTCAACACCTCGGTTATTTTTATTTATTTAATTATGCGAACAGGAAACTAATTTAAATGGTTTAAAAAAAATGATGTAAACTTGAATCAAAACTATTTATAAATCAGAAATTTATCAATGAGCGTGATTTGTGTATCAATTTGTAGTACGGGTGAGTACGGTAAACGGAACGGTAGAGCTTTTTTTTTAATAATAGTTTAATGGCCTGGTTGCTGGGACCTTTTAGCCAAGTCTTTATTGAGTTACAAAAGTTTAAATTGGTAATGATGAAATGAATTTTAAACAATGCATGATAGATGATATCTCCGCCCGTACGCTCCCCTTGAGTTTCAGTAAAGACGTGGCACTTTACTGAGACCTCACGCGGACTTCTTGAGAGAACTTGAAGTGATTAAGTTGCACTATTTTGTTTCATTTGCCTTCACTAAGGCACGTTCACGAACACTAAATGGTTAATAATCCACCATTATTACACATTAATATTCGGCTAAACACAAGTTTTAGAAAATAAAACAAAACTGCTAATTATGTAGCTTCACTTTCCCGCCAAGAAACTTTTTCCAAATTTCTTCCATTGGCATTTAGCTAGAGATGGGCGTTGAATGAATGAACGGACTAGTTAAACCAACCGTCGACGCTTCAACGGCACTGATGCTATCTATACGTACAGACGCCAGCAGATCAAGCTACCCGAAACTGTAAAATTTTTGTGTTTGTAAAATTCGGGTGTTTGTACGCAAAATGTAGTACCATAATTTTCACATTTGTCATCAAAAGCAATTTTAGTTGGTAAAACATCGTAACGTTTCGTTTCTGCTGTTGATGCAAAGTACCTAGTAAAAAACATCCGTTACAATCAATGTATTGATTCGTAAAATGAAACGGCCGGTACTAGACAGGTGTCTATGGTGCGTGCGAGAGGGTTGCCAATATGCAGTTTTGTATCCCACTCGCTCGCGAATGAGTGGGGAAATCTCTTGAGTATATTATATTGTTCTGTGGGGGAAATACCGGAGATCGTAGACAGAGAAGTATCCTTTATTTCATTTATTATCACCATTAATTCGGCAGTTACGGAGTTACGGCCTACCTTATAACCCTACTTAAGTATGTTTATTTGTTAGGTACTCCCATTGATATATAACATAGTTTATCAATGGGTACTCCTCTGTAATTTGGATACTAGGTGACTCTTCTTTTTGAACAATTGTTGTCGACAGAAAAATTGTTGTGAAACTTTTATTGTGAGTGATCTCGAAACATTTCTGATACAAAAGTTCTTGGTTGACATACTGGATTACTACTATATTTTCTGTGTTTAAAATATACGTTTATAGTTGTGATACTGTCTGTGAAAACTCTCTGAGAACCGTACCATATTTTTTTGTAAAGTACCATTATTTTGACAGGCCTGTGTCATCACATCATTCTATATATATTAGTCTATGGCCCGTATTAATAAACGTTACTCAGCCCAAGAGCTCGCACTTGATAACAGTCTTGAGGTCATGATCGTATTAATAAACATAATAATTGATGTACTCAAGTTACGGCTTGGGTTTACGTTATCAGCCGAGTGATGGGCTGATTAATAAACGAAAATCGACACTTAAAAGTATACAATACGTTTGTGTACTCGAGATGCTTATATCGTGTGTCATCATTCCTGAGTGAGTTATCTCATACCATCACTGTTCAGTCAACAGTTCACCATCTCCTGAGTATAAGTGTTCTGTGTTCGTTTACCATACTTCGATCTACTAGTTGAATTCGTACGTAGACGGCTAAACAAGAAACGTTCATAGTTCATACCAACGCGCAACGTGTCGACACGACACGTAACACATAAAATCGTATAGAAATCTTCGTTCGTTCGTTCATATTTCAAGGTTCTAGGCGACTCGTTGAAGTTGTAATTTAAACTAATTTGAACTTAATTATTATGTCAGAGCGTTGACATTTGTGCCGGTCGGGCGTGATCGCTGGACGCGGTGTGTGTGCGGGGAGTGTGTATGCCTATCCAGGGTTTTATTCCCGGTGTATGTGTAGGTCTCCCAGTCCATGCGGCGCTGACGTCCTGCACCTATAGTTTCAGGCATCTTCGGGCAGCCTGCGATCTTCAACTTCTGTGTACCAGTTAGACGGGAATAGTTTTTATGTGACCCCTGACGAAGGATTACGTTTTGACGTTTCCAGCTATAGCGTTTTTGACGATTCAGTGATAACGTTTTTGATGACTCAGCCACAGGAGCATACTACCTGATTAAAACACCCAGGAAGCAATTTCGGGACTTGTGGGAACACTATGAAACTACATTAAAGCTATTTAAAAGTGTAAAAAATACCTTGCCGATGACTACAAATTTCAATTTTCCTATGTTTGCTTAAGTACAAGCCTACTTTACCGTAACGAGAACCGCTAATTACTTCCTGGTTTAAAGTTTATTTTAATGAGGTTTCCACTAATTAACAGATACAATGTTGCATAATAGCACATGAAATATTCACATACCTATGGCGTGTGGCATATCGTTGGAATCCTCATAAAAGTCCCTATGACCTGAGGTATCCATATCAACTGTACCTGTTTCCACTGAAATTACTTTTCAGTGGAAACAGTAAAAATAATATTATTTTTAATTATAATTGGTTTTCTAATGGCTTTTCTCAGAAACCATTAGACCGATTTTCATTCTGATTATGGATACCTCAAGCCTATATAAAGACCTATAACAATCTAATATTTTAAACTATACAAGTCTCTTTTTCAGGGCGTGACGCGCCCTGAGAAGTTAACTGTTAAACTGAAAATTAAACAATTTATAAAATTACCGAAACACGGCCTTCAAGCTCAATCAAATGGGTCTATTTATCTGACTAGAAACTCAAAAGTTATGTCCAGGGGTAGGTCTTGACCTAAGCTACCTGGGCGTACTAAAAACTATAAATATATAACTATATAGCCCACTTAATTGAAAAGAAAAAAAAATTGGGATGGCACCAAGTATAATACTACAATTCGCGAAATTTATAAAGCAACTATTCGCAAATCGTACCGTCGACGCTTGATTCGACTAGTCAGTTCAATCAACGCTCATCTCTCTAGTCGCTACGAAGACGTATTCCACATTGGGCACCCGCTTAAACGGCACATGAGCAAATGGCACCTGAGGTATTCCACATACGGCACCTATCGATATTTTTCGCAGGTGCCATTAGTGTTATAATTTGTTATAATGTTATTCCACAAATGGCACCTACGGATCAGTACGTACTAGTGTTGGGACGTTTTTTCTTTTTTAGGACCTCAAAATCAAAACTTCGATTAAAATTAGTGGAGAGTTTAAATAACATGATAAAAACATAACTTCTTTGTTTTTAGTCATTTAAATTATGAATGTGTTGTGAGGGTTATGTTTGTTGAGTGAATGTATTTTTGATAAGTGTGAGCGTAGTGCGTGTAAAGTATAAATGGACATTAGGCGATGAAAGAAAGTAAGGACTCTGTAAAAGCATAGTCCTTCTGTAGAAGCCATTCTGTTACTTTTGATTTTACTATTTTTTTTAGGTCTAAGATACCCAGCATTTGGTGAATTTTTTGATATAAGTGAGTGCTTAGGATGTAGTATTGGTGTTTAGCAAAACTGGTTTTATGCTAAATGCGTGGGCGGCGAAGTGTTTGCTTATTGCAATCATAGGGTGGTAGGCAGGTATGTTTCCTTAGGACCGATCGTAGCACAAAGAGCTGTCGGACCGTTAGAACCATACAGTCGGAGTAGATATCCGTTGTTGGGTATCTGTAGGGCTTACTCGACATTACTTTGAGAATAAATTGCTCTTTGCGCTCTCTCTACTCTAGGAAAGTTAGTTTTCCATGCACCACCCCAAGCAGTAATACAATACCCAAGAACCGATTGACACAGAGCGTAGTAGACCATCGTATCCGCATTAGCTGACTCCCTGAGCGACTTGAAGATGTGTATGAGTCGTAGAGTTCTGGTGGTGAGGGCATCCATCTGCTTGTCTGATTTTAGCCCATCATCTTAGTACACCCAAATATTTCACACTACCGGTTCTGATGATTGTGGTGTGGTCCGGTTGAGTTCAGGCAAGAGTGAGCTGTTATAGACAGGTCTTGCGGCGGTGTAGTGTTATGATGGATTGCAAATGAAATGTAATTAGTTTTATGCGATTATTTAAGTAGTTAGTGAAAATTTGGAGAGGTACCACGTACGCCTATTGACTCTTACTTAAGGATAAGTTTGGGAACGGAAACTGTGTCAAATACCAATAAAAAAAAAACAATATATAAAATATACTACCTTACTAACCCCTCCTTATGGGGGACGCCTATGTCCAGCAGTGGACGTCTTTCTTCTGAAATGATGATGAATGATATAAAATAATAATAATTTTAATTAAACTGGCCAAGTGCGTGTCGGACCAGGACAATGAAGGGTTCCGTAGTTGGGCTGAATTTATCCCAACAACAAACTTAACATTGTTCTCCCATACATCGATATACGTCACGGTCAATTCTCCAACTGCAAATGTAAGTTGGTCGACGATTACTCGTTAACAGAAACAGAAGTTACGGCCAACAAACACAAAATAACGTGTAAATTATAAAACTCATACTTTATTGACTTTTCCAATATAGCTGTTTTTTTAGCAGTGGTAGACGCTTCCCCTGTCCTTAGCTCGTCTTTTAGTAGTGGTGCATACACTCCAAGTCGCATACATATTTATCTAGTTTTCGTTTCGTTTTTGTGATCGACACAAAAGAAAACAAACAAAACAATGGCGGTTTGTCGGCGGACAACGGACAATGCTACCTATGAGCTATGACAAGCTTTCAGTTTTTAACCCATTACTATTGTTTCTACTGTTTTCTCCATGGTTGATCTACCGTTTTTTAGCTTCTAAGGTTGGCAATGCTAATCCAGAATTTTATGTCAAATTTGACATTTGACAGGTAGCTGAGCTGCTCTACCAGACTGCCGTGCTCTGCTGCGTCAAAGTCAATCAAACTAAAAAGTGACCGATCGAATCCTTCTGCCTGCCCTTCACGTTTTTATAAAACTTGTAAATTAATCTCCTTCCCTATAACATCATGTCGGTCACAAAGGGAAATATGCTGGTGATTGTTTATAAACTTTATTATTGAAATTATTTCCTCGTTTGAAGTTGAAGATGTAAGTTACGTAATATTTTGTAGGTTCGTTCCTTGAGCACGTCGGCTGCGGCTAGCCAGCTTGTTAAAGCTCCCATACAAGTTTTTGGTATGGAAGGCAGATATGCGTCAGCTTTATATTCTGCTGCCACCAAAAATAAGAGCTTGGATGCAGTTGAAAAAGAGCTATCTTCGTTCCAACAGTCAATCAAGACCGATGCGAAGCTGAAGGAATTCATCGTAAACCCAACACTTAAGAGGTCCCTGAAAATGGAAGCTCTAAAGCATGTTGCTACTCAAGTTAGTTCAAATTATCTATTAAAAATTTCGGTTCATATGATTGATTTTGAAGGTTTGAAAAATTTGGCCTGTTGAAAATGCCGTCAATGGATTTTTTTTTTTTGGCATAAGAGTAATTATTTTTTATTGCAGGCTGATGTTATGTGTAAAATATATTACTGCATAAGGATCCCTTGAGTTTTGTCAATTTCCTGATTCCAAGTTCTTTAAAAAACTCATTTAAGGCTAATCAGAATTTCCTCTAAATAATGCCTTGGTAATCAAATACAGGTCTTCATACTCAGCTGATGTAATTGACCAGTGAAGAAGTCATTGGTAGATGGTAACTTTGTTTGCAAAAGCAGTGACTTGAAATGTGAACTATCTATGAGAATTGTTATGTATGTCAGAATGATTTCATAGTTGATTATGATTATGTACTTATTTTGTTTAATTTTTGCAGATTTATTTACAAATTGTTCAGTATAGTTGTAAATCAGTAATATTGTAGTTTATGTTGAATAGTAAATGTGTTAATATTGTTATGTTGTGTAGTACATTTGATTATATTTTATTCAATATTTTTAGACTAAACTGTCTGCCACAACAGGCAACTTGTTGTGTCTCATGGCTGAAAACGGTCGCCTGGGCAAGTTGGAGGCTGTTATCAATGCATTTAAGACCATAATGGCTGCCCACCGAGGTGAGGTTGCTTGTGAGGTTGTCACTGCCAAGCCTCTTGACCAGGCCCAGAGACAGAACTTGGAAGCTGCACTCAAGGTAATGTGCTTCAGTCATCATCCTCCTTGCCTTAACCCATTTTATTAGGGGTAGATACAACATGTCGTCTTCCATACATCTCTGTTAGCTATCATCTCGGTTGTCAGCCCTATTTCTAGCCATATCTTTCAGTCACAAAGGTATCTGATTCAGCAGAGTCAACTAAACAGTTTACTAAAACGAAAAAAAAACAATTTGAAAATAAACAAATGAAGTGCCTACAAATATGTACTTAATAGTCACTAGGTTAGAGAATCATAGTGTGAAGCCAACTGGAAAGGTGTGTCATAGATCACATGCCACAGGCAGATGATTATTTATATCTGCGCATTGAATGTGATGTTCAAGTAAGCAAAGATTCTAACCCCGCATTTACAGTTTGTTACATTTACATTTTTCCAACATAATTATTACCTTGTAAAAAACTGAAAAATGTTTTCTACAAGTTTTTTAATTATCTAGTCTTTACAACTTCATTGCAACAATTTCAACAGTAGAATACATGTTTTATACCTTGGTGTAAACGGGGGATTACTAACAAAATTATATTAAATTTTCCTTTAAATTTTTTTGTAAATAAATTGTTGTTGTGTTCCAGAAATTCCTGAAAAGCAATGAAACTCTCATGCTCACAGCCAAAGTTGATCCATCTCTGATGGGTGGTATGGTTGTATCTATTGGTGACAAGTATGTTGATATGAGCGTTGCCACCAAAGTGAAGAAGTACACCGAACTCATCAACATTGCTGTTTAAATCCTGAAATATTTCAACTGTAAATGTTTAGCAAAGAATAACACTAATATTTAAATCGGTTAATCATTAGAAATGTTTGTTTTATTTAACCTCTAAATGTGGTGAATGCCTGTGTAATTTAAAAACAAAGCTGTTGCAAAGAAGATCTTCAATTTAGAAAAATTATTTCAAGTGGTCTACTTTGTCCGAAGAGATTTAAGATAGATAGATACTAAAAGAAAGGCTACTAAAAGTAATGTCATAGAAAAATTGTGATCCACTTCTCAGCGAAAATAAACCGTAAGTCGTCTAGTCGTTTTATCACTACAAGATTTGCAATACCTTATTGCACAAAGGCATTACACTTCGAAAATAATTTTATTTGGTGGACGTGAATGCGAATTGCGACTTGGCATGCAGGCGTACCACACCAGACTGAGCGACTTGCCCAATTACTAGTACAAATGTATCAAATTTCGATGTATCGAATTTTGTTTGCTATGTGCTGTTGTTAAATAATTTAATGTCTTTGACTCTGTCAAAGGAATGTCAGTCAGAATAATTTAATTTTAAAATTTATAGAAAATTAAGCTTTAGACAAGTTGTTGAAACTCCCATGAAATTACCCATACATAACCCAGCAGTGTGTGGAAATGAGATACAAGAACCTATTTGGAGTAAAGTGGAGCTCTAGCTAAACCTACATTAAATTAATATCTTATGAAGTTTTAAGATATTAGTTTATTGTATGTTGTGTGTTATCATTAAAATAATACATCCAGTTAGTAATTAGAACAAAAAATTTAATAGTGCTTCTTGCACTGCCAAACAAAATATACTTATAACAAAAATAATACTCTCACAGTAATCATAACACTAAGTTATATTTATCTAGAATTAACAAGAATATTTTTATCTGAGATCATTTTTAAGAGATCTTCAAATTGAACAAGTCATTTATCTATTATGTAGGTAAATTAGTAATAATAATTATTATGAGCAAAATTTTATCCTTCCGTTGGAGCTGTTTCGCCTTTGAGCAGCGCATTCTCCGCCTCCAATTCGGCTATGCGAGCTCTTGCAGCCTCCAACTCGTCATCTCCACCATCAGTGCCTAAATGTTTTCGAACATATTCTAGGGCATCTTCGGGCTTATCTGGTTCTTCGTATAAGCTCACAAGAACTTTCGTTAAAGCGTCCATAACGCCTGCTCGCTCGAGGTATCTTCGAAACTCCTCTCTTTTGGAATCAATGGGCTGTAAAAGAAACAGACAACATTTTAATGCTTCGTGCTGGGTATTTGGTGCATCTACTGGAGGTAAACAAATATCTTCTTTAATGATGGAACTCGTATAATTGTAAGGAAAACATTCTATGAATTTAACGGGTTTGTTTACTACCGATGAAAATCTTACGACTTAACCATTTCAAATTTGAATGAAGAGGATTAAACACATTTAAATAATGTATTATATGTTTTCCATAATGTACTTACTTTATACGAAGACATATTCGGTTAATTCCTAAAATGAGCACTGGAAGAATATCAATAAAAACAACTTTTCTTTAGAGAACTGTAAAAAGCCGTAGCTGAAGTTTGACAACCACACATTTTTTTTTTTTTTTTTTTTTTTTTTTTTCTTCTGGCTTCGCACGGTTTGTGCATTTAGCCAATGTCACGTTTTAGTTTTATAAAAAGGTAGGGAAACAAAATTAATATAAATATAAATTTTAACGGGATTTAGGATAGACGGGATAGGATCAGTATTACGTTAATTACACTATAAAAAAATAAAAAATAAATTACAACTTAATATTATTTAGAGTAATGAATGAAACTATACATTTATAAACAAGAGAGCTATTTGTACAAAGTAAAGAAAGTATTGAGGTAGGAAAAGGAGTATGGAGGGATAAGAGGTTACTAAGAAAGGAAGAACGGTCATATAAGGGACAGGAGAAAAAAATGTGATCTAAGTCGCCTACATCTGTGCCACACAAGCATATGGGATCGTCGATGATATGAAGTTTGGCAAGATGAGCTGGAGAACAAACATGACCCAGTCTCATCCGTATTAGAATGGAGGTCTCCATCTTGCCAAACTTGGCCCTGCCAAACCACGGTTTTTCTGGAACGTCGGGTTGAATATACGAAAAATAACGTCCCTTCGATTTACTTCCGATATCCCAAGCCACCTTCCAGGTTTCCCGAAGAAAAGTCTTTGGTAACGATACGAGGTCATAACTAAAATTTGTATAAGGAACTAAGTCCCCACACTGCACCGCATCACCGGCAAGTTTATCAGCCGCTTCATTGCCATGGATTCCAGCATGGGCCGGAATCCATACAAATTGTAGTGTATTACCCTCAGAAATGGTCCTGAACGCAAATTCTCTTATTAAATAAATGATAGGTAACTGCGATTTGTGTTCGAAAGCGGATTTATTGATGGCTAGAAGAGCACTTTGAGAATCAGTAAAAATTATAGATTTTTTGAGCTTTAAAATACGGATATATTCTAAGGCTTTAAAAATGCCGAAACATTCCCCGGTAAAAACAGAAGTCTCCGGAGGCAGTTTTATTTTTTGTTCGATGTTGTATTGAGAATGGTAAGTACCTATTCCAACACAACCCGTCGGAGAAGGCTTGGCAGCATCCGTATAAATATGGTGGTACTCTACGTGTTCAGCCAGAAAATGATTAAAACTTAAATGGCAATCGGGATCTGATTTACTTACACAGTTATATTTTATAATGGGACTGAATTGTAAACTCTCATAACTATTGCTAAATATGGGAAGTTTATTGGAACGGTGAATAGGAGAAGAAAGTGAAAGGAATTTTTTATAACTTACAACTAAACAAGGATCACGTCTATGGGACCAGTAATCTGATGATTCAATCTGCAACACTAATGTGTCCAGTTTAGGAATGAGAGGATGAGTTGAGAATTGAAGAATCCGGAACAAATATTTGTCAGATAGGAATTGTCTTCTAAGATATAAAGGAGCATCCCCGCATTCAACTTGGAGTGCATTAATGGGACTAGACTTCATTGCACCTGAAATAATGCGTAATGCTTTAGACTGGATGCGATCCAATTTTTTAAAAGCCATGACATTACCTGGCTCTAGAACGAACAATCCATAATCCAGAGTGCTTCTGATGATTGCGTTGTAAATGAGTTTCAAAGAAAAGGGATGTGCACCCCACCACACACCAGAGAGGCATCTAAGCATGTTTAGGTGTTTTTCACATTTGTTAACAATATATTCACAATGAGGGACACTACTTAATTTACAGTCAAGTATTATACCTAGATATCTGAATTTATCTTTAACTGGGATAGGTATTTCCTTATAAAGGAGATTTACTATGGGAATATTTCTCTTCCGGGTGAATAAAACAGCCGCGCTTTTAGACGTGGATAAATCCAAACCGTTTAGATGTAACCATGACGCCAAAATAGATAAAGCAGAATTGATGGCAGAGCTAGCTTGCTCAACAGATGGACTTGAAGAATATAATAATAAATCATCGGCATATTGAAGAACCTTAACATGACTAGTTAAGGATAACTCTAAATCATAAGTGTAGATATTGTATAGAAGGGGACTGAGCACAGAACCCTGTGGGAGACCCCTCCATACAAGATGAGATACCTCATGGTCTCCTATTAACATGTTAACAGAGCGTTCAGTCAAGATATTAATAATGAAATTCAACAAATTCAATGGAACTTGTAAGGCTTCTAATTTATTTTGTAAAACCGATAATACAACATTATCATAAGCTGCATTAATATCAAGGAAAACTGCAACGGTGGATTGGTTATTAGAGAAGGATAACCGAATATCGTATGTTAATATACTTAAACAGTCAGTTGTACTTTTACCTTTTCTAAAGCCATATTGTGATTCTGCCAAGAGACCCTTACTTTCAACATACCATTCTAGGCGATTTTTAATTAAGTGTTCCGCTAATTTCATCATAATTGAAGACAAAACTATGGGACGGTATGAAGAAGCATCAGAAGGAGGTTTATTTGGTTTAAGGAATGGCAACACCATTTGACGTTTCCATTCAACAGGGATGTTTCCTGTATAAAAAATAGAATTAATAAGTTCTAAATAATAACTGAGGACTTCATCATTCAAATTAGCAAAAAAGGAATACGGGATGCCATCAATGCCTGGTGCAGAATCATTAGTTTTATGGATAACAACCTTTAATTCAGTGAGAGTGAATGCAAGATCTAGCGACGTATGAGTGTCTCGGATATTGGAAACGAGAGACAGGTTATGGTTAGTACAAATAGCCTTAGCCTCAGGAACCCAAGGCGGAGCTAATATATCAAAAAAATCACTGGCTAAAGAATCAGGAATAGGAGAAGGGTTGTTATATATGGACCTAAATCTACGAATGTTGCGCCAGACAATCGTAGGGTGAGTATTCGGTGAAATTGATAAGCAAAAGTTACGCCAAGATTCAAATTTTTTCTTTTTAAAAAGTTTATAAGTTTCATTATTTAACTTAGTAATGATATCAAAATTCGTATCAGACATATCAACGTTATAATTATATTCAGCCTCTTTACGTTTTTTAATCAATTCAGTGCACTCAGAGTCCCACCACGGAGGCGAGGGAATTGTACTAATATTGTTATTTTTTACAGGAAAAACTTCATCAGCCGCTGCAATTAATATGTGTGCTAAAGCTTCAGCACAACTATTTTCATTGCCACCAGAAATTACGGGCAAGGAGCTAAGCTTACTGTCAACAATGTTCCTAAAGGACATGTCCAAAAATGGTTTTTTATTATTCAATAATTCTAACCAGGATCGGTTAAATATATTTGGATAGACAACCCAAAAGCTAGTGTTTCTAACTATAACATACATTTTTAAAGGCCTCCATTTTTAAGAAAAATCGTTTTTTTATTTTAGTGTGAATTTACTCCTAAAACGAACAAACATTTCTAACTAACTAGTATATTAAAGTGAACACACCCTAAACAAATACAAAACTTGTCAAAATTGACACATGGCACTGTCATTATTGTCTTTAGATATTTGATGGATGATTATGACAAAGTAAACAATAAGAAATAGGATGAAATGGGGTATTTTCAGTCAAAAATGTTTAGTCTAACCTTTTAGAACTGAAAGGGCACTCTATAGGTATAATCATGGCTACTTAGAATGTTTATGTGCAAGTTGTAATAAGTAATTATTTTAATATGTTAATAGTATCTACTAATTGAGAACATTTTTTAATTACGTAGGAGAATTCCTTTTTTATGACTTGGAATCGAGATCGGAAGTAGATGAAAAGCTTTTCAGCAAAATATGCTATTGAAAAACTGAATTATTATGCTATAATTGGACGTACGCATGAACGTAAAAATACCACGACGATTTTTTTTGGCGCACTGCATTTTCACCTCTCGGTGTTGAGAATCCAACAGTGTATCCCAGCGCGTCAAGAAACACACTGTTGGATTTTCAACTCTCGGCGCCAAGCAGAGCATTGAAAATGCACTGCGCGATAAAATCCCGTCGCGATATTTTTATGTCCGTGCGAACGTCGGCTTACAGTTTTGGTATGAAATAAAACTTTGTATAGTCTTAGATATTCATTTATTGATTTTCATCATTTTCAATGTCTTCTCTTGTTAAAATATTGTCGAGAAACTGAGCAGGTGGAGATATTATATCATTTTGATGCCGGGCCCATCCAAGATACCAGACAATTGTCATCACATGAGCACAGCTTCCAACAGGTCTTTTTCCAATTATGCAACTGCAATAATAGTCAGATAAACAGCTTTGCCAACTAGTCTCTGCCACTTTGAGTAAAATATATGTGTAATACACTCTATTACTATAGTGGCGTGACTATTCGTCCTCTGATCAAAGCTGTTTCATGTGATGACGAAATGCCTGGAATGTTTATTAATAGTAAATCTTCACTTACTTCTACAGTAAAAGTACCGTTCGGCCGAATATGTTCCCCATAATAAGAGCGAGCCTGTTTAATTTGATAAATTCCTAAGCTAAATAGAACTAAATCTGACATGTCCATCATAGGGAACATATTCAGCTGTGGTATTTGAGCATTTATCTGTACGAAACTGGCTCGGCGTCTATTAAGCTGATGCAGAATCACATAGTCAGTTAAATAATTTGGCTTGGCCATTCTCTGATTAGCTCTGTCCAGTATAGCTTGGGCATCAGGACGGTCAGTCAAAACGGGATGGAAATGGTTTAAAATGGCTCCTACAATTTTAAAATCATCCATAAGATTTCTAGACCCAATATTTATTTCTAAAGATTTTAAAATCCCGTTTAAACCAACCATTTACAACTTCTACCACCCACCTGCACAGTGTCACTAGTCGAGATCTATTGGCTTTTTCAGTTGATAATTGAGTTTCGCCTTCACTTAGGGTCTCTGGCTTGTAGACAGAATATCCCAAAGATCTGAGCAGTGGGATAGAGTCTCTAAAGCCGCGGTCAAGAATAAATACATCATTCTGTCCAAAACATTGCCTTAAATTAGAATTTTCATTTTGGAACAGCAGTTTCATAATTGTAGCATCAGATGTTGTGGCTGCGTATGGACCAAATATGTCTACAATGTGGCCATCGGTGGCCACCAGCAAAAAAGGTTTAACAAGATTTGCAAACTTGTGTAATCTGTATGATTTTTTTTGGAACAGATAATTTGACGATTTCTGTAAGTATACATAGGTTCCATAGCAAATAACTATGGGGTTATTTTCTGCTGTTCCAAAAAGACCCTGTGGGATTAAAAGATTTCTACTGGACAGGCTTGCTCGAGAAATACGATTGACACCTAAATGTATTGGTACAAATGATAAATGATAAATGATTTATTTCTGTAAGTAGGTTTGTACAAACACTTTTACATGTCAATCATATTAAAAAAAACTAGATGAGGTCGGCGTTTCGTATCTGACTACTCTGAGAAGAAAGGCCGAAACAAACTCAGAGGTCAGTCTCTTTTTAAAGTCCAGACATAATCTTGGTCAGATCACTGAACACACATAAAATTCTTTCATACAATTACGTGCCTTTTTCATATAACTGCATGCTACTGATTTATTTATACAAACCAATAATGCTATTCGTCTAATGGGCTTCCCAGTTCTTATTTTCATAAGGTATAATCCTAAAGCCGTTTTTGATTTTCGACCAACAGCTGATAATTGATTGGTAATAATGCTAGTATTGTTAAAAAATTCAATACAGTCAAGCCTGTCCAGTAATGACATATATGGTTATTCATATTTTCCACATTTTCAAAATCAATAATGTTAATTGTTTTTTTTCTTAATAAATCTAACATTTCTACAACATGATTCAGGGTAAATTGCGTTGTGAACTGAAATTCATTCAACAGTTCCCAATTATAAACACTTAAATGTCCTTCACATACTCGGGCATTAGGTGAGACATATAATTTATAGTCAATTAATATTCGTTTTCTAAGGTACATGGGTACTCTCAAACGTTTCAGATTTATACACTCGGGAACAAAACAATGATTTGATGAATCCGGTGTCCGACTGTAACCATCTAGTTCTACATACCTGTTCTCATTTTGAACTACATTGACAAAATCTATTTCTGAACTGAGTGCACTTACAGGTTCAGCCACAGAGCTAGACCTACTTTCTACATTGTCTTGAGTCACTTGAGCCTCTCTTGGTGGTTCCATCAATTCGTGAATATTGTTATGAGCTTGTTGCCAGCAGGCATTACATGCTCGAGCATTAGCAGGGATCTGAAATTAAGTTTTCATTTATTGTGTGTTCCAGTAATCAGTAATACAATATTATCAAGTGAAAATATTTAATTTATGTATTTACCTGACGGGAGTTGATGATACTAGCTAAATAAGCCCTCTCAGGATGACCATCAGGTAAGGGACGAGAGCGCCTGCCTGTTTTTCTTGAGATAGAAACACCACAACACACACATACTGATTGATCACCCAGCAGTCGGTCACCAATGTTATGGTCGTTTCTGTTACTCTGTTCTATCAGCAAAAGGTTGATGCATTCATGCAAAATGCAATCTCCGTCTGTTACCTAAAAACAAAATAATTTATGTTTAGAACACAATATCGTTTTTCTGCATGAGCAAATTAGTGCTGTATAATCTTTTTCAACATAAGACTGGTACCAAAATATTAAAAAAAAAGTTACATTTTGGTAATTTACATTACCTCCTGAGCAGTCCATTCTTCAATTATTGAGACTATCTCAGGGCTCATGCTTAAAGCGTTATATTCCTACTGCTGATTAACATGTGTGGCTATGTTGCAATTCATGCAGAGAGCCATAACTGTAGCAATAATCTGAAAATAGAAATGGATGTTAATGATTGCAGACTGTCAGTGGACTTAAAAGAAGCAAAGGTTATGCAAATAAAACCCATAGGGAGCTAAATAAGAATAAAGAACAGTACTTACATTGGGGGTTTTAAATCCGAAGTCCTGCGTGCAGTATCAAATAACCGTTATGAAAAAGCAATGTTGTCAGGGTTAAAGGTTCATAAGCTACTGGTATCCTAATCATGTGCAAAGTAGAAGAATCCGTTGTGAAAAGCCAAGTCAGTAAAATCAATGAAAGCACAAATTAAAATACGAGAACACTGGTTATCACGAATGCACGAGACGAGACAGTGTGACCTGTGACAAGTGTGACAGCATCACAGCACTTGACAGCAGACGGATCAGACGGATGATGCCTGTCAGTCAACACTTTATGTCATATTTTGACAGACAAATATAATCAGCTGTCAAATTAGACATTGTCAAAGTGTGTGTGAGATTTTATTTAGGTTGCCATCAACAAATAACATATATGTACTAACATTAAATATTTTATATTTTTTCTCTTAAATGGAGGGGTCTAAAAATATTATTTCAGTGGTTACAAATTTCATATTTATGTCGCTTTTATTTAAGTGTAGTTTGGCACTGGTTAGATTTTTCTCGGAATAAAAAACCAACGCCCATACAAAAAGCGGACATCTCCTTTGCCCCAGTCAGTATTATTTCTATTAGGCAGTTTATATTTTAAGTTTGATTTCCTTAATTGTGCATTTGGTTTGGGAAGAGGATAAGAAATAACTATTGGAAAATGGTCACTACCATAAGTAGAGGTTAAAGTATGCCAAGTTAATGAAGAGGCTAAGTTTGGAGAACAGATAGAAAGGTCAATTGCGCTTTGGTTCTGATTGGGATCTGAACGACGAGTGGCAGCTCCAGAATTTAAAATACATAAGTTGTGTAAGTCTATTATATCTATTAACTCATCACCATAACAGTTCGAAGTTGAACAACCCCATGATTGGTGATGGCAATTAAAATCCCCCAGTATTAATAATGGCTTTGGAAGAAAAGAAACAAGATTATTCATCTCTTGAAGAACAGAAAAAGAAGGGTGAGGAATGTAAATAGAAACAAGACAAGTATGATGCACTTTAATAGCTACAATTGAAATTTCCTCACTATGAAGAGGTAATGTAATGGTAGAAAAAGGGATAGAATTCTTGATAAGTATAGCTACTCCACCATACCCATCAGATCTATCCTCTCTAATGGTTAAATAACCATTCATTTTAAAAATATGATGAGGTTTGAGCCAAGTCTCTGCTAAAGCAAAGGCAAATGGCTCATATTTGTTTAAAAGATGTATAACATCACTCTTTTTGTTTACTAGACTGCGGCAGTTCCACTGGATTATTTTGGATGTGTTGTCCATTAAGGATGGATTGTGATACATTGAAAGATGGGGCAACGTTGGACGGTGAAATGTTGAACTGAGACAGAAGATTGTGTAATGCAGAAAGAAAATCGTTTATGGAAAAACTGGCATCAATTTGTCCATTGTTATGATTAGAAAAAGCACAACCATTTGCTGGTTGAGGAATGTCGTAATCTTTAATAATGGCGTTGTGAGCCTCTTTATTATATCCTTGTACAGATTTGGGAGGTGAGCGTGGTTTAAGGAAGACAGTTTTTTTATAGCTACTTGAAACAGGCATTCTATTAGAAGAAGGGAAAGATGGAGTATCTGCAAAGTTTTTGGAAGGAGAAGACAAAAGTGTATCGGCATACGATTTAGTAACTGGGGGATACATTTTTGCCGCTTCAGCATAAGATACTGAACTTTGTGCCATGTATGTTTTAATTAATTTTTGTCTAGACATTTCTGGGCAAGATTTATTAGTAGCATAGTGAAAACCGGAGCAAAGGCAGCAAGATGCACTTTCTTGTTCTCTTTCGCAACTGTCCCCAGTATGGCCTTGGCCACATTTATAACAACGAGGTTTGGACCTGCACTGAATTTTTGTGTGACCAAAACGACAGCAATTGAAACACTGTACAGTAGGGAAAATATATAAATCTACAGGTAATGCATTATAGCACATAAAAATTCTTTTAGGCAGAATCTGCCCATCAAAAGTAATAACTATTGATTGGGATGGTTTCCAAATGGTTGTACCATCAACAACAGTTTTAAAATTGAGGCGTCTGACTTTTAAAATTGGACCGCAACCAATTGGTACAGTTATATTATCAATAACTTCCTCTGGAGACCATTCCGCAGGAACACCACGTACTAAACCCATTCTAGTAACATTAAAAGTAGGTATAAAAGCTTTATAATTATATGTTTCAAGGCTATTATGTGTAATAAAAGAATTTGCGTCCATGAAATTGGAAAAAGAAATAGATATTTTATTACGCCCGATTTTTTTGACGCTACCGTTAATAATATTTTGGAAAGCGTTGTGTTTTAGGAACTTGCCAAATGTAATAGGGTGCAATGACGTTCCATCATCTGGTGATACTAATATTTTTTGTACATGAACAACGTATGGCGCGCTGTCAGTTTTATCATATGTTTTTCGACCAATCTGAGTGGGAATAACTGAAGGCGGAGCAGGAATATCTGGAATATCTTTATAAATTATTTCAGAGCTTTTAGGCTCCGATGGAGTTAGAGAGGGAGGTGTAGAGTCCAAGCAACCACAACCCAAAGACTCTGAACCTTGATTTTTTCGGATACGACGGCGTTTATTGCAATTCTTGCACACATGTATGCGGCTTCTTTTTAAATGGCGAGCCGACGACGACCCATCGGTATCCATGCCAGATTCATTTGAAATTATAGTTACAAAATTGCCTGCCGGGGGAACAAAGTCCCCCGGGTCAGGCGGGTCTTTCATTTTCCCGCTATGAAATATTAGTAAAAAGAACTTACCCTACTGAAGAAAATATACAGAACTATAATTAAAATAAATGTGAAAGAAGATAAAACACTAAAACTACTACTACTGATCCTATAATACAAGTTAATTAATTATTTTCAATTTAAGTAAAAAAGGACACGTCCTCAAAGTTAGGTTTCCCGCTCTTTTTTTCCCATTTTTTATTTGACAGGACACGTAGGTTTTTTATTTGTCTTGTAATTTCCTTCGTCTAGCTTTAAGCCATAAAACAACAGTTCTATTTTTAAATTATACCTAAAATAATAAATAATTATGACGAGATTTATTTTTTCTAATTTATTTTTTGCTTGGAGTTTTATAAAAATGTACCGTTATTGTATAGAATAAATCAGGCTATTTATTAACCTCAGAGTGTCCACTGTAAAGAACCTAAAAAAAGACAATCAATAAGAAATGTTGCCATAAATAGGTGTCAATGAATGAGCTATCTATCGACGGCTAAAGTTAAAAGGGTTGTTGGGTCCGTCGTGTTGAGTGATTGTCACCTGCTGAGCTACGGTGTGCTGCACAGATGTTTGGATTCGCATGATACAGCAAAATCGAATTTATGTATTGCGGCCCGGCTATGCCGAATCATGCTGATCCGAACAAGTGTAGCACCCCTTGATTATAGTTAAGTGGCCTTGTGGTGGACTCACTAGTTTCGAATTTAGCTCTGATCTCGTCGCAACAAAATAAATTCATTTACGCAACTGAAAACAAAATGGAGACCTTAAATTAGAACAAGCTAGTTAAATAATATACCTAAAGCTATAGGTGCAGTCCGTGTTGAATCAGGAGCAAGGTGGGATAGAGGTAGCTCTGAGTGCCCCCTGGGGATTCACTGCTAAGGATATTAGGCAAGTAGTGACTAATTTATCAAAGGGGAAGTCTCCGGGGCATGACGGATTAGGTGTTGAGCATTTGCTGTACGCTGGACCTCATATATACCGCATACTTGCGATGCTTTTGACATATTGCGTCCGTCACACCTATCTTCCAGTAGATTTAATAGAAAGTGTGGTAGTGCCCGTAATTAAAAATAAAACCGGTGATGTCTCGGACAAAAGCAACTACAGGCCTATCTCCTTAGCTACGGTAGTGGGGAAGGTACTTGATGGTCTGCTTGAGCGTCAGCTTATTAGCCATTTATCATTAAATGATGCGCAGTTTGGCTTCCGACGCAAATTGTCGACGGAGAGTGCTATCCTGGCGCTCAAGCAGACTGTAAGGTATTATACGGATAGAAAGACGCCAGTTTATGCTGCCTTTCTTGACCTTTCCTAGGCTTTTGACCTAGTATCTTATGAGAAGCTATGGTCGAAGCTCCATAGTTTAAATATGCCTACAGAACTAGTTAACTTGTTGAAGTTTTGGTACAGCTCTCAAACGAATCGTGTCAGGTGGAATAATGTGTTTTCCGAGCCGTATTTGTTGGAATGTGGGGTTAGTCAGGGTGGACTAACCTCACCGGCTTTGTTTAACCTGTACATGAATGACCTGATTGATGGGCTCAGCAGGACAGGTGTCGGCTGTTCAATAGATGGTGTCATGGTTAACAGTCTCGAGTTATGCAGACGATATGGTACTGCTGAGCCCATCAATCAGTGCACTCCGAAAATTGCTTGTTGTATGTGAATCCTATGCGGTGACGCATGGGCTTACATACAACGTTAAAAAATCGATAATGTTGGTTTTTAAAAGTAAACATGTATCGGTGGGTAATGTTCCTCTCGTGACTATAGGCGGAACACCATTGCAGCGCGTTGCCCAGGTTTCGTATCTAGGACATGTGGTCACGGAGGACTTATCTGATGATGCAGATTTGGACAGGGAGCGTAGGGCGTTGTCGGTTCGGTGCAATATGTTAGCCCGCAGGTTTGCGCGCTGTAGTGGGGAAGTGAAGGTGTATCTTTTTAAGGCTTACTGCCAAACTTTCTACACGTGCAGCTAGTGGGTGAAGTATACGCGGGGGGCCTATAACGCCCTACGCGTTCAGTATAATAATGGGTTTAGGATGTTGATGGAGCTTCCGCGCTTCTGCAGCGCTTCGCAGATGTTCGCGGAAGCCCGTGTCGATGATTTTCATGGTATAATGAGAAAGAGGGCAGCGTCAATTATGGGTAGGTTGCGCGGAAGCTCCAACAGCATCCTAAAAACCTTTTGTGATAAGGTGGACAGCCCCTTTATTAGGCACTGGGTGCGGAGGCACGTGCCAACATGTGTTGAGCCACGTGGGTATTAGTTGTTAGGTTAGTTTGTAAGTTTTACTAACATAGTTTTTAAGTTGTCGTTACTAATTATATGGAACATGTGTAGTTTATGTGTGATCCGAATTAAATGAGAATATATATATATAGGGTGCGATAAAAAAAATACTGATCCACAACGCCACAAGCTGACTTACTCTGAAATAGAATCCTAGCTCTCAGAATCGTAGCTTGCCGCCAAAATCAAAATATTTTATTTCACATAAACCTACATGGGCACTTATGAAACGTTAGAAGCTAGGTGCACGGTCCCAATTGGTCGTTTCCTATGGAGAAGAGCCGGCAAGAAACTCCACGGTTACTCTTTAAAAAAAAAGGGCGTTTACAATGTTTTCAAGTTAGTGTTAATACATAAGGGAGGACAGTGTAGGCCCATCAACAAGTACCAAGTACAGACGCCAGCACATCAAGCTACTACAATCTGTAAAATTTCTTTAATAGATTTTCAACTTTATCCCTACCGGGGCCCGGCCACCATAGGCGCGGGCTTGCGGATGGTGAGCGGGTAGCTCGCCGTCCGATAAGGACCAGGCCAGGGTCGACGGGCGCGTTGTGTTCCACGCGCGCCTCAAAGAGACTTCAGCACTAATTTGACGGGGTCCCAAAGGGCCAATGCCTGCCAGCAACGAGCCTGTCCGCAAGGGATATCGTGGCCCTGGCACACAGACATCTGAAGGAACACGGGTGGGTTTTAGTCAGTAAAAGTCTGACACTCCCACCCGCTCCACCCAGAGCGGGAGAAGTTATTTGATAATTTCCAAAACCAAATGACAAGATTGCCATTATACTACTGTAACAAATCTGAATTAATATTCAGTCCGTATGTCACTAATAAATATTTTAAATTAAAATTGTAGGTTATGTCAAGGTATGTAAAAAAAGAAACAAATATCTATTATAATTTAGGAGCAGTTAATAGACATTTACATAGTTATGTCGTCAATGACGTACCAGGGAAGCCACATGTGCAGAAGGAATTATTGCCAATCTTCAACCTATTCCTTAATCTTATAATATGCTTTTTTGATTAGGACTCATCGTATTAATTGCATGTGTTTAACGGGGCACCGAGCATTTTATACACAAAAACGCTTTTTTATAACGGTTGTTTGAAGTAGTAAACAATTAAATTAAAATCTAAGGAAATAAATTGGTATTATTGGGCATATATACTAGGCAGTATACACGATGGAAATACGATTTGATAAAGTTGGCTAATATAATAAATTCACAAAGTTATCTCTAAAAAACACAACAAACGGCTAGTACGGCGTAAATACTTCGCGGAAGGTCATCATTTTTTGAATAATAACAAAACTACATGTTTTATATAACGTATAAATTTTACATTTTCAAAATGTGTAATTTTTTTAACAATAAGAAGGAAATACCTATATTCGCGCATCTTATCCAGAGCCGCCGCGCCGCCCTCCCTCCTGTCCGCTTTAGTCCTGCGTCGGCCATCGGACGGGGAGCTTGTCTCGCTTGCGCTTACGCACGGATTTAATAACGTAACGAAGAAAATGGTATGAAAATTCATTGTAGCGTATTTGAAATGGGCAACAAAGTAAAGTAATCAAGACAGAGAAGGAGTTGGCGAAAAACCAATGCTAAACGCTTCCATGACGAAATGAAGTAAGTAAAACTCGTCTCTTATTTACTAATTGCCTTACTAGGTGGTATTTTTTTTTCTAATGTGGTATTTTAAAAACAATTTAATTTATCTTTTAGAGCAAGAAAACTACAGGCTGAGAAATGAAAATTCATGCAGCCAAATTCATACTGAAGAGTCGGTAAGTGCTCAGTATCAAGGTTCGATGACCGTCTTTGTGAATTTCGTAATTTTTTTCTATTAATTTCGAAATTTGGAAAATATGTTGTCTATCCGTATTCCGTGATACATAATCTAAACAGTTTTTAATTCACGAAATTAAATCTACTATGATTTGAATCATTCTGTATTATTTTTTCTATTTATAGGGTAAATGTACCAATTGTTGATATTTTACTGTAAAATAAATTTGAATCATCTGATGACGAGAGAAAAACAACTCCAGAGAGAAAATTTAGAGGATAAAGAGAATATGTGGCTTCGTAAGTATAATCTTCCTACATATTTATTAAAAGTACCTAGTTGTCACTTATCTACCTATTTATGATATTTTAACAAATTGGTACACTGGAAAATTCTTTATTCTTTTTCTGTTTATGGGGTAAATGTACCAGTTGTTGGCACCTCACTACAAAACAAAGAGTCTTCTGATGAACTGGTGAGGTAAGCGTAAAATTAATAGGATGTAAGAAAACATTATAATTATAAGTTTTTATAAATTAAGTACCACATTATCTTTATAACTTTCAATTTCCAGGGTAAATTTCATGGATGACACCGATTCCAAAATTTATCAAACTCAGGAATTGTAAGTTCAGAAACTAATTATTTTTATGAAATA
This sequence comes from Tiliacea citrago, assembly GCA_963921375.1. NCBI lineage: Eukaryota > Metazoa > Arthropoda > Insecta > Lepidoptera > Noctuidae > Tiliacea > Tiliacea citrago. Next base: position 12,456,062 of record OY992793.1, on the reverse strand, counting down.
AGTCTTACTTTCATCCAAAAACAGTTTTGTTGATAATTATAGTAATTATAATTAAATCAAAAGTTCTGTTACAGGATGCCAATTGCACCGGAAGAAAATTCTTGTCTTCCAGTGGAAGGAGAAATAGACAGTGACATGACTTACTCACACAGAGAATATATTTATTTATTTATTTTCTCACCACAATAAACATACAGACATTATTAGCATAAAGGTACATGAAAAGGCTTACATTTACTGTGGGAGACTGGTGCCTAAGCTAGGCTTTAAGGGCCTGTGTTTCAGGTCACCAGGTCTCCACCCTCTAGCAGTAAGAACATTAAAAAAAAAAAAAAAAAAAAGAAAGAGTGAGTTAACAATTTCAAATTAAGTCTGTTTCTCAACACAAAAGTTTGAGAAATAAAAAATGAAAAAATAAAAAATAATTATAGTATGATTTGGTGATGTGTTAGTATTGTTAGTAAACATTTGTAGTGAGAGCGTGAGTAGATGGGTTTCGTGTATTGTCATGAAGTAAGTCCGATTTTGCTTGATATGTAGCCGTGTGTACATTATGCATAATATTTAGGTATACTGGGCATTGTTTTATCGCTACCCTACTTTTCACAGGGTGTTCTACCCCTGAATATTATTCATTACACCTCTCCGGCTGCTTTAGCAGCCCGCTCCTCACAGGCATAAGCATAATCAGCCTATAATGTTCCCACAGTTGGGACACAGGCCACCTCTCGGTGAAAGGGAGTGGGCCGTAATCCACCACGCGTGCCCAGTGCGGGTTTGGTGGATGTCACATTTCTTCTATTTTTTTATTTTAAGGGTGCGTCCACATCTGGCGAATGTGCCGCAAATGTGCAGCACGCGAGCCGATTGCGAGCTGCCCGACAGCTGCGCGCGTGCAGTCACTGCAATGGTTTGGTGCGCCTCTTTAGCGCAACTCATACAAGGCTCGTACAGAGCGCGCGAGCGGCGCGCGATCTGCGCGCGCTCAGTTCTCGCCCTTAGAGTTCCGTTTACTGGCTCAGTACTATCGAAGATGTCAGACGACACTAGTGTTTTTAATATAATTGCTGCATCATTAGCTATTATATTACTGATAAAAAGGAAAAAAAAGAGACAACGGCGTTGGTGGCAAAATCCTATTTTTAAAAGAAAACAGAATATAGTAGCGGAGTTGAAAAGCCATCAATTAAGCGGACACTATGCAAATTTTTTAAAATTGTCACCAGAATTATATGAAAATCTACGACAGATGGTTAGTTTTAAGATTGCTAAAAAGGAAACGCATTTTAGGCTACCAATTTCAGTTGAAAATAAATTAAGTTTGACATTACGATTCTTGGCCACTGGAGATTCCTACACAAGCTTGCAGTACCTTTTTAGAATTTCTAAGCAAAGTATAAGTATTATTATTCCTGAAGTGTGTTTAGCGATTATCAAGTGTTTAAAGGAAAACGTACGTGTGAGTATTTTTCTAATTATCTTTATTTAATAATCACATAGCCTTTTTTATAAGCAACATATAAGTTTACGAAAAGAAAGTAGTTATTATTGAAACAAATCACTGTAGCTGTCATTCGTATCTTCTACCGAATAATTACTTTCCTGACTGTGCGGTCTGGACGTAGAAGCACTTTGAGAATAAGTTGTATAACCTTGCGTCGACACTTGCATATTTGATTGATAATCATAGTGGCCAGAATCGGCTTTCATTATGACATCAAATATTGCCTGTTGAACCATATTTTTTGTTGAACGTGAATAAGATTCCATTTTGGCTCCAATAAAATTTATAAATGAATGTATAATGAATGTGTTCTTGTGACAACTTGGAAGTATCGGTTAATTTTTCTGTAGCAGTCTTTAAAACTTGTAGGGCTTCAGTTACGATTTTATCATTCGTCGATTTTTTCTTTTTGGACGGCGGAGGTTCATTAAAAGACAGGTCGATTTCACTGTCAGTATTTATTCCATCATCTTGTACCTGTCGCTCGTCCACTTTATCTTGTTATATATCTGCTTGTTCCTGTAGAATAGAATAGAATAGGATAATAATTTATTTGCTCAGAATACTATACTTGTTATATATACTTACATACTTATACTTATATACTTATTATTATTATATACTTATTATAGGTAAGTATATTATTTGCTTGTAATAATGTATTATTATTTTTCAGGTGCCAAGGAGACCAGATATATGGCTAAAAGTGAGTAAAGGATTCGAAGATAAATGGCATTTGCCCCATTGCATTGGCGCAATAGACGGCAAACATATAGTCATACAGGCACCTCCGAAAAGTGGAACTGAATATCATAATTACAAATCTACTTTTAGTATTGTTCTTTTTGCACTGGTAGACTCAGATTATACATTTATGTTTGCTGATGTTGGTTGCCAAGGGCGTATATCTGATGGAGGGATATTCAAAGATACAGAGTTCTACAAGATGATGCAAAATGGCTCCTTAAATTTACCACAAGAAAAACCATTACCTTATAGGACTAAAGCGATACCCTACTTCTTTGTTGCTGACAGCGCTTTTGCTCTAGATAAACATGTGATGAAACCATACTCCGGTAACCACAGTAAAGGCACACCGGAACGTATTTTTAACTATAGATTAAGCAGAGCTCGCAGAATTGTTGAGAGTGCCTTTGGCATTGCATCATCCATTTTTAGGGTACTTAGAAAACCTATGATATTAAAACCAGAAGTTGCTGAAGTGGTCGTTATGAGCATTATTCACTTGCATAATTATTTGAAACAGAACGCCGCCGATACTTATACTACCAATTCTAATATGTACATAAATCAATCCGTACCTAATTTCACATCTCTTTCAAATATTCAAACACCACAAATAAGATATTCCAGAGAAATAAACGAAATAAGAGATGAGGTTGCTTCTTATTGTGTAAATGAAGGCCGTATTGCATTTCAAGATAAATATTGTTGATTTAATTACTTACAGTATTTAAACGTTTCCTTGGTTTATCCCGATCAGCTAAAAAGGAAAAAGCGTCGTAGGCAAACCATCTACTTTTGTAAGTCTCGGATGCTCCTATAAATATAGAATAATATTAGTCACATAGTCAATTTAATTAATAAAATAAAACACAAAAAGTAACAAGTCGTTTTTTTACTCACCTTTCCCTGTCCCTTTACTTTTTTGACTTTTTCCTTTCTCTCTTCTAAAAGACGATAAAAGACTTAACAGTTTGCTATGGCATTGTTCATAATCGCTTCCCATTATAGCACCTATTTCTTTCCACGCATCATTTTTTAGATTTTTTCTATAGTAATATTGATCTTTAGGATCCCATAATACTGGAAATCTTTTATATGTTTCAATTAAGCGTAAACAATTCTCCTCCGTCCACTCCATGACAACACGTACTTAGCCTCCAGTAATCAGAAACGAACTGAGCGAAATAACTAGCGCGCCGCCCGCGCGCTGATCGCGTACGGCGCTTAGGTCGCGCGCGAACTGCGCGCGGGCGGCGCAGAAGCGGCGCACGAACAAAAATGCACGCGCGCAGCTCGCGGGCAGGTCGCAAACGGCTCGCGAGCTGCACATTCGCGGCACATTCGCCAGATGTGGACGCACCCTAAGACGTGCCGGTTTCCTCACGATGTTTCATTCACCGGTTTTATATATAAAAATAATAAATAAATAATTTACACAAAGTAAAGCGCCTGTCTGGGTTCAAACCTACGACCTGCAACTCTTAAGTCGCGGCTGTAACTCTGAGCCACCACTGCTTTCTCCTCACAGGGCGCCCTCTATTTTATTTTATAAATCTTTACAAAAATATTGATTGCTAATATAAATCTTCTTTTTTTTTCATTTTAGTTTCCGTTTCATGAAATACAAAAATTATAGACGCTTGCTGCTGTAACTAGGACGCAAGACAATCCCAATGTAAGTAGTAAAATTAGGTATGAATTTATCAACGTATCCTGAACCTACTGAGAAAAATAGGATAATTGTTTATTTAATTTAATTTCATATTTTTTTTACCTTTTAGCATTCTACACATCATTCGCCAGCTGATTCAGATTCAGAAAAAGATTATTATACAATAGAACCAGAAGAAAATTGGAAGACATCAGAATAAGTGGAAATAGAGTTGTAGATTTTATGTATTTAATAGAACAGTTGCAAGAAATTTCACACCATAACTCTCCATTAGGTTGTAACTTCAATTATTTGAAATTAGTCAGAGAAAAAAGAAAAGGATTTGTGTCAAAATTCCTGTTTGTTTGCAAAATGTGCAACAGTAAATTGAACTTACAGAATTTTAAAAAATCCAACGATAAAAAAGACTGAATCTACTTTGAAGAATAAATAATGTGAAAATGAAAATAAGGAGTCGACTACGGGGATTTTTACCCTACTTATTTACCCGTTATGTTATTTTACGTTTTTGAAATCACTTTTTAGTTTCTATTGTACGAGGGCGGCACTGAAAATTTCGGGAATCAAGGAAGTGACAACATTACTATTTAAAAATGTATTTATTGCTTTTCGAAGTATTCTCCGCGAAATTTGACACATTTTTCCATACGATGGAACCAATCATTGAAGCAACCATTCCATTCGGAAGTTGGGGTCTCCAAAATGGCCGTTTTGTAGGCGTCCACAGCTTCTTCAGGTGATGAAAATCTCTGGCCACGCAATTTATTCTTTATTTTAGGGAAAGTATAGAGAAATCATTAGGGCTTAGGTCGGGGCTGTACGGCGGATGGTCTAATATTTCTATGTTTTCTTGCTCTAAAAACTCTTTTGTTCTGTGCGCGGTGTGAGAACTCGCATTGTCGTGATGGAGGATGATGCGGCGGTTGCAGTACTCTTTACGGAGTTCAGAAAAGACCTGTGGCAAACAAATGCTAGCATACCATTCTGCATTAACCGTTCTTTGTCCCAAGAGGAATAGTCGTAACATGGCCGGTTTTGGAGACAAACGTGGCCACCATTTTTTTTTTGCAACACTCTGTGAACGAACAATTTTTGTTGGCTTTAACTCATTTTCGAATACCCAAACTCGTGACTGGTTTTTTGTTTCGGGTTCGTACGCGTATATCCAATTATCCAGGATTCGTCACCTGATACAATGTTGTATACAGCATTTGAGGATCCTGCGTGGAATCTTTCGAGAGTTCTGACGCACCAAGTAACGCGAGCCGCTTTTTGCTCTTCACAGAGCGAATGCGGTATCCATCGGGAAAACAACTTTTTTTACACCTAATTGTTCATGCAAAATTATTTGTATTTGACTCATGCCAATGTCTAAAGTTGCCTGAATTTCGCGGTATGTCACATGTCGATCTTCCTCAATCAGCTTACGCACAGCATCAGCGTTTTCTTGGGTGACTGCAGTTTTTGGACGACCTTGACGGGGATCATCAATCACTGAGCTTGACACGTCCACGTTGAAATTCAGCAAACCAGCGATAAATTGTGGTTTTGGATGGGGCTTCATCACCAAATGCAGAAATCATCCGGTCAACACACTGTTTTTATGTTAAACCACTTCGAAAGTCATAATAAATCATCGCTCTTGAATTTTCTCGAGTCAATTCCATTTTCTCAACGACTAAACAAGTTTGACAAAACCTTGTGACAAGACCGAGAATCTTTTTTTAAATAAATAAATGGTATTCGATTTTTAAAACCAAGGAGTTCAATTAAAAAGATTTTAATATGACAGGAACAGTGGAAATATTCCATTCCCGATACTTTTAGTGCAGCCCTCGTACGTAGAATATAAAACGTTACTAATTTTGTATTATACGACTAAGTAAATTATACCAAATATTCATTTTTCATTGATCATAGATCCTAACGATCCTATTGAACCTAACGACGGTAAATTATAAATTTAAAAAAGTGTGTAAAATCTGAAAAAGGTATCGTGAATATTTCTAATAAAAGTATTTGAAATCGTTTTTATGTTTTATTTTGTAAATATTGGTAGCACCGCGCTAGTCGATCGGCGCACGGCTCTGCGCGCGCGGCTCGCGATCGGCGCAGTGCTCTTATCTGTCTAGCCGTTCGCTCTCTTGCCGGTGTGCCTCACGCACACATACACGGAGCGCATAGAATACCTAAAATCGATTAGCGCTCGAAACTCGGTGTGCCCCATTTCTTATCAATTGTCAAAGAAAGGCCCAGCGCATGGCTACGCAAGTACGCACTATTGTTTAGCAGGTAGCTAACCTTTTTTTTGTGAATTTTTCTATGAATGTGCGCGGGTTGGGGTGCGGGGAGGTAGGGCTAGCCGAAGGGACCTTGGGCCAGTCCACAGATTACTAATATGTAGCAAGCTAGGCCAGTCGCTCCGAACGCTCCGAACTATTCGCCGCTGCTACATGTGTTTCGTTCGCTGCTACCTGAGTTTCGTAACTTTCGTTGGCTGCTACATGATGCCGCGTTTAAGTGAATTCTCCCCGGCACACATTGCCGACAGTCATTTTTACTATGGAGTGGGACGAGGAAGTGCCAGAGTTTTTTTTTTTTTTAATGGCATCTCGCAGTTGGCCTTGAGAGGCCGTGACTGCTTAACCGGTCTTTCCTGTGGCTGCCCTAAGGTATTAGCTTTAAGCCTCCAGCCAGAAGCGTAAATATAAGTATTCAAAACTAAACGACAGCGCTCTAAGGGCACCCCCTGTGGGGTACGAACCTCGGCTTAGGGCGTCGTTGGGGAAAAACAGCAAATTGGGGACGGGCTGGATTGAAAGTTTAAATTCATGATTATTAACGGGGATTACTATTAAATGCTACGGCTCACTCAGCCTCGGGGCTGGCGGTTCGACGTGCAAGGGACGGGGGACCAATTAATTCTTGAACTTCGCGTGGTACCTCGGCGGCGAGGACGGAATGACGGTTTGTATTTGTGCACTGTACTTGTGGCCCTATTGCTTTCCTGAAGGAGAGTAATGGGGTCATCCGGGTCTGAGAAGTGCCAGAGCTGCGCGCGCAGCCATCTGCCCGCAACTTCCAGGAAGTTCACAGAAGGTTGTCGATCACTGGACTTAGATCAAGTAGAGATCGTCGCGAGCCGCCTCAAGTAATTATTATGTGGCTACTGAACAAGCAGTTCTGAGTGATTTGTTTGCTGATCCATCCAAGTACTAGACGACTGGCTCTTCGTCACGGAATATCCCAAAAATCAGCGTGGTGCATTTTAAGGGGGATGCGCTAAGATAGCCCGCGAAATTCAAATTTTATTACGTTTTTGCAATTTGCAGGTCATTAACAGGTTGTATGTTGATTTAAATATGATTCGCCCCCATAACAAATTTGGTTTTACAGAATTATAATCATTAGAATCAAAAAAACATCATCATCAGTTCAAAAAATCCTACTGAAAGATTATTTCTGAAATAATCATTCAGTAGGATTTTTTGAACTTAGAGAGTTGTAATGCTGATTCTATTGATTATAATTATGTAAAGAAATATTTGATAAGGCCGCGAATCATATTTAAATCATCATACATACCTGTTACTGGCGTTTGGAAAACTTCGTCAAGTCTTCTCGTCGTCAATCCCGCAGTATTTGAAGACTAGGGTCTTCAACCAATGCGTCCTGCCCGTTATGACATACGGTGCCGAAACGTGGACACTAACAGTCGGGCTGGTCCACAAATTTAAGGTCACTCAGCGTGCTATGGAGCGGGCTATGCTCGGAGTTTCTTTGAAGGATAAGATCAGGAATGAAGTTATCCGGAAGAGAACCGGAGTTACCGACATAGCCTGCAGACTAAGCAAGCTGAAGTGGCAGTGGGCTGGCCATGTTTGTCGAAGGACCGATGGCCGGTGGAGCAGACGAGTTCTTGAGTGGAGACCGCGTATCGGCAAGCGTAGTGTGGGGCGCCCCCCAGCTAGATGGACCGACGACCTTAAAAAGGTGGCTGGGACAGACTGGATGCGGAAAGCGGAGGACAGGGTGTTGTGGCGCAGCCTGGGAGAGGCCTATGTCCAGCAGTGGACTGCTATAGGCTGAGTTGATTGACCTGTTACTGACCTGCAAATTGGAAAAAACGTAAGAAAATTTGAATTTCGCGGGCTACCTTAGCGCATCCCCCTTAAAGAAAGAAGGATTGCATCCTTATCACTACCAAAGGTTGCAACATCTACATGAAGACGTAGACTGGCGTCCAAGATGTGTGATATCCACTTGGATTCAAAGAAAAACCAGAGCAAACCCAAACTTTCCGGGAACCATACTATGGATGGACGAAGCGACATTCACTTGAGACGGTATAACTAACTGTCGAAATTTACACAGATGGTGCCGTGCCGTGCAGGTGAAAATCCGAAACTGAAACGTTCATCGACTTTTCAAGTAAGATTTTCAATAAATGTTTGAGCTGGTCTTATCGATGACATGTTGGTTGGACCAGACATAGTGCCGGGGTGGCCTGCGCGTTCACCCGATTTGACGCCCCTTGATTACTTCCTATGGGGGACCATGAAGCAACGCGTCTACAGTGTCTCCATCAACAGTGAGGCCGATTTGCGTGACCGCATAATAAACTGTGCGAATGGTATTCGTAATGATCCCGAAATGATAAGGAAAGCGACATACCAAATTTTAATTGGCGCGGCTTTGTGCCTACAACAACGAGGTGGACATTTCGAGAACCTGATGCATTCAATTTTGTGTAAAATAATAAATGGTTTTAATTGAACTCTTTTGTATTAATTATCCCAAATAAACGATCCATAAGAGAACAATAAATTGCGCGTTCGGAGTGCCATCTTTTAACACTTGATAGAAAATGTTCTGTTAGAGTTATAAACATGCAATTTTTACTATTGGGTAGCTAATACGACGAAGATTACTAAAAAGTAATAAAAAAGGTAGGTAATGGTCTTATTGAGAAATTTTACGATTATTGTGAAAATTGATGAAAAAGAACCTGATTTTTGCTAAACAAAACATCTTTGTTTTCAATTGAGGGCAGTTTTTTTTCCACAATTTTCATTTTATGAGGACGCCTAATTACTTCCAATCATTAGAGAGTTATAGTATATATCATTTAGTTTAAAAGTTACACTGTTTTGTTTACACTGGGGTCACAGTAGCGAACCAAATTTTTAAAAATTCCGTAAAAAAAAAAATTTTTTTTTTTTTTAGATTTTATAAAATATTTTTGCCGTCGATAAAATTAAGCATAGATTACCTCATTTCGATATGTGCACAATATATAGAATCACACATATTTAAAGGGGATTCGCACTCGGAAAACACCAAGCGCCGGTTTCCAGCGCGGGTTCATGACGGGTGCTGTGTTCTTCGATATCGCGAAAGCGTTCGACAAAGTCTGGCACAACGGCTTATTGTATAAGCTATACAAATTCGGTGTGCCAGATCGTCTCGTGCTCATCTTACGGGACTTTTTGTTGGACCGCACCTTCCGCTATCGCATCGAGGGTGCGCTCTCTTCTCCTCATCCGATCCGCGCAGGCGTCCCTCAGGGGTCTGTGCTGGCTCAGCTCATTTTTACGCTGTTCACCAGTGACATCCCGAAAAGTAGAAAGGCGCAGTTAGCTCTGTTCGCAGACGACACGGCCATCTACTACACCGGCCGCAGTCAAGACCAGATCTCCCGCATCCTACAGACCGAAGTCAACAGACTCGGTGACTGGTTCAGGAAGTGGAGGATCGAGGTCAATCCTGATAAGAGCCAAGCGGTCCTCTTTTCTAGGCCCCGGCGTAGACCGGACCTACCACGACAGATCAAGATGTTCGGCAAGCCTATCCCTTGGGAGAAGCGAGCCAAATATCTCGGTGTAATCTTAGATCACCACATTTCGTTCGCTGAGCACATAAAGCAAGTGCGTTCGCGCGCTGCTTTCGCTCTCGGTAGGCTTCATTGCGTTCTGAACTCACGCAGCAAGTTGTCCCTTAAGGGCAAATTGCGTATTTACACAGCGTGCATCCGGCCGATTATGACGTACGCGTGTGCCGCTTTCGCACACGCCCGTCCCGAAATTCACAGAATGCAGGCACTTCAAAACCGATTTCTCCGTAAAATTACGGACGCTCCATGGTTCGTTCGGAACGAAACCCTACATGTAGATCTTAGAAACCCCACCATCAAGCAGTTTTTGAAACGCGCGACAAAGCGGTTCTTCGAGTCCGCAGATAGACATCGCAACCCCTTGGTTGTGCAGGCAGCTAGCTATAGGCCATCTCAAATTAGTCAGACTCGCCGACCTAGGCATACTCTCTCAGACCCGGATGACCCCATTACTCTCCTTCAGGAAAGCAATAGGGCCACAAGTACAGTGCACAAACACAAACCGTCATTCCGTCCTCGCCGCCGAGGTACCACGCGAAGTTCAAGAATAAATTGTTCCCCCCGTCCCTTGCACGTCGAACCGCCAGCCCCGAGGCTAAGTGAGCCGTAGCATTTAATAGTAATCCCCGTTAATAATCATGAATAAACTTTCGATCCAGCCCGTCCCCAATTTGCTGTTTTTCCCCAACGACGCCCTAAGCCGAGGTTCGTACCCCACAGGGGGTGCCCTTAGAGCGCTGTCGTTTAGTTTTTAATACTTATATTTACGCTCATGGCTGGAGGCTTTAAGCTAATACCTTAGGGCAGCCACAGGAAAGACCGGTTAAGCAGTCACGGCCTCTCAAGGTCAACTGCGAGATGCCATACAAAAAAAAAAATCGGAAAGCACCATTTGGTGAAGTGGAACTGATGATGTAGACCACAGATAGCCACCGGAACTACTTAATAATAAGTATTTCACGGTTACGATTCGATTAGGCACTTTAATATGGTTGAAGCAATTTATGCTCGTCACTAGGTGAAGTGACCAGCAGTTCCAGTTCTCCTGGAGAACACGAGAATTCCCCAACAATTAACGCCCCTGGATCGGGAAAAGCAATATTTTGTAAAAGGTGATGAGCATTTGTCATTAGGCTATTGTAACTTTTACTTTTGGAAGTCGGTTTTTTTTGTTTGTCAAGTTTTTTTCATATTTCACATTGTTTCCGATTTAGGTTTATCACATTTTTTACGACCTAGGATTTTTTACGTCCCTATTATGGTATAATTATGTTATATTGTCTAATAATATGCCTAATATAACTCAAATTAAATGATAATTAGACCATAATTTAGACGTATCTTTGCGATTTAATTGGATGCAGTAAAGTGCAAGTCATCATGTATCAGTGTGGTGCCGGACGTAATGGGGCCATGTTACATTGTCAATAATATCACGATGCCGTGATAATATTGATGGTGTAACAGGCGGTATCGTGATAATATTACAGGATTTTTGGAAATCTTGAAATATCGCGATATTAGGATCATAAGATGACAAATATAACATGCCCCAATGAATAGCACCATCCTATTTCTTCCCGTAGGTGTCGTAAAAGGCGACTAAGGGACTTACTAGAGAATGGGCAGTAGCCCTGCATTGCATTTTAACACCATACTGCGATCGCCAACGCGCCTGCCAAGCGTGGCGATTATGGCAACTCCCCCCGAAGTCTATGTCCAGCAGTGATGACATCTTTCGGCTGAAATGATGATGAATCGTGTATTGCATGGCCGAAATATCTAGATTTAAAAAAAAAACGTTGCCCCACACTAGGAATTTCTCCTGTATTGTGGGTGCGTTTACAAACATTCTCAAAAGTACTAGTGTCAGCAATAGTGTATTATGTGAGAGGCAATGATCTACGCTGCCATTTCAGATAACTCACATACACAGTTTGTTACCTGTGGTCCCTCCCGTAGTCCCTGGTAGAGACCACGGGTATTTTTTTACCCATGGTCACTTCGAGAAATACGATACGATGCTGCCAAATTAAAACCATCTACTGTTATTGAATCATTTGGGTTAGGTTAGAACAGTGACCATTAACGCGGTCCCGATCCCTCTATTGTTGGTGAATCATTTTGAATGTTTCAAGTAACTAAGAGCTAAAACTAACGGTCTACCATTTTAATTTCAAAGCGGGATCACACGCTACTTAGCAGGAATTTAATTGAATTTGATCCGCTCCATACAAAAAATAACAAAACACATTTTTCTACTCAAAGTATAAAGTTTAGGAAAAAACACCAAGGCAATTATTATTTTAGGTTAATGAGCTCTATCCATCCGCATAAAGAAAAAAGTAAAAAAACAAAGTTGGTCCCTAAGTCACTAAAATCATAGTTTCGACCCACTGTGTGACGCCACCCGTCCTTACTATTGTAAAATCTGTGGGGGTAGAAACGGAAGACAGGATTTCAGTTACTATTGATATAGATCCCAGCAAATTTATTATGGAAATTATTTATTTTTATTTAACCATTTAAGTACACACATATATAAACATACAAGAAGAAAGGAACAGAAAAATACGTACAAACGTGATGCTTATTTCTAAAGAAATCTCTTCCAGCATACCTGCGATAGGAAAGTCGATAAAGAGATGTAGACACCGTGTGTAAGAGTAGAAGAAAAAATAGAATACATATAATCAAAAACAATTTACTTAATAAAATTAAACAAATAATATGAGAATATACTAATATACATACATACATACATACATACACACAAACATACATACTTCTAAAATAAATATCACTAGAATATTAATTATAATTCTATTAAAATAATAAAAACATACGCAACTATGACGAAGTGGAAAGATAGTGTTCTTTCACTCTTCTTTGAAACAGTATGGCAGTCCCTTATTAAATATCAGGTGGCAGTGAATTCCAAAACCGCACCGCGTGCACAGTGAAGGAGTAGGAGTAGAGTGGTGTGGGGAGGGGACTTAAGAAGATTATGTGCGTGACTACCGCAGGACCACGAACGCCAATCGCTTCCATATTTGGCAAATAATTAGTGCTAATTAGTGCTCGAACAACAGAATTGGTGCTTTAGTAGTTTTCGAGAAAATCGACTTTGAAGGTGGTCCTGCGGTAGTCACGCTCCCTTCAGCAGGACCACCATGAGCGCAGAAGAAGGGGGCATACTACAGCTATTCTAAGCATACAAATAATTAGTGCCCTTAAATGTGATTCATTTCGTAACAAAAACCGAACTGAAACATTTGTATTTACCGAGAAATCAACGACGATAACTTTCGCGCGCTCGTTCAGCAGGACCACGACTTTGAATGTTGATTCCAAGTTTCAGGAGCTCGTCGCTTTCCTCAAACCTACGTAGAAAATTAGTGCTCTGCGAGATAAAATTGATACCCAAAATTCAAAATTACTACTCCAGTAGTATACTAGATATACCATACCATTGGTGGGGTGGCGGTAGTCACGGTGTTAAATTTTCATTTGAAGATTTCCCTATTAAAAACTCTGCGATTTCTTCCCAAATTTATACAAAAATTAGTGCTCCTAAAGAAGTTATAGTGACCAAAAATTCAGATTCCCAAGTGTTGTATTTTAAGAGAAATTTGCATTCATTACTTTTCCATACTAAATCTCCGCGTATAACCCGACCAAATAAAGTTGTCAAAGGTATTGAGCTGTTTATGAGATGTACACTCGTGCACATAAATTGATCGATGTCGGAATAGTAATAAAAACAGTTCAATATCTATAATTTTTATACAAACTGTTTACCTAAGTACAAATTAAGAAAAAAAATAACCTGTCGTTACCCATGGCCTGTGATACCTTTGTTAATGACGTGGGTAGGTAGGTACTCAAATAATTATTTTTCTGTATTGTAAGTACCTAGCTTTTGTGTTGTTACATGAATATCATTAAAGAGCGATAGGTATTTCTTATTTATTTCTTTCTTACTAATTTACCGTTGCTGCAAGCAGTACCTATCATCAATAACATTAATAATATGTTGCTAATAACGCATACTCCTATAATGTAGATATTTATCTATATAATGATGTATGAATATTATAAACTTACTAGGCAGACTTCACACAAACTCCTTCAAGTTAAGTCTCAATTAAGAAGACTTTATTTATAACAATTGGTCCTTAATTAAAATATATAAGCTAACTCTAAAATATGTATAGAGAGGTAGAGAGAGAGAGAGCGCTGGTCGGATGGCACGGCACGCCAGTAATTAATGACATCATCCGTCGGGCTCTTGTCACCGCCGGAGTACTAGCTGTTGTAGGTAGAACCCAATGGCTTGGCGCGCGACGATGGGAAGAGGCCAGACGGAATGTCCATAATGCCATGGAAATTGGGTAGGCCTTTGGTGTGGGATGCAACCAGTGTCGACACCCTCGTGCCATCCCATCTTCCTGGCACGGTGGGTTGTGCTGGGGCGGCTGCTGCAGGAGCAAAAAACCTCAAATGGCACAAATATAATAACCTTATTGGGAGCTATATGTTTGAGCCGTTTGGGGTTGAAACACTAGGGCCTTGGGGTCCGAGTGCTCAGCAAGTATTTCGGGACATCACCAAGCGGTTGGTCGACTCTTCACGTGACCAGAGGGCTGGCCTATTTTTAGCTCAAAGAATCAGTATTGCCATCCAACGTGGCAATGCTGCCAGCCCTTTGGGCACTTTTCCCATTGACAGCGATGCGGACGAATTTTTTGATGCTCAATGAGCACTTCCCCCCTTTTAATTGTTTTATTATATACCTACCTACTTGTACATACTATTAAGTAGACTAGATCATTTTACTGTAACCCAAGTTTAATCTGAAAATAAAAATGTTACTATTTTAAATACGTACTGGTAAGTACCTACTAATTATTTTAAGTATTTAATAAATATAGATTGTGTTATTACATGCACGGTATCTAGGTATACTTACATAGGTTTTGTCAAAAAACGTAAGTCAAGACACGTTCAAACTTAGATCAAGTGGATCTATGTTATAATTCACACAAAATAATTATGTATCTTCATATCACAGGGCTGCGCCACAACACCCTGTCCTCCGCATCCAGTCTGTCCCAGCCACCTTTTTAAGGGTGTTGTGGTGCAGCCTGGGAGAGGCCTATGTCCAGCAGTGGACTGCTATAGGCTGAGTTGATTGATATCACAGGGCTCATTATAAGTTTGGGCACGCCACAATTGTGGCGATGAGTCCCCTCTTTGAGGAGTGGCTGGAGAGGCGCCACGGCGTCCTCACCTTCCGCCTGACGCAGGTCCTCACCGGACATGGATGTTTCGGGAGGTTCCTGTTTAGGATTAAGCGGGAGGAAACGCCCGGATGTCACCACTGTGTGGATCGCCCGGAGGACACGGTGGAGCATACGGTGGTCTGCCCAGCTTGGGCGGAGCACCACCGTGTCCTCACGGAGGCGATCGGCGGCGGCGATCTCTCGCGTCCGGCCCTGGTTCAGGCCATGGTTCGGAGCGAGAGTGCATGGGAGGCCGTCACCTCCTTCTGCGACGCAGTTATGCTAGCGAAGGAGGAGGCGGAACGCGTGAGGGTGAGACAAGGTTCGCGCCCTCGCGCCCTTAGTCGCCGCAGGAGACGCCCCGGGCGTCGGGAGTCGCAAGCCGATTTCCGGCCACCGTAGGCGCGGGCCTGCGGACGGTGAGCGATGGGTAGCTCGCCGTCCGATAAGGACCAGGCCCGGGTCGACGGCGCGTTGTGTTCCACGCGCGCCTCAAAGAGATGTCAGCACAAACTGACGGGGTCCGTTAGGACCAATGCCTGCCGGGGTTGCGAGTTTGTCCGAAAGGGATATCGTGGCCCTGGCACACAGGCAACGGAAGGAACACGGGTGGGTTTTAGTCAGTGAAAGTCTGACACGCCCTCGAGCTCCGCCCAGAGCGGGAGAAGTTATTTGATAATTTCCCACCAAAAAAAAAAAAAGAAAAAGGGCTCATTATAAGTTCTACTCAGTTAAAACAAACAAAAAACAAAACTAGTTAACTGACAGATTCAGATGATTTTGAATCTCATTTTTATTTTGTCTATGGTACAAAACATTTTGTTGTGGCATGGCGCGCAGGTTATTATTACCGAAATAAAGCGTTTGCGAGGACTTTTTGGCGGGAAAGTGAAGCGTCATGATTAGAGTTTTGTTTTATTTTCTAAAACTTGTGTTTAGCCGAATATTAATGTGTAATAATGGTGGATTATTAACCATTAAGGGTTCGTGAACGTGCATTAGTGTAGGCAAATGAAACAAAACAGTGCAACATATCACTTCAAGTTCTTTCAAGAAGTCCGCGTGAGGTCTCAGTAAAGTGCCACGTCTTTACTGAAACTAAAGGGGAGCGTACGGGTGGGGATATCATCTATCATGCATTGTTTAAAATTCATTTCATCATTACCTATAACTATACAAAGTAACTAAATGAAGACTTGGCTAAAAGGTCGCAGCAACCAGGCCATTAAACTATAAATTAAAAAAAAAAAAAGCGTTTGCGAAGCGTGTCGTGGTACCTACATCAAGTTCTTTTTTTATTCGTTTATTAAGGTATCACAGGCCATGGGTAACGATAGGTTATTTTTTATTCTTAATATGTATCTAGGTACACAGTTTGTATAAAAATTATAGATAATGAACTGTTTTTATTACTATTCCGACATCCATCAATGTATGTGCACGAGTGTACATCTCATAAACAGCTCAATACCATTGACAACTTAATTTGGTCGAGTTATACGCGGAGATTTAGGATGGAAAAGTAATAAAAGCCAATTTCTCTTAATTAAAATACAACACTTGGGAATCTGAATTTTTGTACACTATTACTTCTTTAGTCTTCAGACACTGCGGGATAGGTGACGAGAAGACTTGACGCAGTTTTCCAAATGCCGCCCAACCCAACTGGATCCTTCTGTCGGCTTCTTTGTCAAAGTTGTGTCTACCGACCTTGATGACTTGTCCTAGGTAGACATACTCCTTCACAACTTCGAGTAGCGACCCTTCGATGTGGATTGGACTCGGCAAGACGTGCGAATTGTACATGACTTTTGTCTTGTCCAAATTCATGCCGAGGCCAACCCGCCGAGAGGCTCCGTTTAGGCTGTGCAGCATCTGGTCTAACTGTTCCAGCGTCTCTGCCATTATGACGATGTCATCAGCAAAGCGAAGGTGTGAGATGTACTCGCCGTTCACGTTGATACCCTGTCCAGTCCAGTCCAGCGTATTGAAGACGTCCTCCAACGCATTGGTGAACAGTGCGTCCTGCCCGTCATGACATACGGTGCCGAAACGTGGACACTGACAGTCGGGCTAGTCCACAAGTTCAAGGTTGCGCAGCGTGCTATGGAGCGGGCTATGCTTGGAGTCTCTTTGAAGGATAAGATCAGGAATGAAATTATCCGGAAAAGAACCGGAGTTACCGACATAGCTTGCAGAGTAAGCAAACTGAAGTGGCAGTGGGCTGGCCATGTTTGTCGAAGGACCGATGGCCGATGGAGCAGACGAGTCCTGGAGTGGAGACCGCGTATCGGCAAGCGTAGTGTTGGACGCCCCCCAGCTAGATGGACCGACGATCTTAAGAAGGTGGCTGGGTCAGACTGGATGCGGAAGGCGGAGGACAGGGTGTTGTGGCGCAGCCTGGGAGAGGCCTATGTCCAGCAGTGGACTGCGATAGGCTGGGTTGATTGATTACTTCTTTAGGAGCACTAATTTTTGTATAAATTTGGGAAGAAATCACAGTTTTTAATAGGAAATCTTCAAATGAAAATTTAACACCGTGACTACCGCCACCCTACCAATGGTATGGTATATCTCGTATACTACTGGAGTAGTAATTTTGAATTTTGCACTAAATTTTTTACGTAGGTTTGAGGAAAGCGACGAGCTCCTGAAACTTGGAATCAACATTCAAAGTCGTGGTCCTGCTGAACGAGCGCGCGAAAGTTATCGTCGTTGATTTCTCGGTAAATACAAATGTTTCAGTTCGGTTTTTGTTACGAAATGAATCACATTTAAGGGCACTAATTATTTGTATACTTAGAATAGCTGTAGTATATTGACTGTCTAAGTCAATTTATTTTTATTTATTAGTGACATAATATACTCATGAAAATGTTTTTTTATGAGTTGTATTGCAATAAGTGGTTAGCTAGCGACCTAGACAATTGATTATATTATTCTTGCCTGAGCAACCGGCAGCAAGTTCGTCATGCTCCCTTAGATGTCACTGCTTGCGGTAGCGTCGGGGGTCGGGTTGCCTCCTTCCCTCAAATATGGCGAGGGGGGTGACGGCTGATCTTTGCGTTATGCTCGTGAACGGGTGCTGCTTGTGGTGACTGGTCGTCTTGCTGACCATGGTTTTATTATTGTTATTAATGATTAACTATTTTTTATTTTACTACGATGGTGCTAGTTTATCATTTTTGACTTCGAGTTGCAGCTATAGCTTTGTGTGGGCGGGCACGCCCATTATGCCTGGAGGCTTTTATTTAGGTACGTTCCGTTTACGTTATTTCTGCTTGAGTATAGTTTTCGACGATTTTTATGTTTTTTTTTGGTATAGTGGCGTGTGCTAGCTAACATAAGGCAAATAATTTAATGTTGTGTTGCGTAATGCAAATTCTTTTACATTTTATTGTATAGATTCAAGTTTTATATCTGAACAGACAGCTGTGCTGCTGGGGAGTTTGTTGCGCCACTTCTTCCCAGCTAAAGCACTAGGAAGTGGTGAAGGGTGGGCGTTTTTGGGGGACTGTCTTATGTAATTTTTGACGTTCGAAAAGTGCTGATTCTCAGCCTAGTTTGAATAAATGACTTTTGATTTTGAGTATGCCCCCTTCTTCTGCGCTCATGGTGGTCCTGCTGAAGGGAGCGTGACTACCGCAGGACCACCTTCAAAGTAGACTTTCTCGAAAACTACTAAAGCACCAATTCTGTTGTTCGAGCACTAATTAGCACCAATTGAGCACTTAATTATTTGCCAAATATGGAAGCGATTGGCGTTCGTGGTCCTGCGGTAGTCACGGACATAAGAAGATTTCTAAGATGCGACCTGCAAGGCGCATAAGGACGAGCGTAGGAAAAACGTTCCCGCAGATAGGATGGTGTTTTAGGATTGTGAAGGAGGTTAAATAGCAGACACAAAATCCGCGAGTTCCTGCGAAGTCGAATAGCGAGCCACTTGAGTATCTTGCGAAAGTTAGAAACGTGGTCATACTTTTTAAGGTTGAAAACAAAACGAATACAGATGTTTTGCAAACGCTCAAGTTCATTTAAAAGCTCCTCGGTGGCATCCAAGTAACAGGCATCAGCGTAATCAATAATGGGCTGATTGAGAGTTTGAGCAAGGGAGATTTTGGTGTTCAAGGGCAAGAATTAAGAATAAGAATTATATAATAGTGAAAATGCGATTTGTGTTATTTATTTTATTTTGTGTTTATGTGTTCATGACAGAGATTAATAATTTTGTAGCAAGTATAAATCAACAAGTAAGCGCTGTCAGTTTTATTTCATTATTACATTGTTCTTTAATGAAAAAAAAAACGTTAGAACAAAGAAATAAATATGAAACAGAAACAAACAATTAAGGCTTTTTTTTAAAGTTCTTAATTATACAAAGTAACCTATTTCTTTAAAATTAAATGCATGTTTTGCTTTACTTTTACCCAACTACAAGAAGAGTTTTTATTCTGAGAACTTAACTAAAATACTTTGCGAGTTTAATATTAGTTGTGATCTATTGTATGAAATTTAAGATTCATCATCGCTTCCCGACGGCGCTTTCACCTTTGGTCCTCCTGCTCTCTTAGCCATAATGATTTGGTCCACTTTGAGAATGGTCGCAGCTGCGCCAACGGCGTATTTCAGTCCCCAATACTTAAGGACATATAAATCCAATATGTTTTTCTCCTTAGCGTCACATACACCATTATTTTCAGACTCAATGTCGTACCCTGCATTTTTGTTGCCCTCCTGAAAAGAAAACAACACATTCTATCTTATTATAGGCTATCATAGGTGGGTTAATAATCCCTTAATAAAAACCAAGGGACAGTTTTCCACATAATGATTTCATTTGATTAAAATTTTTAGCAAAGAATACTGTTTCAAAATATAGTCACCTTGTGAGCTTTGTAAATATTGTTAACAACTTCTGTGGCATTGGCTCCTGAATTGTCTGCTAAGGCACGTGGAATGCTCTCCAAAGCTACTGCAAACTTCCTTACTGCATACTGTTCTAAGCCTGGCAGTGTGTCGGCATACTGAAGTAGTTGTTGAGCTAATTCTATTTCTGTTGCGCCAGCACCAGGTAAGAATCTGCAAAAATATATTTAAGGTTTTGTGCTAGGAGTTCTCTTTTTTATTAAGCTCCTACATATTATTTTGATAGTAGTGTACAATTAAATATATTATGATCTGCAATAGTATTTAGAAAATCAGAACTTCTTACTTTCCATCCCTGGCAATTCCTTTGAATGTGTTTACACCATCATCAATAGCTCTTTCAATGTCATCCATGTAGTTATCAGTAGAGCCTCTGATAACAATTGTGGATATGCGTGATTCTGAGCTCTCCATGCGGAAACAAACAATGCGAGTGTCTCCTAGCTCTTCAACGCCAACAGAATCACAATATCCAAGCTCTTCAGCAGTGGGTGTAGTAAGTCTTGGCAGCACCTTAAAAAAAATATCAGTTAACTTTAGTATCAAACCATTTTAGAATTTTCACAGACAAACGTTTTTACATAGGGTGAGGCCATGAACAGGAAATAGGCCATAGAGATATTACTGGTCTAAACCAATCAGAATAATTTTTATTTGAAGCTAACACCAATGCACAGTAGTGCCAGGTTGAACATTAAGAAAAATAAAATAAAAAACTTGAAATGCCGATAGTAAAGTTAATCTTTAGTAACTCTACTTACAGTAGCATTAACAGTCTTTGCAAGGCGGCGGATGTCAAACTTAGAGTTGAGGCGAACAGCCATCACACCATATTTGTTCAAGAAATGTAAAGCCATGTCACCAAACTTAGCACCAGCTACAACTACTTTGACTCCAGAATCAGCAATCTCTTTGATTTGTTTCTCCAGCTGAGACTCTTCTCCTCTGCTGAAGTTTAGAAGTTCATCAGCTGATTTGATCAATACTGTTCCCTTGGTTTCAGTCTGGGTGATATCCACAGGGCAAGAAAATACAGCAACTTTGGCTTTTGTAGCAGAAGGTACATCTCCTTCAACCTCTCGCTTGAACACCATTCCAGAAAGAACTTCAGACTGTAGTAGTCCTGATCCAAGGATCTAAAATAAACAAATGTATTTCAAATTAAATTATTACAAATGATCTATTAATAAGTCACTTGTGTTTTCAGTGATGATCACAGATGAAATATTACAACAAAAAATATAATTAATTTATGTGGAGCCGAAAACTACTTTGAATAATTAGTCATTAATACATACCTTACATATTCTCACATTATCAACATTGAATGTATTCTTTTCAGGAATAATAGCAACACACGCCTTAGCAACCAGTGCAGCAATAAAATCTTCATAGCCATACTGCTTAGACATGATTGAGGGAGTGATTCCTTTGATAACTGCATCAACATTTCTGCAATCTTTAATTTCTTCACAAACAAGTCCAGGCAGAATTTCCATACATTTCTCTAGAGCTTTCTCATATCCATCAGCAATTTCACTTGGTGTTACACCCAAACGCAACAATTCATCTGCTGCTTCCAGAAGGGCTCCGGAGAAGACTATGACAAAGTTAGTACCATCACCAACTTCAGAGTCCTGCATCTGACTGGCTAACACCATCAATTTGGCAGCAGGATGTTCTACATCAAGTTCTCTGATGATGGTACCAGCATCACTTGTTACAAATTGCTTATCAATGTGGTTGATGATCATTTTATTCATTCCATTTGGACCATAAGCTGAACGGACACTTTGGGCGAATTGTTTGCATGCATTTATGTTTCGGTAAACTGCTTCTTCCAGCCCAGAGAACATCTAGTAACAGAAGAAAAAATGGTAAATAGCATTCAAGCTTTGGAGATGGTCATGATGAAGTTCTGGAACAGTATTTCAGATTCAAAATTTGAGACAAACCCGTAATTATTTTAGTCAAACCACTTTGTTTTTGTAGCTAGCATCATGTTTTACATAGAATTAGCATTGTTATGTGAAAACTCAACGAGTTAAGAGAAGATGTTAAAACAGATGAACCGTTCGGAGTGGGCGCCCAAATTGTTGGTTATCTATTGATAAACTTACCCGTGCCCCTTCTTTTAACATTTGGGGTACCCCCGGAGCTTTAGGTACGTGTAAGGCCATGGTTTTTGGAAAATTGAATCACTTTCAACACAAAGAATTAAACTTGATTTCCTCGTGATCTGCTGAAATACGGCGTCGCGTCGTAAAGAAATCACGATCTCAATGGCATGAACAATCGAGAATTGGAGACCGGCTAATGTTGTCAGACATAAAAAATAATCACGGGTGTTGCAGCGTACAGCGTTGTACAACCAGTATTTTAGAGTGCTGTTGTTGTACACAATGAGGATAAAAACTGGAGTTCTTGGCGGGAAAGTGAAATGTCAAGTTTAGCAGTTTTGTTTTATTTTCTGAAATTTGTGTTTAGCCGAATATTAATGTGTAATAATGGTGGATTATTAACCATTAAGTGTTCGTAAACGTGCATTAGTGTAGGCAAATGAAACAAAACAGTGCAACATCACTCCAAGTTCTCTCAAGAAGTCCACGTGATGTCTCAGTAAAGAGCCACATCTTTACTGAAACTCAAGAGGAGCGGGTTGCATTGAATATTTCATTTCATCAATATTTAAACAAAGTTTGTAACTAAATAAAGACTTGTCTAAAAGGTCCCCACAACCAGGCCATTCAAATATTATTAAAAAAAAAGGATAAAAACTGCCACTCCACTTGCCAAGTGTTGCCAGAGGTACGGGAAATCTCGTAACTTTACGAGATTTAGCAGTCTCTGTACGAGATACGAGAAAAATAAAATCTCGTACACTTTTTTACGAGATTCAATGCTTTTTCTACGGCGCGGTTTATACGCCGTACCGTAAACAAACCGTGCCATACAAAGGGCCTAACAGTACCTACTATCCGCTTGTTTACTGCCGGGGAACACTACATAGTCTGTGCGCCGGTGCTTCTCGATTTTCTAAGGAGCGGTATAAACAAAAATGAGCACGTCGTAAGTGTTATTTATCCTATGATCAAGTTCATTCATAGTAATCTTATAATAATAAGTTGAAGTAGGTAAGACGAGTGAGCTAGTAAAGTGTGTTTGTGATGTGAGTATTCGATGCTAGTACGGTACGCGTATAGTACCTAGTTGAAGTTGCAGCACATTAGAATTTCACCCTAATTATTCAGTGGTTTTTATAACTCGCTCTATAGGAATCACTTAATGGTGTTGTCATTTGGTTGCCCCGAACTTAATGGACCTACTCCAGGCTAGCTAGTAATAGTACATGGTGTACCTACATCAAGGATTTTAAAATTTATACTTTTACGAGATTATGTATTGAAAGTACGAGATATTTGGCAGCCCTGGTACGAGAAAAAAAGATTGCCATCTGGCAACCCACTTGCTCACTTCAAACGTCGCTGCTGCTGTGCTGATATCCAAAGTCTAGAAATATATGAGTAGTTGGGAAAAGGCTTGATAGTTATGACGACTGGAACTTCTAATAGGTATTTTATGTTTGTTACGACTGCACCAGACAGATTAGGTACCTACAACATTAATTTCGATCATTCAGAACAGGGTGAGGAGCTGCCTATACCTATATAAAAAAAAACCACGTGTGAGTCGGACCACGTACAATGAAAGGTTCCGAGTTGGGATGAATTTATCCTAAGTACAAACTTAACATTATAGTTGCAAAACATGTTCCCGGGATCACACATTCCAACAGCAAATATAAATTTCTTGTAGACTTCTCCCGTAATCTATAATCTAGTGAAGAACTATTTTCTGTATTTTTTTAAAAAATTTAGGCTCTGTACTTTCGGAGATGAAGCCACTATCGATAAACTAAACATAAGCGAGCATTAGATTATCCAATTTGCAGAGCGTTTGAGAAAAGTAGTAGTTTAGTGGCTGTTTGTTTACATTTAAGTTGTTTCTTATTTATAAAGTAATCATAAGACTGAATTATGTCATGCCAAAAGATGATTAATATGTGATTTTGAATAGATAAGTAGTTAGAATAAATAGCATTTCGTTATCTATTATATTTATGGGGACAAATCGTACTCGTTTGTGATTACGAGCTTAGTATAAAAAGCTTTAATGAACCAGTAAGAACAAATCGTATATCTGTGATTTTTATTTGTAACAAATCGTGTAATTAACCTGTGATTTACAACCCGTTTCCTTCCAGAAACAAATACGAAATAAAACTTTGCAAAAAAAAAATGCTTTTATTCTAAGGTGCCAACCCTAGTGGGGCAGAATCCAACAAGATTTTAGAGTAGTAGAATCTGCCCCACTAAATCGAAGTAGTGGGGCAGATTCCACTACAAAATTTTAGGCATTCCACTTTGCCCCACCAGTGGAGCGGCTCGGTGGGGCAAAGTGGAATGATTCAATTTAATCACCAAATTAATAAAATATGAATTATGCTAGTTTTAAGGTCGGTTTTGTCACAGCTGATGCCAAAGCAACAGTTACTTTTACGATTTAATGAATAATGTAGTATGTAAGTATGAGTAATGTCCGCAAAGTAATTATTGTATTCTGGAACAAAAACCATTTTAAATAATGCATTCAAATTATTTGTACTTCTGCATGTACAAAACGGGGGGGGGGGGACAGTAGCAAAATCGACAGGGCTGGACTCGCTAAAGACTTAAAGAATGGACAAGAGCAAAATCGAACTTAAAAAACATGGTTAAAATAAAATCAAGAATATGTCAATTTTAAAAGTTGTCTCAAAAGTCTCATAATAGCTCATGTCTTAAGCTATCAAGCTATCTTAAGCAACCGTCGAACTAGTGAGATTTTTTTTCCTCATTTGTACGTATAGTAATTTAGTTAAATTGGATATTGATGAAGAGTTTTTGTTTTGGTAACTGAATTTACCAACAATAGAGGGGACCTGGCGCTCGGCGGCCGCTCCCGCGGCACGCTCGCTTCGCTCGCTCGCCTTCGCGCGTTAATGGTCACTGTTCTAACCTAACCTAACCCAAATGATTCAATCTGGCAAAGAATGTATATACGCTCTGGGTAATTTGCTGTGCAGTCTATAAATGAAAAAAATCTCACTAGTTCGACGGTTGAACAAATGAGAAAAAAAAAATCTCACTAGTTCGACGGTCGGACAAATGAGAAAAAAAAATCTCACTAGTTCGACGATCGAACTAATGAATCGAACTAGTGGGAATAAGCCACAAAATTCGGTTTTTTGGAAATATCTCGCTTCTGTCTCTTGTCTGTGTGGTGTCGGACTTAAAGAATAGCATCACCCTATTTCTTCCCGTGGCACACTGGTCCCGAATGATAAAAAAGTGGACATTAAGAAATTTTTGACAGAAGGTCAACGGATTCGGCTGATTTTTTTTTTGTAGACAGCTGTTGCAATTACAAATCACTTTTATACATTGAGTTTTTGCCAAATAAGCCGTATTTTCAGAGAAAAAAAATATTGAAATATTTTTTGTATGAAAGAAATCCTAATTTTGTCTTTATCTTCCAAGATTCAAACGTATTCAAAATAAAACTTAGCGCAGCTTGTAGAGGTGCTAATTGCTCACCACTTTGTCATAGACACTCTTCTGCGATTTTGTGCTCCTTTTGAGTTACAGGCACTTTAAATATTTTTTGTATAAAAAAATTCTAATTTTGTCTTTATCTTCCAAGATTCAAACGTATTCAAAATAAAACTTAGCGCAGCTTGTAGAGGGGTTAATTGTTCATCACTTTGCCATAGACACTCAATTGCGATTTTGTGCTCCTTTTCAGTTACAGGCACTTTAAATTTTTCGTTGTCGGATGAGCTTTACTAGTTTTTTGTAGACAGCTGATACAATTACAAGTAACTTTTAAAGATGTATTTTTTGTTAAATAAGCCGTATTTTCAGAGTTAAAAAATTAATTCAGGCGGATTAGAAATAATCTTGTTAAAGATAGACTAAGATGTAATAACATTTTCTTCATTAATAAGTAACTCTTATAAATGTCTTTCTATTAAAAAAAGTCTTATTTTGCGTTTCCGACGCATTCACTAGCGTTAGATGACCAAATATAGCCCAAATTGTAAGTAATCGGCTAATTAAGCAATGACTCATTACCAAAAAATGCTTATAATCTGAATATGAGTCACACAATAAATTACCTGTACCTGAACATGTCTGTACACGTTTTGAGATATCCAAGTTGTTTATTTGATATATTTAAAATAAGACTTTTTTTAATAGAAAGACATTTATAAGAGTTACTTATTAATGAAGAAAATGTTATTACATCTTAGTCTATCTTTAACAAGATTATTTCTAATCCGCCTGAATTAATTTTTTAACTCTGAAAATACGGCTTATTTAACAAAAAATACATCTTTAAAAGTTACTTGTAATTGTATCAGCTGTCTACAAAAAACTAGTAAAGCTCATCCGACAACGAAAAATTTAAAGTGCCTGTAACTGAAAAGGAGCACAAAATCGCAATTGAGTGTCTATGGCAAAGTGATGAACAATTAACCCCTCTACAAGCTGCGCTAAGTTTTATTTTGAATACGTTTGAATCTTGGAAGATAAAGACAAAATTAGGATTTTTTCATACAAAAAATATTTAAAGTGCATGTAACTCAAAAGGAGCACAAAATCGCAGAAGAGTGTCTATGACAAAGTGGTGAGCAATTAGCCCTTCTACAAGCTGCGCTAAGTTTTATTTTGAATACGTTTGAATCTTGGAAGATAAAGACAAAATTAGAATTTTTTTATACAAAAAATATTTAAAGTGCCTGTAACTCAAAAGGAGCACAAAATCGCAGAAGAGTGTCTATGACAAAGTGGTGAGCAATTAGCACCTCTACAAGCTGCGCTAAGTTTTATTTTGAATACGTTTGAATCTTGGAAGATAAAGACAAAATTAGGATTTCTTTCATACAAAAAATATTTCAATATTTTTTTTCTCTGAAAATACGGCTTATTTGGCAAAAACTCAATCTATAAAAGTGATTTGTAATTGCATCAGCTGTCTACAAAAAAAAAATCAGCCGAATCCGTTGACCTTCTGTCAAAAATTTCTTAATGTCCACTTTTTTATCATTCGGGACCAGTGTGCGTGGGTGTCGTAAAAGGCGACATTTTAACACCATACTGCGATCGCCAGCCCGCCTGACAACCGTGGCGATTATGGCAAACCTCCGTTTGGGGGAGGCCTATGTCCAGCAGTGGACGTCGTTTCGGCTGAAATAATGAATGATGAAATTTGGCAACATTTTTGTGTGACGTCAAAATCATATTTAAGTAAGCGTGACCGGTCGCTATGTTTAGTGCCAAGTTTTGTGGTACAAAACTCGGCAATGTGCTGTCACACGGTTGCTTGCTGTCTCTCTTGCACTCGCAGTTACAACCCTACTGAAGGAGGCCATTTTAAGTGACCGATTTTTGTAGGTCCATACCAGATACGCCCAACGCCCATACGCTAATTTTGTAGGTATGGTAAGTCCATAGGTATACAAGTCATTGATCAAATCTGAGACAAAGCTCAAAACTGCGACAGTGACAGGTCATCTATCTCGACGGAGACTGCTAGATAGCATAAAGGCAGGTTCTCAATTGCAGAGCTGCACAGCTATTGTGCGTGAAATTCAAAAGGATGAAACGCGAAATTAAAATGATTGTAAAATGGTCTTGAATTTTTTTTACGGTGCCTTTTCCGTAGAACGGGTGTCCATTTTTTCTCCCTGCCTGGGGCCCCGGGGCGTGCCATCGTTGCCTCGTAGTGGTCCCGGCCCTGGCTATTGTTCATCATCTGAAAACCGTTAAATTATCTAAACTAACCTGAATCAGTAGATAAAGTGTCTCAAAGCCAACAACCTGGACAGCCACTACACACACGTTAGTTTACTCTTACTTACGTTCGGTGAATGTAGAGGATACTGTTGCCATTTCAAAAACTTAAATTGTCATCGTTTTCAAATGGCAGTTTTAGCCACAGAGTACATTTGTATATAGGGTAGTTTTAGCCGTGACAAAGCCGACATGTCCGGTTGGTACCGCTTCTTACAATTTTTTTGGAAATGAAATTGTAATTAAATGAGCATATATATATATAATACTTGAACTACAAACTACCGGCGACTCAGCGTATTTCAAACGATAACCAAAAATTCATACTACCCTAGTACAATAAGTTTTCATAATCGCTTCTAACATCGAGGAACTTGAGCGTTTGAAAGTACCTATTAGTAAAATATTGTTTGAATTTAACTAGGTAGGTTAAATTTTACAAATTATTATTGTAAGGTCCAGAAGTAGTAGGCACCTTACACTTGTACATTATGTTATGGCTCGCTCACTTGAAGTAGTTAATGTTAGTTTAGGTGAGTTAACGGAGTCGGGTACCATCCCCTCCCAGTGATCGTCCTCGGGGACTTCAATGCCAAGAACGTGGCTTGGGGTTCTCGGTATACGGACACACGGGGCAGGATGGTGGAGGACTGGGCTCTGGAGACAGGCCTGGTCGTCCTAAACCGGGGTTCTGTCCCCACGTGTGTGCGGATGCGGGGTGAATCAGTGGTGGACATCTCGTTCGCCAGCCCCGCTCTGTCACCGCGTGTCATCGACTGGCGCGTCATGGAGGGGGTGGAGACCTATTTCGATCACCGGTACATCCAGTTTGACGTCTCCGCCCAGACCTCGGGCGCGCCGGTCCGACAGACCCCGAGTGGTCCGTGGTGGGCGCTGAAGCAGCTGGACCGGGAGCTCCTCCTGGAAGCCACGATCGTGCAGGCCTGGGTGTCATCACCGGACAGGCCTGCCGACATCAATGACGAGGCGGAGCGGTTCCGGGAGGCCATGTCCGAAATATGTGACGTGGCAATGCCCCGGGTCCAGCCCGGACGTGCCCGGCGCCAGGTGTACTGGTGGTCGCGTGAGCTGACCGCTTTACGCGAGGCGTGCGTTGCTGCGCGCCACCGGTACTCCAGGCACCGCAGGCTCCGTGTCCGCCCTCCGGATACGGAAGCCATACTGGTGGAGCTATACGAGGGGTACAGAGCAGCGAAGACTGCCCTCCGAGCAGAGATCCAGCGGGCCAGAGGGCTGGCCCGCGAGGAGACGCTGGAGACTCTCAACAGAGAGAGACCCGTGGGGATGCCCCTACAAATGGGTGAGAGATAAACTCTGCCCATGGGCTCCCCCGCTGACGCAGAGTCTCCGGCCCCAGCTCGTGGAGGACGTGGTGAGCGCTCTGTTCCCTTCGCGAGGGGAACATACTCCCCCGCCCATGGCTCCACCACACCGACGACGACAATGCTCCAGAGGTGACCAAGGTAGATCTGAGAGTGGCGGTACATAGGCTGAATGCCAAAAATATCGCCCCAGGACCCGACGGCTTGCCTGGAAAAGCCTGGGTTCTGGCCTTGGAGGCTCTCGGGCCTCGACTAAGGGGGCTCCTAAATGGGAGAGGGGCCAGTTTCCACTTCGTTGGAAGACGGGGAAACTGGTCCTCATAAAGAAGCCAGGGCGCCCGGCGGACTCTCCGTCCGCTTACCGGCCCATCGTGCTGCTCGACGAGGTGGGCAAGCTCTTTGAAAGAGTAATTGCAGACCGCCTTGTCGGGCGGCTGGTGCGGGTGGGGCCGGATTTGGCGGAGAGCCAGTTTGGTTTCCGTAAGGGGCGCTCTACGGTGGATGCCATCATGCGCGTTCGAGCCTTCTCTTCTCTCTTCTTCGTCTTGGCGGTGTCTCTTGACATCGCCAATACCTTCAATACCTTGCCCTAGGGTTGCATTAGGGAGGCACTTCGGTATCACCGGATGCCGACCTACCTCTGTCGTGTGGTCGAGGCCTATTTGACGGACAGGGCCGTCATCTACTCCGGTCACCACGGAGAGTGGAACCGGCGAGAGATGTCGTGCGGTGTCCCACAGGGATCGGTCCTGGGGCCGCATCTGTGGGACATCGGGTACGACTGGGTGCTGCGCGCCAACCTCCCTAGTGGCGTCAGCGTAGTCTGCTACGCTGACGACACGCTAGTCCTGGCACAAGGGAGTTCGCATCAGGCGGCGGCCGAACTGGCGGCACGTGGGGTTGCGACAATCGTCGATAGGATCCGGCAATTGGGACTCGAGGTGGCATTGCACAAGTCCGAGGCCATGTGCTTTTATGGTCCTCGGAACGCGCCACTGTCGGGTTCCCAGATAACGGCGGGAGGGGTTCACATCGGCGTCGAGTCGACGATGAAGTACCTGGGACTCGTCCTCGACAGCCGGTGGAACGTCGTCGAGCACATCCGACGTTTGGCTCCCAGACTGGAGCGGGCCGGGGCTGCCTTGAAGCGGCTCCTGCCCAATCTGGGGGGTCCAAACGCCTCCTGCCGGAGGTTCTACGCGGGGATCGTGCGGTCCATGGCCCTTTACGGGGCACCGGTGTGGGCGCGTTCTCTGAGGCTGCGACCAGCGCAGCGGTTGAACGCGTCCCAAAGGGTCATGGCCATCAGGATGGTACGGGCTTACCGCACGGTCTCCCGTGAGGCGGCGAGCCTCCTGGCTGGACTGCCGCAATGGGATCTGGAGGCGAAAGTCCTCGCGCACATTTGGTGTGGCGCGAAGAGGCGAAACTCCGGGGCATAACTCCGCTGCCGCAAGAAATCGCGGCACAGCGGACGGAGCTCCGGCGGGATCTCATGGCGACATGGAGAGTGCGATTGTCGCAACCCAGCGCTGGGCACGCCACAACTGGCGCCACGGCGTCCTCACCTTCCGCCTGACGCAGGTCCTCACCGGACATGGATGTTTCGGGAGGTTCCTGTTTAGGATTAAGCGGGAGGAAACGCCCGGATGTCACCACTGTGTGGATCGCCCGGAGGACACGGTGGAGCATACGGTGGTCTGCCCAGCTTGGGCGGAGCACCACCGTGTCCTCACGGAGGCGATCGGCGGCGGCGATCTCTCGCGTCCGGCCCTGGTTCAGGCCATGGTTCGGAGCGAGAGTGCATGGGAGGCCGTCACCTCCTTCTGCGACGCAGTTATGCTAGCGAAGGAGGAGGCGGAACGCGTGAGGGTGAGACAAGGTTCGCGCCCTCGCGCCCTTAGTCGCCGCAGGAGACGCCCCGGGCGTCGGGAGTCACAAGCCAATTTCCGGCCACCGCAGGCGCGGGCCTGCGGACGGTGAGCGATGGGTAGCTCGCCGTCCGATAAGGACCAGGCCCGGGTCGACGGCGCGTTGTGTTCCACGCGCGCCTCAAAGAGATGTCAGCACAACTGACGGGGTCCGTTAGGACCAATGCCTGCCAGGGTTGCGAGTTTGTCCGAAAGGGATATCGCGGCCCTGGCACACAGGCAACGGTAGGAACACGGGTGGGTTTTAGTCAGTAAAAGTCTGACATTCTCCCGCTCCACCCAGAGCGGGAGAAGTTATTTGATGATTTCCCACCCAAAAAAAAAAAAAAAGTTGAGTTAACGGAAACTACGGATCAGAGGCGGCTCGTGACATTTATTTGTGGGGGTTCACCAAAAAAAGAAACGTAGAACTAGAGCTTACCATTTATTTTATTTGTAAAGAAAGTCCATTCGGCGATCTTTATCGATTTTCATCAACGCGTTCATTGAACTCTCTATTAGATTTTCGATACGCAGAATCGAGCGCCTTACGAATATCTTGACGGCCGATAGATGCCAATTGCACTTCACATAAGATATGAAATCGAGATTGCGAATGTTTTTTCACTTTTATTGAAAGATGCGCTAAATCGTCAACACGGCCGTTTCCGTCCATGCAGATTCACCACCACTGCCGGCGCCAGCTGAAAATAATTTGTTGCTTTCTTCACATCCACACAACCAAGGTGTTTTGAAATATTGTTCAGATTTAAAACCACGCGTAAAAGATTTAGTTTTCGTAACACATTTTTGAGAAAGTGCAATTTCGGGACGTGGTGGTCCAGTTGTTAGCTTTCAGTTCGATACGCATTTCGAGTCTTTTCACAATTTTTAATAAAAGATACACTGTATTGTTCCATTTTTAATACAAATGTCGCGCACAAACAATTTTTAATAATTATTTAGAATAAACACTGCGAATCTCCTGACAGCCGAGTTGAGCCGACCGTTTGTTTACATAAGATCGGCAACAGCGCATAGGCATAGATCGCATTCCCGCGCGCGGCCCTTGCGCCGTTTGGCAACGTCGCGCGAGAGCGGCGCTCCAAATTAGGCTAATTTCTCATACAAAATCTTTTGTTTCACGCGTCGGACTGTGTCGATATTTCTCTTTCGCACTCATTGAATACAGTGCTAGAAATCGTACTGAACTTTGTTTCATAGGAGCGCAATCGCTGGCGCTCCACAAGTTTCAACTTGACGCCAAATGTACGCGTAGGAAATGGTTTTCTAGTAAACTGCTATTGTATGCGTATGGGCATAGTAGAAAGAATGTATGTATAGGATTATAATAGAGAAATATAGATTATGCTATTTTCGTGGGAGTGCACTGCACCAGCGCTCTTTATGACGAGCCGCCTCTGCTACGGATATAGGGTGTTTTTAATATCGTGCGGATTTCATCACGCATGCGGGACTGCCCCGCATGAAAATTTCACGCAGCGTGAAACACACTAGTCCTACGATCTAGTTATCTGCGGGCTGCTATGCGTTGTGGTTGTGTACAAGGACGACAAACTCAGAAAATTATTAATCATTTACTTAATTTACAAAAGACTGAATAAGACAAGATCACAGTATGGACTGTTATTTGAAAGGTGTCTTGCTGGAACGTTTGTCACATACTATGGCAAATTAAGAATGAATGAACGGAAATGTACGAGTTATTTTCGAATGTCCATTCGTACTTTAGATGTATTGTTTATAAGAATTGAACACTGGCAAAAATACAATTCAAGAAAGTTTCACCGTGATTAGCACTATTTTTTCGACCTTTTACCATAAATAGTGAATATAGTGTTTTCAAGCACTGATCCCCGAGTACTCAGCTAAACAACGCTGCAGTATGGAAATTATTGATGCACTATTTTACTAATGGCACTATTTTTTAGGATTACTTCATCATCGAAATACACTCTGGCACTCTCAGTATTGTGGCGGACAATAGTAGTTTAGAAGTTACCATAGAACTAGTTCAAGTAATATGTACCTAAGTAAAATATTAATAATAAAATAGTATAAAAACTACATAACAGCATTTTCTTTTCCTCTTCACTCAAACTTTCGAAATTTGGTGCTAGTTTCTTCAATTTGTCATTCCAGGCAGCGCCTCTAGCATCTCTGTTTTTATGTAATTCATGGGATTTATCCCATAGGCAAGCCCGCAGCCGAACTTCAATTATAACACGTTCCGCATCAATTTTTATTTTGATTTGAATGTACTACGCACGCGTGCAACCCGCATGACAGTAAAATGCACACTGGTTTTCATAGAAGCGCTCACGGGCACGCGGGGCCCCGCGCGGGGCTGCCACCCATGATCACGCCCCGCGTCCGTATTCCACGCATCTTATACGAAATAGTAGATTGTTATAAAAGGGTCGAAAGGAATCAATTCCCATACGAGGTATTTAGACACCCGAGCGTAGCGAGGGCGGCTATAGTCCGAGTAGGAGTTGACTTTGTGAGTGTGACTTTCACCCGTGTTAAACACTACTTTTCATTTCGAATATATGGAAACTAAAAAAATATAGTTTTTTTTAAATATTTTATTTTCTTGTTTGGTCGCCACTTCATAAAACCATTGTATGTATTCAAATATCTTTCCTTTGAAATTTCTGGCAAAAGATTTTGGATTACTGTATTTGCCTCGTCTTTAACCGAATCTGGGGTTAACATTTCAGAATCGCTTGAACCCATTTTTAATCAAATATTAGTCAAAACTCAGATTTTGAATTTCGGTACAGCTTACAGAGTTAGTATTCCGTCAAATTAGAATAGTCTTTTTTAATTTTTAAATATGGATCACACCACATCACCGCCGCGGGCCGGTTCGCTTAATAGGTTTTTTTTTTATTCAATGTGAATGGCTGTTACACTAACCTAACCAAATTTAGTTCTATATTTAAAATTCATTCCCGCCCTAGGGAGGGAAGCAATTACTATGAATCTAGTGCAGCGTTTTCCACCCGCTACTCAGATCAAACACTATTTTCAGAGTATGAGAAATGAAATACATTTGCGGGGGTTACGCGTGCGGGGCATTCCCGCATGCGTGATGAAATCCGCACGATATTAAAAACACCCTTAAAGACACTTGAAAGTTTATTGACTAACTTAAAAATGTTTAACGCAAGTAAAAAGTAAGTAAGTATAAGTGAATAAAGTAAGTAGGTTGCTGCGTATGCAGTTTAATACATTGTACGTGAACCGTACAAATATATTAATTACACTTCAAACAGGGGACAGCCCAAAAGTGAGAGGTAGATATACTTTGAAAACGCTCATTGCCTCATTGGAATATTGATAATAAAAAAGTTATAAGTAGTTAAAATGTACGGTTTTAGTACCTAGGTACTTACCAAAATTACACTAATTTCATTCAGAATTATACCACTAGCGGTGCCGAGGTAGGAATCGAGCTATAAGTATGTTCAGTAATGGCCAGACGTTGCGGTAGGTAGGTACTAGAAAAGGATTTTTTTGGAAATAAGAAGTCGTATTAATGGCTACAATATTTATTTAAAAATACATCACTGGAGAAGTCGTTAGATAGTTGATTAATTTGGCAACACGTCTAAGGCCGCGTCCAAACCAAAAGCGATCGTTGCGCTCTTTTATATGATTACTTGCGTTCGTCTGCGATCCAAGGTGTAAAGTAGTCTATGTCCTAAACCAGATCATGGTCTACTCATGTGCCAAATTTCATCCAAATCCATTCAGCCGTTTTAGCGTGAAAGTAGCAAACAAACAAACTCACTTTTACTTTTCACTCGCATTTATAATATTAGTTTAGATGACATAGTCACGCGATAAAATTCATACAAACGATCGCGTACTCGCACGAGGATCGCTTTTGGTTAGGACGCGGGGTATTACATTCTTGCTTCTCTATAAACAATACTTTTACGAAACAAAAAATCAGATTTCAGTACCTATTGGAAACTACAATAATCCTAAATTAAGCAGCCGTTAAAGAGGTAGCTGCGGAATATTTTAATTGTTATCAGTTAGGTCTATACAAATACAATGATATAAATCCCAAAAATATTGATCTACTAACATCAAATACCGGTAATTTACTTTGATATGACAATCCATCAATCATTATGAAATTTATTTTATTAATAAGTAACAAAAAAAAAAAAACAATGTAATCATCCACAGCTCCTCCACTGTTCCTACGTTTAGGCCAACTGTCTGTGTTCCGTGCTTGCTTACCAAGTACGGTCAATACTCTGCTTTACCTGACCCCTCTTAAAAAGAAGAAGAATTTTTCATAATATGTAAAATCGACATAAATCTGTTAATTTGGACTTCGGTTATAATTTTGACATGTATCTTTCAAATTTGACATACATTTTTAAACTTTGACATTGTTCTTGTATTTGTGATTTATTTTTTCAATCTGAATGTTGACATTATGTTATAATAATAATTTCGAATTAACAGGTCTCTAAGTTAAAAAAAAAAATGTATTTGCAATTCTGGGTAAATTTCTTTCTTTTTGTGAAATTTTATAATAATATAACTCATAACTTTCTTTCTTTTTGTGAAATTTTATAATTTTTTAGTTGTCAATAAAAAGAATAATAGTTTTCAATATTATAGAAATATTTGTACGCCGATACTTACGGCTAAACATGACTGGACTTAAACAATTGATTTTAATCTTGCATGCTCTTGTATGTATACCATGTTTAGACAAATAAAGAATATCTTATCTTATCTTAATGCAAGAGGGGTCAGGTTATGCAGGTCACTGACTGTACCATACACAGTCGAACTTTTATTTTTAGATAAGTAATATATTTCAAGAGGCTTAGCGGCGTAAATAAGTTTAGGGAATTCTTTGTTTGCTAATCAATAAAAAGTAAAAGATGCTTTCCGGAAATACTAGTCTCCAGTTAGGTACCACTTTGTGTAAATCAAAAAAGATATTACAAAAAAAAAAGAAGTGTTTTATGCAAAACTCTTTCGGAAATTGTTCGATCCTCATTAACTTAATTTCAGTGACGCCACTAACGCTACATAAAATATATTATTTTAAATTCTTTCTTTTCCTAATCAGTATTTATTACCCTAGCAATTTCCTAGCATTAACATCACAGTGTGGTCCCCTAAAACATGAAACTACAGAACCAAATAGTATAAAAATAAAGGTTAATTAATACTGTTCGCCATCAAAATACTTAAAAGAATTACTACATTAAATAGTACAATAATTATAAAGGATTGTTACACACGAATATAGGAATAATTGAAGTACATTATACGAGAGAATCCTGCGTTGATGCAGGGGACCAAGCCAAGTATTTATTTTTATCACTCAATAAGTTTATCTCTATTTAGTTTGTGTCTTGTTTGGTTAACCTTGTAGACAAAAAAAAATTACATGAGTATGAATATAACAGTTTCATACCTTTGTATGTATATCTGCTCTGCTCCTCGTATTATTGAACCCAATCATGCTTGAAACTTGGGAAGTTAGGTACTACGATGTAATGAATTTATGCGCGTCTAAAATGTTATAGGTACTAGCGTCAGACACGTGTGCCTGACATGGCAGCTAACAGCTCAATTAATGTTCGAAATATTCATTTAATCACTATGCTGCAATCAGGAATTCAAGATAGTGGGTTCAATTACAAGTCTTTTCAAAATTTCAACACAAAATAGTTCTTGTTTCTTTAAATATTCAAGCTTAGCTCAGAACAAAATATCTTATAAAATTAAAACTAAAGTTCTATAAATAAATAAGTTTATATAATTTCACATCATTTGGTATAAAAAATATTTTAAGTACGGAGCAACAAAAAATCACAGTAAAATCAATAATAATTCTGTAAAATCTTATCAAAATACAACTATCATGTTCTCTTTTTGCAGCTCAAACGAAATTAGCTCGGAATACAAGCAAAATTATACATTTTATCCAAATGGTAACTGAAGGTCTCGATCCTTGCATGCATATTATAATCAAAAAACTACCATGAATGTTTAAAAATGGGTAAAATGAGAGAACTTAAAGTTTACTAGCAGTCTCGTTAGCAATATACATAATTATAACAACAACTAAGAACTCCTATTTATTTTGCATTCTTAGTACTGAGATCAGTTACCAATCAAGAATATTATTATCTAATGTTCTGCCACAGTTAATTATTTTTAAGTACTATTATACCCAAAACATGTTTTCGAATGTAAACGAACAAAGAAGCTGAGCCTTAACCAAGCAACATCAAGTAATTCACCGAAAAATACATGTGAATATAACATTATAAACTACAATTACTATACTATTCCTCACACTGAATATCTACTGAAAATTCAAAATACATCTATTAATACAACGTATACTAAAATATTTAAGTCTAGCTATATAGCCTTTAAATTCGATACTGGAATCAATTTAATAAGTCTTGCAAATAAGAAAAAAATAGATCAAAAGAGCCTGTCCAGGGATGAAACCTATGTACCATGCTAAATGGTGAGAAGAATTATACGAATCAAAAGTCCGTCAGGCCGACAGAAGATAATGGAAGAGAATAACATAAATTGCCCCGATCATAAATCCCAAGTAACAAGGGCACATTGGCAAGAAGAAAATCATCAAAAGAAGTTGCCGCTATAAAAGAAGGCGTTACTGACGGTTAATATAAAATAGACAATTAGTATTTTTTTCATTAAACGACGAATTTATCGAACAACGTCAAAATTAGGGAACAGTAAGTTTGCGATTCACAATCAACTTGTCATCGCGACCAAATCCAAGTCACCGGGTGACCTTTTGACAGACCTGCTACGCAGATCCTCGGGCGAGGACTCGATAAGTACATCTATGATAATCACTGAAAAGCCTTTAATATGTGGCTGCGTCAATTTAATAGACGCTTTTAAGTATAAAATACATCAAAATGAGAGTAGTTTTTGGAAAACATACATTTAACATTCATAAACACTCAGCAATTGTTTAGCTGCAGTCACCAGTAAAAGGACTAGGCTAGTATATTATATAGTAGGCCAGTTTAAAAGCCGTAAAATAGTATGGCGGCCGAGATTATGTCATGCTCACTCAGATGTCTCACTGATGGTGGCGTGTGTGTTGGATCATTTAGCTCCCTTCAAAATGGTTGAGCTGAATGGTGCTGATCCATGCGTCATGTTCGTGAATGGGCGCTGTCAGTTGGAACTGGTCATCTCTTAGCTGCCACGGCGTATTTGAATTATTATAGTTTTGAATTGTTTTTTTGTTTGTTTCGGACGCGTTTTTTTGTTATATCGTCCTCCCATTTACTTATAAATTCAACACTAAAGATGTAACAATATTTTTGTAACATAATTTAAAAGAGTGTCGATCGAGTTTCTTGCCCGTTTTTCTCCATATGTACCTTAACCTACTACTTTGGAATGGGCAACTAGCTTCATATTTCTAACTGACCGACTCCTTAACGTTCAAAAGTAAAGGACGTGTCCAAAAATGGTTTTTTATTATTCAATAATTCTAACCAGGATCAGTTAAATATATTTGGATAGACAACCCAAAAGCTAGTGGTTCTAACTATAACATACATTTTTAAAGACTTCCATTTTTGAGAAAAATTGTTTTTTATTTTAGTGTGAATTTACTCCTAAAACGAACATACCTTTCTAACTAACTAGTATATTAAAGTGAACACACCCTAAACAAAAAGAAAACTTGTCAAAATTGTCACATGGCACTGTTATTACTGTCTTTAAATATTTGATCGATGATTAAGACAATGTAAACAATAAGAAATATGATGAAAAGGAATATTTTCAGTCAAAAATGTTTAGTCTAACCTTTTAGAATTGAAAGGGATTATATTTTAGATTTTATTTGGGTTGCCATCAAGAAATAAAATATATGAAAAACATTAAATATTTTATAATTTTTCTCTTAAATGGAGGTCTAAAAATATTATTTCAGTGGTTACAAATTCCATATTTTTGTCGCTTTTATTTAGGTGTAGTTTCACGCTGGTTAGATTTTTCTCGGAATAAAAAACCAACGCCCATACAAAAAGCGGACATCTCCTTTACTACAATGGGTACACATATTTTTTTATATTTATTGCATGCAGATAAAAATACGAGGTTAGTCCAGACAAGTGTGTCGGTGATTATTAAACGGATTTAGAGTAATAGAATTAGTAGTATACAACTGAATATTCATCATCACCATCGTCATCCTCCGGATCTGACATGGAAAGTATTGGAATAAACTTAGCTGTGTCCACCGGTCGGCGGATAGCATTGTATCAGAAGACGTTCTTGGGAGGTGGCACCGCAACCACAGCGGCTCCAGCACGCCCCGTGCTCAGAGGGGCAAGTTTTCGCCAGCAGTTGGACTCAGAATCATACACTTCCACCACACACAGATATTGCACGCCGTCGTAGCCACCTGATGAGGTGACAATGTTATATAAGCAAGGGTGTACACATCAGTGTTGGGCAATTACATTAGTTTATAGTTTAATGACATTATTTATATTTTCATGTTAAGAACTGATTAATTAAATAAAACGATATATTTTTAAGTGAAAAACCAATAATTCTTATTTGAAATCTGTACCTCGCAGTCTTGGACAGATTTATTAAAATAAAATAAAGTTTCCTAATGATAAAAAAAAGTGTTAATTGACTTTTGTTGGTGACCGTACGTGTGAATGAACGACAGACGCGGATGAGCGCCAGGAAGCAAAAGAACGAAGACATTATGTAACAAGAACTTACCAACAGCAACGATCCGATCTCCGAGCAGGCAGGAACCAATAGCATCCCTGCCGTATGAGAGCCGCGCTAGGAGGATCCACGAGTCTGCTATCGGGTCGTATCGCTCGAAACAAGCCAATCGGCCGCCGACCGTGTTGGCGGGCGCTTCATGGCCTCCCAACGCATATAAGTAGCCACCTGCTGCACACACCTGTAAACATTTTTTTTGAAAAAGGCGTTTTATTCGTTTAATTTATAAATTTAGAACTAGAACCGTGACACCTAATTATTTATATGATAATGGGGAGCCGCGCCGCCGCCGCACAGTATAATATTTTGATAAACTAGATGGACAAAAGTCAATTTAGGACATGTCTTAAATTATCCTTTTAACGGAATAAATTCAAAGCTAATAAGTTATACTACAATCTGGTACATTTCTTGGGAATCCACACGAAACAATAGCAGGTGAAAAAAGGTCGGGTAGGCCGGCTACCTGAGCCACACCGACCGACCGCTCGTTGCTACGTTTCATTCGTCTGAGTTCGCTCGATGAATACGCTGTGTTTCTGTGTGCTAGTGGTGATTTTGTGTTGTTATCGTTTTTGTGGGACTTTCAAGGTAAATTTCCATATATTTTATTGTTAGTATGTATATTAGTTTAATCATAAATATTAAATTAACAAAGTAAGGTTAATATTTGATCATAAACAGTACTTCCTTAGTTTCATCTAGGGTTTTAGTTAGTTTCCCTGCATTTCTCCGTGCAAAGAGTATATTTTTCTGAAAGCTATATTTATATACTACAAGAAAATTATTCATTTGCTTGCGAAAGTTTGCGACACTCATACATCAATTTCTTATTTTCAGAATGACTTCGCATATTTCTCGTCGTTCGTTTTTTGACGTTTGGTTTGCTAACGCCAAAGAATCAAGACAAGCTGCTTTGTTGCATTATACTTTACAAGAACTTGGCAAGAATTTTTGTATAACTTCTTTATTGTATTTACTTTTCGATGTATACTTGTGAAATTATTTTCTAATGTTAAATTATACCTCTAAAACTATCAATTATATTTTTTTATTTATTCATTTATATTTTACCTCCTAATAACATTTAAAAATGGTACAAAATAATTTTGTCCCGCTAGGTTTTCATAATATCACACTGTGCGCCGGTGTGTTTACAGTTACCAACCGTCCAGAGTTGTCCTCCGGCCGGACTTTTTTTTTGTCCAGACTTTTTGCCTTAGAATTTATTTTTTATAAAAATGTAACATAAAAAAAACCTTAAGGGAAATTCTTTAGGTGCGTTCCACTGGATATGACCTGTACCCTAATTGCGTAACACAGTTTGAATTGGACTCGGAATGATTTTGAAGTATATTGGTAATCCATTGGTAATTGCTTCATAAGTTAGAAAAAATTGTCTGCTCAACAACCCCGAAGCTGAAGCAATGGTGTTAAAGATGCCCATTATTTATTTATTAAAACTTTATACAAAAGCAAAAAAAACTACTGTACAAGGGCGGACTTAATTCCTGAGGCATTTTCTACCAGTCAACCCACCCTGTTGTAGTCAGTAGCAATCAAATTACAACATGCGGGGTTGTTTTTGGGGACTGCCGATAGAAGTGAAAACTAGCGTTCGGTGACGATGACGCGAGTTCCATGTTTTTTGTTTACCCAAGAAGTACATACATATACACAGTATACATATAGCTCATGGAAAGCGTTCGGTGACGAAGACGATTTTTGACGTTCAAAAGTGCCTCTTATGTGCCAATTTGAAATAAATAATTTGACTTTGACGCGAGTTCCATGATTTTTGTTCACCCAAAAAGTGCTTAACGCGCCTAAAGAAGTATTCACTTCAAAATGCAAAAAATCTAAAAAAAAAAGTGAACTAGTCGTTGGAGTGGCATAATAAATAAGGCTGAGAATCAACACACTTCAAACGTTGCAAAAGACGACCTATGAATACGTTTGGCCTAGAAGTGGCGCAGCAACCCGTTGAAACCTTACTTAGACAGTGGGATTTTTTTGCATAAAAAAGGTAGCTATAGCCAAGCGCACAACGGGCGCGCAACGAGCTGCAGAGCAACGCAATTTGATACAAAAAAGTGCAGCACGGTTCGTCTGTAGTGTGCATGCGTTCCATTGCGGCCCGCCCTAATTTGCGGTAGCCTTCAATGAAAGTATTATTATTTGTTTTGTTCTAATTTTATTTTAATATTGTTTTCAATTTTAAATTTAATTTTGTTTTAATCCTGATTTTATTCTAATTTTATTTTATACTTGCTTATTTTTTTTGTTGAATAAAACTTGGTTACTTATAACCTCAGTGGAAAAAGTCACTGGCTCCTGAAATACAGGTACAAGAACCTACATCTGGAGTCAGGGTTTCACATTATCTGTAACCCCGTTTATGCCAATCATATTTATTAAGGTCTGCTCTGGATGTACTCACACTGACGCCACCACGGCGGCGCGTCATGGGCGCGCAGTTGGTCCAGTGGTTGGTGGCGGGGTCGTAGCACTCCATGGAGCGCAGGCACGCGCCGCCGTCGCGCCCGCCCACCGCGTACAGGCGTCCGCGCAGCGCCGCCACGCCGCACGTGCTGCGCGCGCCCGCCATCGGCGACACCATGGTCCACGTGCGGGAGCACGCGTCCCATCTACGTCAACAATACAATACTTACATCACAAAACACAAATAAAAGGAATGTATTAAATTGAATCTCAAATAATTCCCATTTTGCTTTCTTAAAAATATTAATGAACACTCTAATATACTACTCTAATGCCCCCCCTTTTTGTAACCCTCAAACAATTCTTATTTTGGTTTTGTAAATAGCTGCCTAAGTAACTACGACCAACTTCGATTTTTACCTTAACAATTCGAACCTACTAAACCTAACCCATTTAGTCGGGGGAGCTTAGTGAATGTGATATCATATTGAATGGAGAAAAACTGGAATTTATTAATCAAACGGTTTTCCTAGGAATCAGTCTAGACGAGAAACTACAATGGGGTCCACATATAACATCTCTTGCGGGGCGACTAAGCTCGGCGGCTTATGCTGTTAGAAAGATAAGACAGTTAACAGATGTAGAAACCACGCGTTTGGTCTATTTTAGCTACTTCCACAGCATTATGTCGTACGGCATTTTACTGTGGGGTCGGGCTGCTGACATTGATTCCATCTTTATTTTGCAAAACAGAGCTGTCAGAGCCATTTATAATCTACGTCGCCGAGAATCTCTTAGGGAACTATTTGATTAATTTATTATGACGGTACTTTGCCAATTCATTTATGAAAATATTATATAAGTAAGAAAAATCTACATCTTTTTAATAAAATAAGTGATAGACATAATTTGAATAAATAAAGATAAAATAGATCAACCATGTTTCAGATTATCTAAAGTACATACATCTTTTATGGGATACTGTGTTAAATGTTACAACCAAATACCTTGTGATATATTGCAATTAAATGAAAGAAAATTTAAAACTCTTATTAAAAGTGCACTTTGTAAACAAGCATATTACAAATTAGAGGATTATATCAAAGATAAGAATGGTTGAAAACATGCTGGTCCAGCTCCATAAACAATCTAGTCTAGACAAAATCAATTTGGTTGCAATTTTAATTGTATATTTTATTATTTTTATGACATTTATTTTACATTCTGTGATACTGATCACACACACACACACACACACTGACCTATTATACATTATTTTTTTTAGGAAAACGTATTTTTTTACAATATTTGTAAAAATGTGAGCACCATGTATCTATCACATAATTAATTTATTTGTCATTGCTTTATTTTTAATTACACATACAATTAATGTATCTATATAAAATATAATATTTTAAATGAGTAACGGTGGAGTTTCTTGCC
The DNA here is from genome assembly GCA_963921375.1 of Tiliacea citrago. NCBI lineage: Eukaryota > Metazoa > Arthropoda > Insecta > Lepidoptera > Noctuidae > Tiliacea > Tiliacea citrago. The sequence continues at coordinate 12,412,176 of OY992793.1, read as the reverse complement.
CATTCTTCTACATACGAAACTAGCTTTTGTAATGAGCGACTTTTTTTGTAAACTTTGACGTTCAAAGTGCCTTTTATATGCCTATTTGAAATAAATAGTTTGACTTTACTGCAACCAACTCCGCTCGCGCGTGGTCATATATCTAGCTTAATCCGTTTGGTCGGGGTAACCTACTAAACGGGTAAGTAAGCTACTGTGAAAAAAGTCCAGAAATTTCAAAAGAGCCTCTTTTAATTTAAATAAGCCTACATCAATAGAAGGTCAATAAGTTTGTAGAGGATCAATCAAATAAACTGAATAGTGATCATGCGCACGACGTATGTTAAAATCCTGCATCGCGCAAGCAAAGTTATCCGCGTGATTAGAATATATATCAGACACAACGCCCGTCGGAGAGACATGCGGCCGCCGCAGATCGGCTTCACGTGGATCGGCGGGTGCACCTGGGGTCGGTAACATCCTGAGCCCCTATACTTACTACAAATAATAATAAAACAGTAATTGAGGCTGCTTTACGGGTTCTGCAGGTAATTCTACTACACTCAGCAGAAAACAGGACTCGATGCATGGCCGTCCTCAACGACATGACCGAGATAGTCATGATAAGTGGAAATGGCTAACCCAGTGAAGATAATATATGAAATACCCGCGACCTCAAGGAAAAGGGCACTCGCCTCCTAGGTAATAACTAATAAGAGATGAAATGAAATCGTTTATTCTGTAATAGGATATCGGAATTACTTTTACATGTCATATTAAAAAATTAGCTAGACGTAGTCGACATTTCCTATCCGACTAAGTATCCCTGAGAAGAAATGGCGAAACAAACTCAGGGGTCATAGTTTCTTTTAAAGTCCAGACATAATCTTGGTCAGATCATGTGAGGACCATGTAGATCCGTGTCTGAAATGGTATTTTGAGGAAAGAACCCCACAAATTTGAGTGGAGCTGTCCAATCAGCGCAAGCATTTGTCAGTAATCGTGCAGCTCGACTCAAGACTTAAGGAGCTCAACGTCTCGACGAACAATACCAAAGAAAGGACATTTGGGTAGGCCGCATAAAATGCTCAAAATGCCAGACCATCATTAAAACTGAGAAAAAGAGAAAAAAAAATAGGAACATATTTCGTCGCCTTGGAGGGTAATAGAGCTATTCCACAGAACTAGACTTTTGAGTTATGGACGTTTAAAAAATAAATGATGCGCATAAGAACAGTTATTTTAACATAAATCTTACGTGATAACACAATATAATGATGTATTAATTTTGGTAGTCAAGAGTTCTATGAGCTCTTACAACTATTGACCACTGAATACTTTACTACTTATACTTGTAATCACAATACATTTAAGCGGCATAGAATTTTTGACTTTTATTAAAACTGCAATAAATTTTATTGGCAAATAAAAAAAAAACTTGCTTACAGTCATGATATCAGTTACATTTATTGACCTATATAAACTTTGGCTCTTTCATAACACGTTGATGCACTTAACTCCATTTCGCCAAAATTGTAGCTTAGCTCCATTGCCCTCCAAGACGACGATTTAAAGAAAAAAAAATGACCCACATAGTGCTCACATTCACAATAAATTCAAGCAGTAAATATTCATGTAATATTGTATTAATATTCTGCAATGTCAATATGTATATAAACTCATGCATAATAATTAAAAATGTCAAGTTTTCCAGTTTGACCACAAGGCTAGCAGAGCGAGCAGCGCAATCCCAAGCTTTTTTGTCATCTAAATAATCAGAAATTTTATAGTACCCTTTTTACAAAATTTGGTTTTAATACAGCTTTTAAATCGTTTAATGGGTAAGTTTCGAATGTCAGTAGGATTTGTTGTAAAAGCGTATACATTGACCCTTGAACGAGTTGCCTACTCGGTCGAGGCGAGTGCGATGTACAGCAAGATTGTGTTTATTCCTGGTTAAATACCAGGAATAAACACAATTTACATCAACTATGAATGTCGGACATTTTCTTAAAATTTGATATATTTTTGTGTAAATACAATAGATTTTCAAACATATTGAGAGGCTACACAGTCAGAATATCTATTTTATTGAATTTTTCACGAAGTGAATCTCTTGGACCTAGATTGTAAATGGCTCGAACAGCTTTTTTCTGTAAAACAAAGATAGTATTAATGTCCGCACAGGTTCCCCAGAGATGAATCCCATATGTCATAAGACTATGAAAATAAATAAAATTAACAATTCTGGCAGTATCTACGTCAGTTATCTGTCGAATTTTTTTAACAGCATAGGCGGCTAAACCCGAAGCCTTCCTGACATTTTTTCTACATGTCGACCCCATTGTAATTAACCGTCAATAGTTATTCCAAGAAAAACTGTCGACTCAACAGGGTACAACTCTATTCCATTAAGTTGAACATTGGTAGTTAGCTGCCTGACATTTGGCATTGAAAATGTAATGAGCTTAGACTTTTTTTCGTTCAGGAGAAGATTATTTATATTAAACCAATGGACAACTTTAGAGAGTGCATCGTTCACATGTTTAAAATTGACTAGCTCGTTTGATTTAAAAATGAGGGAAGTATCGTCTGCGAATAATACAATCTTGTGATTATCCTTTATGTGATAAGGTAAGTCATTTATATAAATTAGAAACAATTGAACCCTGCGGAATGCCCATAGTGACCGCAGATCCTGCAGATCTCTTGCCATTAACATCAACCCTCTGAATTCTGTTGTTCAGATAAGAAGTCAGAAGGTCGAGAGCACTGTCCCTCATACCATAGTGGTGCAGTTTTCGGATGAGTGTATCATGATGAACGCAATCGAAGGCCTTAGACAAGTCGCAGAAAATGCCAAGAGCATCCTGCGACTCCTCCCAGGCCTCGAATATGCTCTTCAGTAATTCCACACCCGTTCCGTTCCAAACTGATTTAGATGAAGTAAATTATGTGTATTGAAATGTTTTAACATTTGTTTTAAAATTAATTTTTCAATGATTTTGCTCAATAGGTAATATCGAAATAGGCCGAAAATTCGTGGGGTCAGTTGTGCTGCCAGATTTGAACAGTGGAATCACTTTACTAAGTTTCATCAGATCAGGAAAAACACCAGATGCAATACAAGAATTAAAAACAATTGCTAAAAACAGTGAAATAACATCGATTATTGAAGACATGGTATGTACTGATAATTCCCAAAGGTCAGCAGTTTTTTTATGTCAAGATTTTGAAGAGATTATCCCTTTTTTCTCTCTGATCCTTAGCGGTAAATACCGTGAATTTGAAGTGTTTATCACATTCTGGTACACATTCTTTTAGTATTGAGTATGCAGAAGTGGTGGACGACGATGACAGAGTTTTGGTTGTTAAAATGGGAATATTAGTAAACCACGTCCACGTCTGCCTTAATATCTAGATCATTGATTTTTCTATGTTAGCGGGTTTGGTTTCCGCACTTAGTCCTTCATGTGGACCATTGTGCGTAGGCCATGATTAGGTCTCCTGGTCTGCTTAAGATATCTGTGAAGGATCTGGGTGACCCGAGTGTTTCTGTTCTGATCTGGGTGACGCCTGTGCATTCAAAGAGCACGTGCGCAACGGTTTCTTCAGCCTCCATGCAAGCCCTGCACAGAGGGCTGTCCGTTATGCCTATTGTGAGGTAGTGCTTATTCAGTGAGCAGTGTCCCGTGATGATCCCCGTCACCAGGCGCAGGCTGTTCCTGTCCAGGCGTAGCAACCGCCTGGTTAGCCTGCTATCTAAGGATAGCTTCCCTGGATGGCAGGGTGATTTCATCATCGGTTGTCGTTTGATTGCATCGTTCTTCCCTTAGTTACTAGCTAGCTAGATACTACCGCGGTCTGGCCGTACTGATGAGGCGTAGAGTCATGCACCAGGAGCTACCACCTCCGTATACAATTCAATGTCGCTGGCAACCATGTGTGTGTGTAAGCGGCCAAGTAACAAAATTTGTGTCTTTTATTACGGGAGGACACAGGCTCCTGCAACACAGTTGAGAATTCTATTATTTGTTGTAAAATATGTTTTAAGTATGTCAATAAATTATTTTTGTATTTTTGTTTCCCTGTGAAACGTCAAATATAAAGAACGTTATTTTTAATTCAAAGTACTGCTGTTTAATTCACGCCCGGAACCTAATTTCCTACAGTCATTCGGGTGCAGAGATAACCACGCGAGTCTGGTCGGGGATCCTCCCTTACCTATGGAGGATGAGAACTTTACACCATATTCGTCATACCGCTATAATACCATAGGTTTTCGTATAACCGGAAACACGTAATATGTACGGTTTATGCCTCAATTACATGACATAATATTTAATAATCACCTAATCAATCAAAAACGAACGCGTTTTTCTTTTCAGTTCGTATTTTTGTATTCAGGTTTTTTGTTTTTTAATAATTTGTTTTATATAAATGTTGCCAGACGTTGAAACGTCAAAAGTGTATGGTCAAACAGTCGCTAATCATTACTTAACTTTAAGCAACTTTTATAACCCTTACTCTATAATATAAATACCTCTCAACAGAGTTCAAGTAGATCCATCCGTCATGGCCGCCGACTGCATACACGGGCGAGTTCGGACCATCCCCTAGAACTGTGACCCCAAGTCCGTGGCGGTGCGTGTTCATGGGCGCCAGCACACTCCAGCTCAGAGAAGTCAAGTCGAAACATTCCACCTAAAATTCAATAAATCTGTAGCAATTGTAAAAGGTGCAAGTAAACTATGCAAAACGAACGTAGGAAGTAACTGAAATAAGAAGTACCGGCGCACGCTGGATCGAAAATCGGCTGTAGAAGACATAGGATCTCGATGTCTTAAATGTTATTTTTTTTTGCTGGAAATGACTTCTGCCGATCATTACTGTTCTATAAAATGTCATATGAAGTAATTGTGTGCACAAATGGAAGAGTTATAATTTTTATAAGAAAAAAATGTATGGAGCTGACATGAAAAATGAGGATATCTCTGGAATCGCTAGGATAGCTATTATATCCTTGCACACTGTTATAGTACTATTTATTTGTGAATTTTTGACATACTTAATATTGCGCCATCACTTGCGATTTTTTAAAAAAAGATCGTCAAAATTAAAAAATAAAATATGTTTATGATATGTACATTTTAATGCTTAAATATGGCTATACCAAGTGTAACTTACAATATTTTTTATGCTTAGACCAAAACATTCTAAGAAATCACAAAGTCGTATTACCTACTTATTTGGAATGACATGGTGAATTACATAATATGTAATCTTGTCTAATGCCTCAAGTCCACATTAGCTAATGATTAATAAAACTTAATACCTATATACCTGTTAAAAGGATACGTACCATAATGAGGGTAATTAGATAAACGTGATCATTAGTCAATAACAATAAATGGTAAACTATTGTATGATTAAAAATAAAAGCAAATTATTAAAAAAAAATATTAACTTAACCTAACCTAACATAAACAATAAAAGTTAACTTATTTTATACTTCGTCACCATCATAATCCACTTCAGAATCAAGCTCTACAATAGATATAACATCTAAGAACTCTGTCGGAGCTTCCTGATCCTGAAGTTTCAGTAGTTCTACTGTTTCCTTAAAGTATGTCTGCCTCTTGTGGGCATTTAATTTTGGTCTTGTGAAAGAAATTAGAGGATCAGAAGAGACGATAAGCATATTGAGGATATCCTCGTTTGATGCTTGTCTACTATTTTGCCTCGAATGGTGTTCTCTGAACCTCCTAAAGTCTTTGTTTCGGGCCTCTGAAGCTTCTTCCGAAAGACTTCCAATTGGTACAATAGCATTTTCTGCAATTATGTCCCCTCCGTGAATCAACAATTTGTGGACGGTTGATGACATGTAGTACCAATCGTACAGTTCCACGTATTTTTCAGCGGTTGTTCTAGCGTATTCTTTAAATTTCGGCACGTCTACAATCTCTCCAGATGTGATAGTTTGCAGAATCACAGCAAATCTGCGTATTAGGTCTTCATCTAATCCAGTGATCGCTGCAGTTTTATTAGGAAATTCAAAAAACCGCCTTGCTGTGATCCCCTCGTTAGTTGTGCCTGATCCTTGCTTAACGATGTCAATCAAAAGGTTGAGATCATCTTTGAATCGATCTTGAATGAGTTTTTTTCGTGAATGCAATAACTCTTGATGACCTTCTCCTCTTGCAGACCACTTTTTGAAGTCGAGACGATACGCTATGTGTAGAAGACATTCCATCACATTAATGCGGGCATGAAGTGATGATAATCCGAACTCATACACACCAGAAGAAATGGTTTTTGACGCAATGACATCTAACTTATTCATTTCTGTAGGCTTAGCCAAACACAGGTAGCAGGCCGCATTTGACTTAGCTTCAGACAGATATGTACAAATTTTGCCGTCAATCATCGTCATCATTAATTTGTGACTAATTTCACGTCCTTGACATTTTGAGGGAACGAGAGCTTCAATTTCGTTATCCATTGCAGTTTTTTCATTTATGACAACGTCTTTGGTTTCTTTCACAAAACTAAACTGGACTGGACGGCAATACCTAGGTGAGCAGGGTTTTGGATTCACCCATACGGTATCACCGTCAGCTGTCAACTTTAATGGAACCAAAGAGGTCATAAATATGCTGGAATCATCTGGACCACTCTCTATGTTTTGCTTATATCTACTTTGGTTAGATGCACCGTCAAATCCCACACTTTGATATTAATATAGATATTAATGATATATTGATATTAATATTCTGGTGTGTATGAGTTCGGATTATCATCACTTCATGCCCGCATTAATGTGATGGAATGTCTTCTACACATAGCGTATCGTCTCGACTTCAAAAAGTGGTCTGCAAGAGGAGAAGGTCATCAAGAGTTATTGCATTCACGAAAAAAACTCATTCAAGATCGATTCAAAGATGATCTCAACCTTTTGATTGACATCGTTAAGCAAGGATCAGGCACAACTAACGACCGGAACACAGCAAGGCGGTTTTTTTAATTTCCTGATAAAACTGCAGCGATCACTGGATTAGATGAAGACCTAATACGCAGATTTGCTGTGATTCTGCAAGCTATCACATCTGGAGAGATTGTAGATGTGCCGAAATTTTAAGAATAGGCTAGAACAACCGCTGAAAAATACGTGGAACAGTACGATTGGTACTACATGTCATCAACCGTCCACAAATTTTTGATTCACGGAGGGGACATAATTGCAGAAAATGCTATTGTACCAATTGGAAGTCTTTCGGAAGAAGCTTCAGAGGCCCGAAACAAAGACTTTAGGAGGTTCAGAGAACACCATTCGAGGAAAAAGAGTAGACAAGCATCAAACGAGGATATCCTCAATATGCTTATCGTCTCTTCTGATCCTCTAATTTCTTCCACAAGACCAAAATTAAATGCCCACAAGAGGCAGACATACTTTAAGGTGTACGTCAGAATGGCTGGTTGCCTGTGGCTTTGGTCTATGAGAGTTGATTAGAAAATTGCTACATAATTGCTTATATTTGCTACATTTAATAAATAATTGCTACATACTATATATATTTAGAAATAACATATTTTTTTTGTACAGCCATCCTGACGTTTGGTTGGCTGGTCGCCTCCTAGTTTAAAGCCAAGCATGCAGAGTTTCCCGAAATGTATTGCGTCAATAATTGCTACATATTTGCTTCATTTATCTAATTTAGTTGTATCTTCAAACATATGTTAAATAAAGGATGTAGCAATTATTTTAATTATCCCAAAGAAAAGTGCCTGATAAAACAATAAAGGCAAATACTTAGTTATGTTGAATCGGTTTAATCGTTTAGGCTCTGGCAACATATAACGATAACGATATAATGCCTAGACTGTGATTCCAATACGATATCTGCACTAGCAATGACTAAGAATAATTGTTATAATGATAATTATTGGATTATTGAGGGTAGGTACATATTTTTTTTTAACGCAAGAATCGCATTACTTACGCTGTTGCCAGAGCCTAAACGATTAAACCGATTCAACATAACTAAGTATTTGCCTTTATTGTTTTATCAGGCACTTTTCCTTGGGATAATTAAAATAATTGCTACATCCTTTATTTAACATATGTTTGAAGATACAACTATATTAGATAAATGAAGCAAATATGTAGCAATTATTGACGCAATACATTTCGGGAAACTCTGCATGCTTGGCTTTAAACTAGGAGGCGACCAGCCAACCAAACGTCAGGATGGCTGTACAAAAAAAATATGTTATTTCTAAATATATATAGTATGTAGCAATTATTTATTAAATGTAGCAAATACGAGGGCTGCACTAAAAGTATCGGGAATGGAATATTTCCACTGTTCCTGTCATATTAAAATCTTTTTAATTGAAAACTCCTTGGTTTTAAAAATCGAATACCATTTTTTTTTTTTAAAAAAGATTCTCGGTCTTGTCACAAGGTTTTGTCAAACTTGTTTAGTCGTTGAGAAAATGGAATTGACTCGAGAAAATTCAAGAGCGATGATTTATTATGACTTTCGAACTGGTTTAACACAAAAACAGTGTGTTGACCGGATGATTTCTGCATTTGGTGATGAAGCCCCATCCAAAACCACAATTTATCGCTGGTTTGCTGAATTTCAACGTGGACGTGTCAAGCTCAGTGATGATCCCCGTCAAGGTCGTCCAAAAACTGCAGTCACCCAAGAAAACGTTGATGCTGTGCGTAAGCTGATTGAGGAAGATCGACATGTGACATACCGCGAAATTCAGGCAACTTTAGACATTGGCATGAGTCAAATACAAATAATCTTGCATGAACAATTAGGTGTAAAAAAGTTGTTTTCCCGATGGATACCGCATTCGCTCTGTGAAGAGCAAAAAGCGGCTCGCGTTACTTGGTGCGTCAGAACTCTCGAAAGATTCCACGCAGGATCCTCAAATGCTGTATACAACATTGTATCAGGTGACGAATCCTGGATATACGCGTACGAACCCGAAACAAAAAACCAGTCACGAGTTTGGGTGTTCGAAAATGAGTTAAAGCCAACAAAAATTGTTTGTTCACGGATTGTTGCAAAAAAAATGGTGGCCACGTTTGTCTCCAAAACCCGCCATGTTACGACTATTCCTCTTGAGGGACAAAGAACGGTTAATGCAGAATGGTATGCTAGCATTTGTTTGCCACAGGTCGTTTCTGAACTCCGTAAAGAGAACTGCAACAGCCGCATCATCCTCCATCACGACAATGCGAGTTCTCACACCGCGCACAGAACAAAAGAGTTTTTAGAGCAAGAAAACATAGAATTATTAGACCATCCGCCGTACAGCCCCGACCTAAGCCCTAATGATTTCTATACTTTCCCTAAAATAAAGAATAAATTGCGTGGACAGAGATTTTCATCACCTGAAGAAGCTGTGGACGCCTACAAAACGGCCATTTTGGAGACCCCAACTTCCGAATGGAATGGTTGCTTCAATGATTGGTTCCATCGTATGGAAAAATGTGTCAAATTTCGCGGAGAATACTTCGAAAAGCAATAAATACATTTTTAAATAGTAATGTTGTGTCACTTCCTTGATTCCCGAAATTTTCAGTGCCGCCCTCGTATAAGCAATTATGTAGCAATTTTCTAATCAACTCTCATAGACCAAAGCCACAGGCAACCAGCCATTCTGACGCACACACTTTAAGGAAACAGTAGAACTACTGAAACTTCAGGATCAGGAAGCTCCGACAGAGTTCTTAGAAGTTATATCTATTGTAGAGCCTGATTCTGAAGTGGATTCTGATGGTGACGAAGTATAAAACAAGTTAACTTTTATTGTTTATGTTAGGTTAGGTTAAGTTAATATTTTTTTTTAATAATTTGCTTTTATTTTTAATCATACAATAGTTTACCATTTATTGTTATTGACTAATGATCACGTTTATCTAATTACCCTCATTATGGTACGTATCCTTTTAACAGGTATATAGGTATTAAGTTTTATTAATCATTAGCTAATGTGGACTTGAGGCATTAGACAAGATTACATATTATGTAATTCACCATGTCATTCCAAATAAGTAGGTAATACGACTTTGTGATTTCTTAGAATGTTTTGGTATAAGCATAAAAAATATTGTAAGTTACACTTGGTATAGCCATATTTAAGCATTAAAATGTACATATCATAAACATTTTTTATTTTTTAATTTTGACGATTTTTTTAAAAAAAATCGCAAGTGATGGCGCAATATTAAGTATGTCAAAAATTCACAAATAATAGTACTATAACAGTGTGCAAGGATATAATGGCTATCCTAGCGATTCCAGAGATATCCTCATTTTTCATGTCAGCTCCATACATTTTTTTTATTATAAAAATTATAACTCTTCCATTTGTGCACACAATTACTTCATATGACATTTTATAGAACAGTAATGATCGGCAGAAGTCATTTCCAGCAAAAAAATAACATTTAAGACATCGAGATCCTATGTCTTCTACAGCCGATTTTCGATCCACCGTGCGGCGTTGTGACTGAATCCGCGAACAAGTCTGTAATATACACACTAATCTAATATAGACTTCATTTGCATGCAAAACATAAACTAACGAAATGAAATACCGTATTTAAAGTTTTAAGTCCATCCCTGCCGCCAACAACAATCAGTTTGTTCTGCAGTACTGCTACGCCAAACTGAAGTCTCCTAGCGCCCATTCGCATAAACGGGGTCCAGGAGTTCGTTCGGGGATCATACATTTCCATATTACTGGCACCCTAAAATATAATTTGTCATTATATATCTTGGATCTAGGTTTATAAGTGTTTAGAAAACATGTAATTTGTTTGGTGTTCCCTTGTTTCGCAGACAGAAATTTCATAGAATTTTGTGTCGTAGAAAATGTTTCATAATATTTGGTCCTTGTATTTTTATTTCGAATAATATTGTTTCAACGACTATTTAGTTGAATGAAACATATTTCACGGAAACTTAATTCAATTAATTTTATAGTAACATTTTTTTTAGAACAAACTTATCAAACAGTAGAATTATTTTTGAACGAATATTGTTTGTTCGGTGTATTTTTTCTTAATGCGTCAGATATCATCTACTGTTATTGAATCATTTGGGTTAGGTTAGGTTAGAACAGTGGCGAGCGAGCGTGACGCGGCAGCGGCCGCCGAGCGCCAGATTCCCTCTATTTTTGGTGAATCATTTTGAATGTTTCAAGTAACAAAGAGCTATAAGACATTTCATTTCAAGATTGAATTTTAAATCCTTCGCATATTTTTTGCAAGTTTATTTGCTTGAATTCTTCTGTAAAATAAAATCAAATTATAATTTGAAGCATAAGATAAAAACACTGAATAACAAGATTGTTTTCCTGCAACCCGCATTGTTTTTGTAAACGCAGTGTTGTAATTTTATATGAACCCGTATGCATTTTGTTAATGATACGAATTGAAACGTTTAGAAACTGTCACTCGATAAAATGTTTTTCTTGGTAATAAGTTTGGTATTAACTAAGCAATATGAGGATAGAGAATATTTGATTTGTTATTCTATGATATGAATATTAAAACATAAAATTTATTTGTAACAAAAATCATTGATTTAAATTTCTTCAAAGTAAGTATTCTGCGTACCTATTGATTATTCTATGAAATGATAATATGAGGAAAAAATTATGTGAAACGAAATTCTATGAAACTATTTTCTATAAAACAACGTACAACTAATTTGTTTAACCTTGTATCCATCCATGCCACCAATAGCTAAAAGACGTCCAATTGTCGATGTCCGGGGTCGTGTGCGGTGTGAGAACAGAAGCGAGCGTCGTTCAGGTAAAAGATGCCACTTCACTGCCTCCATGATAAGGGGCTGGCACTCTGGCACATTACCACAGGCCAGCTCCACCTTATCAATTAAGTACTGTAAAAAAACATTGATGTTATATTATGATATAATGTGATTTGATTACATTGGATTGTAGGTATGTACCTACAATCAACATAATATACATATATAATAATATACATATAACCTGGCATGATAATAATGTGTCAACAGTTTTTGTTTTCTCCACATTCCTAATTCAAATAACTTTTAGTCCCTAGGGATTAAAGAACTACTTTAGTCCCTGTTTACGACGAATACTTCTACAAAGCGCTTTATTTACCAGATGTTGACTTTTTGCGTCTGTGTCCTGTCTACACTTCAGGAAACCGAAAGTTTTGTTGGAGCAATTCTGGACGAAGTTATGATGACGATCTAATAAGAACGATTGCACGGATAACATGTGTCGGTTGAAATCTATCAGGCATATTATTTGAAGTTGTTCTGTCATCTTGTAACGGTGAATACTTGAATTGTGCCGAATTATTTGTCCACTCAAGTATTAGAAGATGGCGTGCAACGCGTGTGTATAAGTCGTAATGATTTTTAACATAAATTTCTTAAATTATAGAGTAAATGAAATCGGTGACGTTTGCTGCCACTTCCTTTTTTATTAACCTTATGGTGAAACATACGGCCTCTAAGGGGCATTTATCCGCTAGATGGCGTTGAACATGCAATTTTATTTTTTTATTTTACAGGGTGTAAAAAGACCCATCACAAAACTGTCATCTACATTGTACAAAAATAATTGCTGGGACTATTATTTTTGGTGTGAAAAGTTGCTGTTGCCGGTAGCGAGCAATGTAACGCAAGCAAAACATTGTGCATGCAACGGTTGAAGTTAAGTTATAACACTAAAACTTGTTTTCATTAAAATCCGTCTAAAAAAAGTTGGAACATTGACCTTCAATATCTCCATAACCAGAAGGTTCTCAGGTATGTCCGGTACAAAAAAAATCACAATGACGCACAGTGTCCGCCCTAGAACAAGCCAGGTGGACAGAAGTCATTATCAAATTCCCGGAAATTTGTACTTTCTACCTGTAAACAACACCCCTAAACCTCTGATTCCAAGAATTGTTTACGTCTAACATTCCGTACTGATGAGTCATCGTATATCAAAGTAAGCTAACAAGGTAAATGCAGTTAAAGAAATAGGTCAGTTGCATTTTCGCGACACTTGCACTAACATCTCATGGTGGCTCAATTTTGTGGAAAGTTTTAGTGATGGATTTTACTTCTGAAGGTATGTACTATATTATTTTCTTATTAGAATCTTTTAATGTGTCATAAACATTCATAAAGTAGACTATTTGTGAATACACAAAAAAAAACAATGTTTTTCTTTGTTTTCGAACTTATCAGGCTTGGAAAAGTCATGTATCCACTCTAATTTTTTTATATGTTTTAGCTACATGGCTATAGAAGATTATGACATATATTTTATGTAGCACACTTGAGTACAACATTTTTTTTTCTTTTTTTGCAGAAAAGGTTTACTCTATTAGTAAAATAGAGTTTTTCGAAGAGTGGCTTAAGCACGAAAAAGACGAAAGAAATGATCATCTATTTGAATTTATTTTGTCTAAGTGTGATTTCTCTGACATCACTGAAGAATGTCAAAGGGAAATTAAGATGAAATTAGCCAGCATTTCTTCGAAAATTGCTACCAAGTGGGTGTCTTCAGGAAAGTCAAAAGAGCGTTTGAATAAAATAAATAAAAATAAGTGTTGGCTGGAAGGCGAGAAGATAGAATTCTGCCTGCGATCGACTCAACCGCAACCTTCTGCCTCATCCGCTGACCTTTCTCGACCCGGAAGACCTAAAAAAGTCTTTGACGATTCATCTTTTAAAACTAAGAAACGTAGAGTTGCTGATCTAGTTCAATCGCGGAGTGTTGGGGAATTAATGACTGCTGCAGAGGTAGCTGCACGGTCAACTGGACATAAAAACGTTGCCAGAGTTATAAAGGACATTGGTGAAAATCCTGCTTCTGCAAGTGCATGCATTAGCCTTCAACAACCAAGTGCTGTGCAAAGTGATAGACCGCTAAGTAGTGACGAGGGATTAGCGTATTATATTGATTCAAAATCAACAACTCACTCATATAAACAGACTAGGAAGTGGACTATGAAAGTCGGGCATCACGTATTTCCTTCATATGATTGCATTGTTAAATCAAAAAAAGCGTGTTATCCTTCCGAGGAGCACATTGTTGTGACACAATCTCGAGCAGAAATTGACCTACAAGCTTGTAGGTCAATTTCTGCTCGAGATTGTGTCTATTTTGAATAAAACAGCAGAACGTTTAGTTGAAGCTCAGAGAGAAGTTGTCACAAGTGTGCTCCCCAATGTAATACCCAATTCATCGTTTACTCTTATAAGTAAATAGGGATGTGACGGTAGTTCCGGTCATAGTGCTTACAAACAGAAATTTGAGAACAGCGAAGACACTGATCAGTTCCTTTTTGTTTATTCGTTCGTTCCTCTAAGGTTAATCGACGAAGGTAACAACATTATCTGGCAAAATCCTCGTCCATCATCGACGATGTTTTGTCGTCCAATTAAATTCATTTTTTCAAAAGAAACTACGGAATTGACAAAAATCGAGACAAATAAGGTTTTGGAACAAATAAACAACTTGGACGCTACATCTTGTGATCTTGGTGGTTCTGAAATTTCTGTTAAGCACAAGCTTCTGCTGACTATGATTGATGGAAAAGTGTGCAACGCTTTGACAGAGACACATTCATCACAGAAATGCTATATTTGTGGGGCTACTCCCAGAATGATGAATGATGAAGGAAGGCATTTTGATAGCAATCAGGATAATTTTGGCTTTGGTTTGTCAACATTACATGCTTGGATTCGTTCGTTTGAGTGTTTTTTTACACATTAGTTATAAGTTAGATATTAAAAAATGGCAAGCTAGGTCTTCAGAGGAAAAAGCAAGTGTAAAACAACGATCAGATGAAATCAAACAACGATTCAAGCATGAAATGGGATTAATTGTGGACAAGCCAAAGCCAGGATTTGGTTCCTCAAATGATGGAAACACAGCTCGACGTTTTGTCGGGAACCCTGAACTGAGTGCTCAGATCACAGGATTGGATGTTACAATCATCAAACACTTTGATGTATTGTTGAGGACATTGTCTTCTGGTTTCGAGATAAATCTTGTTGAATTCAAAAAGCTTTGTCTCGAGACAAGAAAACTTTATCTAAGTCTCTACTCGTGGTACTACGAGTACATGCCTGCGACTGTGCATAAATTGCTTATTCACAGTACAGAGGTGATTAAGACGGCAATAGTTCCAATAGGGCAGCTTTCAGAGGAAGCTCAAGAAGCGAGAAACAAAGATTGCCGGAGGTTTAGAGAGCACAACACCAGAAAGTGCTCTCGTCTTGCCACGAATAGAGACTTGCTCAATATGTTGATTTTAACGTCTGATCCTCTGATCAACAGCCTCCGGGAAGTACCGAAAAAAAAGTGTAATAAATTGTGCGCGGAGGTCTTAAAGCTCATCATAGCTCCCAGTATAGAGCCTCGACTCCAACTGCAACCAAGACCTCCACAAACTTAGGAAGAGAATCTTCTATCGGATTCTGAATCCGATGAGTCTGATATTGAGAATTAGTTTTAATGTAAATAGATACCTCTAGTCTTAGATTTATAATTTTTGTATTTAACATGTTGGTCTAAGGTTATATAATTAGCGTTGATTTTGGAGCGATTAAGATAATTTTATTCTTATTTTTATTCCTATATTATAATCTTGTATACATGAAATAAAATATTTATACACAATTCCTATGCATTTTCTTAAAAAAATAATATTATGGTACTATATAAATAACTCATTTATAGATACAGTTCCGAAACCATGAAAAAATATTTTTGTCCACCTGGCTTGTTCTACGCCGGACACTGTGTGACGGGAAGAACAAGTGACTTTCGGCTTCGTTAAGCGTCTTTTTACACCCGTTATTTTATGTATAGGTAATTGGAGCATCACTGAAACAACATCATTGACATTTAAACCCTTAGTAAAACGTCACTCAATACTCAAGCATTACATAAAACTAGATTCAAGCCATTTGATTGGTTGAAACTAGTTTAGGTTTTTCTGGTGACCTGAAACACAGGCCCTTAAAGCCTAGCTTAGGCACCAGTCTCCCACAGTAAATGTAAGCCTTTTCATGTACCTTTATGTTAATAATGTCTGTATGTTTATTGTGGTGAGAAAAAAAAAAAAAAAAAAAAAAAAAAAAAAAAAGTTGTAATGCTTGAGTATTGAGTGACGTTCTGTAATACGGGACTTAGTATATTAATTTAATACCTAAATGTTAATCGATTGTGTCGAATTGCGTAAGTTACAATCAATGTAGGTAAGCCCAAGTTAACCGAGTTTAACAAAGTGCAATGTCTCATTGTCACGTCTACCACTACGATTCCGTCGAATTGTTGACTTCAGGAACTCCAAAAACTTCAAAAACTCCATTGAAATTGTTGACTTCAGCGCCATTTAACGAAGAAATGGCCAGGAGCAGGAAAGGCGCCATAATGTTCCTTACATTAAGGCGCTTTTCCTGTCATGCGTATTATCGCCCGCGTGCGGGTGATTACACGCTCCTGGCCACACGCTGGACAAAGATTGCGTTTGTTGCTGCAGAGTGCAGTGTCGTGCGTGTCATCAGTGAATAAACTCTTGCATCATTTTTGTTTGCGATTATATGCGTAGGTACTCCATGCGTGCGACCCGCGTTTTGACGCGGGTCGGTAAAAATAACACTGAAGGCAGAAGAACGCCGCCCGCATCCGGTTAGCTCGCAAGCGCGCTGCGCGCCCGCAACCAATCCGCGTTTCGCGCGCGTGCTACCCGCATGATAGGAAAAACATGTATGAAATGGTAGGATGCGGACACCCTGCACGCGGACCAAATCCGCGCGCGGGCGAAAATACGTATGACAGGAAAAGCGCCCTCAGCCCAAGCGCGCACTGCCGTGCGTTTTTTTTACCGCTTATCTGTGAAGTATGGAATGTCATAGAAGTGCACGCATTGCGGTGAAATAAACGCATGCTGAACGGTAGCAAAACCCCACCGCGTGCGGTAGAATAAACGCACCGCAAGGCAGTGCGTGCTAGGGCTTATGCCGATTAGATTGTCGTAATAGTTTCGACTTTCATTGCACGCACAAAAATGTAGTGTAATGAAGTAGAATTTGATTTATTAGGTTATGTTGTAAATAGTAATATGGTCTGGTAGTTTATTTGATGCATGTATCGCCTAACCTAAGTGCACTCAATTAAATTGTTTTTGCACGCAGTTGCGAGTCGTGCGCTGGTATTATTTGAATTGTTTAAGATAGAATTTTACTGTTTTCCGATTTCCGTAAAATGTAACCCGTAATATGTATATAAAATAAATAATTAAGTAATGGTTTACCTCTGAAGAAAGTAGAGGTAGCTTGATTAGTTTCAGCAAAGTGGGCAAATGGGTTTCTCTATTAGCACTGTCATGTTGCACCCACGTCATCAAGCTTTCGAATACATTTTCTTCCGTCACCACATTGAGATCATCTGATTTTAACAAGTTGGCCATCTGGTCTGCTTGCAGTGATAGGAATTCTTGATGTTTCACCACCTAAACATAATTATAGAACTCTATAGAACTTTATAAAACTTTAAAAATAATCTTATGGATATATTCTGTTTATTTTGGTGAAGACTGCAAAGAATGGTAAACAATGAAATAGTCGTATAAATACATCTTAATTTTCAAAACAGTAAAATTTTAAGAACCTGCATGAAGTTTTGGTATGTGTATTTCAAAGAACTTTTTTGTAAATCCAAACAGGACTGCTGTTCAGCAAAGAAAGCTATTCCCAGACAGTTGCAAGGATCCAGCTGCTTCTTTAAAAAAGCGCAACAAGCATTTGTAACAGAATTAAGCTGCAACAAGCTTGATGTTGAAAGGAGCACCTCAACTGTTTCCTCTC
The DNA here is from genome assembly GCA_963921375.1 of Tiliacea citrago. Taxonomy (NCBI): domain Eukaryota; kingdom Metazoa; phylum Arthropoda; class Insecta; order Lepidoptera; family Noctuidae; genus Tiliacea; species Tiliacea citrago. Next base: position 12,394,300 of record OY992793.1, on the reverse strand, counting down.
TCAGTTCTGCAAATTAAAAAAAAAAAATTGTTGACAGCATGAGTTTTTTTTTATTTGAAAATAATAGTGCATTATGTACTGCAGCAAAAAAATAAATTGTATTTATTTAATAAATAGTAATAGCTTTAGCACAGTTTTAACTACTGATTGTAGAGTTGTGCTATTTTGAGGCAACGAGGCGAAACTAAAAATTAAGCTGCAGTGCATATGCACCTTCATAATATGAAAGATAAAACGTGATACTAGCCTATGGTGCCAGTGTAACAATAGTGTACAAGATCTTGAAGTGCCTGCGCGTCAACTCGCTCTAGTGTTATCTCACTTGACTGTGCCTCCCTCAGGGAACCAGTGAACATTGCTGCAAAGTACTCGCTGCAAGATGCAAGGAGAATTTTGTGTGCTGGAATTCTGTTATAAAGAAAGTACACAAGTTTATTATATGTATAATAACTCCAATGAATGCCACATAGCAACATTTATTTTAGTGACAAGTTCCACATTCAAATGATTATTGGTCTTTAGTTATTTGGCGAAACTTCGCAGACATGATATCATATTATATATTGTATGTGTTGATATCATATTTCCTTTGTTTAATCATGGTTTGAAATTGATATCCGTCACCCCATACGGGTGCGTAGGCACACAAATAAAAAACACTAAAATGCACACGGAGTGTGTTGCTGGCATGGAATGGGTTAACCTGATTCCTGTATTAAGATTAAAAACAACAACTAAAATGAACTTGACTTTGATAAAGGCCAATTGTCCCAAATTTTGGTATTCATTGTGAAACCTCTGGAAGAATCCTTCTTTTCACCCATGATTTTCTGAAATACCCAAATTGACAACAAAGTGTTTTTCTGGCAAAACCAATAGATACTGCCATTTCACACTTTATTTGAAGATTGCTACATTGCAGGTGAAATAGTGGAAAAAGCAGGCTGTTGTTAGCATTTTTCGTTCTCACAGCTTCCCATTATTCAGCATTTGCATTGTCATCTAAAAAATTACTAGTTACACATTTTTTGGTCAGTAATTCCTTTGTTCGATGTTAATTTCACAACACAAAAGCAATCATTGCCATGTTGATTTTGTTTATTAATAAATTAAATCTGTGAAGTGGTGTTAATAATATACTTACACAATAAAGGTCATTTATTGATTTTTTATAAAAATAAATAAGTTACTTAGCAGTTATTTAAACTGCTGAGTAACTTATTTATTTTTAAATATTTTGTACTTGAACAGCAGCAGCAACCTATGCATAATACAAAGTAGGTATAACAAATTACTTAGTGCAAGTTAAAAAACCATTGTGTGATGCAGTAGGGTTCACGACCTCTTCCAAAACACTTGAACTTTTATTTAAACCTACCTGACAAGTGTAAATAAACAAACCTGCATCCTCCTGCAATAAGTGCGACGTCGCACAATTTTTGAGATTGATAATAGCCGAATATATTTTTTAAAGCTGCTCCCGAATGTCCTGTGTCACAAAAGAACTCATCTTGGCTTGCAGCACTTGAAAGACTTAGCTGACTCAGTTCCCTCGGCAAACCTTCATCGATCGAATTGCTCGATATATTGTCTTTTGAAGTCTCAGGTTTCTGATTATCACTAGTAGACATTGTTTACTTTGTAATTAAGAGTAATGATTAAATTGTAATATTTTTTTGTTCAAAAATCATTAATTCACATTTATTTTCACAACAAACAAAGCAACGATTCGACGTGAACGAAAACTAACGAAAACAAAGACATTTTTTTTTATTCCTTGACCAAGACAGACTAAAAAATGTGTTGTAGAGCTGTGCTAGCTGTGCCTTGCTGTCCTTTAATTTTTATGTTGGCAACTATTTCACGATTGTTTTCACAAATCACTGATAAAATATTATGGTGGATACACATGGTGTGAAACGATGTAAAATATGTTGAAAAAAAATAGCCTTGTACTTTTCTGTGTCCAAGTGCATGTCGGACCACGCACAGTGAAGGGTTCCGTATTCATCCCAAAAGCAAACAACATTGTAGTTGAAGAGTATGCTCTCCCATACATCGATATACGTTACGGTCAATTCTCCAACTGCAAATTTAAGGTGGTTGACTATTACTCGTTAACTTGTAAAACCTACTTAGCTGTGGTAGTTTTCCTTTTGATATCGTTATTTATACTACTGCCGTTAATTTTACCAAAACCAACCAATATTATCCCACTTTACGTGCAAGGCAGGCATTCTAAAAAAAATTGTTGGAAGCCAACGCATGTTCTATGATACGGTGGACCTGTTGTACGCAAAAATGTTGAGTTTTAAAACCAAACTGTTTTTTGGGGAATGACGGCGATCAGCGAATGAACTAGTTTTATATAACGTGCATGGTCTTATGGCCAATCAACTTTAGCAGAGGGGTACGCTCAGGCTCAGTTATTACATCTCCATAGGTTAAATGGTCTAGGAACTCTAATGATTGTGCACTATTATTGTAGACTGGCAACTATTATAATGCGTTGGCAGTTCGGTTTCCGCGTAACTGCTCTTATAAACACAGAGTACATTTGTCTTATAAACCACAGAGTACAACGAGCAGCACGTTGCCAACGGCAGCCCCCTGTTGAAAACCCTAATGATACTCTGCCTCCCGACACTCCAGACGAAGAGCACGATATCATCAAATGTTTAAAGCCCCGCGAAGCCCCCGGCTCAGACGGAATCACCAATAGGGTGCTCCAACTGTTCCCCCCGCCCACCTAATAATAATAGCCATCATCTTTCGATGGTGCCCTGATCAACAAAATTTTCCCACAAACGTGGAAAAAGGCCACCGTCATCGTTATCCCCAAGCTCAGCAAGCCCAAAACCGAGCCCTCGAGCTACCACCCCATCTGTCTGCTCAACGTTCTCGGCAAATTCTACGAGAGGTTTATTAGTCTCTGAAGCGCTTATAGCGCTTCAGAGACTATGCCGAGACAAAGGGCCTCATCCCTGACAAACAGTTTGGTTTTAGAAACCAGCATTCTTGCGTGCAACGGTCCACCGCATCATCGAACACATAAACGTTGGCTTCCATCGTGGTTTGATGACGGTTTCTGTATTCTTCGACATAGCGAAAGCGTTCAACAAAGTCTGGCACAACGGCTTATTAAATAAGCTCTACAAACTCGGTGTGCCAGATCGTCTCGTGCTCATCTTGCGAGACTTTTTGGCGAACCGCACTTTTGGCTATCGCATCGAAGGAGCGCTATCCTCCCCCCATCCCATCCGCGCAGGTAGGTGTCCCTCAGAGCTCTGTAATCGCTACCATCATTTTCACGATGTTCACCAGCGTTATCCCTAAAAGTAAATAGGCGCAGTTGACTCTGTTCGGAGACGACAGGGCCATTTACTATACCGGCCTCAAGCAAGACCAGATATCTCGCATTCTCCAAACCGAAGTCGATAAACTCGGTTATTCGGTGCACGGTTTAGAAAGTGGATTAATCCAGACAAGAGCAAAGCAGTTCTCTTTACGAAACCGCGACTCAGCCCCATCTCCCCCGACTGATCACCATGTTCGACAAGCCGATTCTTTGAGAGAAGTGAGTCAAATATCTAGGTATGACTCTCGACGAGCACCTTACCTTCTCTGAGCACATAAAGAAGGCGCACCCGAAAAAAAAACCGAAAAGACGAAACCGCTTTCGCTCTCGGTAGACTCCACTTCGTTTTAAATGCACGTAACAAATTGTCCCATATGTGCAAATTGCGTGCGCGCATCCTCATGACGTATGCCTGAGCAGTTTTCGCACAAGCAAAGCCCACCACATCCATAGGATGCAGACCCTACAGAACCGTTTCCTCTGAGAGGCTACGGAATGACCCTTGGTTCGTTCGAAACGAAATCCTCCATCTAAACCTCAAAATTCCCACTCAGCAGTTCATGAAACGCATTACCAAGCGTTTCTTCGATTCCGCCGTTAAACCTAGCAACCCTCTGGTTGTCAAGGCCGTTAGTTATACCGCCTCTAGAATTAGTCAAATCCGCCATCCCAGGCATACTGTCACTGTCACTGATGACTCCATTACCCTTCTCCAGGAAAGCAGTAAGGCCAGCAGTACAGTGCACAGAATACACAAACCAACATTCCGACCTCGCCGCTGACGTCCCACGCGAAGACCCCGACGTAATTCTCCCACCCCGACCCTTGCTCGACGAAGTTTAAATTCCGCCGATAATAGATCTAGCCTGTCCAATGAAGGGTTCCGTATTTGGGATGAATTTATCCCAAAAACAAACTTAACATTGTAGTTGAAAAACATGTTCTCCTATACATTGATATACGTCACAGTCAATTTACCAACTGCAAATGTAAGTTGTTCGACTAATACTCGTTAACTTGTAGAGCCTACTTAGCTGTGATAGTTTTCCTTTTATTTTTTTAATAAGTTAATAAGTTTTAAAATAATTTAAGTTTTCACAGATCCGCAATATTTTTGAAAGACCTGTCCAACGATGCCACACCATGGGACAGACGAGAAAAAAATATCTGCCCCACTTTACGTGCAAGGGCCTACCAAAAATAAAAAGGATTTTTTTCGAGCTTGTATTTTACCACTTTGTCGGCGTGATCCGCGTGATTAATAAGAGTCATAAGAGTCTCTGAGCTAAGCCGGAGAAAGACAGACAGACGGACATGGCTTAACTTATAAGGTTCCTTGTTGATTACGGAACCCTAAAAATGATCCAGATTTGTTTAAGAGTCACATTAATAATAAAAAGACTCATTGGTGAAACAGAGGTCTTCCAATTTTCCTATAAATATTTATAACGTGATACAGCGCTATGTACATCAAAATTTTAACAAAATACAAGTATTTCAATAAAACTTACGACTTATTGAGAACGAAATGTGATGAATGTCATTCTAAACTTTGACGGCACGGTTGGCGCAGTGGTTAAGTAAGCGATTGACTGCTGCGCTGCGTGTCGCGGGTTCGATTCCCGCACGGAACAAATATTTGTATGACCTACAAGTAGTTGTTCCGGGTCTGGCTGTTTGTGTATGTGAGTTTGAATGTTTGTAAACGCACCCACGATACAGGAGAAATTCCTAGTGTGGGGCAACGTTTAAAAAAAAAAAAAAAAGCTTCGGTCAATGTGACGTAATCGTTCATCCAGTACAGCGCCTTGAGGAGCTGATCTTGGTAACTGAGATACTGTTTTCATGTATTTATTGATCTTGAGATGCTGATATCGTAATAATGGCGTATCAAATAATTACGCACTTGAGTACGTCGTTGGAGAACGTTTATTAATACGGACTGTAGAGGGTGTATCGTAGATCGTGCTACGCGCGAGCCTACGCAGCTGTAGCGGGTGTATCCTAGTCCGTGCTACGCACGAGCCTACGCAGCCGTAGCGGGTGTATACTAGTCCGTGCTACGCGCGAACCTACGCAGCCGTAGCAAGTGTATCCTAGTCCGTGCTACGCGCGAGCCTACGCAGCCGTAGCGGTGTGTACTAGTCCGTGCTACGCGCGAGCCTACGCAGCCGTAGCGGGTGTATCTTAGTCCGTGCTACTCGCGAGCCTACGCAACCGTAGCAGTTGTATCCTAGTCCGTGCTACACGCGAGCCTACGCAACCGTAGTGGGTGTATCCTAGTCCGTGCTACGCGCGAGCCTACGCAGCCGTAGCGGGTGTGTCCTAGTCCGTGCTACGCGCGAGCCTACGCAGCCGTAGCGGGTGTGTCCAAGTCCGTGCTACGCGCGAGCCTACGCAGCCGTAGCGGGTGTATCTTAGTCCGTGCTACTCGCAAGCCTACGCAACCGTAGCAGTTGTATCCTAGTCCGTGCTACGCGCGAGCCTACGCAGCCGTAGAGGACTTTATGGTTTACAAAATAAACCGCGCAGTCGACGGTAGTGTGTGTTTCAGTGTATATATGTGGTATAATATATGTATAGATGGATGTAACATACAATCAATCAATCAACTCAGCCTATCGCAGTCCACTGCTGGACATAGGCCTCTCCCAGGCTGTGCCACAACACCCTGTCCTCCGCCTTCCGCATCCAGTCTGACCCAGCCACCTTCTTACGATCGTCGGTCCATCTAGCTGGGGGCGTCCCACACTACGCTTGCCGATACGCGGTCTCCACTCCAAGACTCGTCTGCTCCATCGGCCATCGGTCCTTCGACAAACATGGCCAGCCCACTGCCACTTCAGTTTGCTTACTCTGCAAGCTATGTCGGTAACTCTAGTTCTTTTCCGGATAATTTCATTCCTGATCTTATCCTTCAAAGAGACTCCAAGCATAGCCCACTCCATAGCACGCTGCGCAACCTTGAATTTGTGGACTAGCCCGACTGTCAGTGTCCTCGTTTTCGGTTTTCCACCGTATGTCATGACGGGCAGGACGCACTGGTTAAAGACTTTAGTCTTCAGACATTGCGGGATAGGCGACGAGAAGACTTGACGTAGTTTTCCAAATGCCGCCCAACCCAACTGGATCCTTCTGTCGGCTTCTTTGTCAAAGTTGTGTCTACCGACCTTAACTTTTTGATGTAACATTAAAATAAAACATTTATATTATCTGGCTGAGGCATTTATTAACATTTATTTTTGTTTTTCAATTTTTTTCTTAATACAACATACATAGTAATTAACAATACATAATAAATAGTCCAAAAGTATATTACGCCTACAAAATAGCGTAGTCGTTATAAGATTATCGCCATTTGAGTTGCTTACATGTCCTGCGAAATGTCGAGGCAACTCCATGACACGGTTGAAAAAGTGGAAATATTCTCAGAGAGAATGAAGGTGGAAAGATCATCAAGATTATGAAGCATAACCTTTCTGGAATGTGTTAAGTCATACAAGTCGTTTAGCTGTTGCTCTTTACGCGTTAGGGTATTCTCTCGGAGGCTATTTCATTTTTCATACAAGCGATGCGATGACAACGACCTGTGCGGCCTGCCTTAGTGAGCTCGAGCGTTCTCAGCCTCTCGGCCGTCGGTTGATGTGACTGATTCCGACAGTATAATGCAGTCTCCAGTATATTGTGAGTCAACTAAGTTTCAACGATTCAGTTTGTGCGGTCAGAGATAGTTAATCGTTTGTCTTCTGGCAAACACAACACTATGAGAAAATATACATATGTTAATCTCTATCTAGTGGTAATCAATCAAATATGTATCTACAAAAATAGTTACATTTTCAAATAATAATTTCCTCAAGAAGAACGGCTAATAAAATTATGGTTTGGTTCGTCTTGTGAGAATGACGAAGGTTAACGCAGCAAAATTTATATGAAAATGTTTTATGTGAAATATTTAATTGACCAAATAAAGAGTTTTTAGTGTAATATTTATCCACTACAAGTGTGACATCTAAAAATATTGTTCTCCAACAGTAAATATCGTCGAAGTACTTTTCCCCATTTGAGTTGTAGAGATATTTTAGGTAGGTATAAGTACGTTATGAGAAATAGATATTACAATAATATCTAATTTGAACTGAGTTCGGAAGATTTAATGAGCATCTTTCTTTCCTTTCCAAAAGAGTCGTAGAAGTACGGTTATCAGTCGCAACATACTGCGAGTCGTATAAAAGTGTCTAGAAACGATTTGTAAATGTTAGATATAAGTAGGCGTTTAGTATATTTATTTGACAAGTTGTGCTCATATTACGTGCTTACATATATTGGAACAATCACTAGATATAAATACAATAAATAGGTAGTGAGGGGTGCGTCGAAGTAATGGCGAAGACACATGAGCGGTCACAGTGACAGCGAGAAGCGGGCCGACCCGCCTCGCTGCACCGCACTGGCATGCGCAGGTAGCCGCGCAGGCGCAGTCCGGCACGAGCACGACTCACTATACAGACAGTGGACTGGACAACGATTAGCATCTTCATTATTCTACATACACATACAGGTATTCATAAAATTGACCAAAATTGCAAAATGTTTCTAAATTAACAGGGCCATATGAAAAAAAAAATTAGAGCCACTTTGGAAACAACACTAGGTTTGATTAATTGTAAGGTAACTTTACCTAAAAGACATAGAATAATAAATAAGGTATCCATAGAATGTGCGAAGCCTAAACAGTATCTAATCATGACGCGCCTGTATTTAATACAGACTAACATAACTCTGACATAGGTATCATACGTACAAGTAATTAGTACATATTTTAAATTAATATTAATCACATTGATAGGTACATAGTCTATTCCCGAGATCTTGATTTGCATCTTAACCTATAAGTATTTAAAATATCACAATAAATTGCTGTGCACATACGAAACAGGCAAATTTTAGTGCAATTAGATTAATTTTTTAAAGATAATTATTTTCCGTTCTAATTAATCATGTTTAAGTGAAATAACAAAATATGAATTCACAAAATATGTAGGTACAATTATAATTCAGTAAATGCCGATTAGTCTTGGGTATAATAAAATAACTAAGTAATGTTTTAAGTCTAATTCGACAATATCAATACGACCTCGCAGGTAACTGCAACATTCGGTGGGTAACTTATGATATGCTACTTTAATATAACTGTAATTTAATCTCAGAATTCATTGACATAACAATTATTCATTTAAATTCAGAACTGTTTCCAGTTAATTTAGTTAAAGAAGGTCTTCCTTTTGAATGTTATTTTTTTTCTAATTCTGTAGTACCTAGTCAAACTGTGTTCTTGAAATACAAAAGTAAATAGTAAAGTTAATTTGATTTAAAAGAGTGTCCTTGGAGTTTCTTGCCTGTTCTTCTCCATAGAGATCTACGTTTTAGAATGGGTAAAAAATAGCTTCCACTTTCTGACTAACTGACCGACTTCTTGACAATTCAAAAGTGCCTGTAAATGGTTTAATTGAAATAAATGCTTTGAGTTTGAGTTTGAAATATAACATTTTAGGCTTAGAAATAAATTTAACAAAAATATTGTTTTTAAAATAAGAAGATAAGTATTTGTAAAGTTTTATTACATGAACTTACACACTACCATATTACTTGTAGTTATTATTGTAAAGTAATGAATAATTGACCTTTCCCAGTCACGGCATTAACATTTGGATTGGTTGTAATAGCTCTTATGTAGCCTTCACCTATTTTACGTCATTATTGCCTTAAACTTGAGAACATCAAAAAGCAAATCATATTACCTAAGTATCTCACTTAAAAGTATCACACAAATATTTCGTTAATTCTTTTTTCAGTGACTACCTAATAGGTATAAGCTAGGTAATTAATGTCGGCTTGGAAATAACTTAAGGTCATAATGATCAAATTATATTATCTGAAATCACGATACGTCTTAAATGAGATTAACATCAAAGCAGGTAGGTACTTTGTACTAAGAATTTATGAAAAAACTCGAACGGATTTTGTGGAAATGTTTTGTTAATATAAATACCACTGAGTCTGCTGGCTCAAGAACTAATGTTCTAACAGACTATAGCGGTGTTTATTCAAATTTTGGCTTTTTTAACCGACTTCATACTGAACTATTTTCGTTTTGTGAAATTTGTTGAAATGCAACAAAGCCTGCTTCGATGTGCCTCCTAATTCTCATAAACGACTTATCTATTTTGTTCGTTCACATCCACTTTTTTATATTTTAATATAATATACATTTTATAATTTTATTATTCTACTTTTTCTTAGAAATACAATGCAATAAAGATTAATTAATATTTATTTAATACTTGCGACAAAACTGATTATTCTAGTAACTAGCAACACACAGAATATGGGGTGCTAGAAATTAATATCCACTGATATTTGGTGCAATATCGACTACTGACTACCAGAAGTAGACGGATCACTATGTGCTACTTTCATACACATATTAAATATTCCTAGAGAGTATCTATTTTTTTTAATAATTATAATGTTTTTTTACCAATAAACTCTACGTTAAATCTTTTATAGATTTAGAATCTAAATAATAACTCAATAATAGACCGCCTACCACCTAAGTACTGTAGAGTCACCTTTATTACTGAGTTACATTTTCTTATAGCTAGATAATTATATTATTAGTGGATGTGATCATTTAGTTCTATTGTTTTTGTCTGATATAGGCAACTAATTAGATAATGTCTTGTTCGATATAATAAACTTACATATACCTACGTACTTGAGACGGCAGGATCGTGGTACGTGGTAGACGTTACGACGACCTTAACACGTTATTGTGCCTTCATCAGAGGAGTGTTTCATCGGAATGTTTTTAAAATTGGCGGAGCGTTGCATAAATGACTACCAGTTTTATCATAATAAAATATTCTTTTAAATAATAAAAGTTTCATATAGGTTCAGCACATAATGTCAATGAATTCATGATGTTTGTTACAGGCATTTGGCCTCATTTCGTTGCAGTTCACCGCATATTTTTCTGAATTAAAACTAATAATATAATACTTAACTGATTAAAGTTATATTAATGTGTAACAAATTATATAACATAGGTTGGTAGTAAATAAATAGGAACTGATCAGCGACTAGAAAATATTTATTTTGTTGAGTAAACTCCCCAGACTTGATCGGCAAAGGACAATAACAATTAAATTTTCAGTCAAAATACTAACTTTATTCTAGCCGTATTGAACATATCAGTAACTCATACATAAATAATTTATGACTATACAAATCTATCAAATAAAGAAAAATGAGTATTTATAATTATGTAATATTTTATAACAGTACACAATATAGCTGCCTCTAGTCGAGATTAATTTATGTTTAAAAACATAATGCTCTCATAATATCTTAGTAATTGTTTTTTTGAAAATAATGTACTTAACACATAGTATATAGTTATTGACAAATCAGGTAAAGTAATAGACAATAGTGCCAACGACGGCTGATCACCAAGTACTGTGTGGACTCGCCGGAGCAGTCGTCGGTCGCAAGTTTAGGCCGACTAATGAAATAATATAAAATAATTCATTAGGTATCTATCTATATACAACAATTTTTAAATTTCTCTTATTTACTTTACAACCCTCATTATAATAAGGAATGTCATAACTTAATGTAGAGTAAATACATAAAGTGAATAAATATTTTAACAAATCGACAAACATTTACGTTTTGCCAAATGAAGAACTATTCTAAAATATTTATGTATATTTTCTACTGTCTAACAATGTTGACTACCAGTCTCACATTTTAGTTTAATAAGTGCTAGAAGGTATGAAATACATGGAAAATAAATCAGCTGCGGAGAAGTTTAATTGGGACGAAACCAGATCGTATCACTGCTTTCCTTCGTTCGCTGCGCTAGCGACGTGTCTGTTGTCTCCATTGTCGCAGTCGGAAACCTTACACTACACTTTAAGTGGTCATGTTTTGGCATAGGCTGCACCACTACTTGATATGTTTCATTACGTTCAACGCATGTACGAATTATGACTGGTTGCGCCCGAATACTATTCCTGGGAGTTCGCAGCTTTCACTGATCGCATATAAGCACGGGGGCCAATCGATCGAATATTTTACATGAGGTCCGTGTAGCACTGGCGGAGTATTAGAGCACTAGGGGTCAGGGTCCGGGAGGGTGCCGTCCTTAGCGGCCGCGCGCCCACCGCAGCAGCGCGTCGGCCAGGACGTCCAGGTGGGCCTTCGTCTGTGAACAAACGGGACAGTACAGTACCACTCCCACAGATCGGCTTACTACTTACGGTAGTACCTTCACTGGCCGGAAATAAATATACTAAAGAGCACATCTCTATATAAAACATGTTCAACACTCATCGGTTCTCAGCTGAATTCTGTCTTGGGTGCTATTACTTACACAAACTACGTGCCCATTTATTTACCCAGACACTAATTTATCCTGATCGGGACACTAACGGTGGGCTCTCCAATTAATAATTTATCCTAATATGGGAACTACATCCGAGACCTCAGGGTTGCCTCTATGCTCGTCGTATCATAGACGGAGGGGAAACTAAGTGCTACTTCCAACACTTACTGTAGTTGGAGTAGATATGTAACCCGTGACAAAAACTTATCAGTTGCGTTTTCACATGTTGTTAAGACATCCTAACGCCACAATATGTATGTTTTAGCTATGGTTATTAACTATCATTTGATACAAGCCGATAAGATCGTGCTGGCCGATAATTTCTTTCAGGTGTTTCAGGCTTAGTAGAGATGTTATGATGAGAAAATGAGTTAGTAAGTGTAGAATCACCGTTTTATAGAACATGCAGGCCTGTCGGTCTTCATCTTCGCCGCTGGGGCAGTCGATGAAGCCATCGCACAACACGTGGTCGTCAATGCAGCGGTAGCGCCCTTGTCGGTCAGGCGTGGGGCACGCGAACCGCTCCATACCGTCCGCAGCCGGTGGACATTCTGGAAACAAAATATATTTTTGTAGGTACTGCCTTGTTTAATAATACTGGTAAAACAAAAAAATGTGTCGAGGAAACCTGGCATAGTTGCAAAAAGGATTGGCTGATAACAGCATATTTATACTAACCTAGCATTAACCAAAACTCTAAATTTACTACTAGGGTTGTTTCCAATACAAGTTTCATGTTCCAAAGATAATCACAGTCTTCATAAATATTCAAAGTTCACAGTAATTTTCTAACACATTATATGGCAAATTACTTGTTGTGTGAGAATTAATACTGTTCGTAAATAATTAAACATGATACAAAGCTATTATCTATTAAGTTTCGTTTCATTTTGGTTTCGTGAGCCTATAGACAAAATTTGTACCTATAATATAATGGTTTGGATGTTGATAGTCATTATTCGAGCGAGGGTAGGGAACTTTGACCTCTGTTGTAAACCTAGTCACTTTTGACTTTGGGTCTTTGTTCTTTTATGAATTGTGCTCCGAAGTCCGTCTTTTGGAAAGGGTTTAATGAGCTGTGCTAACTGAGTACACAGGATAGTGTTTTGTTCTCATTTTTATTAAACACATGTTTATGTGTCATCGATTTGAGAATAGGCTCACTACCTAAGTTTACTTATTGTCTACGAATGGGAAATTAAATCTAATCTGGATACGTAATACTTGACTAGCAGTAGGAATTTTCATCGCAGTTATTGATAAAGAGTTAAAATAAAAATCAATTTTAATTAGCCTTCGTCTCGTTTCTCGTTTTAATGTCAGATTTAATAAAAATACAAAAATATCCTTCTGGTGGCTATAATAGATCTAGATTAACTCTGAAAGCTATGTGAAATATATGTCCTGAAGATTTAGTAACGAGGATTTTTCTTGCCATTAAAAATTGTGTTGTTAAACTGAGATGTATTTTATAAATAGGGACTTATCTCACCTTTTAACGAGAGAAGAAAAACATCGTACGTAAACCCACACGTATGTAATAAATTCTTATAAGTCTGATAGTGTAAGAAGCGCGATAGGTCACATACAAGGCAACGCGGCGCTTGGAAGGGATTAAAGTGAACATTTTATTTCCACAGTAAAATTCCACTAACTTCTTACAAATATAGAAAAAGCTCTAGTCAAATAAAATTTGAATGTTATTTGACCTGCAAAGTTAAATTAAATTTCCTTGATATTTACCTAACTTTTTATTGGCGGAGGACAAAATAATACATGATATTTAGATGACCTTTTTATGACGCACTTTGTAACGCGTACTGAAAGATATATTTATCTACTTGAAAAGTCAGCGAACGCGTTAGCGGTACGATACATCAAAAATATAATATTCTCATCCATTTGGTTGCATTAAGTGAGCGGAGCTCTTTGCTCTTTCCCCGAGAGGTTGTAAGTTTCGGTCAGTTAGCCGTACGATATTCCCAAACTCTGCGACTAAACTGGTTGCTTACTCAGACTGTGACGGCAGGCCACTCTATCGCGAGCGTCTATTTTTAGCAACGCCGGGGAAAGTGAGGCCCGTGGCTCGATTGCGCGCGCCCTCTATACACCTCTATCCTTAGCCTCTATCTATTCACTTTGTGGGGAGGCAGCGACAACGTCTTGTGCATTCTTAAGCAGCTATCGGTACCGTTCAGGTGAAATAGCACTTTACGGTTATCAATTCTTTTGTTAACACTATTTTCTTATTTTCGTGTTATTATTTATCTTTGCTTAACGATTTTAAAATGTCAATGTCGTCACGTTAAAAATACTGTATAGATAAAAAAGCTTCCAGTTAAATGTCTTAAGGCAAGTCTTGTCATCAAAAACCTTACTCCTCTCAAATTGACGACAGTTGAGTAAGAGCAATTAAGCAAATTAAGAGATGCCAACAAAGACTACAAGTACACAAATAACCCATCTTACTATTGTCAGGACTCTTATTTATGAGACAGGGACGAAAAAGATAGCACAGGACATAATGACCGCAAATGAATCCACACAAGGGCTGCATCGCTGCCTTGTTTATAATATAAGTTACCAAAGGTGATTGTTCTGAACCAGGTGCAGATTGCGAGAATAGTCAAGAGATGAAAACAAAATGGTATAAATAATGAAAATGGTCAGCCTGAAACTTAGAACTAAACTGTAACGAGAAATATTAGATATTAAATTATAGCAGAACATCCAATGATACTATTTTTATAGTTATTTATAAATAACATGGCTTTGTCTTTATTTATCGCTTATCCAAGATAACCTAATTTCTCGCCGTTGTAGCTTTGTATTGTATAACTTGCGTGGGATGACAAGAAACCGATACATTCATGTTTTCCTTTTATTAATAGACAAAAACGACTAATTATATAATTAGTGGACTTATTCTTCGATAGGAATAACATACTTCAGCTCAAAGAAAATAAATATGTTTGGAAAATAATATGACCGTTTATGTTGTGGTGATATTTTCATAAAACGTTGTTCTGAGAAGATATGGGGCCTTAACAAGGCTCGGTAATCTTCTGCATTCGAGCGGGCAACTTCAAAATTCATTGAGGAAGCATAAAATAATAAGTATACATGTCATGTTCGTGAACGGGCGCCATTAGTAGGAGTCCTGGTCAGCTCTTAGCGGCCATGGCTTATTTTAATTTAATTTAATTTTTGAATTGTTTTTTTTAATCTTTTTATTACGGACGCTTTTGACGTTTTGCATCGTTCTCACATGTATAATTTCAACATGAATGATGTAACCAATATTTTATAACTATATGTCAATTTAAAAGAGTGTCCGTGGAGTTTCTTGCCCGTTCTTCTTCATAGGTACCTTCTACTAAGCTTTGAAATAGGCAATTAGCTTCATCTTTTTGACTGATCGACCCCTTGACAATTCAAAAGTGCCTGTAATTGGTTTATTTGAAATTAATGCTTTGAGTTTGAGTTTGATACCATACTTATAAAAATAATAAGTATGGTAAAGTAGTCAAATAAAAAATAAATATATATTTGAACAAGAAAATGAAGGAAAAAAAAGGGAAGACCACATTGGCCATCAAAAAATTCGTCCGCATTGCTGTCAGTGGGAAAAGTACCTAAAAGGCTGGCAGCGTAGCCACGATGGATGGCAATGCTGATTCTTTAGCCTAAACATAGGCCAGCCTTCTGGTCGCGTGTAGAGTCGACAAGCAACCAAAAGATGTCCCGAAGATGTCCAAAAGATGTACTCGATGAGCACTCAGATCCCACGGCCCTAGTATTTCAACCCCAAACGGCTCAAACTATGTAATTATATGCTCGTACATAGTCATTTATGTTAGATTGTACAAAATAGTATGCAAAATAAATGAAAATGTACAAGTTATAAAATTAAAGCAATTCATATACAACTCACATATACGTGATCTAGCTATAAAGAGATACTAATTTAACTCAGGGAGAAACATTTTTTCGTACTAGAGGTACTTTGTTAGGGTACTCTGCGTTTTATCTACGTCCTTCACGAACACAACTAGTTGCTTCATTCAACCTAGAGGTTGTAGTTATATGTATGTAGACTCATTTGACGTCAACTTCTAGGAGAGAAACACGCGGACATCACGATACCTAATCCAGAATAACATTGCATGAACTGTTCTTTCAAATTAAATGTGTTCGTTTAGCAATTTCATTTGTGTTTTAAAAATAAAAACTTCGTCTTATTTAAACCTACATAAAAAAAAGTGACACAAATAAGATAAGAGATTTCGGAATCGAATGAATTTCGTTTTCTATCCTAAATAAGTTTAATGTAAACATGAGCAAACTACTTCAGAAGTTTAAAGAATAACAATTAAGGGCGAATTTCACCAATGAAACTGAACGCGATCAGTACATCTAAACGGAGTTCAAGAGCTGTCAGTGTCAATATTCCAAAGAAAATAATGACATTGACAGCTCTTAAACGTGGTTTATGTGTTGATCGCGTTCAGTTTCATTGGTAAAATTGGCACTTAGAATGTGACAAAACAATAAAATAATAAGCGACAGAACCGACAGCTTTGATGGATCGCTACGAATGAGAAAAATAACTGTCGTTATAAATCTATGGTGCCCCCGTTTTTACATATACGGCTAAAATTATGAAACTTTATGTGACGCTGTATATCATAACGCTCGCTTAAAGGCTCGTGCAGACTGGCGCGATATTGCGGACGCGACGTGACACTAGTAGCACACTTTCTTTGTCGATCCATATCGCGCCCGCGATATTGCACCAGTCGGTACGAGCCTTTACCGTGTAAAACGAATAAAACTCTGATATTAAGACTAAATGAGCGGCCTAACTTAAAGTTATGTGTGCAGAATAGAATAGAATAGAATACTCTTTATTACCATAAAAGTTACAGATATAAATGTTGAAATTTTACTTAGGGTGACAAAATGGGCGGTCTTATCGCTAAAAGCGATCTTTTACAGGCAACCAGAAGACCGTAGTGCCGTCTGTAACATCATATTCTAAAGTTAGTCAAGGAAAAGTCCCTAAGTGTCATGTCATCAAAAAGTAGACCGTAGTTCTATAAAAAACCGGCCAAGTGCGAGTCGGACTCGCGCACGAAGGGTTCTGTACCATTATCTATAAAAACGGCAAAAAAATCACGTTTGTTGTATGGGAGCCCCCCTTAAATATGTGTTTTATTTTCATTTAATTATTGATTTTTAAAGTGAATATATAATTAAATATTCTGTGAATATTTCAAGTGTCTACCAGTTACCGTTATCAATATCGAGCAAAAACGACCAAAAAAATCACGTTTGTTGTATGGGAGCCCCCTTAAATATTTATGTTATTCTGGTTTTTAGTATTTGTTGCTATAGCGGCAACAGAAATACATCATCTGTAAAAATTTCAACTGTCTAGCTATCACGGATCATGAGATACCTACAGCCTGGTGACAGACGGACAGACAGACAGACAGACGGCGGAGCCTTAGTAATAGGGTTCCCGTTTTACCCTTTGGGTACGGAACCCTAACAAGGGTACTGTAGGTGACTGTAAAAGAAAGTTACGTGCTCGCGTAGAGCCTACATCAAGTATTCAGGGCGATGGCAGATCATACAAGCCGGCTCCGGGATCTAAATATGCCTTTAAGACCTCGTACTTTTGAATATCTGTCATTTGCAACGCACTTTAACGTTTAGGTGTCAGACGATTCACACCTATATGTCATGTTTTTTCTTAGCGGTTTGATACTCTCTATTTGCTAAATTAGCTTTTACCAGTTTTTACAAATAACATTATGAAAATGGATCGTATGCTCTAACCATAATTATGTCTTTATTCAAAGTTTTCACATTTAAATCTGATAACCTTGGCAAGAAGTTTGTTTTCAAAAGCTGGTAAAATGTTTTTACATTTATATTTCACGACATAGAAAGCTAATCAAGTTATATTCACACAGCTACAAGGACCCGTAATGCACTGGTGCTAAAATTCTAACCATTAAATGTGAAACTTTAAGCTTTCAACAAAACAACATCATTTTGTAGTATTGATATTGACATTAAGTATGTCATGTCCTGTTATGATTTTAAATTCATTCCTGTAACAGGATTTATAACAATTGCATATTTATAAAATAAAAATTAAATTTTGTTCGTTGGTAAGCACATCACTTGAGAACGGCTGGACCGAAATGGTTATTTCTTTAACTAAATGTTCGTTATAATCCGAATAAGGTTTTTAGGGAAAGAACAATTGGAAAAGTTCCCCGGAAAATTAAAAAATATTGAAACTGCTTTTTAACCGACTTCAAAAAAAAGGAGGAGGTTCTCAATTCACTTGTGTTTTTTTTGTATGTTTGTTACGCGATTTACTCATAAATAAAATAAAATAATTAATAGATGTGTGAATATCATGTAAAAATAAAATATTAATTATAACTTTAATATCGGAAGTCGGGGTTTTGTATTTTCGTTTTGTGTCACTTTTTTGTGTTTCAGAAGTCGGAAGTTTTTTTTTTTTTTGGAAAAAGGTTTTTTCTTTATGATTTGGACACGTCTCGCTTCTGTCAGCTAGTTTTGAATAAGTATACGACGTGTAAACAAGAACGTAGCCAATTATGTTGAGGGGTACAGAGCAGCGAAGACTGCCCTCCGAGCAGAGATCCAGCGGGCCAGAGGACTGGCCCGCGAGGAGACGCTGGAGACTCTCAACAGAGACCCGTGGGGACGCCCCTACAAATGGGTGCGAGATAAACTCCGCCCATGGGCTCCCCCGCTGACGCAGAGTCTCCGGCCCCAGCTCGTGGAGGACGTGGTGAGCGCTCTGTTCCCTTCGCGAGGGGAACATACTCCCCCGCCCATGGCTCCGCCTCCTGCGGTGCCAGATGCGGACCAGACCGACGACGACGATGCTCCAGAGGTGACCGAGGTAGATCTGAGAGTGGCGGTACGTAGGCTGAATGCCAAGAATACCGCCCCAGGACCCGATGGCTTGCCTGGAAAAGCCTGGGTTCTGGCTTTAGAGGCTCTCGGGCCTCGACTAAGGGGGCTCCTAAGCGCATGCTTGGAGAGGGGCCAGTTTCCACTTCGTTGGAAGACGGGGAAACTGGTCCTCATAAAGAAACCGGGGCGCCCGGCGGACTCTCCGTCCGCTTACCGGCCCATCGTGCTGCTCGACGAGGTAGGCAAGCTCTTTGAAAGAGTAATTGCAGACCGCCTTGTCGGGCGGCTGGTGCGGGTGGGGCCGGATTTGGCGGAGAGCCAGTTTGGTTTCCGTAAGGGGCGCTCTACGGTGGATGCCATCATGCGCGTTCGAGCCCTCACGACGGGGGATGCTGTTGCCCGGGGTGGGGTCGTCTTGGCGGTGTCTCTTGACATCGCCAATGCCTTCAATACCTTGCCCTGGAGTTGCATTAGGGAGGCACTTCGGTATCACCGGATGCCGACCTACCTCTGTCGTGTGGTCGAGGCCTATTTGACGGACAGGGCCGTCATCTACCCCGGTCACCACGGAGAGTGGAACCGGCGAGAGATGTCGTGCGGTGTCCCACAGGGATCGGTCCTGGGGCCGCATCTGTGGGACATCGGGTACGACTGGGTGCTGCGCGCCGACCTCCCTAGTGGCGTCAGCGTAGTCTGCTACGCTGACGACACGCTAGTCCTGGCACAAGGGAGTTCGCATCAGGCGGCGGCCGAACTGGCGGCACGTGGGGTTGCGACAATCGTCGATAGGATCCGGCAATTGGGACTCGAGGTGGCATTGCACAAGTCCGAGGCCATGTGTTTTTATGGTCCTCGGAACGCGCCACTGTCGGGTTCCCAGATAACGGCGGGAGGGGTTCACATCGGCGTCGAGTCGACGATGAAGTACCTGGGACTCGTCCTCGATAGCCGGTGGAACTTCGTGGAGCATTTTCGACGTTTGGACTGGAGCGGGCCGGGGCTGCTTTGAAGCGGCTCCTGCCCAATCTAGGGGGTCCAAACGCCTCCTGCCGGAGGCTCTACGCGGGGATCGTGCGGTCCATGGCCCTTTACGGGGCACCGGTGTGGGCGCGTTCTCTGAGGCTGCGACCAGCGCAGCGGTTGAACGCGTCCCAAAGGGTCATGGCCATCAGGATGGTACGGGGATACCGCACGGTCTCCCGTGAGGCGGCGAGCCTCCTTGCCGGATTGCCGCCATGGGATCTGGAGGCGAAAGTCCTCGCGCACATTTGGGTGTGGCGCGAAGAGGCGAAACTCCGGGGCATAACTCCGCTGCCGCAAGAAATTGCGGCACAGCGGACGGAGCTCCGGAGGGATCTCATGGCGACATGGAGAGTGCGATTGTCGCAACCCAGCGCTGGGCACGCCACAATTGTGGCGATAAGTCCTCTCTTTGAGGAGTGGCTGGAGAGGCGCCACGGCGTCCTCACCTTCCGCCTGACGCAGGTCCTCACCGGACATGGATGTTTCGGGAGGTTCCTGTTTAGGATTAAGCGGGAGGAAACGCCCGGGTGTCACCACTGTGTGGATCGCCCGGAGGACACGGTGGAGCATACGGTGGAGGTCTGCCCAGCTTGGGCGGAGCACCGCCGTGTCCTCACGGAGGCGATCGGCGGCGGCGATCTCTCGCGTCCGGGCCTGGTTCAGGCCATGGTTCGGAGCGAGAGTGCATGGGAGGCCGTCACCTCCTTCTGCGAAGCAGTTATGCTAGCGAAGGAGGAGGCGGAACGCGTGAGGGTGAGACAAGGTTCACGCCCTCATGCCCCTAGTCGCCGCAGGAGACGCCCCGGGCGTCGGGAGTCGCAAGCCGATTTCCGGCCACCGTAGGCGCGGGCCTGCGGACGGTGAGCGATGGGTAGCTCGCCGTCCGATAAGGACCAGGCCCGGGTCGACGGCGCGTTGTGTTCCACGCGCGCCTCAAAGAGATGTCAGCACAAACTGACGGGGTCCGTTAGGACCAATGCCTGCCGGGGTTGCGAGTTTGTCCGAAAGGGATATCGTGGCCCTGGCACACAGGCAACGGAAGGAACACGGGTGGGTTTTAGTCAGTAAAAGTCTGACACGCCCTCCCGCTCCGCCCAGAGCGGGAGAAGTTATTTGATGATTTCCCACCCCAAAAAAAAAAAAAAAAAGCCAATTATGTTATCGGAATTCTATGTTATTTTTCTCAACATTTAAAATTTCTCATAGTAAGAGTAAATCAAAAAATGTGAAAATAGCATTTACTCTGCGGATTTTCCACAGATTTAATTTAAATATACAACTAAGTTATTTAGTTTAATTCCGGGAAAATCTATTATGGTGCGTGTGTAGCACGCATCTGTTTCTTTATTAAACTTTATCGCCCCTATAAAGAAACTAGAATGAGTTTGTAGGTTATTATTAACATTTCCGTAAATTAAAAATTGAGTAAATTTGGAAACATTAAAGCGAGGAAAATGTGGTTGGGCCTTTCGTTTCTTTGTCGTGAAGTATGAGACGAAGAATATCCATCTGTCCGCAGATACCCCGAATGAGAAAACCTACTATCTCTTTGTTGCTTTGGTTCCTGGTATTGTGATTTACTTAGTAGGTACTAAACTACGGAGGTACTCGGTAATCATTCAACTCGTTTTAAGACTGTCTGACGTAGTAGTATTTTTATCGAGTATATTTTATACTTTTCTGTCAATGCTTCCCGCGGATGTGATACTTATTTAATAATAAAAACAAAAACAATAAATTATTTAATTCGAAAATATCATTGATTATTGCCATACATCTAAACTGAAGTACTTATTTTGTACACCCGTTACTAAACTATTGACGGGAA
This sequence comes from Tiliacea citrago, assembly GCA_963921375.1. Lineage (NCBI taxonomy): Eukaryota > Metazoa > Arthropoda > Insecta > Lepidoptera > Noctuidae > Tiliacea > Tiliacea citrago. Next base: position 12,372,676 of record OY992793.1, on the reverse strand, counting down.
ATTTTATTGTCATTAATAACAAACCCTTTTACCCGACTGCGGCGAAGCCAAAAAAGGAGGGTTATGTGTTTGACCTGTATGTATGTATGTCTGTCCCTATGGTCCCTCGTAACTAATAAACAGCTGCACCGATCTTGATGAATGACATGTCTTTAGATTCGTCTTTATTGCACTAGTGTCACTGTGTATATTAAAATTATTAAAAGTCAATATGGCTGATTTTTGGTGCTAAAAGGTGTGTTTTCAAAAAAATAATATCTCCCAAGCCTATCGAATTGGGTATCAAAATAAAGGGTTTTAAAAGGTGATTATAAAAATATATACATAATATTGTATGTTTAAATTTAATTTAAATGAGAAATTATTAAAAAAAAAAACTATCCTGCACTTTTGGAGTGAGTAAGAGGCCGTTATCACCTGATTACTCGTATAAGTGAGTAAATAACCTAATTTACCGTCTTATAATCCTTACTTAAAAGTGTAAAACAAAAAGATTTACTTAATTAAAAAATCAAAAACCCGACTGTGTAAAAAGTGAACTTAAAAAAAGATAGAAAAAGATTTATATAAACTATAAACAATCTCACACAACTGATGTATTATTCTACTAAACGGCTAAAGCGTAGTCAATAACACCATGCTATTAACTACCTCAATGCTGATTTATATAAATGGGTCTCACATAAAATGCTTAGTTATAAAAACGGACAGCGATTACTTAAAGCACCGCCAAGTTGGTACATACGTCACGGGCGTGGGTGTTATCCCGTATTACTCATGATAGTGATCGTGGGATCGAGTACGCAGCAGACTTTTTGGCGTCGGATACGTCATCGGTCGTTACCACAATATCGAATGACTTTCATTCGAGTAGTGTTGTATAAATGTCCAAAACGCCTTTAGTTATGACACTAGACCATTGTTTGCGACGGTTTATTCCTGACGCGCCCGTTATAACTGACAAATGAAAATAACTTCACCTAAACCACAGTTGAAATGAGTTTTAAGTACGAAGTATGTACCCGTACTTCACCAAAATCGATACTCTTATAAATAACAGTTCATGCGGAATGACTTTTTATTATAACTGTTCTAAACATGGAACCATTTTGAGTATTCTCCTCAAGTTAGCGCACAGGAATCACGTGCTATAACTTGGATTTAAAGCTTTAGTCTTGGACTTCGGTTGGATTTAACTTAAGCTTCATAGTAGTGACCGGTTTCGTTTTATTTGTTTAGAGTTTTGTGTGCTAAAACGAAAGTACTTAATATAATAAAGAAACTTTCAGTGTGGAAGACATACAAAGTATACCCCAGTCTTCGGAGTAACTTACATTTTGGTGAACTTACTACTTGTAGGGGGATATTATATACCAAGCAAATTAATTGTATTTGATACAGTAATTAATTGAGCGTTCAATAATAACTTCCTTATAATTGGACACTTATTGGTATATATTGATTGGCAGTGGCTTTATTTCACCACGTGCTATGTTTTTTGTGGCCGTCGATTGGCTGCTAAGACCCTTTCCAGCTGATAAATATTAACAAGACGTCGTAGTGCGTGCCTCTATTGTTAAGGAGAAATGTTTCCAATTCTTCACTCTATCATTTGCAAGTTTTAAGTCGGCAGACACGTATAGAAAGATAATCCGGCTTAACAGGTACTTTAATGCATCGAAATAACAGTTTCTAAGCTTTCTATAAGCTGTTTTAAATACATTTACATGATCTGTTTTTATTCATTCAGTAAAGGAGTGGTTTTTCATCCGTTTATGCATATACAGGGTGGAAACTTTCAGCGGAGCAGTAAAGGGAAGTACTTTATCCGTTGCAGCTACGCGAAAATGATCTTAGAAGACTATCCTTATCTTTTTGAGAAATTTTGATCTGCATTCACAGATATTGAAAAAAATGTACAGTCAGCAGGAAAATAAGCAATTTTCACAAAAACTTTTTTTTATGCCAATCGATCCTCTTTCTTATAAGGATCAAAAACCTCTATTGGACCAATTGAGGTTTGAGTACTAGAAAAGTCATAAATCGCAAAAAACTTTTTCCATACATTTCGTAGGAAATGAGACTCGAACTTACAATTTTTACCATCGATAAGCTGGCCGCTACAAAAAAGACTGATCGAAAAACAAATACAAAAACTATAACTTCTACTTTGGGTATTATTTCACCTTAAAATTAAAAACTTGAAACTTTACATTTGGACTCACCTAGAAATTTTACTTTTGTGTTCTAAGTTATGAAGTGTTGAGAATAGTAGCTGTTTTGACGATAGGTTTATTCCCTTTACTACCGAGTGGGTAGCAGCTGATAATGTGCTAGGATTAATTCTTGTGTAGTGGTAAGTAAATCTTTGAGTTCCTGAACACTGTTGTATTCCTTTTTATAAAGTTCGATTTTTAAATAGCGCCACATAAATGTGTAGACGCGTGAGATCTGGACTGCGAGGTGGTCACGTTAAAGGACCATCATTATGTTTGTATCCACTGCCTTGCGAATTGCCGGAATTCGATTGATGCGATTTCGAAATACGAAGTTTATTTTTTTTGTTTATTTTTGGCCAGTCTTCATATCCATCATAAAAAACTAAGTTGGAGTATCATTTCTTACGAAATGTATGGGAAAAGTTTTTTTGCGATTTATGACTTTTCTAGTACTCAAACCTCAATTGGTCCAATAGAGGTTTTTGATCCTTATAAGAAAGAGGATCGATTGGCATAAAAAAAAGTTTTTGTGAAAATTGCTTATTTTCCTGCTGACTGTACATTTTTTTCAAAATCTGTGAATGTAGATCAAAATTTCTCAAAAAGATAAGGATAGTCTCCTAAGACCATTTTCGCGTAGCTGCAACGGATAAGGTACTTCCCCTTACTGCCCCGCTGAAAGTTTCCACCCTGTATATACTTCCTGGGAAAATAACATTTATTTTAAAACAGAATTCAGATTTCAAAATAGTTTCAGTGCTCTTAAAAATATAAAGATACGAAAAATAAAGTTAGCGTAACAAAATATTTTTTTATAGATTACTTTCGTTTCAGTGTTAAAACGTGAAAAGCTTTGTCATGTTTTATTTTGTTTCAGCTCACATGCATGTTGCATAGTGTATTTTTCAGCTTTGTGTTAGAAATATTTTTATTTCGTATAAAGTAACGATTTAAAAATATGCGGTTGACGTAGCTGCTCCGGGGCTACGCGCTGCGTAGGCGGGAAACTCATTGCTGCGTAGCAGAGTTTCTACACGATGCGATGTGGTCATTTTATGACGTAAATCTGCAGCTACCAATAACTTCACAGTCATATTAAGAGCAGGCAGTCTAAATCAAATTTCGAACGCAAGCTCCGCCCCTTGCTCCGCCACTCCGTTATGTGCTAAACGCAAATACATCAGTATCTTATTTCGTTTATAACTAAAGTAATAATTGATCTAGAGAAAAAAAAATTGTGGCTGGATAAAAAACTATATTTTCTTGCTGTGAATATTTATTTTAGACTTAAAAGCCAAACAATATTGTTTGTTTATTATAATTATCCTTAAAAAAACCATGATTATCGAATAAAAAAAATATTGAGAGAAAATATTACAATTACGTAACTGTCTTCAACACGGAAAGTATATCTGATAAGTAAAATAAACCATATACTAAAGTTTAATTTTGCTTGTATGTGTGACTGTTACAGAATATTCTTGCAAATTAACATAAAAATAGGGAGCATTCTCTTAAGTGGCTTACGGGTTTTGGATTCCTGATATTGTATGAGTCATTATTTTGTATAAAGTATCTAATTGAAATTTATGCTCATGGCGTAGCTACTACGGTTACGAGCAGTGTAGGCAGCAAACACTTTGCTGCGTACCAGTGATGCTATGTGAGTAGTTCGTAACTCCGTAGCTACGAATGAATTTATAGTAAATTTAAATAGGATGCGAAATATCTGATGCTGGATGAGTCATCTATAGCCATGATAAATTATCTGCCCACATCAAGTTTACTGCTGAAATTTTCGAGTAACCCAAGAAAACATGATCTTCAAGTAGACAGAAACTTTGCAAGTAACAAAGTATATATCGATCAGTGACAAATAAAATACTTTTTGCTTTATCTTTCATCTTGAGAAAAAGTTTCAGATTTACGAGATTTTATATTTAGGTTTTATTTACAGTTGGAATTTTAATCCTTTTCGAGACGTTCTCAAGAAATGAAGGAAGATTGAAGATAGACGGGGAGAAATGTTAATGAGATTTTTTTCTGTGTTCGTAGGATGACTGTGTTATTTTATAGCTAGTAGGTAAAAATGTAAGGATCAAATAAAAGATCCTTTATGCATAGTTCCACATCTCTCATCTGTCGTTTATAGAGATTCACGCTTGCTCGTAAGTCGCGTGTCTTTCCTGGCCGCAATCTTGATATAAGGAGAAAAGAGATCATGGCTGTGATATATTTTCAACAAAGATTTTATCAGTAAGACCTATTTACGCACGTAAAATTTATTTTTCTGGAATGAAATTTTTCGTTCAAGTCCTAGTTCCAGGCACCTAACTGTGAAGGAAGCTCTTTGATCAGGTAGTATTCAAACATTGAATGGTCCTAAGGTTTACTTAATATATAAAAGTTTGTTGAGAGGAGCCTGCTTCTTCATGCTTTGTTAACCTAGTCCTTTAATTTGTATTTTATAAAAATAAATACTTAAAATATTAAGTTGGTTTTGTAGAAACGTTGAGCTCCTTAAGTTCTTAGTTGAGCTGCACGACTACTGACAAATGCGTGCACTGACTGGACAGGTCCCCTCAATCTGTGTGGTTCTTTCATCAAAAGATCATTTCAGGCACCAATCTACATGGTCTTCACATGATCTGATCAAGATTATGTCTGGACTTTAAAAGAAACTGTGACCTCTGAGTTTGTTTCGGCCTTTCTTCTCAGAGTAGTCGGATACGAAACGCCGACCTCATCATTTTTTTTATTTAATATGATTGACGTGTAAAAGTGTTTGTATAAACCTACTAACAGAAATAAATCATTTATCATTTAACAAACAAGACTAAATTTCTAGCAAAAACAAAAAATAAACTACCCACAGTAACTGTTCGTATCGTGTAAAACTCTCAGAGCGCGGCAACACAATGACCATCGTGCAACTCTACGAGCGATCGAAGTGACATTGATATAACAGTAATGGTCCCACTTTCCTCACTTAAATTCTAACAATTGACGTAAAAATAAACAACCCTACATTATATTTTCTTTAAATATATGCTGTGGATAACGGTGTGAGTTTCACATTTATATAATATCTTTGTTTATATTATTTGCGCAGATATAATGTGTTACTGTTTGTTTGTCCCAAATAAATAAAACAGCAATGGTTAATTTACATTTATATAAACAGAAGTGTGACCTTTGTCTCGACGGAACCTTAATATTTGTTTACTGATCGACATTTTCCTTTCAATTGTATAACCTTTTATTTATACATGAGAAACATCGTCATCTGCCGTCAGGTCGGCTTCTAGTCTAACCAGATGCAGCAGAATACTAGTATTATACATGAGAAACAATTATAGATGTCTTCGCCTTCATGCAACTTCTTATGAAATGTAAAACAGAAATGATGTTGTTATAAGAACGTATGAAAAGATTATTTTATATTGCCATTACGTTTTATTAGTTGTTGAGTTATGATCAAGACTCGAATGGGCGGGCATCGAGCGGAGGTTGCAAACTCATTAATCATAGTACGATACTTTATTGCTTCAATGGGGCGCCGATATAGGACCGTTCAATGTGCCTCAATGTAGCGCGGGCGGCCCGCTCCCTCACCGCGCCTATCCTGCTTCACTGTTATGCATTGTGTTTAGCAGGTCACTTCAGTTTCATCGACAACCTTTTTTTTCCCAACTCATCGTCTTCTTTATTTCTAAAGAAAACGATGCATTCAAATGTTTGTGAAGTAATATTCGCTTTCTGCGCTTCTTATACGAAGTTATTAATATAGCTATAGTTATTGATATTTATTTTAGAAGTATGTATTTGTGTGTGTGTATGTATGTATATTAGTATATTATTTGTTTAGTTTTATTAAGTAAATTGTTTTTGATTATATGTATTCTATTTTCTCTTCTACTCTTACACACGGTGTCTACATCTCTTTATCGACTTTCCTATCGCAGGTATGCTGGAAGAGATTTCTTTAGAAATAAGCATCACCTTTGTACGTATTTTTCTGTTCCTTTCTTCTTGTATGTTTATAATGTGTGTACATAAATGGTTAAATAAATAAATAAATAAATAGCTTCAGTCAATTGACGATATTTGATAGAGCAAATGCTAAAAATATATTTTAGAATCTACATATTACATAAATTATGAAGCTTATTAAAGCTGCTCTAAAGCAGTCTAAGACTAACGTAAACTGGATCAAAACTCAACTTCTGTGTTTTGGAGTTAACATTAGGTATTAAGTGCGTGGGTTCACCGCCTGCAGCTCTCAACGCGTTCCAACACCCTTGTAAGGCATGACTTAGTAACCCATTCGAAGTTAATGAGTAACTTCAGAATCCAGGTTATTTAACTTTGAAGTACTTACTTATTTTTCTATATATACAAAAAATCAATAGAAAGTGTAATTGCATGATAAGCTGTACTAATAAGGCATCAGTTTAAGAGATCTACAGGAATTGGTTTTGTCGCCATCTACACAGTGTGGTGGGTCATCACTCAAAGTAAATTCGTGCCATAATCTGGAAAATGAAATATGAGATGATTTAAGAAGTATCTGTTTTGTTGTTTACATTTAATTTCTTCCAAAAAAGCTTTGTTTTCACGTAAGTTGCGTGTGATTACGCCTAATATAGGCGCAGTGAGTGTGGTGTCCGAAACCATCGATCGGCGACCTAAGTACTAAATTATGTAGCCTCCTTACAACCACTTGGGGATATTTATAACAGCATCGATGAGCGGGTTGAAGGGTCATGTTAAAAACAGAAAGGTCACGCTTATTTAAATACGGCTTGTAGGTAAACATCTGCTATAAACTGTTAGAGTTCGTAATAAACATGTTGCTGGGACGTCATATGATATCACGTCAGGGTAATTAATGCATGAGTGGAGGCATTTTGGTAAGTTATTTTTACTTTGCTTATAATAATTTAACAGCAGTTTTCTTCTAGAAGGTCAGTGAAACGGCAAACTACGTGAATAAAATTATAGTCGCTTTCAACAACAATGAATTTGATGTAGTTCACAAGAAGTACCTAACTGGTACCTACGTATTATTAGTGAACGCCTATGATTGTTTGTTGTAGACGCAGTAGATTAGGGTACGGAAACATTAGGTAGTTAAAGGAGAATGTCCTCTTTGTTTTTACAATGAGAATCAAAACTTGCTAATAAAGCCTACCGATATTACCATAATCTAAATGAATGTATGATATAAAAAGCACCAGAACATTGTTTGCATACACAGAATATACATGAACGTATTTATTCAACACATCATGGATAAGCCTAACAAAGGGTTATGATTTGGGCAATCTTGTATGAATATTTGTGTTTACCCATCAAGGATGAATGAGCAATTTTTTCGTATTTCCTTGCCTCAAACCATCTACCACATAAATTACTAAATAGCAGCTAGAATATCGATGTGAGCTTTCTGCGGCACTGGCGAAAAAATCAATGTCTCGAATTTATTTATGTTGGCATGAATACCGCTTATCTTTAATGTATTAATGTATTCTTTAATTTTTAACTTCGTACTAAACACTTTTTAATGTTTACGATTGAGTAAGCATGTGTTTTAGAATTTTGATAATTGGCTCATATTTACCCATAATGTATCGTTTATATTGATTGAGTTCTGTGAACCATATGCGATTGGAACATGCAATAACATTTATTTCTTTTTGTCAAGTGAAGTCAGAGAGGATGGTTGTATTTTCCAAACTTATGTGTTAATATTCATACATTATAGGGGTAAAGTACTTAAGCTGACAGTGCAGTCGGTCGGCGCTGAGTTAAAGTTCGATGCCAAGAGTCGGAGATGCCAAACAATAGGCAATATGCCGCTGCAGCTCCGTGTCTGTGTTATAGTTCCGCCTATTGCTCTGTCGAACTCCCGCGCCGGAAGTCGTTGTGCGCCATGTGGCGGCCGCGCTCGCGCCTCCCTCGATACTCTCTACACAAGCCATAAACTACATCATGAACATACTTTAGTGCCTCTCAAAATTGGTTTTATACTATTACAATTTATTATTTCTAATAAATTGAGGAGAGATATTAAACGACGAATGGTTCGTTCGTCGTTTAAGAAGTCATGTTTTTCGATAAATTGGGAAGAATTTATAAATAAATTGCCTTATTATTGGCAAATATAACTCATACAAACAAATATTACTTAAAAGATTTATCAATATCTGGCATTTTATTTTCTAAAACTACAACAATTCAGTTGAAAAGATTTTAATACGCAAAGTTAGCAATAGTTATTAAAAATTTAGAGATAGCCCACAATGGTCAGTGTCTGGAAGGTTTAATTGTAAATGGAAATAATTTGGTTATAATTAGAGGGCGTACTCGTTGTAATATAGGGAAGTTTGAATGAGAGGCTTAGAAATTGAAAGTTAATTGTGATGTCGGCACTTGTTGTCGTTGTCGCGTGGTAAGTGTAGGGCAGGCGAGGGCGAGGTACTAGCGAGTGGCGAGTGGCGAGCATTCGACCGCAATTTATGCCTCGGCGGCGTCTGGCGCGCCGCCAGACGCCGCCGACACACTCGTTAGCTCCTGAAGCAGCCCACGATCTAATAGTTTTGTCGTCTTTCAGAGACCATTTAATCCGCGTGTTTATATTTGTTGCAACTGGAACTCGAATACAGGTCATTTTATGGTGTTTATGTTTTCTTCCGCTTCTTTCGTATCGCTTTCAGATTCAGAAACTACGTATGCGACGTATGTGTACATGCTATGTACAAACATATTATAACTAAATTACATAGTTAATTAATATTCCTCTGTAATATTAATTAACTAAGTAATTTAGTTGAATATTACACAATAAAGTTCTGTGATCCAAGTTAACAAGTCTGAATGTGATTATACAGTATTCTTAGCGCTTCGTAGCGCTACGAAGCGTCTACGACGGTAATATCAGTTCATTTTATCCTGAAACTAATCTCATAAATTGTCTGTTATGGTAATTTTCATTGTGGTATAGACTTATCTGCTTACTGTAGCTTAATAAGTCTATCAAAATGATTACGTTCTTATTTAGTTTTAAGGTATGTTCACCTCTGTGTAGCGAACGTAAAACTTAATTATGTTTATGTAGAAAGTTTTGGTACTCTTAAATATGGTGACGCTGTGTGAATTATTAAAGTGTATTAACTGAATGAAAAGTATATAAGGCTCCGGCATAAATCTGAGTGACCCTCATCAGTCGCCCAGCTTTGCTCGCTTCTGCGACAAAATGAGCTGATATCCAGATAAACTGCCATGTTATGTGAAATTCTTTGGACAACACCATTTGTTAACGTATGAATGGTGTATAATGCTACTCGTTGCATGGAGTCAGGACAACCCGAACCGCTATTTTAATTGACTGCATCGGTCCCAATAAAAAAATTAAACCCATTTATAAACCATTAAAAACTTTACAATTTTTTTTTATTGAGAGTGCTTCTATACAGTTACTAACACGTATACCATACCTAGATATCAACATCTCTAAATTGTGGAAAAAATTGAACAAACTAAGATTAGAAGATATTTATAGAACTGCTCAAAAGTCGGAGAGATTTTTTTTATTCAATAGTAAAGTTATTCTAGTTTTCCAGTTACTGGGCACTTACCAAGTTTCCAATAGCTATTTATAATTTAACTAGAACGTCGTATTTTAAAGCTAGTTATTTTTCATTTTAATGGTGCGACATGTATATACAGATTGATGGCAGCAATAGGCTCCAATTTGTCGAGTGCTTGCGGTACGGCGCGGCTTTTAAATTACTCGACTAATTGGGTAGATCACGGTGATTTTAGGCCGTACTGTAAGCCTTAATTGGGGTTTCAGGTGTAATCGTCGATCGTCGGATACGTCGAAGCCGGGCTAAAAATAAACTTTATGGATGCGTGCGTGAGGTTTCGAATAACTAAAACGGTACAAAATGGGGCCGTTTCCCTTTCGTTGCTATTCTTGTTAAATTTTTACCCCTTAAGTAGGTTACAGACCAAGTGACTTAAGTGTGTAAATAAGTTCAAACATAACAAAGTTTTTGAGGGCAAACTGTTTTAGTTTTAACACAAGCTATTGTTGCGAAATGTTGACTGTATAAACACACATTCTACTTGAAGCAATGATATGTCTTATAAGCGGTATTTCCTTTCTTTGCGAAACTGAAGTGTTGCACTAAGTAGACTAATTGAAACAAAGAAAAAGGAAATCAGCAGGTCGCTAGGTATATCAGCATGAGCAAGTTTCAAATTAGGACTTAATTAAACGCACACAGTGTGTCCTTCTAAGAATAGACGTTCCTATTCCCGTGGGTGTCGTATAATGCGAGTAAGGTGTTATAATAAGGTGACTTAGCAGTAGTACCATGTCTTCCTACTCACACATGTAGAGCTGGATTTGTAAAGGTCGGGTTGCAACAGCCTAAAGCTGAAACTCGAGATATAATAGATGGCGACATTATGACTGATACCGGCTTAGTGGATAGTGGGTTGTTTCTGGTAGCTGTTGTGATTGTGTACCCAGGATTATTGCTACTCCTGGGATTATTGCTACTGGGCACGCCACAATCGTGGCGATAAGTCCCCTCTTTGAGGAGTGGCTGGAGAGGCGCCACGGCGTCCTCACCTTCCGCCTGACGCAGGTCCTCACCGGACAGGGATGTTTCGGGAGGTTCCTGTTTAGGATTAAGCGGGAGGAAACGCCCGGGTGTCACCACTGTGTGGATCGCCCGGAGGACACGGTGGAGCATACGGTGGAGGTCTGCCCAGCTTGGGCGGAGCACCGCCGTGTCCTCACGGAGGCGATCGGCGGCGGTGATCTCTCGCGTCTGGCCCTGGTTCAGGCCATGGGTCGGAGCGAGAGTGCATGGGAGGCCGTCACCTCCTTCTGCGAAGCAGTTATGCTAGCGAAGGAGGAGGCGGAACGCGTGAGGGTGAGACAAGGTTCGCGCCCTCGCGCCCTTAGTCGCCGCATGAGACGCCCCGGGCGTCGGGAGTCGCAAGTCGATTTCCGGCCACCGTAGGCGCGGGCCTGCGGACGGTGAGCGATGGGTAGCTCGCCGTCCGATAAGGACCAGGCCCGGGTCGACGGCGCGTTGTGTTCCACGCGCGCCTCAAAGAGATGTCAGCACAAACTGACGGGGTCCGTTAGGACCAATGCCTGCCAGGGTTGCGAGTTTGTCCGAAAGGGATATTGTGGCCCTGGCACACAGGCAACGGAAGGAACACGGGTGGGTTTTAGTCAGTAAAAGTCTGACACGCCCTCCCGCTCCGCCCAGAGCGGGAGAAGTTATTTGATAATTTCCCACCCAAAAAAAAAAGGATTATTGCTACACGTTGTTTTTGGTAGTCTTTAGTTTTGATGCTATTAAGGTAGACATTACGCATATACGGAGAGGGAAAATAAAACAGACTTGATACGATCGGCCTGGCTGGATCAACAGCTATAAAAAAAAACGTTTATTTCGACCAACAAAAGGATCATATGCACAAAAAAATTACAAAAATAAAAATAATAAAAACACACAATTATATAGACCACAACCATAGACATATTACAGACTTCGATTGCTCTGTATGTGAGGGTCGTTTTCAAATTTGGGGCCAAAAAGCAGTATATTTGATTTAATTCTCGTAGATTAGATGTTAACGTAGCTTAAATTACTTTAAATCGACGACTTCTTTGAGACGCCTAAGGGCCTATTACAACGACTTTCTTATCACTGTAAATTAAGATTTTTTCTAGATTGCTATATGAAACTAAAACATGTGCAGGAAACTGGAATTTTATTTTTACACTGTTTAATATAATTCTAAAGGAAGGATAATTAACTATTGAGACAATCTTTAGTAACAATAAAATAACATACGAGTATAATTGCTTTTTAAAAGAGTTTGTATAGGTAATTTCATTTTCATTTCTCATACTCGGAAAGTAGTGTTTGTTTGATCTGAGTAGCGGGTGGAAAACGCTGCTTCCAACCCTTGGGCGGGAACGATTCATAGTAATTGCATGAATTTTAAATATAAAACTAAATTTGATTAGGTAGTCTGCGGTCTTGTGAGTGTAACAGCCAGCGTGAATTAAAAAAAAATACCTATTAAGCGAGACGGCCCGCGGCGGTGAAGTGGTGTGTACCATATTTAAAATTTAAAAAAGACTATATAATTTGATGGAATACTAACTCTGTAAGCTGTACCGAAATTCAAAATCTGAGTTTTGACTAATATTTGATTAAAAATGAGTTCAAGCGATTCTGAAATGTTGACCCCAGATTCGGTTAAAGACGAGGCAAATACAGTAATCCAAAATCTTTTGCCAGAAATTTCAAAGGAAAGATATTTGAATACATACTTTCAATGATTTTATGAAGTGGCGAGCAAACAAGAAAATTAAATATTTAAGAAAAACTATATATATTTACTTTCCTTATATTCGAAATGAAAAGTAGAGGGTTAAACACGGGTGAAAGTCACCAATTCCTACTCGGAATATAGCCGCTCTTGTTACGCTTGGGCGTCTAAATACGTCGTATGGCAATTGATTCCTTTCAACCCTTGTATAACAATGTACTTGTTATTAACGCGGGAGTCAGGTGATGTAGGCGGGGGTGATGATGTTCCCTTGACGAGGGAATTTAATTGAAACCACTTTCAGCACTTTTTAAAACGTTATATTTGCTATTTACACACACAATAGTTTAACACGAATTTAAATCACATACGTAAGGTTAGTTAATTGTACACAACACGGAAATACAGTCAAATAAGCATAAAGGATCATTAAAGAGTACACGGAAATACACAATAATAGAGAAGTAAAATAATCCTAAGCTATGATAACTTGACTGCCCTGAGCTATTTATAGAAAATTCGCGACTTGTAAAGCTAACAGTTATGAGGAGCTGTTACTTCACCGGAGACTTGTCGAAGACTGCACTTGCTGACACAATAAGAACTTTTAGAACTGTAAGAACTTTTAAGCGTTTAGAACTTAATTTAATTTGAATTTCTTCTGTATATATGGCTTTGGTCATTAGCTCAAGTAGCGTGTGGGCCCTGAAGGGTTTTAACTTTTCTTCCATACAATGCTACGGGTTACCAAAGCGTGGCTGGGTTTGGCCTTGAGTTAGGTCGCCACCTCAGAATCGTGTTGCAACTTGATTAATCTTACGCAATTGACAATATTATTGCGTAAGATTGATCATGCATGTTTCAACCCGAGTTTTTACCTTGCATTATTACGATCATTATCCAAATGATGATGTTATCAAAATACATGTTATGTTACAATGTTTGTTATCATGTAAAGTGATACGTAACACAATCTGTTACAGCATATCTGACTATGGCATGCTATAAGTAAATAAAACATAGTTACAACTCATGTTGTTGTATTATCAAATCATGGTGCTTCGCCTACATTCCACCCCCTGTAACAGGGTTCAACCGTATTACATTTCTTGGTCTGTGGGAAGCACGATGATCTTAGCTACAGGCCGACGCAGGACCCCGTTTGTAGTTTTAATGTCTACTACACGGATGATGCCGTCACTCCCGTGGTACACTGTTTTTATAACTCCTACTGTACGCACTACGTTGTTTGTTATTGTCGGCACATTATCTGCCCACTTTTCGCGACGTTGCAGCGTTGGGAGATATTCCCGCAGCCAGCGCCGCCAGAACATGTCGGCGAGCGCGTTTACACGCCGCCATTGCCGGCGCGAGTCGACGTCGTCGACGTCGCCTGGTGCCATTGGAGTACTCCCGGACGCCATGCCCAGGAGCAATATGGTTCGCTGTCAGGACCACGGGCTGGTTGTGGTCGTCGTGCACGTAGCTCAGCTGTCGACTGCTCACGATCAGCTTGGCCTCTGTGAGGAGGGTGTAAAGGACCTCCTCACGAGGCGGTCGCTCCTTGAGCGTACTTCGGAGCACGTTGAGGCGGGTGAGTACACGCGCCATAGCGCGTTGTATGCGCGCCTTGGCGCATTGTATGCACACCACGGCGCGTCGCATGCGCACCTTAGCGCGTTGTATGAGCGCCTTGGTGCGTTGTAAGCGCACCTTAGCGCATCGTATGCGCGCCACAGCTCGTCGCAGGCGCACCATAGCACGTTGTATGCGCGCCATAGCGCGTTGTAAGCGCACTTTAGCGCGTTGTATGCGCGCCATAGCGCATCGTATGCGCGCCACAGCTCGTCGCATGCGCACCATAGCACGTTGTATGCGCGCCATAGCGCATCGTATGCGCGCCACAGCTCGTTGCATGCGCACCATAGCACGTTGTATGCGCGCCACAGCTCGTTGTAAGCGCACTTTAGCGCGTTGTATGCGCGCCATAGCGCATCGTATGCGCGCCACAGCTCGTCGCATGCGCACCTTAGCGCGTTGTATGCGCGCCTTAGTGCGTTGCATGCATGCCACAGCGCGTTGTATGCGCACCATAGCGTGTTGTACGCGCGCCCACGATGAATAGCGCTTGTAGTTCAGGGGTGGCGCCACAGGCGCTGTCGTTGCACAGACTGGCTGGCTGCACTCGGGGTCTGCGTTCATCGCCTTGGACTCGCGACACGCCAGCTGCTGCTCCTGTGGACCACGTGGAAAAGAGGGGCCCGAGAGCCAACCTGCATGGCTATCGGGCCAACACAACCTGGTCGCTCGGACAGCTGGGTCGTTCCCCCAGGGTACCCAGCGCCAGTTGCCTCTAGGCGGTGCTACTCGCGCTTTCCCTAGCTTCATGACAATCTCCCTCTGTCTTACGGAGTTATTGCCTACTGGGTGTATGAGCGCAGGGTAGCCTAACTTCTTATTGGTCAGTGACCTGACCTAACCTAACCTAACCTAACCTATACTCACACACTGACTTATTTTTTTAGAAAAACATACTTGTATGATGTTTGTAAATATGTGAACACCACGTATCTATCTAATAATTAAGTTATTTTTCATTGCTTAGTTTTTAATTCGTTTTACCTATTATGGTATAGTAATTTTATTCTAGGTGCATCGTCTTCACATATAATCATATAATTAATGTAATCAAACAAAATATTGTAAAACATTTTTAAAAGAGTACCGGTGGAGTTTCTTGCCCATTCTTCTCCATACGAAACTACCTTTTGGAAGGGGCAACTAGAATCAATTCTATTTTTTTTTGTAAATTTTGACGTTCAAAAGTGCCTCTTATGTGCCTATTTGAAATAAATGGTTTGACTTTGACTTTGACTTTGACCTTATCGAACCTAGGGTCGCCTCTATTGTGCCTATTCCCTGTTTAAGGGCCACTATGTTAGGCACGTTAATTGCTGTGCTAGGTGATGAGGCTGCACCTAGTTTTACGGAACTTGTTTTATATTTATATGGTTCCCTGTGGGGCTTCGCGCCTCGCCACGAAAATAATCGAGCACCTTGACCTTTTGCCCTAATTCGTACCTTTAGGGACTTGTCAGCGATGCCGCCTGAAAAGGCTATAGGGCCTATTCTAGATTTTATTAAAATACTAGATTTTGTTAATAAGTCAGGTCCGGTCGGCAGGTTGTAATTGAGGCACGTTCTATCGGTACCGTACAACCTCTGCCGGGCCTGATTGTAATTGTTAGGTAATTGTGTGTCATTTTGTTTCCACAATATACCTACTTCACATTGCGACTTATCTGTGGTGTGATGGCTAGTGCTGTCCGACACTTGTACCGCCTTTTCAACATCCCTACGTTTGCGCTTATTTTCTGAAATACCTATTGACTCTAGCTCAAACTGTGACCTAACTGAGTTATGTAAGTCAGGGAGGGAGACTGTCATGCAATTGACTACTGCATTAGTACTAGAATTATTAAATGGTCCATGTATGACCCAACCTAATCTAGTAAGAGAGGCAACTGGCTTACCGGATCGTCCCTGCCGGATGTACCGGCCGTGGAGTAGCTCCCAGTTGTCCTGCCCGAGGAGCAGCAGCGGCTTCGCGCCCCTCATCTCCACGCAACCCAAGTCGCTGAGATGGGCATTGTCGCCTATCACTGAGGCGGACACTGTCTGCGTTGGTAGGTTTATGTCTACCATTGTGTGACACTTTATTTTGTGGCACTGACCATTGGGCCCCTTTACGCGCACTTGTACCATTCGCGAGGTTAGGTCCGTCACTCCGTGGCCGCCCGCGGTGTTCAGCGAAAGAGGTACACACGGACCCTCTAGGTCGGTAGCGAGAGAACTGTCTATCAACGATACCGTCGCACCATCGTCTAATAATGCGTAACATTGTTTATTGTCGCTGATTGATACCGGCACTATTTTTAATAACGCGGTTGCTCGCCACTCTCCTATGTTCGTGATGCTTTCTGTTTTCTCAGTTTTCGGCTGTTTATCCTCCTTCGGCTGCTTGTCCGCGTGCAACAACAGGTGATGCCCGTAGCCGCACTTTTCGCATCTACTTGCGCGGCAAAACCTCTTAGGGTGTTTTCTCACCAGGCACTTGAAACACGTGTTTTTATCTTTGATTGTGTCCCAACGCTGTTGCACTGTCAGCTTTTTAAACTGTTCACACTCTTCAATGGTGTGTTTCTTTTGGCATATTATGCACTCTTTCGGTGCGAGGGATTCGTCACTTTGCGTGTTCACCTTTTGAACCCACGGTGGCCTGCTGGCAGCGGGGCGTGCATTGGTCACTGGTCGGGTTTGACCGGCGCCATGCTTTTGTTGCTTCGCAAGTTGTTTGGGTGGACTCGACTCGAACATGTTAGCTTGCGCGTAGTATGATGCCGAGCGTGTCAGGTGTGTCAGGAATTCCGAGAACATTTCTAAGTTCGGTGACACTCTTAAATCCACCCCCTGCGCGTTATCTAGGCCCATCGCAAAGTCACCGTACTTCGTACGTTGTACCGGTGTTAACTTGCTCAGCAGGTCACTCACTAATTGTGGGTTATTTATGTAGCCCTCTGCGTGTATGTTTTTTAATAATGATACACAATTTCTTACTGTAGAAGAGAATTTACCTAGCTCCCGGCAACTCTCCGTCACTCTAGGTAAATCTCGTACTTTCTTCAGTACGCACTGTAGCACTAAGGTCGGGTGACCAAACTCGTCCTCTAACGCACGCATTATATCAGTGGGATCCGTCGACGTCCTTAATAAATCCTCCACTGATATCTTTGCCTCGCCTTGTAATGAGGTTTTTAACCGTGCTAAGTTTTCATGCGCTTTAAATTCGTATTGCCGGGTCGTATCCCAATACATATTTCTATAAGATATCCAGTCGGATGGGTCCCCATTAAAATATGGCAATTCGTAAGCTTGTCTTGGTACCGGCCGTGGTCGTGCCATGCTTGAGATTGCCTCTGCCAGTCTGTCGATTTTACTGTCTCTGTCTCCCGACGATTCTCGCCGTCTCTCTCTTTCACCCGCTCCGTACTGCGTCTGCCGCCGTGTATCCGACTCAAGTGTTGATACTTGAGGTACACTTGCGACCGGAGTGGTAAAGACGGGATAATATTCGGGTAGACGAAATCTCACACCTTCTGTTGACACTGGCACGTATGATGGCGTACTCGGTACCGTTATGTTACGTAAGGGTACTGGCTCAGATGCCCTTGTTATACGCGACACATTTTCATTAGGCACTGACGACGCACGGTATGTATTCGGTACGCGATTCACTCTACTTACAGTTTCAGATGGTTCACGGGGCGCAGCCATTTCAGTGGTCGCGCCTGACACAGCCGGTGTGCGCAATACTTCGTTCAATTGCGGCACCTGGGGCGTTGTATTCACCCACTCTTCCACGCGCTGTGTCGTATTCACATCTGAGTGAGAGTCATCGCTGTCAGCAGCCGCCTCTATTTCGGCGATGTCAGCTTCTAGTCTCTTTTTGACTAAGTTCTCCTTCATTTGCACCAACTCGCGCTCAGCTTCGTATTCGACTCTTTTCCTTAAGTAATCGACTCGGCTATGTTTAGACGAGCCTTTGCTTCGCGGCGATCTATGTCGGTCTTTAGTGGCTGTCTGTCCTCCCTGTGGTCCCTCTGGCGTACTCCTACTGAAGTCGACTACTCGACCACCCGTCAGTGGGATATTGAGGGCAGACGTGGATGCCATCGTTGGTGCAACAGACGGTGACTCTGGTGCCCTTTCGGTGGTCACACCTGAGTCAGAGACCATCTCTTGATGTCTACGAACACTCATTTCCTCCGTTAGCTTACGTAGTTTACTGCGTGTGGTTATTTCGCTCCTTAAACTCATTATTATGTGGTTTTTTAATTAATTTATTATTTATTATTATTAATAATTCCCTCTAGTTGAACCTGATCCGGCTCGACAGGACCAAAATGTTATTAACGCGGGAGTCAGGTGATGTAGGCGGGGGTGATGATGTTCCCTTGACGAGGGAATTTAATTGAAACCACTTTCAGCACTTTTTAAAACGTTATATTTGCTATTTACACACACAATAGTTTAACACGAATTTAAATCACATACGTAAGGTTAGTTAATTGTACACAACACGGAAATACAGTCAAATAAGCATAAAGGATCATTAAAGAGTACACGGAAATACACAATAATAGAGAAGTAAAATAATCCTAAGCTATGATAACTTGACTGCCCTGAGCTATTTATAGAAAATTCGCGACTTGTAAAGCTAACAGTTATGAGGAGCTGTTACTTCACCGGAGACTTGTCGAAGACTGCACTTGCTGACACAATAAGAACTTTTAGAACTGTAAGAACTTTTAAGCGTTTAGAACTTAATTTAATTTGAATTTCTTCTGTATATATGGCTTTGGTCATTAGCTCAAGTAGCGTGTGGGCCCTGAAGGGTTTTAACTTTTCTTCCATACAATGCTACGGGTTACCAAAGCGTGGCTGGGTTTGGCCTTGAGTTAGGTCGCCACCTCAGAATCGTGTTGCAACTTGATTAATCTTACGCAATTGACAATATTATTGCGTAAGATTGATCATGCATGTTTCAACCCGAGTTTTTACCTTGCATTATTACGATCATTATCCAAATGATGATGTTATCAAAATACATGTTATGTTACAATGTTTGTTATCATGTAAAGTGATACGTAACACAATCTGTTACAGCATATCTGACTATGGCATGCTATAAGTAAATAAAACATAGTTACAACTCATGTTGTTGTATTATCAAATCATGGTGCTTCGCCTACAGTACTATTGTGTAACTGGGATTAATACCCTGTCTCTCACCCCGTGCGATCATTGATTGCCATGTGGTTTTTAATTATTGAACGGACCTCAATACTAACAAGTACGAAAATAATACATTTTAAATTCATGAAATTCCTACTTTTTTGGCCCTTATTTTGAAAACGACCCGTGAACCATACAGCAATGGTTCAGGTACTGACAATCGAATCTCTGCGCGAATGCCCTCAGTATGCCGCTGGAGCTAGCCCAAACCCCGCGCACCAGGGATGTACACCGCTGTCGCATAGTAGAATAGAAACAGTTTACATGCGGCTCAGCGAACATCCCTGATGCGCTTCAGAATCGGGGCAGCCTCATCAGCCCCCTTTTTTCTTTGGGTGGTAAATTATCAAATAACTTCTCCCACTCTGGGCGGAGCGGGAGGGCGTGTCAGACTTTTACTGACTAAAACCCACCCGTGTTCCTTCCGTTGCCTGAACCCTGGCAGGCATTGGCCCTAACGGACCCCTTTAGTTGGTGCTGACATCTCTGAGGAGCGCGTGGACACAACGCGCCGTCCTCGGGCCTAGTCCTTATCGGACGGTGAGCTACCCATCGCTCACCGTCCGCAAGCCCGCGTTTTATTATTTTAGTAATATTTTATTTTAATTTGTAAATGTGAGAACGTTGTAGGCTTAATAGACTGTAGCTTTGTAAACCATCTTCTATTTTGTTATGTACTTGGTACTTATTGACGGGCCAACACTGTCCTCCCATACCTATTAACACTGTAACTTGAAAACATTGTACAGGCCCATTATTTTTAAAAAGAGTAACCGTGGAGTTTCTTGCCGGCTCTTCTCCATAGGAAACGACCAATTGGAACAGTGCACCTAGGTTCTGACGGATTATAAGTGCCCATGTAGGTTTATGTGAAATAAAATATTTTGATTTTTATTTTTTATTTTATGTACTACATAGTCATCATCATTTATCTAGCCTTTTCCCAACTATGTTGGGGTCGGCGCCAGTCTAACAGAAGCAGCTGAATACTAATATTTTACTTGTAAAGTTATCTGCCTATCTGACCTCCACAACCCAGTTACTGGGTAATACGATACCCCTTGGTAAGACTGGTTGTCTGACTTTCGGGCTTCTGACGCCCCGTAACGGATGTCAAAGATCTACGAATGACACCCATCCACGGAACAACCGAAGTAATAAGTATTAAGTACTACATAGTAATGTTACCAAAAACATTCTGAAACATTATCTCAGCACCCGGCTTACCTACGCACATAGTTGCTTGTTGACGTTTTCCTACAAGAAATATTATGTTGTTTATTTGATCGCTGACTTTACAACGTTCTAACAGCTAAGCGGTCCCGAGAAAATAAACTTATTTCTTACTTTATGGTTTTACCTGGAGAATTACTGACTTCGAGGAACTAATTCGCTTTAGTACCTACCTATTGGTAAATGTCATATGTATTTTAAATGAGTAGTGCCTTTCATGTATGCTTCTGATGAAGTGGAAGTCTGGAAGAAGCATAGGCACTCCGGTGCAGTCATGAGCAATAGTGTCAAGAAATGGTGAAATTGATGAGTTAATTTAAGAAGAAGATCTTGTATTTCATGTATGTACGTGGTTGTTTGACTAAGTTTGACAACTTAACTTTTGGGGAAAATTAAGATAATTATGTTTATCTGAACAGATCCATTCTGTATCAATTAAAGAGATGTACGTAGTGTGATGTACTGTTTTCTATTAGCGGCAGTACGGATAAACTACACAGAATTAGTTAACTGACTCTATTAACCGATTAATTAATACGCGTAGGCGGAGCAATACATTAAAGATCACTCGAACACATCGGGTAATTGCATCCCACTCGACGCATCACTGTTTGTGTTGCTAGTGATGTAGCATATATTAAGTCAACAACAATACTTCGGGGAACGTTGCAGATTTGAATAAGTAATAAAAAGTTAAATTAGTTAAAATTCGGAATAATTTTATCCAAGCTTTTCGGAATTGGAAAATATCATGAGAGCTTGATGCGTATGATTACTCGTATAAAATATTCAAGAACTTGTCACACCATGGGTATGTCTGCAAACATAACAGTTCAGTTGGATTCTGTCCGAGTCTAAGATTCAGGTTAGTGACACTATCACTGATTTTGACGTATCGAAGCGTAAGTTTACGCTAAGTTTGTCTATGTATCTTACCCCGCGGAGTAAAATTATGAAATGTATGGTCAATCTGAAGTTTATACTGGTTATAACTTGACTCCGCGTTTATTGAGGGGGTTAGCGTATGACACTGCTCACGACAAAAAGAAAACAAGCGTGAAAAGCTCTCCTGACGATGAAAAATGTACAGCATATTTTTTCTGGTTTACGAGGTGTACTTTACGATTTGGCTAGTTACGGTCGGTACGTTTGTTATTATAATGTGTCACGATCTCATGTCGAAGTTTGGTGGGATGCGAGAGGTTGGCGGGGTGCGCGGAGAGGGGGTGCGAGCACCTGCGCAGGATGCACCCGCGTGCAGTCAGCGCGCCAGCCAGTCTGGCGCCTATCAGCCGCCCCCGCACCCCCCTCCAGCACCTCCTCCCCTCCCCCGCGCTCACCCACCGTACGACTCCCACGCCCGCGTTTGTTTTCAACTTTGATTGATAATTTGTTATTGGAGTGCGTATACCGTTTCGAAAACACTACTACGTTTCACTCAACTTGTAGGTAATCGTAATAATAATATTTATGGATCAGAAGGATACATGGAGAAGCAGAAGTAAAAAAAAAATTTTTTTTCTCTTAATAATTATGAACATGTAATTAGGATTTTACTTTTAAGAGATTTTAGCAAATAGGTACTCACTTTGGGTCTGCCTAAATTCTTCTTTATATTAATTTTAACCATGTATTTTAATAAACAGATAATGTAGGTAGGTCCTCCAAAACCCATTACCTTCCAAAAACATTGGAGCTTTCTACTCAGTCTTGTTAGAAGTACGTATAGTCGCAATTGCTTTACCACACTAAGGTCGAATGTCTCTTGCAAGTCATAAAACGTTAAGGTCTATTTTAGTTTTAAGACTAATGTGACAGTGAGATAGTTTCAACCTTAGTGAAGTTTCAATTTACTGGGAGCTTTAGTCATAAGTGGTAAAGCAAACACTTGACAAAAGTCAAAATAGATTTTCTTCTAAAGATTCCTTTGAAATTAGAAATATCTAGGTTTAAAGAATTTATTTCTCATAAGAACTTAGATAATAGTTCACTTATAATGAGATACATACCTACCTAGTGCTTACATCTAAGTAATTATAATTATCATATTTATTATTATATCTAGGTACATGAAATCAATAGGCTCATCCCCTATTACATGGGACTTAAACCCAGCTGGAGAAATGTGAGTGTACTATAGTGTACACTTCTGCCTAACCCTTCAGGGTTTATAGGCTTGTGTTATGTTATATTATAAAATCAATGTTCCATTTTTCTGAGAATATACTTCAGCGTGTTTACGAATGATTATATGCCATTGCCGAACATTTTGCCTAAACTAATCTCTAATCTGGGACTTCAACATAATTGGCGAAACGTGGGTGTACCTACTATAGGTATACCTCTGCCTAACCCTTCGGGGATTACAGGCGTGATGTTATGTTATCTCATAATATTAACAATATAAAAGTACCTACATAGAAATATTTCAAACACTAGATACTTTTTATTTCTACACTTCTAACTAAGGATCGGTAAGTAGGTAAGTACCTACCTCCAGTGTTTTGATGTTTTGAGTATTTTCATTCAGTTAAAAAAAAAAAACGTAAAGCTGTCTTGATCCTTCCGATTACGTTTATATATTCGTATTTTCACTTATGCACTTATTTGACAGAGCGCGCGAAGCGAGCGAAGAGTCTCTGCTTCAAGTCGCAAAATTTGCTTTCCTCGGTTAGTTTGTTGCTACTCCTCTACAGGTCGTATTTTACCACCGATCTAGACGAAACTTGGTATACAGGCTTTACGACTTTTTTTGTCGTCGGGAATTTGATGTACTGCCTCCAAAAAGCGGCAAAAAGGGGGTTACTGGATATCTTTGCCTTATGAGATCCGATTTCGATGGTTCTTTTTTTATTTGAAAGGTAGTAACTTTAAATTGATCTCATAGTTTGGTGAAGATCTTCGGTGTGTTAAGCAGAATAGCTCCTCAAAATGCAGTAAATTGCCCACTTTTAGATTTGTACTACTGGAATCGGCCCTTTAACTACTAGGTAGGGATTGATGGAGCACCTGGGACCACCTTCTCATCACAAAACTAGGCTGAAGCGTTATCTCTGCCAATTAAAACTAATTAGTTATTTTTTCTAGCTGGCTTACAAATTTTTACTCATAACTTTTATTTACATACAATTAAGTTTATCATGTTTTTTGTTTTTTAAAACATGGTAAACTTAATTATTATAAAAAGGATGTGCTCACTAGTTCTAATGTTTACAGAACTACTAGTTTATTTAGACATAGTTATTACCTAAGTTACATACATCTACATATTTACTACTCCCCAAAATCGAAACCTAACGTTCTCGACGTATCTCTTTCTAGCAGCTACATGAATACTGAAAAAAACATACCTGAATTTTTTGTAGATAATTGAAAAAATCGATCGCATCTTAAAGTGGTGAAGTGAGATCAACAAACATTACAATACAGTACAATCAGCGATCGTGTTAAAGCGCTATTCACTCATTCAGTAACCGTCACAAGGGTAATTACAGGTGGGAAACTATGTACCGAGTACTCGTAATTATCTGAGGCTTGATTAGGTACCTAATCTTAAAACACTACTTATGTACCATTAAGACGGATTAGGTGAGCGTAATCCGTCTTAAAACGGCCATACATAAGTAGTGTGTGTATATGTGTTTAACCTCCGCACTCACAGACTAAAGTAACGGTTGCTTAAGAGTGGCCAGTGGTGAGGAAAATATTAGGGGTCAATATTAGGCACAACTATTTTGGATTGTTGTCTATTTTCGAGTATTTAATCGCTATTTAATGATCGCCTACGTTAACGAACATTTGTAAGTGCGGCTATTTGTTAAATTATAGTATCTAGGTATTAGTAAGTACCCAAGGGGAGAAGTTTACCTGACGCGGGATCAATGATATATTCCAACAAAACTCTGAATTCAAGTAACAGTAAATATGAGTGTTAGCCGAAATTTTATGTTCTATGTTTTTGTTATGGGTCATAAATCATGATTCTGTGACATAAAACGTGAAATAAAACCGGCTGCCGGACATTTTGTGGGTAACAATTGTACATATTTATTTTTGCATTTTAATGTCTTTATGAGACTTTATTTATTATTATATCATGTGATAAAATTGATATATTAACAAAAAATTCTCTTCACGAAGTATACTGTAGTAACAACATGTAACAGGTAATAAAAATATTCATACTCGTATTGTTCCTACCTACATAGTTCAATATACATATGTATGCTTTATTGAATGAATTAGGTTATTAAATGGATTAAGGGTGGGGTGTGACGTAGTTGACGTGACGTCAGGTAGCTATTGCGCCATCACTGCCAAAAAAGTGAGTCAATTTCTTGGAAAAACAAAGTCGCTTAAAATGATAACGTGCGCCAAATATTTAATATACTAAAACATTTTTTTTAAATTACAGTTGGTTGATAAATATTTGACGTTGGTTTTCTCCACGTTATTTGTGTTAGGGAATAGGTTTATTGGATTATGTTTGAGATTCTTATTGTAAGCTAATTTGATTCCTATCGATTATCATAGCGATTGAGATCTTTTCTTTTCTTCACCAACATTCCAGGCTGTTTTAGATTTTGTCAGATTGTTCAGTTCTTATAATATCATTAACTAAGTATTAACCCTGAGACTGAACTGAGCCGATTTCGACCGGCCGAATTGTGACCCGATTGTGGCCATTTGATTTTCCTAGCCAGGAATCAGAAAAAAAATCCCAGTTCTCGGAAAAAGTTGTGTTTGCTTTCTAGATCATTCGTGATGTTATTATTTTAAAAGAGCTTTGATTTAACTCAAACTTGTTTGCATGCACAAGAAATTCTACATCAAAGTTATCCGGACGCACAGAATTAAGTTCAAGAACAAAGCTACGAAGCACGTGTGTTCCCATCATTCTCTGCTACGAGAGTTTATTTTAAACTGTTTTTCTTATATTTACCTCACACGAAATTGCTTTTTGTGACGGCGAAAAATCACAATATTATACAAAATGCCAACTCTAGCACAAATTACCACTTAGTTTGCAATATCAAATGAAAACGTTTTAAAAACGCTGTGTGACCAGCGTTTTTTAAAACGTTTTTATTCGATAATTTTAACTAAAGGTTTCAGAAATCTCAGCCCGTTAGGTTAAAATTTGTAAATAAAGCAAAAGTATGTCATTAAGTATTAGATTGTATTATTTTTTCACCGCTTGACCTCGAGATTAGTGAATCTCGACTAGTCCGAATAAAATAATTTCTGATAAAAACCAACTGTCTCTTAAGATACAGGTTTACCTAGTTTAAGAGGCAGGGTTATAATTATATCTACTTGAGTTCAAATATTAACAAAGAACCAGATGTTACAATGTACACTATTTATAATGCATCACCTTTGTTCCTATCTGTATTGGCAAATAAATTTATCATTTATCATTTATTTATTTATTTAACTTTGGTAGGTACCAAGCGAGATCGCACTAAAACTGTCGCCTCCTCCACAAGTTTTGTAGCCCATATAATTAATTATAAGTATATTATTCTCGTATCCTGGCAAGATGCCGCACTGTTCGTTACGCACAACCTGTACTTACAAGGCTTTCTTGAAGTCCTCAAGAGCGCTAGAATATCTTTGGTTTGAAGCCAAGTACTTGTTTCTTTCCTTCTCCGCGATTTGTAAAGTTACAAAACCTGATTTTCATATTCCCTACGAAAGCTAGCATTTTACGTGTCTCAAAGTCTAAACACACAGAATTTGCTTTTGTAATATTAAGATACTTTAAAATCATAACACGAAAAGCTCATTTTCATTTGAGCGTTTCTAGGGTATCATTTTACGAGTAAACTTTTATAGAACGTACCTATGCGCTAATACTCCGTTTGAAGTTAAATAAAAAGCAGAACGCTTTGTTTACTGAGGTTCCTACGCACTTTTTTTTTTCTAAAACGTTAGCTTTATTATTCAGGAACGTCTTTCATATTTCCACGAATGTTTTTGGCACGGACTTTATTTATGCCAAGCTAAAGGATTACAGACTTTTTAACCTCGATAAAACGAGTTTTTAATTTTCAAAGTTTATTGTTATTTTTTACTGCATTTTTAATGGCCTATGGCAGATTAAAAAGCCTGGAATCTGGACTGACTGATGGTTTTTATAGAAAAAGTTACCTAAATACCCCATATCGAGCTTTAGGTAGCAACCCTCACACAGATATTAGTGACAGAGATAACGCTCTACAACGCCGAAATTATCATAATTTGACTGTCTGTCATATACTCCAATTTAACAAAATATTTATATTTATTTAATACCAGCATCTGTTCAGGTCACTTAGAAACACATAAATTCTTTATTTAATGGGAAACGAACTAGCGACAAGTACCAGCGGCGGTCAGGGCGAATGCAATAATTCAACAAATTCTAAAGAAACGCGTAAAATATCAGATTTCTAATTTCAATTCACAATGCTAGTGCCTCAACTAGCTACGGCCATAATCATATTCTGCGAAAGTATGGGGGAATATGCGCAAAAACACCACATTCACGTGGTGTTTTTTAGGGATTTAGGGGACTGATGTATTAAGTCATGGCAGTTGGTTTAAGTCATGGTGGTTGGTTGGTTGGGCAGCAGCGTTCTTTATGCATTTTAACACCATACTGCGATCGCCAACCCGCCTGCCAAGCGTGGCGATTATGGCAACCCCTCCCAAATGTTGGGGGAGGCCTATGTCCAGCAGTGGACATCTTTCGGCTGAAATGATGATGTAGAGTTGGTTTAAGACCACAATAGGGTGGGGTCGACGTAGTCTAGGCTAGCAGAAATAGAACTTAGTCGATATCAATCAGACTATGTCTCTATGGAGAGATCGTGCGCGAGTGTTATTTAATACTTAATAGGTGTCGTTTTAGACTAGGTAATTAGCGTGTAAAAGGCGCGTGAATCTCAGTGTGTTGAACGAGTGGGTGAGTGTTTACTATATTATTCCTCCCTGTTCCTTTCTATGATATGATCGAGATATCCTACACATGCGTTTGGTTCTAGGCACTCGGGAAAGCCTTCTATACAGTGTGACACTTACCAACAGACTTCTTTTTTTTTATAATAATATAATAATAATGCTTCTTTGTAATTGTTTACGAACACAAATCAACCAAATGTTAGTGATGGTTACCTTCTCCTTATTGGACTGAGTAACTGTAGGATATTTTGCATTGTACTTAATGTACGCTCACTTCCCGGGAGGGTAGGCTTCATCAAGGTCACCTAAGTTGGGTTGATAGTTCGTTCTAAGGAACGCTAGGAATAGTGTCTCGTAAAGTCTCGTTAAATCACACCCGGCCAACCGTAGGCCTCTTACTGATACAAAAAATAATATTTATCTAGACACGTAATTTGGATACTATACAACTGCCGAGCACGAGGTCAGGGGTTCGATTCCCAGGTCGGGCAAAGTATTATTGGGTTTTTCCAATCGGGAATTTCTCAGTTACAGTCCTAAGTGAATTCTGAATTTGTGCCCAGTTAAAGGCAATAGGCTCGCCCCTATTATATGGGGCCTAAACATAACTGGTGAAATTGTATGTAGGTGTACAATAGGTAGGTACACATCTGCCTAATCCTTCGGGGAATACAGACGTGACTATGTTATTTTTATAAAACATAAATACATACATTAACTTACGTCTTTTTTCCATGGGGGTATGGGGTAGGGAGAAGCTATAGAACATCACCTGTTACGCTACATATTATATATATAATCCTTTTGTTTCGTTTACGTTAATATTATACATCTGGTCATACACGCATGCCTGTTCCGAGTACTTCCACACCTGACCTTTCTGTAGAACATCACCAATTAGTTCACAATATGTCCTCCTAGGGCGTCCCCTCCCAGCGTTTCCACTCACATCTGCCTTGTTAGTCGCCGTTCAGTCATCCTCTCATCGTTACCAAACCATCTAAGCATACTTTTTTTTTTCTTTGAGAAAAACTGGAATTTATGAATCAAACGGTTTTCCTAGGAATCACTATAGACGAGAAACTGGGGAACCAACAATGGGGACCACATATAACCTCTCTGGCGGGGCGGCTAAGCTCGGCCGCTTATGCTGTTAGAAAGATAAGACATCTAACAGATATAGAAACCGCGCGTTTGGTTTATTTTAGTTACTTCCACAGCATTATGTCGTATGGCATTTTACTGTGGGGTCGGGCTGCTGACATTGAGTCCATCTTTATTTTGCAAAAGAGAGCTGTCAGAGCAATTTATAATCTCCGTCGCCGCGAATCTCTTAGGGAACTATTTAAAAGGATTAATATTATGACGGTACCTTGCCAATTCATTTATGAAAATATTATGTATGTAAGGAAAAATGTACATATTTTTAACAAGATAAGCGATAGACATAATTTTAATACTAGAAATAAAGATAAAATAGATCAACCATTTTTCAGATTATCTAAAGTACATACATCTTTTATGGGGTACTGTGTTAAATGTTACAACAAAATACCTTGTGATATATTGAAATTAAATGAGAGAAAATTTAAAACACATATTAAAAGTACACTTTGTAAACAAGCATATTACAAGTTAGAGGATTATATCCAGGACAGGAGTGCTTGGAAACGTGCTGGTCCAGCTCCATAGGATAATCTAGAGTCTAGACAAAATCAAACTGATTGCTATTTTTATGGTAAAATCTGTTATTTTTATGATATTGATTTTACATTCTGTGATAACCTATACTCACACACTGACTTATTTTTTTACTTTTTTTAGAAAAACATACTTTTATGATGTTTGTAAATATGTGAAAACCATGTATCTATCAAGTAATTAAGTTATTTTTCAATGCTTAGTTTTTAATTCGTTTTACCTATTATGGTATAGTAATTTTATTCTAGGTGCATCGTCTTCACATATAATCATATAATTAATGTAATCAAACAAAATATTGTAAAACATTTTTAAAAGAGTACCGGTGGAGTTTCTTGCCCATTCTTCTCCATACGAAACTACCTTTTGGAAGGGGCAACTAGAATCAATTCTATTTTTTTTTGTAAATTTTGACGTTCAAAAGTGCCTCTTATGTGCCTATTTGAAATAAATGGTTTGACTTTGACTTTGACTTTAAAAAAATTTTGTCTTTTTTAAACCGAACCGTTGTTATCAAATCATTTTTAGCATATCATTCATAGCAAGCAACACATTTCTGCTTCTTTTGCCACACCAATATTCACTTCCATATTTAAGCGCGGGTGCATATATAAGCACACCATTGTGAACAGCCAGTCGAGCCTTTCGGGCATTGACTGGTTGGTCACAATGGCTTGTATAGCATAATTTACTTTATTTCCCGTATTTACTCTTTATAAAACTTCCCTCTATTCTACGTTTGTAATTGTGGTCTCAACAGCCAAAATATACAGAAACTCAGGACTGTTGACGCGGGAGCAAGCAACGTCAAGTCCGTGTGAGAAGCAATTAGTCCTGAAATCCACTCCGCAGTTTTCGGGAAGGTGAGGATGCCATGGCGCCTCTCTAGCCACTCCTCAAAGACTTATCGCCACAATTGTGGCGTGCCAAGTGATGGCCCCTAACATTTACAATTTCAAATTGCTGTGATTCCGTACTCTGTGGTTCCATCGTTGCAGTTCACAATGTTCACATGAATTACAGTGTAGTAAAACCGTTCGCTACAGATTGTTAGCTGCATTTTGATACGCTGTGGAGTGTGGGCTCGTTCATATGTCAATGTCGTATAGGTACATCAACCGCATGTCGTTAGTTTTGCGGACGTATTGTTTTACTTTGTGAACGGGACTACTGCCAGTGGTCACACTGTTTAACTTTTCAGATTGTCATGCTTTTGTTTTTTTAAACGTCCATTTTTGACAACAGTGTTTTGATGTTTTGATCGATTTGGTTCCAAACAAAGAAAACGGAGCGAAATATGTTTATAATTGAAACCTATTTTTCATATAGTGAGAACGAAGCTTTTTTGTATTGTGTCCATAGACATGTGAGTTCTTAATTACCTTAGTACGAGTAGTTATTAACCGGCACATCAAAGGTAATTTCGGCTTATTGTATTATTAATTCTACCGAAGCCGAGTGAACCTATTAATGTTATTGCAATTTAGCTATAAACTTAATTATCGTTTCAATCTGAAATACACTACACTCGACTACTATTTCGTAGTAACCCTTATTTAACGGTAATGTAATTATTTTAGTCTTACCGTCTTATGCTGTACTTATCATAGCATAGAGACGATTAATAATATCAGAGTAGTTACTATATTAAAACGCTAACTGTAAGTATACCATTGTCAAGACACCAATTAAAAGAACAAAAAAAATGATTTAAGCTCGATGTGCCGTCATTTTGCTACGGCCGCTTCTAAACTGAGGGATTCAGTCCTAATTCATTTAATATCGCATTAGGGCAACCTGTAAAGGTAGATTTAAAGTGAAATAAATAAATCAATGTCATTATCAATAGCAATATTATACTGTATCTCACAGCATAATGGTCCTATTGCGTCAGTTATGCTGTGTCGCCATAAGTACGTAATACCATCACCTACATTTACTTCCTACGCAGGTAATTAATACATGCGCTTCTCTGATTGCATGTTACAGCCTCTGGCCAATTAAACGCCGCTCCATCCAATTACCTTGCCTTTAACCACACATCCGAATGAATGTTTTATTTTACTACGAAAGCACCTCACTTAATAGCATTTAAAGAATAATGGAAATGTTTTGGCTCTCATTTTACCAAACTTCCGCTATTTGTTTCAAAGAATATTTTCTGAAACATAAATCGTTACAGAACTGTGACGAAAGAGTGACTTGTAACGGCTTCAAAGTATTAAAATACCTATTAAATATAATGTTTTTAAGTTTGGAGCTCTTTAGTAACTTTGCTCATTTAATGTAAGCGACAGAAAAATGTTCGAATTATGAGTGCTTACAAAGGCTCAACATGAAAAGATAATTGTTGGAAAGATGAGCATAATCTCATATTAATGAGCAAGTCTTTGTCTAGCCGAGTAGACAGATCGAATATAGGTTTACCTACCTAATCGGTAGCAATCATAATTATTTTATGCATAATAGTATGAGTTAAATCGGTTATTTTGTGTTTTTATGCGT
This sequence comes from Tiliacea citrago, assembly GCA_963921375.1. NCBI lineage: Eukaryota > Metazoa > Arthropoda > Insecta > Lepidoptera > Noctuidae > Tiliacea > Tiliacea citrago. Next base: position 12,340,847 of record OY992793.1, on the reverse strand, counting down.
GGTAGGACAAATAAATATGAAATGTTTGAATAATTATTTCAAGCACATTTGCGAGACTTTCACGTACAAAGTTGTTAAATATGTTGTTATAGACTTAGATTAGTAGAAAAGTAGTCCGAATTACGAATGTAAGAGAGAGGGCGAGTCCTTGAGTGACCTCTAAGAGACAAGCGAGGGTGGCCGCCGCCTCGTTGTTTATATACCTACTTAAATGAAATTATCTCCTTTAACCTCAGTTAGAAATCAAGAAACATAAAAGGTCTTTCTACTTTGTTATTTTTTTATGTTATCCCATTCCATTGTTCTATATAAGGTGTATCTATTCATACACGAAATCTCTTAAGGGGTCATTGTACTCACCATTATGAACAACTTTTACTATGGGACTAAACCTTAAATCGCGAAAAAAAAATCAGCTGTTCCCTACATTTATGTTCCCATAACTCGTCAAAATATAGGGAACAGCTGATTTTTTTTTCGCCATTTCAGCTTTGGTCCCATATTAAAAGTTGTTCATAATGGTGAGTACAATGACCACTTAAGAGATTTCGTGTATGAATAGATACACCTTATATATCTATTAGTTTACCTAGTGCAGTGTTCAATACTGCAAAATGTAATACTGACCATCGATGAAAACATCACCTAAATAAAAATAGCGAGAGTGCTCTCGCTATTTCTTTGAAATCCGCATCGTATTTCTACATTTATTCATCTTTTATAGCTTTATTTTTATTCATGAGAGCCTTGTACTAATTACTTGAAGTAATTATACTTAGTTCTCTGAGAACAGTCAGATATCGGCTTTTTGTGTATTATAATATTATGTAGGTATTTTGTAAGAGTATGTAGATACATTTGAATTGCAAAACATTTGAAACTTTGAATTACTAGAATTATTTAAATTTTTAGTTTGATGTTGGAATTGATGTTAGCGTAGGTATTTATATTTGTAAGTCTGTGTCATTTCATGTGAATAATCTAAAACAACGAAAAGGTCCTTCAAAACAATAGGTATTTGTACCTAAATGGAATAATAGATATTTGTACTGAAAACTTAGAAAGGATTTCCTGATTTTCTATCAGTTTTAATATGTTTTACATATTGAGGATTGGGATACGCCGCCGGGTAGGTAACGTATCACAACGAATCCTTTGATCGTCTATTGTGTGTTCATTATCCGCCGAAACCTGAGCAAAACACGTAAAATAGAAGAATTTAGACCCACCATCAAAAGGGTAAAAGATAAGTGTTAAAGGATATTTAAGGGCAGCTTACCTTACCAACGTAATGTGTAAATACGAGGAAGAGAGGTTTACCATTTATTCATACAAGATTCGATAAATAATCATTCTTATTTTTGATCCTTCTTCATTAGAAAGGAAAATTCAAATTCAAAGGAGCCGTTCACAAAATGTATGGGGCTTGGTTCTAAAATAATTGAAAATATCTTCTGACCTTTATAAGCTGAAAGAGGGTAATTATTTTGATGTCTTTGGGCATTAAATTTTTTTACAGCCGCCCGTTTTTTAAAAATAAGTGTTGAAAAATAAAATGTTTGCATCACTAACTACAAACATTATTTATATTTTAGTTTTTTTAATTTTACGAAAAAACAGTTTTATCGCTCAAACTGTGATAAAATGTGTGTCTCAAGTCATGTCACGGTAGGCCGTGCCTGCCCCGCAGGACACGGCTTGATATTTACAGCTTTGACTTTTTTTCGACACGTTTTGTTATTGCATTGTCATGATAATCAATATTTTTTGTCTTAATTTCATGGAGCTGCAGCTAAAATTATAATAAAATCTCAAAGTATTTATAAGAAACGGAAACTTTAGCCACATTTAAAATAATTATATTGCATAGAAATGAATAAATAAAGACTATGTGCGTTTTGTTTGTATTGAAACACTTTTCACTTTTTCACAAAAACTGGCGCCTGAAAAAATGAGATATAACTATAATCGAGTAGCATAATAAATAAGGTACATCACATTAGCGTTTAAAAGTCTCCGGAATATTATACCACTTTTGACCTCTCCTTTATTTATTTTGGGACAACTAGATCCAAAGGTCCAAACCTGGGCCTGGGTTGGGACCTTTACAAAATACAAAAACTTAGAAACTATGATACTGTAATAAATATTACTAACATAGGCGGTAATGTGGATACTTATTCATGAATTACATACCTGAACGGTGTTTAATCAAGGCATGGGCGTAACCTGCCTTATTTACCAATGAGATTACTTACTAAGCTTCCTTTAATATGATGCAAGTAATTTATTGAAGAATACCATACACGATGAAAATTGTATTAACATTGTTAATAGCCGCGAGGGCGGAATAAAATTTTAATATTTAACAAGCAAAACGCCTCCTGATTACTTTTTAACTAGATAACATTGTTATTAGTCAAATTGTATCGATTTGTTGAAGTATAGGTAGATTTTGGTAGAGATAAACTACGATAACATGGCTCGCCCCTCCAAATTACTGTTTCAATGTGTGTAGTCACATCCTTACGAAAGAGTTTGTATGTAGTTGTAAGTACTCGTAATATCTCACTTATTACCAGATTTGTTGGTCAACTAATCATAACTAACCAATCGCGCAAGACAACACACGTGTCGTTTTCATAGAGTACGTCAGTGCAGCGCCATACTAATAATAATTAGCGATTAATGACGCCACTAGTCGAGCGACAAATCCGTGATTTGTTTTTGTTTGACCTGACGGCCGTCTCATTACGCACGCATGCGTACAAATACTTTCAAACGTTTTGAATTTTGGAGGGGCGGGCCATATTATGAGTACCGTAGTTAATCACTATATCCTAATCATTATCATTAATATTATAAATATGAAAGTGTGTTTGTTTGTTCGTTACGCTTTAACGCTAAAAGGGCTGAACGGTTTTGAATGAAATTTGGCAAATGGGTAGATATGACCTGGATTAGGACATAAGTTACTTTATATCCCGGTAGTACGTTCCCATGGGATAATTGCGGACTTCGACGCGGGTGAAGCCGCGGGCAAAAGCTAGTAGTTTTTATACATGGCCAAATTAAATTAGTTAACGAAACTCCGCAGACGTGATGGGTATCAATACCTAAACACAACAAAATAAAAAAGATTTGATGATTTTTTTTTTGGGGGCACTGACCGCTGGTATTTTTTTTATACTAGAAGTGAGAAAAGTGTGAGTGTTGAGTGTGTGTTGTGTTGAGAATGTTGAGATATCGATACCCATCACGTCTGTGAAGTTTACAAAAAAAAAAACTGATTTTTAACCTGATTTTTTGAGTGACTACACTACCGACAGTAGATGACCCCAAAAATATATTATCAATTTAATTATTTTTTTGTTTTATCATGTTTAGATATCGATACCCATCACGTCTGCGGAGTTTCGCTAGCTAATTTAGTTTTGACCCTGTATGTGGCGGTAAATGTGGCACATCGAGTATTAGTCTAAGTTCGGCGATGTAGAGTTTCGTCTCTGTCATTCATTCCCGTGTGAGGCTCTCTCTCTCAAGCTTATCATTATAATATAAATATAATATATCATTTTAATCTTACGTTTTTGAAAAGGTTCATTTTGCGGCACTTATTTTTTAATCTATCTATGATTGTGTTAGTTTATTTCTGTTTGACTCGCTTAGGCGCATAGATTTCTAACATAATTTCTTGGGAGCACGTCAACACTCTCTAAGGAATACATCGCCCCTTACATGTTTCAATCTTCGGTAGAGCTTAAGGTTGTTCATAGTCTGTTAGGAAGTCAGTCATGGAATAGTTTTTATGTATAAGAATGTGCTCTTTGTTTTTTACCATCATATAGTTTGTAATTGTATTAAAACCACCACGAAAGAGCTTATGTTCCTCGATGCTCCAATTTAATGTATTCGACAGTCTTGAACTGTATCTCAAACAGAGACTAATATAGTCTGTGAATACAACCGTATTGATTAGCCACATGGTTCTCCATTAACCGTGTTCACTGTTCCTAATCTAACCGTAACCGCTATCGTTTAGCTCAGTTTGAAGCGAAGTGCACAGGGTAACTAAGTAGCCAGGCCTTAGGACTATAATAGTTGGCAGTAGTTAAAAAATGGCACGAATTTGCAAATAGCGCCATGAGCGTAAGGTGAAAATTAGTACTACATCTTTCGTCTCATTTTCTCTTTAATAATAAGTGAGATAAACATATTGAGTATAAGCGCTTCTAAGGAGGTTCGATAATTCAGCTTATTTATTCTCGTAATGTGAAACTGCTTGGTGGAATTCTTATATATTTTTTATGGAAATAAAAAAAAAACCGTAAAGGATACGCACGGCACTATACGAGTACAACGGAGTATACGGTAAACATGTACTTAGGGTGATAATACCTATTTTACCGCAAATCCCGTTGTTAGGTGCGTAATTTTTAACTTTTGAACATTGTATCCAGGCTTTGTAAATGCATTTTTTGAGCAAATATGTTGAAAATGATTTTATTTCTGAAAGTAGGTTTGTACAAACCCTTTTACACGTCAATCATATTTTTTTAAACTAGATAAGATAGGCGTTTCCTATCTGACTACTCCGAGAAGAAACGCTGAAACAAACTCAGAGGTCACAGTCTCTTTTAAAGTCCAGACAAAATCTTGGTCAGATCATGTGAAGACCATGTAGATTAGATTGGTGTCTGAAATCGTCTTTATATGATACAGCACTTGTACACGTAGCAAGAGCAACTATAAGTAAGGAAAAACATTTGTGTAACCTACCTTATCGTTTATGGCTGTTATCTACAACATGTCCCGGAATTAACGCACAACCTCTTAAGGGGCCATTGTACTCATCATTATGAACAACTTTTACTATGGGACCAAACCTCAAATCACGAAAAAACAATCAGCTGCTCCCTACATTTAGAAAAGAAAGAAAAATTGTTTATTCTGCACAAACAAGACACACATTACAAAAATAAAAATTAATAATATATAAAAAAATTCAAAAATACACACTCTAATACAAAGTAGCCCATAGTACAATAATACTTTAACAGGATAAATACTCATTACATTTATGTTCTCTTTGCTCGTCAAAATGTGTGTGTACAGCTGATTTTTTTTTCGCGATTTCAGGTTTGGTCCCGTAGTAAAAGTTGTTCATAATGATGAGAACAATGGCCTCTTATGAAGTTGTGCGTTAATTCTGGGACATGTTGTATATGACTCACGTAAAAAGAAACTACCGATTTTGACCGTTTAATAAAATCTCGTCAGTTCGGGATACCGTCGCGATGTGGTGGATCACTCTTAAGGATTCCCTTGAGTATGTTAGTGATTGACGTAACCGTATTGATACTACTCGGACATGACATTATAAAACTCTCTCGAAAACGATTTCAATTTAGCACACATGGTATTACTAGGAATTGTTAGAACAGCAACTTCATTGAAAATTCTATCTTTATGCTGCTGTGGTTTATACATGTTTACTTGTTGCCCAGTTGAAACACGAGTAACCTAGCGGTTGAAAGCATTTTGTAACGATAATAAAGTTGTGCCGCTGCTGGAGACGGGATCAAGAGAAGGTAGACTGAGAGTCGCCGCGGCGCAAACGATGTTTACCCGGCACAAGTACACACACCGCACTGGAAATATAAATATTTTCCATACCAAGACCGCTGCGCCAAATTGTACATAGGTCATGTTTGTACGTTTTGTTGCGCGCTCTTAAAATTACCGGATGGATGAAGCAACGTTTACTGTACACGATGATGCAAATCAATATTCATTCTTGCAAAATGTTACTAAAGAAACGTTTGTTCAATTAAATTTTTCCAGTTTTAAACTGGAACAATTTAATTTTGCAAATGATTTTGTGTAAGTAACTTATCTATATTTTCCCGAAATAATAAAACACCGTTCTTGTCAATGATTGTTAAATTTTTTTTAGATACGAGAGACGTATCTAAGAAAAATTGGCTAATTAATTAGCGCCTCTATTAACTTTATTATATTATTTACCTACTAACATAGATCTTAAGAAAATTTTTACTAACACTTAATATGGATTCTGTCCGAAATAAATGAATAATAATAATAATTAACTATTTTTGGTGTTGGAAAGAAATATCAATATCAAATACCTACCTACCTTTATAAATCTTTGAATTTGCTTCATCATAACCAGCTTGGTTATAACGAAATAAATTAATACTATATTTCGTTATCACCAAAATGTAAACACATGTTTTTACCTCTTCTATCTCTTTTATGGTTTTTAAACAATTTTGTAGGCGCTCGGCTCGTCCCAGTTACAAGAGGTAAGTATAAAATCACTCATATGAATTCTGACTACATTTTACTTCAACATTTTTCCTAATTTCGTTATGTAAGACTAAAAAAAATATATCCGTCTTTATTTCCCCTGGGTTTGTGATTTATAAAGGTACTGCTTACTTAGAATTTAAATCTCAGTCTTTTGTTTAGATGGCGAAATTATATTTTTATAAACGGTTTCAACCTTATTCAGAAGCCTGTTCATTGTGATCAATTTACGTCACAACTGTCCACACCCTTCGTGTTAGGAAGGATTTATTGTTATCACGTTCAAATATGTGTCTGTGTTGTATTGTTCACTTTCACTTATTTATTCAACACGCGGCGTACCTTTATTAGAATATCCAATCGCGCCCCACACTTTATCAGCGAAAGTCTGTGCAATTTTGCTTCGGGACATTGATACGTAAACTTTGACCTTGTTTAATAATTTTTTAATCATATTTTTCCACGAGCAATTACGTTATTCGCCTATAGCAAAGAGAAAATACACCCACTTAGTTATTATAATGAAAACCGAAACAAGTAGCGGTATTTAATTAAAGAAGTCGTTTGGCGGTCGGGTTCGTTTACCTAGTAATTATAACGTGAAAGAAACCATTCCATCATCGTATAATAAGAAGGGTGAAAGCATATTGTAATAGCTTTGTGAGTAGCTAAAGTAGCAAAGTATGTTTATTATTTAAGAGCGGCCAACTCATCATACTTTTCAAACGCTCGTACGTGAATATAGCGTTGTAACACATCGTTATTTGACATTTTTAAACTAATAGGTGTGTTGTGCACTATATCTAAGTTTCTATGAAAGCAAAAAATAAGAAAATGTAGAAACAAATTCAGTATCGGTAAGCCTGCAAAAATCTGCTTTTTTGTACAAATTTTACCTGAATTTTGGCCGTTCATAATGTAGTCATAAATTGTAAAAGCAAAGAAAACATCTTCATAGAAACCTCGCACGTGTAATGGACATTCTAAATGATAAACATTTATTTCACAAAGTTAAAGGCTTACTCAAAAACACGTATTTCCTGAAACAAGTTTTATGAAATTTCCGCACACTATTTTTCGCTCAATGTTATCGCGTTCTCACTTGCTTGTTAGTAGTTCTCTCTTGCGCTGGATGAAACAACAAGTTTTTCGACCATGCTCGCGTTGACGATAGACGGACCGGGAAGGGCCCTCCTAAGAGGGCTTTCAAAGTCCATAATAGTTACGTAAATGATAGACATACATACATACATAAACTCACGCCTTCTTCCCATGTGGGTAGGCAGAAATTAAAGAACGCCATCTGCTACGTTCTTTACATACTTCTTTTGCTTCGCCTACGTTCATACATCTGGTCATACACGCACGCCGATTGCGAGTACTACGAGCTCACCTTTCTGAAAAACGTCATCAATTAGGTCAATATATGCCTTCCTAGGGCGTCCCCTCCTGGCGAAAAGTCAATGTATAAACAACTAGTTTAAATTTAAAAAATATATATACGTAATTAAAAAAATCTAAAAACTCGAGTGCGTAAAAAGTGAACTATAAAAAAGATGGAAATAACCCTGTACTTAACACCCTATTTCATACAGTTGGAGGCATCTTCTTAAATATAATATAATAATAAAGACCTATTGCCGGAGTGTGGGATTGGAGACAGAAATAGGTCATCTTGTTTCCATCTTTTTAAAGTTCACTTTTTACGTACTCGAGTTTTTAGATTTAGTTTTTAACCGACGTCCGAAAATGAGGAGGTCATATGTTCGTCCGTATGTTCACCGATTTCGAAACTTCTTTTTTTGTTTGAAAGGGTATACTCTCGAGGTGGTCCCATTGTCAACATTACAAAAAAGCTTGTACAAACGAGCAAGTCATTTCTTATTATATGTACAGTATTCGCTTTTACAACAAGTTGCCAAAGTCGGTTATAGAAGTTAGCGATGGAAAGTTAGAAAAACCCACATCAAACGTATTCTTATCAAAAAAGCATATTATAAGATTAAATACTACGCTGAAGACAAGGAAGTTTGGCAATAATTTGAACGCCAGCACATCAAGCTACTACAATCTGTCAAATTTCTTTAATAGATTTTCAACTTTATAGCCACAGCTTAAGGTTCAAGGTTGATTGGGAAAATTTGCCAGTTTCAGGTAGCTTGTAGTCTAACACAGCTGTTACAGCTGACGTCTGTACCTCAATAACGGCATAACTATGTAAATGTCTATTAACTGATCCCAAATTACGATGTTTATTTTATTTTTTACATACTTGTTTGACATAATCTTTACATTAGTGATCTAACTGATCACTAATGAAAAGATTATGTCAAACAAGTCAACAACTATTTATTTATTCTGAATGAGGTTATTTTTCTCTCACTGTATTATGTAACGGTTTAAGTAACGGTCGTTAAAGCAGTACAATCCTGGGTTTTGTAACTCGGTTTTATGAACTATATTGAATTTTATTATAATAATATTTTTCACGTTAATACGATTATATAAGAATGGTTGTTAACCAACTTTAAATCGTTATAGATCCTAAATGGTCCTTCAAAATTATTAGAGAAACTGAAGATGATTTTCAAATACCTATTCAATGTTACTGCACTGGACATAGTTCTTCCAATTTCTTTTTTCAATATGGCGTTTGGTGGTCGCCATATAGAATTTTGATTACTGTCATGTTTTTTAGTGACACTCACAAGATTAAGACAAATGGATTGACGTAAGAATCATCAAAATCGGCCCATGTGTTTGGTCTTTAGAGCGCCACAAAGGAACAAACATACATACATACATGTATATACACGGTGGCCGGAGTAGTGACGTATAAAGGTAAAATTTAGATGTAATGTTGCGGGGCATCCGAATAACCCTCATGTAAGTTCCGCGACTTTTTTAATGATTTTTTCATAATTTTCACCTGACATCCGTTTGAAATCTGATAATTTAAATAAATTTAATAGCACTTTAATTTGTAAGTTAAGTAATAAGGACCGTACAATGAACCATATTGATATTTTGTATAAAGAATTCTTTTCGGTAGTCCAAACCGAGTTCAATAATTATTGAGTAATAAGAACACTAAAACTATCAGCCTTTGGTCTTTATTTAGTGACTGGGCAACTAAAGGACGGAGAAAGATTTTTCGAGCTTTATGGCCTTAAGCCTTATATAAACACGGAAACTTTTAATAAGTATGTTGCTACTTACTCTAGAACTTTTAAGAACACTTGTAAGGTAGCTAAAGTCTTATACATTAGCAACAAGGTTGAATCAGCAGACAATAAAATAAAGACGGTTTAGAAAATTATCAATAATGAAACGAATAGGAACAAAAAGCATGATTAAGATTACCCACTGGAGACGTCATGTGGTTTCATTTGGGATAGCAAACAAGTTGCTCAAGAATTTGTAAATTTCGTTACCAGTATCCCATTTAAAACTACCGAAACCTTAAATTCCTCGCCCTCGCTCGCTTTTGATTCAATAAGGGTGAACATTTCAGCCTGCCCGATTGAATTTAACTTGAAGCATACTAACCCCATAATAGTAATAAAAGCTTTTAAGCAAATCAAGATCAAATTGTCCGAAGATCTTTGGGGAATGTCCTTTAAAGTCTGTACCTCCATAATTGAGACTATAGTGCCTTACTTAGCTTTAATATTAATTTGTGTGGGGATCAAGGAGTCTTCCCGGATTTAATGTAATATAGTAAGGTAATACCACTTTTCAAATCCGGGGACAGCAAAAGACACAAATAATTATAGACCCGTATCTGTGTTGCCAGTTTTCAGTAACGTGTTTGAAAAGGCAATGCTTAATCAAATGCTCAATAATTTTAACACGAGTAAAATCTATCCAACATAATGGTTTCACCAATGGACTTTGTACGACCGACGCCGGTGTAACCTTATTAAGACACATTTTTAACACGTAGGAAGAGGCCCAAGACGCTATAGGAATCTTTTGTGACCTCTCCAAGGCATTTGATTGCGTCGATCACGAAACGTTAATCTTGAAACTTGAGCATTACGGACTTGGAAAACTTGCGCTTAGTTTAAGTAAAATCTTATTTAAATGTCAAATAAATGGTATCAATTCACTTGGTTTAAAAGTGAAAATGGGTGTTCCTCAAGGCTCGATATTGGGTTCCTTTTCTCTTTTTAGTGCATATTAATGATCTACTCCATTTATTAAAAAATAAACCACAAATGGTGTTACTTGCTGACGATACTTCCAAAATTTTAAAGGTAGACGAGACGTGCTACAAATTTTGACGACGTAAATAACGCCTTACTGCAGGTCCAAAATTGGTTCACTGCCAATAATTTAGTATTCAATGAAAAAAAAAACTTGGTGTTTAAGATTTTCTTTACCAAACGTAGTGATGTTTGAATCGAGAGAAACTAGAATTCGTCGATTTGTTTTTTTGTTGTTTCTATTTGCTATGGACGCGTTTTTTTGTTATATCGTCCTCAAATTTAGTTATAAATTCAACACTAAAGATGTAACAATATTTTTGTAACATTATAATTTAAAAGCACAACCCAGTAACTGGGTAATACGATACCCCTTGGAAGACTAGTTGTCAGACTTTAGGGCTTCTGAGGACCCGTAACGACTGCCAAAGATCCACAAATGACAGCCGGGACCAACGGCTTAACGTGCTTTCCGAGGCACGGAGGACTCTCGGTATGTAAAGGTGGTCACCCATCCACGGACCAACCCCGGCAAGCGTAGCTTAACCTGATGGATCGACCCGTGCGGCTGTTATTACTTAGCCACGACCTCCTCTAAGACTACAACAAACACGGAAACAAAGTTAAAAAGTTAGAAAGATTTAACAAAGGACCTCCAGCGGGTACGAGATCCTACCTGCTACAGTCTTCAAGATTTCGTTGCGGCTGCCACGTATTCTACAGATCAGGGATACCGTCCCTTTGCAAATGATGGCATGCAAGCCATCGTCAGTAAAAATAGCTATAGTGATTTTATTGATTTAAACCAAAAAATTGTTTTATATTTACTTTGTTTAAGGAAATACAGAATATGAAATATTACGAAGAGACGAGGAAAGCTTGTATAAACATTTTAAAATCGTAGAAATGCCGCTTTGTGTGTATTACATTATTCATAAAATTTGGTTTTCATTTTCATACATGCCGACGAGGGCTGGAAGATCAGAGGTGCAAAAATGTTTTCTCATATTCTAAATGTGCGTGTTGGTAAGTCGTGGGGACTTTTGAAAGTGGAATATGGCCACATGCACTGAATGTAATCCAAATTATTTAAGAACTTTTTTCAACTACGTACCTACATCCGGGTGTGTGATTATTCTATGCCACGTGACACATATACTGTACCGTACACCGTAGTGGCAAGAGTTTAAATAGAGTTTATATCAGCGGATTTTTCATGTGTGTTCTGTTTGCAATAATCATGGGAGATGATATGATTTCAGTTCTATACTCCAGTATGATACATATCCGTAAACCGTAAGTCTACCTCGGACCCACGTGATATTGGCAAGAGAACATACCTACATACATATTTGAAAACATATAAATCATAGGTAGACAAAGTAAAACCACTTTGATCCATAATTCTAGTCGTAACGGTTTTAACAATAGAAACGGAATCAAAAGAACTATCAGAACTGCGATTCCTATCAGTTGAGCGCTTGTTCAAGCTTTTCAAAGGCTTGTTTTAGTCAATGATTTTATCTCGGCGGCGGCTGCAGCTTATTCCCGGTGATTATATCAGTTTATTAAATAAAAGAGAAACACTTTATTTATGAGAACGCGGTATTAAAGCTGCGTCGTATCAGCTGATGGAAATTGTGTAGATACGTGAAAACCTCACAGTTTCACTCGACGGAAACTGTATTTAAAATCCGTCCGCCGGCGAAAAGGATTAACAAAATTGAGTGAGCGCTGCAAACAAGGTTTCCGATTAGCTGCTGTCGAAAACAGCTCGGGGACAATTTGTACCGAGATAGATGGCAAATTGTTGTATAATAAACAATTTGAAACGTTATTTCGTAGTAGACGTAACCTCCACTTTGCTGGCGATATTGTCGTATTCTCCTCCACAGCGGCAGAATTAGAGCAAATGTTTAACCAACTCAGTGATACAAACCGGTTGGATAAGCGATGAACATGTCGTAGATCAAGCTGAAGTCAAACACCACACTGCGCTCCAAAACACAGATTTGTGATGTTGCTCAAAAAGCCGCAGAGCTGATGTGGGACTGGGCTGGCCAAGTATGCCGCATGCCCAATGAGCTGTGGGCCAAAATAATCACTATGTGGAACCCTGAGACAGCTAGAAGGCGTCGCAGCAGACCTCGTAGAAGATGGCGCGACTAGCTGGACAAAACAACCGGCCAATGGTCCACACTAGGATTGGATCAAAGCACTGGATCTGGAAGTAATGGGGAGATGCCTCTGCCCAGCAGAGGGATGATTCAGGATAACAGTAACAGTAATAAGACGTAAGTGTCGTAATGGTCTAGTGGTTAACGCCTCACCTCACATTCACGAGGTTGTGGGTTCAAATCGGGGCCAACCAATGCAATGTGACTTTTTAAATTCATATGTACTTTCACTATACACTCACAGTTCTGAGGCAGCTGCACCACAAATTACTGAACTGTAACTGCGTAAGCGGATAAACCCCTACAAGGAATACCAAATGACCGACTTGTGGGATATAATGCAAACTCTCGCTCGGTAGCCGCGTTTTACTTTGAATAGCGTCAGTAAAACCTAGATATTGAGTTTTTCGGTTTCTTTATGTCCATTGTAGTGGGTCAGATTGTACTTGTTCTCAAGCAATGTAAATAAACTAGAGGCTGTGGCAATTTTGCTGGGACGACAATAGTCGGCCACATGGGATTCTCTCAGTTTGATATTCGTATTGTCGGGCATCCGATCGGTCGGCCGAAGGTCGTGTTTACTTTTATATAAATTGTATGCACACAATGAAGCCCTTATAATATTCTTCTTTATTGAAACTTGAATAGTTTATAAATGGTTTTGTTGAGTACAATGATCGGTACTTTAGATATATCTTTGAGTTTATTTGAGCTGTGTGATACTGCTAAAGGCCTTCGCGTTCTTAAGATAGATCTCTTAAGTAGTTAATATATGAATGAGTAGCTAAATCCAGTACTGCTACACGATTATTATAATGAAATCACTACTTAACTCACTTGCTTTGTATGAAGGAATAACAGTGCTTCTGCTTTTAATGAACCCCTCAAATGAATTAATAATATTTTTTTACAATAAGACCAGAATCTGCTGATCGCAAGAAGCTACCATCAGTGGAGCATGGAGTACTCGCTGGTATGGCGGAGTGTACCACCGGTGGCCACTTCACATTTCTAAGAATTTCGCGCCGCCTTGAGAGAACGTGTTGTAGTTAAAGTTCCCGCCCTGTAAAATTGACAAATATTCATAGTGTAGCTCAGGAGTTGGAGATTATTAGGCAGGACTTTTGGACCTTTTGTCTGAACGTGTTAATAATTTTGAATAAAGCTTAAATACAGCCTTAACTGTTTCATAGTAACCTACTACAATGGGATTGGTTGGATAAAGGGCTATGTAAACAAAGTTGACCAGGGCATTAAATATAAATCAGCAGCCTGAAACCAAAATTAATTTGAATAAAGAATTCGCAACGGCATAATTATGTAGCTTTCGGAAAAAGTTTTCCAGTATACAACCGAAACTCGACGAAATTATGATTGGATAAGAACAAAGTTGGTTAAAGCGATTTCTTTTAAATATAGCTGTACCTACATTTCTTTTTTTGTAGCAGAGACTATCTTTAAATAGATAAAAGTGGTCTAGCATAATATATATGACAAAAACAGGGAGCTAATTGCGAGCAGTGGAGTTAAAATGCAGTAATTTCTTGTCAGTTTTATCCGGCGCGCTAACGTTAACACGCCGCCCCGGGTTACGGTCGCTAACAAGTGGTCGCGTGCAGCCGCGCCGAGGACTCGTGGCTTCACCCCTCACTTGTTCCTTTTTGCTTCTAAAATGTTAACCATAATTGCATTTTAAAGGCAATTTATTCAAAGGGTTTGTTAATTTTAGAATAGAGAAGATTGTTTTTCATAAATTGTCAGAATACGTATAGCCAGCTGCTGACTGCTATTTTAGTATCTTGCTTTGCAATTGGATAGGATAATAACATTGAACTTAGAGCGTGTATTTAGGATAGCTGACCCTAACATAATAAAGAGACTCCGATGTCATACTTTTATGTTGATTCAATCGCTACTCTTATCATTGACATGGCAAAGTTAAATTCGCCTTTTTTGTGTTTATAGGTAATAATTTGACTTTTAAAATTATTTATTATTATTATTTATTTATTTCAACCAACTTTTGATCATACTATTAAACTAAATTAAAAATTATTAATCAAATTCAAGAATTACACAGAACAAAAAAAATTTTTTTTAACATTAGTCAGTACGTGAACCATACAGCAGTGATTCACGTACTGACAGTCGAAGCGTTCAGCAAAAGCGTTCAGGATACTGTTGCAGCTGGCCCGCTCCCTACACACCAGGGATGTGCATGATATAATATATATACTTATGTGCACCACTCTAACTATTCTGGAAAACTTCTGCTCGTGAAATTTCCGTAACGTACGTAAGTCTATTTTCTATACGTTTATAGTATGCTCGTCCAAGGAATGGATTAGCTGTATCCCCGACGGTGTCGTAAGCGAATACTACTGAATTATATTACGTAATGTGGCCGGGTAGCAGCACCCACCTGCACATTGATAACATAATACTGCGTCAGCTTGAGGTCGGATTTCGAATTCAAGTCAGGAATTCTGGAGTAGTACGAGTATTCCTGATAATGGAAGCTCGACCAATTCCACAAGGCTGAATTTAAAAGTAAATCCTGAAGTTTTGTTGAATTGTGCGGCAGTATAGGTAACATTCTATACTTAGCTGTGAAACAAACATGTTCAGAATTGATTTCAGAGATTCTGAAATCAATTTCTTCAAGAACAATATACAAAACTTACTACATTATTCCTTAGGCGGTCCCAAAAAAATATGTCCCAGTAATGCGAGCCTGTCTCAGCATTGTGACTAAAATTCATCTGAAATCCGTATAAATAATATATGTGATGTAAGTACATCACATGGTTAGAAAGTCCTAAGTAAATGTCCAGATTGGCTCGGAAAACGAGTGGCGGCACAAAGCTTCGGCCAGTCCAATGTCACTTGATATAATATGTATGTAGCTCCACAATATACCTACACACGTTTCTTAATACTGTCTAGATTAATTGACAGTCACAACCTGACTTTATTTATACGTCTATAATTAATACTTTTGTTAGTTTCAATTTTTTATTTGTAACATAAAGATGTTACACATCAAAAAATTGAGAGAGTAACGCTTTCTGTGGGAGTAATTTCGTGAAAAGGAAGTGACAGCTTGACCATGGAATAAGTAAGTAATTTTTAATAGCATGGAATTAGTAAGTACTTTATAATAGCATGGAAATAGAGTACTTACACATGGCATTAGTAAGTACTATATAGATTGTAAATAGAGGGGGGGGGGGGGGATTTCGAACAGTAGGCGACCACTACGAATAAATATTTCAGTATTGTATACCTTTTTAAATTTTGAGCTTAATTTCTGTCGCTGCTCAGTTGCTTATTACCAAGGTGAGATGTTACACATCATATACGACTACTGTAAGACTCACTCGTTTTTTTTCAACATACTCGTACAAATATACGTAGAGTTTAGTTAGTATAGTTTTCCGGAAAACATTCCCTTTTGTTTGGACGGATTAGTTTTACTATTGTGACGCATTTAATAACTTTCTTACATTATCGGTTTCGCTTGTGAATACTTAGCAAACACAGTGGGTAGAATAAGTACCTTTGTTTGAGAAGAAACTTCAGAATCTCCCCTTTGAAGTTAGTTTACCTAAAACTGTGAGTTGATTCTATTCCCAGAGTCTCAGTTGGGATCGGCAATCTGTCTTCCCTTAGCAATCTATAGAATAGTGATTTGCATTATAAGTTACCCAACTCTCCGTGCTAGGCCTGTAATAATTCACGCCAGTGCCATTTTTTGTTTAACATTTTAATAGACCTTACTTACAGCATTATGAGCTCGTTTGTAATCATTTCTAAAACAATCAATTTTATTCCAGGCCCCTTACTATTTCGGACCCTTTTAGCCTATTTAGCTAAAGTTCAAGAGAACGTAATTTTATATCTCTAGGGCTTTTAATAGGGTTTGATTATGGAATTGCCGTTTGAACGGAGTGCCTACTTTGGATTTAAATAAAATTTGCACGGAGGAAGTTTCAAAAGTAAAATCATTTTACATGAATTGAAATGAAACCACTGACTGTCCGATACCTGTAGGTACCGATACTTAACTTTTGAAGTTGTAATGTACTTTTATTATTATTTAATGTATATCTCTAATTTGTCTATTTTCAAAGAAACCACATGAAACATTCTAAAAATCATACATTTGTGTGGCAATTTACCAATACGGTTTTAGTTCCATATTTATTATTAAAGAAAGGAAAAGGGTGACAGTTATATAGGACAACGCAAGGCTATAACAAATTAAACCTAATCAAATAATAATTTGTAATTATTGTAATAATTATGACTGCCTCGTTGGTCTAGTGGGCGCAAGCGCTACTGCCAAGCACGAGGTCCGGGGTTCGATTCCCAGGTCGGGCAAAGTGTTATTGGGCTTTTCCACCAGGAATTTCTCAGTAGCAGCCCGGAGTCTGGATTTGTGCCCGGTTGATGGCAATAGGCTCGCCCCCTATTACATGGGACTTAAACATTACTGGCGAAACGTGGGTGTACTATAGGTACACCTCTGACTTCGGGGATTACAGGCGTGATGTAATGTTATGTATAATAATTATGCATGTAATCGGTGAAGTAAGTCAAACAACCAACAACAATATTCAATCAAATAGGTAATTCATATTATTACATTTATTTATTTGATTGTCAAGACAAATGTGTTGGTCTAGCAAATTGTATTAAATATATCTAAAAACCAATTTTACAATCCACCCGTAATTGTCATTTTAAAATTGAAGTTAGCTTTTCTTTCACTTAGGCAGTAGACTGCCTACCGGCACCCTCCTGTTGCGATTCCCAGGCTCACATAGTCATACTATAACACCGGAAGGCATCCTCAATGAGGCATAGTGTAAGTACTCCTACTTCCTCCATTTCCCACCCATAAAAACACGAAACGTGATTTTCCCGCTTAGCCTTAGAATGTAATCAATTCGTATTTTCATGTTGACAGTGATTGGGAGCTATGATCCTTGAAAGTTGACACTGAATGCGAGCTATGATCCTTGAAAGTCATTTGAAATGATTCCTCCTTTGTACAATAAATTGAGCGAAATTACAAATGGCAGCGAATATTTCATTTCGATAAGAAGAAATACGCAAATTAAGCGTGGGATAAAACAGTAATATTTCCATTTCTCTCGTTTATTTTCTTTCTGAAGTTGACTTTTTGTATTCTCTCAGGCAGTTAAAACGCTAGGTAACGCTTCTTTTAAGTGGTGAGGAATAGTTAAATTTTGTTCTTTATTGAAATCGGACTCGTAATTGTTTTTCTCTTGAGGATTAGGATTTTTAAATAAACATTGAGTAAGGTTTCGGTAATCCATACAAACGTGTATACAGTCTGCTCGGGTCACTCATTGAGAAGCGCGTGCCTATGCGCCACGAGTTACATAAATACTGTAATTTGTTGAGCAATATAATTTAAATATAATATAGTTAAAAAAATATATATATAAGAAGCAGATTCGCCTATTATTAGAGAATGACCCGAATATTCCCAACATAACGTTAGACCGTATTTAATTACCAGAACGTTTATATACTTTATTGTCCGATTGTTAAACAATTTTCTTCAAAGCTTCGTCGGGGGAAATATGTTATTTTTAATAGGCTCCATTAATTTGCTTAAACTTAATTAAAAAACTGAAATGCGCCTATTGTTTGTATTATAATATACCTTTGAGTTGTGATTTCACACCAGAGAGCTCAATAAGATCTTATCACTGATATGTCATATCGGCTTAATGTGTATCGTCGAGAAAATTGGGTTCACGAGAAACTATTCGTAGCCGAATCGTATTATCTGCAAAACCTTTCACCTGAATACAATGTGTGAAGACAATTTCAAAAATATACCTGATAATAAATTTAATGATGCAAATACGTTTAACTCTTCAATAAAAGATTATTGCGTGTAGAAATAAGTTACATGAAGGTACTTATTAATTTATATGTTGGTTTAAAGATTGTTGTAGGAACTTAATACGAGTACGTAAGAATTATAATTATTAAGTAATTCTAGAATACCGTTTTAAATAAAGAACACAATTTACTTTCATTTTGATCGAGTTTAGTGCTTTTCCTCGAATGGGCTTCATCTATTTTCATGTTACGCCGTTTAACCAATCAACTGCAACTGGAAGCAGTTTAAAAAGCCACGGAAAGCACTATGACGTCATTAATGGTCGGTGGAATTAGTAGTGACGGCCAATTAGAGATACTTAGCGAAAGCTCACGGTGTGCTGTTAACTTGCTACGCTTTCCGGGTTGTGATGGACACCTAAAACGTGACTCGATGTTGCCACTCCCCTCGATTTGCCTACCATGATTGCTCGTGCCTAATCTCTCCGCCTGTCAATAAACGTCATCATGTCTCCGCCGCCCGCCGAGCTTTGTTATTGCTGTAAGGACCACAATGCGACAACCGGAACGCAATAAGGAGTTTAATTCGCGAGTCTGCGACGCATTTGATCCCATTGACATTTCTGAACTTTGATGTATCTGTCAGTTTAGCAAGGACAGTGAACTATTTGTCTCTGTGTGTCGTGGAGGTGGCGGTAACGGCTTAGTATTTTGCCGAAAGCCTTGCGTCAGTGTGCATGTGTTGTAATAATGCCACTTTGTCAGTAGTGGGCGACTAGTGTGCATGTGTGCGTGTGTGAATGGGCGAGGGTAGCAGGTAGCAAGGTGCGGGGGCTGCGTGGGTGGGGCGGGGAGCGGTATCGACGCGCGCGCCGCGCCTGCGCCAAGACACTCACCTGTTGCCGTGAGGCCATGGAAAGATACTCTTTCAAATTAATATGGACACCTGATACCGAAATAAAAGCAAACTTTCAAGTCCAAGGAAAGCACCGTATCTTAGGCCTGACATTGGGCAAAAGTGACTTTGTGTGTAAAAGTTGTGGAAAGATAATTCCATGTGTGACTAACCTAGAAAACTTTTGACAACTACATCGATTGTTTAATAGTTATAACATGAAAAATGATTAGGAAAGTAAAAAACAAAAGTTTAGCCATTGGGTTCCATTGCTGCAGTGCGCATTCTTATATAAAAAAAGAAAAGAACTTTCGTGAATTAACGATCTTTGCATGATGTATCAATTTTTATAAAACTACTATGGTACCGGCTGATTTGCAGCAAGAATTTTAAATATTCATGATAATTGTCTTGTTCATTCAATTTCAACATTTTTAATATACATGTTTTAGAACACTTGGTAATCAACAAAAAAAAAACAGTATACCGTGATGCCCCAACGTTTTACTAAGTTCAAAATGGTTGTATTTCTTCAAACCTTTATCAAGCAAGTCATTAAACTTATAACTGTAGTGCTGAAAATGACAAACTATAACTTCAGCTTCGGAGAATATCTTGATTTAGATGTATTTATTAAGCATCACAATATACAACGTATACGGACTTGTGAAGGAAATAAATGGTTTATACTCGCAATATTTAATGAACTGACAAGTATTCCCGTTCTTAATGAGGTCAAAGGAAACCTCTATACATACGTTTGTATTTAATTTACAAGTAAATTCATCTGTTTATGTTTGAAGTTTGACAGGACACGTTTGAACATGAGTCCCCGGGAATGTAAAGGGGAATATAATGTTTAGTGTTATGGGAAGGTCCTGTTCGTTTTTGTACGAATGAATATAGATCGTCTTCATAATGGACGCTGAGTCTCATCTTTTATGATCCAAGTCAAGTGAACATTCGTCTTAGCCAAATTGTATTATGTGGAATGGTAGGGTTAGATGGAACATTTCCCGAGGTAACATCCATCCTAAGGAAGAGAGCATTAGACATAAACATTGGTATGTCTCGTTATGACTAAATGGATTGATCGTAAAAAATTGTTTGATGGAAATGGCGGTACAGTTAGTGCTTTTAAATGATATAGCTGTATGCGGCCACGGTCTAGGCGGCGTGGGCGGTTACAGCTTCTCTGAACTAGAGGGAAGCGAGCGTAGCGCGTACCACAATATTCCGAGAATAAGTTAATTTCATTTTATTTCAAAACTATACTAAGCAACGTACCCAGCTACTTTATATAATTAATAAAAGTTAAAACTTATATTTAAATAGTTTTCACACGACTAACCAAAAAAGGAGTATTATTAGTCGTAGTTTACTTACCGAGCTTTCGCAGCTGGCTATAATGTTAGGTTTGCTACAAGTGCTACGAGAGCTACGAGTGCTATCCGTAGCACTCGTAGCTCTCCTACTACGAGTGTTACGCAAGTGCTACGAGCTTGCGGAAACAATCAATAATTCTGCATTTAGTTAGACGGAATGTTTATTTTAGTAGTTCCAATATGTTTGACAGTTATTGTACGTTTTCTAAAATAGATAACAGTATTGACTCGATTAGTTAAACGGCAGCATTTGCTGATTAATGATGGGCCGTTTTACGAAAAATCGTGTTCTCTGCACAAAACTCTATATCCGTATATATATACGAGTATATAAGTCCGTACGACTTATTTAAATTGACTAATATGTACTAGAAAAAACATTTAACTCAAATCTAGAAGTTACATTTGAACTAGAACCTTTCCAATTGCCAATTGTAGACATTTTTATTAGACAAGTTGCCAATTGATTGACCTTAGCTCGATAATTTCCTTCAATAGTAACTCTAGAAGATTAATGACCTGAGCGAGATCAGTTGTCAGTCCCACAAAGAATAGGTTACTCCTTTCCGATCTAAGGATACTGTAAGCTGCGATTTAGCGATTACGTCAAGAGGATGATTAGTGTCTCTTTGGGCCTTGCTAATAAAAATATAACTTTAACCATTGTGTTCGTCATTTTAGTGACGGTGGCAGATTTTTTTAAGTCCTTGTTGAGCAGAATGTTTACTGGATTCTTTTTTGATGGTAAGAAACCATCGAATTAACCATGAAAATTGCCTTTTTATTCATGTGAAAGTAATTGTAAAAGTTTTACTTTCTAAAAGGCTAAGTACACTTTTTACATACAAATACAGAATGATTATAGAAACACAATCTATTCATACATTAAATGCCTATTACCGTTCCCAAAAATAAAAGATTTACCTTACAATATCCTGTACAACTCAGCGTGTTGTTCCGGGCTCAGTAAACGACATTCACTTATCACGACGTTGATGGAAAAAACGTGGAGAATATAGTAGACTCTTATTTTATGTATGTTTATGGACTGCCGATGATATTCCATTATCCTGACCGTGTAGGGAACCGGTACGCGTCTACAAAATGAGGGCAATTCATGGAAAGGGGCATGCATAAACAATATACAAGGTGACACCCACTCGTCTGAACCATTTACATGTATTTAGAGCTCTCAAACTAGACCCACACAGGAAAACAATGTCGTTTTCATTGAGTACATGATTTTCACGTTTTCTGTGCTTCTACAGAGGATTTTACTAAGTCAATGTGTGGTACCCCACTGACCTCTGATATACAAGTACGCTAGATGTCAGTGGTGGTACCGGTAAGTGGAGTTTCGTTTAATATCCCGCATGTTATGTATTCCGCTTAATTATAGCAGTAGGTACATACCGCGTCACTGATGACGTACATTTTAATTAGAGACCTTTTGTTATCTAAAAACAAGATGAAAAAGTTATGTAAAGCAACACCATTTCGCCATAAGAAATATCTCAGCTCGCTTCCGAAAAGGTTGCAATCTGTTGTAAATGCGAACAAAAGAAAATGTTACAACAACATGACGCACGGAATTTTAAAAAATATTCAAGGTGCGATCATAACAGCTTAGTTGTAGGTATTCAAATAGATAAACAAGATTAATGTGAAAGGGATGTTTGTTACTTGTTGAACGGATTTGGATGAATTTTGATAGTGCGGTAGAAAGTATCCCAATTTAGCACAAAGGTATCCCGGAAATTAAGGAACTTTGCACACAAAGCGCGGGCGCCGCCGTCGGTATTACTTAGTTTGTTAGCAATAACCCGCGTATTATACAAGCTCCACTTTAGATGCCGTCACTGAAGTATTTATAAAGCATTGAAATTCACCGCAAAAGTTAAGTTAGTTAAGCACCTCAATTTCAGAAAAGTTAAATAAGAATGTTAAAAATAGATTTGGAAATATGACGAACGACATTATGTACCGTGAATTAGTACAAGCGGGTTAGGAAAGCAAGAGACTCGAATAGTGGCGACATCGATCACTCATCGCTATTTAATGAGGAGGACAGGGAAAGCTCACATAGCAACGACTAAGTGAAAATGAATAAGGACTGGAAAATTAACCGTAAAAGATGTTCGGAGGTAACTTTTCTACGAATCTGCAGTTACGCATTTTTATCGCGTACCGAAAATCCCAACATATTTTTTTTTATAAGTCGCACACTTGTCTTCGATCCGGTAAGCGTTTTTCGTCTTGTTATCGGCTTACACAAAGTAATTTTATACAGGATTTGTCTCCTAACGCAGTCAGCAATAAAGAGAAAAAATTGGGGTATTCACGATGTCTATTTCTCAACCGTGAGTAATGGTAAATGGCCGCTCCGAGGAGATTAAACGCCTATGTTTGTAAGAAATCTAAATTTTAGGCGCAAGCGGAGACGTTCTACTTACATAGAGTTTGTTTTATCCGTGGCTTGTACGGAATGTTCGCACTGGTGTTCCCTTGTTTCGCAGGCAGAAATTTCATAGAATTTTGTTTCGTAGAAAATGTTTCATATAATATTTGGTCCTTGTATTTTTATTTCGAATAATATTATTTCAACGACTATTTAGTTGAATAAAACATATTTCACAGAAACACAATTCAATAAGTTTTGCTACCAGAAAAGTAGGTTAGGTTAGGTTAGAACTGTGACCCCGTCAGAAACGAGCTGCTACCAGAATAGTAGGTTAGGTTAGGTTAGAACTGTGACCCCGTCAGAAACGAGCTGCTACCAGAATAGTAGGTTAGGTTAGAACTGTGACCCCGTCAGAAACGAGCTGCTACTAGAATAGTAGGTTAGGTTAGGTTAGAACTGTGACTCGACTGCCGGGAGGACACGGCGCGGCAGTCGCGCCATACGCTGGCAGAGTGTGCCGCTTGGGAGGAGCCTCGCCGTGCCCTCATCTCAGGAGTAGGCAGTGACCTGTCACTGCCGGCCGTGGTCGAGTCGATGGCCGGCAGCGAGGAGTCCTGGGACGCGGTGGTATCCTTCTGCGAAACAGTCGTGTCGCAGAAGGAGGCTGCGGAAAGGGAGCGGGAGATCTCGTCCGCTCACCCAGCCTGCAGCAGGCGCACTGGGCGTCTGCAGAGGGCTGACAATGGCCTCTTCCGGCCCCCCTAAATGGGTCCAGGGACGGCGGACTCGGGGACGTCCGCAGCCCCCTATCACACTGGACCCGAGGTGGCGGCGCGTAGTGTTCCACGCGCGCCCCTTTCAGACGTCGCGGGGGGATCAAACACCTCACCCCCCCGCAGACTTGAGGTGGCCCGCAGAGGCGGGCCTGCACCAGCCGGGGATCACGGAAGTAATACTAACTCCCGAGATCCCCGGTGCAAGTGTGGGAAGGGAACACCGGGTCGGTTTTTAGTCAGTAAGAGTCTGACAGACCCCTCCGCCCACCCCAGGGCGGAGGACATCCATGAGGATTTTCCACCCCGACAACAAAAAAAAGAACTGTGACCCCGTCAGAAACGAGCTGCTACCATAAAAGTAGGTTAGGTTAGGTTTTTGATTTGTTATTCTATGATATGACATATGAATATTAAAACATAAAATTTTATTTGTAACAAAAATCATTGATTTAAATTTCTTCAAAGTAAGTATTCTGCGTAAGTATTCTATGAAATGATAATATGAGAATTTTTTTATGTGAAACAAAATTCTATGAAACTATTTTCTATAAAACAACGTACAACCGCTCGCACTACTTGCAAGAAAACCTTAAATAGGTAACTAGTAAACGCGTATGTAAACAATAAATATCATGGTATATTTCATGATATTTCTTGTCTGAAATCTTTATAGGTGCTTATACTTAAAGTTATTTACTTGATTAAGAAATTAATTGATCAAAAACTAAACTTTACTTTATGATAAAGCTTCTTTGTGAAAAGATAATAATAACAGGGTAATAATGTAATTCTTAATGATGTAATATTCTATGTAATACTATTTGATTCGGATTTTTATATTTAGTGTAATTTTATTGTAAATTATTCACGGCAGAAACTTTGTAAGAGATCATCAGCTGTTCAAAATAAAATCGTGTGCAGGGAAATTGGCGAACACGTTTGAACTTTGCGGAGACGTTAAAGCGGTTGTTGTTTTCCTACATAAATATTAAATTTTTCCTTTATCTTGCCATAAAGCTTTCGCCGCGAACCAAGCATGTAGGTGGGTATTCTAATATCACTCCAGGTCTCAGGAGGTTTGTGTCTGTAAAGAATTTTATGCCTTAATAATTTGAATGACAGAATGGAATACTCGTCAGCGAAATAGCCATGGATGTATTTTAATGATTGAAATCGTTTAAAGAGTCTCAAGCGTTCAGTGTTTTCTGCATTATGTTAACTTATCGTTTTATTATGTAAGTCAACAAGTGTAAATGTATTAGTTAACAAGTGTTGTAGTGTTGTCGGAAGTGCCTAATGGACCTGTTGCATGTGACCTATGAATACTGTCTGTGTCTTGCTACGAGAATGTCCGGTCTCGGTATCTAACCTAAAAAGCACATATATTTTATTTAAAGGAAACTAGTAATATAACTTAATTATACATATGCATCGGTAGGTATTGTGTGAAATATTTCGTTAAGGATTTGCGGAAATCCAATTTTCTTACATTTTATGCAATTTGCAGGTCAGTATCGGGTTGTATGGTAATAAAAAAATAGACGCGACCGTAACAAATATAAATTTACCGAAGAATTATCATTAAAACAACTGACAACTGACTGACAAACCCACAAATTGCGTTAAATAAGCCTACAAAACGAATCCGAAACCAAAGGAATACCACAAAATAACTCGATTTAATTTTCATGAGTTTAATAATATATTTGTATGTACCTATTAAATGTTTTTGGCAATTGCGGTTGTACAACGCATAGCCGGCACCCGGCACCACTAACAATTATAACAACTCGACAAGGTAATTAACATCGCCATTCGTACAAAGCTCGAGGACTTGCCGTGAATAATGTACTCACTGTGGTTTCCGCGAAGTCGACAAATGCAAGTGCTAGGTGATTCACTTTAGTTTTGGAATTTAAGGTACCACCATACGATAGAATTTAAGGTACCATACACGAAAATTAACAATCAGTGAAGGTTACCATTATTTCTACAAAATTATGTCACTTGTCAAGGGCGGGGTTTTTTTACCTTGTAAAGCTGTCAAAAAGGCATTTCTAGACAAACAGTGAAGTCTTTTCGCTTTTAATGCTGTAAGTACTTCTAATAAAAATCTAAAATAGCTTGTATAGTCCGTATCTCATGTTTGGCAGCAAGATTAAACGGAGCGGAGATGAGTTGTGTTCAGTTCATATAGCGATCGGAAATAGGTATAAGGAGGTACCAAGCAGTTTGCTGCGAATTTAAGCTTCATGGAGAGCCTTGCGTAGTTGAACGTACTTTCATAATATGTTTAGTTAACTTTTGGCTTCTTCGTGTTCTTCAGCGCTCATCACGAAAGGTCTACATCTCTTTGAACTGCCTTAAATAACCTTGTTTATCCCATGCTCCCTTCTTTTCCCCGTTTCCTTTTATGCGGATCGTAATTTAATTTTAGTGAAATAATAAGTGCAGATGTAAACATAATAAATTGCGACGAGTTTGTGTACTATGGTAATATTCTTGTTTGCCAGTTTGCATATTATGTATGTTCATGTCGAGTACAGTAAATATGTTCTGATTTGCAACATTTCTACGTAACAACCGAATGTATTATTCGCATGTTAATTTACATTGGTGTTAAGCTCGCATCGAGTACGAGTTTTGTCATCATGTGGTTTAATTCACCATATTGTATTACTGTTACTATTTGAATACGACCAAATTTGTATTCAGATTTTATTTATCAGTACATTCAATTTAAATGATTGAGGTATTAATAACCTATTTGATCATTGATTTGTGCTATCAAAAACAATGTATTCGGAACATTTGAATAATACAAAATATGTTGTAGTTGGTAAACAGAGGTAAATATGTCTGACACATATAGCCGAATCGAAAATAATCATTTACGTTTGACATTTGGTGTGACATTAGTGAGCTGGAAACTAGGTGATTGGTGAGTGGATAAAGGGAAAAATATGTATTTAAAAGTAAATATTCATCTTAATCATAAACGTACAAGTGCCAGCCTGAACTAGACGACAAAGAACTTGCCAATTATTAATAATCATTTATCTCGAGTAGAGTATCTAATCGAGGGAAGATTCTCAAAGTCCTAATGATTTAATTGTCATATAGTGCATGTTCACGAAGATAGAGATGACTGAAAGATCGTACCTAAAATGTATTTTATTGAGATGACAGTATTTCAACGATTTCAATCTCATTTTGGCTAGATCTCGAGACTATTGAAAATCCTGATGCCTCCATACACCTCAATGTACATTCCAATTTATTTATAAATCAAAGAATTTATAAGAAAATTAGATATAGTAAATAAAAGAATATTTGTCACTATGACGCTAAATCATTAAACAGCGACGCTGTATATTTTCATAGAAGGCATTGGCTCAGATAAATCCAATGAATTCTATTATTTTTAAGTCAATACCAAATTTTAAATATATTATACGCCGTTAGATTATATTACATATTTTCTTTATCTATTTGAGGACTAAGGAATGCTGTCATAAAATAAAACGAATGTTTTAAAGCATCCAATTGGCAATTTGACATAGGTATTAGAAAAAAAAATAGAATGATGTGTTGTGTTGTGGACAGCTGCATATAACGAATTTTGATTGCTTTAGATGTATCAAGAAGATACACACATACTTTTTGTTTTTTTTTTTTTTGTTGTTGCCGGGGTGGATAATCCTTATGGATGTCCTCCGCCCTGGGGAGGGGCGGAGGGGTCTGTCAGACTCTTACTGACTAAAAACCGACCCGGTGTTCCCTTACCACACTTGCACCGGGGATCTTGGGACCTAGTATTACTTCCGCGATCCCCGGCTAGTGCCGGCCCGCCTCTGCGGGCCACCTCAAGTCTGCGCGGGGGATGAGGTGTTAGACCCCCCTCGCGACGTCTGAAAGGGGCGCGCGTGGAACACTACGCGCCGCCACCTCGGGTCCAGTGTGATAGGGGGCGGCGGACGTCCCCAAGTCCGCCGTCCCTGGACCCATTTAGGGGGGCCGGAAGAGGGCATTATCTGCCCTCTGCCGACGCCCAGTGCGCCTGCTGCGGGCCGGGTGAGCGGACGAGATCTCCCGCTCCCTTTCCGTAGCCTCCTTCTGCGACACGACTGTTTCGCAGAAGGATACCACCGCGTCCCAGGACTCCTCGCTGCCGGCCATCGACTCGACCATACACACACACTTACAACAACTTGTGTGGTTTAAATTTATCAAGAAATAATGTACATTTAAGTGCTTAAAAGAGCAAGCAGCAACCCTGATTAACAGATCCGTGGCTCTATCGGAAATCTAATACAATTACAATAGCCGCTCCACTACGTAATCCTTACGGCAGTCGGCAATTTCATCAAATCTCTTATCTCGTCTGTTATTTAAAGGTTTTAAAGAGCTGCTTCCCGCGAGTTTATAAACGGATTTCTTAGAATTTGAAATGGCAGTATACGCTAAAATTAGAATTAACGATACCCAGCGGGAATACTACATATAATGGTGTAGGTACTTGCGTTATTTTAGTGACAATCAAGTTTGTGAGCTTACAGGTATTGAAATTATTAACTTTTTGTAAAATGGAATTAAACTCTATTATTTGAACAGGTGCAAATGTTTATAAATAAAGCAATGCATAAGTATTGAAATGAAAAATAAAATCCAACCATACAAGACTTGGCGTAAACAAAATATGTAGGTAGGTATTGTGTTGTATACCTATGCAAGTAGTAAAAGTCATTATTGCAGTTGGTAACTAGTTATTCTCTGTTCTCTCTACACAGTGAACAGTGTGTACCTACATGTAGTAAGAATGGGTGTTCCACAAGGCTCGATATTGGGTCCTTTCCTCTTTTTAACCGACTTCCATAAAGGAGGAGGTTATATGTTCGACTGTGTGTCTTTTTTTTGTATGTTCTCCGATTTCTTCGTCAATTGTGGACCGATTTTATGAATTATTTTTTTGTTTGAAAGGGTATGCTCTCGAGGTGATCCCATTATCCTATGGAAATCGAGGGCAATCCTCAAATTTTATAGGCACACCCATTTGGGTATTTTTTTATAGTAACTCATGCATTTGCACTCGGAATGCACCATTTGGTGAAGTGGAACTGATGATGACGACCACAGACGGCTACTGGAACTATTTAATAATAAATATTTCACGGGTTGCGAATCGATTAGTCCCAAAGCATATGGCGAAGTGGAGCTGATGATACCAGGAGAACTCCTCAATAAATAACGTCCCTGCATCGGGAAAAGCAATATTTTGTAAAAGGTGATGAGCAGTTGACATTACAAAAAACAACCGACTTCCAAAAAAAAAAGTCAGTTGTTTTTTTTTTGTAAAAAGTTTTTGTAATGATCAACTCCATTTACTAAAAATCAACCACAAGTGGTGTTGTTTGCTGACGATACTTCCTTAATTTTTAAGGTAGATAGACGTGCTACAAATTTTGACGACGTAAATAACGCCTTACTGCAGGTCCAAAATTGGTTCACTGCCAATAATTTCATATTAAACGAAAAAAAAAAACGAAGTGCATAAGATTTTCTTTACCAAATGTCGAAAGTAGTGATTATGAGATAGTATTGCATCAAGAGAAACTAGAATTCGTCGATAAAACTATTACGTTCCACTCTAGGCTATAATTGCAATTCGGTCCTCATTTAACATCTCCTGCAGGACGGCTAAGTTCAGCAGCATATGGTGTCAGATAAATCCGCGAGGCTGGTCTATTTTAGTTACTTTCATAGTATCATGTCTTACGGTATTTTACTTTGGGGACGGGCTGCAGACATCCAGTATTTTTTTATTCTGCAGGATCTTTCCTCATCAGTACCATATATAATCTCCGCAGCCGCGATTCTCTAACGGAACTGTTCAAGGATATTAAACATCATGACGGTACCATGTCAATATATTATATTATATATGAAAACATAATATACGTAAGAAAAATTTACATCTTTTTAGTAAAAGAGGTGAAAGACATAACGCTCAACCAGGTTTCAGCCTGGCTAAAGTAGACTCATCTTTAATGTGGTACTGTTTAAAATGTTACAATAAAATTCCTCCCTACATACTTCAACTGAATGAGACGAAATTCAAATCTAGTAAAAAACGCACACTATGCAGGCCGATTATAAGTTGAGGGATTTCATCGCTGATAAAAATGCTTGGCTGAATGCTGGTCCAGCTCCTCAATCAAAACTAATTGATTAACATTTGAAAATACTGTTGGAACTGCTGGAGATTGTAAGACTATCTTTGCATTGTATAAACTCAATCTCCTTTGTATTATATAATTGCATATCATAGGTGTGAGTACTATGTACAATAGAGCTACCATTTACCGGGTAATATGTCTTTCATTGACTTGAATATGCCCTGGCGGCTGAGAGTATGTCATGCTCACTCAGATATCTCGCTAATGGTGGCGCGTGTGTTAGATCATTTAGCTCCCTTCAAATTGGTTGAACTGAATTGTGCTGATCCACGCGTCATGTTCGTGAACAGGCGCTGTCAGTTGGGACTGGTCATCTCTTAGCTGGCACGGCTTATTTTAATTATATTAACTTTGAATTATTTGTTTTTATTTGCTGTACTACGGACGCGTTTTTTTTTATATCGTCCTTACATTTAGTTATAAATTCAACGTTAAAGATGTAACAATATTTTTGTAACATTATAATTCAAAAGAGTTTCCATGGAGTTTCTTGTCCGTTCTTCTCCATAGATACGTACTACGCTTTGGAATGGGGCAACTAACTTCATATTTTTTACTGACCGAGTCCTTGAAAATTCAAAAATGCCTGTAAATGGTTTAATTTAAATAAATGCTTTGAGTTTGAGTTGGACAGTCGTAAATACTAATTTGTAATAAACAGCGGTTCAAACGTGGTGAAGATGAAATTACCATAATAACTAGAATAATATGAATAACGACAGTCAAAGAGATAAGCCAAAGTCAAAAATGTGACTTAAAGTTAGGTAAGGACTCAAAGGCAGAAAAGGAAACTTTGGAAGTTATAAAACGGCCGAACATTCGGCCGATACTTCGGATTATAGCTTCGGAGTAGACCCCTTGTTCATCCGTGTTGCTATGTTTTTCAATAGATGATGCAGCGCTCGATATTTTTTTTTTTTATGTTATTGGAAATAGGTATCAATGATATTCCAATCATGATGTGGCGATTAGAAATAATACGGCAGCTACCTAAAGCAGTGCTGTCTCAAATCTGATAAAACGTAGTAGGTAATTAAAACGTAATTCAGGTATGTTTTGAATGGAAAAACGATCAGTTGAGATAGGCTGTTTGTGTATGTGAGTTTAAATGTAAGTAATCGCACCCACGATACAGGAGAAATTCCTAGTGTAGGGCCCGTTTAAAAAAAAATAGTAGTTTCGATTCCGTAGTTCAATGATAGTTAAGAAAATAATCACTATCAGATAAGCTTGTTAACCCTGTAGGCGGCATTATATTGATTAAAAGTTGTAATTAACAATGGACGGGGTACTTATCTAGATCCATGAGCCTGTAGCCCTCAATGACAGAATGTTACAAAGTAACGGAGTCAGTCTGTGGGCACCTTTCCAAATACCGGTTAATTACTGGAACCCCTAACAGAAAACGGGGATTAAGCCTAGGCTTGACTGGTCGAGTTGGCGTTGGCGATAACTTTATTAATTAAATTTATATGAGTTTCATATAAATGTGAATATTCTATTTCTATTACAGATAAACTTATAATATATTATAAGCGCTTGATATTAATAAAAAGGTATTTTTACTTCTGAAAAGTTCACTAACTCGGCTGAGAGAAAAGGGCAACTTGCATAACTTATGTGTTCGGTAATGATATATCGGCCATAATCGGTCGTGCTCAGACGAACAATTTAATGACGAAAATGTATCTGAACACGGATACCGAAAAATCCTTATATCTTTTAGTTAACCTATCTGGATGTGACCTTCTTTCTCCTATGTATTTCTGGTATCTTTTTTTCTCGGGGCTCAAAGTCAGGAAGAGGAAGCTAGTTCCCATTCCACAGCGAAGTAGGTTCTTATGGAGAAGAATGGGCAAGAAACCCTTTGGTTACTTTTTTAAATCAAAATATTGGTTACATCATTCTTGTTGAAATTATACATACCTATATGTGAGAACGACGTGCACGTTAAAAGCATCCAGAGCCAAAATATATTAAAAAAAAACGGTTAAAAAAATAAGTCAGTGCTTAATGAAAATAACCTGTGGCAGCTAAGAGATGACGAGTCGAGACCGAACTAAATGATCCAACACACGCGCCACCATCAGCGAGACATTCAAGTGAGCATGACATATTCTTAACCGCCAGGGCACATTGAAGCCTGAGTAACCCAGTAAATTATAGCTTTATAGTGCATACCGTGTGGTGCGGGACGTAAAGAATAGCACCATCCTATTTCTTCCCATGGGTGACGTAAAAAGCGACTTTCTATAGAGAATGGGCAGCGGTGTTCTCTATGCATTTTAACACTATATTGCGATTGCCAACCCGCCTGCCAAGCGTGGCGATTATGCCCCCCCCCGCCCTCCCTTTGAGGGAGGCCTATGTCAGCAGTGGACGTCTTTCGGCTGAGATGATGATGAAATGATCGTGCATAGCAATCACAGACGTGCTAAGCAATTATGTAATTCTTACTAGCTGCTGCCCGTGAAAGTCAACTATACCATAAATTATATCCTATGCCATCGGAAACAGTGCAATTTTCTCTCAGTGAATGTTTTTGTAATCGGATCAATACTTTCAGAGATTACCTCCTACAAACAAACAATTTTAACGCTTTATAAAATTAGTTTTCGTACCGCTTGCTCAAAAAAGTGACATTCTATGTCACAAAAAGCGAACATAACAATAGTCATTTTTAATCTGTTAAAACAGGGAAAGAAAATTGTACTGAATTTCATTCATCCATGTGATTTAAATTTGGAATACTTACCGAAATTTATATTGAACTACATCTGTGTTTACACCATTGAGTTCGTATATAAAGCATTATACATCTTTTTGAAAAAGGAATACGCATTTATTATGCAATTATGATTATTAAATAAAATTACGAAAACCGATGAGGCCGTATGAGCTTGATGCCTTTGCTTTTCCGACAAAAAAATATTAGTCTAGGAATTTGCCGCGTTTTTGTTTTCATCAAATACATAAACGTTAAGTTTATTTTAAACTATTTTTATAAATAAGTTAATGTTCTAAAAATACGTTACGATGTTAAATCAAAGCGACAGTGACAGTGAATTGTCGGATTCCATCAGTGCAAATGCTGCCGCAATTATAAATAATTTGCTTCCAACAAAATCCAAGGAAAATTATTTAAAAACTTATGAAGAATTTTCAACGTGGAGTAGTGCGAAAGGCCTATCAATTTCAGAATCAGTACTTCTTGTCTATTTTGATTATTTATCCAAGACAAAGAATCCGAATACACTTTGGTGCATATACTCAAAACTGAAAGCTACAATAAGCATCAAACACAGCATTGAAATAAATAGATTTAACCTGAAATATATAGAAACTATCGGAATGGGAAATGTACTCGACAAGCCATCGGCAAAAATAAAATTAGCAATATGCCAAAGGAAATTGCTAAATATTTAAAACTTAAAGATGTTGAACTCTACGCCGGTCACTACTTAAGAAGAACTTCGGCGACTTTCTTGGCGGATTCAGGGGTGGATATTACGTCAATAAAAAGACACGGTGGTTGGAGCTCTGATAGAGTAGCTGAGGATTATATCGAAAGCTCAATGGCGAATAAAACCATATTAAGCAGTCAAATTAACAAAAATATAAAACTTAATCCATCAGAGCCACAACCATCAACTTCGCATCTTATCTTCGTCCGTAACTCACGATGCACCACCACCACTATCTCCGACGTATACTATCTACAATGCATGCAAGTTCCTCAGACGCAAGAACAGAGAAATACTCAAATCAACTCATCAACAATAAATGTACCAAACAAAAATGTAACTCTCTCTATCAATAATTGGACCAATGTTTCGAATGTTAACTTTTACTTTTAATTGTCATTATTTTTAATAAATGCTTATCTCATATTATTATTGTGTTAATTTTTTCGCAAATGGTACGAAAAGTAGGGTATTTTCCTCGGTGATAAAGCTGTCTTAGTCTTGGGTGAACTTAAATCCCTCGCTACACTCAGGACTCGTCTTAAATCCCTCGCTTCGCTCGTGATTTAAGTTTTTAACACCCTCGCTACGCTCGGGAGTAAACCTCGAGTCCTTCGTTGCGCTTGCAATTTAAATCGTCATTCGCGACAGAAGACACTGCTTTATCCCCTTGGTTAATAATCTACTATTAGACTGCTTCCTAGAAATTAATGTGTCGTCATTTTAAACTCCGACCCCCATATTACAAAACAAGATTTATATTTTGACATGGCTTAAACCATTGAGCCAGTTTTTGTAATAAGAACGTAACTTTGATTGAAATACTGTTCTTTATACTCGTACAAAACTAAAAACTTGTTCGGTACTAAGTTATCCGTTTTGTATTAGGAACTTTACCATAGACGGAATAAAGTTCGAAATTCAATAATGGCCTGGGTCTGAAGATAAACCTTGTTTTGTAATAAGACGGCGAAGGTTTTGTTAAAGACGACTGAGATTCAGTCAGCGAAATAGGCAGCATCCTTTTTTGTTGTTTTGAGTTTGTGTTCTAAGTTCCATGTTCAGCAATGGATTGCGAAAAGCAGTAAAAGATAATACTATTATTTAGCAGTACCGACAAGATTAGATTAGATTAGTTCATTTAGAAAAAGAATCTGTCTCTTTCAAGCGCTCTCATAATGTTGCAGAGTGAACTAATTCATTTACGAAGCAGTCAGTACCCACAGAGACTAAGAGACCTTTGGTCTGTAAGCGACTATTAAATTAGAACTGAAAGGGAATTATGCGCTCTGCATGTATCAAATAATTTACATCAAGTAACGTTTCAGCATCATTAAATTTATGCAAATGACGATACCCTAAACGGCAGGTCTTTAACAATCAGATTATTGTTCTGATAAAATTGCAAAAATGTGGTCGTTGAGACGAACATCGCGTTCTATATTTAGAATAAAAGTTTGCTGGGGAGAAAAAATAAATATGGCCGTGGGAATTGGTAAGGGTTTCACGTTTCAGTTTCGTACGTGGTGCGTCGCTCCTCAATCGAAGAGTAGTTACGTGTCCGCCGACCTGCTGGGGGCTGGGGCACCGCGCACCTCGCGCTTCACACATTACGTGCCGTCTTCTCGACAACCCTATAGTACATGAATGTGTTCCCCCCGACACACTTAACGTCCACACTTCAAAATGTTCATTCATTCACTCAACCTTTCATAACATTTTCTACACAATCTGTCCCAAGCTAACCAGGGTGGTTAAATAACGAAATGTACCAAATTAGGCTTAATTTAAATGTTTAAGGTCGAAAGAATAATAATGCTAAAACTAAAAATGTCGCATTGTTTAAAGAGTTTGCAGGTATGTATTTAATTATTTTAACGTTTTCATTTCAAAGAAAGCTCGGCTTCTGTGGTTTTCATAATTGGTTGTAAACATGCGAATTATAACTATGTGAAAATGAATAGGATTTTGTTAAAACTTTGGATATTTTATTGCATGAGTTTATGTAGGTACTATCTTTTTTATCTGTTTGAGATTTGTTATAGTAACTAGGTTTTAATAATAAAATAAAACCTCAGATACTTACCGTTTAAAGGACGCCTGTGTCATTGTGAAACAGCCGGTAAACTGTAGATAAAAAACCGGCCAAGTGCGAGTGAGACTCGCAAAAAAAAATCACGTTTGTTGTATGGAAGCCCCCTCAAATATTTATTTTATTCTGATTTTTAGTATTTGTTGTTATAGCGGCAACAGAAATACATCATCTGTGAAAATTTCAAATGTCTAACTAACACGTTTCATGAGATACAGCCTGGTGACCGAAATACAGACAGACAGACGGCGGAGCCTTAGTAATAGGGTACCCGTTCTACCCTTTGGCTACGGAACCCTAAAAATGATGGAAAGGAATAATCATAACATAAATGACTTGTTATCCCGTATATCAGTACTAAGAATAAGAATCATTTATTTGGGAAGGTACGAAAGCTTGTTGGGTGTGCCCATAAAGAAATGCTTTCAAACCGTTATCACAGTAAATATTAGATATTCTATGTTGGATTATCGGTGAACCAATATGAGAAAAATAACTGCTTGCAATCACAGGTTTTACTTTTTTGTTTGATTAATAATAATGCGGTGGGTAGAAGTATTGAACCATAACGCTAGCTGAACAACTATATGATTATTTTCCCTGAAGTGCCACTCTGAACGGGAAAGATATATCTCACCAAAAACATTTCAGGTCTTGGTGGTTGCCAAGACTTACATAATGCTTTCACTGTTAAAAACTTATCAGATTGAATGTACAGCCAAGCTCCTAACTCTACAAAGCCTAACCCTACAAATCTTACATTTCGTTCAAAATGTACGGCTTGGCCGTTTCGCGGCCGTCGTAGTCTACTCCTATGGTAAGAAATTAAGTCTGTCACTGGTCTTTAATGTTGTGTCATGCAATAGTTCAATGTAACAGCCAAGCCATACATTTTGACCTTTGTGCCTGCATTTTGTTTTTGGCTCGTCTTGGCGGGGGCACTTCCGTGCCCCCAGATTGGGTACCCTCATGTGATTGTTAGGTAATGGTTCATTAACTTTCATGAGTGCCGTTGAAAGCGTATTGGCCGTATATCAGTGATTCGTAAAATCCTGAAGGTTGTATCGTAGCTTATGCGTAAGTAGTAGGTACTTACGTACCTACATATTCCAATTTATCATGATGTAGCTAAGAAAATCTTACCATACTTAATGTTGAAGTACTTACTTCTAAAGTTCAATTAATTAATTGTAAACGTCATGTTTTGAGCTTACCAATCATTTCAAAGTGGGTTCGGTGGTTTGGGTTCCAAATGTTGTCGCGTATCCAGAATAGGAATCTAAATGCTACCCTAGAGTAGAGTCCCGACACCCACCCACTTATAATTAGCCACAGTCGGAACAGAGGTGTGACGTAGTCTATCGCCGACAAACTATTATCTCCTGGCGTGCGGAATACTGTAACGGACAATGCATTCGGGATTTCAACCGCATTCGCCGCACCTGTTCATGTCACCGTAAGCCTAAATTAATGGTGCTCAATTGTCGTAGATCAGATCGACTACCGATGAAGTGATTAGGTGCCTGTGTGTGCGGCATATGCTCAAGGTATCAGTTTAATAGTATTTATGAGTAGAAGATATAAGCTTAGCAGAGCAAACGATAACGTTTTTGATATATGCAGATTCCGTCGTAAATACTCTGATAACATGGGCGAATTCTCTGAACCAAACTCCTTTGGGTGGTAACTTTCGTGATAATTTGCTAATTTATGCTTAAGCTTAGGAGGCGTTTGTATTATGAAGATTCATCCCTAATCTTCGGTAAAATACTTAATGATTAGGTACCGCATACAGAGTTTCCAACTGCGCCTGTTTGTTAGCTTCCATTCTCCGCTTGTCCCGAAAATTGCGAAATAAAAGAAAGAAGTTTGCCCCGGGCAAACTTCTTTTTACCTAGATCTAGGTTATTAAACTTGAAGAAAGCTGAAAGGATATCTTATGCGGAGCTCCTGTCAAAATGTTACATTCATAAGTACTTACCAATTTGGGGCACATCATAGGGTCGGTTGGAGCGCGAGGCTCGCAACATCATCTGGCTGGCTATTTCCGAAGGCAACTGATGCGGTGTGCGCTTGTTGGTGCGCGTGCGGCGGCGCTCGTTGCTGAGCGCGCCCGAGGGCAGCGGCGGCGGTGCGTGCGCGTACTCGGCGCTTCCTTCGGCCTCGAACAGCTCGCTTAACGGCCGGGAGCGCGCCAGCTCGCGGTCACTGCGCCACTCGGCCGGGTAGCGGCGCGGCGCCGGCTCGGCCGCCGAGCGCAGCGCCAGCGCCGCCAGCACCGTGGTCACGCAGCACACGCGCATGCTGACCGCCCGCGCCCCCCACCACACGGGCATAGCCTGCTACTAAGTACACAACACGATGAGAGCACCCGCTGGGCGCATGCCCGTCCACATTATTCGACCTTCACCGCTTATAGACGGACGTTTTCCTTTTCCGCTTCAGTTCAGAGGTCTCAGGGTGAGACTAATTTTAACGTTTATTGACGTCCTTTATCTGAAACAAATAAAAAATATTTGAAATTAACAGACTGAAGACGCATTGAAACACAATTTGAAAGTAAAAGAAAGTATCCTGCCATTCAGCCGATACCTTAACCGAAATATGGGTACATAACAAATAAAGTATTTACGTGTATAAACTAATTGATTCAGTAAAACACATTCACGCTTTACTTACAAAAGGTCTGATTACTGTTAGTAAATTGGATTTTATACGAGCAGAATGATTTGTACTACAAACAATACGACAGTTAACAAAGTTTTACAACCTTTTCTGCGCTCGACCGGAATATTGTTTGTGTAGAGAAATCCGTCCTGCCATATCAGTTGTAAGAAGAAGTTAATAAAATACCTACCTAGTTAAGTGGACACTGTTATAAAGGTGTCAAATTAGTGAATTCTAACAATTATATTTACATATAAGTGCAAACAAATATGATGTAAGCTACGTTAAGTCTAGTCTAGTTTATTCCTAGACTAAAGTAATAGGATTCACGTGGCATTGATGTAGACCCAACACAACATATCGCCGACATTACCGTTGAGGATACTGAAAATGTGGAAAGTTTTACAATAAAAACAAATTAACTGTGGTCTAAGTGCGGCTTTCGCATCTGTTCTACGGCGACTTTCAGTATGAAACTTTTTCCTTAATCTTATTTGTAAGGTTGACTGAAGAAAACCGCGAAGTAATATTAAAGAACTCGTAATGAATTACAAACAACGTAACGGATCACTGACTAACGTATTCATTGTATCACACTTTGACTCCATTTGTTTCATGAACCGTAGTGTAATATTCAATTACTTCTACTCAGTAATTCTACTATATATAACTAATGATCTCTAAGGATGTACCTAACAAATATTGTTCCTATGATTTAATACTTCTGTTATAGCAAAATTAGAATGTATAATTTAGTATGTTGATATTTTGCATCTCATCTCAGCCTTAGCAAAGTTTTATTTGTGGAGTAAAATATTCAGATTTCATGTTAGAGTCACGTCTCAAACGTGCGCGAGGTAACTTATTGTCATCATCTTCGTTGTACAGGCATCTCTCATGTGAGATTGTGATGTTTACAAATGTTTATTTTAGCAGAACAGTCGTATCGCACACCCAGACCAATGAAGTCATAAGAGGAATATAAACACATGTCTGTGTGTGTGGAACTATACAAGGAAGCAAAAAAAAAATGTTTAAGACGCTGACAAATACAAAAGAAAGAGAAGCGCGATGACACAACGACGCTTGTAATTCATTGCAAAATATGAAGCCATTATTTATTTACTCAAAAATGAGTTGAGTAATCGAAAATAAAAAACAACCAAGCTCTGCATGCAAATAAGACGTTCTTGTTATTAATTAAATACCAACCGTACTTTGATATTTAATACATATATTTTGGATTGAAACTCAAAGTAGGGTTAGTTTACCGTTAATTTGTATCCAGATTTTTTTTTCAAAACGTGTTTTGGTAACAACCAAGTTCTGAGAAATATGTTCAACAATAACATATAGGTATTTTTTCCGCTACCACAAACTATATAGATTTGGCAATTTTTTGTTTAAGACAAGCCTACTTTTATCATTTGCCTCTTGTCAGCGCCTCAACCAGGTATATCTATTTTGTTTTTGATCCTATGATCTTAAGTTATATAAAAATAGTAAAAAAATCAAGTTTTTTTTTGTTTGTATTAAAAATACCTCAAATTATCTTGTTAATGAATATTTAATGTTTGAAGTTGTACATACGTTTTCCTTATTTAATTATGACCAATTCTCAAATGTAATGATTTTTATTTCAGTCATCGTTTTCTAAATAATTATTATAGATACTGTTTACTACTCATGGTTACGTCTTTTACGAAGTTCTATACTATGATGAAATACAGAAGCTAAGTATTGTTTAAAAGGCATAATAGGAAATATATTTTATACATTGGACATGGCAATTGACAAAAACATGGGACTTAAACATAACTGGCGAAATGTGAGGTACTATAGGTGCAAATCTGCCTAACTCTTCGGGGATTACAGGCTTGATGTTATGTTATGTGTTATTTATAATTTTTTGCTTTATTTAGTGAAACAAAAATGAAAGCACGATAGGGTTTTTATGAAATTGTACGTGCTTATGTTGATTTATCGACTTTTTAATTGAAAAAATAATGAACTTAAGAGCAGACAGTGTAAATCAAATTTCGAACGCAAGCTCCATCCCTCGCTCCCTGCCACTCGGTTATTTGCTAAACGCTTTTTACGCTAATTTGCTAAAGTTGAATACCGCGTGTGCTCTTTGATCGTGTTCGAGCACGAAACTAAATAGCGAAAGTCTCAATTCTAATTTCGTTTATAACGAAAGTAATAATTGATATATTTTCTTGCTGTGAATATTTATTTAAGACATAAAAGCTAAACAATCTTGTCTTTTATAAGGATAATCCTAAAAAACATTTTTTATAATTATCCTTAAAAAACACATTTCAAATTATTGAGAGAAAATATTACAATTACGTAACTGTCTTCAACATGGTAAGAAACAGATCCAATAAATCATATACTATAGTTTCAGTTTGGTTGTAAGAGTGACTGTTTCAGAATATTCATGCAAATTAACATCAAAATAGGGAGCCTCCTCTTAAGTGATGCAACGAATTATTTTATTGGTATAAAACCTTTATTTTACGTCAAATTATTACGGAAAAATTGAGCATAATATGTATCTTTATTTATACTATTCAAAAATGCAATAAAAAAATTTACGTATTAGTACTTACGTCTTTGTTGACCTGGATGTGCGATAAATTGTTCGGAGTAAAGTGTGAGGAAAGCTTAGTTCAGTGGCAATAAATTATGAACATTCAAAGGGATAGTTGTAAATTTGCGACGAGGCTTGGTACTTGTTGGAGAGTTGCAACATCACCGAGACTGTCAACAGACAGGTAACAGGTTAATAACATAGGCGACGGGAAGCGTCACGGGTCGGCGCGCACCGGCCAGAGCGGCTCTGCGGTCACTAATCCGCTTGCTTTATAGCGTGGCATTGGCGTCTATTCTGTACGGCGCTGTATAAACTAAATGCAAACCTGTAATATTGACGACGTTTACTGTGTATGGAAAACACAAACGGAAAAAAATAGAGAAAAACGAAAAGAAAATAATATAGGTAGAGCTGACTTTGTTCATAGAAGGGAAACTTTGGTATTGTCAAAACTTGTTTGAAAGTTTTAACTAATCATAATTTAATAGTGTTTGTTCTTCTTTTAGTCAAATATCTTCTTTCTTGTTTTATCCACACATGGGTAAAATTAGCTAATCATGTTAAAATGAGGTACTGCGGCATTTATCGGCTAATAAGCAGGCTCGCTATCTGATGATACCTAGATAGTCAGTGCCGCCGCCTACGGATACCTGCAATTTCCGACGCATCGCAGGTGCGTTATCCTCATAGAAACAAAGTTAATATGACTCAAGTGTACGGACACATGAGTCATTTTAACTTTGCCCCACCAGACAGACCAGACCAGACCAGAGACCAGAGTTGCTAAGCGAAGAAATTAGTATTTCCGCGGACCTGCAGGGCTAACATGCCGCACGCGACAATTACTCACTCTCGCGCGAGTAATTCTTGTCTATTTCTGTAACTATCTCGTTTTCTGACAGCGCTCCCATACAAAATACTCGACTCGTTCTGTCAAACTTCATGTTTTCTCGACAAACCTTAAAATGGCACGTATTTTATCTCGAATTTTGACATTTCAACACGACATATCTCTGATTTTTCTGTCATTTACTCGTCCTCGATTTTGACGACGAGAAGAGTAGACAAAATTATGATACAAAAAAAGGCATTCACTGGCGACAGACGTGAAAAATTAAAACTTTGGAATAACATAATAAATACGTATGTACACAGGCCGCTGTGGGATGCCAGTCTGCTGCAACACGTCACATTAGCATTTCGGTAACGTGGCTAACATGTTGACAAATCGGTAAGCATGTAGGTGACGCAAGTAGCATGTCGGGGCCGCTGTTAGCATGTGGGTGACTAGGTTAGCGAGTTGGTGACGCAGTTAGTATGTCGGGACGCGGTTCGAATTGCTGTGACTCGGTTAGCATGTCGGTGACACAGGTACTATGACGGGGACGCTGATAGCATGTCGGGACTCAGTGAGCACGTTGATGACGCAGTTAGCATGTCGGCATGTTTTAAACATGTCGGGATTCTTTTAGCATGTCGGTGACGCAGGTGGTATGACGGAGTCGGTAATAGCATGTCGGGATTCTGTGAGCAAGAAGGTAATGCAGTTAGCATGTCGGGGCTCTTTTAGCATGTCGAAGACGCGGTTGGCAAGTCGTGAATTGGTTTACATGTCGGGGCTCTTTTAGCATGTCTAAGACGCGGTTGGCAAGTCGTGAATTGGTTTACATGTCGGGGACACTGACAGCATGTCGGTGACGCTGCTGACATGTCAATGACGCGTTTAGCATGTTGATGACTCGGTTAGCACGTCGGTGACACGACACCACAGATTTTGCCCCTACCAAAAATGTCTCACTAATTTTCATTTGCGTGATTTTATATGTATTTTAATTTCAGCATGCCAAAGAGAAACATTTATTTTTAAACCAAAAAGCCTGTTACACAAAAATGCTAAACATAAAATAAAAGAGGTGGATGAAAATCAATATAGTACAAACTAATTCCATGCGTAAGATCGAATGAATGAGCCGATATTGCTATCATAAAAATGATTTATTTTTAATAATTTGCTACATCGGTCTCTCGTTGCGAGATAAAGAATGTCAAAGTGCCTTTCTCAAGTTTACTCGAGCTTATCGGTCATGTTAGTGTTTAGAATGACGTCATAATCTTCGACAAATTTCGACAAA
Organism: Tiliacea citrago; assembly: GCA_963921375.1. Lineage (NCBI taxonomy): Eukaryota > Metazoa > Arthropoda > Insecta > Lepidoptera > Noctuidae > Tiliacea > Tiliacea citrago. The sequence continues at coordinate 12,297,602 of OY992793.1, read as the reverse complement.
TCGAGAACGAGAGCGTTCTCGCGCATGTCATGTTAGCCCTGCTGGTCTTTCACAAAGAGCTCTCTCTACAACTACTCCTACACCTCAGTTAATTTATACCTTATTTGATATGCTGAAATGTATCTAAGAATAGTCTGGGCTGACTAGACTAAAATTGCGAGTACAAAATAAAGAACTAGCAAAACATAGACACCTAATATATGCATTTTTAAATGGTGAAGCTGCTTTTTCGTTGGACAGTGCCCATCACCATTATTGTGAATGATTATGATTGACCATCACACACATATATATATATATTGCACATTTATTTTATTGTGAATGTGGCGATCGTTTATAAATTGAACCACGAACAACGTGCCACGTGTATCGCGTAGGTTTTAAATGTCACACCATTATTAACTGATTACTATACTACGCCTACGGTCCGGTGTGCCACTGTGGGGTTTGGCGTTTGTTTCGCTTTCGACAGATTTTGTCGGTTTATGAATCATAATTGTGGAGATTTATGGTAATTGATTGGTTTGTGGTCGCATGTTTTGTATAACACTTTACAGTAGTGGTGCTGTAATCTGGTGCTAATAGAAAACCATACAGCTGGTAATTGGACGACTTATGTTTATTAGTGAAAAACTGCTGATGGTTCCGCCTTAAAGTTCCGGGTTTCCTATATAACTACTAACACTTGGTTTCTGCTGAAAATCAGCGCTGTGACGATAGGTTTGTCCGAAGTCACAGCATTTTGCTGAGCCGAGACCTGTTCTTGCACAGATGTGACGCACGGTTATTGTAATTGTTCATAATTAGTATAGTTTGTTTGTTTCAAAAGTAGTTATTTTTCCACTCGGCAATCGGCATTTTGTTTTTGTTTTCATTGTTTGTTTGTCGACTTTGTTGTCATCACATAGACCATAGACTAATATATATAGAATGAGATTATAAACTATTTAGTAAACACTTTGTAAATTGTCTTTGGTCCCTGACATCAACCAATGGACAAGATTGTCAGAATGCTTAAAGTATTGGATGCGAGGCTTTTGGCTACTTAGTATGTTTTTTTTTTTTTGACTTATTTTGTTGTACTGTGCGTTTTGTTTGTGCAGAATAAATAATTTTTCTTTCTTTCTTCTTTCTTTAACACCTCTATCTCAGTGCAAACATCCAAAGTAATTGATAACATAACTGAATCACAAGCAACTTTCCGTATATGAGATCCTAATTGTTAATTTGCTAATACAAATTAATTGCGGTTAGTCTCAGCTTGGGGCGCTACTCGCTACTTTATCTTTCCTCTTCATAATATTAAGCCACTGATGGGCTCCATAATTCGTCAGTTAATGAAGTATTATTTTCATATTTTATCACACATACGTACAAGCTTGGCGATTAGTTCTTTGTTTATCTTTAATGTTTCGCTTATTGTAGCGTTACGCGTAAATACCAATGTTTCTCGAGACTGTTCTTGTTACCATATTAATGAATACGGAATTAATTTTGGGTTAACGCACAAATACAATTAATTTCAGAGAAATATCTATCCATCAACGCTAATTGTTGTGTAACAATTACTTGGGGGCGTCAGACGATGAATAATCCACAACTCAGTGATCCGACAATATTCATTTACATCTCATAGCTCTGTTTTATAAAGTTCATTTAAAATAGCAATTAATTATCTATTATTATTACGTTGCGACTGTTTCATGGTAAAGGTGGTTTCATCCGGGGGCTTGAGTAAGGTTCATAAATATTAATTACTAGCTGTGCCTGCGACTTCGTCCGCGTGCATGTCGGAAAACAATAATGTGTCGCTTACAGAAGATGTAAGTACCACACACCTATGAAAAAGAAGAATCTTCCGATTTTCTTTTCAGTCACTGCGTCTTTCGGTCCATAATGGCAATGCGACGAAGCCTCTCTTTGATTTTTGGTCCGTTGGGGCTCATTATGTGTGCAATCCCGTACTCAATAAATCGACTGCCCCTCTGGCGGAGTGTGCTAAAGAAGGATCACGCTTTTAAGAGCGCTGTTGAAAAAAGAATCCCAAATAAATATCTTAAAAACTTGATTTGCTTCTCTGTAAACGATGTTAGAGAGGTTGCTTGCCCCTCAAAAGAGCTGCTTCATACAGTTGCCCGTGTAAAAGCAACCCATTTACTGAGATCCACGTTTTTTATGACCGCCATTTTGGATTTTGGTTTCCTGATTTTCGGCACTGGCATATCGAAAACTTCCTAAACAAACTACAAAGCAAAATAACTTCAGTTTGGGAAGTCGTTAGCAAGAAATTAAAGGTCTTTTGCGCTTTGAACTGTATTTTTTTTAAGTCAGTAATTTTTTTTTAAACCGGGTTTCAAAAAGGAGGGAGGTTAAGTAGTTAGGTATATTACGTTCGTTTGTATGTTGTATGTTCACCGATTTCTCTGTCAATTGTGGACCGATTATGAAAGTTATTTTATTGTTTGAAAGGGTACACTGTTGAGGTGGTTCCATTGTTGATTGATTGGAAATCGAGGGAAATCCTCAAATTTTATAGGCACACCTATAGCGATTTGGATATTTTTTATAGTACCTAACTCGTGCATTTCCTCTTCGAAAACACCATTTGGTGAAGTGGAACTGATGATGAAGACCACAGATGGCCACAGGAACTACTCAATAATAAGTTTTTCACGGTTTGCGATTCGATTACTTTAATATGGTTGCCAAGCAATTTATGCTCGTCACAATGTATAGGTATGGTGAAGTAAAGCTGATGGTGAAGTTCTAAGAGAACTCCTCAACAATTAACGTCCCTGCATCGGGAAAAGAAATATTTTGTAAAATGTAATGAGCAGTTGACATTAGGCTATCGTAGCTTAGGTAAATTACAAACGGACCCACTAAAAAAAGAAAAATTTAAAACTTTTAACAAAAAAAAAAAACAGCGACTTACAGAAAAAACACTACAAAGTGAAAAATAAAGTAATGTTTCACTTTGTAGTGATTTTTGGAAGTAGGAGTTTTTTTTTAAGTTTTTTTTATTGTGGTAGGTACCTACCTCACACTAATTCGTGTACTACTTTATATTGATACTCAGCAACTTTTTTCACATACCGTACGATAACCCAGCCACAATAGGTAGGTACACTGTTCGTCATTGAGGAGTTCCGTGGGATAAGTACGTACCTACTACTCATTTTCGAAGTCCATAGTCAGTTGACCACGGATAGTACCTAAACCAATAATTTTCTTTGATTTCTGTACGATAACCAAATCACATACAAGTACAAACTGTACGTTATTTAGGAGTTCAACTGTCAAATCTTCACCATATTCAATGGGACCATGTCGGGAAAAACTATTTCAATCAAAAAACTATCCTCGCGAGTAAATTGGCTGTGGCATACGGACGGACAGACGGACAGGACGAAATTATAAGAGTTCCGTTTCTATGTGCCATTTGTCTACGGAACCATAAAAACAGACCAATTGAGAACTTCTTCCTTTTTGAAGTCGGTTATAAAGATGTCTCAAAGAATCTTCAGTTTTTCTTTATTTTTTTTCGATTCGTTTGAAGAGATCTGAGGGAGAACTTGAGTGAGATGAAACCTTTAAAGAGAAATCCAGAAACAAATAGTCCAAGACCCAGGTCCAGACCTGCGCAATAGTGTAAAAATGCTAATGATAAAAAATAGCACTATTTAAGTTTATACTTTTGCTCAATTACTAAGTAAGTGTTTAGCAAGTGCCATCTTGTACCAACGCAAATAAAATAATCGAAAGCTTTGTTACAAACTTGTACGTCAAATAGTTTCGAACGCACAAACGGACACGGAAGTGATTTCTTAAGTGTTCCGTTTTGCCAATTTTGGCACGGAATACTAAAAATGAAAAGGTTAAACGAATCAGACGAAACGAAGATTTTTTCTAGGACCAGCAATATAGTACATAGTTCTTCAGATAACCATTTTGTCATTAATTCCTAATAGGAACTAGTTATTTAAACACTTAAAGAATCGGTAAAGAAGTGACAAGCGGCGAACTAGGCTTATCTCATCCCGTAGGAGGTAACAAATCATCACATCTACCCACAGTACCCAAAAGCGATGTATATATATAGTGTGTACTTGTAGGCCCACACTATACATCCCTTGATAGGGTAGCCGTCATTGGTAGCTACCTATGACGGCTACTCTCATCTATCAAAGAAGATGTTGTAACAATCACCACTTTTGGTAATTGACATACAGTTTGCTTATAACAATTTGTGGTCATTAGGAGGTCGTTACAACCCTTAATATTGATGTAATCGCCTTTTACAACACCCACGAGCGAGGAAAGGTGAGACTAATCTCCAGGAACAACAGGACGAGTTAGCGTGGGTTTTAAGATAATAAGTAAAAAAAACTAGTTCCTACCACTTTACGCGTCCTGTCTGTAACGAATTAAAGGTTCTTGGAGGTGCAAAAGCAAGCTCTGGCCCACAACCTCTTCATTACACAAATGAAGGGTTGGTAGTGCGTCGTACTTTTGTTGAATCTAACTTTAATAAGGGAAGACTGGCAATTGTCGCGAAAGAAGAAATGCAAGCATGAGAGAAAATCTCCGAGATTCTGTATTACTTTTTATCTGTAATACCTGCTTTGGGTATGCGCGAACCTGTGCCCAAACACACTTGAAACGAAATTGGCGGCGATTTGAGCTTCAGAAGTTTGTCCGCGTCAATACACTCGGCACCGTGACGGCACTGAACTTGTTAAGAACGTCGCCAGTACTTGAACATCACCCAACGTAGTTCCACTTCAATACATTAATTTAATAACTAAATTCAATATTATAGTTCTTACAGTTGGAACTTCCAAAGGTTAAAGGGTCAAAGCGAAGAAATGCTTTTAAAGGAAGATTTACCTACCCAAGGATTCTGAAATCAAATTACCCAATTTGTTGATTAGTTAGTTACTCCAACTTATGCTGTGGCAAAGGCATCAAGTCAAACACATGGGCTGTTTTGCACCTAAAATAACAGTTTGGACAGTCTTATTAGATACCTAACATGTTTTGTTAATTAGTTAATGCGTAGTTATTATCTTTACCTTTGTATGGATATAATATTTACATGAAACATCCAATAATTGGTGTGGAAGCAGAAACCCTAATCTTAGCTAAGGAATATTCAATCACAAAATCGAAGGGGCGTCATTAGATACACATTATGCAAAGTCAGGAAATAAAGTATATTTTAGCTTTTCTAATGTAAGAACACTGAATGCTATAAGGGCCGAAACCTGTAGCGTGGCTATATTTATAATCGGGTGGTGCGCGGTGGGCCGTTGACGTCATCGCGACGGTTGCGAGCGCCGAGGGCTCGGGAGGGGCGGAAGGGGGGGGGGGGGGGCAAAGGCGCGCCCTCCGATACGCACTTGCAAATTCGCACCTCCATGAATGGTGGAATTAAATTATACTTAGCCGCGCTCCGAATTTACACGGACCTGACTTGAAACGCCAAATGCCTTTTTAATATCTATTTGTTCTGCAGGTTTACGATTTCCTGTGATTATTGCCGCTGTGACTCATTTTTTCTACCTGAGAGATGTGAGGGCGACAGACAAAAGCTGTAAACAGCAGTGAAACGAGATCACTTTTTGCTCGAGGTGTCTAAAAGATTTTTTGGTCAGACAGTATACTTGAAACTGAACTACAAATTAGGACTAGCTTTCAAAGGTTGGGTTTTCTGTTGTTGGAAGAACTTCACTTACAAAATTCTAACCATTATGGACGGAGTAATTACCTGAAGACAAAGTAGTAGGATCGTGGAAACAATTTACTTCCATGGGCACCGTAACGACAATGCCATAAATAAACTGCTACATATTTGAAAACTGGCGTGTAGTTAGAACTGTAAAAGTTGAAATAAACTTTAAGAAGCTTATTAGAATGACCTTACTAGTGTACACAATGATGGTACGTAAAGTGATGCTTTTGTTTCCACAAACGGGTTTCGGTGCATCGAATCAGATTTCGCTTTCTACATTTAAAAATAAAGTACAATCGAATTACGACCCTCCTACTCTTTGACGTCGGTTAAAAAGGAGCGTCATATTCAGTTTATTACGTTTTAATTTATCCTAATTTAGGTGAAATATCAAAGTATTTTTGTACGACGTCACTTGGTGAGAAAGTAGAGCATCAAGAGAGTCCTCGACGGCGACCGACGCGCCGAGCGCTGCCGACCGCCACCGGCGAAGGTGCGCGGTGCGTGCGCTTCACTAAATTGGCCTATTCCGTGTCCCCACAATAATTCCACTTGATGTGGGTTTCAATTCAATTATACGTATCACGCAACACGCTGCTTAACCAGACTGCGGATAAGAAACCATGCAAATCAAAAATATCGTGAAATTATATTTGGCCTAAAGATTTTTTCAACTATCAACAACATTAAACCGTTTATGGTGAGGAGTTATTTCTTAGTTCATTATAATATGATGAAGTACGTTTAGAATATTTGACCTAAGAAGACCAGTAACTGACTGATGTTACGACGGCTATATTTTCTTGCCAACGTAACAATGTAAGCTGAGATGTACCTATACTGCTCAGTAAGCTTGTATAAATCTGTGAAGTGATATTGTCACATATTTTCATTCCTGTAAATTATTTGAGGTCATGTTCCTTCTATTACCCATATGGCTCAACTCTCCCGTGCTTCAGGGATTATATTTTTTCTTCTAAGTCTGCCATACAAAAGTCGAGAAGAATCGATGCGTCCCATGAGCTCCAACTTTTAAGATTACATTTCAGATATGATCCCGGTTTATATTATTATGAATCATGTATTTCTGTTTGAATCATACAAAAAAATATAATTCTTATAATGTAATTTATTTCAAGTATTATCGTCGGCTGTTAATCTGATTGTGTTACAATTTCATTAACTTGAGTGAAGCAGGGTATACACATTTCATTTATATTAATTCGTTGGAAAACGGCTTTTATATTCAGGATCTTATCAGCCAAAATTGCACTAAAAGCTGTGTGTTTAATTAAATCGTGATATGCATCTGGTTTTATTGTTCTGCTAGTCGTTCTGAATTCATGAGGTTCATCTTGATTTATATACTTTCTGGTATTAATTTTGTAACATCAATAGAAAGACCCGACGAAGAGTGAAGAATAACATTTGTAGGAAATATCTAATGTTGCCAATAACGTTTACGTAATGATTGAGAAGGGCAATAAGTAGTGACAGGTGTCATGTCAGACATTTATCAGCGACGCTGGCGCTACGTGGAGCCTGATCGTCACGTATGAGATGATTGAAAAGCGATGAAGTATCTCGCATGTCTATTACCAATAGGGATTCCTCCCTATTGGTAATAGACATGCGAGATACTACTATACACGTAATTCAAATATATCCATTGTGTAGGAGTCAAGAAATAATATAATTTTTTTTTAATTTTTATTATTGCATTACATAAATGCACAATTAATGAATTAATGTTGCGTGTTTTTGGTGGAACGGAACGGAACTCAAAACGCGTCCTCTTCGAAAATGCAGGAAGTGACGAAAGTAAGTGTGATTTCTGCTTGAATAAAGCATAAACAATAACTTAATGTACCTATATGATTTGGGGCTAAAAAACAGATGTAAACAAAGCAGTTTCGTGGATAATGACATCATGACCGCGACGGAAACGGACGTTTGAACTGTAATAGAAAATTGTTGAAGTTTCATAATTTTTTTGAGTTTAAATCATAACTTTTCTTGCGTTTATATTACTGTAAATTATTGATTTAGATGAAAAAAAAAATAACATGCATATTCCCTATTGTGACATGCACCATGAAACATTTTTACATAATTATTAATTTGTACCAATCAAACTAAGTATTTTCGGTTCCTAAATACAGTCGTTGATAAGGTTAGCATTCGGCAGGTTATTGCGGCCCACATCCATGTTTACTGGGGGCAAGGCCTGCGCTCCCCCCCCCAAACCCAGGGGCAGAGGCAAGCCCTCCGCCACCGCCGTCACCGCCGCAGCCGCCACTATCGCCGCCGCCGTTGCCGCCACCACCGTCGTCGCTGCCGCCGCTACCACCGCGGCAGGGCCTTCACAGGGGGCCCAGGAGGGGGCTGAAATGGAGTGCCAGTAAATGGCCCCATTACGTCTCCTCCAGGCGAACATCAACCACTGCGCCGCCGCTCAGGATCTCTTGCTCCAGAGCATGGCGCAGTGGACGATTAACATCGCCGTGGTCGCTGAGCCGTACTTTGTCCCGCACAGGGACGACTGGGTGGAGGACCTGAGCGGCTCAGTGACCATTATTTCATCGGCCGCCGCCGGTACCCCGTCCCTTGAGGCCGTCAAGAGGGGAGGGGGTTGCGTGGCAGCACGGTTCGGGGAGATTGTCGTGGTGGGAGTATACTTCTCCCCGAACCGAACTCTCGCCGAGTTCCACAACTCCCTTGGGGAGTTAAGAATCGTCGTCGTCGGGTACCATCCCCTCCCAGTGATCGTCCTCGGGGACTTCAATGCCAAGAACGTGGCTTGGGGTTCCCGGTATACGGACACACGGGGCAGGATGGTGGAGGACTGGGCTCTGGAGACAGGCCTGGTCGTCCTAAACCGGGGTTCTGTCCCCACGTGTGTGCGGATGCGGGGTGAATCAGTGGTGGACATCTCGTTCGCCAGCCCCGCTCTGTCACCGCGTGTCATCGACTGGCGCGTCATGGAGGGGGTGGAGACCTATTCCGATCACCGGTACATCCGGTTTGACGTCTCCGCCCAGACCTCGGGCGCGCCGGTCCGACAGACCCCGAGTGGTCCGCGGTGGGCGCTGAAGCAGCTGGACCGGGAGCTTCTCCTGGAAGCCACGATCGTGCAGGCCTGGGTGTCATCACCGGACAGGCCTGCCGACATCAATGACGAGGCGGAGTGGTTCCGGGAGGCCATGTCCGAAATATGTGACGTGGCAATGCCCCGGGTCCAGCCCGGACGTGCCCGGCGCCAGGTGTACTGGTGGTCGCGTGAGCTGACCGCTTTACGCGAGGCGTGCGTTGCTGCGCGCCACCGGTACTCCAGGCACCGCAGGCTCCGTGTCCGCCCTCCGGATACGGAAGCCATTCAGGCGGAGCTATACGAGGGGTACAGAGCAGCGAAGACTGCCCTCCGAGCAGAGATCCAGCGGGCCAGAGGACTGGCCCGCGAGGAGACGCTGGAGACTCTCAACAGAGACCCGTGGGGACGCCCCTACAAATGGGTGCGAGATAAACTCCGCCCATGGGCCCCCCCGCTGACGCAGAGTCTCCGGCCCCAGCTCGTGGAGGACGTGGTGAGCGCTCTGTTCCCTTCGCGAGGGGAACATACTCCCCCGCCCATGGCTCCGCCTCCTGCGGTGCCAGATGCGGACCACACCGACGACGACGATGCTCCAGAGGTGACCGAGGTAGATCTGAGAGTGGCGGTACGTAGGCTGAATGCCAAGAATACCGCCCCAGGACCCGATGGCTTGCCTGGAAAAGCCTGGGTTCTGGCTTTAGAGGCTCTCGGGCCTCGACTAAGGGGGCTCCTAAGCGCATGCTTGGAGAGGGGCCAGTTTCCACTTCGTTGGAAGACGGGGAAACTGGTCCTCATAAAGAAACCAGGGCGCCCGGCGGACTCTCCGTCCGCTTACCGGCCCATCGTGCTGCTCGACGAGGTGGGCAAGCTCTTTGAAAGAGTAATTGCAGACCGCCTTGTCGGGCGGCTGGTGCGGGTGGGGCCGGATTTGGCGGAGAGCCAGTTTGGTTTCCGTAAGGGGCGCTCTACGGTGGATGCCATCATGCGCGTTCGAGCCCTCACGACGGGGGATGCTGTTGCCCGGGGTGGGGTCGTCTTGGCGGTGTCTCTTGACATCGCCAATGCCTTCAATACCCTGCCCTGGAGTTGCATTAGGGAGGCACTTCGGTATCACCGGATGCCGACCTACCTCTGTCGTGTGGTCGAGGCCTATTTGACGGACAGGGCCGTCATCTACCCCGGTCACCACGGAGAGTGGAACCGGCGAGAGATGTCGTGCGGTGTCCCACAGGGATCGGTCCTGGGGCCGCATCTGTGGGACATCGGGTACGACTGGGTGCTGCGCGCCGACCTCCCTAGTGGCGTCAGCGTAGTCTGCTACGCTGACGACACGCTAGTCCTGGCACAAGGGAGTTCGCATCAGGCGGCGGCCGAACTGGCGGCACGTGGGGTTGCGACAATCGTCGATAGGATCCGGCAATTGGGACTCGAGGTGGCATTGCACAAGTCCGAGGCCATGTGTTTTTATGGTCCTCGGAACGCGCCACTGTCGGGTTCCCAGATAACGGCGGGAGGGGTTCACATCGGCGTCGAGTCGACGATGAAGTACCTGGGACTCGTCCTCGATAGCCGGTGGAACTTCGTGGAGCATTTTCGACGTTTGGCTCCCAGACTGGAGCGGGCCGGGGCTGCTTTGAAGCGGCTCCTGCCCAATCTAGGGGGTCCAAACGCCTCCTGCCGGAGGCTCTACGCGGGGATCGTGCGGTCCATGGCCCTTTACGGGGCACCGGTGTGGGCGCGTTCTCTGAGGCTGCGACCAGCGCAGCGGTTGAACGCGTCCCAAAGGGTCATGGCCATCAGGATGGTACGGGGATACCGCACGGTCTCCCGTGAGGCGGCGAGCCTCCTTGCCGGATTGCCGCCATGGGATCTGGAGGCGAAAGTCCTCGCGCACATTTGGGTGTGGCGCGAAGAGGCGAAACTCCGGGGCATAACTCCGCTGCCGCAAGAAATTGCGGCACAGCGGACGGAGCTCCGGAGGGATCTCATGGCGACATGGAGAGTGCGATTGTCGCAACCCAGCGCTGGGCACGCCACAATTGTGGCGATAAGTCCCCTCTTTGAGGAGTGGCTGGAGAGGCGCCACGGCGTCCTCACCTTCCGCCTGACGCAGGTCCTCACCGGACATGGATGTTTCGGGAGGTTCCTGTTTAGGATTAAGCGGGAGGAAACGCCCGGGTGTCACCACTGTGTGGATCGCCCGGAGGACACGGTGGAGCATACGGTGGAGGTCTGCCCAGCTTGGGCGGAGCACCGCCGTGTCCTCACGGAGGCGATCGGCGGCGGCGATCTCTCGCGTCCGGGCCTGGTTCAGGCCATGGTTCGGAGCGAGAGTGCATGGGAGGCCGTCACCTCCTTCTGCGAAGCAGTTATGCTAGCGAAGGAGGAGGCGGAACGCGTGAGGGTGAGACAAGGTTCACGCCCTCATGCCCCTAGTCGCCGCAGGAGACGCCCCGGGCGTCGGGAGTCGCAAGCCGATTTCCGGCCACCGTAGGCGCGGGCCTGCGGACGGTGAGCGATGGGTAGCTCGCCGTCCGATAAGGACCAGGCCCGGGTCGACGGCGCGTTGTGTTCCACGCGCGCCTCAAAGAGATGTCAGCACAAACTGACGGGGTCCGTCAGGACCAATGCCTGCCGGGGTTGCGAGTTTGTCCGAAAGGGATATCGTGGCCCTGGCACACAGGCAACGGAAGGAACACGGGTGGGTTTTAGTCAGTAAAAGTCTGACACGCCCTCCCGCTCCGCCCAGAGCGGGAGAAGTTATTTGATGATTTCCCACCCAAAAAAAAAAAAAAAAAAAAAAAAAAAAAAAAAAAAAAAAAAAAAAAAAAAAAAAAAAGGTACCTCATAAAGTTTATTTATTTTGTCATTACTTACACTAACCCAGAGTTTAGCGACTAAACTATTTTTAGACTAATTAAATATTTAAAACTCTAGGTTTACCTCTATCTAATTTTTGGTGGCGCAAGATGAATTATTTGATGAACCCCGAACTAACTGTTAACTCCGAGTTATTTAGGATAATCGATGAACGCGCAAATGGGTCTATAGGAATATGAATATACCGCCTTCATCATATTATTATGAATTATTAATATCGAAAGAATATGTTGTTCTTCTCCTAAGCGTATGTGTAGCGTCAGAGCAGAACACAATAAGTTGAGACATTGTGGATGTAAATGATATGACGAGCTCCGCCAGCAGCAATGTCTTCATTGTGCTGCCAACCTACTTGGCAGACCTTTATTTTATGCTAAACTCTCTGAAAGTAAAGCCATTTCAGCAACTTTTGTAGAAATGTTTTTAAACTGACCAATGTTTGAATTGGAATAAAATTAACACAACGTTTCTTTGTGACAAAATTAGCAGTGATAGTACGTTTTCTTGCTCGTATATAAAGTTTGTATAGTTACCTACAACCCTCTCAGTGCAAGTACTTAGAATTGTCTATTTATGGCTCCTCGTAATATAAATAAATTAGGTAAGTAATTATAGTCCTCACTTTAATGTCTATCACTTAAGTAGGTATTTAATTTATAAGCACTCACTTATGCATAAATCGACTTAAGCGACATTATTAACCCAGGATTCCTAAACCAAATAAATATTTTATTGAAAAATATTGATCTAAATACATATTATATTGGTATTCGCAAACGAGTGCTGCTGATCAATGAAAGTTAATGTGCCAATCAATAATAGTGATGGCGGGCAATACAGAAGTCATTTGTGCGCCTACGCAGCCACCTGCACATTATTGTGATCTGTCATCGTGATAGATATTTGATTGTAGCATGTGGTTTTACTTCCCTGTTGCTTAGATTTCATTATAAATTACAAAGTCATGTTTGTAGGCGAACAAAGAGTAGTTACTCAGATAAATTGTTACTCAGATAATCTTTGTCAATTGCATCGTTATAATTATATAAAGCGTACGCGCAACAATAAGATATGTAGGATACCTAAGTGTCGTAATTGCTGTTAAATGCGTAATTGTATTAGGTAACATGACTCGGATTTGTCATTGAGGAAGTAATTAAAACGCACGTATGACACGACAAGGTAGAAAATTCGTCCAACAACGAAATAATATGTAAATAGAGATGTGAAGTGGCCGAGTCGTCGGCGCGCCGAGTGTACAACATTGTGCCGCTAACCTAATTGGCGGCGATTCTAGGGGAAATGTAAATTTTATGAGGATCATGTTCCCTCCACATTCTATTCAGTAAGGTCTCTATCTACACCGTAATTAACTGTTAAGTTTATCTCGACGAAGGTTGGATTTGTCTGGGATGAAGATAATTATGCTTTTGTATGTTAAATATTGCCTATAACAAGTTGATGTGGGTCAAGGCTCGTGTAGATCGGCGCGACACCGGTAGAACAACTTCCATGAAATTTTTAATAGAAATTGTTCTACCGGTGTCGCGCCGGTCTGTACGAGCGTTTATGTGACCGGTGTGATTGCGCGGATGAGGTATGATCAGGATGAATGAGAGGTGGTTTTGTCTTTGTTCTCGCTTATCATCTATATTCTATAGTGTCGATCGGACGGGTTGAATGATTGAAGGTGTTGGGGTACGATAGTTCGGGTAGTCAGGAGTGGGCGGAGGGCGCGTGCGGTGCGTCAGGCTGGCGCTTTGTTTGCGTCGACTCTAACCTCAAAACACCAGCTCTCCGCCGCGCCACCGCTATTCACTGGCCATTTCAATGGATTTTCTTGCGATGTTGATCTCTGGCTCTACGAATTATTAAGGGAATCTATATAGCTTTTGTTGTTGGTGTAGGCAACAAAAATAATGTAGGTATAGGTACCACAAACAAATTAGAACATGAATGAAAACCGCTATCATTAAGGCTTCGCTGTAGCAGTTTTCCACACTGTTGGGTCTTTTATTTCAATCCATTACAAACTAACTACTTATACGGCAACATATACATCCTAAACTTAAACACATAAAAATAAAAAACTAAGTACGAGAGAATACGTACCGTAGATACGAGCTAAACATTCCCAAACGAGTATAGCTAAAACTAATTTCCTTTGGAAAATCTTTGAGCAAAAATCTTTTATATTTAGCGGGACGACGACATTTGCGAATGTTTAAGATGTTTATTTACTATCAGGCTTGGGAAATATATTTGTAGCTAGAAAAGCGATAAGCGAAATAGCCTGTGGTAAAAAAGATTGAATTATGTCAATAAACTAGGTATAGTTGTTTCAACTAAATCAATTAGGGGAACTAGTTTTACACTTTGTTCCCGTTATTGCGAAGAAGTTATTGCAATCAATAGATAATTAAAGGCCGTTGTTCAACATTATTCAACACAATATTTTGATCATTGATCAGTTCATAAACGTTTCGATTCAAGATTTTAGCACAGAGTCAGATCGAAAAAGGATTCACTGATGAATTCGTATTCGGCACGCAACCGGTACGTTACGATACGTTGTACTTATCTTTTTTCATCCAATATTGTTGGAAATTGACGGGTGGAATGTGCGCCTTTTATCTGTTGTTCACCCGATACAGAGGTGGCAACCCTAGGTGAGCACGATAGGGATGTGCAATATTTTTGTTTGCGCACGGTTTCACAACCACAAATCAAGTTGGAATGTCCCGGATTAAACGCTTACAGAATGCAGTTTGTTGAGTTTGTGCACACGAGAGTGTTTTGTAACACAGTTATACAAATATAGTGACCTGAAGTTGGACTCAACTGTTTCTATTTGCTCTAATATGAAAACCTCTAGTGGCAACATATTGACCTTTGTTTGTCTAATAAACATCTTCATATTGTGCCATGAGAATTAAGTCAGTTTAAGCTAAAGGCTATGTTTGTGTATCAAAGGACGCATGTGTTTAGTTCTTTTGCTACTTGTTCAATTACGCCCACCTTACGTTGTTAAGTTCAAGATTGAATAATACTCTCCAAATCCCAGCTGTGTAGTATGTTAAGTGCATCTAATTCAGGCACAGTCTTTCACTAGACTCTTTTCAGTCTAGACCTTTACCTTACCTATAGGGGTTAACGAGAGCGTTTACCTCTAGTATAACTGATTGCGCTGGCCTCAAAGTAATTGTAGTACCTACATTAACAAATTTGGCTTTCCAAAAATGTATGTGTAGACAAATTGAATCATTAGTGTAGTAGAACATATATGATACTCGCATTTATTCAAGTTTTGAAGCAAGATGAGTCGAGGCTGCATTTCGTGGCTATTTAGGTATTATAATCGTGCATTGTTGGCACTCACATGCACATTGTGAGCTGCGCTTTGCATGTCAATGATCTCAGTGCGTTAGAGCACCGAGGTTGTGCGAGCGTTGCGAAACGCGTTGTCACATATTTTTATTAGCTCCACGCTTATATACGTTCTATTCTACATAATAAGCATAAAATTGCCTCTGCTGGTTACTTAGCAAAGCATTGTAAGGGGAACGAAGAGTATTAAATGGGTAAATATTTCCTGGGTTAGATTTTCATTGATTAAAAATAAATCTAGGTAACTATTTCGTTGCTATTATGACAATTAATATGGGACGTATTCGAGTTTATGTTTTTTTTTTTTGTAAATTCTCCATAAAAGCAACATAGAATATGTGACTTTTATTACAAAATATTCTACTCATTGTGAGAATAAAGATGTATTTGTACTAGTTATGTCATTTGTGCACACAGCTTCAGGCATGTGAGTCGCTGTGAGCTTTGAGACTACACAAACTCGCACAAAAGCTATTTATTCTCCAATTAACGTTACAGTAATGAGAGAACTTTACCTGGCCCAACAACACATTATTGTTAATGAAATTACATTTTCTAAGAATCTTTGTCTACATCAAAAATCAAAATCAACATATTTTATATCACATAAACCTACACTTATAAAACGTCAGAAGCTAGGTGCGCGGTTCCAATTGGCCATTTACTATGGAGAAGAGCCGGCAAGAAACTCCACGGTTACCCTTTTAAAAATAATTGGATTTTACAATGTTTTCAAAGTACAGTGTATTAGGTATGGGACGACAGTGTAGGCCTGTCAACAAACAGAAACATCATATTCTTTCGGTAACCATTAGAGGTTTTACAATTAATAAATGGATAAAAAGAATTATAATTAAGTATTTTTGCTTGAAAGAGACCTCAAGGAGGCACAACAAAGCCATTTCGTTAATTTTATTACCTCTACCCTAGTGCACGCCCGTCCTTGGACACTGGAGGATAAAAATGTCCAAATAGATAATAAAACATGGTTTATGTTGGTTGAAGAAACACAAAAAATGCATTTTCTTTAGTTATTTTAAGATGTTTCATTATGTAAATGTACGACTTCAGCATAGCTCCTCGAAAAGATATTTACTTTCTATAACTTAAAGTTAAACATAAATTAAGGTGTAATATGCCAAGATGGTATTTTGTTTTGCCTACGCACAGTAAGTACTGTGCGTAGGTTAGGCTGGGAATATTAATATACTGGCTTGGAATTTAAACTTCGTAGGTGCGCTTTATAGTGCATAGCTTGAGTTTAAAAAAATAGTCTCCAATTACTAGTTACTTAGTTTAGTTTAAAGTTGGGACAAACTGTGTTATCGACGTCACTTCAATATTAACTTTCAGATTTACCTAATCCGAAAAATAAAATGCTTTTCATTTAAGGAGAAGGGGCGAACGCGGGTTTTCTTCTACATTGTGTTCAATAATAAAGCCAAAGGAAAGCGGTTTAACAAATTGTTTTGAAATTCAGTTGAATTAATGAAAGAATCATAATTTATAATGGTACAGTGACTTTCTTGTGATTAAAGCCTTAAGACAATTACAAAATAATAGAAAGATAAAAGACAATTAATTAGATTCTAGCCAAAATAAAATCTTGTAAGCATGGACGTACTTGTAAGTGTAACAATTGGCGTTTTAAGCAAGGATGAGACGACTGTGTCCTGTGATCTCTCTCAGATAATTTTTGGCGAAATAATGTTTATATAATAAATCGATTTAAGAAAATCGTTTAAGCTGTAAACAGAGTGGTTTATTCAATACGAGTAAGCTAGTCTATTTTTTTACAGGAAATTTATATTCAGAATATTGTTTTGTTACAGATAATCATTAGCTGGAAAACTAATAGAAACATGAATGTATTAACAATTTAGTAGCATAAATGGACTCTATTGTATGTTAGTTCGTGCACGGAATATTAATATGTATTACGAAGTTAATATTAGGTTAAATCGATTAAATCAGGAGGTTTATTTCCGGCGCGCGGCGTAGTGGCGCGTGTGGTCGGCTCACCAACTTTGTAGTGTTCGTCAAACATTGCGTCGTTACTATCAAATAACTTTGTTGCCCCGCTGTTCACAGCTACATTATACACCGGAGCCAATTCGGCACTCTCCTAAAGGCTAATTTTCAGGATCGCTACGTCAATTGCTTAACGGTGTGTATCACTTGAATTAGTTTAACTTTATGCTTGGTGATAGACCCACGGTAAACATACAGTCAAGTCATGGTAGCTTTCTGTTTAGGAGTTAGAAATGAGGTCAGGTTTACCATCTTTAAATAATGTCGGTTCGTCCACTTCCATCATTAAGTAAGTTAAGATAATCATTTATTTGCTCAAACACACAAATTGTCAGCATTGAGAGAAGAGATGTTATAAGTAAAGATAAAAAAAAGTTAATTCAAAAAATCAAAAACCCTTTATACTTTTTAGTTAGGATTATAAGACGGTAAATTAAGTTATAAACTCACTTATAATCGGGTGGTAACAACCTCTTATTCACTCACTCCAAAAGCTTGGGATATTTTTTTATAATTTCTCATTTAAATGACTTTTAAACATATAATAAGTATATATTTTTGTAATCACCTTTCAAAACCCTTCATTTTGATACCCCACTCGGTTTGATTGACTCCTTTTAGCGCCAAAAACCCGCCATTTTGTTTTTTAATCATTTTAATATAGATAGGTACCCTATGACACACGCGCAATAAAGACGAATCTAACGACATATCATTTATCAAAATCGGTTCAGCCGTTTAGTAGTTACTAGGGAACATAGGGACGGACATACATACATAGGTACATACAGGTCAAACACATAACCCTCCTTTTTTGGCATCGCCGCAGTCGGGTAAAAACAGATCATCAAGGTTGCCTTATACAATGGCATGAAAATATTAATAAAATAAAATAATGTATACCGTCCCTCCGAATCCAATTATTTAAAATTGTTATGATATTATAGATCATAAAAAAATATAAATTAGTAAAACATAATTAAATTCTCTCATCTAAAAACTCATTCAAATTATAATAAGCTTTATCTGTTAGAAAATTATAAAAAAAAAATTGAACCCTCGTCTCTTAACTGCTTCCAGCTTTAGGTAGTTATACATTTTTGAAGCCATGCAAAAGACAGTTTTCTGCATAAGTGCCGTTCTATATTGATGTCGGCTTTGACTAGTGTTTTGTCTATTACGAGGAAATCGATCTGCATATGCTGGACAAATACATAATACTCACCTTAGTGTCTGTCTTAAATACCATAAAATAGACTAAAAACACACTGAACACTGATTAAGAATTGTGTCATAATGTTCCTCATGTATTAAATTTGCACACCTCGCATGGTTTATAATACGGTGTACCTTATGAACCTTTTGTAATATCCTCTGAACCTGTTTTTAGCAAATAAATGATTTGATTGGTCTTGATTAGACTACTCAGTATATTCATCAATTTTGATGTTAGTACTAAAAAAAAAATCCTTTGTTGGAGATATATTTTCGGAAAACTAAAAAAGAAGTGATATACTTACTATAAAAATAACACCAAACCCAATTCACTTTACGTTACAGATATTGCCACCTTTACCTTATAAACTACTTATACCGACAAGATGGCTACAGATGTTCATCCATCTCACGTAAGATCGACTGTGACAGACAACCGAGTAATCAACCTTATACATCATGTATTAACATCATGATGTTACCTTGTCAATATATCTATGAAAACATCATGTACGTTAGGAAGGATCTACATCTTTCTAGTAAAAGAGGCGAAAGACACAATTATAGGACTAGAAATAGGGACCAATGAGTTCAACCAGGTTTCAGACTGGCTTAAATTCCATCTTTCATGGGGTACTGTATAAAATGTTACAATAAAATACCTCCCCACATACTTTAATTGAATGAACCGAAATTTAAATCGTGTTTAAAACGCACACTATGCAGCCAAGCATATTATAAGTTGGGGGATTACATCGCTGATAAAAATGCTTGGCTCAACGCTGGTTCTGGTCCACAAGGGCGCAAAAACTAATTGATAAAGATAAATTCAATCTCTTATTATCATATAATTGCATGGCATGTACTTACTATTTACTTACTATAGAGCTACTATTTAATAGGTACGTCTTTCATTGACTTGAATGTGCCCTGGCGGCTGAGAGTATGTCATGCTCACTGTAATGTCTCGCTGATGGTGGCGCGTGTATTGGATCATTTAGCTCCCTTCAAAATGGTTGAGCTGAATGGTGCTAATCCATGCGTCATGTTCGTGAACGGTCGCCGTCAGTAGGGACTGGTCATCTCTTAGCTGCTTGTTTTATTTTAATTTAATTTTTGAATAGTTTTTTTTTATTACGGACGCTTCTGACGTTTTGCATCGTTCTCACATGTATAATTTCAACATGAATGATGTGACCAATATTTTGTAACCATATGTTAATTTAATAGAGTGTCCGTGGAGTTTCTTGCCCGTTCTTCTCCATAGGTACCTACTATGCTTTGGAATGGGCAACTAGCTTCATCTTTCTGACCCCTTGACAATTCAAAAGTTCCTGTAATTGGTTTATTTGAAATAAATGCTTTGAGTTTGATACATTTTTGGTTAGAAGCGATACACTTAAAGCTAACTATATGCATGAATATTTAATAACGACCTCCAAGGGAAAGCTAATCTAAATAGAATTTAATTTAATTTAATAGAACTGTCTTTTAATCAAGTTATTTTGATTCGTAAAGTTAAGTGGGCAGTGCACTAGGGATCCGTCTTGTTCGATCCAAACAGAGTTTTTCTGTAAGTAGTAGCTTAGATTCAACCCACGCATGTAGGTACATAAGTATCTATTCCAGTCCCTACGGACTGACGGACAATTCTCCTAATTATAACCTATATTCCCTGCACATGTGTTGTCACGCGATGTGCCAAACGATGGCTTGAACTTTCACTGAAAATTATTATACCTTGCTTATTTTGAATAACACTTAATAAATTAACATTTCGTAGTACAACCTCACAGTCTGGTGGAAAAGCTTCACAAGGTTTATGAATCATAGTTCAGTTGAGTTCTATACGTGTCTAGCGCTAGGTGGAGCGACGATCTGCTACGAACATAGGGTGACTGGAACTGGACAGAAGCCGCGAATAATGTTAAAAAGTATATGATTGCAGATGTCTTTACCTAGCAGGGGACTGCTCAAGCCTTGTTGACGATGATGATGACGTATGCATTGGAAAAGTGAAAATTAACTAGAGTATTCTAACAAATAAATAAAAACAAAATCGTAAAGGAACCTAATACAGTAACGAATACTTCATTTTTGATCATTGACATTTATAATATTTACTTTAGTAAACCTTTCTAAGCAGTCAATTCAAGTAAGACGCTGAATAATACAGAACGCGTATTTATAATAACAATGAGGGATAGAGTCCTTGAAATGTGGTGTCTCTGAAGCCTTTGTCGAATACCACTCAAGGTTGCGGTAACAATAGCTGCGTGAAGCTTAGGTTGGTCGCTTTGGCTGAGCCGGCTCCTCTCACGGAATCTTGTAAAAGTTCTAGTTACATTGGATTGCTATTTCCACGAACAGTGAAAGTATTCGTGCACTGTGTGGATTTGCTGGCACTTTTGGGTTTCTATTTTGAGATCTATAGAGATATGGCACTTTAGTCGTGCTCTTAGCGAAAAATGACGCAAGTGCCATTTCTCCACAGCTTTATTACAACCATACCTAAAGCACCTACTTACTTAAACAAAATGCATAACTAGCTAACTGTTTGCTTTAATACTCAAATGTTCTTAGACACATTATATTTTATTTCTTGGACAATATATACCACTACTAACTTAAGTTAAGTAGTACGATAATAACCCAGAATAATCAAATGTTTCTCAGAAACAAAAACTCTTTTGCTCTTGCGAACTTTAATGTAATATGCATTATAGTTAAATAGTTTTTAGAAAACCCAATTAATTTTGAATATGAGATCGTAAACTCTGATTTAAATTTAGAAATAAAAATGAATTAGCTTCTATTATATTTTTTATCAAAAGAAATAATAATTGCTACAGTAGCAGTATCTTAAGAAAATTGTGGTATTCTACTCGTATAAACGAAAAATTAAACTATTTTATAAATTACTGAACCGAAACTAATGTCGTTTGACACGCAGTTCATATGTGTTTATGTACATTATTTAGTTAGTGACATGTTTTATGGTAAAGAATTAGCAACGGGCATGTCACCTCAACCTAAATAAAGAAGCATAATAACCGTGATTGGTGTAATTTTCCTAATATTATTAGTTTGGAACTAACTTACCGAGAGACCATTTGATTTCTTTATTCCGCGACTTGCTGACATATCATCCAGGACCAAATCGTAACGAATATATATCTTCAGCATTCGGAAAATTCATTCCCTTTTGGATGAATCAGCAAATAAATCTGAACATGATATGTGATATACTTGTATAAATAGAGGTACAAGCCAGCCCAACTTTGTAAAAACATCTCCTCGTTGTAAATACAGTAGGCTTTATATCCGCAATATTTCACCTATTTGTTTTTTTGTGAATTGAAAGGTCGCGACTACATTAAGGTTTAGTTAAAATTGAAAGGTAGAAAAGTATTTACCGGGTACCGGGCTTTTAGCGGGAGTGGTCGTTCTTTAAAATAATAAAATTACAGCTTGAATAAATCAAATGAAAAAAATCAGTTACTCTCGAATTTTTTTTTTATTTAATTTTCTTTTGATTAAATTAAAGTACGATTCCGAAGGCGACAACAGACTGCAGACGGCATCGGCTGTGCCGACCAACCGCAATGAAAGACCGCAGCGACACTGCTGGTTTTTATGAAAATGCTTCCGTAGATCGACAATGCGGCAACTGCAGACGGCATACCAGTATCAGTACTATCACTAACAGCGAAAATACGTAATTTTTTACATGAAAAAAAAAATTGTTTCACGAAACTGAAGAAAAAAAGTGCCGGTGGCAAAGATGTGGTGTCGCGTTCGGAATTGAAAGTACAGCGGTACTGTCGACTGCGATTATTGTCAACCACAACGTTGCCGTCGTCGGTGCCGTCTGCGGTCTGCCGTCGCCTTCGGAAGTACACCTTTATGGTTACGGCGAACGTCTCTCCTTTTCCTGACGTTAGCCTGATTAAAACTTGAAGATAGATTGACTTTTAAATTATATATAATATTAGGCTTGTGTTGTGATTGTTTTAATTTTATGTAGAAGAAAACTTTTGATGTGAAACATCTATTATAGGCGCACGTAAAACCGATTGCTGGCGGGGCGACGCATGCCGCGTGGCGATCGGCCACTATACACTTATACAGTCTACATGTAGTGTGTAAATGTGTGTGTAGTGCGATGTTTCACATCTGCCAGTCGTCTCGTGACGGCTCAATTTTTTTATTTATGTACACACGAGAGATACGACATAATTATAATTTTAGTACAAAGGTACTGCTTATTACTTAAGAAATTTCATCCAGCAGACCTACGAAAGGATAAATGAAAAAGAAAGAAGAGAAAAATATGAATAAGCGAAGTCTTAAACTAAAATGTTAAATATACCTTACTATAGAATAACTATACAGGGTTACTGGTAGCTCGACGTATTCCTTGCACGACGTCACAGTATGGTTAAAATGCAACAAATTAAGCCACCAAATGTTCTACCGAAATTCAGTAGCTTTTGAGTTTTTTTTAAATAAAGTAATGACAAAAATTACGAAAAATAAAATGTTTAATTAGTGATCTCTGCCGAGTTTTCGGCATTTTGGATTTTTAATTATTAATAAAGATTTGCTACGGCATCAGCTATGTTAATAAATTCCAGTATAGTCGCACCGTAAATCATTTTGAAATTGTATTTTTCATAAAACAACTAAAAACCTAATTAACTCGAAAACTACTGAATTTCGGTAGAACATTTGGTGGCTTAATTTGTTGCATTTTAACCATACTATGACGTCGTGCAAGGAATACGTCGAGTTACCAGTAACCCTGTATATATTTATATAAAATACTTACTCGAAACTTACTTACTTGAAATACTTTTTCTTTCTTTTAAGAATTTACGCACCTAATGATTTTGTAAGCGAAAGTAATTTTGTTTTATTTGGAAATGATTATATTACTTCGGTAAGGCGCAGTTACCTACTTGATATAAAACACGTTGGATAAAAAATAAGATTTCATTTTCATTTTTAGGCACAGTTTTTGTTCGAATCATCTGGTGCTTTCAGAAACCTTTGAGGGTGATTTAAGGCATTTTGTTGACACCTGGCTGAAGATCTGCTAAAGCTCGCTGCACCAAGAGGTGTTATAACTTAATAGATTAACTTGCACACCTGTGAGTCCAGTGACATTTGCTGAATCTCGTGACTCGGTGACCTCGCGCCACTTCTCTAGCATTGAATTAATTTGGGAAACTTTATAGGCGATACGACTATTCTTGTAAGGTGGCAATTTTGGATCTTAGAACTTAATTTTGATATTATTTTGAGTTCTTTGAAATAAAGATGATGCCTGACTTTAATATGTGGCCTGTTTGCTGTTACCCGAATAAATAGCTAGACAACATGTTTTACTAGTCAGTAACATATATCGTGCAAAAATGTAGCCTAAAGTTCATTCACACCGACTATTTAAACCTTTGCCCTCTTATTAATAAACGTTTGGCATAACTATAGGTATTTCGCGTTTATAAATAAGGGGGCCAACAGGAAATGGAAAATCACGATCATATAACACGAGTTTGCACATAAAGATGGAATCGCTCAATCTGCATTCAGGACTGTGAGAGAATGATTAGAACTACTTATATTTAACTTAATTAATGTATTTGACGGCGCAGCAAGTAGCACCGTCTATTTTTGTTACGAAGTTACTGGAATCACCGAAAAGGTCGCATAAGAGTGACACTGGCTGCTAATCACTCTAGCAGAGCGTCGCGTCGCATCAATGGTTGCGTGGCGGTTGTCTTCTAATGACAGAAGAAGATGTCAGCGGAGCCGCTGTCGTACATACAATCCTGGTGATATTGAACCTGCTGAACCACAATACGATGATCACTTCTGGTAAAGGCTATCCTGCACTGTTTGATAACGGAACAGCCATTCCTAATTCCTGGCCGGCCATTTCTGATGAAATGGGATCGAATACGAACAGCGTCATGATTGCTTTCTTTTACCCAACTGCGGCAGAGCCCAAAAGTAGGGTAATGTTTTACGATAACCAGTCAATAAGATTGTGACGTAACGTGACCAATATGGAAGTGCTACTATTCCGAGTATAAGTGATGTCGTTAACGCTTACCTACTGGCGCGTGTACCAAGATCAATATTGTGAAAGTTTGATCCTCGAGATTCGAAGGCTATAGTGCGAACAATATCATGATCTAGAAGAGGTCACATTATTGATGACACTTACTAAAGCGTCAATGGCTGGTGCTGCTACTTACCTGACCAGACTGCACAACAAGGAACTTACATGACTGCACCGCTAGGCAACCATTGTTGTCTAGATCTTCAAAGTTCAACGCAATATCTTAAAAATTAAAATCTGAGTTAAGGAGTCATCGCACTAAGCCTATGGAATTCGATAGACAGTCGGACCGAATACCAAAATTTTAGTTAACTGAAGAAATAACTACTGGATTCATAATATCAGTGGCAACTGCGTATCAAACTATCCCTTTGACCTATGTCAAAGGGATAGTTTGAAGGCTCATGTTGTTACCCAAGCTCAACTATTTCGAATATTTGTCAGTGTCTCACAAGCGTCGATTGGGATGATTATTTCTGAATGAAATCGATTACAAAGTCATTACTCGTACAGTCTCAAGATGCGACGAAAATCAAGTCACGAGCTGATGGTTATAATTGATTAAATAACTGAACAATATAATCATAATCATTTATTAATTTGCGAATATGGGTACAAAAAAAAGGTCTTAAAACAAACAATAGTGTCCATTAGCCTTATGCCTTACGGTAGGATGCACATTTACACAGATTATATAATATTTTTATCCTGTAAATATTCAGTGACAGAGTAATACGCTTTTTTTTGTAACAGTGTTTTGATATTGTTTTTAAATATACTTGTATCACTTATCTCCAGGAATGAGTTTGGTAAATGGTTATATATGCGTGGAGCCATACATAATATACTTTTATTTAACAACGCTGTTTTATTAAAAGGTAAACATATATTGAATTTGTATCTTTTGCTATGTAACTTATTAAAGAGGTTTGTATGTTTTCTAACAAACATTATAATCTCTAATATATATAAACATGGTAACGTAAGAATATTAAATTGTAAAAATGATGGTCTGCAACTGTCTGTTACTTTTATACCAGTTATGGCTAACCCTAATACCGCTTCTTTATTAGTAGAATTAACCCAAAAAATAACATAATACTTTAGAATAGGTGCAACATAGCCATTGTAGGCTGTAAAGACTGTAGAAGTACTGACCGTTTGTTTAAGTTTAAACAATGCATAAGAAAAGGTATTTAACATCAGTTATTGTATTACATATTTGTACACCGTTAAGGTAAAACATGACTGAGATCCTTTCTGCAATGTACTTAACATCTTGCATGCTTTGTGTGTGCGTACTCGTGTTTCGGACAAATACATGATCTATCTATCTATGGTTTGTCCGGTCAGGAAGAGTTGAGGTGGAACCGTGGAAGGCCAAGGAAGTCAGTGTGAACTGTCACTGACCTTAGGAGGGTTACCGTTATTATGTTGATTGGAGATATAACCCGGTGAGAAGTTTCCGTTATTATTTGATACTGGTTCATCTTGCTCACTTTTTAAACGACTTCAATAAAGGCAGTCATGTGTTTGATGCGTATTCTGATATAAATTATTCACTATGGGTTTTTGAGACTGAACGACCGGTGGATTTTAGCAAGAATAATAGGGGCTTTAGTTTACTTGTATTTTCTTTTAGTTTCTGACCGTGTAATTTCTGTATGCCTTAGGTACAGCACGTGTTCGCGGTCCGCGTTTCCCCGTGGACATTACGGTTTACTAAAAAATACTGTTAGTCTTTTCAATGATCAGGAGGCGTGACGGCGGTTAGAATAAGACAGGTATCAGAGATTTATTACGTGCAAACTCAAACGATCTGATCTCATTAACATGGAGCAAGGTTGTCCAGAACTGTTTCGTACTATCACAATACTGTACTGTGTGTTACATGACAATAATTATGACGTGACGTGACGAAATTGGTCGATGGGATTTGGTGCAACTGTTCAAAGATATGGAATTGTCCGGTCCATGCCGCCGCTAAGCGGATGGTCAAAGGGACATGATGTGGTGTTTCTGGTCGAAGAGACGGTGTAGTCCGGGCTATGACGCCTCTATGGGGCTGGGCGAAAAGACGCACTTGTCTGGTCCAGGTGTTCGTGTTGAGAGAAACATGTTGTTCGGTCCATGAGATGGTCGGAGGGATACATGCTTTCAGTGACTGATGTAACTGGTGATTACTCAGACTACTGAGTTATGGACACTGTGACACATGAGATATCCTGATTGCTAGGATGGACGAACTGATAATCGAGTGATTGAGACTTTCTCTATTCCAGAACAACTTTAGCGAATGAATGCCCGAGGACGCCCCGTACGTCACAATGGCCGTGACGGCGCAGCAAGTGGCGCCGTCTATTTTTGTTATGAAGTTATTGGAATCACCGAAAAGGTCGGATAAGAGTGACACTGGCTGCTGATCGTCACTCTAGCAGAGCATCACATCGATGCTTGCACGGCGGCTGTCTTCTGATGACAGAAGAAGATGTCAGGGGAGCCGCTGTATGTGCATACCACGTCCACGACAATCCTGATGATATTGATTATATTCCGGTACAATCCTGATGATATTGAAGCTGATCACTTATGGTAAAGGCTATCCTGCGCCGTTATATTCATTCATTATTTGACAATACCCCACTTGACTTACCTACTTAATATTTAAGTAATACTTTCTAGACATTTTTTTTTTTTTTTTTTTGTAAACTTTTGATCTCATTCTCACTCATTTGATCTATGATTGAGATGGTGTTTGCAGATAGCCTGACTTACACCTAATTAATGGTACATTATAATGTACTTTACTCGGATTAAACGAAACTGATGATTTTAACAAGGATTCAAGTTATTTAACTTAACCTAATTTAAGTTATAAACTTTGAGAAGACAATTTATAATACTGATAAAAAATGATATACTATTAGCATATTAGGTAACAAATCTTTTAGTCAAAATAATGAAAAAATAATCTGTGCCTTTGTAAACAGTTAATTTCATTTAAATTCTATTCAAGTTTAGAAATTAATAAGATTTATGCGAAAAAAAATAAGATAGGCTCAGGAGTAGTTGAACATACACTTTATATATGGAATAATTACAATCTTAATCATTTCCAAAAAGTGACCTATTACGTTTATTAAAAAAAAAAAAACAATTCAATTTGCGCTATTACTACTTAAAATGTCTTGGAATTTAGGAAATAAAATTGTGTCGTTTTAAAATAAATAAAAGATATATATAACGACGACGCAAAGTTAGAAAATATTATAACTTCTTTTCAACTTTGATATTCTTCAATTATATTCTTTATTATTTTATTAAAACTTTGCACAAGTAAAAAAATACTGTACAAAGGCGGACGTAATGCTCGAATCATTTTCTACCAATCAACCTTAGGGTGATGCAGAGACAAAACATGGCAGGTGCAACATACGGGATAGGTAGCGGAAATAACTTTAAAATACAATAATAAATACTAATATATAGATACATACATATAAACAAAATAAACTTTGTCTGGAGAAATAACGATCAGTAGAGGAGAAAACGAATCCAGCAATCAGCGCTGGGATGATTCTGCTAATTTCTTTCGAATACGTGCACGTGCCTTCACTTTAAAAGGTACTTACGGTAACTGACTGGTTGCCATCCTGATATTCAGAGGGAGCATTCCAAAGAAAGACCACCTGTACAAAGAAAGAAGACTAAATGAAACCAGAGCGGTGACAAGGACATCGTCAGAAGACGATTGTTGGAGGACCGAAGATTTTTACTACATTTTACGATATTATATTGAACGTAGGTTGCAAATAAAATCAAGACACAGAAAGTGCACTTAATTTCCACAATTAATTTTTCAATTTGAGATGTAGTGGAGTCCTGGCTAAATTAATTTATTCTGCCCGTCTCCATAGTAAAGCAACCCATTAAGGCAGTTATAGGCACAACGGGACGTATGCCGCGCTAGCTAGCCGAGTACTCTCTAGTACTCTCACTTTTGGTCACTTGGGACGAGTTTGCTACAGAAACTCCATTAAACGCCGCGCTCCCTAAGCCACGACTACTAGTTGGCGGGAGCTGGCGCAAACAACCCACTCCACAGCGTATAGCTTTTCAATTAATTTTAAGTAACTATGAACGCAACTATTACAGCTACTCTAATAAAGACGCCGAAAGGATCAGAATTGATTACAATCTTGATATTTCAGCAACTGTTGTCTAATGCCGAAGCTCCCGCGAGTTCCATACACACGTTATTTGCATCTCATTTTAACAATCCGATACTTCTCAGAAATAAGCAAGCATTGAGGGTTTTAATAAGCCCTTAAAATTCGGTGTCGCAGCTTGTTTCTTGTCTGCCGCGGTGGTAATATTGACATTGTGATGGTAATTTCGAAGTTTGTTTTACATTCTATTGTAAAATAAGTTATTCATTTCTGCTCATCATAATGGAATGGATTTTTCATCCAGGGAATAGGTGCTGAAAGGACGTCACGTCATTTCTCTTTAATTCGATTCATAAACATCTGCTTATGTTTCATTTACGTCGAAAGTGCCATGAAAATATGATACCTAATAATACCCTTTTTTTTTTTGGGTGGGAAATTAAAAATAACTTCTCCCGCTCTGGGCGGAGCGGGAGGGCGTGTCAGACTTTTACTGACTAAAACCCACCCGTGTTCCTTCCGTTGCCTGTGTGCCAGGGCCACGATATCCCTTTCGGACAAACTCGCAACCCTGGCAGGACCTAATAATACCCTGGGTACCAATCCACTGCTTTATCCCATTGCTCGTTTTAATAAAGTTTCATATGATTTTAGATATACTAAGGTACTTAGACACATTTTATAGGTGCATTCGAATTCTCCAAGCTGGGACGCAATCTCTTTTTGTTTCCTTAGAAAAAGATATTCGACAAGGTATTAAAGGTTTTTATAATTATAATGTATAAGTAGAATGTGCATAATAGTGCAGTGCTCAAAATATCGAGAAAAAGGTAGCTGGATCCAACTTCTTGTAGAGATTCATCTTCAAACTAACATACAAAGGAAAGTGCAAACTGGATGTGAAAAACTTCGTCTCCAGCCACTCTCAACATCTGAATGGCTTCAATAGCGATTAGCAGTAGCTTCACCAACTTGTAGTTTTCCTCTTGGGACCCGAGCTATTTCCAGTTTCTATAAACGTCTAAATGTAGCGGAGGGCTTCAAAAACCGGGTAAGTACTCGTACAAGTCTTACTTGCAAAATTAGTTATTGGTACTATGTATTACGTATCAAACGAATATCAAAGTATTTCGCAGAGCTTTTTCCCTATGAAAGAATCTCAGCGTAATGAAATTCTAATACATTTTAATATTTGAGCTTTATAGAGCTTTAACTTGATGGGATGCACGAATCCTTTTAGTCGAATAAAAAAAAAACATATTTAACCTCTTTTAAAATTGTGCTTATAAATACTTTAATTTAATCTGTGCTTCCTTTGAAGCCTATATATTTTTTTATCTAACAATGACTGACACCAGGATGATTCCATACATAAATGTTTATTTATTTGAAGGAAGCACTAAACATTAAAAACCCTTACCATCAGCTTCAAACCAAAAAACACCGTTCGACAACGTCCTATAGATACGAAACAAACCTCTCCTCACTTGATAGAAAAACTGAAACGGGTAGCAGATGTAAATTTGTGTTTGGACGAACGGAAAACATACTTGGGAGCTCGCTGTAGTGTTAAATAAGATAAACGGTGACTGCACGGTTGAAGACAAGGTTCCAACAATTTTAAACAAACCCTTAATTTAGAACACAATTTCTAATAATCCACTTTTGAAACGATGCCAAGTATTTCGGGACTTTAGGTATTCATTCAAATAAAGTAATTTTTCAAGTAATGGTCCTCAGAATGTTACTAAGTGCCAATTTCACCAATGCAACTGAACGCGATCATCACATAAACTACGTTTAAGAGATGTCAGTGTAATTATTATCTTTGGAATATTGACACTGACAGCTCTTGAACTCGGTTTAGATGTACTGATCGCGTTCAGTTTCATTGGTGAAATTCGCCCTAAGTCAACCTGGACTTTCCGCTCTAGAGCGAAGTTGTCGTCTCCTGGGGATTAAGGTGCCATCAAGATTTTAATGGAATGTAATCATCTAACCTTGGGAAAAAAAATACTTTTTATAACTTATAAGTTGGAGCATTTTTTGTAATTATTTTTTGTGCAGAAAGAAAGCCGCGGTTTAATAACCCTAATAAGGTGTGTAGTCAAGTGGAGTATTATGTGCTCTAATCTTCTTCCGGTAAACATATAAATAAGCACTTAAAAATAAAAGCTTAATAAATAAGATAGATTGATTTTGTATTAGATATGGATATTTTTGTTTATATTGTATTGTTTAAAGAAATCACACTGGCTCAAGTAAGTTCCATAATTGCTTAAAAATGTAAAGGATATCCGAAAAATCTGCCGAATGCTTGTTATTAGCTACGTAGCCAGCTTAAAGGTCGGCGAAGGACATTGACCTTATTTCTTATAAATTAAGGGCCCCAGGACTACTTGGGCACGCCCTAAATGAACTAATTATGCCGCGATTCTTTCTTCATTTTCTAATATGTTAATTTTGGATTTGCAAAGCCACTTTCATTATATTGTAGAAAACTTGTAAACGTATAAATATATTTAACAACTGTATTAAATTTGGATCCAATCTCGTTTGTCTTTGATTGAAGGATACTGAAGAGAAGACAAATTAATCGCGAAATGTTTGGATTTACTTTCATTACGATCGAGTTAAATCAAACTTCCAAGTTAAGGCTTCATACTTCATTTAGATATCATTTCAACAAATTAATGCACTGACTAAGCTTCAAGTTTTCATCAGATAATGTATAATGTTGTAGAGTTGAATTACGTTGAAGACGTCGCAAAATACTTTTTGTTTGAATATATGAATATCTACTATAGCACCAACGACCAATGTAAAGCCTGAATGACTTGAAGTGGTCTTCCAAACAATTAATACCTAATTACCTACTTAGTTACTCTTGAGCGTTCTCAAAGTCCCAAATTCCAGAGTCGCAATAATAAGCCAAGAACCGATTTTTAAGTTCTTTTAAATAAGTTAAGCTTTATTTAAGAAGCTCAGGATTTTTCTAGCACGAAGCTGATTTTTAATAAAAATTGCATTTAGCTTTAACAGTACCTTAAGCAACATTAAACGACGTGATGATGCACTAGCTTATTATATTAAGAGCACAATTTATTATAACGTAGATAAACCCGTAGGCTAGCTTATTTTCCTGTGACGTCTTACCAAGCTCACCTTCAGATTCTCTGAAGTTACTTTATACGGTATATTAAGTTTAATTTAATTAAAACGTAATGCGATAACATTTTATGTAGGTGTAAGTTATGCTCAAGTTATAAGGGAGTTTGGTATTATTATAATAAATGAAAAACTTGTCTACGAAGTACCAAGGCTGCCCTTTAATAAGTTGAAACACATCTCCGTAATAATACTGGGACAATATAGCGATAGTCTAAAGGGATATTCGGTGCTGCGGTTGGCCGACCCTTGGCCCATTCATTGTGTTCCTTAACATGAATGGAACACTAACGAACCTTATTTTTAATTCCAGCAGTTTATGTATATGTAGCATGCAGCACATGACGTCATTCCTATACAGAAATAGGACATGTATGGTCCTATTTCTGTACTTATCTCAGAAGCTGATACAGTAACACATAGCTTTATGTGTTCTCTTTATTATAGCAGCCGAGTCATATACCGTCCAAAGTTATTGAAATGATATACCTATTATAAATCCCGACGGATTTCGTTTTTTTTTTGGCAATTATTCCCGAAGTACCTACAGCTAGCAGGTTATAATATACATACCTATATATAACTTGTTATAATAATTGAAATCATTTCGGATGCCTAAAAATAATGTTTCTATTTAAGTGAACAATTTCAATAGAATTTTAAACGAACCGTTCGCTACTTATCATTCTCTAAAGGAACACTTCAACCAAAAACGAATTTTAGAAAAGGCCGATAAAAAAACGTATTATTCCTTAATGAACTTGAATTATAAAATGTTAAACAAGTAAACAGAAACATAAAGATCCAGTTCTATTTTAACATCTTAACCTTACGTTGCCCTACGTCATAAAAATTCATTGTACCAATATCAAACGCGACCTCGAATGGAAATAGTAAAGGACTTGAATGAAAGCAAAACAATGTTCAGTGAACCGGAAAAGTCTGTGACCGAAAAAAATCTGTAACCAAATATCATATTTAACAGTTTCGCAGAGCTTTGCTTATAAACTGAAAATAATGGTTTGAGCTTTGATAAGCTTTCATAAAGCCTGACTGGGGGGGAAAGGGCTGTAGGATATGCCTTTCATGTTTCTGCTATCTCGGTATAAGACAGCGAAGGTTACACACCTTCGCTGCCTTATACCGAGATAGCGTTGTTATTTTGTGTCGAGATGTTATCCGTTATGTGTACGGCCATTTCATGTAGTCTTGCCATGTTGCAGTAATTAATCATTTCAGATGATCATTGATTGTTCAATTGATGATGAGAGCATTAGTGGACTAGTGGTAGCGGCCTCAACTAACGAGTAGTAGGTCGTGGGTTCGAATCCGCAAGCGCTTTACTATGTGTAAATTATTTAATCACCACTGCTCTCAAAACGGTGAAGGAAAACATCGTGAGGAAACCGGCATGTTCTAGAACTAAAAATTCGAAGACACGTGACATCCACCAACCCGCACTGGGCCCGCGTATAGTAGGAACATTATAGGCTGATTATGTATTCATTTTTCAATTTATACTCGTCCGCGCAATCAAAGCTTTCATTTTTGGAGAAAGCACATGAAGCTAATCACATGAATATTGTACAAACCTCATTTCAGTCCCGTGATGTTATCGAACCGAAAAACTAACCGTAAAATTGTTTAATTCAATTTTCTCCAAAACGAAATGTCAAATCAATTTTTAGGGTTTTGTTGTTATTCGAATATTCTCTGCACCTGGGACTATGAGCAGAGTTTTATTACGGCTATATATTTGTTTTCTTCCAACAAATAAAGGTCCATATTCATTTAGAAGAGATGTAGCTGATTGAAAAATATTATATTTTTCCTTTGGTGCCCGTAGAAATGTAGTACTCTGTATAAGCGGTTTCACCAAAGGTTCAAAAGTTTCATTTTGGGAGAGATTTATGTTCTTCAATGTGACCTTTAGACAATCGACGTAAGTTCTCGGTTCAGAGCTGTTTAGGTGTACAGTTTTGTTCCAATTGCTATTTAGGCAAGCATCGGCTTAATTTCTAATCTGCTGCTATTGAATACTTATATTGTTCTGTTTTGATTTAACTTTATCTTAAAATCTTGACCATATTATTCTAAAAGCGTACCTCCTTTGAAGATTTAAGTAGGTGAGCGGTGCTTGAATCATTCATCATAACCATTCTCCTGCCCTTATCCCAATTCATTTGGGGTCGGCGCAACTTGTCCTCCATTATTCTCCATAAATTTTGCAAATTTTAAATGTTTTTGTAGGAAAAGTTGTCTCCAGTAAATAAATCGACAGCATGCAAGCGCACACATTAGACAAGGCTTTTTAGAAACGGGCATCAAAAATAGAAAGCAAACAATAATAAAAACTTAAATAGACGCTACAATTGGTTCAATCAGTAAGTTGTTTCTGTAACTTCTTTGGATTTTAACCAACAAGAAGTTTAACTTAAATTAGGGTAACTTGATGGCAAATTCTTAAGTTACGAAAACATCCTTTGTTGTGTCAATATCCATTTAGAAAATTAATACTTGTGCAACTTAGACTTTACTTAAAATTTACGAAAGCAAAGAAGCGTTTAAAAAAGGCTATATTTTTAAAGGCAATAAGAGCGTTAGAGAAGCGGCATAAACTTACTGTTGTCAGTGCGATCCTTGCGTGCGTCCTCTTCGTGGGTAACAATTAGAAGCACATAGTATACAAGGGCACGGCGCTCAAGTTTGTTGTGCCGGCGCTCGGCACGGCGTGGCGCGGCGCGGCGCGGTACGGTTGGACGGCGCTGGGGGCAGGCGCGGACGTGCGACTGGCGCGGCGGCGGGCAGCTACTGGAGGCGGCGCGCCGGCGGCTGGCCGCGCAGCCCGCCCGCCCACGGCGAGGGCCAAACGTCACGCCATTTACCCCACAATCTTTACATCACATAATATCACACCAAATATTTTTTCACATAAAATCGCAAATTAGAATATTTGATTTATTTCTCAGCAATTCCGATCAATGCCCGATTATTTTCAAGTCGAAGTACGCGGTAACGCGCCGCACATTTATACACGTCTATCGAAGTGTCAAAGGTTGATGTTTACACAACATGTTCTATTTATATCAGTTTTGTCAATAAGCTGATTGTTTTCTGTTTATATTGGTGAAGGGCTAGGTGGAAATGTTTCAGGCCCTATGTCACGTTAATAAAAAAATCTACTTCTGTAAGAGTCGAGGGCTGTTCAAATAAGCTAATAACTATAGTTTTCGCTTTAAGAATATCCCACATGTACCGAGATAGTATTAGGAAAATATAAGGAAAAGATTAATTAATTACGAGGAATTACGAGGAAAGCCTTCAATTGTATATATATATTAGGAATTAGTTTAATCATCTGCCTAGACTTTTTGATCTATGCTGGGGTCGGATTCCAGTCCTAACAAGATGCAGCTGAATACCAGTATTTTACATGCAGCGACTGCCTATCTGACCACAACCCAGTTACTGGTTTACACCTTGTTAAGAATGGTTGTCTGACTTTGAGCTTCTGATGACCCGTAGCGACTGTCAAAGATCCACGAGTGACAGGCGGGACCAACGTTTTAACGTGCTTTCCGAAGCACGGAAGGATCTTGATATGTAAAGATGGTCACCCATCCACGGACTAACCGCGGCAAGCGTAGCTTAACCTGATCGATCAACCCATGCGGCTGTTATTACTTAGCTACAAGGAATTAGTTTAATGCGTCATGTTAATCTAGGACTTGGAATGAGTGGTTGACTTTTATGTCAAGAAAAAACCGTGAACTTATTGTTCGGGAGTGAGTCACATGTTTGTGACTCAAGTTAGTAGGATAGCTTTCTTCAAACCTCAGTTCTCTATAGCTACATAACAATAAAATTTGCTTGTCATGGTGCTCTTCATCTCCTCCCACGGCTTCTCTCATAATATTGTTTACAGCTCCATATAAAAGCAATAATAATATAGATCGAGTTTCAACGACACAAAAACTTGCACAGAGGGTAAGAGGGGATCGTCCTTTGTAATTTGTTTTATTAAATCCCATTCGGGCTGGCAGGTAGTTTTGAGATTGGTGCCGTCTTGAACCTTTCTTTGTATATAGATACCTCTCACAAAATTTCATAATATTTAATATCAAAGGAATCTAACTAATAATGCCTTAATATCAAAGCAACTTCTGATTGTCCTATATTTTAAAGACGCGGTGAACGATTTCTAGCAGTTAAACATAGCTGAATATAAAATAGGTGATATAATTTGCAATGTCTATGGTATTTTACACATTGAATCATGATTTTCGTTCGTAAAGGTTATATCAAAATGGAATTAATGTATATTATGAGATAAGTTAATTTCCTCAGTGTTTACCAAATTTAGTGGCTTATGTCTTGCGTGGGAGAAGCCATATTTATCTTTCTACATGTTTTTCTTGAATTTTTGGGATCCGTACCTCAAAAGAAAAAAACGGAACCTTTATAGGATCACTTCGTGGGCCGTCTGTCTGTCAAGACCCTTTTTCTCAGGAACGCGTTGAGGTATCAAGTTGAAATTAATACTAAATACGTAAGTCTACCGTTCCTTGGAGCTCTAAAAAAATCAAGCTTCTAAGTCAATGTTATAAAAAAATACGGCGATTTATGCGACATATTTTGATACTCGCAAATAAATCAAAACCTATAGGGTACTTCCCGTTGACATAGAATCATGAAATTTGGCAAGAAGCAAGGCCTCACAGCACAAGTATAACATAAAAAAAAATATATATATAATAGTTAAAATAAAAAAATCAAAAATTGCCCGTGGCGTATATCGATGTATAGGAGAATATATTTTTCAACTACAATGTTAAAGTTTGTTTTTGGGATAAATTCATACGAACTACGGAACCCTTCATTGTGCGTGGTTCGATACTCACTTAGCCGGTTTTTTACTAAATATAAATTCTAAGGTAAAAAACTAAAAGAAGAAATTGTTTGTGTTCTACACTTTAAATCTTGTTCTGAAAATGATTGTGTTATTATACCTACGCGTGAAGCCTGTAGCTAATAAACCTCCCATTCACTTTGCGTGGGTGTATACTATGTAGCTAAGGGATTATTATATCATAAAAGTGGCCACAACATCCACCGGTGCGGTAGATTAATAACACCATACTGAAATGTAAAGCATTGCCAACATTGATTCATTTATTCATGAGAAAAAAAACTGCAAAAAAGCCTCAAATGTTCGGCAGGATACTTAAAAGCTTATGTAAATTGAGCTACTTATTAGCATTATTAAAATTGTTAATTGCCTTCCATGGGGGTTGTAAAACGCTACTAATTATGTCGAGGATAGGATCAGCTTACTCTGTTCATCAATTTGTTCAACGCGGTGGGTTGATTCGCCTACGACCATCGCTGTCGCGTCGTAGCGGTCTACGGAGAGGACTACGAGGATGACGACTACACAGCATGTCTACGAGAAGTGCTACGAGCCCATTATGAACTTGAGCCATTTTACCCTTTTTTATAACGCTTTCATAAATCCAGGCTCAATTCGGGGGTACGTTTTAAAATAAGCATTGAAATTGTTTATTGATTTCTCTTTAACATACATAACATCTCGCTTGTATTCCTCGAAGGGTTAGGCAGAGGTGTACCTATAGAACACCCAAATTTTGCCGGTTATGTTTAAGTTCCATGTAAAAGGGGACGAGCCTATTGCTATCAACCGGGTACAAATCCAGACTCCGGGCTGCTACTCAGAAATGCCAGATGGAAAAATCCAATAACACTTTTGCCCGGCCCGGGAATTGAACCCAGGACCTCATGCTCAGCAGTACCGCTTGCGACCACTAGACAGGAGCTACGTTTCAAAATAAACATTAAAATTGTTTATTGATTTATATTTGACATTTATAAGGTATATTCAAAGCGTAATTTGTAAATTGAATGAAGTTGTCCGGATTTCAATGTTCGACGCAAATAAATTAAGAGCGGTAAAATAAGACAAGTGTGAACCCTCACACTTGTCTAACTTGTATTTCAAACGAAAACAACTCATATTTTTTAATTGTAGCTGTACATGTACATCAAACTGAATGATGTAGGTTTAATAATAATTTTAAAAGTTAAATTAGGTTTCAACTTCGTGAAGTTCAAACCTAATTTAACTGTGCTGATTAAAAAGGTTATTATATATGAGATTAAAATTAAAATTAAATCATCACAAATGGTGGCTTGGTAAGTGTCGGACTTAAGTGGTCTGTGTGTAAAACTAGTGGCACTCTTTGGTCTGTGTACTGATTCAATTGACCACAATTGCAGGTGCTGCTTTAAACCTCTATTTTGTTTAGTATCCAAGCACCTGACATATTCAAACAGTAATTAGAAACGTTATTTGCAACCTAAACCGATGTTAAAAAGGCGGTGGCGGCGTCATCACACTAATATTATAAAGGCGAAAGTGTGTGAGTGTGTGTGTGTGTGTGTGTGTATGTTTGTTACTTCTTCACGCTCAAACGGCTAGACCAATTTTGATAAAATTTTGTATGGAGGTAGCTGACACCCTGGATTAAGACATAGGCTACTTCTTATCCCGATATTCCCACGGGATCGAGACTTACGCGGGTGAAACCGCGGGGCGCAGCTAGTAAAAAAAATAAAATTTACAAACTCACAGGATGCTGGCCTGAAGTTTGTGCAGTAGATGTTTTGGAAACGCCAAACAGTAAATAATAAAATCAGGCTGATAGCCTGTCTTTTACAAAACGACATTGCATCTAGACTGCCTAGGTGTTTGTCGGACATAATATACCTACGTAGTGTCAATGTTTTTAAAAATAAATAATAATAAATATTTATTTATATTTTTTTAATTAAAATTCCTCGCCCTCGCGTACTATTGATTTACATCGCGGACTATTGATTAATTTAAATTCAAGCATATAAACCCCGTATCAGTAAGCTTTCATCCAAATTAAGATCAAATTAACAGAAGATCTATGGGAAATGTCTTTCAAAGTTTGTACCTCCATTATTGAGACTAGGGTTCCATTATTGGGTTTAGGTAATGCTTAAGGCATTACCTTTTTTGCTGAAAACCAAATGCTCAATCATTTTAACACCAATAAAATCTTACACGATCAACAGTATGGTCTCAACAAACGATGTTGTACGACTGACGCCGATGTCACCTTATTAAAACACATATTTACGGCGTGGGAAGAAGCCCAAGACGCCATAGGAATCTTTTGTTACTTCTCCAAGGCATTTGATTGCGTCGACCATGAAACATTACGGACTTGGAAAACTTGCGCTCAGTTTAGTAAAACCTTATTTAAATTAAATACAGCAAGTTCAAATAAATGGAGTCGATTCACTCGGCTTAAAAGTAAAAATGGGTGTACTACAAGGCTCGATATTAGGTCCTATCCTCTTTTTAGTATATATCAATGATCTACCCCATTTGTTAAAAACTCAACCACAAATGGTGTTATTTGCTGACGATACTTCCTTTTTTAGGGTTCTTTCCGTACCTCAAAAGGAAAAAACGGAACCCTTATAGGATCACTCGTGTCACAGCCGATTTGCTCCGAATCTACTGAACCGATTAAGTTGAAATTTGGTACACATATGAAAGTCTATGAAACACAGACGTGTTACGTAAATAAATGAATTTTGAATATAGGGTTCACTTGTGGGGGGCAAAACAAAAAATTAAAAAAAAAGTTTTGCTGACTGTATCGTGTGACATATCAAATGAAAGGCATATTGTAAGGATTTCATATACATTTTTTAATTTATTTAAGAAAATAGCTGAAAATTCACCATCCCCCCCTTATCTCCGAAACTACTGAGCCTAAAATTTTGAAAAAAATTCAAATAATAGTTCTTTACTTATAGATTACAGGAAAACCTATAATAAATCTGTGATCTTAATATAACATGGTAAATAGCTCAACATTGTGCGTACAAACTTACATTTACAGTTGGAATGTATGGGGGATCATGTTTTTCAACGACAATGTTAATGCCAACTACGGAACCCTTCATTGTGCGTAGTCCAACACGCACTTGGCCAGTTTTTTTTAAATTAATAGACGTGCATCGAATCTTGACGACGTAAATAATGCCCTATTGCAGGTCTAAAATTGGTTTATTGCTTATAATTTAGTATTAAATGCCAATGTCTTATCTCTTCACCACCTTTGATTGACTGGTAGAGAATGCCTAAGGCATTAAGTCCGCCTTTGTACATTATTGTGTGTGAGAAGTTTAAATAAATAAACAAATAATAAGATTTTCTTTACCAAATGTCAAAAGTAGTAATTGTGAGATAGTATTGAAGCAAGAAAAACTATAATTCCTCGATAAAACTGTTTTCCTGGGGATCACGCTTGACTCAAGGCTCCATGGGGTCCTCATATAACATCTCTTGCAGGACGGCTAAGTTTAGCAGCTTAGCTGTGAGAAATTTGAAAAAAAGAAATTGAGAAAAATTTACTAATGTAGATACCGCGAGGATAGTCTATTTTAGTTACTTTCATAGTATTATGCCATACGGTAGTTTACTATGGGGACGGGCTGCAGACGTCGAGTCTATTTTTATTCTGCAGAAAAGAGCCATCAGAGCCATACATGGCCTCCGCAGGCGCGACTCTCTAAGGGAACTGTTTAAAGATATTAACATCATGACTGTACCTTGTCAATATATCTATGAAAACATCATGTACGTTAGGAATTTGGTTTGGTTGATTGCAATTCAATGAAAGACAATTTAAAACCCATATTAAAAGTACACTTTGTAAACAATCATATTACAAGTCAGAGGATTATATCCAAGATAGGAATGGTTGGAAACATGCTGGTCCAGCTCCGTAGGACAATCTAGAGTGTAGACAAAATCAAACTGGTTGCTATTAAAATTATATAATTTGTTTTTTTTTGTGACATTTTACATCCTGTGGTTACCTAAGCTCACACAAAAAAAAAATTAAAATAAGTCAGCTTATTTTAATTTTTTTAGGAAAACATATACTTTTACGATGTTCGTAAATATGTGAACACCATGTATCTCTCTCATAATTAAGTTATTTTTATTGCTTAGTTTTTAATTCTTTTTACCTATTATGGTATAGTATTCATTTAATTAATGTACCTACTCAGACAAAATATTGTAAAACATTTTAAAATAGTAACGGTGGAGTTTCTTGCCCATTCTTCTCCATACGAAACTGCCTTTTGGAAGGTACAACTAGAATTGATTCTATTTTTTTGTAAATTTTGACGTTCAAAAGTGCCTCTTATGTGCCTATTTGAAATAAATAATTTGACTTTGACTTTGAAAAATCTACATATTTTAGTAAAAGAGGCGAAAGACACAATTATAGGACTAGAAATAGGGACCAATTAGTTCACCCAGGTATCAGGCTGGCTAAAGTAGACTCATCTTTCATGGGGTACTGTTTAAAATATTACAATAAACTACCGCACATACTATAACTGAATGAAACGAAATTTAAATCTTGTTTAAAACGCACAATTTGCAGCCAAGCATATTATAAGTTGGGGGATTAGAGCGGGGGCACACGATGCGTTGCGGCGCCGCACCGCCAAGATTTCACCGTATCAGCGGGCACACAAGCAGTGCGGCGGCGCAACGTTGTTATGTCGCAGCGGCGCCGTAGCAGCGTTGGACAGTCCTGCTCCACAAGGGCGCAAAAACTAATTGATTAGCATTTGAAAATACTGTTGGAGCTGCTGAAGATTTCAAAAACTATCTTTGCATTGTATAAATTCAATCTTTTAGTATTATATAATTGCATAGCACATGTGTGATTACTATGTACTTACTATAAACCTACCATTTACTGGGTACGTCTTTCATTGTCTTGAATGTGCCCTGACGGCAGAGAGAATGTCATGCTCACTGTAATATCTCACTGATGGTGGCGGGTGTGAATCATTTAGCTCCCTTCAAAATGGTTGAGCTGAATGGTGCTAATCCATGCGTCATGTTCGTGAACGGGCGCCATCAGTAGAGACTGGTCATATCTTAGCTGCCATGGCTTATTTTAATTTAATTTAATTTGTGAATTGTTTTTTTTTTAATCTTTTATTACGGACATTTTGACGTTTTGCATCGTTCTCACAGATATGTATAACTTTAACATGAATGATGATTATGTTAATTTAAAGGAGTGTCCGTGGAGTTTCTTGCCCGTTCTTCTCCATAGGTACCTCTACTAAGCTTTGGAATGGGCAACAGCTTCATCTTTCTGACTGACCGACCCCTTGACAAAAGTGCCTGTAATTGGTTTATTTGAAATAAATGCTTTGAGTTTGAGTTTGAAATCTGACGCTGACGCCAGGTCAACGTGACTTTACAACCGTCAACCAGACGCGAAAGCACTTTTATATGTTATGTCTAACACAAACGGTACTGTCGAAAGATGAGACTTTACTACTATATCGATACCCATTTCAAAGAAGAAAACTATTTTAAAGAAACTGTGCAGTTATTGTTTCCAATTGAGAAAGTATCGTTATGTTACACTGTTGCAACGATAAAATTCCACCTCGTTTATATCTTCGATAATTATTGTAACTCGTTTCACGATAGCGAACAGACAGTAGCTACCTAATTCTATTGGTAAAAAAGCCCCAGGCTTTAAAAAAAAACATATTTAAAGATGGATGGACCACCAAGGATTTTAATCAGACTTTTTTATTTAGAATTATCTCAACTCGTACTCCCAAAACACACGCCCAACACCGCCTCTGGGAACTACTGTCAACATTTCGGTTAAGCGATAATGATCAATTACCAGAAAATACTGGGAAGCCGTTATTATACGCCATTATGTATAAGACATCCATCAAAGTAACAAAGAATCATTAAATTGTTATTATTTATGAATGAAGTTCGTTTAATGTTAACAGTTCCGCCGAGGTCGTAGGTAAGTAGTTGTTTTACACATTGAATTAATCCGAATTGTCTTCCGATTGTAAAGTGTAGGTACGTGATATCTCCTACACTTCACAATCGAAACAACAAATAAATACGAGTAAATGAGTAAGTACTTCGGTACACTATTTATGATGAGAAATGTAATATTTTACTACTCGTACTTACAATATCGGGAATACTCGTACACACTGAAAATTATGTGTATTCTCATTAGCGTATTTCTATTTATAACCTTCAATCGGGGATGCGATTCAACGAACCACGTAACAATGTCAATAACAATATTTCCCAAGGGCAATTAATTAAATTATATGGAACTGGAAAGATGTTATCAACTTATCACACTAATATTATAAAGGCGAAAGTTTGTGAGTGTGTGGGTGTGTATGTTTGTTACTTCTTCACGCTCCAACGGCGGGGCCAATTTTGATAAAATTTTGTTTGGAAGTAGCTGACACCCTGGATTAAGACATAGGCTACTTTTTATCCCGATATTCCCACGGGATCGAGACTTACGCGGGTGAAACCGCGGGGCGCAGCTAGTAAAAAAAATAAAATTTACAAACTCACAGGATGCTGGCCTGAAGTTTGTGCAGTAGATGTTTTGGAAACGCCAAACAGTAAATAATAAAATCAGGCTGATAGCCTGTCTTTTACAAAACGACATTGCATCTAGACTGCCTAGGTGTTTGTCGGACATAATATACCTACGTAGTGTCAATGTTTTTAAAAATAAATAATAATAAATATTTATTTATATTTTTTTAATTAAAATTCCTCGCC
The DNA here is from genome assembly GCA_963921375.1 of Tiliacea citrago. Taxonomy (NCBI): domain Eukaryota; kingdom Metazoa; phylum Arthropoda; class Insecta; order Lepidoptera; family Noctuidae; genus Tiliacea; species Tiliacea citrago. The sequence goes on along the minus strand of OY992793.1, from coordinate 12,254,078 downwards.
CTCGCGTACTATTGATTTACATCGCGGACTATTGATTAATTTAAATTCAAGCATATAAACCCCGTATCAGTAAGCTTTCATCCAAATTAAGATCAAATTAACAGAAGATCTATGGGAAATGTCTTTCAAAGTTTGTACCTCCATTATTGAGACTAGGGTTCCATTATTGGGTTTAGGTAATGCTTAAGGCATTACCTTTTTTGCTGAAAACCAAATGCTCAATCATTTTAACACCAATAAAATCTTACACGATCAACAGTATGGTCTCAACAAACGATGTTGTACGACTGACGCCGATGTCACCTTATTAAAACACATATTTACGGCGTGGGAAGAAGCCCAAGACGCCATAGGAATCTTTTGTTACTTCTCCAAGGCATTTGATTGCGTCGACCATGAAACATTACGGACTTGGAAAACTTGCGCTCAGTTTAGTAAAACCTTATTTAAATTAAATACAGCAAGTTCAAATAAATGGAGTCGATTCACTCGGCTTAAAAGTAAAAATGGGTGTACTACAAGGCTCGATATTAGGTCCTATCCTCTTTTTAGTATATATCAATGATCTACCCCATTTGTTAAAAACTCAACCACAAATGGTGTTATTTGCTGACGATACTTCCTTTTTTAGGGTTCTTTCCGTACCTCAAAAGGAAAAAACGGAACCCTTATAGGATCACTCGTGTCACAGCCGATTTGCTCCGAATCTACTGAACCGATTAAGTTGAAATTTGGTACACATATGAAAGTCTATGAAACACAGACGTGTTACGTAAATAAATGAATTTTGAATATAGGGTTCACTTGTGGGGGGCAAAACAAAAAATTAAAAAAAAAGTTTTGCTGACTGTATCGTGTGACATATCAAATGAAAGGCATATTGTAAGGATTTCATATACATTTTTTAATTTATTTAAGAAAATAGCTGAAAATTCACCATCCCCCCCTTATCTCCGAAACTACTGAGCCTAAAATTTTGAAAAAAATTCAAATAATAGTTCTTTACTTATAGATTACAGGAAAACCTATAATAAATCTGTGATCTTAATATAACATGGTAAATAGCTCAACATTGTGCGTACAAACTTACATTTACAGTTGGAATGTATGGGGGATCATGTTTTTCAACGACAATGTTAATGCCAACTACGGAACCCTTCATTGTGCGTAGTCCAACACGCACTTGGCCAGTTTTTTTTAAATTAATAGACGTGCATCGAATCTTGACGACGTAAATAATGCCCTATTGCAGGTCTAAAATTGGTTTATTGCTTATAATTTAGTATTAAATGCCAATGTCTTATCTCTTCACCACCTTTGATTGACTGGTAGAGAATGCCTAAGGCATTAAGTCCGCCTTTGTACATTATTGTGTGTGAGAAGTTTAAATAAATAAACAAATAATAAGATTTTCTTTACCAAATGTCAAAAGTAGTAATTGTGAGATAGTATTGAAGCAAGAAAAACTATAATTCCTCGATAAAACTGTTTTCCTGGGGATCACGCTTGACTCAAGGCTCCATGGGGTCCTCATATAACATCTCTTGCAGGACGGCTAAGTTTAGCAGCTTAGCTGTGAGAAAAATCCGTCAATTTACTAATGTAGATACCGCGAGGATAGTCTATTTTAGTTACTTTCATAGTATTATGCCATACGGTAGTTTACTATGGGGACGGGCTGCAGACGTCGAGTCTATTTTTATTCTGCAGAAAAGAGCCATCAGAGCCATACATGGCCTCCGCAGGCGCGACTCTCTAAGGGAACTGTTTAAAGATATTAACATCATGACTGTACCTTGTCAATATATCTATGAAAACATCATGTACGTTAGGAATTTGGTTTGGTTGATTGCAATTCAATGAAAGACAATTTAAAACCCATATTAAAAGTACACTTTGTAAACAATCATATTACAAGTCAGAGGATTATATCCAAGATAGGAATGGTTGGAAACATGCTGGTCCAGCTCCGTAGGACAATCTAGAGTGTAGACAAAATCAAACTGGTTGCTATTAAAATTATATAATTTGTTTTTTTTTGTGACATTTTACATCCTGTGGTTACCTAAGCTCACACAAAAAAAAAATTAAAATAAGTCAGCTTATTTTAATTTTTTTAGGAAAACATATACTTTTACGATGTTCGTAAATATGTGAACACCATGTATCTCTCTCATAATTAAGTTATTTTTATTGCTTAGTTTTTAATTCTTTTTACCTATTATGGTATAGTATTCATTTAATTAATGTACCTACTCAGACAAAATATTGTAAAACATTTTAAAATAGTAACGGTGGAGTTTCTTGCCCATTCTTCTCCATACGAAACTGCCTTTTGGAAGGTACAACTAGAATTGATTCTATTTTTTTGTAAATTTTGACGTTCAAAAGTGCCTCTTATGTGCCTATTTGAAATAAATAATTTGACTTTGACTTTGAAAAATCTACATATTTTAGTAAAAGAGGCGAAAGACACAATTATAGGACTAGAAATAGGGACCAATTAGTTCACCCAGGTATCAGGCTGGCTAAAGTAGACTCATCTTTCATGGGGTACTGTTTAAAATATTACAATAAACTACCGCACATACTATAACTGAATGAAACGAAATTTAAATCTTGTTTAAAACGCACAATTTGCAGCCAAGCATATTATAAGTTGGGGGATTAGAGCGGGGGCACACGATGCGTTGCGGCGCCGCACCGCCAAGATTTCACCGTATCAGCGGGCACACAAGCAGTGCGGCGGCGCAACGTTGTTATGTCGCAGCGGCGCCGTAGCAGCGTTGGACAGTCCTGCTCCACAAGGGCGCAAAAACTAATTGATTAGCATTTGAAAATACTGTTGGAGCTGCTGAAGATTTCAAAAACTATCTTTGCATTGTATAAATTCAATCTTTTAGTATTATATAATTGCATAGCACATGTGTGATTACTATGTACTTACTATAAACCTACCATTTACTGGGTACGTCTTTCATTGTCTTGAATGTGCCCTGACGGCAGAGAGAATGTCATGCTCACTGTAATATCTCACTGATGGTGGCGGGTGTGTTGAATCATTTAGCTCCCTTCAAAATGGTTGAGCTGAATGGTGCTAATCCATGCGTCATGTTCGTGAACGGGCGCCATCAGTAGAGACTGGTCATATCTTAGCTGCCATGGCTTATTTTAATTTAATTTAATTTGTGAATTGTTTTTTTTTTAAATCTTTTATTACGGACATTTTGACGTTTTGCATCGTTCTCACAGATATGTATAACTTTAACATGAATGATGATTATGTTAATTTAAAGGAGTGTCCGTGGAGTTTCTTGCCCGTTCTTCTCCATAGGTACCTCTACTAAGCTTTGGAATGGGCAACAGCTTCATCTTTCTGACTGACCGACCCCTTGACAAAAGTGCCTGTAATTGGTTTATTTGAAATAAATGCTTTGAGTTTGAGTTTGAAATCTGACGCTGACGCCAGGTCAACGTGACTTTACAACCGTCAACCAGACGCGAAAGCACTTTTATATGTTATGTCTAACACAAACGGTACTGTCGAAAGATGAGACTTTACTACTATATCGATACCCATTTCAAAGAAGAAAACTATTTTAAAGAAACTGTGCAGTTATTGTTTTCAATTGAGAAAGTATCGTTATGTTACACTGTTGCAACGATAAAATTCCACCTCGTTTATATCTTCGATAATTACTGTAACTCGTTTCACGATAGCGAACAGACAGTAGCTACCTAATTCTATTGGTAAAAAAGCCCCAGGCTTTAAAAAAAAACATATTTAAAGATGGATGGACCACCAAGGATTTTAATCAGACTTTTTTATTTAGAATTATCTCAACTCGTACTCCCAAAACACACGCCCAACACCGCCTCTGGGAACTACTGTCAACATTTCGGTTAAGCGATAATGATCAATTACCAGAAAATACTGGGAAGCCGTTATTATACGCCATTATGTATAAGACATCCATCAAAGTAACAAAGAATCATTAAATTGTTATTATTTATGAATGAAGTTCGTTTAATGTTAACAGTTCCGCCGAGGTCGTAGGTAAGTAGTTGTTTTACACATTGAATTAATCCGAATTGTCTTCCGATTGTAAAGTGTAGGTACGTGATATCTCCTACACTTCACAATCGAAACAACAAATAAATACGAGTAAATGAGTAAGTACTTCGGTACACTATTTATGATGAGAAATGTAATATTTTACTACTCGTACTTACAATATCGGGAATACTCGTACACACTGAAAATTATGTGTATTCTCATTAGCGTATTTCTATTTATAACCTTCAATCGGGGATGCGATTCAACGAACCACGTAACAATGTCAATAACAATATTTCCCGAGGGCAATTAATTAAATTATATGGAACTGGAAAGATGTTATCAACTTATCACACTAATATTATAAAGGCGAAAGTTTGTGAGTGTGTGGGTGTGTATGTTTGTTACTTCTTCACGCTCCAACGGCGGGGCCAATTTTGATAAAATTTTGTTTGGAAGTAGCTGACACCCTGGATTAAGACATAGGCTACTTTTTATCCCGATATTCCCACGGGATCGAGACTTACGCGGCTGAAACCGCGGGGCGCAGCTAGTGGTTAATATTTTTGCTTAATGCTCACTTCTTTTGAAATGACAATATTTCAAAATAAGTTATTCTGTGTGTGTTATATTTAGGTATTAATACCTACTTCTGTAATTTCTGCGTATTTCTGTAATGATGATGCGCACGCTCCGCTCAAGACATGTTTAGTTAAGAAACTGTCATATCCCTGGGCTGGATAACAGATACAATTAAATTGATGATGCACTTATAGAATTACGTTCTGACCCAAGTACCGGAAAACGAAATCCGAGTCGATAAAGGCATACCACAAACAGCTGAAATCTCTGCTGGCATGTTTAATCCTTATAACAAGCCCTTTCATTTGATATGTCACACGGTACAGGTTGCAAAACCTTTTTTTAATTCTCAATTTGTCCCCAAAAGTGACCCCCATGTTCAAAATTCATTTATTTACGTTACACGTCCGTGTTTGGGTCACTGAAATTCATAAGTGGACTAAATTTCAACTTCATCGGTCCAGTAGCTTCGGAGCAAATTGGGACAGACGGACAGACAGACAGACACACGAGTGATCGTATAAGGGTTCCGTTTTTTCCCGGAACCCTAAAAACCTTACTGAGGATTTTACTGTGTGGCTTGATTTAACTTGAGAATTGGTATTAATACTTAGCAACAAAAATGAAGAGGACCATCATGTATCAGACTTTTTCGAAAATTGACCCCTGACGGGGTGAAAAGAGGTAGTCAATTTGAAAAGGGAGGATTTTACTGCGTGGCTTGATTAACTCTAAATTATGACGTAGGCAAGGGGTAAAGGGGTTTTTGGGAGTTTGACCTTTAAAGGGGTGAAAATGGGGGATTTCATTTGTATGAAAAATATTATTCTAATATAACTTATTTTTTACTAATATAATTTTAATATAAAAATTTATTAGTAATTTTTAGTGGTTTTAAAGGGGGATTGGGGGATGTTATAGTTTGTATGGAAGAATTTTAACGCGCGGTCCGATTTCTTGAAACTCGGTATTTTATATATACCTAATGCTCACAGAATATAAAGCCTTACATGTTTTTGGGTTTATTCAAATGTAACACTTAAGGGGCAAAATGGAGTTTTTAAGTTTTAGGGAAGGATTTTACTGTGCGTCTTGATAAACTCCAAAGTAATTGAGTAACACATGATTGAATATTTTTCAAAAATAAAATCCTTTTGGGGTGAAAAGGGGGACATAGTTTATATCAAAATTATGTTTCCTTTGATCAGTAAACTCGAAAATTGACTCGTATATTTTCTTAATAAATAAAACGACCATAAACATACATTTTCGAAAACAACCTTTTAAAGGGGGTGTTGAATTTTGTGGGAAAAATAATTTTATGGAAAGATATATCGCGCGGTTCGATTAACTTGAAACTCGGTATTTATATTTAAGATCGGAAACAAAGGAAAGGGGTAGTCAATTTTAAAGGGGATGATTTTATATTTCGGATTGGTGCAAAAATGGCTAAACGGATTTAGATGAAATTTGGTAACATAGCTTCTAGTTTATAATGTGCATTAACACATAGCCTTTTTTTAATCCCGGTAGTACGTTCTCGTGACATTTTTTCGGCAGTTTATTCTTAAGTTTCGGCATATTTATTCCACATCCACATTTATATCCTTATAATCTTTATGATCAACACAATTTAAATAAAGTAATATTGTCCTACAAAAAGGTAGGACGATCCATGACACCACGACTCAGCGCAATACGTCGCCGACCCAACTTAGTTAATGTTTTTAATGTGTTAGTTTATTATTTTGTAAGAGTAATTTGTGTATTAGGGCTTTAGTTGCCTGACAATAAAGCATTATTATTATTGTATTGCACATGAAGGATGTCATAATAATAATATATTCACCGGGTCTACTTGACCCACAGGGTGCACGTGTAAAAGGACTGGCAATAGGCTTAAAAAGTAGCGCCTTTACTCCTCTAGTACGTGAAAACCAGCGGGCCAGCATGTTGCATAAGTTAATCACTACACTTGATCACCGGATAGGTGATCTCACATCATTGTAATTACCAGACGAGAGGGCGCTGCGGGCCTCTTTGACGAAGGGATAATGATTTCTCCTATCCTTTCCGGAACCACACTAACAATTCAAAAAATGTTTGAGGTACCGAGCACGGACATATTGTTTGATCTAATATCGAACTAGCAATGTAAAATAAAAATACAGGTTTTTGTTCTACTATAAGGTAATGGCGTAGAGTTGGCATTTATACTCCAATAAACCTAAATATTCGCAAATGAAAACAAACTTGTTTTCTTAAGTAATCTGTAAATTCAAGTGAGCGGGTGACATTTCCAACGATGTTATAAGCTTAATTATAGCGTTATAGACGTAGGCAACGCCAACGTAAAAACATATACATTGTAAAGATCTTACATTGTGATGATGAGACAAATGCTTGCAAGCCGGCGTTCAAGAATATAGAATTTGATCGCGCGATTGTGTTTTAATATCCTAGATTCAGCTGAAACTAGTAGGTAAGGCATGTAGTTATAACAAACAAACGCGATCCAGCTTACAAAAACAATGTATCTCAGAGTTAAATCGCCAGCTATCTATAGGTATTTCTGATTATCTTGTAACCATTTTAGAAGGACGCTGCCAAAAGCTTCGTGTCTCCATTTCAACTACGTCAGAGTCAAAGGGGATGATGGAATTCGATGGAACAAGCGTTCCCCGGAGAAGCGTGTTCAGTGTTCACTCTTGCTTTCTTTGATTATTAGGTACTTGCCTTTTCTTTTGATTATTGAATAGCTTATGCTGGCTATTGGTACTAATAAATAGCTTAATTTTTAGGGTTCCGTACCTCAACAGGACAAAACGGAACCCTTTTGGGATCACTTCGTTGTCAGTCTGTCTGTCTGTCAGTCTGTCAAGACCCTTTTTCTCAGGAACGCGTGGAGGTATCAAGTTGAAATTAATATCAAATACGTAGGTCTATAGTCCCTTGGAACTCTACAAAAATCAAGGTTTTAAGTCAATGCAATAAAAAAATATTGCGATTTTTGCGACATTTAATTTGATACTCGCAGGTAAATTAAAACCTATAGGGTACTTCCCGTTGACCTAGGATCTTGAAATTTGGCAAGAAGCCAGGTCTCTCAGCACAAGTAAAGGAAAACGTCCGAAAATCGTTAATTTGTAGTTTTATCACATAATTATTATATTTTTTGCGATTACAAACTTACATTTGCGAGAACATGTTTTTCAACTACAATTTTAAGGAAAATTCATTCCAACTACGGAACTCTTCATTGTGCGTGGTCCGACCCGCACTTGGCCCGTTTTTTTTTACTTGGTTAATCCCAAACGTCAATTCAATCAGATTTACGTACCTTTAATTAAGTCTCACCAATCTGTCTAATCAAGCGTAGGGGGGTTAGTACTACTATTAAAGTTAGACAAAGCGACTGCCATCTGACCTCCGTTACCAAACTAGTGGAACCCAGGTACACCACTGAATAATATAATACTGTAAGGTATGGTATTAACTTACTAAGATCATTAAACTAGGTTTATATTTAACAAACTGCCTCTACCTTATTAAAACATAGAGTATCGTATATATTCTGTTAAAATTAAGCCTTAATGAAGATACATGACAGTCTCTAAGAAAACATGATTCTTATACAAGTAGCTAACTAAATAAGTATTCTTTTTCGGGTTTTGCGAAAGACGGTCATGTTTGTTTTTATTTTTGCAAACGCGCAATGTTTTTTTTTATGTATTTATCGCAAAAATAAATTTGTTTTCGTTTCTTTTTTCACTTATTCTAATTTAATTCTACTGTAAAAATATAAAATTGTTGTTGTATGCCTAAGTCACCGCTATACAGGGTGGATTGAGATGGGACAGTAAGGGCAGCTACTTTAGCCGTTGTAGCTACAGGCAATCGGTCTTAAGATACTGTCCTTAACTTTTTGAGACATTTTGATCTGCATTCACAGATTTTAAAAAAAAATTACAGTCAGCAGGAAAGTGGGCAATTTTCACAAAATCTTTTTACGCCAGTCGATCCTGTTTCTCATAAGGATCAAAAACCTCTATTGGACCAACTGAGGTTCGAGTACTGGAATAGTCATAAATCGCAAAAAAAAACTAACGGTTATTTCGTAAATAACGCATTTTTATCACATTTTCAATCATATAGGAAAAAGTTACTTCAGCGCCCGTCATTATAAGATATGTTATAAAAAGTTAGGTTGTTATTAAAGGCCGGACAATGGACATGTAGTGTCCTCGCCATTCTGAAATATTACAGAATGTGCCAGAAGTAGGTCAGGGCAGCCGTAATAAAAAATATAATGGTGTACAGGTTATAAAGTACTCTATATCACTTCATATACGGACAGAACAACGTTTTACACTGAGGTAAGCTTGTTTTCTCATATAACACGGCCTTCCATATTTTAAGGGGCAGAAAAAACATAAAGTTGTTATAATTACATGTTTGAGAAAGATATAGGTAAAGATGTTGCTACAATCTTGATTTTCTGATCCGTAACGAATTCTGGTACCTAGTATGACAAAGATTTTATTGTCAACTGCTGGTTTTTAGGTCTGAATATTGTGAAAATAAGAATAAGGCAATCTTATGAATTTATTAACAAAAAAACATAAAAAGATAAAAATTCTGGTAGAATTCACCTTGATCCGATCCAGCCTGTCCCTTGCTGTCCTCCCCCAGCGACGCCCTAAGCCGAGGTCCGCACCCCACAGGGCGTGCCCTTAGCCTGTAGTCGCTTAGTTTACCCCAGTAGCACACCTCCGCCGCGAAACCATCACAGCGAAACCGCAGTAGTTCAATTCAACTGGCTCGCATCATGTTTCGCTACTCGAATCGGATGTGACTAGCGGAACATGACGCGAACCATTTGAATTGGACTACCGCGGTTTCGCTGCTATGGTTTCGCGGCGGAGGTGTGCTACCGGCGTTATAAGTATATGTCTTGCCAGCGGGCCGAGCACGGGCGTGGCCTTAATCGCCACGCTTGGCAAGCATGATAAATTATGTCATGTCAATTTCTAATTTTATGACAAAACAGTTTTATCGCTTAAACTGATAATATGTGTTAATGTCACACTGGTCACAGTAGGCCGTGCTCGCCCCACTGGAGGCCTTAATTTATTGAGGCACCAACAGGAAAGTCCTGTTAAGCTGACGACAACCTCCTAGGTTGACCTGCGAGATGACATTTATAAAATATATAAAAAAACTTATACAAAAAAAAAAACGGCTTCCATAAAAAAACACTACAAAGTGAAAAATAACTTTAACTTTGGAAGTCGGTGTCTTTGGATCTGTATTTTAGTTTTTTGCCACCGACTTCCGAACTTAAAGTTATTTTTCACTATGTAATGTTTTTTTTTGGAAGTCGAATGTTTTTTTTTGTAAAAAGGTTTTTTATCTTGTAATTTATCTAATTTACAATAGCCTAATGTCAAATGCTCATCAACTTTTACAAAATATTGCTTTTCCCGATACAGGGACGTTAATTATTGAGGAGTTCTGCTGGCAAGAACCAGAAGAACTGATGGAGACTTCACCATATACATTTTGACGAGCATATAATGCTTATCAACCATATTAAAGTGCCTAATCGAATCGCAACGGTGAAATACTTAAGTAGTTCCGGTGGCTATCTGTTGTCTTCATCATCAGTTCCACTTCACCAAAAATGGTGCTTTCCGAGAGAAAATGCACGAGTTACTATAAAAAATACTTAAATCGTTATAGGTATGCCTATAAAATTTGAGGATTTCCCTCGTTTTCCATGGGATCCCGGGATTTCATTAGATTCTGATTTGGTGGCAATGGGACCACCTCGAGATAATACCCTTCCAAACAAAACAATAATTTTCAAAATCCGTCCACAATTGACGGAGTAATCGGTGAACATACATAAAACAACAAACTTACAGCCGAACATATAACCTCCTCCTTTTTGGAAATCGGTTAAAAATAGAATTCACCCCAAGAAATAAAGAAAACACGTCCTAATAAATGTTTCCCTTGTATTTACCAATCTTTAAATACTTTTGGAAGATGGCATAAGAAAATTAATTATTTAAGTAAGTATCTTCTCAATTTAATTCCTTAATAAATTACCAACAGTACAGGGAAGCACAAAGCAGATACCTACAAGTTGTGGTTATAAATTATGCCTCTACCGTGGTTAGAGGATTTCACGCGGGGTGGCAAGACGGCGGCCGGCGGCGGCGGTGGCGCCCATTCAGTGGGGAATTACCGCCGGAGTAAGGTTATAACAATTACGACACCTTATTACTCAAGCAAGATAATTGCCCACGCGTCAATTAAACTCATCTAAATGATGACAATACTACATTGTATTAGTGCCTACAGAGGCCTTGTGGTCGTGGCTAAGATCTAAGTGGCTCCACTATGCATGACCCTTTAATTACATGCAGTAATAATCAGCATTGTAATAAATCTCAAATTACATACCCGTATAACTAATTAATATCCTCAATGTATGTGTATTAAATATCCAATAAAGTTTTTATCCGCGAACATAATAATTACAGGTAGATAATAAAGTTCAGGCGCCAAGTGAAAATATAAATTAGAATTAGGTACTTTAATCTGTTGTTCTCGGCGATATAATAATAAGGCTTCCCGTGAGAAACTCAAAGGTCCGACATGTGTAACAAACTTGTCAGACGTACTAAATTAATGAAATAATAATGTTCGGCACAAACTGGTTAAAGTTTTCCCCTATAACCGCAAACCGGCTCGTTTGCACGACCGTGCCGGTAATAAGCTTGTGGCTCATCGGTCAATAAAGACCGCCACTGAGCATCACATCGGTTTTCCGCTTTGACTACCATAACAGAACCTATTGGTACCTTTAGCGTTACAAACATTATTATAGCAGAGTACTTCATGATTGCGGTGGATTATTTGATTCATGTGTATACTAGAGCTACACACGTCACACTGCTCTTAATACTTCTAATTTCAATTTAATCATACACGCTAATACACGCTTTCCGATGAAGTGTTTGGATGATTAATGATAAAATTTGACATTTAAATTCATGTCGGCACGTGTTATACGAAAATAGCTCACAACATAAAAAAGGTTTTTTTTTAGGGGTGTGGCTTGGGATCTAGCTCCTAGTGGTCCACCCCGGGCAACGGCACCACAGGCTTGCCTGTGGTACGGCTGAACGATCCCACTTAGCGGTGGGAGGGCCCTGCCTGGCTCGCGACCACCCTCCCACCGGAGTCCGGCGCCAAGCAGCTTGCTGTGTTCCGTCAGTATGTGGGAGTGCCAGTACCTTTGGGGGAGAAGGAGAGATTTCTCAGTTGCGCAGTCCAGAACCGGTCTTGGACTCTGGGCCTAACTTGCCGGGTAACTCATTTTGGAGGGTAGCGGGATCCGACGCACGGTGCCAGCCGTTGGCCGACCGCAGTCAGTAGAGGGCCCAAGTAGCACGCCAGCCACGTGCCAAAGGCTGCCCCGCCAACTCGCAAAAAATCCCGGTATGCTCCACCGTGCCACCCAGCGACTGGATGGGAGGACCCGGTGGCCATATCCAGGGGGGTTTGGGCGTCCCCGCAGTCTCCAAATGAGTTCTCCATAGGTTTGGCTGGGTCTAGTGTTCCACTTGAATCTCTGAGCAGCGCCTCGACAAGTCGACTTTTTTCCTCAACAACTCTACACAATGACAAAAGCAATAAAGAACAATAAGGTTAAACAACGGCTGCACTTCCTCCTACTAAAAGTGCAGCTCACTAAAATCAGGGGATTGCACTCCAATCTCGATCCGGTCCATCACCACCTTGAGACCGAGACGCCGCACCTGTTTTTCCTAAAGGAGACGAAGATAACAACCCCGTCGGATGTGGCGTATCTCAACTACCCGGATTACTCTCTTGAACACAAGTTCAGGAAGCAAGCTGGGGTCTTTGTGTATGTCCGCGATGACATTTGTTGTCGTCGTCTCCGTTGCTTTGAGAATTCGGGTTTTTCTGCCATATGGCTACTTGTGGACTCTGGCGTGGAGAAATCTCTCTACATCGGCGTCTACCGATCGCATAGCGTTGACTAGGAGACAACAGCGCTCTATAATTTCCTCGTGGAGACGACTGACATTGCCCAGCAACGGTACCCAAAAGCTCATTTTTCTGGGGGACTTCAACGCCCATCATAAAGAATGGTTGTTGCCGTACCAGAAAACTGACCATGCCGGGTTAGAGGCGCGCAAATTTGCTATAACGTTAGATCCAACCCTGATGGTGAAATTGGCAACGCGGGTACCGGATGTTGACGGCCATATACCCAATTGCTTAGACCTTCTGCTGGCATCTGATCCGGACAATAATTCAGTATCGATCTCAGCCCACTGGGAACGTCTGACCACTGTGTGGTGAAATCCGTATCGACCTGTCTCCTCCAGATGAGAGTCCTAGAGGCACTAGACGAGTGTGGCGATACGAGTCAGCGGACTGGGATGAGATGCGGTACTTTTTTGCGTCTTATCCATGGCAGCATGTGTGCTTCTCTTCGGGTGACCCCTCGTGCTGTGCGGACGAGGTTGCGGACGTTATTCAGCAGGGGATGGAGTATTTTATTTGCATCTCTCTTTGCAAGCAATTCACGTTTGGACGCTGGCTCCAAGCAACCACCTACTGTACCTCATAGTGGCTTATCGATGCCGGAGATCGCAGTACACATTAAAGAGGTCCGAAGAGTATTGTGCAGTCTAGAAGTGAACAAGGCCAGCGAGCCTGATGGCATTCCGGCGAGAGTGTTGAGGCAGTGTGCGATTGAACTGTCCCCTGTATTGACACGTTTGTTCCGCCTCTCTCTTAAAAAAAGAACGGTGCCAAAATCCTGGAAGCTTGCAAATGTACAACCAGTGCCCAAAAAGGGCGACCGTGCAGACCCTGCCCATTACCATCCGATCGCCATTACCTCCATTCTGTGCAAAGTTATGGAAAGAGTACTGAACAGTAAGTTGCTGACCTACCTTGAAGACAATGATCTCCTCAGTGACCGTCAATGTGGCTTTCGCCGGGGACGGTCAACTGGTGATCTTCTTGTGTATGTCACGCACTGCTGGGGCGAAGCCATCGAGAAACATGGCGAAGCACTTGCTGTATCGCTTGATATCTCGAAGGCCTTCGACAGGGTCTGGCACGCTGGTCTACTCAGCAAGCTTCCTGCTTATGGCATCCCAGCTGATTTTTGTAGCTGTATATCAGACTTCCTTAGTGAACGATCGATCAAAGTAGTCGTTGACGGCTGCTCCTTTGACCTTATGGCTATTGATGCCGGAGTTCTTCAGGGGTCTGTTCTCTCTGCAACTCTTTTCCTGCTGCACATCAATGACCTACTACAAACTGGTATTGTTGGGTACGCGGACGACAGTACTGTTTCAGAGAGATACTTGTCCAGTGCAAAAACCAGCGGGGCCGAAGTTCGTTCCTTCGTGGCCATGGTTGAGCGGACAGAGTTGACCTTAAGCCTTGTCTCCCAGTGGTGTGGTGATAATCTGGTCACTTTTAATGCCACCAAAACACAGGCGTGGCTTTTTACCGCTAAAAGGAGGCGTTTCGACCAAACACTTACTTTTCGGGGTACATCGGTTCCTGTAACTGGTCGGCTCGAACTCCTAGGCATGGAGTTGACATCTAGTCTCAACTTCGGCGCCACCATCGAGTACAAAGCCCAAACTGCGGCCAAGAAACTGGGCATTCTAAATAGGGTGAAGCGATACTTTACGCCTGGACAGCTTTTGACCCTTTACAAAGCGTAGGTCCAATCCTGCATGTAGTATTGTAGCCACCTTTGGGATGGCTCAGCTCAATACCAACTTGCTGCGCTTGACTCAGTGGAACGCAGAGCTAAGATGCTCATTGGTGACGTAAAACTGGTTGATGCCAAGCTTCACAGCTTGGCCCATTGCCGCAAGAATGCCTACTTGTCGGTCTTCTACAGACTGTACTTCGGTGAGTGTGCCTAAGAACTCCACGACCTCATTTCACCGGCCCCCTTCTATTATCGGACATCTAGACGCACTGCAGGTTACCATCCCTTCCTGGTTGCTATTCCACCAATTCGCACTAAGCGTTTCCAAATGTCTTTTATAATGCGCACAGCAAAAGAGTGGAACTCTCTGCTTGCGTCTGTGTTTCCGAACGCATACAACCCTAATCTCTTGAAAGTGAGAGTGAACAGGCTTCTTTTGGGTAAGCTCACTCCATTGTCGACTTTGTCTCTGTCACCTCTGACCTAGACTAAGCTCACGAGCAAACCCATCGCAAAAAAATAAATAAACAGCATTTTTTGTCACATCGCATAGCAAAGACCACTTCTCATAGATAGCAAATACGATCATAGCTTAAGTTGTAAAGCGTGGTTGCGCATAGCTTATAATGGCATTGTGAGAGATTAGCCAGTGAGCAGACTTACTATTGGGGCTTACTGTCCAGTGTGTCGGACGTCCAAAGGTAAGTATCGTTACTCGGAGAGGCTTAGAGAGAGTATAAGCGACTACTATAAGCAGGGACCATTTTGGTTACCCATTCAAAGGGTTTTCAATAGGGTTTTTCTAAGTGGTTAAACAAAAACCCATACGATATGGGTAACCCTTTTGAACGGCTTACTTTAAGCTATTCAAAATTACCCACACCCCGGCCCCCCGGTTTTTGATTAACTGCTTAGAAAAACCCTATCGAAAACCCGTTCCATTGAAAGGGTTCTCGATAGGGTTTTTCTAAAATGGTAACCAAAATGGTCCCTGGATAGAATAGAGATAGAATTGGTCATGCTACGCGTGCTGGGCGGATATCGAAATAACATAATATTATAATTTTTTCATGTCACTGGGTTTCAAGTAGGTATAGAACCCATTGAATGGGTTATCATGTAACCCTTTCACTGGGTTTCAAGTATAAAACCCATTCAATGGGTTATCATGTAACCCTTTCATTGGGTTTCTAGTATAAAACCCATTTAATGGGTTACATTATGATAAAGGGAATGGGTTACCCCTTCGAAAGGCTTAACCCTTAACCGGGGTTGTACGGTCCCTGACTATAAGGCTCTGCTCTCAATGAAACTGAGCTGCGATAGAAATGAACCTCATAAATTAAAAAAAAAACCGGACCAGTGCGTGTCGGACAACGCACAATGACGGGTTCCGTAGTTGGGATGAATTTAACCCAAAAACAAACTTAACATTGTAGTTGAAAAACATGTTCTCCCATACATCGATATACGTCACGATCAATTATCCAACTGCAAATGTAAGTTGGCCGACTATTACTCGTTAATTTGTGAAGTCTACTTAGCTGTGATAGTTTTCTTCTTAACTTCGTTATAGAATATTAGTTTTAGTATATGCGAAACCCTAAACACGTGTCTAGTATTTTTATTTAAAGAATCTATGTACAAAATTTCAAAACTGTATCATAAAAATCACAAAGTTATAAGGTTGTTATGTTACCGGCTTGTCCGTACAAAATCATGCTAATAGCGCCCCCGCGCTTCCAGGGTCGTCTTGAGCTCATTGATAATAATTTGGCAGTAGGTACCTAAGCGTACGTCGATTGTATTGTAAGTAATTAAATGATGATAACATTTTTCATCACACTTAAATATTTTTGGGACAAAATATAACATGGTGTAAAAATTATTGAAATCGATTCAGTTCCTTAATCTGAGTAAACTATATTCAGGTTTCCAATATACTAAAAATAATGTTGTATATTCTACTGCCATGATTTTTTTCACGCATCCAAAAACAACTATTTAGACTCGTAGCAACAATTAGCACTTTAAAAGGCTTAATATTACGCAAAAGCATCCCTAAATCTAAAAATGCTTTTCACAATATCGCAATATTTTTGAACTGCCTATCCAATGATACCCCACATCATGGGATAGACGAGAAAAAAATATCAAACCCACTTTACATTTTACTTAAAAAAAAAAAAGATTTTATTTTACCGCTGTGTCGGCGTGATTAGTATTGTTTAAACATATGCCACATTACAGCTTTAAAGTACTAAGAGTGTCTGATCTAAGCCGGGGATAGATAGACGGACATACAGACAGACGGACTGACAGACAGACGGACATGGCAAAACTATAAGGGTTCCATAATGATTATGGAACCCTAAAAAGCTAAATACTGAAATATTTATTCGAATAATTATTCATTACTAGTGGTCACCCACTGATCGAAATTCGACCCCCTCTACTTACAATCTATAATATAGTACCTACTTACTAATGCCATGACTACTTATTCCACGCTATTATAAAGCACTTACCTACGTATTCCATGCTATTAAAAAGTCTTACTTATTGACATGCTTAAGCTGTCACCTCCTGTTACACACCATCCCTTTACACGAAATGTTACAAATCAAAAATATTTACCTCTCTGCCCCCAAACAGTGTTGCTTTTTAGGGTTCCGTACCCAAAGGGTAAAACGGGAACCCTATTACTAAGGCTCCGCCGCCGCCGTCTGTCTGTCTGTCTGTCCGTCTGTCACCAGGCTGTATCTCATGAACCATGATAGTTAGACAGTTGAAATTTTCACAGATGATGTATTTCTGTTGCCGCTATAACAACAAATACTAAAAAACAGAATAAAATACATATTTAAGGGGGCCCCATACAACAAACGTGTTTTTTTTTCTCGTTTTTGCTCGATATTGATAACGGCAACAGGTAGACGCTTGAAATATTCACAGAATATTAAGTTATATATTCACTTTAAAAATAAATAATTAAATTAAAATAAAACAAATATTTAAGGGGGGCTCCCATACAACAAACGTGATTTTTTTGCCATTTTTATAGATAATGGTACGGAACCCTTCGTGCGAGAGTCCGACTCGCACTTGGCTGGTTTTTACTAGTTTGACGGTGTAATTCAAAGCATAGAGAGTACATCAGAGCACATGCTCGTAGCCCAATGTCGTGAAAAACGAAATAGAAACAGTCATCGTAGTTGAAATCGGGGATGTATGATTATTTTTCCACTTTCATTTTTGTCTGTGGGATGGCAACACACCTTTTTATTTCTGGGAAATTATCTAATTACTTCTACCGCTCTGGGTGAAGCGGGAGGTAGACTAGCGGGGGTTAGACTTTTACTGACTAAAACCCACCCTAGTTCCGTCAGGTCCCTGTGTGCCAGGGCCACGGTATCCCTTTCAGAAAAACCCGCAACTATGGCAGGATGGCAACACACCTGCGTTGAATTTGTTTGTTCTGCCGATGTCCATAGGCGGCAGTGACCACTACCATAATGTGGGCCGCATGCTTGTTTGCCCGCATGCTTGTTTGCTAACAAGTAACATATAACATGGTGATCGCAATAAGTTTCTATTAGCGTAAAGACATTAATGTCACCCGCACACGGTATTCCCTTCTTTAGCAGAAATAGAGGGGGCGCCCTTTACAATAACCTGTTTCCACCGGTACGTCTGACACTCCTTGTCGTGAGCGATGCATGAAAATACCCCGAGGATATTCATCCGTAGTTAACTACGAATATTATAATAAAGTTTGTACGTGCCACGTATGGATATGTTTAGTACCTACTATATAATAGACAGGAAAATGTATCCTGGGTTAAGTTTCCGTTTAGGATTATTAATTAATGCCGTTAAATCAGAGAGTTCGCGTACTCAGGTAGGTACATTAATAATGCTGCTGTACAGTTTGTATCAACGGCCGTGAAGTATTGCCAACCTAGAATCTTTTATTCTCTTACTAACTTTCACGACAAAATTCTAGCAAATCCATAAAAAAAATTAAAAACAAAGTTTTAACTTTTTACCTATCAGATAATACACAAACCTACACGTGTTTATGTAGGATTTAAGATATTGGTTTTGATTCATTCCCAGGCCTGATTCCATCAGAACAGAAGCCTCAGACATAATATACCTAGTCTTTATGGTTTTATTGTTATTGTGATGAAACAAAGGGTCTAGTTATCTTACAGATTTTGGGCTCATTTTAATCCAGGTTCAATGTTACAATGGAAATGCGATACAAAAAGTTTTTACAGACCTAATGAGACTTTATTTACATACACTCATTCGATCAGCCGCATAGTATTATTTTTTTGACACAGGACCTTTCAAGTCGAGTATCAAAGTTTGTATACATACCAAATAAGTACAAAATAATAATACAAAACCAAAATAATAACCTAATTTTAAATTGACTGTATCAATTATGTAAAAATAGAAACTTGCGTGATCAAAATAGTAACACAATAAGTAACTCGTTATTCGAAGTGGCGAAGTTTGCCTATTAGCTGATAAAACTAAAGCAAGTGAGAGAGAGTTCGCTTTCTGAATATTAATTTGTAAAACACGGGTATGCGTGGCAGGCGAACGAAGTCCTCATATAACCTAAAAAAAACTTAATGTCTAACTACCAGTCCAATCTCCTGTACCTACGTAAGTATAAATAGCTCAGCAACTAAAGTAAATACCTTGATAAATGATCGAATTTTAATGATAAAAAATGGCGTAAAGCGGTCAGTGGCCTTCTGACAGTGAGTGCAGCGCGCGTAATTCGCACCAGATAACCCCCTCCAAAGCAATTGCCCCTTGGAGGTGCTTGCGCGAAACGAACCTTTCTCTGTTTGCGGACAGTGACATAGTGACCGTGTTAGCGCGGAGGGCTCATGCCATGCACCAGTACAGCGTCGTGGTGCCGCTGGTGGTCGCCGCGTACCTCATGGCTGACGTGTTGCCGGGCGCCGCGGCTGGGGCGCGCCGCTCGGAACATGACCTCAGCTTCGCCGAGTCCGTCTACGCCAAAATGTCCGGTGCATGTGAGTAAATGTCCTTAACCTCTGTAATTTATGCGCGCTAATCAGATATAAATACACCTGAACTTCTACATCATTGTAATGTTATGACTTTTTATATTATTTAATGATATTGTTTTTGTTCGCAGGTAGGGCGATAATGGACTTACGTTACAACGCCATGACTGACCAGAATGATCTAATAAAAACCATGAAGGTCATACAGCTGGACGGCAATACGGTTCGAACTTATCCCATAAATGAAGCGTTTGTCAACTTAACGAAACCTGGGATTTTCGACATAACGAAACAGACAAAAATTATTATCCACGGGTACAAAGACAGTTCGCAATCTGCAGTACCGTTAGATTTAGCTAATGCTTACAACGATAAGAAAATGTTCAACGTGTTCCTAGTGGACGCGGAAGAAATGAATAAAAATGGATACATTTTATCGGCCCATAACTCCCGTATTATAGGCAAGAGACTTGCAAACCTTCTGGCGAATCTGGAACACTTTGGAGCGAATGCTGAAGATTTTCATCTGTTGGGGATTAGTCTTGGTGCGCACGTGGCAGGCTGGGCCGGCAAATATTTCCAACAATACAAAGCGCATAGTTTAGGGCGCATCACTGGATTGGATCCTGCAGGACCGTGCTTCTCATACGCGTACAGTGGACAGAGATTAGATAAAACAGATGCTACTTACGTGGACGTATTGCACTCAAATAGATTATTACAAGGAATAATCGAACCTTTAGGTCATTCAGATTTCTACATCAATGGCGGAGGACCGAACCAACCCGGATGTTTCATGCCCTCCTGCAGTCATCTTCGAGCGGCACAAGTGTATACGGAAAGTATAAATACGCCAAAGTCTTTAGTTGGAGTTCGGTGTAAAAGTTGGAAGCATTTCGAAGCAAATGCTTGTGAGAAAAATGAGTTTGCAGTTCTAGGATATGGTTCGTCAACAGCGACTCGCGGACATTATTATTTACGTACTTCACCAAAGTCTCCTTTCGGACTCGGAATGGATGGAATAAAGAATAAGGAACCAGTTACCGATAACTGGCTAAAAAGTATAAGTTTAAGTGATTTAAAACTGTGATTTTAAGTGTTAGCTCAATTTCTTTATGTGTAATAAATTGTTGCCATACTGTTTAATATATTTGGACTTTCATCTGTGTAACGGACTTGAGGATTGAAAATACGCAATACTAAGTGGGTGTCTCAAAAAAATTGCTCAAACATTTTCTTTAAATGGAACGCGAGGTGTCCCCAAGTGTCCACTGAAACAAAAGAGGCTTACTTAACAGTTTCGCAAGCACTTTTGTAAACCATTACAAATGCAAGATCGACTTGGAGCGGAACAATAATAATACTAACTGTTCATAATTTATTCGTCACTTCATTAGCAAACAATACGTACTGCGATCTACTTCCCAACCACGTTATATAATTTAGGCTCTACATTTTATTGTACTTTGTGATTTCTAGTTGACTTTGTGTAACAAGTTTCTCTTTAAGAGTATGTCGATGAAGCTGGCCTGAGGTGGGGTGTTACTAAAGTAGTTTTCTTTTTTTTCGATGCTTTTAAATAAATTCAGAAGTTTCAACCAGTTTGAAATCACACTAATATTATAAAGACGAAAGAGTGTGAGTGTGTGGGTTAGTTACTTCTTCACGCTCAAACGGCAATTTTGATAAAATTTTGTATGGAGGTGGCTGACACCCTGGATTAACATTGGAAAACTGGATTGAGACTTATGTGTGTGAAACAGCGGGGCGCAGCTAGTACAATATAAAAGCGCAAATTATTTCTATAAAATGCTAAATACTATTCTGTTTTTCCTTAAAATAATTATTGTGCTAAATATCAAAGTTGCCTACTGGAAATCGCTGAGAAGCGCGTTGATATTAAAACTTGCAGATGTCTGAATGCAAGGCACGCAAAGTTGGAAATTCTAATCTTTTTTATGACCCAAATAGCAAAGAAACCGGTCGAGTGCGTGTGTTCGCGAAGTTTATACGGATGGTTCCGTAGTCCTACCTACCTTGATGTGTTAGTTAAAAAGATAATTTGACATTGTAATAAACACAGCTACATTTCAAAATTCAAAGTTTATGTAAATAATTTGTCTGTGGATTTGGTGTAGTGTTGGTCGGGGTTTTTTTGAACCCACCTAGATACAATCATTGGGGCATGTTAAATTTGTCAATATTATCATGATCCTAATATCGCGATATTTCAATATTTCCATTTATATTTTTATCGTGATATTATCACGATCCCGCCTAGTACACCATCAATATTACCACGGTATCGTGATATTATTGACAATGTAATAAGCCCCATTAGTGAGTCTTTTTTTTTTTTCAAAAAAATGCTGGTTAATCTTCGAGTAAAAAGTATCGATAATTTATGATATAGAAAGACATGGCAAAACCAACAAGCTTTCTGCTTCTAGTAGGGAACCCTAAAAAGGCAAGGAAATAATCATTATACTGTCATCACCATTAAAACCGTTACATAGTAAACGAGACTGTTATCTGTTGCGTCTAATTCATCAAACGTGACGGGTTACGTGAATAAAAGTGTAGCAATAATTTCAAGTTCGAGCCGGACAGTAGGTGTGGAAACGGAAACTACTTGTTACCGGCACCGATCGCTGGCTGCCGGCAGCGAGTCGGCCATTGCCGCTACATGACACACACACGGCTCACTTAACTCGATGATTAAGCCCGAAACTCTGTTAATTAATCAACTAACTTGACAACAAATTACTAAAAATATTTAAAAAAAAACAATTTGAGAGCTTTTTTACGAATTTATTTTGATGTTGATTCTGACGTTTTAAGGTAGATGCGCTAAGGTAGCCCGCGAAATTCAAATTTTATTACGTTTTGTTGCAATTTGCAGGTCAGTAACAGGTTGTATGTTGATCTAAATATGATTCGCGGCCGTAACAAATATGGCTTTACAGAATTATTATCATTAGAATCGGCAGTACAACTAACTCTTTTCGTAAAATCCTATTGAATGACTATTTCAGAAAAAATCATTCAGTACGATTTTATGAACTTAGAGAGTTGTAATGCTGATTCTAATGATTATAATTCTGTAAAGCCATATTTGTTACGGCCGCGAATCATATTATTTAGATCAACATACAACCTGTTACTGACCTGCAAATTGCAACAAAACGTAATAAAATTTGAATTTCGCGGGCTACCTTAGCGCATCCCCCTTAATCAATTTGCTTACTTACCTTAACCTGTTATTTTTTTTATATTTGAATGTTTTGACAGGCAAGTCAATTCTTTCAGATTAAGCTCACAAGGTTTACGCCATATTCATAAGTAGTTCAAAACTGTTTCGATCTTTCATATTGCAAAATGAATCATAACGTCTCAGTGAGTGCAAGTAAAGCCTGCGAGGCCTTGAATTCACGGTCGATTCGCTGGTTCAACTACATTTACATACGTGTAACAGGATTCTGTTGTAAGGATTACTCAGGTAGTCTCTTGTTACAATGGAATACCTACAGCGGTTATGACGGTAGGAGCGCTCCCACATGGGACTGAATGCCGCCATCGGTAAACTGTATAAACATATAATGTATTGCACAGCTTAGCTCAACTGTCAGAGTTTGTAGGCGAAACAGTTATTATTTTACATATAATGGATGTTATCGTAAGAACTTTATACCATTTTATAAATTTCCGCTTAATAGTAGATATTATTACCACCCTGAAGATATCCTCATCCAATAAACTTAGATCTTATATTGTACTACGCAGCAAACGAAGCAGTACAATAACACCAAGTTTTGAAATTTTATCTTCTGCTGCCATGTATATCAGTTACGTTGGCCTTGCATGAAATGTGCGTGTCAAACCACGCACAATGAAGGGTTCCGTGGTTAGGATGAATTTATCCCTAAAACAAACTTAATACATATATACGCCACGGTTAATTTTCCAACTGAAAATTTAAGTTAGTAATCGCAAAAAACGATTTTTTTATGTGATAAAACTACAAATTAACAATTTTCGGACTTTTTCCTTTACTTGTGCTGTGAGACCTTGCTTCTGCCCAAATTTCATGATTCTAGGTCAACGAGAAGTACCCTATAGGATTTGATTTATGTGCAAGATATTCGCAATTATTTCTTTTGTGGTAAAACTACAAATTTAGAATTTTCGGACTTTTTCCTTTACTTGTGCTGTGAGACCTTGCTTCTGTCCAAATTTCATGATTCTAGGTCAACGGGAAGTACCCTATAGGTTTTGATTTATGTGCCAGATATTCGCATTTTTTTTTATGTGATAAAACTACAACTTAACAATTTTCTGACTTTTTCCTTTACTTGTGCTGTGAGACCTTGCTTCTGCCCAAATTTCATGATTCTAGGTCAACGGGAAGTACCCTATAGGTTTTGATTTATGTGCCAGATATTCGCATTTATTTTTATGTGATAAAACTACAAATTAACAATTTTCTGACTTTTTCCTTTACTTGTGCTGTGAGACCTTGCTTCTGTCCAAATTTCATGATTCTAGGTCAACGGGAAGTACCCTATAGGTTTTGATTTATGTGCGAGATATCCTTATTTTTTTTTTAATGTGATAAAACTACAAATTTACAATTTTCGGACTTTTTCCTATATTTTTGCTATAGGACCTTGCTTTTCGCTAAATTTCATGATTCTAGGTCAACGGGAAGTACCTACCCGATTTTGATTTATTTGCGAGTATCGAAATATGTCGCAATAATGTCGCTTATATCGCCGTATTTTTTTATTGCGTTGACTTGGAAGCTTGATTTTTTTAGAGCTTCAAGGGACCATAGACTTACGTATTTGATATTAATTTCAACTTGATACCTCTACGCGTTCCTGAGAAAAATGGTCTTGACAGACTGACAGACAGACAGACGGACAACGGATCCTATAAGGGTTCCTTTTTTTCCTTTTGAGGTACGGAACCCTAAAAAGATATTGTTACGTTACACTTATTTATTTACTTAAACTTTTTTCTCAAACATCAATCGTAATTTACTGGCTTCAATTCTTTTGTATAACCTGTTGTCTACTCAAACCAAATTTAAACGGCTAGTTTGCACGCTTCGACTTTTTTGTTCTTGCCTGTCCACACTTTTGAGGGTCAAGTTTATAACAATTATTTTGTTATAGCATACGTGCAGTAGCTTCAATATTACTGTAATCTTCATCATCTATGTTGTCTCCATGAGGTTACATCGCGTCGTTCACGATACAAACGGTAGCGTTCTTAGATAAATCTCCGTTGAGATTAATCTCGAACAGCACCCTAAGGCCCGGCGCCCATTGGCGGCATGGCATGGCAAGATATTTTTAGGCAATGAATAAATATAACTAAAAAAATAAAATATAACTACTAAGTTTTTATACTTCGCCTAAAAATACCTATCATTTGGCCGATACTTCGGATTATCGCTTCGGAGTAGACCCCCTGGCTCGAGTAATCACGTTTCTTCGTAAACTGGATTACCTGTAAAAAGCGTGCAATTAATCTAATTTAAGATTAAAGACATTTCACAATAAGTGCGCTGATTATGGTCCATAATGGAGATAAAAAATGTTTTTAAACGTCAAAAACTTCTTTTTAAAATTTTTTTCGCCATTCTCAGAACTTTTAATACGATACCTCTTACAATACTGCACAAATGAACATAAAAGTTTACAAAAGTTTAAAAAACTCGACAGCTAGTAATGTACAATACATTCTTTAAAGTTAGCATTTACTTTTTTTCCTCGTAATCACTCTCGAAACATTTCGTTTTGTATTGCTCAAATACATAATTCAAAGTTTTTTTGGCAAAGTAAGCCTAGTTTGACAAATAGGTATTAAGTTTTGTTAAAACAAAATAAAAATTGTATAACTAATTATTCTGTGCATACATTTCTGTAGTAAATTGATTTCTTTGTGTAGACTTTCTACCTAATAATTGCTTTTTCTTTTTTAAACAATGCTCGAAGTGGTTCCAGAGCTGTGCTAATACCGTTTCAAACTAATTAATGGGCATAATTTATTGGATTAAAAGTCTTCTACGGAAACTCAGGTGAATATAAATGCTATTAAGTCCGATTTCCTACAATTATCTTTTAAGTACTATTTGTAACGGTAATACAGGATTATTCTTATGTCATTGAAAAAAACAGAAAATTTCGAACATGATATTGTTTTAGTTTCTATAGGTACCTATGTATGTAGTAGGGACATGGTAATACATACGTGTGCTGGTTTAAGGTGAATACGCAGCTGTAGCCCGCGAAATTAAAATTTTCTTACGTTTTTTGCAATTTGCAAGTGCATTTCAGGTTGTATCTTGATAAAAATATGATTCGCGACTATAACAGATATATAAGGTGTATCTATTCATACACGAAATCTCTTAAGGGGTCATTGCACTCATCATTATGAACTTTTTTAAGTATGGGACCAAACAAAAATCGCGAAAATAAAATCTGGTGTTCCCTATATTTTAACGAGTTATGCGAACATAACTGCAGGGTACAGCTGATTCACCTCCTTCTGCGAAGCAGTTATGCTAGCGAAGGAGGAGGCGGAACGCGTGAGGGTGAGACAAGGTTCGCGCCCTCGCGCCCTTAGTTGCCGCAGGAGACGCCCCGGGCGTCGGGAGTCGCAAGCCGATTTCCGGCCACCGTAGGCGCGGGCCTGCGGACGGTGAGCGATGGGTAGCTCGCCGTCCGATAAGGACCAGGCCCGGGTCGACGGCGCGTTGTGTTCCACGCGCGCCTCAAAGAGATGTCAGCACCAACTGACGGGGTCCGTTAGGACCAATGCCTGCCAGGGTTGCGAGTTTGTCCGAAAGGGATATCGTGGCCCTGGCACACAGGCAACGGAAGGAACACGGGTGGGTTTTAGTCAGTAAAAGTCTGACACGCCCTCCCGCTCCACCCAGAGCGGGAGAAGTTATTTGATGATTTCCCACCCAAAAAAAAAAAAAAAAAGGGTACAGCTGATTGTTTTTCGCGATTTCCACAAAAACAAATGCGTTACTCATATCAAAAAACAGTACTAAGTATATACCGGAATTTTATCGTCTAGATATTCGGTGATATTTTTAATAAGGGTAAATGCTGCTAAACATGTCGATTTATTATGCTGCAAACCGTTTTGTTCCTGTTTTAGAATACGATGCTTATGTAATATTAGTCGGTTGTAGAATATATTTTCAAACATTTTGGATAACACAGGAACAAGTGTAATAAGGGCGATAGTTATTTGGTTCTTTTCCATCAACTTTTTTGAATAAAGGCTTAAGTTTAGAATACTTTAAATTCTTTAAATTTTCTATAGTATGAACAAGAGCTATGACATGTCGAGGCACTTGCCTTAATAATCCGGGTGGCGATAGAATTATAACCTACTGCTTTGGTGTCAATGATTTCTTACTCTGTGGTCGGTCTGAGAAAAATCGAATAGAATAGAATACTCTTTATTATGTACACCATTTAGATTTTTTTATTTATTTATTTAATTTATGTACACACATATATTAAACATACAAGAAGAAAGGAACAGAAAAATACGTACAAAGGTGATGCTACTTAAAGGAAATGAAATTATTTATTTGCGAGAATATAGGTCCTTACATAATAACGTGGTAAAATAATTTTAGTCTCACTATATTCGACATAACAGCCGTGCAAATATTTGTAGTACAGACGCCAGCACATCAAGCTACTACAATCTGTCAAATTTCTTTAAAAGATTCTCAACTTTATCGTTAAAGCGTAGGGTTCAAGGTTGATTGGCAAAATTTTACAGTTTCGGGTAGCTTGACCTGCTGGCGTCTGTACATGCATAATAATATCATGAAATTACATCAATGTCATTAGTCATTACATTAGTCATACACATCATATTATATCATAATACATCTTACATCGTTAATATTAATTAGGCACATTACATTATAAAAAATATTTATAAGTTCTAAGTTTTGCTAAGTATTTATATTTATTGTACCTTCAAATTTCTCTTAATTAAAAAATATATATTAGAACATAGGTATTTTTCTGTATATTCTGTATATATTATTAAAATAAGTACGTATTAGGTATTAATGTAAAATTAATATCCATGCCCCAAACATGCAAAATATGAATTGTACATTAGAACACAAACTCTTACAACTGGTAACACCTATATTTTCTGGAAATAAATTATTCTTAATCTTACAGTGCTCCATTAATGCTCGTTATATTAAAACCTGTAACAGAATACCTACCAATAAATTATAAAATGTTTATTACTTCTCCAAGCTTTACTTGAGGTACACCAACCTTTATTTGGAATAGGCTGTTATAATTACTATTGCCTTTCCAAAAATAACTCGAGATAAAAAAAGAAAGACAATCATAACGTTCCGTTTGAGTAGATACCCTAAAAATCGTTGCCTTGACAAACTGCTATTTAATAATACATTTATGTAACGTTACTCTTAGGCAAGTATTTCTTACTGTGACATAACCAAGCTTCCGTCGACAAAAGTACAAAGTAGGTATATACAATCCACCTAATTTAACACACATGAGTTGGTTTCTAATTTAATGAAATTTGGTCTAAAACCAATAGACATTGTTGTAGTTGTACCTAAATACAAAGACATAGAATACCGGACAGGCGTCGCAAGAAGACAGGGGCCGGGAGATCTAACCAGTCGGCCTAACAAATATTCGATATCTTTATTCGATACAAATTGGATTCCCGATGTCTGGCGGCAGTTGCTCCTTGTAAAATACTAATTGCTATTTTGAAGTCATCTTCAGAAACCCGAGAAAAACTGTCTAGGTTGGTGACGATAATTGGTACGTGTACGAGTCGGGGTCCCTATGTTGTTTCGAACGCCGCTGTTGCGACACACGCTGTTGCGAATTATTTTTCCACTGCCTCACAGGTTCGAAAGCTCACGGACTCGAATGAAGTAGTCGCGAAAGACGCTGTTTCGAAAAACATTTTCACTGCCTCATACGCTCGAATGCTTGTGATTTCGATTTATTTAGTCATAAAGTGTACAGAAAAGTATTTAATCATTTGGGTTAGGTTAGGTTAGAACAGTGACCATTAACGCGCGAAGGCGAGCGAGCGAAGCGAGCGTGCCGCGGCAGCGGCCGCCGAGCGCCAGGTCCCCTCTATTGTTGGTAAATTCAGTTACCAAAACAAAAACTCTTCATCAATATCCAATTTAACTAAATTACTATACGTTATATTAAATGATGATGTTGACACCGAATTTGTTGATTTTATTTAATTACTGCTTAAATACTTTTCTGTACACTTTATGAATAAATAAATCGAAATCACAAGCATTCGAGCGTATGAGGCAGTGAAAATGTTTTTCGAAACAGCGTCTTTCGCGACTACTTCATTCGAGTCCATGAGCTTTCGAACCTGTGAGGCAGTGGAAAAATAATTCGCAACAGCGTGTGTCGCAACAGCGGCGTTCGAAACAACATAGGGGACTCGTACGAGTCATAGCCGTTTTCGATTGCCATATCCTTCACATTAATATTAAGTAGGTCCCTAAGAACACTTCATCTCGGTATATTTGAGCGTCTCCGAAGCTATTATCCCACTTCTAATGTATATGTCGTAGATGGATTGTCGAATCCGCTGTTTTACAAAACTGACATTAGGTACGTTACGTTTAACAAAACTGCTACGTGGATAGCAGTTATGTTTAGACGTAATTCAGAATGGCGTATCTGCAGTCATAATAAGCATTTGGTGTGGCTAGGGAACGCTGACCAATTGGTTTAAATTAGGTTACAACTGTGATCAATCGCACGCGAGCTGAGCGAGCGAAGCGAGCGGTGCCGCCGTAGCGCCCGGCGAGCGCTACTTCAAAGTTGGTCGCAGTTACTTGTCTATTTAGTATTTTTAGGACTGACTTTCATAAAACTTTAATAACTTTAAATACAAATTGTTCTTCAAATCACTGTTTTCACTTGAGGAAGGGTAATTTTCATACTTGTTTTATTTATTTCTGTTTCGGACGCCATTATTGTTATTATGACACACACAGCCAAAAACAGACCGACAAAATTTAGTTCTAAAATCTACAATCTGACGTTTCACTTCACGCTGTTTTACTTGCAGTGCTATTCTGTAACCATCTCACCGTGAATACTTAGGTGCAGTGAGTGTGGAGTGAGCTGTCTGTGTCATCCCACCTGATCTTAGGGATGGACCATGGATTACATTTACAGTCATAATCGAGATTTTAATAATATTTTTATGCTAATTCTATTGATCATTATATATTATTTCAAAGCTAGTAATTAAGTGTCTAAACATAGTAATGTTTAAGTTGAGTTTCTGATTGAATTTCTGTTTAGCTATTTTATTTAAAAACCTCCTAATTAGTAATGTAAATACTAGCTTTGAAATAATATGAAATGCTAACCAGAATTAGCATAAAAAAATATTATAAAAATCTCGATTATGATTGTAAATGAAATGCTTGGTCAATCCCTAGCATCAGTGAGATGACACTGACAGCTCACTCCACGCAATATTTCACGGTGAGATTTTTACAGAATAGCACTGCTGCATTGATAAATGCAAAACGTTTATGCAGTTCTGCGTGTAAAAATACAGTAATTATGGAAAATTGCTAAACCGATCAGCAATTTTACATAACGGAACTTTTTTGTAAAACAGCTAGCCATTATGTAAAACAGCGGATTCGATAATCCATCTGCGACATATATATAGTAGGTAGGTATACTCACTAGCTTCGCTCGCGGCACAGTTTCAATAAAACATTTTCAGAATTTTTCTTAGGTTCTTTTTCGAATTTCAAGTTAACGGGTAGGTATATATTATACGTTCCTTCTGCCACACATGAAACCCCCATAGGACCTACCTTTTAGGTAAGTCCTATGGGGATATCAGTTTTTATAGGAATGTTTTTACTCCAAATGTTATAAGCATGCTACTGTGATGTGGTGTAGGTATGCAACCTGTAAAAAGTACAATAATTAAATATTAATGTTTATAGTTCAATCAAGTTAAATAGGTGCTCATTTCATCTTGTTTATACCTACGTATGTATGAGCGTAGGCTAAGTAGGCTTCAATTGCAGTGGAAAGATAAATTATCAATTTATTTCTTTACTCTTTGTAAACATTTATAAAGATATACCCACACCGTGATTGTATAGTTGTGTCTATAAACCTCACAGGGATTTTGGCAAATATCCGTAGGCTATATACCAATACTATGCATAGCTTTATAGAGGTATGAGAAACGGGGTGTATAGTTCACTCATCCTCCATAAAAAATGGAGGATCCTCTGACCAGACAGGTGTTGTGTCTAGTGGGCAACTGCCCGACGATTGGGGTCGATGACGGGGCGTTGTATATACCAGTCGCGCGGTAAACTCTGCTTGCGTGATGCAGGATTTTGCGTGACGTCAGTGTTGCTCGTAGTTCGCATGTGGCGATGTTGATGCCGCCACAGCTTCACCAAGGATTCTAACTTGCGTAGAAAGACAAACGTTGCTAGTGGGCCGAAAGCCCTTTATCATTTTATAAATGTAAAAATAAAATGTAGGGAAATACAGTGAATTAGTAGGTACAACGCTACAAGGTTCTTTAGGGGCGTGGCTATCAGAACTAACACCTCAATGTTCTGTCAATACAATCCCACCAAAACCATTACATGTAAAATAGGTTGCCAAGATTTACATTACGCTTTCTCTGTTAAAAAGTTATCAGATCGATTGTACAGCCAAGCCTCTAACTCTACAAATCCTACATCTTTGTCAAAATGTATAAATGCTTGCCCGTTTTGCGGCCGTCACATCGCCTATGGGCTTATGGTAAGAAATTAGGTAGGTATGTCACTGGTCTTTAATGTTGTGTCATGCAATACTTCAATGGAACAGTCAAGCCATACATTTTGGGTTTGTAGAGTTGAGGAAAGCGTTATGTAAGTCTTGGCAACCTACTTTACATGAAATGTTTTTGGTGGGATTTCATTTCTTTTGGTAGTCTGCTCTATTTCTTTTTATTTTAGCGGTGATATTGTTCTGACCTTATTATTCGTAAGAAATACAGACTTGCATCTCCCTTTAAGGGGGTTGGAGGGTGAAAATTACAATTTTCTCAATTTTTGAAGTGAATCCTTTTTTAGGTGCGCGATTTTTGGCAGGGGACAAACTTATGGGTTCGCGTCACCGACATGCTAACCGTGAAGTATTCCCGTTCGAGCACCTATTTTTTGAGCACATGCATTGAGCACCAAAGGTATTCTCAAATATAATCTCGAATACTTCCTAATCGCAATATGCTAATGTGACGTGTTGCGCCAGACAGCGACGCGGATATATACATATAAATATATATGTTTAATATAATATATATAAATATGTTATTCCAAAGTTTTAAGCTTTCACTTCTGTCGGCAGTCCCTATGACTGCCTATTTTTTGTTGGTGGTGTGCCAATCCTAGCCAGCACATTAAACTTCAGCTTTCTAGAACTTCGGGAACTAGGTACTTTAGAGGTTTTATTTTATACTAGCAGTGACGAGTGGCTTTTTCTGAAATGTTACTCCTTATGACATCAGATATTTACCAGTAAAGGTCCCGTCAAAATTGGTCCAGCCGTTTCGGAGATTAGCCTGAATAAACAAACAGACAGACAGACAAAAATTTAAAAAATAGTTTTTTTTTGTAAGTACCGTACATACTTTCATAATTATGCATTTAGTAATGTCAAAATAATAGCTTATTATTTTGACATTACAAACAGACACTTTAATTTTATTTATTTGTATAGATTATATACAGACTTGCACCCCACATATTATATTATATTTTATATAAAATCTATTAGCTTATTTCAAGAAAATAGCTACATCATTATTATAATATAGTAGTTTTGCTAAGTAATGTTATATAATTAACAAATGCTTCCTCTCTCCTAAATCAGTTATTTTGCTGTGCCCGACGGGTCCATCTAATTATAAATTTACCACATAAGAATACCTACATGTGGAATACAATACAAGTATTGAGTACATTACGGGGGTGGGAGGGAGAAAGTTACAGATTTCTTATTTTTTTGTCGTTTGTGTGCAAATCCTAGCCTCAGCTTTCTAGGACTTCGGGCAGTGCCCTAGACGTTTTGACGGTTGAGTGAGTGGGTGAGTCAGTCAGTTAGTGACGAAGTCGACGTATTTTAGGTATTAATAAAAACAAAAGTATAAAAGCTAGACAAATGAAACATAGTTTTTTATAAGTCTGCTTACTACATCTTATCCTGAGAATTTAAGCTCTAGCATTATTGAGGCCGAACCGTGAGGGCTTGAAAATACAACGAAACGCTTCGAGAAAGGGTAGGCAGTGCCCCTGCTTTTTAGTGCCTGCTCAAGACTTCTATGAAAATTTCACAAATGCTTACCAACAATGCTCCAAAAATACAAAAAACATAATGTGGATGTCATTCAGGTGACGAAAGATCCTCTTAGCACGAAGTAATGAGGATGACGTTAAATTACCAAAGGAAATAACTTGTATATTAGTGAAATAATTTGTACTTATATTATAATTATGTCGTATCTCTCTATATTTTACTGTGTGTACATAAATAATAATATAAATAAAACTTGAAAAACTTGATTGGAGGCGGAACATTTTTATTTTATTTAGGACGTCAAGGAGATATAACAGAAAAGTTGTTTACACATACGTTAAAAAAGAATCGCTTTGTTCTCGGATTTCCTGTATCGGGGGCGACCTATACCACAAACATTGTACGCATATAGGTAGGTGCTCATTTACGTGTGATCCGTCAAGGTCTGGGTCAGTATGAATAATTCTGAAACTATTAGAGGTAGAGAAACTGGTTTTAAGGATTCGTCGTCGATCATAGTGTAATGAAAAACTGCATACAAAGGCTTCTGCAGTCTAATTTAATTTACCTACCAGTTTTGGCCTTCAATCAAGTTTCTATAATTTTTCACAATAGTTAATTTCATCTCCTATTGTTAATCTGAAATTAAGTAGTCTAGTAATCGTTGCTGATAATTTCATCAAACGTCAGAAAAAAATGGCGACGGTGACTGCAACTGTAGATAATAAGTCATAAAAATAAATAAATTTGTTTCGCTGCAGACACGCAATGTAATTCTGATTAAAAATGAATATTTTTTCGTGATTTGTCTCAAGGATTTCACGTAATAACACAATCACACCGCACGGAAACACCTAAATTGGCTCACTGAGTTTATATATACATTACTTAAGCAATGTAGCAAGTAAACCTAATTATGTAAGAAAGTTTCAAGTGTGTGACGTTAGATCCCTTCGATAAACATAATAAATAGATTAGGTTAGCAAAAGCAAGTATAACTACTGTTCCGGACCAAGTGACCAAATAGATGGGAGGAGTCTTCCTCGAATAATTAAATATTAACTTTAGGGTCTATATACAAATATAGCCAGTTAAGGAGGCAGTTCCACGGTCCTCCTAATTGGTTTGGCCGTGAGCGATAGCGGAACTATAAAATATCAGTTGTGTCAGTTAAATAATACGAGTAATTTTGGTTTTCATTTGTGTGTTAATTTTGAACTGTAAACAGATTGTAGGTGGAACAGCAACATCTTGTTACAAACTTACCTACATGCGATGATTCTATTTCGCCACAGTTGTACGGTGCAACAGTGTACAAATTGTATCAATACAATGCTCGAATGTTAAGCCATTGTGTTAGCGCTTCTATTGAATTCTAACAATATGCTACTTTCCCTAGGCCCCTCTATTCTCCTTCTATTTCACATTTAAAGCATTGCACAATGAAAAGGAAAATGTTACCGAAAATATAATAAAAGACCCTACCGTGTGAGTTATTTTTGTGTGGTTAGCAGTAGAGCCTTGTTTACATTCGTATTATAAAAGTAAGGTGCATAGGGAAGATAAAGTGTGTACTATTAATACCACATGCAAGTATCCTCTCTATACTGTACGCTAATATCTGTAGAGATTTACTTCTTCGAACCCAGAATATCTATTTTGGTACCTGTTTTGAGCTAATTATGGAACAGTTAGCTTCTTTGTAGTCTATATTACAGCAAATATAAACTTAACGAAGTAATATCTTTAAAAATATTAATAGTGCATGAGACTTAGATAGTGTTAGTCTATATTTTTTCATTAGGACACGTGTGTAGATGTTGGGCTGGGATGGTAGGTAACCGTTACATATAAAACTGTACACAGTACGAAGAAAGCCTGCCTGCTTCTACGAAGGTTACCTGGAAGAGATCGCAGAAAGCGATAAGGCCGCCAAGTGCATATTTTGTAGTGTTTGATTTATTTTTTGTTATGTTTTTGTGGTGTACCTACAATAAAGTATATATAAAAATAAAGCTCACGCTCTGGTATATAAGCTTGTCAGCGAGATTGGTAACGGGCTTACTGTCATAATATGCTGTAGTAAGTTCACACCCAGCCCTTGTGTCAACTATGTGCTATGTAATTTGAACATTCTTTTCATTAGGTATCGGTAATTTTTATGGTGTACATAATAAAGGATATTCTATTCTATGTTCAAGACTCTCAAAAGGTTGTATAAAAACTGAATTTAGTTACCAAGACAAAAACTCTGCAATAATAATAAAAATATGTAATAATAAATAATAGCCGTATCTCTACGTTGACGTCGTGGTGGGTGCGCACTCCGAACTCTAAGTCTGTGCCGGTAGAGTTTACTTTGCCCGAACAGGTCCAGTATGAGGAGCCTGACCAAGAGAGATACAGCAACCCGCAGGGCAGCATTTGGCTAGCTGTGGAAGAAGTCTTATTCCTCATCTCTGGCTTGCCTTCATTAAACGGTTGGAGTGAACACTGACGTGGAGTAGAGCTCTCAGCTCATTGCTTTGAGTGGAGATTCGCAAGAGCAAACATGCTCGGAGCAAGGAAGTATTCCAGTAAGTGCTTCTAGGGATATTGACTATCTTCCGGGCTCCGGGATTATCCTGATAGCCTTGGAATACCTCTCCACTCAACCGCTAGGTCACTACGTGCTAGCGATAGTTTCCAGGGGCCCATAATTGAGTGTGAAAGTTCCGTGTATAATAAAACATTGATCAGGCAGGTAAAACATTTTAATATCTTTGTTATATCCTGCAATAGTCCTACACCGACCGGGGCTTGTCCTTGGGAGCACTTGCATGCATAGTGCGGAGTTGCGTACAGGGATAATCGTCGGTTGGTGCCTCATTTAATTAAAAGCGTCTAACGGGCCTGTGTGAGTTGGGTTCGGCCCCTCGTACGCCTTCCAAAGGTCCGGGACCTCAGGGACCCGAGATATGTCAAGGACACTTATAAAAATAATAATAACAATGATTTATTATTCAACTAGGACTTGATTACATGGCAAGGTAATGTATAAAGCACAAGCATAAAGTTTCTTAATCTAGTTAGTGGATGACGTACTGTTCTCCTAGATAGGTTACAAAATAACCTGTGTTTAGGAGAAACAGTTCCGAACCCCTTCATAATTAGTTGACTTATAATAGAAACGCCGGGAGGGGACGCCCTAGGAGGACATATAGTGACCAAATTGGTGATGTTCTTCAGTAAGGTCAGGTGCGTAGTACTCGCAATCGGCGTGCATGTATGTCAAAGTCAAAGTCAAACCATTTATTTCAAATAGGCACATAAGAGGCACTTTTGAACGTCAAAATTTACAAAAAAAAATAGAATTGATTCTAGTTGCCCCTTCCAAAAGGTAGTTTCGTATGGAGAAGAATGGGCAAGAAACTCCACCGGTATTATAGGTATTATATGATTATATGACCAGATGTATGAACGTAAGCGAAGCAAAAGGAGTATGTAAGGAGCGTAGCAGGTGGCGTTCTATAGTTTCTGCCTACTCCCATGGGAAGAAGGCGTGAGTTTATGTATGTGTTAAATATGTATATTGTAATGATCTATATAGTAATCGTTACAGCTAGCTAGGTTACTAAACAACAGAAAAAAAAACGAAAATACTTTATTGAATTTAAAAACCCGATGAAGTGCGTGTCGGACCTCGCACAATGAAGGGTTCCATAGTTAGAATGAATTTATCCCAAGAACAAACTTAACATTGTACTTGAAAAACATGTTCCCATATGCATTCCAACTACAAATTTAAGTTTGTACGCACAATATTGAGAGATTTACCATGTTATTTTAACACCATAGACTTCTTATAGGTTTTCCTGTAATCTATAAGTAAAGAACAATTTTCTGAATTTAAAAAAAAAGTAGTCTCAGTAGTTTCGGAGATAAGGGGAGGAATGATCAAAACTTTATTTTTTATTTGCCCCCCAAAAGTGATCCCCATATTAAAAAAATATTTATTTACGTTACACGTTCGTGTTTGGGTCACAGAAAGTCATATGTGAACTAAATTTCAACTTAATCGATCCAGTAGATTCGAAAATTGCCTGCAACAGACGGACAGAGAGACAGACACACGAGTGATAAGGGTTCCGTTTTTTTCCTTTTGAGGTACATAATCCTAGAAATAGCAATTTTGGAAGACAAAATAAATAAAAAATATTCATTATGTTGGTGTGGTGAGTATATTATTGTTAGTGTGGTGAGTGTATCGTTAATGTATGTAGTGTGTGATGCATGTATGTGTTTGAGTGATCACTTATATAGGAATTCTTCGGTTTCGTCGTAGTTTAGGTTTAGAAAGAAGGAACGAACAGTGTTTTTGCGTTAAAAGTTTGTTAAGCCGTAAATCCTTATTATTCCCGTGGGTGTCGTAAAAGGCGACTGAGGAACTTACTAGAGAATGGGCAGCAGCGTTCTCTATGCATTTAACACCATACTGCGATCGCCAATCCGCCTGCCAAGCATGGCGATTATGGCAACCCCGCCCTTTGGGGGAGGCTTATGACCAGCAGTTTCCACTGCTTCTGTCTCTTTCGGCTGAAATTATGAAATAAGTATTATTCTAGTAAACAACATTGATAATAATGTACCTATGTAATTTAACTAATGACTTGATTTAGGAGTCGACACGTAGCATTATTTTTAAGATCTTTATCGAGGGTGGCAAACTGTCTCTCCTTAATACAGGTTGCTTTGCTACCTAGCTAGGAGAACAGCAGTTCACCCCTATAGATATTTGTTAGTTTAACTACTACGCTTACTTAATTATTAAGCTTTAATATGTACGTACTACAAATACCTTTTATGCAATAAATAAATATTTAATTTGAAAGCCGTAATTCGAAATATTAGTAGAGCATATTTTTTTAATAAAACTTGAGTATTTTTTTGAAAGGTGTTCGTAGGTTTTGCAGAAGGACTATATATAAAGTAAATTGTTGCCTTACATTAAGTACGCTACATGATTGATATGTAGTTCGGTGGTTGAACGTAGCCACTTTTAGAATAGCTTTGTGTGCGACCTCCAGAGGCTTAAGTATGGTCTTTGCAGCACCACCCCAGCATGAGATACAATATATTAGGATGGACTGACAAAGAGCAAAGTAAACGTTTCGGATTATTAACGGGATGGCTACATGTCGCAGCGTTTAAAAAAAGTAAAGTAACTTACGTATGCAACCAGAAAAAGTGTTATTAAGATATTTTAAATTATTGTGATTTTCCAGAACTATGCAAAGATATTTAACCTGCTCTACTGAGGTTAAAGCTTAACACACACAGGCTGCGGGTGCGAGTCGGGCGCGGGTCGGAACGGCAGGCAGTATGGCTGGCGCGGCGGGCTGAATTCTCTGTATTTATATAAACGACACCACATGAAACGCGTGCGACCCGCTGCCTGTGTGTGTTGAGCTTAAGATAGGACATTGACAATTGATTTAAGTTTGTGTGGGACAAGAATTAGCTTTTATAGATATTGAGGTTTTAGCCTGAGAAGTCATGGCTGAGGTTATTGAAAAAGTAATAAAGTTAGTTCTGTTGGCATTGAGAGTAATAAGAGAGGAAAGCCACTTCCAGGCAGAATTAAAGCCGTCTTGTGCAGTAACTCGGAGTTCCGACCTTGAGTTTACGGTGAATGTGATGGCAGTATCGTCTACAAATGAAACTATTGTGGCATTGGGAATTTGGATATTGCAGAGGTCATTAACCAACTCTTTCTTGTGTTCACAAGAAAGAGTTGGCCCTAAAATCCTACCCTGAGCTACGCCATTCTGAATGGGTAGTTCATCTCTTTTGTAACTCTCTATATTTACTAATTGTGAGCGATCAGTAAGATAACTGTTGAATAGGTCTAGGAATAGGAGGTTAATACCCTCTAATACCTAAACTTTTTAGCTTGATTAGACGAGTTGAGACAGGCACAGTGTCAAATACTTTCGGTAGATCTAAAAATATGGTAAGAACCTTCTTGTTATTATAGAAGTTATGTAGGTCCTATATTGTTAACTAACATACGGACAGTACCACAAGTGAATTTGTTCTGGTTCTGGCTTTGGAAAAATTTTACTCAATTACCTTAGCCATAGTTTTACCAATCAGAGCTATCATAACATAAGTTTTAAACAAATGATTAAAAGAATTACAGACACAAACCTAAATAATTATTCTACAATGGTTTTGTTATTAGGAAATAGTACTAGTATTACCAGAAAGGACATAGTGGATGGTGTGAACACCTTATTAAAGTTAAATGTAGGAAAGCTGATATTGTGTGCTTTTCCTTATTCTGACACCTTATCAGATGATGATAATAATTATATTTTTAGTTTGAATAATACTATTCATAGGCTGACATGTTGTCATAGTGACAAATTACTGTATTTTGACACTAATAAGTTTGTTAGTGGTTTTAAGTTGACTCAGAGAACTTTATCTCTGTCTGGGAAATGTAGACATAAGATTGCTATGTTGATAGCATATAATATTAATGAGGTTATAGCTAATATAACGAAATTTAGTATTAGTGACGAGTCTGTGTTGTCTAGTTATACTAACAACATAGAGATTAATTATGAGTCATCATGTTGTACGAAGGAGGATCCACCTATAATACCAACATCCTTGGAGGCCACTACCAGTCAGATAGGGTATTCTCTTCCTGCTGGAACTCATACAGGCATTCTAGACTCTTCAGTTGTAGTTGTGGAGGTCACTCCAGATAATTCTTTAAACTAGACTGTAAGACAACAGAAGTTACCCATTCAAATAACCAATTATTATTATTAGAGAATAATAAAAAGGTATCTTCTGGCCATTTAACTCATAAAAAAAAAACAAAGGGAGTGCAACATACTTTAAAATTATTTCATCAAAATATCCAAGGTTGCTCTTCCAAATTACTGGAAATAGAATTGTTTTTAGAAAATACCAAGTTTGATGTCATTTGTTTAACAGAACATTGGTTAAAAGATCATCAAGTGATGTCAATTAATTATGAAAATTATTGTGTAGTTAGCCATTTTAGCCGAAAACGTATGATACATGGCGGATCATTAATATTAATTAAAAATTCTATCAAATCGAAAGAACGGAAAGACATCATCGGACTGTCGGTTGAACACACCATTGAATTGTCCTGTGTTGAGCTTGATAAGCATGTTATAGTATGCGTATACAGACCTCCAAGTTACCAGAATCTATCTTTGTTTGATTCTGTACTGGAAGATGTGTTAAAAAAACTTAGTACTAATAGTAAGTCAATAATCATATGTGGTGATTTTAATATTAACTTATTAGAAAATAACTCGAACACTGTCAGATTATTAAGTCTTTTTAGGTCATTTGATTTGTCAAATGTTTTTATTGAACCAACCCGAGTGACAGCTTCTTCTGCCACTTGTATAGATAATATTTTTTGTAATTGTGATTACTTACACAAACAAATTGTAAATAAGTTGCCATCTGATCATAGTGGTCAAACAATAACATTTTGCTCCTATATGCCTGTACAAAAAACTCAAATAAGGTTTAGGCCAATTACAAGTAAAAATTTAGAGAAATTAAATAATTCTTTGGCCAGTGCATTATGTGTTCAGAGATTTAATAATATTTGTGACCCAAATGAGTTCTACGCCGAGTTCTTTTCACTATTAAACACACAATTTAATGACACTTTTCCACTAAAGACTAAAAGTATTTACACAAAGTTCGTATTTAGTGATTGGGCGACTCCAGGTATTCGTAAAAGCAGGGAAAATCTTTTTGAACTTTATGGCCTAAAGCAACATAAGAATAATGCAAGCTTTCATCAATATGTTGCAAAATATTCTAAAACTTTTAAAAGTGTGTGCAAAATAGCTAAAGCTCTTTATATTAGCAATAAAATAAAATCAGCTGATGATAAAATAAAAACTACCTGGCAAATAATAAATAATGAAACAGGTAGGAAAAAACAGCGTAATACTGAATTAAATTTAGAAACTGCACATGGGCCCATCACTTCAGAGGTAGAAATAGCTCAGGAATTTGAAAACTTTTTTGCTAATATTTCCCTTAAAACTACTGAAACTTTAAATTCCTCACCCGCGCTCTCGGCTGCCTTACTTAGAAAGAATGTAAAAGTATGCCCTTTGGAATTTAGGTTCCAACATACAAACCCCCAGGCTGTTATAAAAACTTTTAAAGATCTTAAAATTAAATTAACAGAAGATCTCTGGGGCATGTCTGTAAAAGTCTGTAGATCTATAATCGAAACCATTGCGCCCTATTTAGCTTTTATATTTAACACCAGTGTGGATCAAGGAGTCTTTCCGGATCTCATGAAACACAGTAAAGTAGTTCCTTTGTTCAAATCCGGAGATAGTAAAGAACCCAATAATTATAGGCCTGTGTCAATTCTGCCAGTTCTCAGTAAGGTGTTTGAAAAGTTGATGCTCAATCAAATGTTACGTCACTTTAATAAAAAATCCATCTTTCATGAACAGCAGTACGGTTTCACTAAAGGGCGTTGTACCACTGACGCCGGTGTTACCCTAATAAAGAACATTTTTAACGCCTGGGAGGAAGCACAAGATGCCATTGGAATCTTTTGCGACCTCTCTAAAGCGTTCGATTGCGTGAACCATGAGACACTTTTGCTGAAACTAGAGCACTATGGGATTAGGAATGCAGCTCTTGATTTACTAAGATCATACCTAAAAGATAGAAAGGTTAAAGTTCAAATAAACGGCGTTAACTCATTAGGGTCTGAAATGGCAATGGGCGTTCCTCAAGGTTCGATATTGGGTCCATTCCTCTTTTTAGTTTACATTAATGATTTACCCCAATTACTTCAAAATCAACCGAAGATGGTGTTATTTGCTGATGACACATCATTGATCTTTAAAATAGATCGACGATCACAAAATCTTGACGAAGTGAATAACTCTATTCTTCAGGTCCAAGATTGGTTTACGGTAAATAATTTGGTATTAAATGAAAAAAAAACCAAATGTATTAGATTTAAATTACCT
The DNA here is from genome assembly GCA_963921375.1 of Tiliacea citrago. NCBI lineage: Eukaryota > Metazoa > Arthropoda > Insecta > Lepidoptera > Noctuidae > Tiliacea > Tiliacea citrago. The sequence goes on along the minus strand of OY992793.1, from coordinate 12,212,139 downwards.
AATGTTAGAAGTAGCGAATGTGATATCATATTGAACGGAGAAAAACTGGAATTTATTAATCAAACGGTTTTCCTAGGAATCACTATAGACGAGAAACTGCAATGGGGACCACATATAACCTCTCTGGCGGGGCGGTTAAGCTCGGCCGCTTATGCTGTTAGAAAGATAAGACAGCTAACAGATATAGAAACCGCGCGTTTGGTTTATTTTAGTTACTTCCACAGCATTATAACGTTATAACGTTATAAAAAGTTATTCCACAGCAACATAAAAATTTACCCTCCTACTAAAACAAAGTGCAAGCAAGTTCTCATCACGTTTCTACTGAACCTTGATTACGATAACACTGAAAGCCTCCTAATTGTTTTAAGATAGATGTGTTTTCAGCCTGTGTCATGCATGTGTCACACTAAACACATCACATCAGATCACATCACCCCACATCACACCACACCACACACAATCTTTAATTTTGTATCTTTTTTCCTTTAATTGTGTTTAGTGTGTTCTTCTACCAAAGGTTAAAATAATTTGTTAATATTATATTTAAGTTTTAGTACTCAAACACTGTTTTTGGAGGGGGCCTGGTAATCTGTGTGATAGGGTTTCCTAGTGCAGATACCAGTCTCCCACAAAGGAATTATTGGAGGAATATTATTCATATTTTTATGGCGCCTTTGTGGAAGAGAAATAAAATGTTTATTTATTATTATTTATAATAATATCAGGATTGCCAATTTTCATTGGAGTCCAGATAGGATTGGAACCATAGAAAAACTCTTATTTTTTTATCACGATTAAAAATCATTAGTAGGTTGGAAGATTGCTAATTACAAGCTTCCACATGTATATCTCTTATATACTTCTCCTGTGACAAGAAATATTTATTACCACTTTTCTATATTCCTATCCATCCCGAGACAGAAGGTTGCATGACCAAAGTCTTTAAGCTCAAACCTCTTTGCCAATTCCTGCTTGAATTTATCTATACAATCTAAAATAAAAAATCCATGAAAACAACAACAAAAAGATCTGATCCACCGATATTTAATAAACTTATGTTATTTTTCAACTTAAGAGAAACTATCATGCTCATTGATATTGAAAACCTTAATTAAACGAAATTTAACATTATGTTTTTTCTAGCAAGCCGATGAACTCTATTAGATGCAAATCTTATGCAGCTCCGATATTATGCACATTGTGAAAAGAACAAAAGAGTAGCGGCATCAAAGCTGATTGAGTTTATAGTTTTTCATCCAACTCGATTTTGAAATGGACGTAGATTGTGCAGGTAAATAAATGAAAAAGGAGAGGGTTTTTTTATAGAGGTTACATTACCCACATACATAGTTGTCATGTCTCTAATTAGTTTTTATAGTTTACAACCTTAAAGAGAAAACCATTTAAAGTCAATTTTAAACCAATAATAATAAAAAAACTTTCGTAACAGATGTTTTCTATCAGAAAAATCCTTACCTCCTGAGCATTTTCAAGTCTTAACTTCTGATAACCATATTTTTACAATCCTATTTCTGCAATAAAATATTTAAAACAACTTTTGGACTTAGATTTCATTGCCAAGCGGAGTTGGAAAACTTAGTACAACGCTACTTAGAATCTCTAAGTCATCCTTCGTTGACCTTTTGGAATGAGAATCCTTATCTTGTTATTTGATTATTGATAAAAAGAATAAGATTTGTTTTAAAGGTGCATCTATTCATACACGAAATCTCTTAAGGGGTCATTGTACTCATCATTATGAACAACTTCTACCATGGGACCAAAACTGAAATAGCGAAAAAAAAATCAGCTGTTCCCTACATTTATGTTCGGTTAACTCGTCAAAATGTAGGTAACAGCTGATTTTTTATACGTGATTTCAACTTTGGTCCCATAGTAAAAGTTGTTCATAATGATGAGTACAATGACCCCTTAAGAGATTTCGTGTATGAATAGATACACCTTATATATAAGTTTAAAGTTTGCAATGAGTCCTATGTAAAGACAAGCAAATTGACTACAAATTACAACTGTCATTCTGGAAAATTGACGTAGTGTGTCAATTTTATAAACAATTAATTTCCCTGACTGTACATCACACACAAACCTTAACTGTTAACCAAATGAGCTTATTCCTTAGCCTTGAAAACATATAGAATATCAATTTCAACCGGTAATCACCATTACTCTCGTTAATAGAACAGATTCTAATGTTTCTGCTAAAAATAACCTCAAATAAATATAAAAAGGTAAGCTCTCAGCAGCAGTGCTGCTCTTTATTATAATAAGATGGTAATTATATGATACTGTTTTAACAAATTTGAATAGATAATGTATTATTGTCAAAAGAATACCGTTATAGAAATGATAGGTCGTTATGTGGTTTTCAAAAACCTTTTTTAAAAGGCACCTTATAAAGATAATTTTGTTAAATATTGGATCGTTGCTATCTACAATAAAAACTTTAAACATAGTTCTCCGAACATTATATTAAAAAATCAGACAAGTTCTTTAGCATCTGTCCAAACAAAACTGAAATTATATGTAAGAACTAATATTTTTACTGCAGAATCCTAGATAAAATTGCGAAAACATGTGGGTGTTTTAAAATATATACGCTTTAAACCACGTATCCTCGACATTTAATATTATTTCTCAAGTAAGTAAATAAAAACTTTCACTGAGGCGAATCTAAGATGCAAGTGCAAGTAACGATGCGAAAACTCTTTCCGGTGCGGAACTAAAACGCAGTCAGTGAGGAAAAGAGCTGTATACACTTGAGTTTAAATTCAATCTTCGTTCTAACTAAAGGGGAGTTAAATAAAAACAAGACATCTTAACTTCGTGGAGGTCTTTCTAGTGTGTACACAAGCAGCTACAATCAAATTGTTCAAAACTAGCTGCGCCCCGCGGTTGCACCCGCGTAAGTCTAGGTCCCATAGGAATATCGGGATAAAAAGTCACCTATATGTTAATCCAGGGTGTCAGCTACCTCCATACAAAATTTTATCAAAATTGGTCCAGCCGTTCAAGCGTGAAGAAGTCACAAACACACACACACACTCATAAACTTTCGCCTTAATATTAGTGTGATAGTACATAATCGAAAACTGTTATTAATCTGCAAGTCTACACAATATTCCTAGAGTTAATCTAATTTTGGGATTTGGAAGTAACTCCTACCGGACGAAATTTCATTTGTAACTTTCAATTCAAAGCACGTGTGTTGAAATCCTCTGAAATTAAAGGCCGTCCTATTCTGGACGGTATATAACGGACAGATTTCTCATGGGGACGGCTGTAGCAGTAGTTGCAACTTAATTGAGACGCGGAGAAAGTCGGGAACATTAAAAGGAGGTTCGCTGTGGCGTGTCGTCGCTAACACGTCTCGTAAATATGTTCCGCCGTCCGCGGTTACCGCCGCTTTGTTTTATTCAGATAAATGTATCGCGTCACCGTCAGCTTGCTTTATCGCCTTTATTAGTCACTACACTAATATTTTATTTCCAAGTAAACGATAAAATGCAATATGAGGTGTTATAAAGTGGCTTCTGCTTCTTCATTGTTATTTTAGAAATAGCTGCGTGACACTTCTTTAATCATCGTAATGTGTTTGTTATGAGAATGTCTGTACCTACTGAGATCTTGTGTTCCTTGGTTGTGATGGTACTTACACAGTTGTTAATTTCTTTTGGTAATTAGCACAATTTTTTGTTAAAAAATTCCTGGGTTAGTAATGGTAAGTGTTTTCTTCAATTGAAATAGTAGATTGTTATACAAGGGTCGAAAGGAATCAATTCCCATACGAGGTATTTAGACGGCTATAGTCTGGGTAGGAATTGGTGACTTTCACCCGTGTTAAACACTCTACTTTTCATTTAGAATATAAGGAAAATAAAAAATAGTAGTTTTTCTAAAAACAATATTTCATTTTCTTGTTTGCTCACCACTTCATAAAATCATTTTATGTATTTAAATATCTTTCCTTTGAAATTTAAGGCAAAAGATTTTCGATTACTGTATTTGCCTCGTCTTTAACCGAATCTGGGGTCAACATTTCCGAATCGCTTGAACTCATTTTTAATCAAATATTAGTCTCAAAACCCAGATTTTGAATATTCGGTACAGCTTACAGAGTTAGTATTCCGCCAAATGATATAATCTTTTTTAAATTTTAAATATGGAACACGCCGAGTCACCGCCGCTGTCCGTCCCGCCTAATAGGTATTTTTTTTGGCTGTTGTTGTTTTACTGGCTGTTTAAACACTCACAACACAGCAGCATTTTTTTTTAATCGATTTTTTCCTAATTATTTAAAAAACATCGTAGCGACTACCTAACCAAATTTAGTTTTATTTTTTAAATTCATTCCCGCCCTTGAGAGGGAAACAATTACTATGAGTCTTTCCCGCCCAAGGGTGGGGAGCAGCGTCTTCCACCAGCTACTCGGATCAAACAATCACTACTTTCCGAGTATGAGAAATGAAAAGGTAGATATCTACCTACGTGGACAATTGCACAATTTTGCAGAGAGTTACGTAAGGCCAGATCGAAGTGATCGGAATCCAATTTCGATATTGTGTAGTAACCCGCTGATGAGTGTGGAGTGAAAATTATTTTGGTGGTTCGGCGCCTGGCAACGTTTCAATCGGACGGCGCGGATACAGTTTCGTGGTGTGTCGCCTACGTTTCGATCCGAACTTCACCGCTACTGTCCGCTACCACTACACGCCACGCGACATACTTACTTAAAATAATATTAGTGATTGTGAAACGCCGACACTGAAATGTTTTGTTTATAGAAGATAAATCTAAATGTGCCGCCGGACGATAACCAACCAACTAGCCGCTTGGAAATTTATAGTATTTACGTAACTACCAGGTACTGGCTGGTTCTGGTAAATGCTGTGGCAAGGTTATTTTACTACGCAATGGGTATAAATTCAGTAATAGATGATTAGAAATCGTAAACTGAATGCACTTGCTGGCATCAGTTCCATTAAAGATCAATGATATCTAACGAAAATACAGCTCTTTGTTCTTGAGTTCAATCTTATAGGTACAAGTCTCACGAACATACGGGTACTTCCTGTAAATTGCCATTCGTATTAAAACAAAATCAATTAGTACTGGACAAGACATTAAGAACTCTAGCTGAACAAGTAAAAGTAAATCTTTAAAGATAAAACTCCTTTGAATACATCTAATTACCCACGCTGAGAAAAACATTGTAGGTATTTAATAGAGATGGATATTATAATGTAAAAGTTCTTTTTAAATATTCGCACAGGGGCGAATCCTTTGAAGTTTAATGTTTGTAACCTAAGGTAATTTTATGTTAGCTGTCCAAGTAGAAAAATGATTAATAATATCGTTTGTGAAGGGAGTTGGACGAGGGGTAAATACGGCCGCCACAATAGCGGCCAGGCGACCGCTTCCGGCCGGATAATAGCAACAGGCAGTTGATGAAATCAGTGTGAATGATATGCGACGGACAGACCACGCTAATCATAGACGTGGCGTGCCTATTATTAGCTCACCTGTCATTTCATTCTGCCTTTAAATATAGAACAATCATGGCACGAATTATACATAAATCAGCCATTGCTGTACGTATTGGATCAATCAATATGGCCATTGGTATAATTTACATATTTACCAAACTTGGCAGATGGGCTGATGATTTCCGTTAGGTGTAACGCAGAAGACGCTGTTGCACATTCTCTTGACAATTAAGTCACCAATCATCCCACGGAATTTTTTCTGCCTATTCTTAACGTATAATTAAACATAATAAATACATACCTACCTGTATCCCAATACTTACTTAATTTGGGGCAAGTAATATAAATAAAAATCATTGTAGATTCAAATTCATGGATTTGCAAAAACATGTGTAGATTATATACATGGTATGATGCTTATTATAGGTGTAGCAAGGTATTTTTTGGATCAACATGTTTGACCTAGGTCGAAAGACAATAATTTAGGATTTCAAAATAAAGATAAAAAGAATAATAATATAAATAAATCAACAATTAAAATTAATATTAAAATGAAAAATTAGGTCAATAGTCATGCGACTCAAAATATATAGAATAGATTCAGTCAGTATCTTCAGAGCGATTTATCATTTAAAAATTCATTAAAATAATAAATAGCTTTTATGTCAGTATTTTTTTAAATGTTTTCTTAAACTGGTCTGTATTTAATTTTTGAACACAGGGAATTATTATAAATTATTGGGCCGGCACTAGCCGGGGATCACGGAAGTAATACTAGCTCCCAAGATCCCCGGTGCAAGTGTGGGAAGGGAACACCGGGGTGGTTTTTAGTCAGTAAGAGTCTGACAGACCCCTCCGCCCACCCCATGGCGGAGGACATCCATGAGGATTTTCCACCTCGGCAAAAAAAAAAAAGACAATAACAAATACCCATAATCTGGGTAAGATTTGGTTAGGTTCCCAAGGAATATATTCAGATGGTGTGCGATAGACTGAAAAGAAAGAGAAATCAAAACTTAGCTACAACCATCTCCACCTGCGTATGTTCAACGTTCCTCGTTAAAACCAATTTACTTTATAAAATAAAAATTGGACACGTGCCATAATAATTTGCAATTTAAATAATTGCAAATGCTGTATGGTTTGTAAATCTAAATCACATAAGGGAATTCAGTGACGTCAGTATTTATATATTCACAACATATTCTATAAGTTGGATCTCGCTGCTCATTTGCTGATGTCTGGCGAGCCGCATGTAAATCTCAGGCTTACTCCTGCAAAACGTACTATTTGAATTGCAAATGTAAATTAAGGCTTACTTCCTTTACCCTCTGGATTTCGATTGAATGCCTTGGACCGACGAATAGATTCTATACAAGTAAAGCGTAATCAGGGCGACATTAAATGGTTGAAAACGTTGTATTAAGGCGCAGATATATGATTTTAGTGACTTTTAAATCTGTTATTACGCCTTCATATAATGCTAGTAAGCTATACAAAAAACGTATATTACACTAAAACGCATACACATCAATTCTACGAGTATATGTGAATATTTAAATATTGTTGTAAAAAACCGCATGAAATAAATTCAAGAAATAATGTCTACCCAAAGCATTAAAAAAGATTTAACTTTCAAACTACTTAGGATATCTTCATGTTTTTTTTTTTATGACCAGATTATTTTATTATCTGTGATTTTTTTCAATTATTCATGTTTTCGTTACTATTAATAAATATTCCTTATGAAAATGAACGAGGCGGGGCACAGTGAGTGAAGTATTTCACTGAATTGTTCTTTTAAGAGGGCAACACTGAAAGTTTTTAGAACTGGGCACTTTTAAACGATATAATAAAAAAATAAGTTCAAATTTTGGAAATGGAACTCTTTGCAGTTTATTTATTTATAGTTAATTAAAATGGTACAACACCATATGTTCTGTGAACACCAATTACAATAATTAACATGGTATCATAAAAAAAGAATAATATTAACATATTTTTGTATAAATGTTATACAGATTCAATTTAATTTAACTTTGCATTGTTAAAACTAATATAGAACAGTGGACTCCCTTGCATACTTCCTCTCACAGAACACCATATACGCATAATTTTTCTCTATTCATTCGCAAACACATCACATTCAGGGTTGGCAGTCAGAAGGGCATTGAGCATCTTCAAAGTACGACACACTGGGGATTCAGCTCTGGCGACAGTTTTGGATGAAGGCTGCGCAAACAGAAAATATACCAATATTATGCCAATATTATTGTGTATGTATTTTATTAATTTGTCATTTGTTTACGATTAGGCGGTAAATTGAAAATTGTCTGTGTCACGTCAGCATGAATTTAACGCGAGATAATATTCGTACAATGATTTTTTATGACTTTCGATGTCATTTAAGTCAACAAGAAAGTTATGATAGACTTCGATTAGCCTTTCACGATGAAGCCCCATCTCGTGCCACTGTTTACAACTGGTTTAATGAGTTTAAACGTGGTCGCACAAATCTCACCGATGATCTGCGTGAGGGACGGCCTTCTACGGCGACGACTGAAGATAACTTCAGTGTTGTGCGGCGTATGATAGAGACTGACAAAAGAGTGACTTATCAGCAGATTCGGACAAGCTTAGGCATCGGTATGAGTCAAGTGCACAAAATCATCCATGAACATTTAGCGGTCAGGAAGCATTGTGCCCGGTGGATACCTCATAATTTGACAGAGGCCCAAAAACTCCGTCGTGTTGATTGGTGTCGTGAAATAGTTCAAAGATCTAACGGAGGTGACTCAAATGCTGTGTTCGACATACTTACGGGTGACGAAAGCTGGATTTATTGTTATGATCCTGAAACTAAGAGACAGTCTGCTGTCTGGGTGTTTCCTTCCGAGGAGTTGCCAACTAAAGTGAAGCGAGGTCGAAGCGTGGGAAAAAAATATGGTGGGCCTCGTTCTTCGGAAGGACAGGTCAAAATCAAAATCAAAATATTTTATTTCACATAAGCCTACATGGGCACTTATGAAACGTCAGAAGCTAGGTGCATGGTTCCAATTGGTGGTTTCCTATGGAGAAGAGCTGGCAAGAAACTCCACGGTTATTACGCAACAATGTTTTAGACGATCGAAAACCAGTTACTGCAGAGTAAAAAAGAAAAACTTTGAGGAAAACGTTTTATGGACGCCGAGGAAGCAGTGACTGCGTTTCAAAATGCCGTCGAAGAGACCCCTAAGAACGAGTGGGCAAAGTGCTTTTCTCAGTGGTTCCATCGGATGCAGCGATGTATTGATGTAAATGGACACTATTTTGAAAAGATATAATAAAACTAATAACTTGCTAGTTTGTTTAGTTTTTGATTTTCTAAGAACTTTCAGTGTCACCCTCGTATGCTGTAACAAAAGTATTTAATTCAACGATCAGTATCGCAATTTTATAGGTGGTAACCTATACAATTGCTTTACTACAATAGCGATTTCCAATCGAATACACTTAGATATTAAACTAAGAAAAACTATTATCATAAAATAACAATACAGAGACATCGTAAACGCATAACCTTTGCCGCATTCATCTGAAGAAGCATTTAACGCCGCCGCATATATTGTGATTCACATCGAAGATGCATTTCCAGGTTATATATTTATATGGTTGACTGTTGACATTCACTATGTGCTACATAGAATAAATACCAGCACCGATGTACGTCACGTGCTATAATTTTGTTTTAAGAAATAATCTACAATATTCTAAAAGTATTTTTGTGTCTTGGTTGTGAAATGTTTTGCTATATAGCGGAGCATACTTTTCATTTTTTGATGCTTGCATTAAAATCAATCGATTTGTTGATATTCCGTGACGTTCTTAGTTTATTATAAGTACTTTTATCTACTTGGGTTTCCGCTGGTACTTTTTATGATTAGTACTCGTACCTACCTATCTGCAAAAGGTAAATTGTCTATTATTTTTAAAGCTCAAAAAGACCTGGAATTTCCGAGCGCCTGAAGTCTTGTAACCTTTAAAATAACGATTTTATAAAAACGACTATTTCTGCTATTTATAATAGCTGTTAATTAACCTTTTACAGCACTGTTATGAAAGAATTTGTACTGCAACTTTCATAAAATTCCCGTCTGTAAGTACTTGTCTTAGATATTGTTCCTTCCAATCCTGTGTCCATCCAGATAAGCACAACGGCTGTTTCCATCCAGATAAGCATAACGGCTGTTTCCATCCAGATAAGCACAACGGCTGTTACCAGGAAAGCATAACGGCTGTTTCCATCCAGATAAGCACAACGGCTGTTACCAGGAATAAGTGAACTTTAAAAATACACAATGTGTAAAAAAGTTAGTCGCTTACCACACACCATTGAATTGGAAATCAACGTCAGCTACAGCCTGTGCATATTTTGTAACAGTTATATACCGAGGGTTCTTTATTAACATTTGATGGTACACTGTAAAACGCCTACATGGTGTGGTTTTTGTGATAACATTTTTTCCTATAATTACTTTATTTTATAAAGAAATAAGATTAGGATTTTTAATAACATTATTTTATTTTGAAACCCTAGGTGGGTGGCTACTCGGTAAGTTACCGATAATATCGCCTCTTTTAATTACGAACTAATTCGTGTTCTGCTCTATAACTACCTTTTTCTTACCTACGTCATTTACGTAAGCAAATTTATACGTGGGATCAATTCATAATCGAATTTTGGTTGGACAAAAACATTCTGACAGGAGTGTGGGACTTAGCCGAGCCCAATCGAATCGGGAGCCGGCTGCACGTAAGTCGAATTACCTGCCGTTCATATTGTGTGGTCCACTCTCGGTTATTTAAATATATTGAGAAGTCGGCCACACCATTGAGATTTTAACATATTTTATGTACCTAGTCTACTTTTTCATTCAGAATGATATTAGGTAGATATACGGGGCATATTTTAGTAACTTCAAAAGGAAGCATAAATTTCACGATATACCAAACAGGTACAAGACTACGGGTACCTACGTCATGCGCAATGCCTCGTTGTTTACAAGCCACATACTCCACATTTAACAGCTTGATTAATTATGGAATCCGATTATGCAACCGACACATTTGTATCCATATGATTGTTCGTACATCTCAGATATTTTCGTGCCGTACTTCACATTTCATTCTTGTTTTATTCTTGAATTTATTACTGCTTTCCGTGTTCAGGAGAAAGTTAGCAGTAAGCTTTGCATATTTTTATTTGTTTTAAGCGTGTCGGAGATATATAGCGACACTTGCTTACTATACCTGTGATCTAGATATTACCTACTAACTTTTATGCTTCTTCTATGCTTGTAGCTCTTTTCTATCACTCATATTACATTCTGATTTTGATAATGTTTAACTTTAAGTTATCCATCTAGGATTTTGTTAGTTGGTATAATGGCGTGCGTGCTAGCTAACTTATGGCAAATAATTTAATTTAAGGTTTTGTGTTGCGAGGAGCTGGTGGTTAAATAATAACTGCCGCACGGGTCGATCGATCAGGTTAAGCTACGCTTGCCGCGGTTGGTCCGTGGATGGGTGACCATCTATTCATACCAAGATTCCTCCCTGCCTCGGAAAGCACGTTAAGCCGTTGGTCCCGGCTGTCATTTGTAGATCTTTGACAGTTATTACGGGTCGTCAGAAGCCCAAAAGTCTGACAACCAGTTTTACCAAGGGATATCGTGTTACCCAGTAACTGGGTTGTGGAGGTCAGATAGGCAGTCTAATACTGGTATTCAGCTGCATCCGGTTAGACTGGAAGCCGACTCCATCCTAGTTGGGAAAAGGCTAGGCAGATGATGTTTTGTGTTGCGTAATGTAAATTATTTTACATATTATTCTATAGAATCAAGTTTTTCTAACTGAACAGACAGCTGTACTGCTGGAAGTTTGTTGCGCCACTTCTTAAGCATTAGGAAGTGGTGAAGAGCGGGCGTTTTTGGGGGACTGTCTTATGTAATTTTGACGTTTGAAAAGTGCTGAGTCTTAGCTTAGTTTGAATAAATGATTCTGATACCTACCTGCAAAACACTGTAGTAAATCACTTCTGCATCTGCACAGTGAGATGTTGATGTTGATATCCTGTTTAGTACGGTAACCGAAGTGAGTATAAGGTCTTGACTCCGTATTGATTTAAAGTTATAATTTTTTCCCGATTATATCTATCAAATTGAATGGTAAAAAGCTACTTGCTCTTTGAATGAAGTCTTTCTACAAAGTTGTTTAAGAGCCCCCCCCCCCCTGTTGGGTTTACTTGTATAGCTAGGCTATAGGTAATTAATAAATTTAAAATGCAGATTGGATGCAAAAACGTGCTTGATTTATTGCTCTCTTGTACAGTCATTATTGACGTTTTGTAACATTGACAGTAATGACTTATGTCAAACTAAATGTTGTGTTGCCAACATATTGCCGGGGCAACTGAAAGATTAAGTTAAGTACTTATAATAAAGTTTACAACACTAAAACGCCTTTTTTATTAGACTAATCAAATTGACAATATAACCTATGGATACTAATATTACCATAAAAACAAAACTAACATTTTTATCTTATTAAAATAACAATATATCGGATAGGCTAATTCCTTCCTTAAAAACAACAAACTATTATTTTTATCTTATTAATTAGCACCGCTACATTCTAGTGGTATAACACAAATCATATTATTAATTAGCCCCACTACATTCTAGTGGTAGAACACAAACTTTCATCACAGCTCTTCTATGTGTATGGCCGTTTGCAGTTTTGACTTCAACAACTCTGACTTTACCATCAATACCTGGGTAAGTATTTATGACTCTGGCTAGGGGCCAGTATAGTGGTGACAAATTGTCATCCCTTAGGATCACTAACGTTCCTACCTTTACATTAGGTTGAGTGTCTTGCCACTTAGGGCGAGATTGTAACAAATTTAAATATTGCTTACAGAATGACATTTTCATCTCATTACAAATTTTCCAAAATTGAGATTGTTTTATTTTGTTTATATTAATAAAAATAATATAATAAAAATCGTTTATTTATAAAAGGGTTACAAGTACAATAAATATCTTAAAAATTAAAATAGAGCACAGTTGCTTATTTGTCTGAACTAGGTTGAACCTGTGTTTCAGGCTAGAAAGTGCATAAATGCTTATTGTAATAAATTAACAATGAGTATGTATAAAGTAAAAATTAAAACTTAGGTAACTAAAAGTAAAATAGCATGTTAGCGGTTCTATTTGCAGACAACAACTTCTGACTGCGCATAATTTATGGTTAGTAAATATTTGAGTAACATTTTTTTACAGCTAAAGTAATTTAATTTATAGATACTAAGTTTTCTATTTAATCTATTGTACAGAAATGGGCCTAAGAAGGTAAAAAATCTTTCTACAAAGACACGTTTTGAGGTTGCATTAGATAGGCATACTATAATTATCATTCCGTCTCTTGTTAGTGTTGTCAGCATTGTAGGTAAGCATAGTGTGCTGTTTTAATACTAAGTTCATAATGAAAAGCTGGCGAACCGTCAATACGTTACAGGATTTGTATAGTAGATCTGTGGGAAAGAAGAAGGGATGGAAGTTAGCCACCTTTAAAATTGCTCTCTGAGCTCTTTCAAGAGGAAGTAAATTAGTTTTTGGTGCGCCACCCCAAGAGGTGATACAGTATTGAATTATAGACTGACATAGGGCCAAATAAACTTGTGTGATTAATTTTGAATCTGCAAAAGAGCGTAATTTTTTAAAAACATAAATTAGTTTGCGCACTCTTTTAACTAGATTTTCAATATGATTTCTAAAGGAGAGTGTGTCGTCTATTATTACCCCGAGGTATTTTATGTTGCTCGTTTTGAAGATAAAAGCACAATTACACGTGTTGACTGTACGGTTTACACATTGATATATATAATTGATATAATATAGAAGAGGATTAGTAATATTAAGTTGAGTCTTGCGCTTTGAGAATAAAATATATTTTGTCTTGTCAGCATTTAATGTTAGTAAATTGCTTTGAAGCCAATTAGTCACAGTATTAAAACCTAGTTGAGCGATTTCGAACAGTTCGCTACGGGTTTTAGCGGTAAAAATTAACGCCGTGTCATCAGCATAAGATATAATTTTGCAGTCTGTAATATTAAGCCTACACAAGTCGTTAATATAAATCAGGAATAGCGTAGGACCCAAAATGCTCCCCTGAGGAACACCAAAACCAGTATTTTTCTGCTCATCGCTCGTAGTATCATCTATTCTAACACATTGGTAGCGGCCCCCTAAATAGTCAGCAAATAGTTTCAGCGGCGTTCCCCTTATTCCTATGGTCTCTAATTTGTTTATAAGCACAGGAACAGACACCGTGTCGAAGGCCTTGGTTAAATCAAGGAAGACTCCCAAGGTCTGGTTTCCTTTGCCAGTTCTTCTGAAATGTAATCAGTCAGACTATGCAATGCATCGGCTGTCGATAATTTGGCTCTAAAACCAAACTGCGCAGGGGATAAGAAGTTATTTTTTTCTAGGTAGTTAACTAGTCTACTGTTCATAGTAGTTTCTCTAGTATTTTTGATATTGAGGGGAGTATGGATATTGGCCTATAATTATTAACTAAGTCTTTACTTCCCGATTTAAAGATAGGAACCACAACTGCTTTTTTAAGGCAACTAGGGAAAATTCCTTCGGAAAGACAGATTCGAAATATATGCGTTAAAGGAGGTACCAAAATATGCTTAAAGAGTTTAAGGATCTTATTACTTATATTATCCCATCCAACTGCACAGTCGTCTTTTAGCGCAGAAATTATTCGGTTAATTTCATCTTCATCAGTGTCCAGCATAGCAAAAGATTTCGGGTTACAGCCATTACATGATTTTTGAAAAGGTGGTTGGTCACAATATTTCGGAATCTGTTCAGTAAGAGTTTTCCCAACATTTACAAAAAAGTTATTTACATTGTTAGCTGACAAGAGTGGTGAAGGATTATTAAGCAGTAAACTCGAGTTTGATTCACGCTTTTTAGACATATTGGTGACATTTTTAATATATTTCCAAAGTTGCTTGCTATTGTTACCTACTCTATTTAATTCATTTTTATCGTAAGTATTTTTTAGATTCTTTAGGAGATTGTTGCAGAAGTTCCTGTATCTTTTAAAGGTGGTTTGAATTATTAAATTTTCAGGGTATCTCTTTGTTCTTTGGTGAAGTTTATCTCTGTGTCTTATACACCGAATTAGTCCAGGAGTAATCCAAGGTTTGATGTTATAAAGTTTCTTATTTACTGTAGAAAGTATCGTGTTACGTAATATTGCTTGTTGCACATGTTTAATAAGTACGATAAAGCCAAATTAGCGTCAGCAGTATTGTAAACTAGGCTAAAATCAAGTTTGCATAAATCATATTCGTGTTTGTTTGTGTTTAATTTGCTCATAGTCTGGGGACGATTTAGCTTAGGCAGCGTTAAATTTACGGTAAGTAGGACAGCGTGATGGTCAGTAATTGTTGAGTTAGTAACAAGCGTAATATATGATAAGCTGGTTTTGATCATCATATGATCGAGGCAGGAACCGCTCTGATGAGTAGGCAATGTGTGGGCGGGGAGAAAACCATGGTATGAGCAGATATTAAGGTAATCTTGGGTCCCTGCATCGCTGTCACTGCAATCTGCATTCTTAAATGGACTTAGTGCTTGAAAAATCTGGTTTAAGGAATTGTTAAAAGGATCTAAGTTTCTAGCCGAAGGGGATCTATACATAGCGATTATCGCAGTGGTTGTACCAATTTTGATGACTAAACAATTACTCATACAGTCTTGTAGAGTATGTTCCTCGACTATGACCTTTATTGATTCCTTAACAAAGACTAGCACACCATCATGTTGATTGTGGTTTATTGTGGTATGCAATAAGTTGTACTCGTAGCCCGGTATTACTGGGAGGTTTTCGTAACGATTAGATAGCCAGCACTCAGTAAGTACCATTAAATCACAATCAAATTTAAGTCTCTGAAGAAAAATGTTAAAGCTGTCTATATTCTTATAAATACTACGAATGTTTTGGGTTAGTATGGTTAGTGAATTTTGATAGTCGGAAAGATATTGTCTGCAGTCCTCAACATCACATGTCTTTGACACAGTTAAAAATGTGTTATCTATATCGGTAAATAAGTTAACATCCATATTGAACTAAAACTAACAATAATAAATTAAGTCTAAAATATAAACAAGTATGTGGCGCTCTTAGGCGCCTTCATAATCTATCGAATTTATGTACCTGTATTCGGCAGCTTTTTTAGCCGGGCAATCTGTGTCTCCCGTCTTGTGGTTTGCTTGTTTTTTAAAGCGCGAACATGTAGCACATTTTGGCGGATTGGCTTTCTTTGCGCAGTCTTGGATTGGATGCCCTTCTTCTCCGCAATGTCCACATGTGGGGGCAGCAATTTTACACGACTTGGCTGCATGACCGTACTGCTGGCACTTGTAACATCTAGTTACCAATGTGAAGTCTCGTACCGGGCAGGACGTCCAATTTATAAACAATCTGTCCTGTGTGATGAGGGCCTTACGAATGACGGCTGGAACTTCTATGATATAGTTACAATTATCAGCATCTTTCCTGCCAGATTTGTGACTCAGTTTTATTGAGGTCAAAAATGTATCATGGGACATAGTCGGCAGTTTTTCGCGCAAGTTTTGTTCATAAATACATTTATAAACCTAATTTTCGGCCATTGATGTGGGAATTCCTATAACTATAATGCGAGGTTTGCGCTTTTGTGGTTCGTCGACGGTAAGCCCTGACGAAGCGCGTTGGACAGTTTGCTTGAGCTTATCGAGATCATCTTTGATCTCAGTGCTGATTATGAGCCCTCCTTTTCCGATTTTGCGTACACCTCGTACTTTCAGCTTCATTTCTCCAGGGCATATGATTTTTTGGACCATGTTCTTGGTTTCGTCACTTGTTTTGGTGTTATTACAGGGATAAATCGCCACGGCGCTAAAAGTATTAGGACGAACGAAGCTGTTGGACCCCTTCTTCACCATATCTGCAAAAGATGAAGTAGCCGCACCCTGGTTCGTACAGGACTCCTGAATCGTCCGGTTCATCTCCGTAAGACAGTCCGATAGGTCTCGAGCTTCAGTCATGGTTTTAAGGGAGGTATGAGTTTGTATGGCTTTTTTATTTTGCTCAGGATATGTATTTAAAGCGGTTCCTATTAAGAAATGACCGGGAGTTATACAAGAATAATCATTTGGATCAAGAGATAATGGCATGAGAGGTCTGCTGTTTAAACTAGACTCAATTTGGCATAGAACGGTATACAGTTCTTCATATGTAAGAATAGACTTTAATAATATTCTCTTTAAGTGGTATTTTACACTTTTAACGCCTACTTCAGCCAATCCAGCGAAGACAGGTGAGTAGCAAGGCAAAAAATTAAAATTAATCCTCTTTTGAGCTGAAAATTGACAAACCTGTTTTTGGTGAACTGGCGAGCTGTGCAAGTTATGTAATTCGTTTAATTGGTTCCTTGCACCCTTGAAGGTTGAAGCATTGTCGCTATATATATCTGTGGGCAATCCACGTCGCGATATAAATCTGTTTAGGCAGGCTATAAAAGTCTCTGTTTTTTAATCAGAGGCCAGCTCTAAGTGGATGGCTTTTGTTACGAAGCACACAAACAGGCAAACATAACTTTTTGAGATTATAGGTTTTCTGATTCTGGCTATTTTGAGTGGGATCGGACCAGCGTAATCTAACCCAACCTTTTGGAAGGGGCGACAGACATTGACTCTATCTGGCGGTAAAGAACCCATTAACTGTTTTGCTGATTCAGCTTTTAATCTAAAACAAACAGTACACTTATGTAAAACTTTTTTAACTTGTCTGAGACCACTCACAATCCAGAATCTTTGGTTTATTGATGACAGAACAAGCTTTGGACCCGCATGGAGGTTTTTTAAATGTTCACTTGTAATAATTAAGTTAGTGATACGCGAATCCTTAGGTAAAACAATGCGATGTTTCTGTGTATAAAGAATAGAGGCATTTTGTAATCGACCGCCCACGCGAACCAATCCCAGTCATCAAAAAACGGACATAACGGTTTTAAATTACCTTTAACAATTGTTCTATTACATTTTAGAACATGAATATCTTCTGACAAATACTTTTGTTGTTCATATTTTACAATCATTGACAACGACAGATCAAGTTCCTGAGTTGTAATATAATTAAGTTTATTTTTATAAATATTTGACTTTGCATTCTGACCAAAACGTATGATGTATGCTAAAACTCTTATCATTTTATTGATATCAGAAAATTTTCCAAGAAAATCGAGACATAACGAATGCTCACCAGAAGAAGTACAAAGCATTGCACTTAAGCATGCATAGTCGACGTTAACCTCTGTTAAATCCTGTAGCAAAATTAAATTTAATTGTGGCTTGTACTCACGTGAATTCAGAAACGATGAACCTTTCCACCACAGGTCATGATCAGCTAGCTCGTTTGGCATGACTCCTCGGCTAAGACAATCTGCGGGGTTCTCGTTCGAGCTAACATATGACCATGTGTATTTTTGTGTAAGTTGTGAGATGACCTTAACACGATTAGCTATATAAGCCTTAAGTTTGTTTATGTTACTTTTGAGCCAGGCTAAAACTATTTGTGAGTCAGAGTAAAGTATAACATCCTGTATTTGCATTTTTACAATCAATACATTATGAACTCTGCTAACAAGCTTTGCAAGCAACAGCGCTGCATTAAGTTCGAGTCAAGGGACTGATAAACTCTGTTTGATTGGATTTATTCGTGATTTCGAACAAAGTAAGGATATCTTGATATTGCCTACTGAATCCACAGCTCTTAGATATACACAACAGCCATAACCAGTCTTGCTAGATGCATCGGCAAACCCTATAATCTGTATAAATCTCGTGTCATGCACACCTATATGTCGCGGTATAAGCATTAGTTTCATTGTAAGCAAGCTATTATAAAATTTGTGCCAAAGCTGTAGCAGTTCACCATTTGGCACTGAATCCCAGTCCAAGTTTTCTTGCCACAACCATTGCATTATAGCCTTCGCGGTTACCACAATAGGGCCAGCAAGTCCTAGTGGGTCATAGAGTCCACTTATGAAGCTAAGAATTTCACGCCTAGATTGAGGCATGCTATCAATAGTTTTTGGGCTTGATATAATGAATGAATCTAATTTTATGCTGTAATTCATACCTAGTGTTTTTAAAGAAAAGTTATTTTTCTCTAGATCAATCTCATCAAAATGTTGTTGATCTTTTTGTATTTCTTTTAATAATTCTGGTGAATTTGAAACCCATTTGTGTAACTGAAAACTTCCTAAACTTAACAAACTGCATAGTTGTTCTTTTGCTTCTGATAATTTAACTAATGATTGCTCAGAATGAAGAATGTCATCGACATATGTAGAATTATTTATAACAAAAGCAGCTACAGGGAATTCATCCTGGTATTGATCTGCCAACATTTTCAAACATCGAGTTGCCAAATAGGATGAACTCTTTAAGCCATAAGTAACTGTGTTTAGTTGAATACATTTAACACTTTCATTTGGAGAGTCTCTCCATAGAATATTTTGCAATGACCTGTGTTTTAAATTAATATTTATATTTCTAAACATATTTTTGATGTCCGTTATAAAGAAATATTCATCAACTCTAAATAGCATTAAGACATCTACTAAATCCTTTTGCACTACAGGACCATTAAGCAATAAATCATTCAAAGATGTTTTTGTATTGGTTTTCATGGAACCATCAAATACGACGCGGCATTTTGTAGTCTTTTTATCTAACCTAAGCACAGGGTGATGTGGTAAAAAGTAGACTGGATCAGTGGATAAGTTATATTGGCTGATATCAATTAATGTACCATGACCTTGTTCTAAATATTCATGAATGAACCCTTTGTATAACATATAAAGAATAGAATCTTTTTTAAATCTAAGTTCTAAGTTATGAAATCTTTTTAATGCTAAATATAATGAATCTCCTAAAGCTAGATTGATTGAATCTAATGGTAACTTCAGTGGCAAGACTACTTGAATTTTATTATTTTTTGTATCTTGCTCAACATTTTCACAAAATATCTTTTCACACAAGTCATGTTCAGAATGTGTCTTTGGAAAGGTCTCTGGAACACTTTCACACTTCCAAAACTCAACAATAAATTTATTTCGATCAGAATCACATTATTTGCAAAATAAAGTAACAACTGGTTGTGTGTGATGTGTAAGTGTGTTACCTGCAATTACATAACCAAGTCTTGTATTTAATAATGGAACTGTAGATGTGACACTGCCATCAGCTGCCTCCGAGTTGGATGGAAGAAGTAGAGGCTCAGGCGGCACCAGAATCTGGAAAAATATGCCAGCACCTAATAGTACGTGAATGTTACTTGGCTCATTGAACTTCTTGTCGGCTAACATAATTTTGGGAGGTAAGACCAAGTCATCTAATTCAAACTTTCTTTGTGGCAACTTTGAAGTTATTTTGTCCAATAAATAACAAGTGACTGAAATTTTAAAATTCTGAGTGAGGGAATGTACTTCCAAGTTGACCTTCTCCTTTAATTTATTGAAATTATTGCCTATACCGATAACTGGAGTGTTGGCTGTATCAATTCGTAATTTCAATAGATTTGCAAGTTCTTTAGTCACGAAAGATGCCTGTGAACCAGTATCTAGAAGAGCATTGACATGAACCTCAGTACCATTGCTCGCCAATAGTTTTACCTGTGCTGTAGGCAACAGTACTTGCTCAGAGGCAGCCTCGGACATTAATGTTACTGGAGACGATGCTTTATCTTCGTGGAGCAATGTGTTGTGCCCTTCTTTGCAGACATCACATTTAAAGTGATATCTGCATTTTTTGTTCCATCTCAATAAATCATCCTGTGTACCTCCAGTCATATAAGAATAGAATATTGGAAAAGGCGGTCTGTTCCTGCAGTCAAAAACAAGTTTCGGTTAAAATACCTAGATACTAAATACAAGATCTTGAAGCCACATTTTATTTGATCCTAGTCTAAGTCGACCTTTCTTAAAGAGTATTCGCGTGTTTTTATCTAAAGATGTTTTCCCGAGTTCCTTTCATGAAACAGTTACAGTGGACGCACTGGATAATAATAAACAGGTAACATTTAACGGATGCTTGGCTGCATGGCACCGACAATAGCTGCGTAGGTAGATCACATAGGAGAGCACTACAGTGTACGAGTATATACCGACGAAGACGGCCATTTCATTTGTTCTGTTAGTAGGTTCAACATTTATATATACAAAAAACCGCGTTTAGGTTGATTTTTGAATGTAATTATTTTTCTTTTAACATCACATCTAACACATTTAAACATAAATACATTTCAACAGGTCACCATTTTCATCAATAAACAAGCATTTGAAGGTTAATTACTTTAAAAAAATCAACATTTATAAGTTTGAATGCCAAATAATAAATAAGGACTGAAAATAGCTTTCTAAAACATTGAGCCCGTGAAAGAGATTTTTTTTATATGCATATTTTCTTTTGTTATATAAAAGATTCTCCTTTACAAATACAAATATTTGACCGTCGGAGATTTAATGTTTCGATGTTTTGCCAAAAAACATTCCACTCAGCTGGAGCATTGAGTACGTATCTGATTTTACAATCTAGGCGAAAATGTTGTAATAAATAATAATGCGCATGTGTTTAATTTTGGCGCATGCGTGTATGCGGCTGCGTGCGCGCTTCGTCGGACAGTGAGAGATCGCGCCCGCTCCGCGCCGCCCGCCTAGCGTCCGTTTGAATCGAATGCTCCCGCGCCGCCTTCGTGCAAACGATTACACCTCTTCAGCATTCATTAAACATTTCTATTAAACGTATGTGTTAAGTTTTCGCTATATACGTTAATGTGGATACAAATTTTATTTTTGATAAGTAGCGTTTTTCGTGTGTTGTACTTCACCAAGTGATGTATGTAGTCTAATCAGGGAATACGTTCTCTTATGTATATTATGTATTTGGTGATCCATTAGGTGTATGTGAAACTTATATATTTGCTACTGCGTTTCTAGTTCTCTCTCAATAATCTTACCGAACATTTGTCTTCTTTTTTAATTCAATAAAAGTTGCGGAAGTTTTATCGATAACGTTGCGTTAGTGGTTGTCATATGTTAGCTTCCGTTGTAAATGTTAATATGTACATAACTAATTTACATATTACTTCTTTTTGTTAATATTATGTCCATAAAATATATTTTATTATGCTACATTAAAGTAAAGAAAACAAAAATTCAAATAAAAATAAAATTTCCTTTTTATGTGAGTGAAGAGTTAGTAACGGGAATGCTAAATAACCTTTTCTATATACCTACTAATAAAGAGAAGTTAGAAAGGTTTTTAAAATCTTATAAAGTCTTTTCAGTAGATATACATACAATGTGTTCTCAATGACGTTTGTAAAACAATGTTTAGAATGGAAAAAAAATAATGTGGCAACAAAGGTTTGGCGGTGACTGCTAACAAAGAATTTCCAGAAACAAAATTGAAACAATAACACCCCTGGTCTTGACTTCCTTTTATAAAACACCTTTAAAAGCTAACAAGTGCTTATTTGTCAGAAAAAATGTTTGCAGAACTTTCTTGAAGTACGGTTGGAATAAAAATTAAATTAAGTGAAATAAAATTGTTAGGTACATAAAATACCTGAGTATTTTTATGCACTTAAAATAGTTTTCAAAATCCGTTCAAGATTTGATACCAGTTCAAGATAAATATTTATGATTTGGACGCAAGCCAATATTTTGGATCGGTTATCGATTATTTATTCCTAGTCAATAATGGTGTTCAATAAAATAAAAATAAACAATATGTAGGTAGCTGACACCCTGCCCAGGCTCACGTCAGATTTGTCAAACAATCTACGATAGGTTACTATGATACTACTCCTACTTGTTTAATAATTAACTATGTATTCACATTTGAACTAAACAATAAACAAGTTATGTTCTTAAGTTCATGAAATATTTACGGTCCTACAATTTAAATCCTCAAACAATGATTCGTTTATTTTTTTAAATAATACATGGCATTTTTTAGCAGGCTTAGAATTAGATAATGCCCAATAAACTTCAAAGAAGTAGTATTCATTAGTGCCATCATTATTCGGTAGCCAAATCATGTCAAAATGTTTCTGAAAGTGAGAATATTGGCAACAATATATTGACATACTAAACAGTCGTTATTTTTCTATATCGCTACATTCTATAGCAACTCAAACTCAAAATGTAGTCACCTTTCCATGGGAAAGGAATCGCAGATAAAACACTTTCAGTTTTAGATTTCCAGTTTGGTGTAGGCGCCGTAAACAAACGGTCACAATAATGTGAAATACTGTCACATTTCGATCAGAGTTTAAATTGATCACACCCACACGACGTCTATCAAAAATCATATAAATCTGGCACAGGCACGTTTTAGGTCACCACAGTGACCGTTCGCTTAAAAATAAACGCGTGTCCGCCGTCCCCGGCCGCCGGTCGCCGGTCGCAACGCACTCCGCTGAAATTCGCGACATTTACATCGCCTGCACTTTCTATTTGTGATACCGCACCGGGGCTGCTCTCAGACACACCTCCATGTATTGATTCGCATTAGGCGTAAAACGAATTAAAGAATTATTTGTGACGGTAAAAGCTTTTAGATAAATTGTGGGACATTCATAGAGCTTTGCTTCATAGCATCAGTAAATCTAGTCTACGTTCGCCTGTTCAGTCAGTTAGTGTTTATATCAAAGCGTTTATGCATTTAACGTTGTTTTTACGGATCATAAAAATTATGCGACCAACCCGTCAGTAGAATCTTGTAGTAAACTGGCATTTAAGTAAAAGTGTACTGTTATGAACGCAGCGGCGTAGGAGCAAGCTGGTAGCCATGGTTGCCGGCGACGTCACCCGGCGAGCCTCCATCACGGCGCCGTCGATGCACCGCCGACCGTCAGTGCGCCGCGGCTCACTCATCAAAGGCTCACAGTCGACGTCACAGGTAACCCCGCTAATTTTAAATACGATGCATTGGAAATAACACACGTGCTTTTCAGATTTCGGGATTGTTCATGACCATTGCAGGTCAATGAACTCTCCTTTTATGATACCCCCTAAAACCGTGAATGCCAATAAAAGCTTTTTAATAATGATTAAAGCTCACCTACCTTACCGTGACATGGCATTTACAGATGTTGACTTTTATTTTACGTGTACCTACGTTGGCCCACTCTCAACCTTTGTTCACGTAAAAAGTAGCTGAAATAATATAAAACTCCCACTTTTTACGTGGGAACTATAACTGAATTTTATACTGACTTTATACGCTTTTTTGGTTGGAATAAAAATCCCTGCACAAATATGTTTTACATAAAATAAAAACCCAAGTAGGTACCTACTATATATAATGATTCATATTGTAATACATCAAGGAACATTAGGTTCATATAATAAGTACAATTACGTTTTCTAAAGTAAAAAAAAACAGTATGTCACACAATGTGTACAACATAGGCTGATTGATATTCCCAGAATTTTGTAGAAATCGGCTTTAAATTTAGTCAAAACAAATCGTAATTTACAAATTAACCATAAAATTGTAGAATAATAAACTTTAATTTGATTTAGGTATCTATTTATATTTTTTTCGGTTGTTAAAGTCTTATTGTTGGGTAGGTACATCGGTTCGCTATAATTGTAAAACAGCCCCGTTCGTTAGAATAATATACGTAGAAACTAAAAGGATTTCTTTTGTAAAAGACCCAAGCTTTTACTTTAAATATGATTATTAATTTTATACAATTTAACACATAAGGTACCTAAAGTAGAGATAAAGATATAAAAGAATGAAAGACTCTCATTGGTTATAACAATAAAGTTGACACTAAAGACTCAAATAAAGAGCTTAACACCACTCTTACATACAATTTATAACAATCTCAAGATCTTAATACGAGAGACATTGAGCTATAAACTCAAAATATATTCGATAGTTTTTAGAAAATACACTTTTATTTTAGTTAAGAGTTTCAAAATGTCAACGTGAAACTATAAGTCCGAGGTGTCAGTTTGATGTAGATCTATAGTGATTTACGTATGTGTGTAGGTTGGTCTTAATTTATTTGACTACACGCTACTCGAGTATTTCCCTCAGCACTGGGAAAAAAACGATATTCCTATCAATAAGTTGTAGACCAAAGGTCTACGACTTATTGATAGGAATATCGTTTTTTTTTATCAGTGTTACCTGGTTCGCATTTTGTAATTTTTTGCGACTACGATTATTCCGCCACTGTTATTATTATTCGACGGGTTCTAATGGTGACAAATATCAGTTAACAAAAAAAGAAAAGAAATTATCTTTATCGCCGAAACTGCGTGAAAAAACTGATTATCCTTCACTTCTTGGTGATAAAATAGTGCGCCTACGTAATTACATTCTAATTCAATCTAGGAACATCATTTATGACCACCTCGACGGAAATCGTAATGTGTACCATGTGTTTGATATTTCTAACGTAATTAGATATTATTTCTTCAATAGGATTGATGATATTCGTATGGCACATACCATTTACGAAGTCGAAATACTAATTTGTTAATTTGTATTTATTTAATGTAACCTCGTGATATTATCACAGAATATGTAAACAGTTAGCTATGTATGGCACGGTGATATACTCGTATACCTACACGTAACATTGGATTGCGGTCTAAATATTTAAACAGACTTCAAGAACGATAACTGATCAGATTCGCATTCAGATTGGTAATCATCTATTATTTCTATTTTATGTACCATGTGAGCGTATCATTGAATAATAATACCTAATTTCGAGACCAAAAGAAACATAATTAAACTTCTTTGCCGCTTCATCATTTGAGTACGTACTATTAAAATTGAATAACAGTAGATCATAATTAAACACTTCAATACAGAATGTTACTAGAACCAGAATATTAAATCATGATGATCAAAAGATTTATCGAGACCACAGGAAGCCCACCCGCAGCAACTGGGCAATTTAAAACATATTTAAAATATTAATATCCCAACAACGAACGTATGTTTCTAAGAATTTCCATTATCTATTTGCGGCGTATGAAGACGAATCATAAACACAATCTGTGAGACAACTACGCAAACAAAAATTGTCTTTTATTGCTTTCCTTACGAAAATAAACTGCACAAACACTGCAAGCGATTGAATGACCTTTGGATATACATATCCAATATACTTCATCTACATTTGACCGACGTCGGTGGCATTCTTAATACATTATTTTAGAGAGCTTTTCTTACTAAGGTACCTACTTATTAAATGAGATGTCACATTGAACCGTCGCGCGTCGTCGAGACGAGCGCCTTCACCATCTTTAAAATTGAATTTTAAAACGTTGTTTAAAAGTGAGACAGAACTCGTAACAGCTATTTTCGCGTTTCACTCAGTCATGCTTATGAAGTTATGGTATTTGTCAGGTTGGACAACAAGTACTTTGTTATTGAAGACTATGTTTATAAGTAATAAGTAGATGAAGTCATTCCATTACTGGCGTTTAGCCCGTCATTTATCCAGTCATATTACAGAAATCCCATTTCTTTAGCAGACTTTTCTAGCTAGGTAGAGGTACTGCAAAATGCATGTGTTTTCCTTTGACTCTGTAATCAGTGTGGAAAGCGTTGTGTCTTAATTAGTACTTGTCCTAGTTTTTAACAGACTGTCGTGAATAATTTCATTTATATTATATTATAATTTATTTTGAAATGTGATATTGAATGGAGAAAAACTGGAATTTATTAATCAAACGGTTTTCCTAGGAGAACTCTAGAAGAGAAACTACAATGGGAAACACATTTAACATCTCTAAGCTCGGCTGCTTATGCTATTAGAAAGATAAGACAGTTAACAAAGGTAGAAACCGCGCGTTTGGTCTATTTTAACTACTTCCACAGCATTAAGTCGTATGGCATTTTACTGTGGGGTCGGGCTGCTGACATTGATTCCATTTTTATTTTCAAAAGAGAGCTGTCAGAGCCATTTATAATCCACGTTGCCGAGAATCTCTGAGGGAACTATTTAAAAGGATTCATATTATAACGGTACCTTGCCAATTCATTTATGAAACATTGCGCACTGTATTTACTTTTAAGATCTGTTTTTTTTTTTGTTACCTATGTTTTACAAACAATAAATGATTGATTGATTGATAGATTGAAAATATTATTATTATGTATGTAAGAAAAATCTACATCTTTTCAATAAAATAAGTGATAGACATAATTTTAATACTAAAAATAAAGATAATATAGATCAAAGCATATTACAAATTAGAGAATTATATCCAAGATAAGAATGCTTGGAAACATGCTGGTCCAGCTCCATAGAACAATCTAGAGTCTACGCGAAATCAAACTGGTTGCTATTTTTATGACATTTATTTTAAATTCTGTGATACTGATTGCCTTAACTCACACGCTCACCTATTAGTTTATGTTTTTTAGGAAAACGTATGTCTTTTACAATATTTGTAAATAAATAAATTATGTGATAGATACATGGTGCTCACATACGCACCATGTATGTATCACATCATTAATTTATCTGTCATTGCTTCATTTTTAATTCTTTTTACATATTGTTTAATAAAGTTCCTATACAATATTATTCTTGGTGCATCGTCTCCACGTATATTTAATGTACCTATACAAAATATTGTAAAACATTTTTAAAAGAGTAACGGTGGAGTTTCTTGCCCATTCTTTTCCATACGACTCTACCTCTTGGAAGGGACGACTAGTATCAATTCTATTTTTTGTAAATTTTGACGCTCAAAAGTGCCTTTTCTGTGCCTACTTGAAATAAATACTTTGACTTTGAAATGTTTGCCACATTTTTCTGGTGGTGACAATCGTTGCTGTAAACTTTGCATCATTATTCTCTAAAAAAAACCTTTCCAAAAATAATAATTGTTTTCCTGAAATAACGTAGTTCAATTCCGCAGAGCAGATTTATATAAATAGGTATTAGCTAACTATGACTAGCTGCGCCCCACGGTTTCAACCGCGTAAGTCTCGATCTCGTGGGAATATCGGGATAAAAATTTGCCTATATGTTAATCCAGGCTACCTCCATACAAAATTTTATTAAAATTGGTCCAACCGTTTGAGCGTGAAGAAGTGTAACAAACACACACACACACACACACACACTCACAAACTTTCGCCTTTATAATATTAGTGTGATAATGAATGACATCTTTAGGGAACCCATAACATACCTACGCTTATGTTTTATACCTTATATTTTAATGACGGCGAATAATAATTGTTAGGTTGATAGCGAACAGTTAACCTTTAGGATATTTTACATCCAGAAATAACAACGACCTTTGAGTTTAGCACTTATCTTCTGTTTGAAATGTAATACTTACTTGTTTGTTTTCAAATTCTAACATTTTCGTTAGTACTTGAACGATGTTGACGGATGGTATTATCCACATCACGTGCGAGAAACTAAAACTGGTTGCCTGAAATCCTGACTGAATTAATATTTTTAACCAAGAATGATCTGTAGAGTTTTAGTGTAAGATGCTGCTAACCGCAGTTGCTTCAAAGTCCTGTTATCGTAATTTACATTAATTGGTACCGATTTAATAGATGGGGAAAAGTCTGCTTTGTTAATCAAACCATTTTATGCACCTAAACTGACGTACGTTCCCCTAAAAACAATTATTTGGTTCTTATATTATTTCTATTCTCTTTGAAACTAGCACTGTGATAAATCGTGTAAATAAAAATATGCTGTTATTTATAGGAGGTGCCATGGGACATCATCGACCGCTGCGCGCTACCGATAGTGCTGTGCCACGCGCTCGCAGTAGTGCTGTCCACACTGCTCAACGCCATGCACCTCAGCTCCGTGTCTGTTTTCACGCTCTTCCTCTGGTTCTCCATCTCCGTCACAGGCTCTTTGTGGTTCTACCATAACTTACAGGTAAGGTCTTACTACTATAGAAAGGTATTTTCTGTTCTAACTATATGCGGCAATAGCCAAACACATGGGCAAGGGCATCTATCTGGTGGTTGGGATGCTACCATTATTCTCTACAAACAAAACCTTTAAGATTAATTAAGAAAGGTAATAGGAAAACTTATATTAGGGTGCTTCTAAACTCAAAGGAAAAACAGATTAAAGCTTGAAGGATAAAGTCATTACAAACTAAAAACAAAAATAACACTTCTCATAAAAATACAAAGTAATCAAATGTTTTACAAATCGGGTAGACCTCTTAAACTTTGTGCTCGTCTGCTCGTTTAACACAAATTGACAAATGTTTGTGAACGACTGCTTGAAGAGGCAAAAGTATTTAAAAATTATCATAATTCATCCTAGCGTTGTTACATCATTTATTTACGGTTTTTGTAGATGGCACTCTACCAATCGAAACAATGTTTGTCTGTAAGCAAGCACGAATTTTGATTAAAACGTGCAATAACGTAGAGGAACACGGGGAGTAGTTTGCTAATTTTATGGTAGCCATAAAGTATAAATGAATACATTAGAAATACGTAAAGCTGCGTCTGTCGTTAGTCAACACGTACGATATGCCAATCACTCACTGCCTACAACGTCTCTCGATTTATTTTTTAAACTACTACGTAGAGAACAGTTCAAAATATTATATTTATTTTTAAAACACTTACTTACACATTTTTTTTTTTTCTAAGACAGCAGCTTAATTCATTGCGATCAATCCATTTAATTTGTAAACAAAATAGAGTCGTCCATCTGTCTCATGATTTACATTATCAATGTGATATACGTTTTGAACGTTAGTAATTCAGAACATACCTATATTATTATTTAAGTATATGTCTAGACGTCCGTGTGTTGCCGGACGAAAAGAATAGCACCATCCTATTTCTTCCCGTGGGTGTCGTAAAAGGCGACTAAGGGACTTCTTAGAGAATGGGCAGCAGCGTTCTCTATGCATTTTAACACCATACTACGATCGCCAATCCGCCTGACAAGCGTGGCGATTATGGCACCCCCTCCCCCCCCCCTTTGGTGGAGGCTTATGTCCTGCAGTACGGACGTCTTTCAGTTGAAATGATGATGATGTCCAGACGTACATAATTTATGCTGGAATTAAGGAGAATGTAAGCGGATTTTTTGCAAACCAAGAACTCATATGCCAGCCACGTTAAATTTAGTTTCAAATTGCATCTTATTAGTTTCAAATTGCGTCATAAATTGTGTTTTGAAACTATGGCCGCAACCACCGTTCACAACAAGTTCATAGTTGAGAATTCCTGTATGAAGGAGCTCATAACACAAGATTGTATAAAGAAAACAGCTGTAGCACCTGAACAATCTCATTTAAATCAATGAATATTCATTTTGTAGCTCTCAGCCTCCCGCATGCAACAATTTAAATGTCCACAATTTAATTTACTCTACCGGGTATTTGTTAGTGATAAACAATTATGTTTTGCCAAGTTTATTTAAATACGAAATAAAGCCTACTTGAGCTTCATTTGTCCCTGTTGAATATACATTTATCATCTATAAATAACGTCTATTTACGGATCAAAATGTATTCAGCGTTGAAATATCAGATTCTGAATACACAGTGTTGATCAATGCCAATGAAATAAATAATCGCAGCGAGATGATGCCATATTCGCGCGTTAGTGAGCAAGTTATCAGCATATCGTTATATGCAAATTGCCAACTCTACTTGCAAGTAACAATTCATGTTTTTAATAGTATACAACATACAATTTCTATCAAATGTATACGAAATCAATTTAGTTCAGTAACAAGTCTAAACTACTCCCAGGTATTTTGTTCAATCATTGGCACCTTGTATTTATAATGAACTGGTGCCAAACGTTCAACTACCTACTTGACCACATATACGCACGAATAGAAATTGCATTTAAAACAGAAAGCCATTTATCATTTGATTTATAGTCGGCAGAAATATACTGTGCCTCTGTAAAATTTGTAGTGTAGTTTAGAACAACTTGGACAAGTTTAAGGTTCATTTACACGTCCCCAATCCTAAATAAGAATAATACGAGTGTTTAGTTAAAACTTTTTTCAACATTATAATTGAAATACAACTTTGGTAGGTACTTTTACCCCAAATTTATTTTTATTACTTGGTTTTTCAGTTGGTATTTAAATCGGAGGCTGTCAATAAAACATATACCATTGTAGAAATGTACAGAAACTTAATTATGATTGGATATTTGGTCAACCTGAACATAATGAACCAGGAGAGACTTTCCGTGAGGAGCATCTCAAACATTATAAAGACGAAATCTGCGGAGTATAAGATCTGTGCAAGCACATTCTGAGAGAACGTGAACGGAATACTGAAAGCAATGTGAAGTAAATTAAAATTCATAAAGCAATGGATAAAAGAATTTTCCACTAAGAAAGTCGTTAGCACCCACATATGCCTTTGTACTCAATCGTAGAACAACCTCCACCAAATAAAGATTTAATGGCAAAACAACCTTAAGTAGAAACAGATTACCTACATGGAGCAGCTCGTGCGTCACCAATATTCTTGACGAGAGCTAGAAACACGCATTTGTGCACTCTTGGTATTATTAGTTCATGAAACATGTTGCCACTCGCCGCGACCTACTTCACATGGAATCGTCTGTAACCTTCAGTGTTCAGAATTATCTTATAGAAACTAGCGAGGAGTTGAACTTCAGTTTAGTCCAAAATAAAATGATTACAGCAGCGCGAATGGGGTGAAAGAACTTTTGCCTAAAGTCGTCAACAGTCGAATTTACATCGTTTCCGTTCGCACCTAAGTAGGCTAAAACTATAATAATTTAGATAAGGAGCAATGGACTGTTCAGAGAGCCAATAACTGTAATACCATTTAGTTTTAGCGTCGGATCCATGATTATTAAGCAAGCAAACGTCTTGCTTCTTTGAATATTCATCTGAGGTTTTCATTGATTAATTTTCTTTGATCACTAAAATCCAGTTGTCAGTAAAATTTTAAGTGACTGAGTAAGTACGGTAAGATTAGAAGCTCTTGGATCTGGACTCTTGTTTACCAAGCTCTTGTGTTTTGACTGTAGGTACCTCGCCCAAACGTGGCTAGACTAGCAAGTCTGTTTCATCCGAAGACGTAGACGGATATTTTATGTTTATTGTTACGTACGACTCTAAGTACGGGATGAATCTTAAAATAAGTTGAACTTAATAGTCGTAACTTACGAACTTAGTAATCGATACTCGTAGTATCTGGGATTATTTAGGCACCTTTATCGCACAAATTAAGGTGATAACAGAGAAAATTATGCAATTTTTTAAATAAATCATAGACGAAATTAAAAGTATAATTTTTCGTGTGAACAAAATGTGTGTTATGATGTGGGTATTACATTATTTGTATAGTATATTATTAGATAATATGATATTCGGGTGTTCTATATCAATTCGTTCATGATTTAAAAAAAACTTTCAGTGAATAATTTTCAAGTAGAAATAAAAACCGTAGCGTCGCGTCGTTACATACAGACAAAACTAAAAAAAAACTTTTGATTTCCTTCATTTAAATTTAATAGAACAGAACTGTAAGACTATACGTCGAGATTTGGTATGTAACAAATCAAAAATACACATCATTTGGGAAGTAATGTGGTATCTAGGCCTCGTGAGAATACACCTTTGCTTAGTTTTTTACGAATAAACATCGAGGAGATTACTTGAGCCGAGCAGAGCATATCGAATCAGGTCGCAGAATCTCTGGGGGAGGATACAAATACGCAATTTCGGGAGGGATAAAAGTCAACGAAACAGTTTAACAATGAGAACACTTGTAATTGAAACATAAAACAATGGAAAACGTAATATGAACCACAGCGAACTCCGAAATAGATAACGCATTTCACCTGACGTCTATGTAGCTGGAAACGGAAAAACGAATGGATTTCATGGAATTCGTAACGATATTGCACGCGAATAAGTTAGATAATTTTGATTTGTTACCGACCCGCCGTTAGTCGTTGAGTATTACGCATTAACAATCCTACAGTAGAAAATTAACAAAATAATTATAGATTTTGTAATAAAACACTTGGACGATGTTTTATGGCATTTGTTATAATTAAACTGTAATAACTAAAAGTTAAATGAGTTACTGCTGCTGTGGGCTAAATATTACTTATTCACCTCAGCACCTCAAATAAGCAGGTTTGCTGTTTAAAGACAGTGAGCAGAATTCGATTTTGCTGCGAGGGGGAGGCAAAGTAACTTTTTATTGAATGCATAGAACAGTGCTGGGTCTACTCACAAAATTCGAAAGATTTGAACTTCACTTTCACTTCGATACGAAAAAGCGAGGGATAGAAACAAGTCTATTCGAAGTAAGATTTTCAAATTCCATACCTAATAGGCCCAAAAAAGATAAAACTTTCGGATACGCATAAATAACCGTAATATTTCAAATCATCTATTAAGATTTTGGGGTTTTGGGTTTTGTTGGGTTTGTGGTATTTTAACTTTGTTTTTTTTAGATTGTTTGTTTTACTAATTATACATGTGGTTAAATTTTTACCATGTTGTATTTTTTATAATATAGGTAATATGTTCTCACTGCTGAGGTAAAAAGTTGTATGTGTTACACGAGACCAAAGTTATTTGCATCTCGTGTCTTTGAATCTCTCGCTCGCACTCGGGATTCAAAACCAACTTTGCTCTCTTGTTGCACAAATAACTATACCTATTCGTCTTTCTATGAACAAAAATATCTAGATTTGAGAATACTCAACTTTTCACAAAAAATACTCTATCTTAATTACGTAGCAATAAAATTGGGTGTAAACTCTTGAAAACTACAAAAAAAGCTCACTAATTTCATAAAAATGTATCTTCACCTTATAAAATAAATATTCTGAGATATTGTGTAATATTACCCCTAAAATGTCAGTGCGAATGTGTCGCATTACAAATGGCCAAAGAGATTGCAACATTTGTACCATTGTGCCAGCCTCCGTACTTGCGTCATCAATCCATTCGAAAGTCCGATTTAAAATAGGTTAATGGTCGTGTTTTTACTGAATAGACACTACTAAATAAAATATTCATGGTGTTTTCTTACTAACTCCAAATATTTTTATGAGGGAATCTACATTTGAACTTTCGGTTTTATAAATTATGAATGAAAGAAAACAGCGCCGCTTGTAAAACACTATCTGATATTTTTACCATTTTAATGTTGTTAGTTTCACGTTTTATTCTAAGTAAACAGTTGTTAACATATTTTTATTGATGAAAACATCTCAACTTTGAATTATAGATAAAATAAAATATAAACATAACATAAAATCGTGCCTGTAATCCCCGAAGGGTTAGTTAAAGGTGTAGGTACCTATAGTACCTACACCCACATTTCGCCAGTTATGTTTAAGGCACATGTAATAGGGGGCGAGCCTATTGCCGTCAACCGGGCACAAATCCAGACTCCGGTCTGCTACTGAGAAATTCCTAATTTAAAATCCCAATAACACTTTGCCCGACCTGGGAATCGAACCCAAGACCTCATGCTCAGCAGTAGCGCTGGCGACCACTAGACAAACGAGAAAGTAAAAAAAAAAAAACCTACGTGTATTCAAATAAACCTGCAGCTTTTACACATTAATATTATAACCTGCATCATTTGCGGTTCGTATTTTACTTTTTTTTATAACTAGTGCGTAGCCCTGCTTATAAAAGCACAATGTCTGCGCTTCAGTACAAACGGGAAGAGAAAATGATGCGTGTGAGTTGGAACACTCATTATCAAATGTGTGCAGTCACAATATTGATTGGTGCGTGACTTCGAACAGTGAGAGGACTACAAGATTAAGAATTAACGATCAGGCCACCCTGAAATAGTTAACCTCGAACGTCACTGCGTCACGCATAGGTAGGTACTAACAAATGCTTGAATAAAATATTCACTCAGCTGTTATTATAACGGACATCAATCAAGCTGTCACCATCTATTTTCGACGAAAACTTAATTTCGTCGCCCGCCCATTATATCTGATATAGCAAAACGTTCGTACCCTAATGAGATATAATTATTTTAGGCATAGAAACAATACTGGCATAATTGAAAGGGTTCACGGATTTCTGTAAGTGTAAATGAAAGGCGAAGCGTGACCTTATATTTTTGATATTTGAATTTCGAACGAAAGATTCGGTTAATTGACCTCACAGACTCACTTTCTTCACTCATTGATCAAATGCTTATGCTCAGGTAACAGCTGCAGGAAAAGCAGTTCTGGTAACAGGCTGTGACAACGTGCTGGGGAATGCCCTCGCTCGACGTTTGGACGACCTCGGCTATCACGTCTTTGCTGGATTCCAAAGTAAAGCTGGCAACATTGACGCCGACATGCTCAAAGAAGACTGCTCTGGAAGATTACACACACTCCAACTTGACATCACATCAGAAACTCAGGTAATTAAGAAACCTTACTATCCATGTTTATGAATGAATAAGTAATAACATCATTTCTGTACGTTTAAGCTCAATTTGAAATACAGTAGGACCTAATTCATGTAATAATACGCACATACATTAGTTTGTACATTCAGTTAATAATTAGGGAACTTGACAGTTCCCTAATTATCTAACAACAAAAAAATCTCATTGAACAGGAAAACCTCATAAGCTCCTAAACAAAGCAGTCAATTTAGGTAGATTAATTTTTGGGATTGTTAGTTAAACCCTCAAATCCTACTGTATGTAAATAAGTATCATTAATGTAATCTAAGAATATCTCGGCAAGCCTCCTTGTATAATATCCATTCCAGCCTCATAGTCTAAGCCTCTAGTATACAAGTACATAGCTAAAGTCTTTGTAAATTAATTTTGTACGTGTACCGCTCCTAGCAAACCCCAATTTAGGGATGTACTCGACTCTAAATGAATTCAGGTTGGCAACGAAAAAGAAAATGTTACAATCACGAGGTCGGAGCCGACCGCCCACGTCTTACAACATTAAAAACGATGTACTTTTCTAATCGTGGCACATATTAGCTTAATTTGTGCACATTCGTTAAAAGTCCCTTTTTGAAGAAAAAGGGACTTTTAACGAATGCCGAACGGGAAGCCGTTGTATATTCCGCTTCGTTTACGCCTGATAACGCACGAGTTCAAAATATATTTACGATTCGAAGAACGTTCCCCAACTTTTGATAAGATTAATTGCCCAAATTCTGGAGTGAAACAAACTTGCAATTTGCTATCGGTCGATTTTGTTTCCGCCTATGACTAATAAAATTTATTCTTTATTTTGATAAAATAATGTAAATCGGGATTTTATCGGCTGACAGTACCTTTTTATAATTTAATATTATGTTATGGTATATGGGATATACCTACATACTACTACTACCTATAAGATCAAAACAAAAATTTTTCTAACGTCCGTCTCTACAGCTTTGAATAAGGAGGAATGTTTGAAAAAGTATATTTATAATTTATTCCTTCAAACATAAATCTAGATCTTTTCAACAATTTGTAAAAAATGTTTGGCGTGTCCTATTTTAAGATGATGACTATTTATGACGACGCAAACGAGATCTAGCGGTGAATCCTCATAATGTAACGTAAAACGTTTCGGTAACATAAAGTTATTTTGTGTTAGATTCTCTCAGCTTCATTGTACATCGTGGACCACCTGCCAGAGGGCGCGCAGGGGCTTTGGGCCATTGTCAACTGCGAGTCGTGGTGCGCGCTCGGCGAACTAGAGTGGGTGCCATTCTCCGTGATCAAGCGAGCGATGGACGTCAACCTACTCGGTGAGTAAACAGCTGCGCTACGCCGCCCTACGGACTGGTTGGTTTGTGAAAATGTCACTAGATGGCGGTAGTAGTGTCTAAGTAGAAAGTTAAGTTTAGCTTAGCTGTACTGCAACAGATACCTACTTGATTTATTTATGAAAGAACGTCAAATATATTTGTAAGTAGGTAAGTATACTTTTTTAATGTACCAACTTATTAATGTTAGATGCAAACCACATTATTAGGATCTGCAATGTAATTTTCATTACGGTTTTACACAACCGAATACAAAACCGAATACAAAACCGTAAAATAGGATGCCGTATAGGAGGTGTGTATTCCAGATTTCAATTCGATATTTTTATCGGCGCACTCCAACAATAGTTTGTTTACTTATGAAATTCTCACTCTAAAAGAGCGTCTGGTGTTACTTTTGATGTAACACTCTACACTAAGATTTCTTACGTAAACCATTTTAGTAACAAACCAATTTCACTTTTAAACGCTACCATAATTCAAAAAGAATATTAACATTATAATGGAAAACTTAATATCGGAGAGCAAAAAGGAAGATTTAATTTTACGGAGCAAAAAATTACACGTTTCCGCGGAGTTAATTAAGTCCAGGAATTTATTCTTAGCGGTGTGCTAATTAGCAAAGATGTCTAGGTATCTTCGGATTTCAAACGGTCTTTTACTAGCAATAATGTGAGACAGGTGTCAACATTTATAAACGTTATTCAAGAGATAAGATATTTCTAAATATACTCTTTGAGTAATTTCCAACTCGAACGCGACATTTTTTTTTCGCTATCTCTTTGTCACTTTTACCTAATGTGATATTGAATCTCAATGTTGAAAGTTAAGATAAAAACACAAATCAAAGCAGTGCAGTAAGTACAAACTCAAACTCATAGCATTTATTTCAAATTAACCAATTAAAGGCACTTTAGAATTGTCAAGGGGTCGGTCAGTCAGAGAGATGAAGATAGTTGCCCATTCCAAAGCGTAATAGGTACCTATGAAGAAGAATGGGCAATAACCTCCACGGACACTCTTTTAAATTAACAAATAGTTACAAAATAATGGTTACATCATTCATGCATTACATTATTAATGTGAGAACGATGCAAAACGTCAAAAGTGACCGCGTTAATAAAAAGATTTAAAAAATAAACAGTCAAAAAATATATTAAATTAAAATAAGCCATGGCAGCTAAGAGATTACCAGTCCCTACTGATGGCGTCCGTTCACGAACATAACGCATGGATTAGCACCATTCAGCTCAACCATTTTGAAGGGAGCTAAATGATCTAACACGCGCGCCACCATAAGCCAGACATTACAGAGAGCATAACATACTCTCAGCCGCCTGGGCACATTCAAGTCAATGAAAGACGTACCCAGTAAATGATAGCTTTGTAGTAAGTATTGTCATGTGCTGTGCGAGTATAAAATACTAAGAGATTGAATTTATACAGAATTCACAAAGATAGTTTTTTAAATATTCAGCAGCTCCAACAATAGTTTCAAATGCTAATCAATTCGTTTTCGCGCCCTTGTGGAGCAGGACCAGCGTTGAGCCAAGCATTTTTATCAGCGATGTAATCCCCCATCTTATAATATGCTTGGCTGCATAGTGTGCGTTTTAAACAAGATTTAAATTTCGTTTCGTTCAGTTCAAGTATGTGCCGAGGTATTTTATTGTAACATTTTAAACAGTACCCCATGAAATATGAGTCTACTTTAGCCAGCCTGAAACCTAGTTGAACTAATTGGTCCCTATTTCTATTCCTATAATTGTGTCATCACAATGTACCACTATCGCATCTGATCACATTAATTGCTGTCAGACGAATATGTCTGAGTCCATCATATCATCCTACTGTTGTTTGCTGGTTTATATTTCTTTCAAGTAGCAACGAAGAAACAACTAGACGTGATTTTTTGCATAGAGGCTAATACTTCCTATTCCAAATAAATGCGCGGTTCCTGTGGTATAGATAGAGCACGGGTGCGAAGCCGCGGGTATAACACATTGGGTCACGTTGAATTAGATTTCGGAGTTCCTGCGGATCTTATCCATGTTGTGTTGTCCAGGTCACCGGTGTCACTTTCAGGAAGTCTGAAACTGGCACCGGTGACTGTAAAGTTGTGTGTATACCGGTTGTCATGGTATGGACAAGTAATGCAGAGGAGTGAGGAAAGTGTCGTCAGGAAAGTTATGAGTATGAATGTGGATGTCTATAAGAGTAGGGGAAGACCAAAGAAACGTTGGATGGACTGTGTGAAATATGATATGACTAGAAAGGGGGTGACGAGATGGTGACTAATAGAGAAGTATGGTAAAAAAAAACATGTTGCACCAACCCCAAATAAATTAGGATAAGGGCAGGAGAATGATGATGATGAGGCTCTTCTTTATGCGAGTTCTGTTGTGCAGGTCCAGCGCGCCTGGTGCAGGTGATGCTGCCGCTGGTGAGGCGCGCGCAAGGCCGCGTGGTGCTGGCCTCATCCATCCTGACGCACGTGGCGGCACCGGTTCGCGGCGTGCACGCTGCCTCGCTGGCTGCCCTCGATGCGCTCGCCGCTTGTCTCAGGCGTGAGCTCAAACCAAGAGGCGTTGATTGCGTAAGTTATATAACTCATAATATTAGATAGGGATCGTTTCATACACATTTTACTAAATCAAAAAAAAAAATGCTTAGCAGTGTAGGTAATTGTACAGAAATGCCGACAACGCTATGAACAACAAACCAGCTTGCCAGTGTTAATATTGTCATATTGTGTTACTTTAAGTTACTACGAAATGGCACAGGTTGTGTGCACCTGCCTAGTGCGAGGTAGGAGCTAAACTTTTTCAGGAGGAGGTACTACAGTAATATCAATATGTTTTATTTTTGGAGCAATTTCTCCAAAAATAAAACATCTGAAAGAATCATAAGTTTTGCTCATAATATACATATAGACTAGCTTTACCCGGCCCGGCGTCGCACGGGTAGAGCTAAGCATCTATCCTGCCCTTTCTACCTACCCTACCGGCCTACCATACCTACCTACCCTACCTACCTACCTACCCTACCTGCCTACCTACTTACCTACCCTACCGGCCTACCATACCTACCTACCCTACCTACCTACCTACCCTACCTGCCTACCAACCTACCTACCCTACCTGCCTACCATACCTACCTACCTACCTACCCTACCTACCAACCCTACCTATCTACCCTACCTACCTACCTACCTACCTTACCTACCTACCTACCCTACCTACCAACCTACCTACCTACCCTACCTACCTACCCTACCTACCAACCTACCTACCTTACCTACCTATCTACCCTACCTACCAACCTACCTACCTACCCTACCTACCTACCCTACCTACCAACCTACCTACCTTACCTACCTATCTACCCTACCTACCAACCTACCTACCTACCCTACCTACCTACCCTACCTACCAACCTACCTACCTTACCTACCTACCCTACCTACCAACCTACCTACCTTACCTACCTACCTACCCTACCTACCAACCTACCTACCTACCCTACCTACCAACCTACCTACCTTACCTACCTATCTACCCTACCTACCAACCAACCTACCTACCTACCCTACCTACCTACCCTACCTACCAACCTACCTACCTTACCTACCTATCTACCCTACCTACCCACCTACCTACCTACCCTACCTACCTACCCTACCTACCAACCTACCTACCTTACCTACCTATCTACAACCTACCCTACCTACCTTTTTTTTTTCACCTTTTAAACCTGAACTTCCACAAATATTTAAAAACCAAAATTAGCCAAATTGATCCAGCCATTCTCAAGTTTTAGCGAGACAAACGAACAGCAATTCATTTTTATATTATATACAAATAGCTTTTGGAAAACTGTCATAAATAATATATCGTCCTTTTCAGCCCACGCTTGCCTACTGCAGTCCTAAAACACTATTTTACACAACTGTATCCTATTCCAAAAGATTCTAATCTACTTTCTGTCTCTCTGCGATCATCATGACATCATACAAACGAGTACTAGATACCTACCTACTCAACTGTCTATGGGTGTCAAAACTTTGTGATCATGTTAACCTCAATTTTCAACAAACATTGACTCTGTCAAACAGTACCAACTGCTAAAGACGACGATAAACA
Organism: Tiliacea citrago; assembly: GCA_963921375.1. Classification (NCBI taxonomy): domain Eukaryota; kingdom Metazoa; phylum Arthropoda; class Insecta; order Lepidoptera; family Noctuidae; genus Tiliacea; species Tiliacea citrago. The sequence continues at coordinate 12,171,572 of OY992793.1, read as the reverse complement.
ACAAAGGCACCCGAAATGCATTTGGTGCTCACTATCACCTAGTTGTTGATCTGTTTTACCCCTGATGTCTACGAAACTCGGGCATAGTTGATACTTTACCCACACTACGAGAACTATGTAATAGCGGTAGCGGCTAGTCTATATCATAGATGTTGAGTAAACCCGGGATTGTCCGCAAATCCCGTGCCTAGAATATAAAACTACTTTCTCACAAAGAGGTTTTGATTAATCACCACGGGTGCGAAGCTATCCCGTTTAAAAAACGTTGCACAAGAAACGATTCTTTGTGCTGTTACAGTGTTTTGCTTGTGCTCTATTAAATCAATGTCTGGCCTAGCAACTAGTTATCTAGAAGCCTAATGCAAAACAATGTAATTTATCATATATACTAGGCTTCTAGAAAAAATATCGATATATCCATATTTTTTGTTCGATATATCGATATTTTTAGGCAATATCTATTATTTCGATACATCGATATAAAATATCAAGTATCGAAAACGTATCCCACTGACTAAAACCGCTAGAATTCAGAGCCGTATAAAAGTAAACTTATTTTTATGTTTTATTAGTTTAAGATTTTACATCAGAAATGATGTTTCTACTTTGGAATTTCTAAGAATAAAAAACAAACAGAATACAATTTCATAAAGTTCAAATACTTTTTAGAAAATTTCACCGATATATCGATTTTATTTTTTCAATATCGATACTTTTTGGCACTTCTTGCATCCCTAATATATACGTTTATATGTCAAGAGGTCAGAACTCAGTAATCCAACAAGGTCCTTTAATATTTCAGCCGTCTCCGCACTATCACAAACGAGGTGGTATAATTTTAGATTAGTTGGTGGCGCACTTAAATTAGCTTAGAGCTCGTTATCCTTTATGATGCGAGGAGAACCTAGTCAAACTGCCTTGTATTATTCATACCGGCTTTAGGTGCATCACAATATGAAACGTTTGTACCTAAACGGTAGCTACATATAGTCCACACAATGACATGAGATTTGCATCTATGAAAGTGGGTACCCAAAGTAATTCGTTGCCCGCGCCTGCAGCTGTGTTTCATTTTGATTAGTTGCTGGGATGGCGAGGACTGTAAAAGTAGAAATTACACAAAACAAATGAAAGTAGATACCTACTAATACTTTATGATTGTTGACGTGATTTTTAGGGTTCCGTACCCAAAGGGTAAAACGGGAACCCTATTACTAAGGCTCCGCCGTCTGTGTGTCTGTCCGTCTGTCACCAGGCTGTATCTCATGAACCGTGATAGCTAGACGGTTGAAATTTCCACAGATTATGTATTTCAGTTGATAATGTATAAGTAAAGATAATGGTACGGAACCCTTCGTGCGCGAGTCTGACTCGCACTTTGCCGGTTTTTTTTATTTCATTACGCCACACTACCTAATTAGGTAGTGTGGCGTAATGAAATGAAGAAAATCACTCACGCCACTTTGAATACGTATAATTTGAATGTTAAAACAAAACACCGCAAAATTGAAAAGAATTAAAAAAATGTGTTTTTTATTTTTTTTACGTGGTTGTTAAAATTATAAACACCAGATGCTCTTGATATGAAAATATATATAATAATATATGATAGAATTTACGAGATAAAACTTACGTTGCGTTTTAGTATTAACCAAAACGCGGCCTACTGGATTGGTTGAAACCAGAATCCAAAGTGGGTCTACTCCGAACATAAATCCGAAGTATCGGCCGAATGTTTGGCCGTTTCTTGACTACGTCTAACTATGGCTGACAACGGCGAAACAAAAAAAAAACGACAGTCAAAAATATAAGCCAAAGTCAAAAATGTGACATGAAGTCGGGTAAGGACTCAAAGTCCAAAAAGAAAACTGTGGAAGTTATAAAACGGCCGAACATTCCGCCGATACTTCGGCTTATCGCTTCGGCGTAGACCCCCAGGCCCCTTAGGTACGCTTAAGAGATATGGTGATCGTTGAACCTAAAACGCGGGGCTAAGCTCTAAACCATGGTACAGGCTTAATTAGAAAGGAAAACACTAGAAATAATTGTTACGCGTTAGCAACTATAAAGTAAAAAAAAAAATGTTGCTTCATTTATTCAGTAGTATAGTTACATTTTTATACATATAAGTCCATAAGATAATGATATTCTGTGTTGACATTTTGTAGATATTTAATTTTATTGTTGTATTAGGTTATTATTGTAAGTATGCCAAATTGTGGCTATAGTACTTATTTGTTTTTGTACATTTATTATTAATTTTGACTATTAGTGTTGGGCATGAAATTGTGACAGGTAGGTACTTACTTTGACTTTATTTTATTTTACATTTTCGTTTTGGTAAAATGTGACATTTGATTACGCAAACAATTTTGTATGCCTTCTGGCGGGACGTAGTATGGATCAAAATTGAATTTTAAACACCTATATAATTTTTGTTCAAAAATTGAATAAATAAATAAAATAAATAAATAAAATAAAAAATTCAATGAAATAAGTAAAATCGAATTATCTGAATGTATGTCCTTGTCCGATGCGGCTCAGCGTGGACAGGTCACGAACAACAAGTGGAGCAATGATATGTGTTACGGCATACACCGCCACATCTCATGCACGATGATCATCAATTTATTCTGACATTGGCGTGGAGCCAAAAAAGGGCTGGCTCAGTAGAACGGCGAACTTTCCTATTAAAAAATAGTGGATAAGTTATGGATTCACAAGCCAAATCTTTTAATAGAATGTAAAAATGAGTGAATTAACATACTAGTTCCCGGAAAGATTAAATTTGTTACTATAGAGCAGACAGTGGACTCTTAAATACGAAGTTGTTACGGCGAGAAGGCAAATATCTTAAGGAAAGGTAGTACGTAAAAATTTCAACTTTCGGAATTGGGTAAGAGAGAATACAAACCGTTATGCAGCGTTGACAAAATAAAACTACGCTTGTACAAATTAGATTTGACAAAGCAGCTTTTGAAAAGTTTAATGCGGTCCTAGTCCACTTTGATTGGACGTCGTCATCCCAGTGCGCTTTGATCAGTGTTGCAACGATAAAAAAAAAACGTCCAAGTAGCTGTCTTAGTCCAAGCAATGAGGGAGTTGTGGAGCCCACACTGTAAATACCTGAGTGAAGACGACTGTGGGCCGACTCTCTCTTTCTGAATACATACATAAGATAAAGAAAACACATATCACTGTCTCGTTCTTATGTATGTATTCAAAAAGAGATAGTCGGCTTACAGTCTCTTTAACGTCTCTTCACTTAGGTATTTAGAGTGTTGCCTCCACTTTAATCTATACGTTCATGGTCCAAGCGTACTTTGATTGTGTCAAAATTCAAATTCACTTATGGCGGACAGGGTACCAGTATTACTTAATAATATGATGTAGTGATGAAAATAAATTATGCTTGATGTAATTTTGGTGTAGAAGTAGAAAAAATATGACCATTGGTCGAAACAGCAAAAAAGAGTGACGCACCCACGAAAAAAACATGCGAGGCAGACTTTGGGGACTGCCGATAGAAGTGAAAACTAGCGTTCGGTGACGATGTCGCGAGTTCCATGACTTTTGTTCACCCAAAAAGTGCTCAACGCGCCTAAAGAAGTTTTCACTTCATAAATTTTGTCGTTCCATGAAACCGTCACAAACAAAAAATTTTCAAACTAATTTAAAAAGCAAAACAACATGCCACAGTACCTCTAAAAAGAATGATCACTTTGTGAAACGAAGGAGGAATTTTACAAAAAGAATATTGTAGAATGATAATTTTATTGTACGTACAACTAGACTGACCTCCTTAAAGTGTGAAATTATGGAGGTCAGTGACGTACTACCATAACCAATACTGCTTTGTCTAAGCCCTGTTTTTCAATATTAGTTATTCAAACAGACGTCAAAATCTTTATTTGAATCTCAAAAGTAAATTCTACCAAATCGAACACCCGTAGGGTTTTATCCATTAGGAACTCCTCAAAAGCTCCCAGTGTCTGGATTTGTGCCTGGTTAAAAAGAAAAAAAGAAAATACGTTTATTTGCGGTAAACATAACGCAAAGAAATAAAAACACAAACACGAAAGAACAAGTTGAGGGAAAATATGCGTCACATTCACGCAAAACGGCCATCGCTCAGCATAATGCTGCGACCCTATGCGAGACAGAGCCCCAGCGCTGGTTTTTAGCGACAGCCGGGTTAATCCCTTATTACATAGGAATTGTAACGAAACTGGCGAACTGCGGGTAAAACCATTATGCACACGTTTGTTCTAGTCCGTGATGCACGCACACATCAAACACCGACCGTTTTGATAAATACCAATATTATCTATATTGTTTAATGATTTTTTATAATGAATCTAGATACTAGAACATTATAATGAGATAAATGAGACACACATACATATTTTTAAAATGTTGGCAACAGACAGCTGTTAATACTCTTCTGTTAATACCTACATTTATATAAAAACTCGAGTCTTTGACGCACCAAATAAACTTGCTGTTGACGTCAAATCTAATATTTGTATTTCCACGATTACTGATTCACCACTGGAGATATTTGATATGCTAGACTAGGTACATAGCAAATGTATGACGTAGCCATCGGACTTTTAGTTTTATTACAAACAAGCACTTCACTTCATCCGCTTAGATTTCGTACTTTCCTCCAAAAATTTTAACACCCCCTTTAAAAGGTAGTTTTTAAAAAATAATGCTGATTACGATTTTAATGACTTAGATAGATAAGTATTCGGGTCAATTTTCAAGTTTATAATTCACAGGAATAAGTATTTTTCACACAAGGCTTATCTTTTTTAAATCGTTTGGTATGTTACCATTATATGACTAAAACATTATTTATACTAATTTTCAAACTTATTAAAGCAAGAATTATATATATATTGATATTGGTTTATATTGATTTTTGAAAAACCCTGGAACACGTAATTTTTCGTTTTATATATGAGTACCGAGTTTCGAGTTAATCCGACGGTACGTTAAAATTTTTCCTTACTAACTTTCACACCCCCCTAAACCCTTTGTGAGGGGTAGTTTTATATAACGAATAGTGGCTAACTATATTATTTACTGAGGCAAGTATTCCCAAGTTTCAAGTTTATTAACAAAAGGAATACGATAAGCAAATATCAACACCCTTCCCCTCCCTTTAAAAGGTAGTTTTCGAAAATTTATGATTAAGATCTTAAGGACGCTATCGCAAATCTGACAAAAATTTACGTTTTTCGGTACATTTTGAGGCAAAATTTAACTAAACCAACTGTAACTAATAAGTGCCACAGATAGATTACTCCTTCATCTCCATTGGTAGCAATTTTTTTATGTGAAACGTTGTAAATGTTGGTGTATAATATTGTAAAAAATAATTTCCGTTGCCTCTTCACACAAAATTGACGATATCGTGTTGAGTTTAGGAACATTTTTCTTCAATATAATAACATAAATTTAGTTATTAAAAATATTGTATGTACGCAGACATGTTTAACTCAAAAAGGTAGTACAAAGAACTATCAAAATGTGTTACAAATAGTCTCAGAAAATAATGTTGAACAAACCTATTTTTTTTTAAACCCAGTCGGTAATGTTTTTTTCCTATTATTTAACAAACCATATCAAGAAATGTAAATGCACAGACTGAGCTTCAGCTATCCTTGTGATGAAATCATAATTTTATTTTATGATAATAACGTTAACGAAATAAGCTATATTTTCGAGAGCGCAAAAGTGATGAAACTATTAACAGGTGCTGAGACTGTCACGAATAGTTTATCACCACGAAAACTGTACTTTTATAGTGACACAGACTTAACGTCTCAATTATTTCAAGCTTTCAAATGACGAAAAACGTTTTTTTTTGTGACCCTTAATAATTTATTCAGGCCAAGTTTCAGTTTCAACGAAATAAGATTTTTTCATACAAACTGTATCCAACTGTATCTTTTTCACCCCCAAAGGGGTTATTTTTGAAAAGTATTTTGTGATGTTTCCATTATTTGACTTATATGTTATTTATACCAAGTTTCGAGTTAATCAAGCCACGCAGCAAAAGCCTCCGTTGTAAAATTGACTACACCTTTGCACCCCGTTAAGGGTAGATTTTCGAAAAACCCTGATAGGTACAGTACCCCAAGTGTAAGTTTGCAAGAGAGTAAACGTAACTAGCGCGTTTGCGTTAAGATTTTTATTCTCACCCTTATAGTTTAGCATTATGATCTATCGGTCAAATTTTAACACAAACGAAATAGTTACGTTTACTCTCCTGCAAACTTACATTTGGGGTTACTCTTTATTTTTGGTTATAGGTATAAATACTGAGTTTCGAGTTAATCGGAGCGCGCTTTACATTATAAAGGGAACCCGTATGCAAAATGTCATGTTCCTAGTCCCAGTAGTTTCGGTTCTGCGTTAATGAATCAGTCAGTCAGGACAAGTAATTATATACGTATAAGTTAGCAGCTTATAAACATCATTAAGACATATACGACGGTATAAAACGGGAGTCAATTACTGCGAGCACCCACTCACACCGACAAGGGCAAACGAAATATCGCATTAATTAATGTTCAGTGAGTAAATAATTGGTTTATCGTGACTTTCGTGAGAGCAAATATTCAAACAATATTATAATAGAATAAGTTTTCTTGTATTTAATTTATTTGAAAGCCATTGTAGGTTAACTATTTTGTTAATAATTAATAATAATATCCTTAATTAATTATCTTTATGTTCCACTCGTAATGCAAAAGGCGTGTTGTTTCTCTTCTTTTTTAAGTAAAGTTATTCCCAACAAACTGGAATTTCAGATATCGGCGTATGATATTACCTACCCATTACGTAACTCAGCTTTCGCATACCTACTAGGTACATATTGAATGTAACCGCCAAACGGAATGTCCGTCAGACGTAGACACAAGCGAACCAATATTGATCGGATGCCAATGTGTAACAATTAAAACTCGATGCGTGTCCAATTGACACGCACGTATGGATATGCATACGTGTTATATATACGAATATTCGGTTAAACAAAAAGTAAAAAATAATGTATATAACCGAGACCGTAATTCACACTTTAATCCTAAAATCGTAACTGTGTTGTTAATCCGAAACAAACGCCACAAAAGGTGGTTATTTTTAACCGACTGAATCATTTTGTCAAAGTATAATGCTTGTTTGCACCTGTCTTAAACATAGTCTAAATTAAAAATCTAAAAGTTTGTGATTTCTAACTCTAATGACCGTTTTCACCAACTTCAAGCTAGAAACAAACATCATTTCATTTCAGCAATGCCTAGTTAGGTGATGCCTAACGTAAGTAGTTTCCTAAGCACCCACTCCCGTTTAGGCATTCACTTCTTAGTAGGTAAATCGTAAGATTCGAATAACATTAAAAAAAAAACTTTTTTGGCACTTGTCTGTGGTTTTTAAAGTCAAGTTCAGCATCTGTCAATATTGATAAAAATCTGTTGTTAGGCTCACCTGTAGAGTTGTTTTAGTATTACCTCCGCATCACCGATCGATCGATGTCGTAACATTAGTCATCGCCTTGAAGTTGGTGATATTATGTTTTTTGCGCTAAAGGCCCGTTCATACGTTCCACAACCACATCACTACGACAACACGTAGACAGGACAATTTCTATGAATAATAAACAAAAAATAAACAATAATGAATGAATGAATAAACAAACCATGGTATATCTAAATGGCATATTTTGTCGTCAAAATCACCACGTTGCAGCCACAACGCAACCACCAGCCAGCGAGACCGCACAATAGCGGGCGGGCCACAACGTTGCGTCGACTCAAAATCAAAAGTCATTTATTCAAACTAGGCTGAGAACAGCACTTTTAGAACGTCAAAAATTACATAAGACAGTCCCCCAAACACGCCCACCCTTCACCACTTCCTAGTGCTTTAGCTGGGAAGAAGTGGCGCAACAAACTCACCAGCAGCACAGCTGTCTGTTCAGTTATAATAGAAAAGTTGATTCTATACAATAGTATAAATAAAATAATTTGCATTACGCAACACAAAACATAAATTATTATTTGCCATATCGGTGGTCATACGTTGACAACTCGTAACCCCCATTTTTTCGCAAAATGATTTCGGTACATATTTTTTTTTTAAATAAAGCGCCAAACCTACATAGGCATTTTATTTTCATTTCTCATACTCGGAGAGTAGTGTTTGTTTGATCTGAGTAGCGGGGGGAAGACGCTGCTCCCACCCTTGGGCGGAAAAGACTCATAGTAATTGCTTCCCTCCCTAGGACGGGAATGAATTTTAAAAATTGAACTATGGTTAGGAGGTAGTCGGCTACGAAACATACGTAATTAAAAAAATTATCTATTAAAATAAAAAAAAAATGCTGCGGTATTGTGAGTGTATAAACAGCCAGTGTGAATTAACACAAAATGCCTATTAAGGGGGATGGTCCGCGGCGGTGACGCGGTGTGTACCATGTTTAAAATTTAAAAACCGGTCAAGAGCGAGTCGGACTCATGCACCGAGGGTTCCGTACGTATATATAATGTTGATGATTTCTGAAAAACTGCGCTATTTAGATACATCGTTTTATTTTTCCAGTAATCTTTACATAAACTTATACCACATAGAATAATTTCATAGAATATTACATAGGTATCAACTAAGCGTACTCGTACTCGTACCTATAAGCCTAATATTATATATCCCGAATAAGAATTTAAGAATGACGTGAATATTTATGTACACCGTACTTAGATGTTTGAAACTAATAGTAAGTTCAACGGTTGGCAGGTTGTAGTAGCGGCTGGCGAGTACACAACGGGGAGCGCGTGGCTTTCCGAGGAGAAACTTCTGGAACAAGCCCGGGACATGTGGAAGAGACTTAGCGACGAACAAAAAGGCGCATACGGTGAAGACTACTTCGAAAACGCTCTGCGAAGCCTCGAGAAATACACCAAAGGCGCTGTAAGTAGCAAAAACGTGACTACGCTTAATTTATTCGTATATATTTTAAATAAGGTGTATCTATTCATACACGAAATCTCTTAAGGGGTCATTTTACTCATCATTATGAACAGCTTTTACTATGGGACCGAAATTGAAATCGCGAAAAAAAATCAGCTGTATTTCCCCATTTTGACGAGTTAAGGCTCTTACACACTCACGCGATATCGCGGGCGCGACAGGCAGTCGGTGCATGTCGCGCCCGCGATATCGCGTGTGTTTGTAAGAGCCTTTAAGCGAACATAATGTAGGGAACAGCAATTTTTTTTTCGCGATTTAAGGTTTAGTCCCATAGTAAAAGTTGTTCATAATGATGAGTATAATGACCCCTTAAGAGATTTCGTGTATGAATAGATACACTTGTGCTCGTATGGCGACGTCGCCTCAATATTACATTCTCAAACTATAGGTACATGTGTAGCCCTGCCTACGGCCACCGTCTTTCTTTATTCCACTTTACGACCCACAAAATATTGATACCGTTCCTCATTTTCACCTCTGTGGTTCATTGTAGGTACGTCCGCAAAAGGTCGTGTAAGAATTTACAAGCTGCCGTCCAATAATTTGAATATCAAGGCTGGTAAAATAGGTTACATGTTTTTAAATCACAAACGGAAATGTTGTTGACTATGTCATAAAATTAGGAAAAAAATTAGATGGCTTGAAACCAAACTTCGTGAAAATTTTGACTCTCTTTCAATTTTTACATAAGAATGTGTGATAAGTAAAAATTCAATAATGTTTAGAATCACTTCGCTTGTTTTTGGGTACGCCTGTGTAACCCTTCTCCTTCTACGAATAATAAAATAGAAATACCGAAGCCAAACCGAGCTTTTGGGTTTATACTGTACAGTCACGAGCACTAATATGTATATACTTAGCAACTTTTAAAAGGGATTTTGTCCAACTATATTGATTGTAATTTTATTTTACTACGAACATAGCATTTTGGAACCTAAACTATTATGAAATAGATCTTTTCTCAAAGTTGCAACCGTTATTCCACGAGAAAATCGGTTTTGAATTTCGCTAAGTGTTTACATATTAGTGCTTATGACTGTACTTGAGGTAGGTATGTTCCTACTGTTGAACGTCGGTGTCTTATTTGGATTCCGCAGATCCGATTCCGCACACGTCCATTTTTCGGAAAACAATTCATTACAGGAGCTACGTTCCTGGAACATTCTTTACTTAAAGAGGCCAAGAAAGGAGAATTTAGATTCTAGACCTTCTCCTGAAAACAGGTATATTTATTTCCTGTAGTTCAGATTATTCCGTGCTTGTATATGATCTTGAACGGAACTTTCAGTTCGCATGTTCCACGTACCTTTGATGATTTTTCCCACTTAACGTTGATTGATCTTCTATTCATTTTATTAATCTGTTATGGAAAATCAATAGTTAGCAGATGGTGCGGGATCGTGTAACTAGTATGGGCGAATAATCAACGATTCTGTAATTACGTAGGTTTATGTTAACAATATCAAAAGCTGAGAAATCAATACTTAGCCAAAGTAGTTTTCATAAACAAACTCCTTCGTAGAATCAATTTCCATCCCCTTCTGACTGCATAATTATCTCTCCATCGTATCTACCTACCTAATGTTGGCCTTCACAAAGTTACCTACAAAAATTATTCTTATCATTCTGTCTACGATGTTGATGTAACAAAATATTTATACTTATAATCGGACGGAGCGTTCTCTCTAAATATCAACTTTAATTGAAAAATAACGAAAGCGAAAGTGATATAGACATAGGTTTTTATGTAAATAACTTTATCCTGTAAATAAACTTACATAAATATTGTTGTTATATACTGAACAGCAACGAACAAAACCAGTGATGTGAAAATTACATAGTGAGCCTATAATACTTTGTAATTCTCACATCAGTGATTTTATCTCCTTTTATTGTTTACGCTTCATTAGCAGTTCGATCACATCAGAGGCAGCACGAGTAGGTACCTATGTGATAACTAATGAGTTGTTTTCCTTGCGCAGGACGCCGATCTGACCGCCGTGACACGTGCGCTGAGTGATGGAGTGACACGCACCTTCCCCCTCGCCCGCTACACCCCCGTCTCCCCCCGGGAGAAACTCAAGTCCTTACTGGCTGAGCACATGCCGCGCTCCCTCTACGAAGGCCTCTACACCGATTAAACGGGAAGCCTGCTCAACGTCTACCAACTAATGAATACCTCGGTTTATGTTTCACTGATCCTGCAAACAACACGACTTTTATATATACAGCGACAATTTTTAATTTACCCAGTAGGTATAAAGGTCAAATGTGAAAAACAAGATAACATAACCGACGCGACGGTGCTGTTTATCGGACCTACCTTGAAAATACAAATTCACTTTCATCTCGAACTCTGTTTACGCACAAATTATTTTTAACAGGATCATATTTATGGTTTATATTCATGGCGGGGTCTTTATTATTATTCATGGTACAAATCTTACTGAAAAGTACGATATTGCTGCTATCATCAAACGATTGCTATCACGCTCTAAAGGATCAACAAACTGCACTAAATATAGACCTGTATTTGAGAAGCTGGCATGGTTGCTATCTTAGTGCAATAAACAATTAGTATCTACATAATACGTGGGTAACGTAGTCGGCGTGTGCCAAATGAAACTCTCATGCAGAGCACTCGAGTTACGTAAGCGTATAAGTTGAAGGCGGTTTACTGATTCTGGCTCCATCCCACTTGAACACGTTTTTATTTATCATCTCCTCACTAAAAACTGTCCGCGCCTCCTGAAGACACCACTAAATCAAGAACCATGTAACAATCGTGTAACCATTAAAATAAAAAGTCTTTGTCTGTAATGTTATCTAAATGTCAGCCAATGTGACTGTTGGTGACATTTCGTTAATTAACAAAAGATTCACTTGACCGTTCCATTATAATCTCCGTTTTCATCTTTTGACTAAATTAGATACCACTTCAAAAGTGTCTAGATCCAATTGTAAGCCAACCGTCGCTAGTAAAATGAAATTGCTCGAGCTTCTACAGTTCGTTTCATATCAAGTTACCTTTGGAAAAGTATAAGTTGTAAAATAATAGTCTACAAGAATGACGTTGTATTTTGAAACTTTATAAGTGAGTACCTACATAATGTTAGTAGGTACTCAGGTCAGCTTGACCCGATTATTCGTTGGCACTCGATCAATTCTGTCAGTCGCGTATGTTGCTGATCCATTTTCGCATTTAATGTGTGGTTTTCCATCATTCAGGCTAAAGTAATTATTGAATAGGTAAATTGGTCATAATTTGCGTTATATAAACCATTTATACAAAGGTAGTGGTACTATGGTCATAACACATTCATTATTTTGATCTTGCAGCTTGTGCAAGTCTCTTGTGACTCGGAAAACTTCTCTTTGCGATACGCTAAGTGTTTACGTGAAGCCCAAAATATGAAGTGTTTAACCACTAAGTAAGTTAAATAATAAAAGTTGCCGGTACTTGTCCGGGCAAAGGAAGTATGTTTATATTAACATTATAAACGAAGATCTAGTAAAATGAAAAACGGCTGCCTTAAAATTTTGGTTTAAATAACGCACAATGTTAATCTATACTTGTTAATATACAATTATTGTGTTGTGTATATTCACAGTTGTAGATTAAATGTAAAAATTTACTCGTCGTGTACAGTATTTTGAATAAATGTTCCCGTGTGTAATATCATCGTCATTAGCTCATGTCATCAATAAAACAATCAACTAGAGGCCTTCCTCTCGTTGACACCCTAGAGGCCTTCCTCTCGTTGACACCCTAGAGGCCTTCCTCTCGTTGACACCCTAGAGGCCTTCCTCTCGTTGACACCCTAGAGGCCTTCCTCTCGTTGACACCCTAGACGCCTTTCTCTCGTTGACACCCTAGACGCCTTCCTCTCGTTGACACCCTAGACGCCTTCCTCTCGTTGACACCCTAGAGACCTTCCTCTCGTTGACACCACATGATAGAGATTCCATTATATCATTTATGTTTGCAAATACTTGCTTTACGTGTGTGTATTCGTATTATGTTAAAAATGCAGCCGGTACGTGGAGTGCCATGAATACATTATCGCCACCGGCTTGCTGCATTTTTAAAGTGCATTTAAGTGCGGCATACAGACATAATTCGTTAATATCTAGATTAATTTTAGTTCTATCGCGTGTGTGATAATTTTATATAATGTGTCTTTTTAATAAATAAAAAAGTAAAATGTTGTTTTATTTGCAATTACCTTATAGTTGAAAATAGTGTGTCATAAGTCCAGGCTTAAATAAATGTATTTATATCTAACACTAGTTGGCCCGTGCCTACTTCGTTGGGTGGAAAGTCTTTTCATTTTTCAGATTAATATATAGCGTATGACACTCACAAATAACGTGGCTTTTCTATGGTAAAAGAATTTTCGAAATCGGTTCAGTAGATCCAGAGATTACCCCTTACAACCTCATAAACTTTACCTCTTTATAATTAAAATAATTAGTATAGATTAATGAAAACATGTTTATTTTGTTTGTCCTGCTTTCACGGTCCTGAAATTAGGCCAATGCGTGATAAAGTGACTCCGGAACCCGAATTCCACGAGCAAAATTATATTTACGTATGTGAGTATATTATAATTTATAAAAAGTACTACTTTTAAACCCTCGAAGTAATCAAAAACTGCAAGAGGATTAACTCGACCCGATAGCAGTATAGCGCGATCATAAATCCGCCTACGTAGCCAGATGCCTACGACGTAGCATAACGGCTGCGTAGCATTTGTTTGGCGTAGCAATCTACGTAGCAGAGACCCATATTTGCTACGAGTATAAATATTGGGTAACTTATTTGTAAAATGTGGTTACATAGGTAGGTACGCGTCCTCGAACTCCATGACATACCTACTAGAAATCGGCTTTATAAATTCTTCTTCTTAGTGTTTCAATGCCAATCTGAATTGTATCTGCGTATGAACTACGAGTTATGCATTATTTACTTATTTATACTTTTGTTTTAAATACAAGGTGTATTTAATTTAATATGAACTGCACCTTAAGTAGGTACATAAGTTCTAATGATATGAACAAATGCCATAAGATACTTATGAACTGCACCTTATATTATAGGTACATACATATGGTGCAGTTCATATCATAAGGCATTATTTACCATTAAAACGGCACGCATTGGCCAACCCATTACGAAAACTTTTGAAAATTGTACATGTAAGGATCCTTGGCCTGGAATCAAGAAAGTGTAAAACCCACAACACTGGTTAAAAGTCACGTCAAGCTTATTATGTACACAAATCAAAAGTGTCTAGGGATCAAGGTTTTTATTTTAATATATTTAATCGCCCTATTAAAATTAAATTAAAATGTATGTTTAGATTGCTAAAATAAAATATTTTCGTCTGTTTAGATCGACAAAGTACTCTCTGCTTTTTGGGCACGCCACAATAAGTCCCCATTTGAGGAGTGGCTAGAGAGGCGCCACGGCATCCTCACCTTCCGCCTGACGCAGGTCCTCACCGGACGCGGTTGTTCCGGGAGGTTCCTGTGCAGGATAAAGCGGGAGGAAACGCCCGGGTGTCACCACTGTGTGGATCGCCCAGAGGACACGATGGAGCATACAGTGGAAGTCTGCCCCGCTTGGGCGGAGCACCGTCGTGTCCTCACGGAGGCGATCGGCGGAGGTGATCTCTCGCGACCGGCCCTGGTTCAGCCCATGGTTCGAAGCGAGAGTGCATGGGAGGCCGTCACCTCCTTCTGCGAAGCATTAATGCTCGCGAAGGAGGAGGCGGAACGCGTGAGGGTGAGGTAAGGTTCGCGCCCTCGCGCCCCCAGTCGCCGCAGGAGACGCCCCGAGCGTCGGGAGTCGCAAGCCAATTTCCGGCCACCGTAGGCGCGGTTAGACGGTTTTTATTGCGTAAAATAAACAATTAGTAGTCTATATTTCCGCCGTTAACACGTATGACACGATCGCAGCGCTTCGACATACTCAATGAGTTCATCCAAATCACGTTGCAGAATGGCCGCCCACGTCCGTTGTAACAGGCGAAAAAGTTTTTCTGGTGTGTGTACGGCATCCATATTTGGCAGAGCTCTTCTTTGAAGCATAATCCATGCTTGCTCAATGGGATTCAATTCTGGCGATTGAACAGGCCATGGTAGGACGATGATATTAGCTGCGGCAAGAGTATTTGCAACAACTCTGGCATTGTTTGGACGTGTATTATCATGCGTAAGCAGAAATGAAGCACCAAATTGGGTCCGCAAGGGAATGACAACATCTGATTTATTTTAACTTTAATTAACACGGTTAAACCAATTACATTAATTAAAGGCAAAGAAACATACAAATAGAAAAGAAAACATAACATTTTAAAATTCTGGTAAAAAAAAAAAAAAAAATTACATTACTTTCATGAATCCCTCTCACAGTATTTCTGATACAATCGTTTCAGCGTAAATCTGTGCTTTGAGATTGCCTTTGATTCAAATCAGTTCGGTCCTTCCGCCGATCCAAATACCCGCCCATATCATGATTTCCACCACTTCCTGACATGATTTTAAACGTTCTTGGCGTTCATGGTTAAATCTAGTATCTGGCCTCATACCAAAGCGAGATTCGTCAGAAAAACACACACCCAATTTCTGTGTTCACGAGCCCATTGTAAACGGGCTCTGTGATTGCGGGGCTCAATAGTTGGTACACGTAGCGGCCTTCGAGAACGGAGATTGACTTCATGCAAGCGATTTCTTATGGTTTGATCGCGATCCCTGAAGAGCTATTAAACCTCGTAACTAAGATCATTGTACGATTTCGTCGAGCAGTAATTTGTATATAACGATCTTGTTTGCGTGTGGTGATGCGAGCTCATGTCGCTCTGCCACGCTTCCAGTGATACGGCAATGTGTCCAAAGTTGACTTATAACACTGCGTAGTGCCCAGAGCGATTGCCACAGCACGTTGCCGAGAACTAGCTTCCAACATTCCCACAGCTCTGAACATTTCTTCCCGGCTCAAATGACGTTCTCTCCATAATAGTGTTCTTTTGTATTGATTCCACTCAGAAGTATGGCAGAAATTTGACTGATTTAGCCTCGAACCCGTTGCATGATTACATAGGAATACGACTTTACAGAAGATTTTCATCTTTCGACCGAAATTCCCTTTTCAAATTACGAAATTTACAAAAAAAAAAGTTCATAAATAAAGAAGTTACAAAAACCTAATTAAAAAACCAGATTTTTTTGTAACTAGCAAAAATGTGCTTGATCCTTAGACACTTTTGATGTGTGTATATTTTAATTGCAAATTTTAGCAAGTATGAGAGTTCATTTTTATTTATTTTTAGACTAATTAGTAATGTTCATAATTAAGTTTAAATGTATGTGAATTTCATGTTTAAAGAGAAGCAAGCGGCGGAAACGGAGTGCCGGAGCTTCTATGTCAAATTATAAATTATTATTGCAGGCTCCTAGAACACTGCATTATACGCTTCGCAAATGCAACCAATAAAACCGTATTTCGTATTTGTATAAGAACCCTGTAGCCTGCACTAACAACCGGTTGCTTAAGAGTGGCAGGTACAATGAGGGATTATGATACCATCAGAAACAATGGTCTCCCAAGCGCAGTAATGGATGGGATGGCAGACGAGACAAACATTGATTTGTATGGAGAATTGATGAAAAAATGGTAGGAGTCATGCAGTTTAGCTGACACTCGGTAGAAGATAAAGATAGAGATCATTTTATTTGCCAAAACATGCGTATACATGCAAATTAAGCATAATATTAATATTTAGTACGTACATGTTTCACCCGTAAGGCGTACTTTATAAACTTTAGAAAAAATACAAAGCTGAATTACAAAATAAAAACTAAATTACTTAAGGCACTTTTCAACCCAAGTACACATTAGTCAGTAATAAATATTGATAAGTCAGTAAAATAAATTAATTATAAAATGTCACAAAAAATAAATAATAATAAAATAAACAATGTCACTATTTGACATTGTTTATTTTATTATTATTTATATATGTCATGCAAAAAGTCATTTATATTATAATAACACTTGTCTGTTAATAAATCTCGAATCTTTTTTTTGGATCAAATTTACATTCGCAATGCTTTATAAGACTGGAATTTTATTATAAATTTTAGGAGCCATACAGAAAACGCTTTTTCTCATTAATGCAGTCCTTGACGCATGTGAACACAGTTTATTATTATCACGTCTGTTACGGGGGTAGGTGTCAGCTAGTCGTGGAAATAGAGATTGATTTACCCTAACACGTACCGCAATTTCAAAAATATAAAGAGATGATAGAGTTAATAATTTGTGTTTTTTTTTTAATAATGGCATACAGCTGTCGGTCGACTTCAAATTGAACATCACACGAATGCATCTCTTTCGGGCCTTATAAGCAATTGCTTTGTCTGTGCAGTTCCCCCAAAATATAATACCGTAGCACAGTATCAATGCTACTAGACCATGATAAGCTATTACTGAGGCATCTGTGTTTATCTCTGGGACCAGTTTATATAAGGTGAACGCAACGGAGCTCAGTCGTTTACTTAGGTATTCAATGTGTGCCTTCCAGTTCAATTTAGAGTCTATAATAATTCCTAGAAATTTTGTCGCGTCGACTTTGTTAAGTACAGTGTCCTTGTAAATTGCGTCAACGTCTAATACAGCCTGGGTCCGTTGCCTAAAATGCATAATAGTTGTTTTATGTATATTTATTTTTAGGTTGTTCTTGTTTAACCATGATATTATTGATGTTAAAGATTAATTTATGTCACTTTGATATACATATTTATTTTTACATGCTATAGACATAGTGCTGTCGTCGGCAAAGAGAGTCATGGGGTGGTCAATAGCACTAGGCATTTGTTATTTGTTATTACATTGATGTATTTTATGAATAATAAAGATCCGAGAACGCTGCCTTGAGGAACACCATATGTAGGTGTGCGTTATCTTCATACATAAATTTCCTCTTTCTTTGTCTTAACATTAATTCTCTCAATTTCAGTGTATTGTTTTCTGTTAGTAAGATGACTGAATAAGATTTAGTATGTTTCCCCTTATGCCGTAGGCTTCTAATTTCTGTAGCAAGATGCTATGGTCAACGTAATCCAAAGGCTGCGTCATGCCACAGTATATAGCATACACCGGGATTCTCCTGTCCATATTCGTCATAACTGTCTATAAAAAGTCATAAATAGCCATACTGGTTGACATGTTTTGTCTAAACCCTCTTTGCTTTTCACTAAAGATATTTTTCTTTTCGAGGTATGTGTACAGTTCTTTAGAAATGTATTTTTCAAAAATTTTGGACATGATAGGACTTAAGGCAATTGGTTGTGTTCATGTTCATTCCATGTGTTCCTTATTATTTTTTTAAAATAATGGTTTCACTCTTGAAACTTTCGAGGTATCCAGATATACCCCTGAGCTGATGCACATATTTATTAGGTAGCTTTAGTTGGTACAAATGGTTTCAGAAACATACTTTACAACTTTTGTTGAAATACCATCATAACCTGTGCTATTTGTGGCATTTAAAGATTTAATTATGTTTAATATGTCTACAGGTATACTGGGTGTAACAAAGATTGAGTCTTTCCGTTTTATAATATTCGTTGTTACTTTGCTTCCCGAACCTTGACTTGGTTGAATTTTATCTACGAAAAATTTGTTAAACGCGTTAGCTATTTCTAGAGGGTCATTAACTGTTTTGTCATCGACATTTATATAGCTAATGGATTCTTTAGGTAAAAACGGTTTTATTATGTTCCATGTCATTTTAGATTTTTATGTTGCAGTTTTAATTGAGTAATTGTTTTGAGCATGTTGAGTCAATCTCTTATCTTTTTAAACGATTTTTGTAATTTTTTAAAATATTTTTATTCGTTATATTTGGCTTTAATCTGTAATTCCAGAGCAATTGACTAGTATAGCCTTTGCTGACAAGCGAGTAGTATAGTCCTTGCTGACAGCGTATGTCATGAGATAAAATATATAAATTAATTTAAAGATTCCAATAAATCGTTATTCTATAAACACTAAACAGGCGTTTTATTTACTGGGTACCGTTAGCATCCCTCTGATGCTAACAGTAGGTACCTATCGTGCAAAAAGAATCGATCATGCATCATCAAGTACGTCATACGATGTCGTGCGTCACAGTTCCAGTGATGCGTAGGAGGTGTTCATCTCAAAAATATTATGACTGCCATTTTTCTCTAAAATCAATGCTCATTTCATTTAATTTCTTTTCATTTATTTGCATACCATAATGTGCATAAAAGATGTTACATTAAGGCTTAAAGCTAAAATACAGATAAGTACCCTCTCAGGGCACAGCAACATACACAGCAGTATAGTTTGTAAATATTAAATCTAAACATGTTGTAGTTGTTGGTGTGACGCGTGTCGGGATTTTAACATGTTGATTTAATTTATTATTTATTTATTTGTTGCTATAAAAACGAAAGACTTAAGTATCAAGTTAAATATAGTAATTGAAAAACCAAAAATAAGTCAGTCAGAATCATGTTGCCGAAAGTAAAAAAAATATCATACACAGCCTTAATGAGGTGACTTTCTCTCTCATGCAAGTGGACATTCACGAAAATAGGAAAACTTTTGAATTAACAACATAACACGAAGTAGATGCAATTTTCCCGAAGCTAGGCTGAAGTTCTCGAAAGCGCAGCATCGGCGAACTTATCGCGCGACCGACTCGTAGGTAGGTATGCTGTTGACCCACTTTTACATATTTTAATTATTTAATCACAACATAAGTAGGCTGTATTAGCGATTTTTATCATCTTTTCTATAGAGACTTGACATTTGTGCGCTGAATATTAACCAGATACCAGTTTTGTAGTTTCAGTGAAAAACACCAGGGAAAGAATCAAAAGGTCCGAAACTTTAGAAATACCTGATGCCCCACCTTGGGGTTCTCTTTTCAGGAGGTCACAAGAATGACCAAGGACTGTAACATTTAGTGCCAAGCCGTTAATGTCACCATCATTAGTGCTAAAGGACCCATTATAAAGAAGTTTCTGTGGTGAAATCAAACATCACCTAAGTGAGTGTTGGCTTGATTGATGTAGTTATAATTATGTAAGTATGTAAATGTAACGATAAAATGATATATCCTGTACCTACTAGCAACTCACATCTATAGATACCCGTTGGCCGTTTCCCACGGTCTGGATCTTCCAGCGATCACAAAATAAATAAACGACAATTCGCAATATACTTGCTCCCTTTCAAATGCAAAGTATAATCTAGCTAGAATGTAGAATAAATTTTCATTCCAAAAAAAACTTATGGGTAAACTATTGTTTAAGTTTCCTGTTATTGAAGATGACTTTCCTATTTGCGATCGAAAAATTTAAAGCTCGTTAATCGATTAGATGCCAACGATGTTAGCGATCGATCAAAGTTAAGGTCATGGCATAGTTGTAAAAGATCACTTGTATAATGTAGGCTAATCTTGACTAAAATAATTTAATATTTTCTCTCCTCAACCTATCACGAGAGCACGTGTAACAAGGATTAAAGGCTGCTGAACGTTTCACGGCTACCTATTTGGGAACTTGTTTTATAACAGTAATTACATTTTGTTAACGATGCCAAAGTTGAAAAGCTTTCACTGTTTATCTATATTAATCTCAATTTACTTAATTTGGTTCGTATCGGTTTCCGATGCAATTGCTTTTGTGGTATACAGGCACAAATTGTACCACTCATGTGGCAGCCGTAATGTGCCCGTGGGAACCTGGGGTCAGATGTGCGACCTCGACCTGAATACTGAGCTGCAAATGTCATGTGGGCTGTAGCCAAAGGCTAGTTTCACACAAAAGATACTCTTGTAGCTTAACTCTACGGCGTTTTACAAAAAAAAAGAACTAAATTTACCTTTTAAAAATCTCATTACAAGAACAGAAAAAACGAAATTCTGCGGTGTTCTATACCGAAAAAAAAAACAATAATTATTTTACAATTATTAAAAACTATTAAGTATGTGTAACCATTCATTAACATGAATTTCTAAAATAAGATTCTTCCTGCAGTTTTTCTTGAAATATTTGATAAACACAGGATACGAGACTCAATTAGTAAACAACAAAAACTCGTGATCAATTAGTAAACAACAAAAAAAGCCGCGTGCAAAATATGTACCTACGTAATGATTCTTGAACGAAATCTTGCGAAATGGAGAAAAATTTAACCTAATTTCTACTAACCAAAGCGATTCAGGACTCTCATATGCTGCTGTCGCTACTACCAAAAGTCAAGTTCATGCGAGTATCTTGAGTGCACCATATTATGGTGCACACATGATAGTACCTACTACGCACTTGACCTTTATGAAGGACACTGGGTCAGTGAATGTTATTCTACGGCTCTTCTGACGTTTCTATTCACATTTCGCTGTACGTCCTTATGATAAACTTTGCATACTTTTCCTGAAGACGGTCTGCAAGTTAATTTGAAACAAAATGAAGATACCGTTGCAGTGCTGGTACTAGTCTGTTAGTGGAAGCTTTAGTTTATATTGCGAAACCATAAGAGTCTTCATGAAATTACCATGGTGTTCAGAAGTCAGTGCAACTGAAAAGCGGTTAATATCCAACATGTTTGCGTCACACATAGGTACGCCAAAGTTTCCAGTTTGTAATTACAACATCCGGACATCGCTGCTGTTATGCTCCGCTGATGCAGATACCGTGTCAACGAGACTTTACATTACACCGCCGAGACCACCCGCCACCCTCCTACCTGCAAGTAGCTATATCTACACTGTCATTGAAAAATATGACTCCAGCGAAGTTTCAGCCATGTTGAATAAAATCTCTCACACGTGGGTTTACATAGGTACCTACCACTCTGAAATATAGAACAATTTTTGTTATCTTGTCCGTGACTAATTTGTGTCTACATTGCTAGATAATATCTATTTCGTAACTAAAATCTAAACAATTTACTGTTCTAGATAGAGTGATAAAGGATAACAGGTAGTATTGTTAAAGGTGTACCTAGACTATATACAGACGCAAACTCTGTTACAACAGACAGACAACAGACTTTTATATCCTTATGGATATCTCTTCACAAATGCCACAAGGAGAGATCCAACGATCGATCGGCGAGAATTTTTGAATATAAATTTTATGGATCACTCACCTAATATTTACGAGTGCAGCTTCGTCGGATGCTCCGTACATAAATTATCAACCAAACAGTCCATTTAGAAAATTGAAATTCTAACGGAATTTCGGAATAAAATAGCTTCGTTAACACGCTTTTTTATTTTTTTTTTTCATGTTTAGCTCCGCCTGTATCTACGTATCTATGTATGTATGTAACGGAATCTTTGAACTCGATTTTCGATCACTTCAAAACGTCGGATTCATTTAAAATTTTGCACACTTTTCAAGGACCGATGACAATACAATTATTTAATAAGTTTGTCCCATTATCCTTACCAGGATCTTCAGATTTATCGATTTTTCGTATTCAGAGACACGGTAGTGATTTGTGCCAAGTACTAAGGCATACATGACTTAAACTTAGAGTTTTGTACACTCAACGAAAAAAATGATTAACATAGTTAATAATGTTATAAAAAACATAGTTTACAACAACATAAAAAATGGTCCCATTATCCTGACCAGGATTTTCAAAATTAGCCATTTTAATTTATTTTTTCGGAGATGAGCCTGAGAAACGGCTACCATATCCAAGCAAGACAGTAGGCTCGAAAATTACCCACTCCCGGCATACGTAGTTACAAACTCAATAATATTTACTAAACCATCCTACATCTAAATAAAAGTTAAAAAGTAGTACAATTAGACAATCAAAATGAAAAAAAAACGCATAATATGACTACTTGCAGCTTTGACAGGGAGTTTCGTACACTTCACAACAAAAAAAAAAATTGTTTGAAACACTAAAACACACGTTTTAACGATTGATCGAACTAAAAAATCTCAAAGTTGACAGGGAGAGTTCCATTTAATGGTGATGCTTTAGATGAAATGGTTAGATTACGAAATAATTCATAGAACGACCTGTTAATCTCTTTTCACATGTGACTACACTAAAAATAATAGTTTATAAAACTAAAAAACACGCTTTAATAGAAAACCAAACTAAAAAGTACAAAATAAATAATAGTTAAAAAAACTAAAAAACACGCTTTAATAGAAAACTAAACTAACAAGTAGAAAATAATTTTAAATAAGTTTGAAATAATAACAGTGATTAACAAGAAATTTATTTTATCGTAAAAAAAGCGTGGGGTACAATCAGTAGGTACGTACTCCATGTTATTGTAGTAAAAACCTTTTAGTTAACACTCTTGTACGAAATCTAAAAGGTTTTTACTACAATAACATGGAGTACGTACCTACAGATTGTACTGCGGTCTCGTGGGCTATGTTTATTTTAGCATTGCAGATGCGTCGTTGTTGTGAACTACATAGTAGATACCTACATCCCCTCTCTTTAATAATGCAGATGTTAATACTACCCACTTGTTGCTCACTTTATTCGGAAATAAACTACAACAATTTTACTTTCCACTTTACCGTCCCACAACCTACATGGAAAACACGCCTACAATAAACAACGTGCTTACCTTTTTAGTAAAGTTTGTCTTTTATATATCTTGAAATACAGCGAGTGATTTTCCAATATAACGTTCTTATTTTGTTGGCACAATCTTGAAAGTTGGCCTCAGGGTTTTGATGAAATTGGATGAATCCACCTCTTTCCGATGCTATAAAACGATTTAGCGTTCGGGAGTTTGAAAACTCATTTAGGGAGGCAAATAAGAGAGCTTTAGATCTGCTGTCGTAGGCAGTAGGTAGCTCTCACCTATTGTCAGACATTAGCTGGATAATTTAATGATTACCCACCTACTACATTCTTAATGTGCGCAGAAACATGTTAGTACGTAGGTACTAGTAGTGTCAAGATATTTTATTAGCACTACGATCGAAGTTCACCAAGAACGTTATTGTCAGTCAGTTTAAGCGCTGCTTCTGTCACCCTAATTATGTCGGTTATTATTATTTTCATATTTTGAAGTACCGTTATTTAAATTAGTATGCAGGCTCTTTGACATCGTTTTAACGGCGTAAACTGATCATTATTCATGCGGAAACTGAACAGGGAGCTTTAATGGATTGTGAAGCTACAGCCTCACTAACCCGCATCTACAGTGTTTGTGCAGACGTAATCCCATTTTCAAATACAGTGCTAAGGAGTCTGCCCACTACACTTATGGCGAGCGAGTATGATACGCTGTTGATACGTTCTAGTGGGCTTAGTTTAGTAGTCCGTGTTATGTTTCTTTCCGTGCCTGGATACGTTCATAGCACGATCATGGTATGGTATTACGGTGTAGTGGGCAGACTCCTTAAAGCTGCAGGTCAAGGTTGACAGGTTGAAGCGTGCAACAAATGCTACGTCATACTATACAGACGTAGGTACCTAGTGTTTGAAGTAGAGCTTCATGTTTTGTTTGCTATAGTGCCGTCTAGACGCTAAGTAAACTAAATAGGTAACGTAGCTACAATAATGAATGTGTGAGAAAAAGGATGCTGAATAGCAAAATAATCCCCTAAAACAGTATTGGATATGACAGATAGGTAGCTTTCCTGCCTATCAATAGGTATCTACAACTGAATGTTGTCTTAAGTTAATGTTGTTTTGTTGTAGGTACCTCATATTGTTAGAAACTCACAGGAGGCTGCGCTGGAGGTGGCAATACAAACATGTTCAAATTAGGTTAACAACGCGTCGTCGTTTATGTTGCATTCTGTCTTATGGAAACAGGGTTTAGATAAGCCGTAAATACCTAACGTAATAAATAAAACCCATGGACACCAAGGTTTATAAATTCAGTTAAATAGGATGGGCTTGTCCCCAGACCACTCCGTAGACCTGAGCGACAGCTGTTCAAGAACTTTCAGCTTAACTACATTACATAGAGGTTTAATTTCCTCCACTGTTAGAAAGTATTTTTTTTTTTGTGGACTCATTGACTTATGCACAAAAGTACAAAACATTGAGCTGTAAGTTGCAAATTGCATTCTGGTACTGAGTATTAAGGGGGTGAGTCGGTAGGGGAGACTATATTGATCCTCTCCGTCGCGTCGCGGTGTGACCGAACATGACCCCAAGACCGCCCTTGTACACCTGGCCTGTGGCCCTCGATGCTGATCGCAAGAAAACAGTTTTATATTTGTATGAGTCTGACAAAATATATTATACAACTAAATACTATTTAAACCTACATTCATACGTATGAGGTACAAGACCCACCTAAAGTATAGGCACATTACTTCAACTCTACCCAGTTCCCACTGTAGTGGAGGCCGTTTCTAAACTATTTTTTTTTTCACTGCATGATCAATAACTATGTACAATATCTGCAGTTGTAGCCACAGTAAACTTTCTGAGTTGAGACAAAAGAGGTCTGAAATGGTCTCCCTATTACTTAGGAAGGTAGGTAATAAGCTGCCCACGTTTAGAGTACCTACCTACCTATGTATCTACGTCACATTATCGCGCCCGCAGTTCACGCGGCGTAGCATTGCATCGCATGCATTTCCGTGAAAAACTCTAGGTGACAGTTTTTTATACAAGACCACACGCCATCGCTAAACACTGCGTGCAGTTCTCTGATGCGGGTGTAAAACTTTGAATTAAATTACAGTTACTTAGTTTACTTAACATATCTACATTACATAGGCTTAATAAGCTAAAAATCTGTAAATCAAGAATAACTCTAGCCTCGTCTTTTTCAGACCGGTAGATGGTTTGTTCTAACCACCTAACCTACTCAACAAAGTACCAACCTAGACTGTTACAATTTAAAAACAAAGGAATCAGTGATGGAATATTTTAAAAAAATAGGAGTTAGTTATATTTAAATTATGTACATTATACATCCTGATCTGATTTAGGATTACGAAGTCGTAATTTTCGTACCTACCTAGTAGGTATGGTAGGTACTAACCACCTTCTAGCATAGTAGTCCATACTCTTCTCTTGTTCTTAAATTGTGATTATAATAAAATGAAACAGAGATCTAAGTTGATTGTTAAAGAATCAGATGGTTTTGATAGCTAAGTAGATGAACACTCCCGAACACTGAATCGAGCCACCCTGCATATTTTTGTTTAAGGTATCTATGTTTTTAAATAATGGTAGTAATTCTAATAAATATTAGTTACGACCGCGAATATGATTCGCGATAATGACATACAACCTGATACTGATCTGCAAATTGTAAAAGCCCCGAAAAAAATTTGAATTTCGCGGTCTACCCTACGCTTTCGCCCTAAAAGCGACCAAACTCCGATTTTTCTATCTTTTTCAAATCTATCAATCCTGAATTCAAATTGAAGACATGCAGACCTGTCGGCTTCAAAACTGCTTAGAAACTTGCCCTGACTTAACAGTTTTGATGTTTTAGGCTTAAAAATGCACGATGGTTCGATTTAGGAGTCCGGGAGTGTATTATAAGGCAGATAGATGTTCGTTTCATGATGATCGGCGCCCGGCGCCGCGCCGCCGTGAGCGGCAAAGCAAAACGGGAGTCAGATTCAGGAGCTTGTGGGAGGCAGTCGTTGTTTTATAACATCGACCAATCTTCAATCAGACTATTCACGAGAGTTTCTAAAAAAAAAAAAAAACTATTGCAAAACAAACAAATAAAAACTGCGCGTGAATATTTCTACTCTGGCAATATTTATAAAACGTCAAATCGACCACTTTGCGAACAGCGAAGCCAAAACTCGTCAATTTTTTTTTGACTAACTGTCCGTGCCTGATTAATGAACAAAAAAAAATAAAAATTTTGTAATAAGTGAGTCATCAATAGACTGAACAATTTAATTTTGAATACAAAACAATGGAGCACGATATTAACAAGCCGTATAAAATCTGTGATGTAAATCGAGACAAAAAGAAGGGTATAGTCTCATCATCCCTTGAAGATCTCCTTACAAAAGTGCCAGAAAAGTTAGGGATGCCCTCGGAGAATTTAACAGTGGTTTTAGAGTCCGATGGTACTGAAGTGGACGATGAAGAATATTTTTCTACTTTGGACCCTGATACTTCTCTTATGATTTTACATGGTCTTGAAAAATGGGCTCCGAATATGCCAAAGTGCCAAGTTTCTCTCGACCAAACTGATGACATCGCATTAGGAGACAAAGGACAGGTAGCAAACTTGGTAGGCCGCCTACAACACAACTTGTGTCACATCTCACTCCTGGGGGGACAAGACTTGGAGCTGTTATCAGACATGGATCCAGACAGTCTAGCAGACATTGTGACGGATAGAGACAATAGGATAATTTTGGAGCACATCAAAGAAGCATCCGGAAGGTAAAACATTAAAATTAACTTATCATTCTACTAAGTAATGCTTATTATGTAAAATTATTAGCCAGCACCTACTCTTTTGTTTTTAAAAAGTTTAATGACATGAGAGCTATTTATATTTGATTTTTCACTTTGTTCAAATGTAATTTTATATTTGCATTTCTTGTAAAAATGCTCCACTAGTTCCAGAACATGTTGATTTGCTTAAATTAAATTAAAGTTAGAGCTAGTTTCTTCAAAATAATGATAACAATATTTGTACAGATACAATAGAAATTGTACTTTTATAGCAACTTGAACTCACTTTTTTTCTTATTTTGCCTTATTACAGAATATTGCTTGAAAAACGTCAAGCTCAAGATGCCATGGAATTATTGAAGCTGTACCATCAGAGTGTGGCCAATAGTAATGAAGATATGTCACCACCAAAGCAAGAACGAGTGTAGAACAGTGTGTGAATTTCAATGGTAACCCACCATTATTTCATTTGTCATGACTTGATTCAGATGAAAATAAATAAACCTTGTGTACATGTACAAGTTAAGTTTTTTTCACTCTTGATTTAATATAGACACATTCTAAACATCTTATTATAATTTAATATTATTAAAGAAATTAAATTAGCAAAAGAAGTAATCATCATATCTGATATTCTGTATCAAGTTTTACAAAGTTTATTAATATTATTAATTTGGTGTAATTGTTTGTAACTGAATCAAGTTAAGATTATCATAATGTAACCCTCAATTTATTTTTAAGGGATGGTTCACCTCAAAAGTTTACAAAAAAAATATTATTGCATATTTACATGCTTGTGAGCAAAAACTTATCTTCTTTTACTCTATTAAAAGTATGTAACACACTTAGCATTATAATGATCATTCATGATATACCAAATATTGAGGCCTTTTTAAAAACATTATTTTCTAAGTTTTTAAAATTTTGTTTGTAAGGAGTAAATGTAAACTAGTTTAGCCAAAAATAAGAAAAATATAGCATGATCATAATTATATTTATTACTTCTATTTATTTTTTGTAGTATCTTGTAACACTATATATATTGCAATGTCCTCCATTGTTATTACATATAATATTGAGTAACATATAAGCTGGTACATGGTAAAATATTAGACTTTAGTGATAAATACAACGCTAATCTTATGAATATGAGCTGAAATCGAAAGATATGGTAACAGTCCTAGGAAGCATTGTAAGTAACTGTATTTAGATGTGTATGTATATAATTAGTGTAAAACGTAATGTAGTAAGTTAAATAACAGTCAACTATTAGAATTACCTATTTATACATTTTTGTTATTATTTTATTATTTTCACTGATGAAAGTAAGGCATTCCTATTTATGTATTGCCCTAAAAAATAATATCAGTCTTAGTACTAAGTTTTTTAGATAAAACCTTTTTACATATTTTAATAACAAATCTGACAATAGGTATGCTAGTGCTAAGCATTTATGGTCTACAATTTATTTTTACATTCTTTTCCATATTTTGTAAACTTTTGAGAGACGAATTGCCACAAGGTTGATAATCAACATCAATTTAAAAGACTGATAGTTGGTAAATTTGTTTTTATATAGTTTTACCCCTAGTATAAGGTTTATTCATTTAATTCCAAATTTGCTCAAACATTTTACAAGATACTAAATAAGTTTCCCTCAGTTTAATTCCACTGCCATACGTTATAATGAAATACTGGCTATTTGTTTCACTGTACGTATTGGGGTATAACTGTTGGTACTGGTGAAATGATAAGGACATTGACATTAGTTACTTAATATGGAATTGTAACAATTTTGTTAGATTATATCAAATTTAAGATGTCCAGGATGCTTCCTGCATAATCATATTCTAAATGTTTGTATGAACTTGGGAAGAGGGACTTCAGTGGCCTATTGAATCTATGAATGATAGTGTATGATATCAACTTACTCATATAATTTCTAATTATTCAGTCCAATTATTATCCTGTAGTCTTGTTATATTTTTATTTTAATGCAAAATTTATTTGTTTACAGAACTAAGAGATGAATGTTTCTGTTAGCATACTGGATTGCTGTGCTAGGTGTTATACGTAATAATATACATAATTATATGTAGTGCACTCAATAAACTTATTATAGCTGGCAAATAGTATGTACCTACCCTATAATACTGCACATAAGTAGTATGTTGTAAAATACAAACAAGTCTGTTAAAATAACTGGTGATATCAGACAGTCTAATATTACAATTACCTACTATCTGGCTACATAATTAGCTAAAGATTTATGAATAATAATTATTTGATAGCTATCTCATACCTATTGAACCTGCAAAACATACTGTCTGAAATCATTAACTGCACTTATTTAAACCAACCTATATGGTAATTCTAATTAATGTTAGTAATTATTGTGCAAAGTACGATGTATATGTAATTCTACAAAATGTTACATTTATAATCATAGTAAGTAATGCATTCAAATGTTAACACCAAAATGAAAACTTTTGTCTTAATTTGATATACAGATTTTATGTAATAATTATATAGTTATTTATTATATGCAAGTAGTGTTATTCTGTCTAAACTATATATGTGATGTACTGTTGTCTCAAGTCAAGTTCATCATCACCTTCCTGCCCTTTTCCCCTGTTACTTGGGGTTGGCACAACATATTTTCTTCTTGTAAGTCGAGTACTTAAGTTATTATTGTAGCTTCAGTTTGTCAATCGGCCTCCTTGCCATGCTTATGGTAGCAGCTTGAAACAAGGTTAATGATATTTTTACTGCAGTGTCAAGATTTTCTTTTAACATTTTTGTGGAATTGGTAGATGTCAACAAACCTAATAGAGGAATTGGAATTCAGTTTTACTGTGCACAAATAAAACATAATGGAAATTATATGACATATTTATTTACCTTTTAGAGTTCAAATTATTACATACAAAAAATTTAAGTTGTTAAATAACATCAGTAAGTTATGCCGAACAAATTAATTTCAATACTGAAGGAGATAAATATTTTGAAGTTAAGGTACATGACTATAATGTCACAATTGGTAAAATTTAAACATCAAGACAAAAATTCCCTAGTGAGGCATTTCTTAAATAGGTAGTTCACAGTACATAACATATTAAAATCATTTTAGAGAACAGTGCAAGAACTTTTCTCACGGAAAGGATTAACTTTTTGACTGGAAAAGCCAACAAGAAGACAATCCTCCTGTTCGTGTTCATTTATGTATTTGACAATGTCAGATACCACCACGGAGACGGGAATGCGCTTTATTGCTGCTTCTCGTCTCAATTGTTCTGTTACAGCCCGCTGCTGCTGCAATGTTGAAACCATCATGTCCATAACGGCGGTGTCTGATAGGCCTATGTTGAACGTAAAAGTAAAACTTTGAAATGCAAAACAGGGCGTAGCCTCCACGGAAGGTTCGGTCTGGAAACAAATTTATGGATTAAATACTAATAAAAACGCCACCACAAATTTGCTTTAGCACTAGCACATAATTAGTTACCCACAGCGGATAGAAAGTGAGGTAGATGTTCGTATTATTAGGGTTTTTTTAGGAAAATTCGTAGCAAATTTAATGCAATGAGTTAGAATTCAGTCAACAGTAATGTCAAATATGTCAATGTCAAAATCAATCCGATTATAAAGTGAACAAATCGTTCATTCATCTATTCATTCTAACTTTGTTTTGGATACGAGGCTTTATAACTTAAAAAAAAACGGAAAAATTTGGCGTTTTTTAGGATTCCGTAGTCCCTTATAGTTTCCCCATGTCGTGTCATTTCGCCAAAATCGTGAAAAAATATAATTTCCACTTTACGTGCTAGGGAGGTACCCTAGCACGTAAAGTGGAAATTATATTTTTAGGGTTTCGTAACTCAAAAGGAAAAAACGGAACCCTTAGACAGTGTGAGTCTTGATAATGTGCACATATCGAAATGAGGGAATTAAGCTTAATTCTATCGACGGCAAAATAATAAAAAAAAAACTAAAAAAAAATATGGAGCGGCATCAACATCGCCACATGCGAACTACGCGCAACACTGACGTCACGCAAATTCTGCATCGCGCAAGCAGAGTTTACTGCGCAACTAGAATATTATATACAACGTCCCGACATCAACCGTCGGGCAGTTGCCCCCCAGTCACAACACCCGCCTGGTCGGAGGATCCTCCCTTTTCTATGGTGGATGAGTGAACTTTACTCCCTGTTCCTCATACCACCAAACTAGTGACCCCGAGTATGAACGTCAGCGCAGCCTTCGTGCAACTACTTCAGCGTGACGTCATCATCATCATCACTTCCTCAAGCTTTCGAGCGGCGAGTCACACAGCCAGCCAGCACCCACGGCTTCAACGGGTATCCCTGGTCATTACCCATAGCCTCATCAGCAACCTTGGCACAGCACACTGCAATTTCGGCCGGTCCACAAGCTGAGAACATGATGCCTCTCCTGGTTGACGCCAGCAGTCAGAATCAACCCGGCGCCGTACCACATCCGACTCACTGGAGCATAATGCAGCGCCACCCTGACTCACTGGGGAATCACCGCAGATAGTTCCGACCCACCGAGAACTATGCGCCACCCGGTTTCAACTCACTAGAACCTCTACTGGCACTGGCAAGCATCGCAAGATACACGACTCAGCCCACTATCGACCTCCGGTCTCCGGGGGGGGAGCGATGTACACTTGCGAACTACTCGTCACACTGACGTTACACAAATCCTGCATCGCGGAAGCAGAGTTTACCGCGCAACTAGCATACTATACAACGTCCCGACATCAATGAGTGAACTTTACACCCTGTTCCTCATACCACCAAAAATATTTACAAGAACTTTCAAGCAACGCGTAAGAACGCCTACTCGCAGTATTCGCTACGCTGCGGAATGCGGTGCAGTGTGCGAATCGCCTAAATGTAGTTTTTGTCTTAATTTGATATACATATTTAATTAATGACATTGCTGAATATTTGATAAGTTATAATAAGAATATTATATTTATTACTTTAATTATTGTGAATGTGAGCAATACGTGGGTGATATTTTATTTTTTCCTTTTTTTTTCTTTCTCAGATAGTTTTAATGATGGTCTGACATTTTGAGCACTTTATGCGGCCTACTCAAATGTCCTTTCTTTGGTATTGTTCGTAGAGTCGTTGAGTTTCATAAGTCTTGAGTTGAGCTGCACGATTACTGACAAATGCTTGCACTGATTGGACCAGGTCTACTCAAATTTGTGTGGTCCTCAAAAGACCATTTGAGACACAGATTATGTCTGGACTTTAAAAGAGACTGACCCCCTGAGTTTATTTCGCAATTTCTTCTGTTGTCTCCTCTCGTCTGCCGATGTCTCCGCTAAGATAAAAAGGTCTTCTCTCATGTCTGTCGGACAATCAGCTAAGATTAGACTAATTAACGTTCGTATTGCAGAAATTTATTATTAATAACTTTTTACAAATATAATTCTCGATGTACGGCGACAGATGCCCACCGATCGCCAAAATTGCACCGACAGGGAAGGAGACAGATAGGAAATTTCGACTCCATCTAGCTTATTTTTTTATTTTTAATAAAAGTGATTCCGACATCCTATTTACAGAATAAACAATTTCATTTCATTTCTGAGGTATGACACTAAAAAAAATATAGCACTGGTAAGGAGACGTTCACGAAATGTATGGGGCTTGGTACTAAAATAATTGAAAATTTAAACAGCCTTCTGACCTATATAGGCTGAAAGAGGGTAATTATTTTGATGTCTTTGGGCATTTAATTTTTTTTTTACAGCCGCCCGTTTTTTTTTAAACATGTGTTGAAAAATAAAATGTTCTACAAGCATTATTTATATTTTAGGGATGGCAGCCCTGTGGCAAATGACGTGACAATGACAAAGTCAGTCAGCAGGACTCGGCTTGACATTTACAACGGATATTTAGTCCGAGTTTACAGCTTTGACTTTTTTCGATACGTTTTGTCATGATAATCAATATTTTTTGTCTTAATTTCATGGAGCTGCAGCGAAAATTATAATAAAATCTCAAAGTATTTAATAGAAATGGAAACATTCGCCACATAAAATAATTATATTGCATAGAAATGAATAAATAAAGACTATGTGCGTTTTGTTTGTATTGAAACATTTTTCACTTTTTCACAAAAACGGGCGCCTGAAAAAAACAGTTTTAACTATAATCGAGTAGCATAATAAATAAGCTTTCTAATAAGGTACATCACATTAGCGTTTAAAAATCGTCTGAATATTATACCAATTTTGACCTCTCCTTTAGTAGCTTATTTTAGAACCATCTCTACTCTGTGCGACAGAGACATGTACCGATCTGTTGTCGCGCCACAGAGTATTTTTTTTAACAGAGTTTTTTTTTTTTTTTTTTTTTTTTTTTTCCTTCTGGCTTCGCACGGTTTGTGCATTTAGCCAATGTCACGTTTTAGTTTTATAAAAAGGTAGGGAAACAAAATTAATATAAATATAAATTTTAACGGGATTTAGGATATACGGGATAGGATCAGTATTACGTTAATTACACTATAAAAAAATAAAAAATAAATTACAACTTAATATTACAATGAATGAAACTATACATTTATAAACAAGATAGCTATTTGTACAAAGTAAAGAAAGTATTGAGGTAGGAAAAGGAGTATGGAGGGATAAGAGGTTACTAAGAAAGGAAGAACGGTCATATAAGGGACAGGAGAAAAAAATGTGATCTAAGTCGCCTACATCTGTGCCACACAAGCATATGGGATCGTCGATGATATGAAGTTTGGCAAGATGAGCTGGAGAACAAACATGACCCAGTCTCATCCGTATTAGAATGGAGGTCTCCATCTTGCCAAACTTGGCCCTGCCAAACCACGGTTTTTCTGGAACGTCGGGTTGAATATACGAAAAATAACGTCCCTTCGATTTACTTCCGATATCCCAAGCCACCTTCCAGGTTTCCCGAAGAAAAGTCTTTGGTAACGATACGAGGTCATAACTAAAATTTGTATAAGGAACTAAGTCCCCACACTGCACCGCATCACCGGCAAGTTTATCAGCCGCTTCATTGCCATGGATTCCAGCATGGGCCGGAATCCATACAAATTGTAGTGTATTACCCTCAGAAATGGTCCTGAACGCAAATTCTCTTATTAAATAAATGATAGGTAACTGCGATTTGTGTTCGAAAGCGGATTTATTGATGGCTAGAAGAGCACTTTGAGAATCAGTAAAAATTATAGATTTTTTGAGCTTTAAAATACGGATATATTCTAAGGCTTTAAAAATGCCGAAACATTCCCCGGTAAAAACAGAAGTCTCCGGAGGCAGTTTTATTTTTTGTTCGATGTTGTATTGAGAATGGTAAGTACCTATTCCAACACAACCCGTCGGAGAAGGCTTGGCAGCATCCGTATAAATATGGTGGTACTCTACGTGTTCTGCCAGAAAATGATTAAAACTTAAATGGCAATCGGGATCTGATTTACTTACACAGTTATATTTTATAATGGGACTGAATTGTAAACTCTCATAACTATTGCTAAATATGGGAAGTTTATTGGAACGGTGAATAGGAGAAGAAAGTGAAAGGAATTTTTTATAACTTACAACTAAACAAGGATCACGTCTATGGGACCAGTAATCTGATGATTCAATCTGCAACACTAATGTGTCCAGTTTAGGAATGAGAGGATGAGTTGAGAATTGAAGAATCCGGAACAAATATTTGTCAGATAGGAATTGTCTTCTAAGATATAAGGGAGCATCCCCGCATTCAACTTGGAGTGCATTAATGGGACTAGACTTCATTGCACCTGAAATAATGCGTAATGCTTTAGACTGGATGCGATCCAATTTTTTAAAAGCCATGACATTACCTGGCTCTAGAACGAACAATCCATAATCCAGAGTGCTTCTGATGATTGCGTTGTAAATGAGTTTCAAAGAAAAGGGATGTGCACCCCACCACACACCAGAGAGGCATCTAAGCATGTTTAGGTGTTTTTCACATTTGTTAACAATATATTCACAATGAGGGACACTACTTAATTTACAGTCAAGTATTATACCTAGATATCTGAATTTATCTTTAAATGGGATAGGCATTTCCTTATAATGGAGATTTACTATGGGAATATTTCTCTTCCGGGTGAATAAAACAGCCGCGCTTTTAGACGTGGATAAATCCAAACCGTTTAGATGTAACCATGACGCCAAAATAGATAAAGCAGAATTGATGGCAGAGCTAGCTTGCTCAACAGATGGACTTGAAGAATATAATAATAAATCATCGGCATATTGAAGAACCTTAACATGACTAGTTAAGGATAACTCTAAATCATAAGTGTAGATATTGTATAGAAGGGGACTGAGCACAGAACCCTGTGGGAGACCCCTCCATACAAGATGAGATACCTCATGGTCTCCTATTAACATGTTAACAGAGCGTTCAGTCAAGATATTAATAATGAAATTTAACAAATTCAATGGAACTTGTAAGGCTTCTAATTTATTTTGTAAAACCGATAATACAACATTATCATAAGCTGCATTAATATCAAGGAAAACTGCAACGGTGGATTGGTTATTAGAGAAGGATAACCGAATATCGTATGTTAATATGCTTAAACAGTCAGTTGTACTTTTACCTTTTCTAAAGCCATATTGTGATTCTGCCAAGAGACCCTTACTTTCAACATACCATTCTAGGCGATTTTTAATTAAGTGTTCCGCTAATTTCATCATAATTGAAGACAAAACTATAGGACGGTATGAAGAAGCATCAGAAGGAGGTTTGTTTGGTTTAAGGAATGGCAACACCATTTGACGTTTCCATTCAACAGGGATGTTTCCTGTATAAAAAATAGAATTAATAAGTTCTAAATAATAACTGAGGACTTCATCATTTAAATTAGCAAAAAAGGAATACGGGATGCCATCAATGCCTGGTGCAGAATCATTAGTTTTATGGATAACAACCTTTAATTCAGTGAGAGTGAATGCAAGATCTAGCGTCGTATGAGTGTCTCGGATATTGGAAACGAGAGACAGGTTATGGTTAGTACAAATAGCCTTAGCCTCAGGAACCCAAGGCGGAGCTAATATATCAAAAAAATCACTGGCTAAAGAATCAGGAATAGGAGAAGGGTTGTTATATATGGACCTAAATCTACGAATGTTGCGCCAAACAATCGTAGGGTGAGTATTCGGTGAAATTGATAAGCAAAAGTTACGCCAAGATTCAAATTTTTTCTTTTTAAAAAGTTTATAAGTTTCATTATTTAACTTAGTAATGATATCAAAATTCGTATCAGACATATCAACGTTATAATTATATTCAGCCTCTTTACGTTTTTTAATCAATTCAGTGCACTCAGAGTCCCACCACGGAGGCGAGGGAATTGTACTAATATTGTTATTTTTTACAGGAAAAACTTCATCAGCCGCTGCAATTAATATGTGTGCTAAAGCTTCAGCACAACTATTTTCATTGCCACCAGAAATTACGGGCAAGGAGCTAAGCTTACTGTCAACAATGTTCCTAAATTTGCCCCAGTCAGTATTATTTCTATTAGGCAGTTTATATTTTAAGTTTGATTTCCTTAATTGTGCATTTGGTTTGGGAAGAGGATAAGAAATAACTATTGGAAAATGGTCACTACCATAAGTAGAGGTTAAAGTATGCCAAGTTAATGAAGAGGCTAAGTTTGGAGAACAGATAGAAAGGTCAATTGCGCTTTGGTTCTGATTGGGATCTGAACGACGAGTGGCAGCTCCAGAATTTAAAATACATAAGTTGTGTAAGTCTATTATATCTATTAACTCATCACCATAACAGTTCGAAGTTGAACAACCCCATGATTGGTGATGGCAATTAAAATCCCCCAGTATTAATAATGGCTTTGGAAGAAAAGAAACGAGATTATTCATCTCTTGAAGAACAGAAAAAGAAGGGTGAGGAATGTAAATAGAAACAAGACAAGTATGATGCACTTTAATAGCTACAATTGAAATTTCCTCACTATGAAGAGGTAATGTAATGGTAGAAAAAGGGATAGAATTCTTGATAAGTATAGCTACTCCACCATACCCATCAGATCTATCCTCTCTAATGGTTAAATAACCATTCATTTTAAAAATATGATTAGGTTTGAGCCAAGTCTCTGCTAAAGCAAAGGCAAATGGCTCATATTTGTTTAAAAGATGTATAACATCACTCTTTTTGTTTACTAGACTGCGGCAGTTCCACTGGATTATTTTGGATGTGTTGTCCATTAAGGATGGATTGTGATACATTGAAAGATGGGGCAACGTTGGACGGTGAAATGTTGAATTGAGACAGAAGATTGTGTAATGCAGAAAGAAAATCGTTTATGGAAAAACTGGCATCAATTTGTCCATTGTTATGATTAGAAAAAGCACAACCATTTGCTGGTTGAGGAATGTCGTAATCTTTAATAATGGCGTTGTGAGCCTCTTTATTATATCCTTGTACAGATTTGGGAGGTGAGCGTGGTTTAAGGAAGACAGTTTTTTTATAGCTACTTGAAACAGGCATTCTATTAGAAGAAGGGAAAGATGGAGTATCTGCAAAGTTTTTGGAAGGAGAAGACAAAAGTGTATCGGCATACGATTTAGTAACTGGGGGATACATTTTTGCCGCTTCAGCATAAGATACTGAACTTTGTGCCATGTATGTTTTAATTAATTTTTGTCTAGACATTTCTGGGCAAGATTTATTAGTAGCATAGTGAAAACCAGAGCAAAGGCAGCAAGATGCACTTTCTTGTTCTCTTTCACAACTGTCCGCAGTATGGCCTTGGCCACATTTATAACAACGAGGTTTGGACCTGCACTGAATTTTTGTGTGACCAAAACGACAGCAATTGAAACACTGTACAGTAGGGAAAATATATAAATCTACAGGTAATGCATTATAGCACATAAAAATTCTTTTAGGCAGAATCTGCCCATCAAAAGTAATAACTATTGATTGGGATGGTTTCCAAATGGTTGTACCATCAACAACAGTTTTAAAATTGAGGCGTCTGACTTTTAAAATTGGACCGCAACCAATTGGTACAGTTATATTATCAATAACTTCCTCTGGAGACCATTCCGCAGGAACACCACGTACTAAACCCATTCTAGTAACATTAAAAGTAGGTATAAAAGCTTTATAATTATATGTTTCAAGGCTATTATGTGTAATAAAAGAATTTGCGTCCAGGAAATTGGAAAAAGAAATAGATATTTTATTACGCCCGATTTTTTTGACGCTACCGTTAATAATATTTTGGAAAGCGTTGTGTTTTAGGAACTTGCCAAATGTAATAGGGTGCAATGACGTTCCATCATCTGGTGATACTAAAATTTTTTGTACATGAACAACGTATGGCGCGCTGTCAGTTTTATCATATGTTTTTCGACCAATCTGAGTGGGAATAACTGGAGGCGGAGCAGGAATATCTGGAATATCTTTATAAATTATTTCAGAGCTTTTAGGCTCCGATGGAGTTAGGGAGGGAGGTGTAGAGTCCAAGCAACCACAACCCAAAGACTCTGAACCTTGATTTTTTCGGATACGACGGCGTTTATTGCAATTCTTGCACACATGTATGCGGCTTCTTTTTAAATGGCGAGCCGACGACGACCCATCGGTATCCATGCCCGATTCATTTGAAATTATAGTTACAAAATTGCCTGCCGGGGGAACAAAGTCCCCCGGGTCAGGCGGGTCTTTCATTTTCCCGCTATGAAATATTAGTAAAAAAAACTTACCCTACTGAAGAAAATATACAGAACTATAATTAAAATAAATGTGAAAGAAGATAAAACACTAAAACTACTACTACTGATCCTATAATACAAGTTAATTAATTATTTTCAATTTAAGTAAAAAAGGACACGTCCTCAAAGTTAGGTTTCCCGCTCTTTTTTTCTTTAACAGAGTTCCAAAAAGGAGGTTATAATGTTCCGCTGCTAGTTTTTTTTTCTATGTATGTTCACCGATTTCTCCGTCATGTGGACAGTCTTTTTGTTTGAAATGGTATGCTCCCGAGGTGGTCCTATGGCCACCAAATCAGAATCTGATGAGGGGATCCCATGGAAATCGGTGGAAATCCTCAAATTTTATAGGCACACCTATTGCTATTTGGGTAGTATTTTTTATAGTAACTCGTGCATTTGCTCTCGGAAAGCACCATTTGATGAAGTGGAACTGATGAAGACCACAGATGTCCACCGGAACAACATAATAATAAGCAATTAACAGATTGCGATTCGATTAGGTACTTTAATATGGCGTCACAATGCATATGGTGAGCGGCAGTTCACCTGGTTCTTACCAGGAGAACTCCTTAACAATTAACGTCCCAGCATTGGGAAACGCAATATTTTGTAAAAGAGCGATGAGCAGTTGACATTAGGCTATTGCAACATATATACTTAAGTAAATAAAAAACGGACCCACTAAAAAGTGAAAAACTTTTTACAAAAAAAAACACTGACTTTTAAAAAAAACTACAAAGTGAAAAATGACTTTAATTTAATCGGTGAAAATCGGTGTAAAATAAGTCGGTGGCAAAAAACTAAAATACAGATCCAAAGACACCGACCTCCGAAACTTTAAACTTATTTTTCACTTTGTAGCGTTTTTTCTGAACTCTGCTGTTTTTTTTTTACTTTATTATGTCGCACAGAGTCGGTACCTAGTAAATAATTATTTGCACGATGATCGCTGGGATAGAGTAAAAATCATAACAATTTTTAAAGCAATTATTTTATTAATATGATGCATTTTAAAAATATTTCAAACTTTTGAAACTAGAGGCACAGAGTAAACGAACAGAGGGTAAGCTTCATACAACCGCGCTATGATAGGTACACTAGTACAAGCTAGGCGCGTGTGTCTGCGCTTCGCCTGAGCCAGCCGAGGCAACTGGCTAGGCTGAGCCGATATGAACCGGTTTTTCTTCGCACGGACGACGCTGCCAGTTGACGCACCCTCATGCGTTTAGTAGTGTAGGTACCTATCACAGCGCGGTTATATGAAGCTTACCCTCTGTTCGTTTACTCTGTGCTAGAAGTATGGACAGTAATCTTGCCACGTTACTTGTATAAACTGGCAGAAGATAATAGAGGGTTTAAAACAACAGCTGGAGAGCAAAGGTGACAGGACGGATACATACAGTTACCTATAACAGTTAACAATGCCCCAAAATTGCGTGAGGATCATCTGAGTTGGCAAAATGACAAGAATTACAATAAAATGGTTGCAGCGTAATGATGTTCTTTCACCGATTCCCAGACCATGTGTTAGCGTCTGCCCGATTCGGCTCTATGAGTTCACGTTATCGTGATTGTGCAGCATTACTTTACTATCTCTCTATATAGGTCACATATTACACATCTGGAATTAAGGTGGATGAGATAATTAAGCAACTCTTAAACGAAAAAATTTCGCGCACAAGACTGCATACTCAAGTGTGGCAAAACCTTTTTTTTCTTTCTTACATTTTTTCTGGGTTATTGTTGGGATCTTTGAGGTCTAAGCAAGCTAGGCACAACATCGAGTGTAATCTGGAAAACAATACTGTAAATGATATCATATTCGCTTATGCACTCAAACAGAACACTCAAACGCAGAGGGCATTCACAGTGGATGGGGATGAGTTAGGTAGAGCCTGAGGCCATTGGAAACGAAGAATTCAAAAGCACCACTGGCTCTGAATGGTTTGACTACATGGCTCAGAGGAAATTTGCATTGACCAAGGAGATGAGAGAATTTGTTATGAAAGTCAAGGGCTCTTTGGGTTTCACTCGAGAGGGTACAATCAGTAGATATATCCAGAATTATATTGTAGTGTGAGAATGAATAAACTGGTGTGCAAGCATTTCATTACTCTCCCTGCATTCCATACATATAAATTAACCAAAAATGTTGTAACAAACAAACAAAAATCAGTATTGTGACAAAAATTAGCACATTCATTAACACACTTATTGCTAATAGAGTATTTGACTGGTAATAGAAAATTATCTTTACAATAAAGAAAATCTGACTAATATTTTATATAGCATATGATAAAATTGTTTCTCAATAATATGTTTGTAATAATACGGGTGGTGGCGTTAGTTTGAACAAGTTATTATATACCAGCTGAAAATCATAACAATAATAGTTTCCCTTGAGATCTGAGCGTCAGGTGCTCCAAAATAAAAGCATTGCAACATTGTCAAAATTATTTCATACCTCACCAAAACCTTATGGAAAGATTTTTGGGATAATCTTCAACCCAAAAAAAAAATTGTCAGCTGCATGGAAATGAGGGGAATATGTCAGTTGCATAATATATGAACATGATTTTGCGATGGCACATCAGGGCTAAATTCAAAACAATCAATACGGTCATGGAACAATGACATTATGTTTGAACGAAGATAAAACTATATATATCATTTATTAAATAAGCTCCTGCCTGAGCCAAGAATCGAACCCGATCCGTTTTGTAAAAAAAAAACATCCTGTATTTTTTTTATACCGAGCGATAGTGTTGCTGATAAGGATCAAATAGGTACTGCAACGGAATAATTTGTGTATAATCAGAAGTGCCAGTTTTTAAATTTAAATTTTTATAAAAGGCTTTTTGTAATATATGTGTCACATTTATGTTCACAGTATTTGATTTACACCTGCTGTAACATCGGCTAGGGTAATAAAGAGGGTACTGTTTATGGAAGAAAAAAAATGGCTGTTTTTTTTTTAAAAGCTTGCTTTTCGAACAAAAAAAGTAGTTTTATTCTCCTCCAAAATTTAGGTTGGTGGTTCCTAATAAGGGGTCAAACCT
The DNA here is from genome assembly GCA_963921375.1 of Tiliacea citrago. Taxonomy (NCBI): domain Eukaryota; kingdom Metazoa; phylum Arthropoda; class Insecta; order Lepidoptera; family Noctuidae; genus Tiliacea; species Tiliacea citrago. The sequence continues at coordinate 12,129,245 of OY992793.1, read as the reverse complement.
TTGCTCTACCAGTTTCGGATTTCGCCTTGCTTGGAAGTCCCATTTCAAACACAAAAGGCATCAAGTTTGATTCCTGCCTCAGGTAGTAGCTTTTTCAATAAACAATAAATGCTGTTTTATTTACCTTTAAAATTAAGGCCATCTTGCTCTACTTTGCCTTTGGCCATGTTGCTCTACTACTTAGTTTCGTATTTAGCCCTAATATGCCATCGCAAAATCATGTTCGTTTACGCGACTGACATCTTTTATTCCCCTCACTTCCATGCAGCTGACTATTTGTATTTGGGATGAAGATCCCATATATCGTCCCATAAGGTTTTGGAGTGGTATGGAATTACTTTTATTTTTTGGTTTTTATCACATGCTGTTACTTTGGATTCCATCCCTTGGGTGCGACGACTGACTTTCATTCTGATGATTATTGAATAATTCATTCCTAGTATAATGTCTGAAAATACTGATCAACTGACTAAAATACTATCACTCTTAGAATGCTATATTATTGCTGAGTGGCATCAATAGATTTTATGTTAAAACTTAAATTTCACGAAAAAATCGCGGGTAGTAATTAGTGGATAATATGTAAGTAAGCTGCTCTCAAAATGGTGAAGGAACATATCGTGAGGAAACCGGCTTGTCCTAGAACCAAAAATTTAAGACATGTATCTACCGACCCGCTCTGGGCCCAAGTGGTAGATTGCAGCCCGCTCCCTCTAGAAGAGAGGAGGCCTGTTCCGTTCCCAGCAGTGGGAACATTATAGGCTGATTTTGATGTAAGTATTTTCAATTAAAACTGTGTAATCATTAGGGAAGTTGCACATCTGACGGAAGATGCGTCAGGCGTTACTTCGACGCACTAAGAGCCTGTTCACTCGATGTGCCGCACCGCAAAGATTTCGCCGCATTGGCGGCCGCAACGCATCTTGTGATCAGTCTCTAACACATCATCGGTTGAGTATGGGACCACCCTAATGATTCATCAACATCATTTCAGCCGAAAGAAGTCCACTGCTGGACATAGACCTCCCATAAAAGGAGGGGGGGGGGGGGGGGGGGGGGGTTGCCATAATCGCCACGCTTGGCAGGCGGGTTAGCGATCGCAGTATGGTGTTAAAATGCATAGAGAATGCTGCTGCCCATTCTCTAGTAAGTCCCTTAGTCGCCTTTTAAGACACGCACGGAAAGAAATAGGATAATAATAATGATTACATAGTTTTAATTGAAAATACTATCATATTATCCACTAATAACTGTCCGCTACTTCGTCTGCGTGAAATTTTTGTTTTTACATAATACATATCAATGACATGAATAAATTACTTATGACTGGTAAAGTTAGGTAAATGTTTTATTAACTACTTACATTCTGCCATTACACGAAGCATATTCTGTCAGATGTGAGACCACCCTTAATTGAGTTTAACCTATGAAAACTGCTCAAGCATTTTGCTGCAATAAATGTGAGCTGACCATTTTGATCCAGTGAAATACCCTATTCTCCTATAATAATAAAATAAATTGTTCTTAGAAATTCAATGAATACTCATTATAGTAAACTCAATATTTTACTCTTTTTAAACAGTTAGTAAACAATAAAAATCAGTATGAATAAATGGCTACCTAGAAATGCTGATAGGTTTATAACCATTTTCTTATTCACAAGCTATTCAGAAAGACAACCTGACAGGCCTTTTCAGTAGAACACTACACAGTATGTCGGTATTTTCATACAATAATGTAATATAAATTATTGAATGCATAATCCTGTAGATGTTAATGTTCATTACTTTGTAATTAACTAGATGCCTTGGCAGCCTGGCGCTTCTTCACGTCCCAATTGTAAACTCTTGCCATATTTACTTCAGTAGTTGTCCATTGATCTCTGTAATTATAAAAATAAAATCAAGTCATTAAGTACAAATTTTATAGAACCACGGTTTTATATTTTAGCAGAATAAAGCAGTGTTTAGTGTGTAAACCTAAAAAAATATTAGTTAATTACCTTAAGAAATCTAAATCATGCTCAACACACGCCAGATTCTTCGTGGCAGTAGCCATATTTGATGACAGGAGATTTTCAGCGTCATCTAATGTATATTCTAACATAACATTTGCCCCAAGCCACAAATACACTTTTTCTGTAGGTTGTATTTTTGCCTGAAAATTAATTAAATGCTTTAAATTATCATGTGGCACACAATATAAATAATGACCTGAACACCCTTGAGTATCTACTGCGGCTCACCTGCACCGGTTCCAATGGCTGGCTTAAAAACCAGCCTCAATTACTGATAAAGATTAACTACGACAACATGGCTCGCCCCTCCAAATTACTGTTTCAATGTGCGTAGTCACATCCCTATGAAAGAGTTTGTATGTAGTTGTAAGTACTCGTAATATCTCACTTATTACCAGATTTGTTGGTCAACTAATCATAACTAGCCAATCGCGCAAGACAATGCACATGTCGTTTTCATAGAGTACATCAGTGCAGTGCCATACTAATAATAATGAACGATTAATGACGCCACTAGTCGAGCAAAAAATCCGTGATTTGTTTTTGTTTGATGGCTGTCTCATTACGCATGCATGCATACAAATAGGTACTTCAAATGTTTTGAATTTTGGAGGGGTGGCCGTTATTATCATAGTTAATCTCTACATTTTGTAACAGATAACAGAGCACATGCGCAACAATACAATTTTCTTAAATTTATTTATATTTATTTTTATATTTCTATTTACAGCACCCTTATTGCGTAACACACTATCTATCACAATCTGAATGATTCTAAAGCATATTGCTAATCCATTGCTTCATATAATCGATAAATTTGTCTACTCAACAACATAAATAATGCAATGAATGTTGTTGAACTGTCAAAATGAAACCCATTTCCACTGATTGATAGTGTTACGCAATTACCCCGCAGGTCAGTATCAGATTTTATCTTGATCAAAATATGATTTGCAACTGTAGCAGATATGTATTTACAGAATTATAATAATTATACTTGTCAAAAAATAATAGGCCCATTTTGACATATAACTTGAATCGTATGGTTACTTAACTAGTCACGTACAGTAACCATATGACTCGGTACTCGATACTCATGATAAATCGATTCAAGATAAATGTCAAAACGGGCTTATTATTTTTTGACAACTTTAGAATCATTAATACATCTCTCTAGATTTGTTCCATTGAATGACTTTTCATAAAATCATGACATTGGGGAACAAAGCAAACTTAGAGAGATGTATTAATGATTCATTATTATAATTCTGTAATACCATATCTGTTATAGTCACGAATCACTGTGTAATTAAATACTTACATTGTTACCAATTTTGGTTAAATGCACTGAATTTGAAATAATCAGCATTATTGATTACCTTAACAAAAACTTGATCACTAAGAAGAAACTTTGTTTCCATTTCCTCCTTTTGAGTTTTCAGCTTTTCAATCATTTCTAAGGACCGTCCTAGATCAGGTATCTGTTGCCGAAGTCGCCTGCGTTTTGTTGCTAGTGACAATTCCATGTGTTTATATTTAGCATGTTGTTCATCTAGGCTTCTCAAGACTTTGTCCACTCCTCCAGTGTTTTCAGGCTTGCTCATAAATTCATCTACATTATCCTAAAGTTAAAAGATCATGTTGGTAAAATTTATAGAATAAAAACCCACATAAATTTCATGAAACAATCTGTAATTACGGATTAGACGCGTTATAGCTATCTTCTGACATACACCCACTATTACTACACATCTGGTCCTTAGAAGATGTGAATCAACAGTTAAAATGAGAATAATTTAGGTTACTGCTCGGGTTATTGATAAAATCCAGTAAAATAATAAAAATAATAGGAGTTTTTCCAGAGAATATCTATCAGTAGGTACAGTAGTTAAAACTTAGGTTATAATTAAGTTCCGTCGGTGATTGCATAAAACAAAGCATAGAAATGTTTTTGTTTATGTAATACAAGAGTTAATAATTAGATAAACTTACGACGAATACGGCCTCCGGTATTCCAGAATATGATTTCGGATTGGAGGTGTCCAATTTATCACCTTCCATTTCTTTACTGTGTTCAGTGGATTTCAATCTGGGGTTAAAAATGTGAATAAAACAATTATTTTTAGAATTGTTTTTGAGTTACCAATAACAAGTAATGTTAGAACGTACAATAATATATAAAATTCCCTTGATATTTCACATACGGCACCACCTGACAACAATAAAGAATGATGGATGAAATTGAATGCAAAACCATAGACAAAAGACAATGATGATCAATGCAATGGACAACGACAATAAAATTGAATATTGTATTTTTGTTGCCATAAATTCTTCTTAAATTGGATGGATTTCACCGGAGAGTCGAGGGGTACATCCCTCGACTTTCCGGCGGAATCCATCCAATTACACAAACAACTACAAAGCAACACACTGAACCTCTACCTAAGCACCTTTGAGTATTCACTTTTGTATTGACTAAAAGCACTGAAGGCATGGCAGCGACAATCCAAACGTCTAAGAGCAAGGTTACACGCTCAGTTTGGCGTCATTCTGGTCCATCAGTCTGGATTGACTTGACAGAAGCCAGAATGATGGATAATTTTCACGGTAAGAGCAAGGTTACACGCTCAGTTTGGCGTCATTCTGGTCCATCAGTCTGGTCAGAATGATCGTGTAACTCACGGATTGACAGACTGATGGTCCAGAATAATGAAAATTATTACCGTGAAAATCATCCATCATTCTGGCGTCAGTCAAGTCAATCCAGACTGATGGACCAGAATGACGCCAAACTGAGCGTGTAACCTTGCTCTTATGCTAGTTACAGACGCAGCGACTCGCTGGTGATTGCAAAATAACACGTCCACAGAGATATTGACAGCAGAATTGTCGCTAGCAATTACAAATTCTTCTTCTTAACGTATCAATGGCAAATAAGTTTGCTGTGAAATTCAATTATGTATAACTAAAAATTAACACAGGTGAAAAAAGTGCACAGGTGATGCGACGCAAAATGAAAGGTGGGTTATTGTCTGTGGACGCAAACGCAACATATTTTAAACACTTGAGGTCTGAGTCTTCCAACCTATTCTTCTACATCTGTAGAGATTCTCTTTGTTACAACCGACTAATAGACTACGAACCCATCGTAGTCTATTTAGGAATTTCCTAGACGACCACGGTAACGCGTGCCCAGGTGAAAAGGCTCTCAGATGGCTCGATTAAGCTGTCAAGGGTTTTAACCTTCAGGACTATATAGTTCCTAAGAATAACTATTAATATTTAACTGTTTATTAAATTATACAGGGTGTAAGGGACAGCCCTCCGCAGACTGATGTGGTGAATTCAGTATATCGCACTAATATGACCGGTACATTAAATTATTTTAGGAACGTTAAGGGAATCCAATGAACCTGATTTGTTTTATTACATAGCACGCAATGTATCGCTACCGTGGCCAAACGCACGCAGCGAACTTTCGGACGCCCTCCGGCCAGCCACCTCGGACGGCCGCGCTCGCGCCACGTAACTTATTATTAGAGAATTTCAACATCCATTGCTTTTTTTAAGCTGTGTTATTTTCATTATTGGAGTACTGCGTACAGAGAATGTTATTTTACATTGAAATATAGGAATAGTAACTGAAAAAAAGATAAAAAAAATGAAAATTTTCCTGAGAAAATTTTCAGTGGAATATGATTCAAAATAAGGAGCTGAATGCACCTTGTAAAGTTGAGGGCTGTGCGTTACACCCTGTATGTATTAGACATAAAATAAATAAAAATCTTAAGAAAAATACATAACAATTAGTAGTTTTTTTTTGGAATTCTAGGGGAAAAATGTTTCCCAATGGACTCTAAATGTAATACAAATTATAGATAGGCTTATTACGTCATGTCCTTAACCATAAAATTATACTTAAAAAATATTAACAAGATTATTTACTAAATAAGATATTCTGCGAAACAATTTCTTTGGTTGTGAAGCAAAGATGAACATTGCACATGGTACTTAATATATTATGCGTCCTGTTTTCAATACGGTGCGGGCGTTGCTGCTCTTCTTCATCTAATTGAGACTCATCTTCTCCATCACTAAGTATCTGCCATGAGTAACTGCGATAACCCATCAGCTCATATACAGGGTGGATTATTGAGATGGGGTAGAAAGGGCAGCTACCTTATCCGTTGTAGCTACACGAAAACGGTCTTAAGAGACTGTCCTTAACTTTTTCAGAAATTTTGATCTGCATTCACAGATTTTGAAAAAAACGTACAGTCAGCAAGAAAACGGGAAATTTTCACAAAAACTTTTTTTTATGCCAATCGATCCTCTTTCATATAAGGATCAAAAACCGCTACTGGACTAACTGAGGTTTGATTACTAGAAAAGTCATAAATCGCAAAAAACTTTTCCCATACATTTCGTAGGAATTGAGACTCGAACTTAATTTTTTTTAGCATCGATAAACTGGCCGGTATAAAAACACTGATCACTAAACAAATAAAAAACATTAACTTCTACTTTGGGTATTATTTCACCTTAAAATAAAAAACTTGAAACTTTACATTTGGACTCTCCTAGAAATTTTACTTTTGTGCTAAGATACAAGCTGTTCAAAATGGTAGCCCTTTTGATGAAGGCATAGGTTTATTCTCTTTACTGCAGAGCGGGTAGCAGCTGATAATGTGCTAAGATTAATTCCATAGATAATCGTGGGAAGTAAATCTTTGAGTTCCGTAACACTGTCATATTTCTTTTTATAAAGTTATTTTTTTAAATAGCGCCACATAAAAAAATCAAGAGGCGTGAGATCATGACTGCGAGGTGGTCACGGTATGAGTATGGGTACGAGCATGGCGGCTGTTGCGCTGAGTTTCAGAAATTACAAGCAACCAAGCAACAAATTATCTAGATTCTCTTTTCAAAGCAAATTTTATTTTATTATGATTTTTTTTTTTTGTTTATTTTTGGCCAGTCTTCATTGTAGCGGTCCATCTATCCATCTTAAAAAATTAAGTTGTAGTCTCATTTTCTACGAAATGTATAGGATAAGTTTTTTGCGATTTATGACTTTTATAGTACTCAAACCTCAGTTGGTCCGATAGAAGTTTTTGATCCTTATATGTAAGTAAAAAAAAAGTTTTTGTGAAAATTGCCCATTTTCCTGCTGACTGTACATTTTTTTCAAAATCTGTGAATGCAGATCAAAATTTCTCAAAAAGTTAAGGACAGTCTCTTGAGACTGTTTTCGTGTAGCTACAACGGTTAAGGTAGCTGCCCTTACTGCCCCATCTCAAAAATCTACCCTGTATATGGAATTATCTGCACCCTCTTCTATTTCTGTGAATAAAACCATATTAGTTAATTAGTAAACAAATAATAATAATAAATAAATATTCTGGCAACTCACACCAATTATATAGTTCCAAACTAAGCAGGACTTGTACTATGGATACTAAATAACAAATCAATCAATCAATCAACTCAGCCTATAGCAGTCCACTGCTGGACATAGGCCTATCCTAGGCTGCGCCACAACACCCTGTCCTCCGCTTTCCACATCCATTCTGTCCCAGCCACCTTTTTAAGGTCGTCGGTCCATCTAGCTGGGGGGCGTCCCACACTACGCTTGCCGATACGCGGTCTCCACTCCAGGACTCATCTGCTCCACCGGCCATCGGTCCTTCGACCAACATGGCCAGCCCACTGCCACTTCTGCTTGCTTACTCTGCAGGTTAAGTCGGTAACTCCGGTTCTCTTCCGGATAACTTCATTCCTGATCTTATCCTTCAAAGAAACTCCGAGCATAGCCCGCTCCATAGCACGCTGAGTGACCTTAAATTTGTGGACCAGCCCGACTGTTAGTGTCCACGTTTCGGCACCGTATGTCATAACGGGCAGGACGCATTGGTTGAAGACCCTAGTCTTCAAACACTGCGGGATTGACGACGAGAAGACTTGACGAAGTTTTCCAAACGCTGCCCAACCCAACTGAATCCTTCTGTCGGCTTCCTTCTCAAAGTTGTGCCTACCAAGCTGGAAAACTTGCCCTAGGTAGACATACTCCTTCACAACTTCGAGAAGCGACCCTTCGATGTGGATTGGACTCGGCAAGACTTTCGTGTTGTCCAAATTCATGCCGAGGCCAACCCGCCGAGAGGCTCCATTGAGGCTGTGCAGCATCTGGTCTAACTGTTCCAGCGTCTCTGCCATTATGACGATGTCATCGGCAAAACGAAGGTGTGAGATGTACTCGCCGTTTACGTTGATACCCGTCCAGTCCAGTCCAGCGTCTTAAAGACGTCCTCCAACGCATTGGTGAACAGTTTCGGGGATATCACATCCCCCTGTCTCACCCCCCTGAGTAGTTGGATTGGGCTGGTTTCCTTATCCTGGACCTGGACAGTAATCGTTGCAGCATCATACAAACACCTCAACGCTTCGATGTAGCGCCAGCCAATTCGACATCGTTGCAGAGAGGCCAGAACTGCCCTTTCGATGGAGTCAAAGGCTTTCTCGTAGTCCACAAATGCCATACACAGCGGCTGATTGTACTCTTCGGTCTTCTGCACAATCTGCCGAACAGTATGGATGTGGTCTACAGTACTGAAGCCTTTTCAAAAACCGGCTTGTTCTGGTGGCTGGAACTCGTCAAGTCTCCTAGCGAGACGGTTCGTGACGACCCTCGAGAACAGCTTGTATACGTGGCTCAGAAGTGAGATGGGTCTTCAGCAAGGTTTTGCCGCCTTTTTTGAAGAACAGAACCACAGCACCTCTGCTCCACGCTTCGGCCGTTGTACCCTTGGATGACGGAGTTGAAGAGACTCGCTAGCTCTCTCAGGACTGGAGCCCCGCCCACTTTAAGGAGCTCTGTCGTTATTCCGTCATCACCAGGTGCCTTGTTGTTCTTTAGCTGCTCGAGAGCCGCCCTAATCTCGTAGTGGTCGACATCCGGGATGTCCTCCGTGTAGTGGCGCGTTAATCCGGCTCGATGGTCATCTTCACTATGCGCCGCATGTTTTGCCGTCCGCGTTGAGTATAAGTGTCCGTAAAAATCCTCGACTTCCTCGAGTATCTCGGACTTCGAAGTCACGATTCTACTATTCGCAGTTTTTAGTTTCGTCAGATGGGACCTCCCTAAATGCTGAGCGAACACTTTCGACCCTCGGTTTTGCTCAATCGCGACCTTAATTAATGTCACGGGTGTTGGAGCACCGAAGGTCGCGTCGCGTCAGCTCTCTAATTTTTAGGTTTAAGGCCCTCTTATCTGACGAAGACGGCTGCGTGGATGGCAACTCTCGTCTTTCCCTCATAAGTCCGAGAATCTCCGAGGAAAGTTTGGACACTTTACTTTTCCGCTGCGCCGGGAAAAGTCTGCGAGACACGTCGCGTAGTGTTTTGAAATAACAAATAAACATTCATAAATTATTTTTTTAAATCATTAAATAAAAAACCATGACTCGGGAACAAATGCTCATACTAATCGCATAAATATCTGCTCCTACCAGGATTGGAACGTGGACCTCTGGCTCAACAGGCTGAGTCACTACCGTTACACCAATCGACCGTCTTATTAATTAATTACGATAAAAACAAAATACTAATAGGTTCTTGGCGGGAAAGTGAAGCGTCATGTTAACACCAACAGTTTTATTTTCTAAAATTTGTGTTTAGCCGAATATTCATGTGTAATAGTGGTGGATTATTAACCATTAAGTATTCGTTAACCTGCATTAGTGTAGGCAAATTAAACAAAACAGTTCAGCATCACTTTAAGTTCTCTCAAGAAGTCCGCGCGAGGTTTCAGTAAAGTCCTGCGAAAATCCGAAAATCTGTGTGTAGACAACACACAGATTTTCGGACAGTCTGTATACCATTTAAACTGACACACCGAATGACGTGTTTTGTAAACAGATTTGCACTTGACTTGACAGTCTGACAGTGACAGATCGTGCCGTGTCAGCCTTTGAGTAGACCTGGGACTTTCCATGTTTTCACCATTAGATTTTAATGATTTGTGAAAATTAATTACAGAATTTAGTTTGTAAGATTCTTTGCTATCATGGCACCGTCAACGGACTGGGATGAGATAAAAAGATTGGCAGCTGATTTTCAAAAAGCTCAGCTAAGTTCAACATCCCTGAGGTAGGAAATTCTTTTAATTGGATTAAAATTGTCTTACGATGACACAAACGATTAATTCTTAATTTGTAATTAATTCCATATTAATTTCTACTTTCTCCTGTTGTCATCAAAAGGATTAGCCAGCTCTGATTTACCAAATTCGCCATTATTAATCAAGGCGCCTGCTCCATATGCTTGTTAACTTGTTTAATATAGAAACTTATTTGAACATATAAATATGTGATCCTACCCATAATCACTTGAACTTTATGTAAATAGTTTGTAGGTTTTGGATTATATTTGTAGGTTTTTTTTTCAATGTTTTCAGATTATCAGAAAGAAACTGTATAGAGATTGTCACAAAACTAATTGAATTAAAGTTAATTGATGTCATTTTTACCACTGATGGAAAAGAGTATCTCACTCCTCAGCAACTTGTTAAAGAAATAAAAGATGAACTGTATGTTCATGGTGGGCGCATTAATACAGTTGATGTTGCGAAAGAGCTTAATGTTGATCTCAGCCAGATCAACAACAGTGTCTCTGAAATTATTAAAGGGAAGGAGGTGCAGCTGGTTTCAGGTTATCTGATAGCCCATTATTATCTTGAAAAAGTTGCAAGGGAAGTCAATGAAAAACTACAACTGCAAGGCCAAATATCAGTAGGGGAGTTAACTTTACAGTATGACTTGCCAGCAGAATTACTGCAACATAGTGTCTTGGAGAAATATTTGGGGAAAATAATTTTTGGAAAACAAGATCCCTCTGAACCTAGAACCTTCTATACTGAAGAATACATAACTAGAACTAAGGCTAAGATTCACGGGGCTTTGATGGGTTTGCTGAAGCCAACACCAGTGGCAGTTATAGTGAATCATTGTAACTTGTCTGACCGTCTGTTCTCATCCTTGTTTGATCAATTGAATGCCCCAGGAGTGCTGACTGGGCGCCAAGCTGGTGCATTGTATGTGCCATCATGCTACACAAAATCTCAAAATGATTGGGTAATGAGCTTTTATAAGCAGAACAACTATTTAGAATATGATGCTCTATCTCGCTTAGGGATATCTGACCCTAAAGGTTATGTCAAACGCATACTAACTAATGAAGATTTAACTTTTCTTAGTAGTTGTGTAATTGGTGCACATATCAAGGAGCAATTAGAAACAGCTCTAGAAGAATGCATAGCATCTAAAAGTTATTTAGATGTTGTTTCTTTGTTGCCATCAGTTTTAACAGACACAGACATAGAGAATGTTCTTGAAGCTCTCTTAAAGAAGTCAAAGTCTACAATATTATTTGACAATACAGGTAAACATATAGCTTTCTTTACAAATTTTTATGCATAAGAAATAAACTAGGTTGTATTAATAATAATTCCTCCTTTAGTTTTCAGCCATCACTTCATTGAAAATTTAAAGCAAGCTTGCATGCCAATGACAAAACAAAAAGCTGAAGGAGTAGTAAAGTCAGGTAAATTCCAGCAGTTCCATTTAGAGAAACAAATCAATAAAGCTGCTGAATTTGCTCATGCAAGCCATGTAGACCATAAAGCAGAAAGACGTGAGGAGCGCAGAAGAAAAGCCGCATCTGGAAAAGGAGGCGGTGGTACTCAAGGAAGAGAAACTAAAACAAAGGCAGTAAAAAAACATGCTAGGGGAAAACAAACTACTCATGATTCAGACTCTGATGAAGGGCCCATTGTAACTAAGAAAACACAAACACAACTAGTGATTGTGAGCATTGAGGATGTTGAAAATATCATTAAAGAAACTTTAGAGAATGAAGGCTTAGAAGACTTGCTAACTCGAATAGCAGAACACCTTCAGGGGTAATTAAAATCTTACATTCATTCTATGTTTTTATGTTATGATGTCATTCAATTCTACAAAGCGATTAAAAATTATTAACCAATCTCTGTAATGTATAATAATGATAAATAATATCTTAAACTTTGGACTATAATAATAACAATATATCACATGCTGATTTCGGCTATGCAACAGTATTTGTTATTTTTACTGAGTATAATACAGAAACAAGTAGCAATACATACTACATATCCGAAACCGCATTTTCCCTAGTAGTAAGGAAAAATCACCGGGAGAAACCCCAAGTACTTAGTAAAACTTTTTTTCAAAAACATTATAATATGCTCCATATTTCAAATTAGCAAGAGATCTAGTGGATCATTTAATATGTCAGGTGAATTCCATCTAGAAATATTGTGTACACATTTTGATAATTAGTTCCCCATTTTCACTTATTTCTCTTTCCTAAGATCACTACACAAATCAAGTTTTATTTTTCAGTGGCCTTAACCAAACTGCGATGACAATAGCAAAAGAAACTGCCGAAAAACTGCTTCAAGATGCTAGTCAAAACAGAAAACAAACACACACTTCTGCCCAAGACAAAATCAACATTTTGATTAATGACTTAAAACTTTATGAAAAAGGTCTTAAGTCTTTGCCCTCTGATGTGCAACCCCAGTTTATAAAATACTTATTGAAATCGCTAGGAGGTGATATACTATCAGAATTCTGCAAGTATGCAGCAAACCAATGTAATATATCTGTGCAAGGTGATATTTTAACAGTTGAACAAAGGAACAAAATAATCAATGACTTATCAGACGAATTTATGAAGCCATTGGTATCATTGAATGGAACATTGTCTGATCAAAACATGGAATCATTCTTCCAAGCAGTTGATGAGTGCCTATCAGAGTTTGGAATGATTTTGAAAAAAGTTGATAAGAAGAAAGACAAGTAAGTACCTATAATAATGTATTTTTTTAAGGATAGACAAAAAAAACTATAAATTGATTTCAAAAAGATGAAAATAATGTTATGGTTGAAATCACGAAGTAAAGAGCAAACGCAAAAACAAAAGTCACAATCCAAATCACTTACTTCCTAAACGATTTAGGAAGTCTGTGAATGGTTAGATTTGTCTTTTTTAACTTAGTGAAGATTAGCTTTTGCTTTGGAGGCCGGAAATTAACCCACGAAAATGTATTACTGGGATAAAAAGTATCATAAACCTAGGTCAAGGTCTACCTATGTGCCAAATTACATTGAAAGTCGCTCAACTGATAATGCCTGAAAAGGTAAGAGACAGAAAGACAAGAGTTACTTTCGCATTTATAATATTAGTATGGATGGATAGTGGCAAACAGCCAATGTTATTATTAAGTATTTTAATATTTTCAGACTCCTTATTCAGAATCACAGAGAAAAGTTAATATCTGAACTAGAAAACTGTGAAGATCCAGCTCTGAGTCTACATATGGCGGTGTTGGCGATTTTCACAATCGTAACTCAAAACATGCTGCATGCATCTGGTCGACAAGTACCAATTATTATATCATATTTAAAAACTCAACTTAAAGAAGAGGACTATGAGCGACTGCAGCTTTGGCATGGTAGGTTGTTGGAATCCATAATCTTGAACTATGTATTTGAAGAACGTAGTATAATTATGTAACTATAATTTTGATTGCATAACTGCCTCTGGAAAGGTGCCGTTCATCATGGAACCAATTAATCTGATGCTGAAGCTTTTTTTTTTTTTCAGAATTAGTGTCTAAATATTTGACGTCCTCTGAGGAAGACAAAAGCGAAGTTGAAGGGAAACTCATCCAAGAGCTACCATTATTGAAAAATATGGTTCAAGAGATTAAAAAATACAAGTAAAACTGTAATAATAATTTCACTACCTTAAATGTATGTAACGTAAAGGGTTTGGTATATCCTAATTATATTGTTATCTATTAATTAAAAGTATATTTTATTGTCCACTCTAAAGCATATGCATATGCAAGCTTTTTCTGAGATATACTGAGTGCACTGTAAATGGCAAGAAGCACAAAAACAGACACTCCTGAAATAGGCGCGCAGTGGCTAGTTCATCAATCATAAAGAGGGAACAGGGCGTGCGATTCTCCATAGAAATGTATTCCCCTTTTTTCTTCCTGAATAATACCTCTAGAGCAATAATTTTTTTTTATAATATCAAGGTCTGCTGTAAACACGTCCCTGTCATTTTCTTTTTTTCAGCAACAAATTAGTAAAGAAAATATGACCTTCTAAATATTACAAAAAATGCCCTATTTTTACACGACTGCCCAAAAAAAGGATTGTTATGTTTTTTACCGCCGTGGTTAGAGGACTACCAGACAAATTAGAAAAGTTATTAACATAAAAATAATTTTAGGAGCCTAAACATACTCTTTTTTAAAATGTTAATCTAAAAACCGGCTAAGTGCGAGTCGGACTAGCGCACGAAGGGTTCCGTACCATTATCTATAAAAACAGCAAAAAAAATCACGTTTGTTGTATGGAAGCCCCCCTTAAATATTTGTTTGTTATTTTTATTTAATTGTTTATTTTTAAAGTGAATATATAACTAAATATTCTGTGAACATTTCAAGCGTCTACCAGTTACCGTTATCAATATCGAGCAAAAACGAGCAAAAAAATCACGTTTGTTGTATGGGAGCCCCCTTAAATATTTATTTTATGCTGTTTTTTAGTATTTGTTGTTATAGCGGCAACAGAAATACATCATCTGTGAAAATTTCAACTGTCTAACTATCACGGTTCATGAGATACAGCCTGGTGACAGACGGACAGACAGACAGATAGACGGCGAAGCCTTAGTAATAGGGTTCCCGTTTTACCCTTTGGGTACGGAACCCTAAAAATAATTGAATCAGCTCAGTTTTAGAGGAGAAAAAAAAGGATTAAGAAACGTCGATCTCGTCAAAATATTTGTGATAATCTCGGTCTGAGCTGCAGCTCTCCGTCACACACTACCGTGGCAGACTTGATAGGTAAGGGGTCAAACTTACACGTATATAACTAGAAATGTGGCAATTGTCGATTTTTTTTTATCGAGACTAGTGATGTCCATCGATGTCGATGTTTATCCTTGACTGTTTTTAATTATTAAATCGTGAGATTGTAAGGCGCATTTCCTACTTTTGTTGTAGGTATTTGTTTGATCTTATATCTTGTAATGACTTGTTTTCAAATAATAAAAAAAACAAACCATTTTTTTTTAATATCTTTATAAATACGAGTATTTATGGAAGTGACAGCGGTGATGGTTGTGGGTATTTTATTAAAACTAAGAAATTATAACAATTAATAATAGGAAAATAGTTTATATTTTTTTATTCTGCCGTCATTTCAGTCCTTTTCCTGACAGGCAAATTGCGTGGTATGCGGCCGTCGATTATTTCAGGTAGAAGGCATTCTTGGAAAAAAGAATCTAGTTTTGGTTCGATATTTTGATTACATTTCTCTAAGTTAGATTTGTTCCATAACTGCCAGGGTTGCGAGTTTGTCCGAAAGGGATATCGTGGCCCTGGCACACAGGCAACGGAAGGAACACGGGTGGATTTTAGTCATTAAAAGTCTGACACGCCCTCCCGCTCCACGCAGAGCGGGAGAAGTTACTTGATAATTTCGCACCCAAAAAAAAAATTGTTTCATTAGAACTTTTGCAAGAGATTTGTTCTTAAGGAACAAATCAGATTATAATTCTGTAAATATATATCCGTTAGGCCCCTGCTTCAAATCTTGCGGGCAGCGGGGCGGCGGCAGCGGCGGTGCGGTAGCGGCAGGATCTAATGCGTAAAATCAATCGGCGCAGGGGCGGGCAACGAGCGGTGCACTCAAATTAAGTGGTGCAGCGGTGACCGCCCGCGCATCTGCATTGCAGGGTTGTGCAATTTATTTTTGTGACGTGTCGAATCTGAAAAAGATGTCGCCGTTGTTCAGATATTCGTTCGCGAATAAAAACAAATATCTCGACGACACAACCACGTACACAACACTACGCCGCTATAGTGCCGCTCGAACTGCCCACTGGTTTCGATAACGGGTCTGCGTTGCCCGCCCCGCTCCCGCGCCGCCGCCGCCGCCGCCCCTCTGCCCGCAGAATTCGAGGCAGACGCCTTATAGTCGCGAATCATTTTTGATCAAGATAAGACCTGGCACTGACCAGCAAATTGCAACGTACGAACATTTGAATTTCATGGGCTACAGCTGAGGATTCACTTACGGCGAAAGCGTCAGGGTAAGTACTTATTATTATTATTAATAGGGTAGGAGGCTACCCTATTAATAATAATAATAAGTACTTTATTTCTCCTCACAATGAGAAGCATAATCTAGGTTTCACTTATTATTTGTTCTATTGAATGACAATTTCATGAAATCATGACATTTGAGGCCAATTCTAACCTATGGAGTTGTATTGTTGATTCTAATGATTTTAATCATAAAATCATATTTGTTACGGTCGCGAACCATGTTTCGAAACTTTTTTGATTTCGCGCGCTACCTTAGCGCATCCCCCTAAAATGATGAATTCTATGCGCCTATTCTCCCTGGCAAATTGGTTAATTACATTGTCGATAGGACAATCAATGTCAAGTTGAGTGTTCAACAGAGGATCCTCGTTCAGTGTCGACCTCAGCCGTGTTGCGGGTTTGTCCGAAAGGGATACCGTGGCCTTGGCACACAGGCAACTGAAGTGAACATGGGTGGGTTTTAGTCAGTAAAAGTCTGACACGCCCTCCCGCTCCGCCCTGACCGGGACAAGTTATTAATTGATAATTTCCCAAGCAAAAACAAAAAAAAGTCCTTTATTCCAAAATGTTGAAAAACTTCTTTTCATTTCTCATACTCGGAAAGTAGCAAGTAGCAATGATGAACTTTTCACACAATATATTTTCTAAAGCCTGAATAAAGATCGCCCCGGTGAGGATCCTTCACTAGTGTTTTTTTTGCGGTAAATACCAAGTATTTTCTGGGCTAATAAGAGTAACTTAGTAAAATAAAATAGATTTAGAAAATATATATTATAAATATTTTACGAAATATTAGAAAAAGACTGACTTTCGGGACCTTTAACAGTCGATTTTTTTACGATATCGTAGTGGTCTTTTCAGACAGTATTTCGAATGCCTGCATTAAGATAATTCCGGTGATAAATCAGCACTAGATTTTATATTTCACAGATTTGCCTATAATTCAACTCATTTTCCTGGGCTATTTTATGCCTAACTATAATTGTTTTGGCGATCGCGTTCGTTGGAGATAATGTTATTTCGGACTCACGTTATTCGGGATTGTGTTCATTCGGAATAGCGTGATACGGGATGGCGTGATTCGAATGGAGTCATATAATTTGGCGGAATACTAACTCTGTACCGAAATTCAAAATCTGGGTTTTATAAAGACTAATATTTGATTTGCTTAATATTTGTGTACATAAATGGTTAAATAAATAAAAATGAGTTTAAGCGATTCTGAAAATTTGACCCCAGATTCGGTTAAAGACGAGGCAAATACAGTAATCGCTAATCTTTTGCCAGAAATTCCAAAGGAAAAATACATAAATACTTTTAATGATTTTATGAAGTGGCGAGAAAACAAGAAAATATAATATTTTAGAAAAACTAACGATTTTTTACTTTCTTTATGTTTGAAATTAAAAGTAGCTACATAGTTTAGCACGGGTGGAAGTCACCAATTGATTCCTTTCGACCCTTTTATGACAATCTAATATTCTACTGTAGCAATAGATACAGGTAGACAAGCAAATATTTTTTACAGCATGTGCAAAGTAAGATAGTCGCATCTGGGACAAACAGACAACGCTTGGAGAACAGAATCAAGATCATTAAGGAACAAACACTTACATTTTTTATAATTTGCAGGTCAGTAACAGGTTATATGCTCGTTTGCTTGTGTTGAAGAATCTCTCAAATTAGTCTGTTAATCACAAAGGGTGATTCTTCCAAGAACGATATTTCAGAGCACTGATTCAATTTATGTGCCAGATCATTACCGTCATGTTTTAGTAGTTGTGAGGGTAAAAGTATGTTGCAGCAAGCAGCGCAACTCTGAACGCACCGCTAAATTTTAAATGACGGTTGACTGTCTGACATTGTCAAGATATGTCCAAAAGTCAAACAAACAAATGTCACAACATGATCAGCCGATCAGTCAACGAACGCCTGTTGTTGAGGTTGTGGGTTGTTAAAAATTAAAATTTTATGATTATGTTAAAAGATAAAAATCATTAATTAAAATAACTGAGAGGCAATAAAGTATAAATAATTGTTTTCGTTATTTTACGAGAGTTACAATAGTGTTATAGTGCTAGCTTTTTACACAGGATATTATACATAGAATAGCACCATGTGCTTGTGAAGCAGAATCATTTATTTACAAGTCTGTCAATTTATATAACTGCAAGATGGATTCAGAGCCAAAAGAAAGTTCAGATTTGCTTAGACCTCGGAATAAAATCGAGGTAAATGGAAATTTAAATAATGAAGAGCATAAAGGCCCTCCGGATGGCGGAGTTCGAGCATACTCCGTCATGGTTGCATCGTTCCTCACAAATGGCCTTTTCTTCGGCGTAATAAATTCATACAGTGTGATATACACGGTCCTTGAAAAGCATCTAAAAAGTGAAGGAGTCTCTAACTCGGAAAGTCGTGCTGGTAAGTGTGTCGTACTTGTATTGAAATGCATTACCTACCCAACCAACTTATTTATTTCGTCATTTGAAAACTGCGTATCGAATTCTATAGAGCACTTGTGTAGCTTATAACTAGAGGTCGGATATTCGGATGCATATTTACCTAAAGTACCTACGTCTTTTTCCCGGCTAAGGATACAAAGTATGGAAACGGCTTCTAAAAATATATTTTTATTCCGGGATCGCGGATTTCAGGTAGGTATACAATTTTGTATTCCTAAGTATAGCAAATATTTCTTATCTATTTAGAACTAGGCAAGAATTTTGTGGAAAAAATAACACGTTTAAAAAACACTAAGTATTAATATTTCTTCAAAACCTCTTATTCTGAAATGAAATATATTTATTCGGGGATATACAGTACAAGAGAGTAGTTCTTAAAAACTTGTCAGTCCTGGAAACCGACACTTTTTCGGCTTTTTAAGCGCACTCCATACTAGTCAACTCTCAAACTTTAGGTGAATATGCATCCGAATATCCGATCTCTACTTATAACCACACAATCATTGAAATATGTGCACATGCACAATCATTATGTACATACACTTAATCGATTTGCATTGGTTTTTTTGCTTGAGGAAAATTTTGTGAGACTTTTCTTGTTATCTAATTATTTTGTAGAAATTGGAGCAACACAACCACAATATCAAAGGCCTCTTTCAGACTAGAACAATAAATTGCTGTTTAAAAAAAAATCTGCTTATTACATATCATACATATTCCCCCAGAGGTTGTCACTGTCAGAGATGTGTAATACACCCACAAAAATGGAAAGTAATGGATTGGGTAAATTAAATTAATTCAAAATATTGCATACACACATTTTGAGCTTAAAAACATCAACCAGAACTAGTTTAATTAAAAATTTATACATATTTCATGACACTTTTTAAAAATGTGACTGAAAAAAAAGCTTAAAATATAATTGTCCATAGGTATATTAACACTGGTTTGCAACAAGTACCTACCTACTTACTATTATTAGACATGCCCTTTGATACCTGTCAATGAAAATCAGAACGTATAAAGACATGAACATCTGCATGTCCAACATTATCATATCAGACTAATTATGTTTGTTGCTGAGGACTTGAAGGGTTATCAAGTTATCATTTATTGATTTATTACTAAATTGAATGCACTATAGAACAGTATGTATGAAATACAAAGTAGTCTTTGTTACAATGTATGTTAAACTTGTTCTTGAATAATGAAATGATTATTTTTGAAATTAATGAACTTGTTAAGACAGACATGAGAGAAATTGGTGTAGGTACATTAGCACAAAAGGTTATTATGAGATACGAGAGGCACCAATAAATATTTTTCTTAACTTATGTGTAAACATTAGGACTTCTTTATTAATTATAGGATAGGATTCGTATAAATTTGCTGGGCATTGAATTCACAGTTTTATGATGACAGATGTTGCAATGCAGATTAAACTTATGTAAGAACCAGCCATAAAAAAGAAGCCTTAAAACAAAAGCATCATTTAATAAATTCAACAATTTATTGGATAGCTTCAGTGCAATGGTCAGACAGCTCCAAATTTAAATATACACAATGGAGTAAGACTGTAACAAAACAAATAACCGAACAAAAATAAAAATACAGGTACCTATGTTATTATCCATGCTACATAAAAATTTCTTGATTCTTGGTGTTTACCAAGAACACACTCTTGTAAGACTTGTGTTTTTAGTAAAACAAGTTAGTTATTTGATAGTGAAATATTTGTTTCCACTAGGAAATATTTGTTTCCACTAGGAAATATTTGTTTCCACTAGGAAACAAATATTCACTATCAAATAACTAACTTTTGTAACCAATCAATATTTACACATTTGATCAAAAAATAACTCTCATTAGTGGCATTTATTTAGGTCAAGTAAGAGGATGTAGAATGTGGAGTGTACCTTAGTTCTCTACCTGTTTTAATAATTTACTAGGACATTAAAAAAAAAACCTCATATAGGTAAAAGTAAAATAGACAGCTGACTTTTTAAGGTTTAATCATGCAGCGAGATTTAAGTCCTATTCAATTAAGTAGGTACTTACCTACTTAATTATGGTATCAATTAATTAATTTTGCCGATAGACATGTGGTAATGTAGGTCGGTGCAACGAACGAGATAGTTGAAATTAAAATATTACATCGTATAATATGAGCTACATTCATTTTAATACTTATATAAATTATACAAATCCTCTACGATTTAAAAATGAATAACGAATAGTTGGAATCTGCGTAATTGTTTACGTATATTACGCAGATAGGTACTTGAATTCAATTACACATCATGTTTTGTTATGTAAATCCTCGTATTTCACCTGAAACACAACTCCAGTAGGTATTTGATAGTTAATAGGCCAGATTGTCATGTGGCGCCAAGCGAAGCGCACGTGGCGTGCCGGTCAGCCGGCGGCGGCGCCCGCGACGAAGGCCATCACTTCATTGCGTTCAATTTCATCATGCCTTTGACGCACCGTCATTGCAATCATT
This sequence comes from Tiliacea citrago, assembly GCA_963921375.1. Classification (NCBI taxonomy): domain Eukaryota; kingdom Metazoa; phylum Arthropoda; class Insecta; order Lepidoptera; family Noctuidae; genus Tiliacea; species Tiliacea citrago. The sequence goes on along the minus strand of OY992793.1, from coordinate 12,108,027 downwards.
TAACAGCCTACCCAAATCAATGGTATCATGTAGGTACATAGAAACGATAGATCGGTCTATAAGAGTGGACCGTATGTGCGTTTTAATTTAGCATTGATCATTAGCTGATCAAGCCTAATCAAGCCACGCAGGCCAAGCAACTGACAGTTATTTACTGTCAGTTTTTAGTGTTCCGTAGCCAAATGGCAAAAAGGGAACCCTTATAATTTCGTCATCTCCGTCTGTACGGATAAGACAACCATTTTCCTTGGATAAAATAAACATTATGTCTAAGAAATTTAGAAAGTAGGTGTACCTACTTTGTGCACCGCTAAACAATGGTGTACTGAAATTATGGACAAAATAATTATGGGGAACCCGATACACGTAATCGAGGGACGAAAAAACTGTACATTGAATATTTGATAAAAAAAGAATTTTCAAAATCGGTCCACAGTTGACCAAACAATCGGTTAACATATAATATAAAAAAAGAAAAAACAAACTTAGGTACATACGAACATAATTATAACCTCCTCCTTTTTGGACGTCGGTTAAAAAGGAATTGCTACGAGGTGTACGTGGTGCGTGAACGAGTCTGCCGAAAGTATTTACAGTTTTTTTGTCTGCGTGTCTGTTTGTCTGGATGTAAGTTCCGGATTGGCGCAAAATTGACTGAACGGATTTGGATGAAATTTAGCACACATATCGTTTATAACCTAGTTTAAACATACTTTTAATCCGACATCTATGCGGGCGAATCTGCGGGCAAAAGCTAGTAATTAATAAGATAATGATGTTTCTATTATAAGTAACTTTGCTATTTCAGTCAATAGTTTTTGAGATATGGGATATTTTCGGTTACAACCGCAGAAATAACTGTGTTTTTATTACACTTTACCCCACTAATCTGTCCCACCAGTGGAACAAAGTGGAATGTTCACAATTTTGTCCACTGTGTCCCACTAAATTGATTTTGTTTGGGCAAAATTAAACTCGCATAAACTCGTCACTGGTGAGTTCACTTTTTACCACTAGGGCTGGCACTGTTGGATTTAATAAATTGTTATGACGAAAATAAAAACAAAAGCACATAAAACGATAAAAAATGTTACAATTTTTTTTAAAATTGATACTAAGAAATTAAAATAACCGATGACAAAATTACGACCATAATAATTATTTCTATGTCAACGTGAAGCAGAAGTTTAAATCGAATCAACTATTAAAGAGAGTAAAATTAAAACTAATGATGATACTAAAATTTTAAATTTACGACCTACCTAATTACTTACTAGAAAATCAACAGTGACCTAATTAAGTAACCCTAGTGGAAAAAAAAGAACTCAGAGTATATACGAGTGTAATTCGCCCCAATAAAATCAATTAGTGGGACTCACACCCCAATAAAATCAATTAGTGGGACTCATACAGTAGCCGACAAAATTGTGAACATTCTACACTGTCCCACTGGTGGGACAGATTGATGGGGCAAAGTGGAATAATCCGATTTTGGCTATTGGCGGTGCGACATCGCATCGCTTATATCAGGTATGGGCAACCTTTGACATGTTGAGGGCCAAACTTTAGCGTGCAAATACGTTCGCGGGCCGCGTTTAACAGTACTTAGTGCATTTTAAAGTAGTGATAATATTTTTTGCGATAGATATTAGACATGAAATAATACGACAATGTTATTATAGTACAATTTATTAAAATAACAAAATGAAATTTAAAAAAATGGTACATTATAATTAAATCGTTAAATTTGCAATTGTTACAAACTACAAAAGTTAAATACACCGAAATCAATGAGACACTTGAACTTGAATTTGGGAAACTAATCCATAGATATTTGGATTAATTCCACTGATACAAAGACGTAAAGAATTTTCCAAATTATCGTCAGTCAGTCTTGTACGATGTGTTGATTTATTAACTTTCATCAATGAAAAGAACTGTTCGCATTTATAAGTACTGCCAAACGCACAAATCAATCTAATCTTCTTCTAGGTATTTTTTGTAGAAATCGCACAACTCTACGTCTTCAAATTTGGATTTTAGGAGTGAGTTTTCTTGAATCTCGATTAACTCCATTTGTAAGTGTATTGGAGCATTTTGTACATTACATTTTGTAGGAGTAGCAAATAAACTAAATCAGTCTTCCATGTTTTTGAAAAATCATTTACTAGCTGTCCTTGTTTTGAAGTTTCAAATTTAAATCATTCAAATAGCCTGTAAGATCGACCAGAAATGCTAAGTCACATATCCATTTTGGGTCACTTAATTCAGATAGTGGTTTATCTTTTATTTTCATAAAGTCTGCTATCTCATTTCTAAGCTCGTAAAACCGTTTCAACATTTTTACTTTGCTCAGCCATCTGACTTCACAATAATATGTTACATCGTTATATTCAGCTGATATTTCATCCAAAAACGCCTTGAACTGACGATGGTTAAGCCCTCGGGATCGAATAAAGATGATGGTTTTTAGGGTTCCGTACCCAAAGGGTAAAACGGAAACCCTATTACTAAGGCTCCGCCGTCTGTCTGTCTGTCTGTCCGTCTGTCACCAGGCTGTATCTCATGATCCGTGATAGCTAGACGGTTGAAATTTTCACAGATGATGTATTTCTGTTGCCGCTATAGCAACAAATACTAAAAACCAGAATAACATAAATATTTAGGGGGCTCCCATACAACAAACGTGATTTTTTTGCTCGTTTTTGCTCGTTTTTGCTCGATATTGATAACGGTAACAGGTAGACACTTGAAATATTCACAGAATATTTAGTTATATATTCACTTTAAAAAGCAATTATTAAATTAAAATAAAACAAATGTTTAAGGGCCCCATACAACAAACGTGATTTTTTTTGCCGTTTTTATAGATAATGGTACGTAACCCTTCGTGCGCGAGTGCGACTCGCACTTGGCCGGTTTTTACTACCACATTCATAACATTCTGGAGTCGAATGGACTTAGAACACAAGTTCTGTTGGTGGATAATGCAATGAAGGACTATCAAATCATCTTTATGCACATTTAATTCTGTTGCTTTTTCATTCAAAATTCCGATGAAACCTTTACGTAAGCGGACCATAGAAGGTGCACCATCAGTGCATACTCCAATTAATTTTGACCATGGCAAGCCAAAACTTGTGAATACCTTTTGAACTTCAATAAAAATATCCTCTCCTGTAGTGGTTCCTTTAAGCGGCTGTAAAGCAAGCAATTCCTCAATAACAGTGAACTCCTTATCAACACCTCGAATAAATATAGCCAGTTGAGCTGTGTCAGACAAATCGGTGCTCTCGTCTAATGCTATGGAAATGATTCAAAACCAGCCACACGATCAGTCAATGTTGTTTTTATATCATTAGCCATCATTTCTATACGTCGAACAACAGTTCGTTTTGACAAACAAATTTTTTCAAATTCATTTTTCTTTTCAGGACACAAAATATTGCAAACTTCTAACATGCACTCCTTGATAAGTTCTCCTTAGGCAAATGGTTTTAATGCCTTTGCCAATTTTGAGCTAACTATAAAACTAGCTTTCAAAACATTATCAAGTTGTGTTCTTTGTTTATGAAAGATTTGTTGCTGTTTTTCCAAATTTGCGATAAGCTTCTGGATTTTGTCTGTTCTTAATTGTCCTGTCAGTGAGTGCAGCGTAGCATGCTTAGTTGAGTAATGCCTTTTTATGTTGAATTCTTTAATTACTGAAATGGATTCATTACACAGCAAACAAATAGGCTTACCATTGTGCAAGACAAAAAAGAATTCTTCAGTCCATTTTTCTTGAAACTGGCGACCCTCTGTATATACTTTTCGTTTCTTTCCACCAGACATCATTTTTGTTTACTTTTCGTTCAATAAACTTAATAACAAACTATAGTTAGTAACCACTCAAGATGCACACAAAGTCACAAAGCAAGTTGACGGCTCGAGCAGTTCGCTAGGATATCGCTTGTCCAAGTTATCACCTCGGTTTTGAATCATTTTCCATAGCATTAGACGAGAGCACCGATTTGTCTGACACAGCACAACTGGCTATATTTATTCGAGGTGTTGATAAGGAGTTCACTGTTATTGAGGAATTGCTTGCTTTACAGCCGCTTAAAGGAACCACTACAGGAGAGGATATTTTTATTGAAGTTCAAAAGGTATTCACAAGTTTTGGCTTGCCATGGTCAAAATTAATTGGAGTATGCACTGATGGTGCACCTTCTATGGTCGGCTTACGTAAAGGTTTCATCGGAATTTTGAATGAAAAAGCAACAGAATTAAATGTGCAAAAAGATGATTTGATAGTCCTTCATTGCATTATCCACCAACAGAACTTGTGTTCTAAGTCCATTCGACTCCAGAATGTTATGAATGTGGTAGTAAAAACCATCAACTTTATTCGATCCCGAGGGCTTAACCATATTCAGTTCAAGGCGTTTTTGGATGAAATATCAGCTGAATATAACGACGTAACATATTATTGTGAAGTCAGATGGCTGAGCAAAGGAAAAATGTTGAAACGGTTTACGAGCTTAGAAATGAGATAGCAGACTTTATGAAAATAAAAGATAAACCACTATCTGAATTAAGTGACCCAAAATGGATATGTGACTTAGCATTTCTGGTCGATCTTACAGGCTATTTGAATGATTTAAATTTGAAACTTCAAAAACAAGGACAGTTAGTAAATGATTTGTACAGCCATTTGAAAGCGTTTCAGATCAAACTACGCTTGTGGGAGTCACAGATGCTGTCTGGTAATAGTTACCATTTCAACACGCTCTCTGCGTATGAAAATATTGCTCATGCTCAATATGCTGAAGAACTCAAGTTACTGTCGGAACAATTTTCTAACAGATTTAGCGACTTCAAAAACATGGAAGACTGTTTCAGTTTATTTGCTACTCCTACAAAATGTAATGTACTAATGCTCCAATACACTTACAAATGGAGTTATATTAAAAATACTTTTTTATTTATATTTAAAAATACCTAGAAGAAGGCAATTTTCCGCAGCTTAGAAAATTCGCAAGAGAATTGACTTGTGCGTTTGGCAGTACTTATAAATGCGAACAGTTCTTTTCATTGATGAAAGTTACTAAATCAACACATCGTACAAGACAGATTGACGATAATTTAGAAAATTCTTTACGTCTTTGTATCAGTGGAATTAATCCAAATATCGATGGATTAGTTTCCCAAATACAAGCTCAAGTGTCTCATTGATATTTTTGTATTTAACTTTCGTAGTTTGTAACAATTGAAAATGTAACGATTTAATTATAATATACCATTTTTTTAAATTAATTTTGTTATTTTAATAAATTGTACTATAATAACATTGTCGTATTATTTCATGTCTAATATCTATCGCAAAAAATATTATCACTACTTTAAAATGCACTAAGTTAAACGCGGCCCGCGAACGTATTTGCACGCAAAAGTTTGGCCCTCAACATGTCAAAGGTTGCCCATACCTGGTTTATACAATATTAGTTTTAGTATATGCGAAACCCGTCTAGTATTTTAATGTAAAGAATCTTATGTACAAAATTTCAAAACTGTGTCATGAAAAATCACAAAGTTATAACGTCGTTAGAGCGGGAGAAGTTAGTTGATAATTTCCCATCCAAAAAAAAAAAAAGTTACCCGGTTGTCCATACAAAAACTTACTTACGGCGCCCGCGCCTTCAGGGTCGTCTTGCGCTCATTGATAATAATTTAGCAGTAGGTACATATCCGTACGGCGATTGTATTGTAAGTAATTCAATGGTGATAACATTTTCCATCACACTTAAATATTTCTGGGACAAAATATAACATGATGTAAAAATTATCGAAATCGATTCAGTTCCTTATTCTGAACAAACTATATTCAGATTTCGCATATACTATAAAAAACTTTTTGCCGACCGACTTCTAAAAAAGGAGGAGGTTCTCAATTCGGATGTTTGTATTTTTTTTTTTGTATGTTTGTTCTCGCATAACTGTCGCTTGCCAACCGATTTGAAAAATTATTTTTTTGTTGGAAAGGGTATACTTTCCAAATGGTCCCATGAAAATTTTATCGAAATCGGACATCCGGTTTTTGAAAAATCAACAAACATCTAAAAATGTATCTACATTGTCTACATTAACGATCTTTTCGTTTACTCTGCATTGCGTTTTTTGTTCGCGCATAACTCCGTCATTTACGAACCGATTTGGAAAATTCTTTTTCGGCACTAAAAAGTGAAAAATAAAAAACTTTTTACAAAAAAAAAAACCGACTTCCAAAAAAACACTACAAAGTGAAAAATAACTTTAATTTCGGAAGTCGGTGGCATAAAACTAAAATACAGATCCAAAGACACCGACTTCCCAAATTAAAGTTATTTTTCTTTTTTTGTAAAAAGTTATTATTATGACCAATAACTTATTTAAATAAAGCACTATCTGTATACATTCGCAATCCCATCTCAAATAACGACATATCCACCACAGGGAGGGGCATGGGCCATGCAGAGTTGTGATAATAATAATGGCAACCTTAAGTGCTCTTCCAAAGGCGACCGCAACACCAAACCGCAAGTGGCAACGTCGCCCAATCGAAATGACATACCGCAGCGACTCGACATGCCGCTGCGGTTTTAATTCCGAACGCGGCGTCACAATTTCAAGGGGAGCGGCATTTATCTTCAGTTTCGCAATAGTCATTTATTTGTCTACGACAATACGTAGAACGACAGCCAGTGATGGCACTACTGCTTTACGGTCTGCGGTCTGCGGTCAACCCTTCACCGCAGTATCCGGCGGCAACGTCGCCATCTTCATTTTCATAGAGTTACATGGAAACCAATCGTGTCGCTGCAGTCTGTCATTGCGATTGGCTGACGTTCTCGCTTGTGGCTTGTGGTTGCAGTCGCCTTTGGAAGAGTACTTTTAGTCCTTTACGGTGACATGAGGTATAGGATCAGCCGATCTATTCTGAAAAAATCTCACCGTGTAAACGTAGGTGAAGTGAGCTTGAAGTGAGTTGTTAACAGTGTCAATCCCTCACTGACAGTTCACTCCACGCTCACTTCACCTAAGTTTACACGGTGAGATGGTTACAGAATAGCACTGCTGGATAACGTTCTTCAAAATCATCCACTTTTAAAGTATTTACCAACTTAAGCAAGACCTACTTAGGTGATCTTATCTCCTATAAGGATAAGATAACTCTGTTGAACCAATTGAGGTTCGTTAGACTAGAAGAGTCACAAATCACAAAATATTTTTGTTTTGTCTTCTTTATATTACTCGTCAATCGCTTCATTCATAGTACAAAACTTGTGCAGACGAAAGTGTTATATCTCGTGATTTGTACTGCGGCTGGTATAGTGATGACCCGATTAGATTACGAGACATTGTGTGTCACTTGTCAACTTTAACTGCTTGTTATATTTAGATTTTTCGACTTCCACGTTGATTGATAAACTCATGTGTAATATTTAGGTGACGCAGAAGTGTGCCGACTTCACAAATTCTATTTAAACTCTCGTAAATGAGATACGCCATCAATGTTTCATCATAAAAATATCGAAATAAGATTGATGTCTACTCTAATCTCTCTCCAAGAAGTAGAAGAAGAAGTAGTAGAAGTTTTATATGTATAGAAATGTAAAATGTTTAAATGTCCCATCGAGCATTATTCGTGCTCTATGTAGGTACCTATTTTAACCATTTGTAAAATCCATGAGAACCCTATTCGGTCAGTCAACTCGTGTTCATTTGCAGTGACTGAGAACCTGTTGATAAGCATGCTTTTCCTTCATTACAAACGGCACGCGAACGTAGCGATGATGTTGATTGAATTAAGGAGAATTGGGCTGTTGTAGTATTGTAGGCGTCACACTGCCAGCCGGTTGCTAACCTCTGCCCTAACTTTGGATAACGATTAAGCCACAGTCATCTTGCTAACCTATCATATAAATTGTTTTTCTCAAACATGCTTGGAAATTAGAGAATTATTTTGACAACCTTCTTCGAGATAAATCGAAAATGCTGTACTGACCAAATACATGCGAGCAGCGGCCACCAAAAGTTGTATGAAAATCCATATTTGTCGTGGTTTAGCGGCCAAATAAATTACATAGTAAACTCATATCTATCGTGTAATTTAAAAATGGAACGATCTTTTACTCCGAGACATGGCAATCAAGGAGGTAACTTATCAAAGGTTTTATTTAAATTTCGAACTGGCTTGCAAATAGAAAACTGTTTATTAAAAAAAAAAAACAAATGAACACATTGGCGCGAGAAAAAGTATCGTTGCTCGTCATTGAATCTGGGATTTATAAATAATATACTTTGTTTGAATTTCCGCGCATTATTTGAGAAAAGCACTATACAAGCCTTGGCCGCAACCAGGCATTGATGGACACACGTATGTCTTTGTACTGTACGTGTTTTCACGTTCGTCCATTAATGCCCCTATTGCAGGCCGCTGCAGTAATGTACTATTAATCAAAGCTCTGAATATCGTCATTATGCGATCGAAATCCGATATTGATCTGCTGGTCGACCCAATAAGGACCTAACGATACTTAACAAAAAGTTATTTTTAAAACATGATAAGTACCTACCTATAAAACACTCAAATTTGTCCTACTTTCATGTGATAGGTGAGATCCATTTCGAGGAAATGTGGTTACTTGATTCACTTACCTTATTCAGTTTCTAGATTTCTGTTGTGATGTGATGTGAATAATTGAAGACTTGCAAATTGTAGCCAATTGTGTAATCGCGTCAATCAAACTGTTAAAGAAGATCAAACAGAAAAACTAGTCAAGTGCGAGTTGGAACCTTGGAACTAGCTCCGCATACAGTAATAAAAATGCATATTCTGTCTGTTTTGTAATGTGTATGTGTGTGTATGATTTCATCATCGTCATCAACGTTTTGATCTACTATGTTGGAGATGACTTCCAGTTTGCAATCACGTGAATGGTATTAATCTTGATTCTTCAATTTACCCTTCTTTATATTAACATTGCACTTTTCTTTTCCAGCTCTGGTGGGCGCTCTTACTATGGGAACGACTTTCTTGCTTTCGCCTTTGTCTGGTGTGCTGACTGGCGTGTTAGGAATCCGGGTGACCGCTGTGTTAGGCGGTACAATTGCTACTGCCGCAATGCTTTTATCTTCTTTCTTCGTTTACAATGTTAGCGTCCTTTATTTCACATATGGTGTAATGTATGGATTAGGAGCATCTTTTGCGTACACTCCTTCTCTAGCAATTCTTGGTCACTATTTTAAAAAGCATCTAGGTTTAGTAAACGGAATTGTAACTGTAGGTAGTTCCATTTTTACAGTCATTATGCCACCGCTAATGGAATATATGATTAAAAACCATGGATTAGATTGGCTTTTCAGGCTTTTAGCCGTTTTCACTTTTGGATCAGCAATATGTGGCTTCATATTCAAACCCAGTCCATCCATGGTTATGAAAACAGCACGGGAAGACGATAGCTGGAAATCTTTGTTAAAATCTATTGTAAACGTCCAAATATGGAAAAATAAAAAGTACAGACTGTGGGCGTTATCCATGCCCGTTGCACTGTTTGGATACTTTGTTCCTTACGTTCATATTAAAATGTTCATCGAAAATAATTTTGTTGATGTCAATGCTAATTTACCACTACAATGTATAGCTGTTACTTCAGGTCTGGGAAGATTGATCTTCGGCTTCTTAGCCGATAAACCAGGTGTTGATAGAATCTTGTTGCAGCAGATTTCTTTCTACGTTATTGGGACCTTAACGATCATTCTACCATATGTGAATAAGTTTAGTTTATTGGTAGCGATTGCTTTAGGTATGGGAATATTCGATGGTGCATTTATTGCATTAATCGGCCCCATAGCTTTTGAGCTGTGTGGGGGTGCGTACGCGGCGCAAGCTATAGGATGTATGTTAGGACTTGCCGCTGCTCCCTTATCCATAGGTCCTCCTATAGCTGGCCATCTGTACAGTCTCAATAATTCCTATACTTTGCCATTCGTCCTCGCTGGCATATCGCCACTAGTCGGCGCCACTCTAATGTTTGCGATTCGTCTCCAACGAGTTCCTTCCAATGAAGAGTCTATTAATACTAATGGTGTCGCTGCTCGTCCAGCTTCTGTACTTGTAGGTGAGTCATAAAACCGCATTTCAATAAAATGAGATGTTAAAACAAAAATTTTTTTCAAGGGTTCATATTATTTTATTGAGATTTTAAAGAATACTTTTGCCTTTTTATTTACCTTAGAATCAAGCGGTTATTTTATCGTGCCGGTACGTAACCACAAGTACCTACTATAAATATTTTTTTATACTATTACAGAAAAATCTCCGAGCCTGTTACTTATGAATGGAGATGCAAATCAGCAGACAAATTTATAACGGAATTTCGCTTTTACGATGTGTTGTAAAAGAAACATCTGACTGCCATGCCGATGCCGTTTGGCTGAAAAATGGAAACAACGGACATCTGCAAGATTAAAAAATGCAGTAACGCTGTCCAGCCGATAACAGCGTTTTGTTAAAATAGTATCTATAGCTGTAATACAGCAGCTTAAATGTAAGTAATACAAGCCATTTGTTATATGATATCACGACATGGATATTCGTGGTTCATAGTGTTTGGTCAATTTTTCACTGACTTAATCATCAAATTTTATCTAATCTAATCACCGTCATATTTTTGTCAATTTTATACACCAAACTTATATTAAAACTAATTGCCTTATTGGCCGTTAAATTCTACTGTAGTGTTAGAAAGCGCACAATGAGCATTTCCAGACATTTAAACTAGATAGGTACCTACTGCTGACACTAAATTATTCTGTTAGGTTATTATTTATGTATGTTTGATTAGCTGTAAGTTTTAGAGTTTATCAATGTAAACGCATTTAAAAATACATAAATTGCATAATATAAGTACTATGTATGTTTTCACTTACATGGTTATCGTTGGAAGTTCCTAGTTTAGTTTAAAATATGTTTAAGGAGGCTTTATGTTTTATTATAATATTTAGCTATGCGTGTAGAAGCGTTTTAGCAAAACAACGACAGATAGTGATTTCCTTAATAAATTCTATTAGGTAGAACTTCTTAGTGTTACCGAAATCCAGATACGCCTATTATAATAATTAATAATAGACAATAATGACTTAGTACACGATGATATCGATCGCTCTGGGGCCCAAGTCTGCTATTTTTATAAGTTCAGTCATTCCAACACGATCCCATTGTCATGCCATTGTCATTTTGCTAAAAGTTCGTAATCTGGTAAATTCATAATGGTCGATCATTTTCTTTGCAATTTCTTTCAATGTAGTGTCAGTTGCCGACCATTGGAAAGTCATAATGACGCCATTATAATAGTAGATTACCAAACTTGTCAAAATCAACAATTATGAAATCAATGATCGACCATTCTGACACTATTGTAATAGCAGACTTGAGGCCCTGATGTATTGTGGTAATCAGAAATATTTTTTTAACGTGAAATACGCTCCTTTGTTTGTTTAATGACACAGTGATTTAAGAAAAAAATATGTTAGTGGAAGCTGTATGTTATGTATGTACCCTACTGTGTTGTGTGTATTGATTCCAGTAAGTCTTATATTCGCTTAATGTTGGGTACTAGTATAACATGTAGTGTAGTTAGTGATGTAATACCTACAACTTGTTTATATCAAATTCCATAGGTAAAGATAGTTTATTTGATTGCTGGGTCCGTACTATACTTGCCGTGTCTTTGTATTATGTTGGACAAACTTGCATAATCTGCATTACATCGCTAACTACAATGCATATTGCACAATTTCCACATGCTGTCGTTACAGAAAAGTATGCGTTCGTGGTAGGTAGGTACAGTCGACAAATTTGAATCATGACCGACCATATGCTTATTTTCTTACATACATTCAAATACAATTAGGTCGACATTTGCGTTAACATACATTTCCATGGTGCCGCCTTGTTATCTGCCATATAATTACACGGGGAATGATCTGTTGAAATCTCCATCTTTGTTAAGAGCTTTTACACATAAGTGCGGTATAGGTAAAGCTGAATGCACAGCAATAAATACGACGCGTACGCATTGTCGTACTAAAATCAATGTGTTTTTAATCTAATATACCTGATTTACTACTTACTTGCTGCGCCTTAGTGCCTTAGAGCCTATATGTTAATCCAGGGTGTCAGCTACCTCCATACCAAATTTTATCAAAATTGGTCCAGCCGTTTGAGCGTGAAGAAGTATCAAACTCACACACACACACTCAAACTTTCGCCTTTATATTATTAGTGTGATTTTAATATGCGTTCAGCTTAAATGTGCTAGAAACAAGATTCCGCCATCTTTGCATACATCTTCACTGAATTTTGTTTGCAAAGTGCGTTAAGGCAACAATAAGAACTGGGGAAGTATAAAAATTATAATGTTGAACTCATTATTATTTAACAATAGTTAATATCGAGTGTAACCACCATTGGTTGCATTAACAGCCAATAGTCTCGAATGCATTGATCCAATAAGGCTTCCTTTCATATAATCCCAAATTTCGATGCTAAGTTGCTAAATTGCTTGCTTTGTCCTCTTGTTTCTGTTATCCCACATTTGGACCATCAGACCCCATACATTTTCAATAGGATTTAAGTCCGGGGATTTAGATGGCCAGGGAATTAGCTAGATAACTTCTGGATGCTGGCTAAACCAGTTAGACACAAATCTGGCCGTATGCACTATAGTTATCGTGAACATAATAAAAGCTTTCGTTCGCACTGTCGGTAAAATGGATTCTAATAAATCGCATGAGAATTCATTCGCGCATTGCATTCGCGGTTTCAAACGATTTATTGTCAAAGTGGGTCATGATTCAGATTTGTCGACTGTACATACCTAAACCACAGAATAGTACAGAAGGACAGATGCATACGAAAGCGAAAACGCACGCACACTTAAGCACACTTCACGTACAGTTCAAGCGCACTCGCGACTGGCATGCAGCGGAGATAGGCTAAGATCGCCATACGTCTACGCGTGTGCGTGCGCTGTTTTTTGCTCGTTGTATGTATATGAGTGCTCGCCCACGAGCGATTTTCTCGGCGATTTTTGTCAGATGTAATACATTCTGACAATAATCGCCGTGAAAATCGCTCGTGGGCTCACTCTAATGCAGCGGACTGTCTGTACTGTTCTGTGCCTGAACTGTTTACACGTTGAAATCTCAATACTTGTACACCTAGTTTCTGAAAGGCTGATCAGATGAAGTCTGATATGTTAATCTTTTAGCAGATGTCATGTTGGCTGATATGCATGATTGGTTTGCCGGAATAAAAGCAGTCACATAATTTGACAACAGATTAAATTCAATAAATGATAATAGGCTTTTAGAAATCGGAGGCGGCAGTTAGATTTGTTACTTAAGTCCATTTTCCACATGACAAGAATGATTGATTTGCAAGGTGATAATAATATTAATAATTTTGAATAAATTTTATTCAAGCATTGGCAAAATTATCCTCCAGCGGAATGGTTATTTATTTGAATGACCTTGCATAGTTTATATCGCTTTACAGTTTACCTATGTAGTAAAAGCGAAACATTTAAAAACCAATGAGATTTCAGTTGTGTAGAATCAGAATCTCGATAAAAGTAACTATATTAGTTACGTTCACCGAAACATTTTCATGTAGAATATTAAAACATCCTATTTCATTTTAATTTGACATAAGTTTATCGCAATGAGTTGAATCAAATTAAGTACTATTATTTGTTTAGGTAATCTTGAAACAAATAATATTGTCAATTTCATTTTAACTGACATTATTCGTATAATTGTGTATCGTTAGTTCGTAGTAAATGTTTTGTTAACTACTCGAACAATCATATTTTTATTTTTAGGCGAAAGGTCAGCCTACGGACGTGATTAGAATATACATAATAAATAACGTCATTCAAAAGCTGTGATATAAAATTCATAATCATTGTTAATGTTTAAAATATATAATCTAGGCACTAAGCATATTATATTTATAAAAAAAAAGTGAGTGCGACATTTTCAAATCTAATATGAGTTAAATTGTTAACTATAAAACTTTGTTATATTTGAATACTTATTTCTATTGGTCACATAATATGTACAATTTATTAGTAAGCAAAGTTTTTGTTTGTTGTCAAAAAGTACAGGTACTGCAATTAAATCCGACTATTACATGGTGAATAGTCAAAATTGCCATGATACCTAAATAAATAAAATCGTTTATTTATGAAAGGGTCACAAGTACAATAAATACCTTAAAAATTTAAATAGAGCACAGTTGCTTATTTGCCTGAACTAGGTTGAACCTGTGTTTCAGGTTAGAAAGTGCATAGTTAAGCTAAGTAGTACTGTTGTTAAAAAAACCTAACATTATAATTTATTCATATAAGGTGGCTCTCACTGAAACAAACCCCCCATGTGCGGGCATTATATACGAAAATTATTTTCCCCTAATTTTAAGTATCCAAACTATTTTTATAATAATAGACTAATTTTAAGTGAATTTAATGCACATTTAGTGCATTTGTTATTTTATAAAAGAGGGACACGAGATGTAAAATATACAGGGAGTTTAGAAGAATGCAGTGTCAATATTTTAGAGATCCATAATTTTAACCCAGTAATACCAAATTCCTTTATTTTTTAAATATTAAGACTTGCGCTAGTTTAACAAAAATATATAATTTTGATGTACCTATGAATATCTCGAAACTAGATGTTAAGCAATCATTGAATGCTGAAAGCATTAAATAGTCTCAAGCAAGACACTTATATACAATGTCTACCTACCCTGTCTCGGAAAGTGGCATTTAAACGACTAGTGCTTTTAAAGGGGTGGCAACAATGTAAATAGTGGACAGCTCGATTCAAACTTGATGGTGGCTCAGTAGTGCGTTACTCGCTGTGCAGTACCGCACCGCCCACCCCCGCTGAAACGTGAATTTGTTACTGCGCAGCGACTCTCCTCAGTTTCCGAGCCGTCATAAATTTTGAATCGTATCGTACTGTACCTATAGTTCAAGTCTTAATTTGTATAAAAAAGCAATATTTAAAAGAAAACTTTAAAATTGTTTATTTGTTATTCAGCCAATTCGTGTTCCTACCTCGTTTTAAGATTATTTTTACTTAATTAATTATTTAAAGCACAACCTACCTATGTTATTCTACATAATTAATATGCATTTTTAATGTTTAATTTTGTTCCTCGTGTGTGATAATGTAGATATGTTATGGTCTATGAACCTTCTGAGGTATCTTGTCTGCTCACAAACAAGTTTTACTAGAAGAACAAGAAATATTTAGTGCTTAAAAAAAAATAGTGCTTGTAAAAAAAATCTGAAGCTCACGGACGATATAGATATTATAAATATCTACATTTGCACTTGTGATAGTGTACACTTGAAAAAAGAGGGTTTTTATCTCAGTAAGGAATTTCGAGCTGCAATGTTGTTAAGCCTGCTACATACGCAACTATGTTTTTGTGCAATTATACTTGGGAGTGTGCGGACAGTGCGAGCCATGTGCTTCGAATGGTCGATTATTCCCGATGTCCACCACTTGTTTGGCCACCACTGGGGGACAGCGAAACAACTTTTAAAAATTATTCTCGTTGTCCACCACTGGGGGACAGCGCAACTTTCTAAATTGTTTCCATTCGCCACCACTGGTAGAGAGCGACACGGACTTTTAAACATTCCCTATAGCCACCGCTGGGGGACAATGGCACAACTATTGATCCAATTCCCATTGGCCATCAATTTAAATTGTTTTATCTAGAAGGATAGCCTAAATAAACTTACGGGTTTGGTTTTAGCGCATAATGCTGAATTTTTTTTTAGTCAATTCAAATGTTTACGTAATAATAATAAAATAATATTTATATTCTTCTATAATATACATAGAAAATCTAGAAAAAATACAGCAATGTAAAGATAAATTGGTTTCTCCTCAATTTCCACCAGTGCCAGAAACCTACCACGCTATGGTGAGTCAATTCAAAGACATACCAAGTTTGATTCAATACATAACGTCATTTCAAACCGTCAAGTTTATACAGACATAGAAATACAATTGCTGGAATGAAAAGCTTTAAAAGCAAAAATGTAGAAGAATTCAAAGTTCCAGAATTATATAAGGACTTTCTTTTAGCAGAATTTTCATGTACTGGCAACCGAATTGTAGTGTTTTGTATTGAAGACGCCAAAAATGTAATTTGTGAGAATCATGGTTTCTTATGGGATGACCTTTAAAAGCTGCACAAAGCTATTCACTCAAATTTACTCAATAAGTACATGGAGACCTCAGAAGTACTGAAAATAGTACTAACACAATTCCGCTGATTTATGCATACATGACTCGCCATGATGAGGAATCTTATACAGCTCTTTTCAATTTAATTAAAACTCAGGTTCCTGGATGGCAACCTACAAAGTTATCAATTAATTTGAGAAAGCTGCTATGAAGGCCATGCAATCGACATTTCCGTCAGCTACACATATAGGATGTCACACACACTTTAAAAAATCCTTATGGAACAAGGGCCGTGATCACCCTTACCCTTAGCATTATCTGTTAAAAAAACAAATCCCTTATCCTTTACTGGTCTCTAGATAAAATAATTTAAATTTATGGCCAGTGGGAATTGGATCAATAGTTGTGCCATTGTCCCCCAGCGGTGGCCATAGGGAATGTTAAAAAGTCCGTGTCGCTCTCCACCAGCGGTGGCGAATGGAAATAATTGAGATAGTTGTAACGCTGTCCCCCAGTTGTGGACACCGAGAATAATTTTTTAAAGTTATTTCGCTGTCCCCCATTGGTGGCAAACAAGTGGTGGACATTGGGAATAATCACGAATGGTAAGCCACGCTTGTGAAGCATGCCTCAGGCTGAGACATCAGACATCTGACATAATAAATAATTATTTTGCGGAGCATGCCTCGTACTGTCTGAACGCACCTTGACGCTTTTATTTGACAATCGCTAATATCTTAAAACTAGCGTGTGAAATTTTTAATGCGAGTACCTTTACACTCGTTTTTTAGCATGAATGCGCAATATATTATTATAATATTCAACATTAAAATACGTCGAATAACAGTCACTTCTGTAGCGGGCTTTAGTGGCCGAATATTTTAATTATTTTTAATGGTTTACTGATATTACTTTATTACTTTTGTTTGTATTATGAAATTTATTGTCCCTGGGTTATTAATACAACCGCGAAAATATATGCATAAAAATCAAATATATTATTTTGCAGTTTACTTGAAAACTTTTTATTTTATCCACCAATTATTATTTAAATTAATGTAAACGACAATATCTTTTCTTGAAAAATGAACGTCACCTAAATTTTCTTAAATGTACAATGGCTGTCTTGTGTTATGGTGCCCTCGTCCTAATAACCGTGAAATTGCTAGCAATGTTGAAAAACATACGAACGAAGCATGCCTTGTATAAAGCTTGTAAAATGTAATCATTAAGTATGACTGCGGATCTATTGTCGTTGAAATCTCTTCTGTTTTATTATACACTAGCGGCCCGCCCCGGCTTCTCGCGGGTATTTAACAAAAATTTCAAAATTAAAAATTATAATACACACTCATAGACGCTTATATATTATTTGCGTCAGATTACTAAAAAAAGAATATTGTAAAGAAAGTTTGAATATTATTATTTTAATGAACTTTTATTTTTATTTTAATGATTTTTTTTTGTTATTATTTTTTATTTATCAAATCGGTTCAGTAGTTTCGGAGCCTATTCAATGCAATGCAATCAAATCTTTCCTCTTTATAATATTATTATATAGATAAATACATAATTATTCATGCCTAAAGGTTAATTTCTTTTCAAAGTTCTGCTACATTACCTGTCTTTAGTATTTTGAATATATTCTTTTTCTTGTTTGAAAAATGACAAAACTGACGCAATAGCCTTTGAAACGTTGCAATTACAATCAAGATTTAGAGATATTGGCGTATCTAATTATTTTATCTTTGTAATATATTTAAAAACAACCAACACGAGCGGGACGTGAACCAGCGACCATATACATTACTGCCGTGTATACCGTATGGAGTTACCGACAAGCTTGCAGAGTAAGCAAGCTTTTTTTTTTTTGGGTGGGAAATTATCAAATAACTTCTCCCGCTCTGGGCGGAGCGGGAGGCCGTGTCAGAGTTTTACTGACTAAAACCCACCCTTGTTCCTTCCGTTGCCTGTGTGCCAGGGCCACGATATCCCTTTCGGACAGACTCGCAACCCTGGCAGGAGTAAGCAAGCAGTCGTAGGTTCTATTCAAGAGGAATACACGGAGGGCGAATTTGTTTTTGCTGTGTGGTAAATTTTAATATTTAAACAGAGTTTGGAGGAACAGCACAAATCATATCTTTCCGTAGTTTGATGATAATAGTAAGAGGGGTTTTTTAAGTGTGGGAGAAGAATGGTTTGCAGAACGAAATGTTGCTGTTTTCAGTATTGCTCTACCGTAGCATTACTCTGACCATTGAAAGTACATGTAATTTCTTGAAATTAAAAAAAAAAGAAATTTTATTTATACAAATTTTTGTCCATATTTTGTTACATTAATTATCTTAAACCTGTGTTAGTCATAATGCGATCAATTATTGCGTTAGGTAACATAAAATCCAAAAATATAATTGAAAATAAATTAAAATGAAACATTCCAATTACATTGTTAAATATTTTCATAAAAGATACAAAACATTGAAATATATCTAGGTATACAAATAGTAGCCCACGGTCATGGCTCCAGAGACAGCAACCTCCCAACAAAACGAACCGTGTACAGAAGTTTATACCGCTTTCTGAATCAAACCCTTGATTCAGCTGACGAGGCCTGACGAGGAATTAATGTAATAATATTATTATTATTTCTGAGCGCGACGACACCGTTACATGCGCCTGCGCTGCTTTGATTTCACAGTTTCGAACAAACTAATAGTGTCGGTTGCGGTCTTGCGGTCAAAAAGTATCATCATCATTCCCCCCAATCCCTTATCCCAATTAATTTGTGGTCGGCGCAACATGTCTTTTTCTTCCATACTTCTCTATTAGGCGTCATCTCGGTGATAATCAACCTATAATATTCCCAGTTTCCACTGCTGGAACACAGGCCTCCTCTCTGTGAGATGAATTGGGCCCAATCCACCACGCGCGGGTCCAGTGCGGGTTGGCGGATGTCACATGTCTTCGAATTTTTGGTTCTAGGACATGCCGGTTTCCTCACGATGTTTGCCTTTACCGTTTAGAGAGCAGTGGTATGAAATAATTTACACAAAGTAAAGTGCCTGCTTGGGTTGCAACTTGCAACCCATGACTCGTAAGCTCGTACGGCTGTGACTTCTAACCTCGTAAGTCACGTCCTTTACCACCGGGCTACCACTACTCTTCTCCATCATCGTCATCATAATAAAAAAAAATAAAAAAAAAGTAGAAAAGAAAGTTAGTTATTACGTATATACTCATAGGTACAGTCGGTGATCAGCAATACCTGACCCTTCTTACAAACAAGAATAATGGAAGTGGGGTCTCGTAATGCTGGACACCGACTGTACTAATCGCCCTAAGAGTCATTGATACCTTTACTGATTCATGACATCAAGCGCCTCATGTCATGAATCAGTATAGGACGTACCTACCTAAACGTTCCTGCCTAGGAAATAACAAATACAATATTGTCTGAAGTTATAATCGATAACTTGTTAACATAATATTATAAGTTTTAATAATTTAAGATATATTTGGATTAATTTTTCTTGAAAACTTTCTGCGGACGTAGTTGATGAAGACCCGCCATAACCGTACGCACCCTATTTGTTTCGCGGGCACTCTTTCTTCAGGCGGGCTCGGTGTAGATGCGCTGTGAGCGGGGCTTCCGAAAGAGTACACTCTAATTTCCAGTTCCTCTAATGACGGTGAACTAGTTTTTTGTGTAACCCAACGAAGTGGTTTTGACAATCTGCGGACAATTATTACCTCTTAGACTACTCGTTCTCCCAAAGGCGATAAAAAAAATCTTAAGACTGAATTTGGTCGTCTTTTCATAGTTTTTTTTACCTGTAATTTTGCATAGCATCACATCTATACCTGCTTACTTAATGATCTTTACTGCCTCTTTTGTCACTAGTGGCTGCAAGCGCGACTGCTGACTGTGGCGTTCTGGGTTCGATTCTCAGCTCGAGAAAATAATGGGTTTTCCCATTAGTAATTTTATCAGTAGTAGCCCGGAGTCTCAGGATTGTACCTACCCCGTTAATAGCAATAGGCTCACCGTCTACTACATGGTATTTAAACAAACTTGACTGGCCATCAACTGTGGGTGTCATTTACCTACACATCTGCTTAACCCTTCAGTCGGGGAATACTGTGCCGGTTGTGGTGTTATGGTTTTTAGGTACTCACTCTGAGAAATAATCCATATCCTTCAAAACATCGGGTAATTCTCTTTGATCGACATTGGGAAATACAAAGCATAGCCCAGCTAGGATTATCGTAACACACAACTCTATTGCAATCAGGGTTATGTCACCCATAGGGTGGAACAGAAACAAGAGGTAGCTGATTATAGAGCCTAGCTGGCCCGTGGCATGGCAGCATCCGACAACTGTAGCACGTATGTTGATGGCAAAAAGCCGAGGCGTTATGTTGAGAATCAACGCGTGTGCTAGAAGTCCTGAAGCCAATGCAATTGAAGATAAAATGCTGCTTATGGTGCCCTGAAAACATCACAATCTACTGTACTGTTTGTGTTGGTTGATTGTATTGTTGTTATTCGATAATTTTGTATTTTTGCACTCTTGAAAGTCGTGAAAGGTAGGTAGGCATATTTGTCAAGAGATAATAGCAGCATATTAGGTAAGTAATTTATCGTACTAGCACTTAAATCACTGAGATCACAATTCCGTCTGTCAATATCTTGGATGTTCTATGCTTGATAATGCATTTATATTTATTGCAGTCTCCCTGGCTACCGTTGATTAATATTAGATAGCTTCAAGGGCTACATAAACGGTTTATATTTATTTTATGTAAATCAGCGCTGTGCTGTGGGTCCCCCTTAGTAGGTACCAAATGCCAAATGTATGACGGCCGGGGCGCCTAGATGGTAAAGGCCGGTCCTACCCATGGTACAGCATCAAGCTGAGTGGAAGCCTTCTTGTCACAGTCGTGCAGACGTGCAGCTGCCGAGTATTTTTATTCCGTCCTTTTAATTACCTACCTATATAATTGTTTTGTTTTTCTGAGTATTCAAGCTCGTCTTTTTTATCACGTGTCTATATGACATTAAAACATTGTTTATTTGTTCTTTCTTTACATACGAAACTAGCGTTAGTACATTACTTTTATTTTCATACCTTACAAAATCCTATCACACCAGCAGTAGATACGCCTGTTATTAAGATATGCAATAACAGCATGTATCTTAACGTCAATTTTACAGATGACAATTTTGTCAGGCACCCGAGTATAGCGACGGAGCAAAACACTTTCAGTAATAAATAATTGACATCTTTTTCACTATACAATCTTACATAGAGGGAACTCCATAGAAAATGGTACAGAATCCAAAAAAATGTGGATACGATAAATAAAACTCTTATATTGTGTGTGGTTAGCATGCCCGCAACGCACGTCGTCGTTTCATCTAGAGAGTTATACGCCTGAAAAAAAAGTGAAATTATGTAACAGTAAACTTAAAAAAAAAAATACATTCGTAGGTATCCGAGACTAATTACTTAGTATAAACTTACAGACGTACTCTGTGGTTAATAGGCCTTATCTTGAAATCATCACATAGTTTAATATCGTTTGTCTTGGCAGCTTGCTTTAGAATTTTTTCAGCGACGCTTATTTTCCTGTTATGTAACAACCATTGAGGTGATTCTGGGCTCCACCTGAAACGAGTTGTAGGTATCACTAAAAAACTTGGCAAAGTGATCTTCGGTAAGATGACGTTCGCCAAATTATCTCTATACGTGCGTTTTTAGCGAGCAAATAATTATGAACCCGAGACTAGCATGGCTACATCACTGAAAGAAACAGATGTTTTTTTTATGCTTGGTTTTAAATTTAACCTTTCGAATCGTTTGCCTGATTAGGTACTGTGACGATGAGTTTTCTACTAACTTTCCTGAAATAAATGGCAAAAGTGAACCGTAAGTACGTAGGTACCTAATTAAAAATGACAGCTGTTAAATAAGGAGGGGTTGGCAGAGATGTAGGTGAATGTTGGTACAGATAGATTCCGATGTACTTAATAGAAAAAATCTAAAAAGCCTTTGTCGAGTAGTGGACGGCTGTACCTACCTACATTTGAAATTATGATGCAAATTAATGTGGTTCGATTTTATTGATCCGTTCAAGGCAATGTCTGGACTGCGTACTAATAAGCAATCGAATCTAAACTGCTTGTCTAAAGCTTATACAATTTCAGAACGCACAGACATTTCTAAATTCTCTTTGTACATAAATTGAACATGAAGAACTGTTACAATGTAATGCGCTAGTAACTCCGATACTAAAAGCACATTGAAAAGATGTCAACTATGCGGTCAGCGGTACTTGATCCACATTTTATCGGAAAACAGACGTTGTATGTGAACTAAAATGTTAATTGACCAAGTATAGGCACTTGTATTGTATTTTATATGGCGGTGATAATTACCTTAGTAGGACTAAACATACGAAAGCATACATGCAAGATATGAAGCTAAATGTTTCAGTGTTCGGTGCACTGTTCGCGAGAGGAACCATGCATGCCATGGCGAGAAGTCTCGGACACATCACTATGAGACAGAGCCATGAACGCCAACTGTTACTTGCTACTTCACAAGCTGAAAAATGTAAGCAGTGAGTAGAGGATTAAAGTTAACTCAGGCAAGTTCTTTTTGCCACTTGATGTACCTATGTATTCCTGGCAAAAAAATACTATGACTGGAATAGCGGGAAATTGTGTCTAGGTACGGTACCTGCGACCTACCTAGGGGTGTTCACAAATGTTTGTACAAGCCAATACTGGTACGGGGTTGTGCTAAAGAAGCTTTCAGGCAGATACATTTTAAATATAAGCTACATATTATGCTTCTTCAACCCAACACATGAGCTGTGTTGAGGCGAAGAAGGGAATGCGTTCTCTTTGTACGTAATCGTGTTATGCTTTTTCATGCCAACACTTGCACGGGTGTAGTGCTATTTTTTTTTTTTGGATTACCGGATACCGATTTATTTTATTTACATTATATTATATTATGTATAACTATTATATTATGTGTTGTCGGTAGGTAATAGGTATATAATTGATATAAGTTAAATTAGATAGGTACTACATTGTCGGTATCTATTTTAATTTTTATGTATAACAATCGGCAAACTTCTTGTTTCGTCATCAGTCATCGGATTTCTATCAGTTGCCCTGTGCACTTGGTGCAGGCTGGACGCTTTCAATCGACTTGGAAGTATATAGAGTTGTAACTACTCTTTTTACATATTATGTCATTTATTTTAAAAATAGGAGGAAAGCTGCTAAAGTCGGAAATGTGATAATTACCGAGTGACATTAAGTAAATAGAAGCACGTAGGTATATGTGAGAATTGATAGACTTTTGATAATTACGTCTGTACATAGGTGCATATATATTTAAACTTGACTGTAGGTACCATTACTAATGTAATTATTCTTGTTATTGTTAATGATTTGTAAAGGATGCAGATATGAATAATAATATAAAAATAACTGTTGCATTGGAACCGTTCCGCTTAATTGATAAGGTACGGTGTGTTCGGTGGCAGGGACGGACAGGGCGAGGGAGTACAAATAAACAGAACTTCTTCACCTCAACTTACACTGATCATGTGTTGGGTTAAAGAAGCATACATAGCTCGTATTCACAATTTGTCTACCCAAAAGCTTCTGTTGGCATGAAGATGCATTTGTGAACAAGTTTACGGTCAAACAGAACGCATTCCCTTCCTCGCCTCAACACTGCTCAAGTGTTGGGTTAATAACCTTAAGTACCTACTTTCTTTAGCACAACCCCGTACAAGTTTTAGCATGAACAAGTATTTGTAAACACGCGACGTGTACCTTAGATACATTCAAACTATAAGGCGAAGGCGAATACGCAAGTACTAGCATTATAGGATTAAATCCAAAGAGCGTCCACGACACTAGGCGTCCAGATTTATACTTATTCATAAACTGCCTAACAAATTAATAAGACTTACTCAGAATGAGACCCATATAATAATTGGCGCTGCCAAATAATGATTTCAAAAACGCAATTAATCGGAACCATCCTTCAGAATCACAGAATGTTATCACCAAACCAAGCGCCAGTTCTGCAAAGGCATCCAATATTATAGCTGTTCTTCTGCCGAAACTGAAACAAAACAATGCATTGTAGATAGTCAACTACATAGGTAAACAAAGCATTTATCCTTGTGTCGACACTTCGACAGTCTATCTATTGTTTCTACAAAATCTGAACAATAAGTAATACAAATGCATTCAACATGCAAGCTTTCAGGAGTTGTATAGGTAGTCTCTCTAACAAAACAGTTCTGAATTTAGTTTGCAGATTGTAAGTAAGTAGGTAGGTAGGTAGGTAGGTAAGGTAGGGGAGAGCAAGGCAATTGGAGCCTACTAAGGGAAAATGTTGATAAAAACCACATGTGTCTACCTTGCTATCATTTTTTTTTAAACGTTGCCCCACACGTACCACTTGAAGGTCATACAAATATTTGTTCCGGTCGGGAATCGAACTCGCGACACGCAGTGCAGCAGTCAATAGCTTAACCACTGCGCCAACCGTGCTGTCAAAACTCCCAATCGTCAAACGCGCTCAATTAGGAACTTAAACGTCGTTTGTCTGACTATATTTTCATCACGGTTTAAAACAACTACAGCCATGCATTATGGTACTTACAATAAAGATTTTACAAAAAAAGTCTATCGCTCCCATTACCCCATACATGCGGGTAATGAGAGCCGTAATAACGCTCATACGGGAAATTGGAGCCATAAGATTTACTTCTTCCCAAAAATTGTGAAAGCCATGTGGGCTCTCATTACCCGCTGACTACCATTTTGAAAAGTAATAACACAAATATCTTATTCGACTTTCAATCACCATTTAACAAATGGCACTTGAAAGAATACGAATCTAGGCATGTAATAAGCATAAACATAATACAATTTTAACAATAAGTATATCTTCATGCTTAACTGGACGCTGGCAATCGGCAGTTTTTTATAACCTTGAACCTAAAACACAAAACCATCCCGCGTGACTTAACGCAGGGCCCTAACGACTCGTGCGCGACAGCCGAACATTCTCGATGGTTGAAGGAAACGGCCCACTGCTTAAGGTCACTCAAATGTGCATAGGTTCCGTCCAATTGCCATCGCTCCCATTACCCTGCGCTCTCCTAACTGTTTATCATGCAGAGTAAATATGCAGAATATTTTGGGGTAGGTAGGTACGTACTGCCGTCGAATAATTTAAAGGAAACCTTTACTGAAATGAAAACCCTGGTAATGTATACCTACTGCAATAAAATCCCCCGTTGTAGTTATTCTTACAAGTATGTTTTGTTGTGCATAATGCCATGTAAGTAGTGGGTAGGTTATGTAGGTAGGTATCTAACTAAGTAGTTTAGTTATTTAGGTAAGTATATCTATCGTAAAGGAAATTATTAATCAGAGACAGTTGTTTTAATGACTCTGTCTGAGCAGCTTATTGTACGGATGTGTAAGTACTAACTACTAACATTTCATGATAGCATGCGTCCGTTGTACCAGTAGGACATAACCCTTTAATATAATAAAAAGATAATAGGTATAGATTTCGTTTATTTATTTGACAGTTTATTTTCATACTCAACACAGACAAGAAGAAAGAAACAGAAAAATAAGTCGTACAAAGGTGCTTATTTCTAATGAAATCTCTTCCAGCATACCTGCGATATGAAAGTAGACATCGTGTTTAAGAGTAGAAGAGAAAACAAAATCCATAACATAAAAAAAAACTATTCACTACTTTAAATATAAACATACAATAAGAGAATATACTTACAAACATACTTCTAAAATATATATAATTGTAATATAGTAGTATAAAAGAAGAAATACATAATATGCAACTATGACTAAATTGAAAGATAGTCATCATGGAACATCACTATATGACGTTCCATGATGACTATCTTTCAATTTAGTTTAGTTAGTCATTTTTTTTTCACTCTTATTTTAAAAACTGCAACTGTTTAGCAGTCCCTAATGTCAGGTGGAAGTGAATTCCACAACCGAACCGCATGCACAGAGAAGGAGTAGGAGTAAAAGTCGGTAGAGTGGACAGGGGGTTTAAGGAGATTTCTAAGACGCGAACTGCAAGGTGCATCAGAAGGACGGGCTTAGGAAGAGAGTTACCGCAGATAGGATGGCGTTCTAGGGTTGGGAACACAATATTCGAGAGTTCCACTTGAGTATCTTGCGAAAGTTAGAAACATGATCATACTTTGTAAGGTTAAAAACCAAACGAATATAGATATTTTCCAAACGCTCAAGTTTATTTAATAGCTCCTCGGTGGCATTCAAATAACAGGCATCAGTGTAGTCTATGATGGGCTGTATGAGAGTTCGACCAAGGGAAATCCGCGACCACTGCTAATCAAATTCAGGTCACTGTTCATGGCAGCCGTGATTGTAAAGCTGCAGATCGTCGGCTTAGAGATGGAAGTGGCAAGAGATGACTCTGGTGACGGAGTTAATGAAAATAGAAAACATAACAGGAGAGAGAACGCCACCCTTAGGCACACCCGCGATAATATAACACCAGTCAGAAGAAGTCTCTTCGAGACGAACCTGCTGCGAGCGGCCTTTCAGATTGGGGTCGAACCAACCAACAGTAGAAGAAGAGAAATTGAAAGACTTAAGGATCCCTAGAAAGATGTCGAAATCTACAGAGTTATAGGCACTGCTAAACTCCAGAAGTACAAGCAAAGTGAGAGATTTGTTTACAGGCTTCAGGAATAGTACAAGAAAACAAGGACAAATTAAAAATGTGGGTAAGATGGTAACTAATGTGGGGAGGTTAGAAGAAATCATTCTTGGGCAAAGATTGTCATTACCAACTGCAGAGGAGGAGATAGCACAAATAGATTTTTTGACCTAACTTTCACCTACAGGATTTAGAAAGAAAGACACTGCGGCATAGGAAAAAATGAACGAACGACGAACCCGCTGCGAGCGGCCTTTCAGTTTGGGGTCGAACCAACCAACAGTAGAAGAAGAGAAATTGAAAGACTTAAGGATCCCTAGAAAGATGTCGAAATCGACTGAGTTATAGGCACTGCTAAACTCCAGAAGTACAAGCAAAGTGAGAGATTTGTTTCCAGGCTTCAGGAATAGTACAAGAAAACAAGGACAAATTAAAAATGTGGGTAAGATGGTAAGTAATGTAGAGAGGTTAGAAGAAATCATTCTTGGGCAAAGATTGTCATTACCAACTGCAGAGGAGTTAGCACAAATAGATTTTTTGACCTAACTTTCACCTACAGTACTTAGAAAGAAAGACACTGCGGCATAGGAAAAAATGAAAGTTTATTTAAGGTAACTGATTTAATGTGCGGATCCAACGTAACAGGGGGATGGGAGAAATGTTTGTTAAGAACACACACGTCAGTGTCATTACTGGAAGCAACTGGAGACTTACCAATGCCGACAATTTTTAGAAACATCCTGACTTCTGAAGAGTTACGGTTGTTGAGAGAATAATGGAATAGCGTCTCTTTGCATCTCTGCACAAACGCAACGATTACGCAGCACTATAAACGCATTCAAGTAGCGCTCAGAAAGACAACGTTTTACCTCCATTTGGCTGTCTCTACTTGCCATCGCATTCTTAATGGCAGGAGTCAGCCAGGGAGCAGGAGCATACTTGACATTGACTCGACGGATAGGGGCATGACAATCGTATAAGCTGAGTATTCTGCTGCTGAAAAAAAAGAGTTCCAAAAAAACACTATAAAGTGAAAAATAACTTTAATTTCGGAAGTCGCTGTCTTTGCCTGTGTTTTAGTTTTTTTGCCACCGACTTTTACAAAATATTGCTTTTCCCGATGTAGGGACGTTAATTGTCGAGAAGTTTTCCTGGCAGGAACCAGGAGAACGGCCACACACCATATAAAATGTGACGAGCATAAACTGCTTAGCAACCATATTAAAGTACCTAATCGAATCCCAACCCCTTAAATACTTATTATTAAGTAGTTCCGGTGGCCATCTGTGATCTTCATCATCAGTTCCACTTCACCAAGTGAAGTGGAAGAGAGCAAATTCACGAGCTACTATAAAAAATACCCAAATCGCTATAGGTGTGTGCCTATCAAATGTGCCTATTCAATTTCCTCGATTTCCATGGGATCCCCACATCAGATTTTGACTTGGTGACAATGGGACCACCTCTCGAGCACACCCTTTCAAACAAAAAAAAAATTCAATATCGGTCCACAATTGACGGAGAAATCGGCGATATATATATTATGTATACATACATAAAAAAAGCGTAAGAACATATACAGACGAACATATAATAACTGCTCCTCCTCCTTTTTGGAAGTCGTTTAAAAATGTGAACCATATTGTTAATACATAGGCTCTCCAAAACATACGTCCAGTAGATGCTACCATCATCACGCAGCAATGCAGGTCTATGCCCTTATAGTTCCTCAGGAAAATATATTGTGCCTTACGCTTGGGAGGACGAATCTGAATTGTAGGACATAAAGATGAAGTCGTGGTAAGAAAAACAAGCAGTGAGCTATCCGTGAAACATGATTCAAATTAAAGACAATCATCAGGTCTAAAAGAGAAGGGCTGCAGTTAGGAAACTGATGAGTAGCAGAAAGAGGCAGAATACTAAGGTTAAAAAAAGATAAGAGAGATTGAAGTTTGTGAGTACGATTGTCATTTTTAAGAAGGCAAGTATTAAAATCGCCCATCAACACTACGTGGTCATAACCTCTTATGACCACGTAGTCTTGATGGGCGATATTCAGACATCATTTAAAAGCGACTCAAAAGAGTCAAAGTTATCGAAATAAAGGAGAAGAAGAAGAAGATAGTGAGGTTAGGACTGTAGGTACCTACATCACTCCAAGAAGCATTAGTACCTAGTTAGTATAACTTTAGCGACTGTATCGCCAGAGGTATCGCCCAAAGTACCCTCAGGTTCTGCGACTGCGCTGCCTGTCACTGTCAAATTGTTACCTAAAGGCGCAATTTCACCAGTGTGTGGCACTGTGCGATACTCTACTGCACAGTGTACGGCTCAAATCTTTCTTTCTTCTTTACTCAAGTAAACGTTTACAAACGTGCTGCACTGTATGCTTAAAAATACGCACAGATTTGCCGGTGGAAACAGAGACTAAAACGGATCTGCAGCTCAGTAGGTACGTGCACTGTTGGGGAGTACTTTAACCTAACCCAAATGATCCAATCTAGGTACACTCCCGCGCTTGTGTTGCAACAAATGTGCTGAGCCCTATTTTGGTCGAATCACGGCTTAACATTGATGAGAGAAACACTTTAAAGGTACAAGAATAACCGTAGATACCTACATAGTTTACCTATATCCTATTCCTGATCCATAATTTACGTCAAACTTTTGTTATACTCGTACCCGAATCGCTTTAGCGTGGCAATAGCGCAATAGCGGTCATTGCTCTTTCCCTAATATATCTTCGTAGGAACCCGAACAATAAACTATGTATGGTTTTTCGTTATTGGAACATGTTGAAGATCACGATAGATATTGATTCAGGACGATAATGGACAATGACCGCTATTTCCACGATAGAGCGATTCGGATATAGAAAAACCCTATAGGTTATTCTTTTTTTACTAAAAATCGTACCTAATTGTTAAAGTTTAATAATTGTATAATTTTATTATTTATTTCATCAACTTGTTTTACGCAAAAGATTGTTTCTGAATTATAATCCTTATTAGAAAAAAACAAGTATAAGTACCTACTTATGAAGTTATTATGATTGATTCCTTTTTCGGCACATTCCTTTTTGGACATATTCCGTTTTGACTATGAAATACTTGTGACTTTGGTTGCGTAGTAAAATAAAATAATATTTATTAGTAAAATATTTTGAATCAATAAAAAATAAAAGACAAAAAATAAACAGTACCTACACTGATTACTTAAAATAATGTGCCGAAACAAGAATATGCCGAAAATGGAATATGTCCAAAAAAGAATGTGCCGAAAAAGGAATCAATCGTTATTATGACTTATTTATGAATCCTATGATTATGACAGATACATAACTTCAGAAATTAAGAGTTAGAGAAACCCAACTCCTAAAATAATACTACACTAACCTACAAAAGGTTAGTTTAGTATTATTTTAGGAGTTGAGTCCCTATTGGTTGGCATTTTTTTTTTAATTTATTCCTGAGTTACATTTTGAGTCAGTGTCCAAAAATAAAATCCTTTGTGAATGAATGTCAGACCAAACCGCAAACAACATGTGAGTAGCATCATGTTAGGTATAGGTCTATACCTATGTACACTTGTACAGTCGCCAGCACATCAAGCTCCACAAACTGCCAAATTTTCTCATTTGATTTTGAACTTAACCATCAACATTTTAAGGTTTAAAAACATTTGGAGTTTGACAGTTAGGTATAACCTGATGTGCTTGCGACTGTACCTAGGTATAGTAGGTATAAGCGTATACCTAACATGCTGCTACTCATATTATGTTAGTTGCGGTTTGGTCTGAAAATCATTCACAAAGGATTTTATTTTTGTACACTGACTCAAAATGTAACAGGAAAAAACAAAAAATGCCATCCGATTTTAAAACAGGAATAACTTGCTTAAAACCGCATGATGAGCCTCAAAAATGACGAACACCTAAGACCAACAGGCGCCTTAGGCAACCGGTATGAGGTATTTCGAATGTAAGCCCAGTGTTTTGAATAAAAAAGGTAGATTTAAAGGAAAGTGAACCGGTTACCTGTCTGAAACCAATCCGAATATGATACATCCAAATACTAATCCAAACCGACTAATGATAGCTGTTGACAGCAATTTTAACTTCTGGTCACAAAACACGAGCCACTGAAAAGCAAAGTTCTATTTTAATTTTTCGAGATGCTGCTACTTGGTGAATAAAATTAAATGTAGGAAGTAGTATGTCACATGAAGCTACTACAGCCTTTAAAAGATTTTCAACTTTATCGTTAAAGCATAAGGTTCAAGGTTGATTGGGAAAATTTGACAGTTTCGGTTAGCTTGACCTGCTGGCGTCGGTACCTACCTATGCAGGGTCAAATTAAATTAGCTAGCGAAATTCCGCAGACGTGATCAATATCTAAACATGATAAAATAACAAATAAATAAATTTATTGCTTTTTTGTGGGGTCATCGACCGCAATTAGTGTAGTCACTTGAAATTTCTGTGCAAACTTCACAGCCGTAATGGGTACATAACATACATAATCAGCCTATAATGTTCCCACTGCTGGGACACAGACCTCCTCTTTGTGAGAGGGAGTGGGCCATAATCCACCACGCGGGCCCTGTGCGGGATGGTAGATGTCACATCTTTTCGATTTTTTCTAGGACATGTCGGGTTCCTCACGATGTTTTCCTTCACGGTTTTGAGAGCAGTGGTAATTAAATAATTTACACAAAGTAAAGCGCCTTCCTGGGTTCGATCCTACGACCTACAACTCGTAAGTCGCGCCCGTTACTACTGGGCCACCATTGCTCTAGACGTAATGGGTATCAATATTTAACCACGATAACGAAAGCAAGAGATTTTCTCAACTCATACTGCTTTAAGTAACAACACTACCGCGCGGTCGTTGACCCCCAAAAAAGAAACACTTAACCCTGTATAGTATAATAGGTTGGGGAAAAAGTTTCTTCGCATTTTTTAAGAAAATTCAAAACATTTTTTAATATAGTTTATTTACATTTAACTAAAGTATGTAGGTACCATTTTGTTCGATAACTTTTTGCCATCTTGTAGGTAGGGACATGATCCCATTGCTATATAAATTTTGGGACTTCTGATCAAAATACCGCGACAAGTGGTTTTGGCAGTCGTCTCGTGATGTTAACCTGACACTGCCTAAAGAATTCTGAAGAGACCGAAACAGGTGGAAATCTGAAGGTCAACACAAGCAAGGTCAGGACTATACGGAGGATGCATTAACACCTCCCAGCCAAACTCTCTTAATTTTTGCTGAGTGGCTAAAGATGTGTGAGGCACACCCCTTCTGTTGATTAATTCCGGCCGCTTTCTCTCAACTTCTTGCTTTAATCTCATCAGTTGTTCGCAGTAGAGTTCAGAATCGATGGTCCTGCCTGGTGGAAACAGCTCATAATGAATAATGCCCTTCCAATCCCACCACACATACAGCATCACCTTGTTGCTAGTTAACCCGGGTTTCGCCACAGTCTGTGAAGCCTGACCGGCCTTTGACCACGACCTTTTTCGCACGTTCTTGTCGTATTTTATCCGTAATTGGGCGACCAGAACGACGTGCATCTTTGACATCAAAATTTCCGGATTGAAAACGCTTAAACCAAATTTGTGCTACTCTCACAGACACTGCACTAGGTCCATAAACATCGCAATTTTTTTTCGCGGCTTGCGTTGCATTTTTACCTTTTTTGTAGTAAAATTTTAAAATGTATCGAATTTCTTCATTAGATTCACTCATCTTGACAGTACGAAAAACAAATGAAAATCACACATTTTCCTAATTTGAATTTGGAATTATGTTCTTTAAAATTTAAACTTTCAATGATACCAAAACTAGCCAGATACAAATAGCCATATAGCCAAAGAGATTTTATTACAAGTTCATATATTACATACTATAATGCCAAAAGACTTTTTCCCCAACCTAAAAGTCTATTATTATCATTGTGATTTACTTCATCATCAAAGGACAATTAACGCATACTTTACACAATTCTACAGTTTTCTTTAATTCGATTTCAGTCATAAACGTGTCGGTGTATTTATAATTAATAGCTAGCTACTTAATGGGTGGGTAAGTAGGTAGGATGCTCTATAATTTTCTATTATAATTACTTAGGTACTATTTTATCAATAGGTCCTGCATTCCTCAGTTCAATTTTTCCTTTGAAACTTGTAATTTTTAGAGTTCCGTACCCAAAGGGTAAAACGGGAACCCTATTACTAAGGCTCCGCCGTCCGTCTGTCTGTCTGTCCGGCTGTCACCAGGCTGTATCTCATGAACCGTGATAGCTAGACAGTTGAAATTTTCACAGATGATGTATTTCTGTTGCCGCTATAACAACAAATACTAAAAAATAGAATAAAATAAATATTTAAGGGGGCTGCCATACAACAAACGTGATTTTTTTTCCCATTTTTATAGATAATGGTACGGAACCCTTCGTGCGCGAGTCCCACTCGCACTTGGCCGGTTTTTTATGAAACATTTTCATCTTACCTTATGCTGGACACTAAAATGATGGGATTGAATGGTGAGGGAGATCTAGTAAAATATCTTCCAACTTTTTGGTCTAGTTTTTTAAAGACACCATATATTAATTACCGTCTTTTGCAGCCAAATGACCCATAAAAACTTCAAATGCCACTTATTACATGTGTAGTCTTCAGTTCCATTGTGTTGAAAAGTTACAAAACACAAGCTTGAGTTTATTATTTCGAGTTCGTTAGGTAATATACAATAGACTTCCGAAGGTTGCAGGAGGAACATGTCTTCGTATTGATTAAACATAGCCAGCATCATATGAGATGTTGAAACTAATGTCACGAGCCATTGCCAGAAACCGATTTTTCCCAACACATCTGTTGTTACATCTTCATGGATTGTTCCGATCCTGCAACAAAAACATCTCTAATTTGTACATTTTCTTTCTTTAATTACTAGTGTTATTAATAATGAAAATTTACGTACACAGACATGGTTTTATAAGTCATTGCCCAACGGAGCTTCATAGATTTTGGTTCGTTTGAAAATGTGACATTTAAGTGTGATGGCGAAAATACCGTAATGTGGTGATTCGAGTGATTCCAATAGTGGGCTCCTCGAGCTGTAAGTGGACTGGTGTTAAATAATTCATTGCACTCGTATACTTAGTTCTGCTCAGTTTAGCAAGTCAATCTCTAAGTAAAATGATTAACATGTGTGCGGTGTGTGAGGATACTGGTTATTCCCCTCGTTCTACAGAGAGATTATTCTAAAATTATCTTCCTTGAGAACAAATGGCGCTACTGAGAATCACGGAGGTAGGTATCCTGCCTATATCGTGATCATTGCGGCGATAAACGACGAATCGTTACTTAATATGTTCAAAGTTAATAACATGCATATACGATAAAATACTCTGAAGATAAGGTAGGTAGTAATTTCTTATCGACGATAATTTACCAACTGTAAAATATGATATACTAGCTGCGCCCCGCGGTTTCACCCGCGTGAGTCTCGATCCCGTGGGAATATCGGGATAAAAAGTAGCCTATGTCTTATTCCAGGGTGTCAGCTACCTCCATACAAAATTTTATCAAAATTGGTCCAGCCGTTTGAGCGTGAAGAAGTAACAAACATACACACACACACACTCACAAACTTTCGCCTTTATAATATTAGCGTGATTTTCTTTAATAAACTTAGGGCTAGGTCTTATCAGTCAAGTATTCGCGCAAGTTTGATTTTTGTGATAACGGATGTGACACGGTAGAAATATATTTACATATTATTTTTATAAATGGTATCGGTTATTGCCTACATGACGAATAATAAAATATGTTGCTCATTGTATTTTTCCACTATACTTTATGGGGGGTCGGATAATCGCCGTTGACCTTGGCCATATAAATCTGCGTCGCGATCACACCGCGCCGCCGCGCGCCGTTCGGTTTCGGGAATATTTATTTATAGTAATGAAAAAAAAAAATATTTGAAAAAAAAACACATTAGATAGTAAAATAGTCTGTTCATACAAAACAAAAAACATGATTTTATCGTAAGGTAAGATCTTTTTTTATGCTTTACGTCCTGAATCTATTTCATAAAGTAGTTTACTACAATACTTAAATATTCACATAAAGAAGTGATGCGTATGCGTTCTAGTTTAATATAACTAAATATTATTTTTTAACTTTCTTGCATTGAAGGCGTAATAGCAGATTTCAAAGTAACTAAAATCATGATCGAAATTTGTAAAAAAATATATTTGTAAGTAGCTATGATGATTTCAGAGAAATATGATATGAATGTAGGCATGCACCAATTTCAAGGATGCATTTTCAAATGTTCTGGAAATACTACCTATTGCGTGAACTGCGTGGGCCACGCTGAATGTTTCTGTGAGCAAAATACGCCTGTTAGATAGAGACATACTTATTTGCCCCTGCTTTCGCGTAATAATTTATGTTTAAATACAACTTTATTAATAAATAATAAACAATCTTCTATATTTACAACAATTGATCCTTAATACACAAGCTAACTCTAAAATATGTATAGTATGTACAAGTATATAATAAAATAATAAAAAAAGGGGGGAAGTGCTCATTGGGCATCAAAAAATTCGTCCGCATCGTTGTCAATGGGAAAAGTGCCCAAAAGGCTGGCAGCGTTGCCACGTTGGATGGCAATACTGATTCTTTGGGCTAAAAATAGGCCAGCCCTCTGGTCACGTGAAGAGTCGACCAACCGCTTGGCGATGTACCGAAATACTTGATGAGCACTCGGACCCCAAGGCCCTAGTGTTTCAACCCCAAACGGCTCAAAGTAGAAGCTAGGTATATGTTCGAGCCGTTTGGGGTTTTCTGCTCGTGCAGCAGCCGCCCCAGCACAACCCGCCATGCTAGGAAGATGAGATGACGCGAGGGTGTCGACACAGGTTGCATCCCATACCAAAGGCCTACCCAACTTCCACGGCATTTTGGTCATTCCGTCTGGCCTCTTCCCATCGCCTCTTCCATCGCGTGCCAAGCCATTGGGTTCTAAAACAGGTGGCACCCCGGCGAGGACAAGAGCCCGACGGATGCTGTCGTTAATACTGGCATGTCGTGCCATCCGACCAGTACTCTTGCTGCAGGATAGGCCATGGTGTCCGAGGCAGTCGACTCCTTCACCGCACTGACAGCGATGCGGAGAGCTCCGCAGGAGCACCCAGACGCAAACATGTAGCGAGCCGGAAAGTAGTGTCACCCAGCATAATGCCTACGTTGGGTGACGGTAGCGCCTGAAGCCAGAGGTCCGACTCCCACTCACCCACAGTCAGCAAGCGAGCACGCTCAGCAGTATTGGTGGACGTATTAATAAGATTATTCCGTACCAACCTGCAGAGCGGCTCATCCCACTGCCTCTGGGAAGATGGGATCACGGGCCGATCTGTATCCAGGCAAGCCAGTTTCCAGGCATTCACCGCGTCGGTCAAGCACGGTACTTCAGAGTCGACCAAGGTGGGGGGTTGTCTGTCGGTAATGTCAGAAAGGTAAATTTCACACTTTGATGGATTAAGGTCCAGGCCAATAAATTTAAATTGCTGTTAGAGGAATTTTAAGTCTTTCAGAACGGTGTCTACATCACCTCCTAGCGTTCCATCATCTAAATACCACACATTAAATTTTAAATTTAGTTTCTGGATAATTGGATGAATAGCCAAACTGAATATGACTGGCCCGAGAGGGTCACCTTGTTGGCATCCTACTGCAGATTCCAAAACATTGTCCTTGTATAGTAATTTAGAAGGGTACGAAAAAAAAAAACACATTTATGATAGATGATATGATGATATAAATAGTATGTTTAAATACTAAGTTAATTTAAATACTTTTCACTCCATAAAGCCTGAATATTAGTTTAATACAGGCGTAGTCTAATGTTTACTCTAGTTTTGACTCTCCTTGAATCTCCCTCCTTTACAATTTCCTGAAAGATTTGGATCAATAACGAATCGTTAGTTCTATCAATCGTAGTTGTTAATATGAATTATATACCTTTATGTTTAATCTGTTCATAAATTGGAACAAATTCAAGATTTCACCTTGATTAGAGGCGTTTACAGGTAGGTAAAATTTTCTAAGCTTAGATATATTTGCACTACGAGGAAGGTCGGCAAGATATAGGAACCGGGACCAGCTAGTAACCGTGTCCTTGTGGATCTACGCTTGGATCAACAACTGTAACTAAGTAATTTATATCTCAACTTTATAACCAGATAGGTACTTCGTATATAATCTTACTCTTTGTGGTTACTATGCAGTAGAACAGGGCCTCAAGTCTGCTATTACAATAGTGTCAGAATGGTCGATCATTGATTTCATAATTGTTGATTTTGGCAAGTTTGGTAATCTACTATTATAATGGCGTCATTATGACTTTCCAATGGTCGGCAACTGACACTACATTGAAAGAAATTGCAAAGAAAATGATCGACCATTATGAATTTACCAGATTACGAACTTTTAGCAAAATGACAATGGCATGACAATGGGATCGTGTTGGCATGACTGAATTTATAAAAATAGCAGACTTGGGCCCCAGGTATATAGGTGACCAATCAGTCATTCTAAATATATTAAATACTTATTCTAATTGCTAATTATTTACACTGCCATGTCTGAAACGGAGACAATTGCAGATTTCAAAATTGAACCATGTTGTTTACTATTGTAATACCTTTTGTTATTCCATTCAATACATCGCGGCATCTGCATCGTAGCGAATCTCTCATTCTGAATTAGATTAAAAATTGTCACGGTTGAGACTTTGAGACGGAAATATTTTTTTCGAAGCTATTTTATGTTCCCAATAATAAATTATGTTTGAAACTTGCACGGGTAAATTATGAGTCATCTCTGCATGCCCGTAAAGCTTCACCAATAGTGAAGAACACTTATAGGTCACAAATAAGACTAGTCTGTACTTCCCGGTAGGTACATATTTGAATGCTGTAAAGTTGTTAAATTGCACTCCGAATTAGTTCAAGGTCTTGGAGACACTGCTGCACTGTTACGTTTAATACAAGATATCCTGATACACTATTATTCCCCCAATGAAAAGCCACTTAATTATAAGGATACTTTCTATATAATAAATTACCAAAATCATAAAGGGATCTGCCAATCAATCGTTTTAAACAGCGTTATTCAAATGGCATATAGAAAAACCGGCCAAGTGCAAGTCGGACGAAGGGTTCCGTACCATTATCTATAAAAATTGAAAAAAAAAACACTTTTGTCGTATGGAAATCCCTTAAATATTTGTTTTATTTTAATTTAATTATTTATTTTTAAACTGAATATATAACTAAATATTCAGTGAATATTTCAAGCGTCTACCTGTTGCCGTTATCAATATCGAGCAAAAACGAGCAAAAAAATCACGTTTGTTGTATGGGAGCCCCCTTAAATATTTATTTTATTCTGTTTTTTAGTATTTGTTATTATAGCGGCAACAGAAATACATCATCTGTGGAAATTTCAACTGTCTAACTATCACGGTTCATGAGATACAGCCTGGTGACAGACGGACAGACAGACAGACGGCGGAGCCTTAGTAATAGGGTTCCCGTTTTACCCTTTGGGTACGGAACCCTAAAAATCATTCTAATCTGTGAATGAGTACCTAAACATTAAAGATTTACACTGACGTTTTACTAT
Organism: Tiliacea citrago; assembly: GCA_963921375.1. Lineage (NCBI taxonomy): Eukaryota > Metazoa > Arthropoda > Insecta > Lepidoptera > Noctuidae > Tiliacea > Tiliacea citrago. The sequence continues at coordinate 12,069,255 of OY992793.1, read as the reverse complement.
TATAATTTGACAAATGATTGACATTCATATTTTTATACGGGTATATTTATAATATATGATATAATAACTATGATTTATGTTCCAATTTTATTATCTTCATTTATTTAATGAATGTAAACAATTATTTTGCATGCTAGTTTTAGCGAATTGTTTTAGAAACTGTTTAAAAAACCCGACTACTTATCTGTAGGTATAGGTATGTTAACGGAAAAGTGTGAAATCCGTCATTGTATACAATTCCTAGGAAATGTGTACAATTCCTAAAATAGATAAGAAATCTATGATATATTTAGTAATATGCACTTTTCCTAGGAAATCTATACATTTCCTAAATAGCAATTGGAAATGTATTGCATTCTTGATGTTTGTAAGTACAGCGGGGATAGCGGAGCGAGGGGAGGGTATTGTGTCATCCGATAAGTTCTTCAGCTGAAATACTAGTGGGCGTCACATGCAGCTGGACACTGTGACGCCAGAAGCTACTTTGCCGTCATATGATAGAGTATAGGTAATTGTATATATCTAGCCACATGTGCGGCTTTCTTAAAATATAGTTTAAAAAAAATAGAATGACTTCTACTATTATATTGTGTTATCATAGAATTACTTAAATGACATACTGATTACTTTACCAAATTAAAGATTTTATATGTATTTACGTATTAAATTATACATAGATTTTTATGTGTGCTAGATGGGTCTATTTATAAGGGCTTATTTTTTCTAGATTGCTATATGAAACTAAAACATGTGCAGGAAACTGGAATTTTATTTTTACACTGTTTAATAATTATAATTCTAAAGGAAGGATAATTAACTGTTGAGACAATCTTGAGTAGATAACAATAAAATAACATTTTATAGCTTTTTAAAAGAGTTTGTATAGGTAATTTCATTTGAGTAACTGTAATTAAATGCATCAATAAACACCTGAGATTAATACCCTGCTATACCCTGCCTCTCACCCCGTGCGATCATTGATTGTCATGTGGTTTTTAATTACTAAACGCACCTAAATACTAGAAAATACGAAAATATAATACATTTTAAATTCATGAAATTCTTACTTTTTTAGCCCATATTTTGAAAACGACCCAATAAATAGTTGATTTTTGAAGTTTAATTAGTAATAAGTCCTATGAATAGATGTTATTGTTACAGTTGATTATGCCAACGAGAGTATTAATAAATATTCTGATTTCAGTTTACAAACGTGTTTTATTTCTTTTAGTCACAGAAAGCATTACTTTTTATATATTTCCTAGTATCATCTCGGAATTGCATACAATTCCTAGGAAATACATACATTTCACAGGAAATGTGCTCGGAATTGCATACATTTCCTAGGAATTATGTACAATTCCTAGGTTTCATACATTTCTGGTAACATATATACTACAATTCTTGCAAATAAATAATTTAATTTCATTCCATATAATTATGTATCCACGTTATGGTCCTACCCTAATCCTAAGGAGTCAGAGATAAAATGATAAACTTGCTATCGATACCAATATTGATCTTACAATATTTAGATTACAGGATGATATCATACATTTTTTTATTGCTAATATAAATTTATCATACTACACTTAGGTACACCGAATTATTTCAGTGGTAAGTAAATAGTGTGATTTTATCTTCGACTGGTCCATTTAGAAAAAAACATACTTGATAAACTAAGATAGGCGGCGCCCAATTCGGTGCAATCGTCGCAAATCGTATTGAGCTTTTCGTTGGACGTGACGCTTTTAGCAAATCGTGTGAAGTTGTACGACCTATTCAAGGCCAGTCCCTAATTTTATTTCGATCGTATTCATTACTTCGTTTTATTACTGGAATTATCTGCGTAATTTATAAGGCTATTTATAAATAATGTTGCCCTTTACATACGATATCAAATGTTTGTTCCATTTGCAACTGCTTGCGGTAAACATCGAAGTTCGTACGTAGGTAACCGAGTGGGTAGCGCGAGTTGTATCATTTGAATAACGATAAACAGTGCCGGCGATATCATTCATTATGCTGGCTGATAATGACGATACTAGCAAGATGAGACTGTAAAGTAACATAACAATAGTGACATCACTGAAATGTTTCAGTTAATTATTCAGTTTTCAATTAATACTTTTTCCTTCCTTATTCTTGACTATTAAAACTGCTGTGACCTGGACTGGGGGCCTAAAATGGACGCTTTGGCAGAACCATATTATGATAATATTATGAACCATATTAAAATGGTCACAAACTGGCAATTCATAATATGACCTGCATACAATTCATATCCCGCAATTCATCTGTTTGACAGCTGCTATTTGACATTAGACTTCATTAAAGCAATAATTTGTGGACCATATAACGAATCTCCATAAAAAAAACTGTCAAACAGATGAATTGCGGGATATGAATTGTACGCAGATCATATTATGAATTGTCAGTTTGTGACCATTTTACGAATTTTAATAAAAATTCATAATATTATCATATTATGATGCTGCCAAAGCGTCCATTTTAGACCCCCTGTACAGTAACCACTTCTACAATTAACATTACGTGATAACTTTTCTCACGGCAAGTGTTGTGTCCGTATCAGTGCAAGATATAGTCCCCAACTCCCCAGTGCGCTGCGGCGCTGGAAGTGACCACCAAACTGGCAGGTATGGCCAATGCAGATAAGAGGTTAGGTTTTTTTCGCGCGATTGCGGTAACCGACCCGCGGCCGGCGCCACGACGCGACGCTTGCCATCCATTCGCTCGTCCGCCGGCACGCACGCCTGGCGTTCGCCTGCACAACACACGCCGCCGCGCGTTTGACACTACTCTACCATCAATGGTGCTTGTGAATATCGTTACAGAACTCCGACACTACAACTCCTGCGCCGGGAACAACCGCCTTCACCATGGACAAGGATCACGCGTTAGAGGAAATGATGGGAAAGCTCGGTGAGTGCTCGATCTAAAACGTGCTAAAGCATATGGATGCTTACAATTTACAACACTGAAGTTCGAAACCCTTTTAAATTGAGAACATTCTTTTTTTGTGGTTTCGTACGGACAAGAAGTGCAAGTAACGCTTATTGGCCTCAATTTCATTGCAACTGGTCAATCTTGTCTTGACTGAGAAATGTGATCAGTGTTGTAAGCGTAAACCTTCATGTAACTGAGACGTAAGTTTAATAGTTGCCGCGCTTTCCTTTCTAATTGATCACATCCTCAATGTCAGCCACATCGATGGTATTAAAATAGTACTTAATGCGAAATACCATCTGTAAACTAGTTGGTATGAACGGTCTAAGGATGTAACATAAATAGCTCTTGATCTTCTTGTTACATTAAAATCCGGATTTGAAAGATAGTTTCTGAAAGCCCAACTAATGACTTACAAAATATTTTGATAATCGCTGTAAAGTTTGAATTGTGATAAGTCTGTGATACAGTGTTATAATAAGTATTTTTTGTACAATGTTTGGTGGGTTACCTAATAGGTAGGTGTAAGTGTATGTACAAAGACCCAGTAAAAATAAAATAAATTATTAGTTACGCACACTAATGAGGTGAATTGCCGACACCCTTTTTGGCACTTGTGAAGTACAATAAGCTTTTCCGTTATTGCAACAAAAATAACGCCACTTGGCAACGCAAACAATATGCGCATGTAAAACAAGTACCGAGACGAACCAACGCACGTTGGATATAAAACAATTTTTAAAAAGAAATTAATATCATTTATTTTATGTAATGAAGGTTTAACACACACATGGGTGCTATAGATTTTACGATTTGTTTAAAATAAAACTTGGGGCCTACTCCTACGTATCGGCCGAATGTTCGGCCGTTTCTTGACTTCCAAAGTTTCCTTATTTGACTTTGAATCCTTACCCGCCTTCATGTCACGTTTTTGACTTTGACTTCTCTATGACTGACTTTTTTTTTTCTTTAGCCGTAGTCAACCATAGTTACCCATAGTCAGGAAACTGCCAAACATTCAGCCGGTTCTTCGGATTTATCTTCGGGGTGTAGTGCGATAAGGTAGCCCGCGAAATTCAAAATTTCTTTCGTTTTTTCTATGAACTTAAGAGAGTTGTACTGCTGATTCTGTTCATTATACTTCTGTAAAGCCATATTGGTTACGGGCGCGAATCATATTTAGATCCACATACAATACCTGTTACTGACCTGCAAATTGCAAAAAACTTGAGAAAATTTGAATTTCGCGGGCTACCCCGACGCTTTCGCCTTAACTTTTACGAACTCAATTCAAATAACAACTCAATTCCGATGCAACAGTGTGACTGATTTAAAGCGCGTAACGTAAACGTGGGCAATAGAACATTTTCTCGCCTCAACACGGAAAATAAATTAATATATTTTATGCGACTCACTTTCTTTTAAACATGAACCTCACTGTTAATACAAAGGCGTTTACGATACAAAGACATTACAAATATTTCAGATAAATATGTTCGAATTGGAAACTAAGTACGAATATTAGTACATTCAGTAGGTATTATAGTTTCGAACAATGCTAGTGTTCATAGAGTAGGTATTCATGTAAATTCTGTCAAATGCCATAGCATAACATCGCGTGACACCGGTGACCCTGTGTTGTACTGGATCGGTAATGCAACAACGTGCCACTGTACTAATTAAAAGTACTCAGATAACCTAAAAACAACTGTTAATGCGATAAAAATCATCAATATACCAATCGCGCGTAAAATTATCATTTTTATACAGTTGTCAACTCAGATAATTGTATCTACTGATACCTACCCTTTATAAGGATATTATATAGTAGGTAAGCTTTCGCGTGTTTCTCTCGGTATTGTATTATTTATTTCGTCGCAGCACGTGATGTACTTATTTACCCATTTTTTTAAAAATTAAATACCTACTTAATCGGTTGGTAATAGCTTTTTAATTGCATTATACGAGTACTAGTTGAAAAGATCAATGATCTCCTCATAAATTCATAATGAATACTGATTTATTTTGAATTAGTAGGTACGTTCGTCATTAATTATAACTTGTTATAAGTTACTACCACATTCAACTTCAGGAAAAAAATATAAATTAATCGATAATGTCAGTTTGTGAACACTTCAAATAAAGTATTCCATTCCATCCAATAAGTTTTTTTTTTTCATAAGTTAGGTTGCTCTTGTTTAGTGATGTAGAATTCGAATTGACGACCTCTGTAATGCCACCGTTAATCATATTAACTACTGCGCTATGCCTTCGCTTCATTCAGAATTCCTCAACCAACTCTATCTCTATCTATGCATAATACATATATTTTCTATCTTCTTCTAAGATAAAGAGTGCCCTTGGAGTTTCTTGCCTGTCCTTCTCCATAGAGATCTACGTTTTGGAATGGGCAAATAGCTGCAACTTCCTGACTAACTGACCGACTCTTTGAAAATTCAAAAGTGCCTGTAATTCGTTTAATTGAATTAAATGCTTTTGAGTTTGAGTTTACGCGGATTGTGATCCGCATAGAAGCTGGTTGAGGAATTGTTAATTTATGATACTCTAGCAACGAACACCATGTTATAACATAAATCAATATTGTTGTGGTCCTTAGTCCTAACCTGACACGACAATATGTACTATTTGCTCTTATTAGCAACGACTACGTAATGTTTACATTATAGTCCCGATCGCATCCGGCGCACTTCGTGCACACTTCAGTGATCCACGCAGTCACGCCTTAACATAAAAATGTCGATATTGTATTGAAGACGATTAAATCGAAGTTTAATACACCCTAGATAAGATGTTTGCAAATACTTGTTCAATTATCTCACAAAACGAGTTTTACCAGATTTTTTCACTATTTATTTAACCGTCTGTCGTCTATGCTAATGAATTGTTTTAAAATAGAGTATACAGTAGCTAGGTATACGTTGAACTTTTCATGATTTATGTTGAACACAAGGTAGGTAATTACCTCGGGGAATTATCATGTCCGTGGACGACCGTCTACTCCGAAGTGCTAAACCGAAGTATCGGCCGAATGTTCGGCCGCTCCTTTACTACGGTTAACTATCACTGACTTCGACGAAAAAAAAAAACAAAAAGAGCTAAGCCAAAGTCAAAACTGTGACTTGAAGTCGGGTAAGGACTCAAAGTCAAAAAAGGAAACTATGGAAGTTATAAAACGGCCGAACATTCGGCTGATACGTCGGTTTAGCGCTTCGGAGTAGACCCCCTGGATATGCCAACGTGTCTCGATTCATCATCAACGAAAACAATACGGTAGGCGTGCTTGTGACTGATCATTGTAAGGTAAACACAGTGTAGCTATAGTACTGTTATTCAGCTACATTTTTATATGAGCACGTGACCTTCAGCTACTGAAAATATGCCTATCTAATAGATCGCAGAATATATTTATATGGATAAGTTTAATATGTGTTATGTATGTATGTATTTATTGTATATATTATGTAAATAGTACACCACAGACTACTTGCAGTATTGTCTCTCCTTCCCATTTAATCCATCCAAAGGTTGTCATTAAAATATCCCTTATATCGATAAGACCGGGTCACCCAATGTAAAATTTCTACATTTATATCTGTAATTTTTATGGTGTGCATAATAAAGAGTATTCTATTCTATGATGAACGGCTTTTACAAAGGGCTTTCTGATTAGTTTGTCAGTCTTGCTCTAAATAACACTAATGCCTCTTACTTTACCTCGAATAGTGATAGGATGCCCTTTATTTAGTCGGAAGGCTGGCCGGATACCACACGGCAACATCACACCTCGATAATCACGTTGATAAGTTAGCAATTTCTTAACAAATCGGTATGCGTCGGTATCGGCTCCGCAAGTACTGCAACATTCCAGCCCATATTTATGTACGGGACTTTGATGACCCCTGAGTAACATTCGGAGTTCGGTACTATTTTCAGAACTCGTTAGAATAGCCATCAAAGATAGGGATGTAAGTGATGTAACAGTATCTTTGACAACGACAAATACAAATGCAACATCTTTATCTATGCAATTAGATAGTGGGGTTTTATTACGTAATCAGCTATTATATAGAAATCTTTTATCTACTACTTAGTATATTGTATGTGTTCCTAAAGTCGTGATTTATCGATTCAATTTGATTTCTATGATGTACTGAACGATATGTTAGTAAAGCAGCATGTACGTAACATGTTTTTATTGATTTTTTAAGTAGTTACTACGAATGAAATTATAAGGTAGAATGAACGTTTTAACTGCTCTAGATCTGCATAATATCGGTCCATTAAAACAAATATTTTTTAGAATATACACTCTGTGCCACAAAAGCAACGGAATGATCTTGAACTGTCAACAGAGACATTATTTAAAGAATGGTAAAAAGTTTTAAAATAAAATCGTCGTCATTCAGGCGGCCGGGCCGGAACGATAGTCAGCTGATGTAGTACGTAGACACGGTAGTTACTACGGAAACATTTCGGAGGTGTGTCAGACTACGTAAACAGTAAACAGCAATGTATCAAAAATAATGCGCAAAACCAATTTGAGGCACGTGTCGGGAAGTAATGTACCTCTCTGTTGAGTTCACTGTTTTAGAACGCATCATCTTCCTGTAAATATCAGCTTGTAAACTTCCTAAACTTCTCGTGGGACCTGTCCTATATCCCTCCATTGCATCATGAGGATATAATACGTATTTCAATTGATAACACACTGAATTAAAAAAAGTTATCCTGGTCTATGCCATATTGATAGATGTTATTTAAAACAGTTTGCCTGATTAGCGAATTACTTCATACGATTAACACGATTTAATGCCACATTGTGTTTTTAATCATTGTATAATTTTCCATAATCATTTCACATTTAAATAAGAAAGAAAAGCCAATCGATTGTTTATGGAAATATTCCACAAATATGTCAAGCATACAAGTACGTATTATTTTTTTAATGAACAGAAATACAATACTGACAATAATATGTTACATAAGATTTGAATTTACCGTTTGGACGTTTTTTGCGAATTATTTGCAAGAAGATACTTACATAGTTGTTCTTAGACACTTGTAACTCTTGTAATTTCATGCAATTAGGCAAGAATGTTCTCTTATTTACACGTTAAGTGAATTGTCTTCACTGGCTAGCCGCTAATGAATGCATTCCACTTTAAAAGGTTTAAGTGTTCGTTAAGTTTACAGCTAATTACGGTTGCATGCCGTTTAAACTTAGGTTTACCAATAATTCAATACTATGGCCTAGGTGACTATTTGCATTTTAGTTTGTTGCTTTCTATTTAAAAATCATTGTTGGTGATGTTTATTGGTAGAGCTATAATTATCAAATTAGCCTGAATTTCTTTGGTATGGTATTAAGTCCGCCTTGTATTAACCATTAAACTTATGTTCATAGAATATAAATAAACTAACAATTATAGCAATAGCATTAACTTAAGATAGAGTAGGAGGTATACAGGGTTTTTTTTTTTTGGTGGGATATTATCAAATAACTTTTCCCGCTCTGGGCGGAGTGAGAAAGGCGTGTCAGACTTTAAACCCACTCGTGTTCCTTCCGTTGCCTGTGTGCCAGGGCCACGATATCCCTTTCGGAGAAACTCGCAACCCTGGAGGTATACATATACGGGGATAGAGTCATATGCAGGAGCGAAGGTATATGACTTGTAGAAAACACTTTGAACGTTCTTATTATTCCTTTCACATAAACCCGATAATAATAGAAATTCCACCTCAACTTAGGGAAAAATATGCTTCACCACCTAATATTCTTTTCAAGACCGACATACATATATCTGACCCCTGATTTAATTCTCAATTTCTTCAGTAATTGATTCAGATGGTGATGCTTATTACGGTATTGCTACTCGTACAACTACAGACTTATCTCTTTGTTTTCTATTATTGACGTTGTTTTTGTACAAATTAATCGGTATTTAGCCTTCCGTCTAGAGAGCACAGATATTTTCAATGTGTTCCGATTTAGTTGTGCCACTTTTTCTTCACGGACGACTTCCATCGGCTTCACGTCCACGTTTGTCACGTGTTTGTCATGGATGCTCTCTGAGTGACATCTACGAAAATAAATTGCATGAATATTTACTTACCACCTCAATATTGATGTTAGGTTCGTCTCACTCGTCGGATACCTACGTAATTTTGTAAATATGATCTATGATGGTTGTAATTCGTAATCCTTTATCGTGATATTTGCTTATAAATATGTGCTCAGACTAATAAAGACGTGCCTCACTAATATGAAACGTTGGTACCCATGTATCTGTCGGTCTGTCCGTCCGTCCGTCCGTCTGTCCCCAGCTTATAGTTCAGAGACTCTTACTACTCGTACTAGAAAGCTGTAATTTGGCATGGGCATAGATATTAATCACGCCGAAAAAATCGTAAAAGAAAACCTTGAAAAAAAAATTTGTAAGAGTACCTGCCATGCACGTAAAGTGGGGATGATATGGCAGTAGTATATTTAACAAAATTAAAAGGAAAACTATCCCAGATAAGTAGGCTTTACAAGTTATGGAGTAATAGTCGACCAACTTAAATTTGCAGTTGGAGAATTGACCGTAACGTATATCGATGTATGTAAGAGCATGTTTTTCAACTAAAATGTTAAGTTTGTTTTTGGGATAAATACGGAACCCTTCATTGTGCGTGGCCCGACATGCACTTGGTCAGTTTTTATTGTTAGTTGGAACTGTTGTAAGACAACTAAATACAATAAAATAAATATTAAAAAAAACATATACCTAGGTCATGTTTTCTCATGGCTCCATGTTATCATTACAAGCATATTGTGTCGTTATTTAACTTTTGTTCAGTAGTTATCTTCGATTGAATTATCACACTTTCATTGTGAAACAAATGAGGGCGCTTGTCTGGGTCAGTGATATGTACAGAACTCTTGTGAGATACCTAAATCAGTACACTGGACTAGGTGGTTATATTACGTAGGCAGCTATATTAATATGACGATAATAGAGCAAAATGTATGTCAGATAATTTGGTCCACACAAAATTATCACGCATTTCTCCGACAAGCTCCGCATAATTTTCTGAATAACATCTCCGGTGCCCTATTTATAGTCTCACACAATGTCAACAATATTTTAATTAGTTTTTGTATGAAATACGGAATGGGAATTTGATTTTAAGGGAATGAATGCTGCAAGACGAAGAGAGGAGAAAGATACAAAGCAAACGACTTTCTGAGAATGTTTCTTACGAGTCGTTTATTTTCGTCGCATGTTGAAATTCAGAATTTTTGTGTATAAAAAAAAACAAAGAAATTATAAATCCATTCCTACACGAATACATGTTCAGAAAGGCGATTGCTTCACATAAAGACTGTGTAGTTACAGTGAACTGTATTCTTAATGTGTGTACTTTGTCTGGAACGGTTTCAAACGGTGTAAACGGTGTTCCGCCGGTGACCTCCAATTTGCAATCTTATTGTCTGGATGTGGCCGTAGGTAAGCTTCGGTTAATTACACCAATGCCAAGAATGTAATATTCAGATGATATGTGGGAGTTACCTGCTCTGTACCGAGTGTACCCAGACGCTGTGGACGACTTTCACATCATCTATTTTTGTTTGACACGTAAGCCAAAACGGATTACCTACATACATAATATACAAAATTATTTTTAGTATATGCGAAACCTGAATATAGAGTTTGTTCAGAATAAGGAACTGAATCGATTTCAATAATTTTTACACCAAGTTATATTTTGTCCCAAAAATATTTAAGTGTGATGGAAAATGTTATCACCATTTAATTACTTACAATACAATACAATCGCCGTACGGTTAGGTACCTACTGCCAAATTATTATCAATGAGCGCAAGACGACCCTGGAGGCGCGGGGGCGCCGGCGCCGCCGCCGTTAGCATGTTTTTGTACGCACAACTCGGTAACATAACAAGCTTATAACTAACTAGCTTATAACTTTGTGATTTTTCATGATACAGTTTTGAAATTTTGTACATAGATTCTTTACACAAAGATACTAGACACGTGTTTCGGGTTTCGCATATACTAAAACTAATATTGTATATATACCGATGTAGGTTCTTGGTAACACAGGGACAGAATATGATACTGTTTTGTTTACTATTAGCAGAATTAATCATCGAAAGTCTACTTGAATGGAAATATTTAAATATTAAAACCATGACAAACCTTTATTGAGGTTCATGTTATCGGTCGCACCACTCGCAGTGTTATCGAGGTCTGCATCTGTGTCAATAGTCGGTACGTTTTGCGTGATGTTCCGATCTTACACTCGCTGTCGGTCTACGAAACCTAAGTAGTAAGTAAGTAGTAACTACTGCACAATTTCATAACACATGTTATTGTTTCTTGTTCTGTTTGCTTGTCACGACTTATCGTGACAAGTAATTTTCCATACAGTCGACACTTAATCGAGAAGCGCTATTGTCTTAATTCTAGTCATACATTCGTAATTATTTGGTTAGAATATTAAGATTGGTTATCAAATTTTTATGACACCGAAGAGTATTGGCCTTTTGGCGGCCATGTGCTTTTTGGCCTTGATTGACCATGTAGGCGGTACTACTGATTTTAATTTACATCACTATCAGTTGTACAATCCAATTCTATATCGATTTTGAAACGTTTGTGAGCCCAATTAATGAGTATAGAGACTATTTTGTTCAATTTATGTACATATAAAATTATTTAATTGGAGTTAACGAGTTCCGCAATTATTTTTCTTGCTTTTGGTCTCTTTGCAGGTAAAGCGACCTTTGTTTGATTAGTGTCTTTCCATGCAGAGATTGCGGTAGTAAAGTTGTTCCTTATCTAGAGTATGAAAGTCTACACCCTGCGCTACGTACCAGAAAGCGTTTGCGCACTATTTATTCATAATCCATAAGTAATAATAATAGCAATCCAGTAATAATTGTACCTAAGTTCATTCGATTAAAAAAAAAAACTTTATTTTGGCATTGAAAATTTTACCAACGAAACCATGCCATTAAAATCTGTCGAGCAATATCAATCATCACCTCAAGGAAAGGAATTACCTAACATATGTGTCACTTATAATAGTTATCACTCATTAAGATAAAATAATTATTATCTAAATTTCTTCAATTATGTGATTGTTATTCTTATCTTGCCTTAAAACATTGCCTAATCTTTATGTTACACAAATATTTTACGTAAAAATAGACGTGTCGCAGATGAACGATGATAAAGGAAGTTCACCTGTGATCCATGTGTTCATCAAAATTAGTAGGTAGGTACTCGTGTAAGATTGATTGTTTCGTCAGTTCAACACGTTCGTTGTGTGAATAATTATAAACTAAAGCACGTGATAAGATGCGAGGGGCGTGAGTCCGGTAGATCGAGTACAGTGCGGCGGGGTTACGGGTTATCGTGCCCGACGCCCGCGCCGATAGCGGACCGCAGAGCATTGTATACAACGACCCTCCTAATGATCGCATTATTCACTAATGTTACATGTACCATCGTATGTTCGACGCGCCATTTCTCGAACAACGCGGCAACGCTACCTACGTTTGACGTCAACTCATATTCATAGTCCGACGAGATACTTAGCAGCGCGGCCATTGCTAATTTCTATGTCGGTATTACGCAACTCCTTTGTCTCTAGACTGCTGTCATTTAATCTTGTCTTCTCCTAAGATTAGGAAATATTACGACTTTACGAGCCCGAGTTCGCCGCGGTTGTAAATATTTATTTTAGGTTTAGGAGTTATGACTAGTTTGCTACGGTTATTTTAACTGCCGACAACTAACATTCCTCTGGATAATCAAATCACACTAATATTATAAAGGCGAACGTTTGTGAGTGTGCGTGTGTGTGTATGTTTATTACTTCTTCACGCTCAAACGGCTGGACCAATTTTGATAAAATTTTGTATGGAGGTAGCTGACACCCTGGGTTAAGACATAGGCTAATTTTTATCCCGATATTCCCACGGGATCGAGACCTACGCGGGTGAGGCCGCGGGGAGCAGCTAGTAAAAGATATTATGTTGTGATACGAGGTATACACACATTCGGTTAATACCTCATATGCGAAAAATCTATAGGTAATAAAGAAACAGGTTTACACAAAATCGAAACAAACGTAAAATGAGATATCGTTTAGGTGCTAAGTACAATTACCGCACACTCATAATAAGCGCTTACTTTATCAGAAAATCAATGATGATTACCTCGGTAACAGTGTGATTATTGTTCTTTTTCATGATTCCATTAAACATTTTACATAAAAGGTGTGATTGCGAGCACCAACATATTTTCGCTAACAGGTAAAAACCGGTATTGCCGTGGATATTAATTGCGATACTTATATCCTTCCATAATTGTATCTTACAGGGCTATATTTAGTCCTCGACTCGATACGGCCGCTGCAATTCGCAGTTCGCTGCTAAAATCTTGTACCTATATACATACGTGAACATACTTACATAAAACTGTGATTTTAGACTCAATGAATTCGGTTGCGTTAACTTGACTAGGTAGGTACAGACGCCAGCACATCAAGCTACTACAATGTGTCAAATTTCTTGAATAGATTTTCAACTTTATCGCTAAAGCATAAGATTCAAGGTTGATTGGGAAAATCTGACAGTTTCGGGTAACTTAATGTGCTGGCGTCTGTACATAGTTAGTCATTGATATTTACATAAATCAATATCCACATACGTAAAATAAAATGGCCTTTGAATGTATTACAATGGAAATAAAGTTGGTTCAAGGTAAAATAGCATTGATCACATCACAACTTACTTCCTTTATAAGATTAATAAGTACATATTTAAGACAAAGTAGATACATTAAGAATCCGCAGCTGTAGCCCGCGAAATTAAAATTTTCTTACGTTTTTTAGGGTTCCGTACCCAAAGGGTAAAACGGGAACCATATTACTAAGGCTCCGCGTCTGTCTGTCTGTCTATCCGTCTGTCACTAGGCTGTATCTCATGAACCGTGATAGTTAGACAGTTGAAATTTTCACAGATGATGTATTTCTGTTGCCGCTATAGCAACAAATACTAAAAACCAGAATATCATAAATATTTAAGGGGGCTCCCATACAAAAAACGTATTTTTTTTTGGCGTTTTTATAGACAATGGTACGGAACCCTTCGTGCGCGAGTCAGACTCGAACTTGGCCGGTTTTTTTTGCTATTTGCAGGGACTCAAGTCTGCTATTACAATAGTGTCAGAATGGTCGATCATTGATTTCATAATTGTTGATTTTGACAAGTTTGGTAATCTACTATTATAATGGCGTCATTATGACTTTCCAATGGTCGGCCACTGACACTACATTGAAAGAAATTAATCTCGTACATAATGACAAATGAATGACATTTCTACTAATGGGTTTTATAATAATGGCAATACGACAATGCCATTATAATAACACAATTATATTACGAGAACATTGACCGATCAATGATCGACCATTATGAATTTACCAGATTACGAACTTTTAGCAAAATGACAATGGCATGACAATGGGATCGTGTTGGAATGACTGAATTTATAAAAATAGCAGACTTGGGCCCCTGGTCAGTGTCAGGTTCTATTTTGATAAAAATATAATTCGCGACTATGCGGAAAGCGGAGGACAGGGTGTCCAGCAGTGGGCTGCTGGACACCCTGCTATAGGCTGAGTTGATTGATTAATTCATTATAATCATTAATTCATCTCCCTAAGTTAGATTTGTTCCATTGAATGACTTTTTAATGAAATCATGACATTGCGGAACAAATCTAAATCAGAGAGTATTAATATTCGAATTCTGTAAATATATATCTGTTATAGTCGCGAATCATATTTTGATTAAGATACAACCTGACAATGACCTGCAAATTTAAAAAAAACGTTAGAAAATTTGAATATCGCGGGTTACAGCTGCGGATTCACATTAATAACAAAACAACAAAATATTATAGTGAACATAAAAATATTATTATAACACGATTCTGTGATATTCGTCCTTGTGGTATTTGTGGTACAAAGTAGATACATGTATACCACCTACCTGCAGATTTTAGAATAAATAATCATAAATTAATTGTTTACCAAACATAATATATTTAAAACACATATAAATAATATTGACGACAAAATAAAATTCTTAGTGCTCCCCGCGCACTAGGCAGCCAAGTAACAACCGGTAGCAACAGCCAGGCTGTGGCAGCCGGAATATTGAGAAAATTCTTGGCTGGTTATTGCGCGAGCTCCAATTAGATAAAATATATATGTTGGATTGGGTGCCGCAGGCAGGCTGCTTACGCCTAGTGCACGCCTGTTCTTAATGTTAAAAAAAATTATAATATGAGCATCTCATATTCTAACTTCCGGTTTTCATGGATCCTTTTTAGGGTTCCGTATCCAAAGGGTAAAAACCGTGATAGTTAGACAGTTGAAATTTTCACAGATGATGTATTTCTGTTGCCGCTTTAACAAAAAATACTAAAAAACAGAATAAAATAAATATTTAAGGGGGCTCCCATAAAACAAACGTGATTTTTTTGCTAGTTTTTGCTCGATATTGATAACGGCAACAGGTAGACGCTTGAAATATTCACAGAATATTTAGTTATATATTCACTTTAAAAATAAATAATTAAATTAAAATTAAAGAAATATTTAAGGGGGGGGGGGGGTTTAAATATTTTCCCATACAACAAACGTGATTTTTTTGTCATTTTTATAGATAATGGTACGGAACATAACATCACGCCTGTTATCCCCGAAGGGTTAGGCAGAGGTGTGCCTATAGTACACCCACATTTCGCCAGTTATGTTTGAGTTCCATGTAATAGTGGGCAAGCCTATTGCCATCAAACGGGCACAAATCCAGACTGCGGGCTGCTATTGAGAATTTTTTGAAGGAAACACCCAAATAAAACTTCAACGGCCTGGGTATCGAACCCAGGTCATCCTGCTCAGCAGTAACGTTAACGACCACAAAACCAACGAGGCAGCCTTTTTCTTATAAATATTGTATTTCTCTCTTTTTCAGTTAACTGAAACAATGATGTAATAATTTATTTCATGTAAAACTGAAGTAATAATGTGCACAACATTGATGAAAATTTAAATTGATAGGTGTCGTGTTTTCTACATCTATTCATAATATGTGAAGAATCTTTTACGATGCGTAACGTGTTGCGAATCAAACATGACACATCATCCATTCATCGCTCTACATTTGAAAGCACTTTCCCATGATGTTTGTTATCGTATCTTATCTATAAAGACAACATTTTCTTAACCTACATAAAGTACCTGCTATCCGAAAGAAGTCACCTTCGCGATAGATAATTTATAGCTCTAATCAAATCAAATCAAATCATTTATTTTTGCGGAAAACACTGTTACAATGGTGGTATTAAAATTAAATGTACATGTTTCAAGTGATTCGACCGTAAGGCATGCAAAGTGTATATAATCAAGATTGACCTTAAAATAAATAAAATTAGATTAAAATATTTTACGATATTAAATTAATGGAATGTCCTTATTAAAGTTATATTAATACAGATTGATTATTTATTTAAGTAATAAAAATACAAATAAATTATTTGAATGTCATTCCTAGAATTATTACAATACATTAACAGATTCATTATTTAAAGATACATATACACAATTGTTTTATTACTTGATGTCCCTGTGTCCCTGTGTGGTCTTGAATTTGGAAAAATATATCGTTTAAGTACTCATTCAAGTTATAGTAACATTTATTAACTAGAAGGCTCTTTAGATGTTTCTTGAATAAGGCAGTATTCATAGCCCTTATTTTTTTAGGTAATTTATTGAAATTTTCAGTAGCCATACGAAACACACTTTTGTGCATTAAAGTAATATAGGTTCGGCGCACATGGAGGCAAAGTGCGTAACGTTGTGGCCTATTATTGACTTCAGAGGCCAATGTAAACTAGTTTTGATTGACCTTAACAAACATTGAGACCTCGTAAATATATAGGCTTGGAAGAGTTAGGATTTTGTACTCCTGTAAAAACGGTTTACAGTTCAATTATTTGAAGCCCAAACACAGCCCTTATGCACCGCTTTTGTGCTTTAAAAATTAAGCCAATGTCAGTCGAATTTCCATTTCAAAAATTACACCATACCTCAGGACTGAAGCAACTACGAGATGATATGCAGTTAACAAGGCATTGTTATTTGAAATCTGTTTTAATTCATGTAGCGCATATACTGATTTATTAATTCTTTTGCATAGTGTCTCAATTTGGGGTTTCCATTTTAATTTGTCATCCACAGTAAGACCAAGAAATTTTGTTGTTTGAAATTCACTCTCTCACTTGCACTCTACGGAAAGTAAACTGAAAATCAATAGTTCAATGTTTGATGATCCTATTTTGGTGGTTCCAGGTGACTTCGGGCGGTACCAATGTTTCCAGTTCATCCTGCACATCCTGGCGGCCATGACGGCCGGCATGCACATGCTGTCTCTAGTCACAGTCGCTGCGGTACCAGAACATAGGTCAGTTTCTCATCGACGTCCACCACATGCCCGGCGTATTATGGGTACGCCGCGGCGCGATAGCAAAGGCAGATATTTGGTGAAGAATCATCACTTTTCTGTTGACATTAAGGTGTTCACTGGAGTAAAATGTGAGACGAAAAAAATTGATGCGTTTTTGCATAAGTCAACACCGTTGTCAACACAATCATCGCTCAGTAAAATGTGTTTTGTCCCACAATTTTCCAGATACATTATGTTCAGTCAAATATCTTTCTACGCTTAGTTAACAGGTGATACATGAACATATTGAGCTATTACGTTGCATGTGCATGGATAGATAGCAGGATTCATAATGAAATGTACATCCTTTTGGGTATTACGAAAAACTTTATTTATTTTATTTGCGGTGGCTCCGGTGGCAAATGCAGCTGCATTAATCGTGTAAAATCCTATTATATTATTTCTTTATAGATTTTCTCCAAATTATATTGCTGCGTATGGTATGGGTCTTGTAATATTATTTGCTTTTGGATACACAGCGTGTAAGTACAGTTTTGCTTGATCAGGAGGATGGTGGGCAGTCGGGTCGGCTTTGGTGTTCGTTATTATATTTACAAGAACAGAGTGATATTATTGGTGCCGTTATACATATATGTTGGTATATTGAACGTAAGTACATACTTTTGTTACGTATATTTGTTTATCTCTTGGGTTATGGTTTGCTACGTATGTCGCTTTATCTAATATTCAGTATCAACACTATATTTTTTTCTTACATCATTAACAAATAACATTATGGTCTTCGGTTTCGAATAGATTTTTTTTTCATGTGATGTATAGACGAAGCAGCATGTGAATGTTATTGTTTATCTAACAGAACTGATGATAATTGATATTGTAAGCAAAGGTGATTATTTGCATACAATATCAATTAGTTTCAGGTCCTGTGTCCTTCTGAAGTGATTCATTGTAACAATCACGAAGGAGTGCATTTTTTAGCTCCTTGCAGTCTTATGGTCTATTTTTTTTTTTTTTTTTCGGAGGACATAGCTCTAGGTACTTACAACTTATTGGTATCAAATATCTGTAAGTTTGGGAAGCACTATACAAAAACATGTGAATGAAATTATTATCTTTAATAATTTATTGATTTACATACCTATCGTAGGATCCTTTATCGCATCAAAAACACATTTTGAAATAGCGAAAAATGTATCAAGTACTTATAAAACTATTGGTAGGTATCTATATAATGTATACCTACCTAGTAATGTTTAGCTGGATACTAAGTACGTGTTAATTTCATGTTCGTAGTTGGTTTTATCGAGCATAAACTTTAGTATGCTTGATTCAATCCAAACTGTAGAAAAACTTGTGCTTTTTTGCTGTTTAGTTGTAACACACGCCTTTTATTAGTATAGGTAAATAGTGCACTAAGTTATCATAATGTCCTTAAACAGGTAAACTTAACAAAATTTAGGAGTATGGAATGAAGTTATAAAACTGCAACTTTACTAACCTAATGCACCGCGCACGCTCGGCACGAAAATAATACTAAAATAATGTGAGAACAATAAAAGCACCTTTTTCGAATTTCAGATGTTACCTGCCAGAAATAGACAGTGCAAACCATACGGAGCCGTTTAACTCGTCGTTGGTTCAGGCAGCCATCCCGCTGAACGAACATGGCAAACTAGAGTCATGCCAGATGTACGGAGAAAATAAAACTCTGATAGAGTGCCAATCCTGGGTCTACGACACTCAATATTACACGTCATCTCGGGGTATTGAATGGGATTTCGTATGCAGTCGGCGCTGGATGGGAGCCTCAGCACAAACCGCATACATGTTTGGCGTCGTGGCCGGTTCGCTTATATTTGGACGAATGTCTGACAAGTTTGGAAGAAAAAAAGCATTCCTTTGGTCTGGAATCCTACAACTTATTTTAGGCACATCTGTTGCTTTCGCCTCCGATTACTATTCATTCGTAGTACTTCGATTCCTTTACGGTATCTTCGGATCGGGTTCATATATAGCTGGGTTTGTCTTGACAATGGAAATAGTCGGCCCGAGTAAGCGTACTATATGCGGTGTTACGTTTCAAGTCATGTTTGCCAGCGGCATAATGTTGTTAGCCGCTTGGGGATATTTAATAGATAACAGATTCTATTTGCAAATAATCTATGCGTTACACGCAGCAATATTGCTTCCTCACTGGCTACTTATGGACGAATCCCCAAGGTGGCTCTGGGCGCAAGGGCGCGCTCGTGAGTCTGTCGCTATCATAGAGAAGGCTATGAAAATCAACGGATCAACTGACCCGATAGACACTCCGTCATTAGTATCCCACTGCAAAGCAACCTGTGCTAAATATACAGACGAACACTCCGCAGGAACTACTGACTTGTTCAAAACTCCAAAAATGATGCAGAAGACTTTGATTATTTGCGGTTGTTGGTTCGTAAATTCGGTAGTGTACTATGGTCTGTCGTTAAATACTGGTAAACTTAACGGCAATCCATACTTCCTCATGTTCTTAATGGGAGTAGTGGAGTTGCCTAGCTATATTATCATTATATACTTCATGGACCGCGTCGGGCACAGAGCACTCATCAGCACCATGATGTTGTTAGGAGGGATCGCCTGTCTAGTCATTGTCGCTCTACCTCATGGCTCAACGTCGACCACAGGTATCGTGATGGTAGGAAAACTATTTATATCAGGCTCCTATTCTATTATATACAAGTATTCGGCGGAACTGTTCCCGACTGTAGTGCGTAGCTCTGGAGTGGGATTGGGCAGTATGTTTGCTAGTGTGTCGGGTGCTCTGACGCCACTTATCAATTTGCTGGACACACTAAATCCGAAAATACCTACCATACTTTTCGGATTTCTGGCTTTGCTATCAGGATTCTCTACTTACTTCCTACCTGAAACAATTGGTAGAAACTTACCTCAATCATTGGAAGACGGTGAGAAGTTCGGTGTCGGTGACACTTGCTTCACAAACTGCAGCGGTCGACGGATGAGCACTGACACAGTGGACTTACCAGAAACAATGGTGCCGTTGGATGTTATGGAAAAGAAACCGTAAGACATTATTGTGAGGTCTGTAGATAAAGCCATCTCTCGAAAATGTAATTATGCGACGTAAGAATAAGCAATTTAAAACTGCTATTTCAATAAGTTATTTCAAACTAACTGGGCTTGAAACCGGTTAATTTTTATTTCTGAAGATATAAATTATTTTTGATACAATTGATATTAGCTTCAAAGATTGCTTCATCACATTAAGTTCAGCGTTGATTTTGTAATAAAATATTAAATAATTAACGAAATATGTTCGAAAACCTTCTTATTAATGGTTAAGGTTACAAACAAAATTAACCGGTTTCCGAGCCCTGCAAACTACGCCTTATTTTAATGAACCCTTTACGTAAAGCTTGTATTTTACGAACTTTGCTCAACATTTTATCACTTTGTATGCTGTTACTGTTTCTATTCCAACACTGCGCATTTTTTTACGAACTCTTTCTTGTTTTATATAACTGTTACTGTTTTGCAAAGAATATAGATTTTAAGTGTTTATGTACGTAATTAGATTACTGTTATATTTTATAGTGTCTAGTCAAGAGTTAATCACAAGCAAGTCGTGTTCATGTGAACAGTTTTGCTTAAGACTGGATGATTTTTCTACTAACAATTAGTTATCGTAATGCGGAAATATATCTAACAGGTAATTAGCATTTTGTTAATAGGTTATTAAAAGAAGTACCATTGAATGTACACACGTAACATAATATAAAACTGAGTACAATACTGCGAGTGCGTAGTTTTTGTGTCTGTGTAGGTATATCTATGGATCAATGACATATCTAATTTGTATCAAAGATAAAACGTACAGTAACGTAAGCATTGGTTGATCCCCTACCAGGTACGCAGCTACTTTACCTAAGGCACAGCATATACATATACATGCCAGTAAATCGGGAAAGTAGCTGGCATGAAAGTTACTGGCATGTACCTACGAGTAACTGGCACACTGTGGATACATTTGCAAGTAATACTGACATGCATGTTGTGCCCTTGAATGTAAATGAATGAACTGTATAGTTCTCTCATCTCCCCATCGCGCCATGTTGAATAGAAAATAACCAACACAAGAAAAACTTGGCCACAACGAGTCAGTTACTGGTATGCCCGTAGCTGTCGCGTCTGTTCACACGTGTCAGTATGGCAACCCCCGCGTCCCCTCCCTCAACGGGCATGCACGTAAATCAATTGTTGTGCTAGCTACTTGTATGCCAGGTCCAGGCATGCCAGTTAGCGTATACACATGACAGTAGCTGGTATGCTAGTGTGCAAGCTACGGGCATGTGTATTCCTAGCTTAAGTACAAGTAAGTTCGTCCAAGTTTATCTTACGCTTGTATAACCCGAAAATACTTATTGTAAAGTTATCTGAAGATTGAAAGCCTTAGGCATTCGAATGTAGGCATAGCAATACGAAATGACAAGGAATTGGTTGCTAGCAGCAAAAAAGTAAAGCTAATGATGTAGGTATACAAAAAGAATATTTTACATAAATGCACAAATAAATATGAACCTTTTAAGTTTGCAGACTGTGTTAATAAGGTTGAAACTTTATCACCTGGTTCCAGTGAACCGAAAATCAACACTAATGTGACTTCGCCTTATGTTACACAGTTCGACATAAGAAAAAATGCTCCAAGTGTTTTAAGTCGGACAGTTACACTTAAGGGCTTGGTCAAGATTGGTCGCTAAATATCTGTAGTTGTGTTGCAAGTAGCAATATGTTCTGTATTTATATGAAAGAAATGGTTCATTCACTCTTAATTTTAATATTTTTCAACAGCAGAAACATTATTTTGAACGAACTAAAGAATAAATAAATTCATCTGACATTCCAGTCACGGCCAACGTCAAAGTGTATAAATTTGTGCGTAACGAACGGAGAAATAAACGATGAATAGAGGCAGAAAACCATAAGTTTTCTTATAAGAATCTAAATAGAATTACTGAGAAATAAGTGTAGATTCCGTATTGAGTAATTGTTTTTCAAAAAGTAATGATTATATAGGCGAAAAAAGTAACGAAAGTTTAGACTTAACATTTTTTCCAAAATGGCCGTTGTGTTATAACATGTTTTTGCTAAAAATATTCTCGTAAATAGTTTGTAAGTAATATATACTTATACCATCACGTATTAACATCATTATTGTGTGTCTAATTAGAAAAAGTCGTCAAATTGGCGCCAACCATGACGGTTGCGGGACAAAGTACGTTACCGGCCAGGCAGTATTGCCGCCGGCGCGCGCCGGCGTTCGCAGAATTTTTATCGGTTGACAGAATAAGTGGTTGTGTCATGCAAATAGTGTATTTAGTAGTGATATTTAGTATGTTATGAATGTGTAAACATATGTGCCATCATATTCTAGTGAAGTTTTAGTGAATATATTTGTGGATTCGACGTATTGTGATAAAGTGTGTAGGTTATGTGAATGAATATTATCAAAATGAAAACATATCACGCCACTGCAATATCAGGTCAGTTTTATTTCACTACGTAGCTATTTTATTAGATAGGAAAACTAATGAGGATTACGGGAAGGTATCATTTATAATTTATTATTATCGATTTAACAGTAAAATCTTCCTTTTTCTGAAGGCCTACCTACCTATATTACCTACTCGTAAAAGTACTGTCATTTACGTAATATGCGTTTTCCGGAAGCCGACAACCGAAAGGTTAATGGTTAAGGTTACAAACAAAATTAACCGGTTTCCGAGCCCTGCAAACTACGCCTTATTTTAATGAACCCTTTACGTAAAGCTTGTATTTTACGAACTTTGCTCAACATTTTATCACTTTGTATGCTGTTACTGTTTCTATTCCAACACTGCGCATTTTTTTACGAACTCTTTCTTGTTTTATATAACTGTTACTGTTTTGCAAAGAATATAGATTTTAAGTGTTTATGTACGTAATTAGATTACTGTTATATTTTATAGTGTCTAGTCAAGAGTTAATCACAAGCAAGTCGTGTTCATGTGAACAGTTTTGCTTAAGACTGGATGATTTTTCTACTAACAATTAGTTATCGTAATGCGGAAATATATCTAACAGGTAATTAGCATTTTGTTAATAGGTTATTAAAAGAAGTACCATTGAATGTACACACGTAACATAATATAAAACTGAGTACAATACTGCGAGTGCGTAGTTTTTGTGTCTGTGTAGGTATATCTATGGATCAATGACATATCTAATTTGTATCAAAGATAAAACGTACAGTAACGTAAGCATTGGTTGATCCCCTACCAGGTACGCAGCTACTTTACCTAAGGCACAGCATATACATATACATGCCAGTAAATCGGGAAAGTAGCTGGCATGAAAGTTACTGGCATGTACCTACGAGTAACTGGCACACTGTGGATACATTTGCAAGTAATACTGACATGCATGTTGTGCCCTTGAATGTAAATGAATGAACTGTATAGTTCTCTCATCTCCCCATCGCGCCATGTTGAATAGAAAATAACCAACACAAGAAAAACTTGGCCACAACGAGTCAGTTACTGGTATGCCCGTAGCTGTCGCGTCTGTTCACACGTGTCAGTATGGCAACCCCCGCGTCCCCTCCCTCAACGGGCATGCACGTAAATCAATTGTTGTGCTAGCTACTTGTATGCCAGGTCCAGGCATGCCAGTTAGCGTATACACATGACAGTAGCTGGTATGCTAGTGTGCAAGCTACGGGCATGTGTATTCCTAGCTTAAGTACAAGTAAGTTCGTCCAAGTTTATCTTACGCTTGTATAACCCGAAAATACTTATTGTAAAGTTATCTGAAGATTGAAAGCCTTAGGCATTCGAATGTAGGCATAGCAATACGAAATGACAAGGAATTGGTTGCTAGCAGCAAAAAAGTAAAGCTAATGATGTAGGTATACAAAAAGAATATTTTACATAAATGCACAAATAAATATGAACCTTTTAAGTTTGCAGACTGTGTTAATAAGGTTGAAACTTTATCACCTGGTTCCAGTGAACCGAAAATCAACACTAATGTGACTTCGCTTGTTAAGAGTCACACGGCGAGTGACACGTCGCCGTCATTGATTTTTATTCCAGAAACCAGCGGGCTAATTGCGTAACACACTATCAGTAGGAATCGGTTTCAATTTGACAGTTCAAGAACATTCATTGCGTTATTGACGTTGTTGAGCAGACAAATTTTTCTAACATATGAAGCAATGGATTAGCAATATACTTCAAAATAATTCCGATTCCGATTCAAACTGTGTTACGCAATTAGGGTGCTGGTTTAAGGACCCACATCATTAGGAAATTTTTACTACTCTACCTGAAATGCACAGCTTGGAACCTTTCAAATCAGACAAAAATAAGTTTGGTTAGGTATTAGTTTTTTACGAGTACAGTATCAAACTTTAATTAACATACAAGGTATTTCATGGATCGTCAATAGGTCTTAATATTTTATATGACTAGGTATATTAATGTGGTGGACTGATGTCTGTTCCGTATTTGCCTACCTAGCTAGGCATTATGGCTAAAATTACATGTTTATGTCGCATCGTAATAATAGATAGGAAAACATGATTTATATTTTTTTATATTAGTTTTTATTTACCCAGAGGTAGATTTTTTACAGATAAAATTATTTGCTAACAAATTATAATCGGTTACGAATACAAGTCTATTTCTTCATTTAAACCAATTTACCATCTTCATTTACCTTTAGAAGGAAAACTCGCTTTTTAATTTCTATTAAGGCGCTGACAAGAGGCAATTGATAAAAGTAGGCTTGTCTTAAACAAAAAAATTGCCAAATCTATATAGTTTCTGGTAGCGGAAAAAAATATAATTTATTCTTGAACATATTTCTCACAACTTGGTTGTTACCAAAACACGTTTAGAAAAAAAATATCGATACAAATTAACGGTAAACTGACCCTTTACTTTGAGTTTCAATCCAAAATTCTGTATTAAATATCAACGTACGGTTGGTATTTAATTAATAACAAGAACGGCTTATTTGTATGCAGAACTTGGTTGTTTTTAATTTTCGATTACTCAACTCATTTTTGAGTAAATAGATAATTGCTTCATATTTTGCAATAAATTACAAGCGTTGTGTCATCGCGCTTCTCTTTCTTTTCGGGTTAGCTGTTGTCAGCGTCTTAATGTTGGACAAGTCGTCTTTACCTACTTAGCAGGTTCTAGGTATTAAATTAAATCTGATTTTATTATTACCCTGTCACATAACCAAGAAGGTGCTACATACAACACTGCCAGTAGGTGCTCGAAACATTTTGTTAATAACTGTATTTAAGCTATAAGCATCAGCGTAATTAATTTATTTTTAGGAAAATAATAACTTATACCTAAGGGTATTTTGTAGCATTTAGACATTAATGCGCATATAGTCATTTATGTGTAAGGCTAAATTAAACAAATAAGCGATAAGTAGCTATGTGGGTATTGGATGTTGTGTCCTATACTAAACTCTGCTTTCTTTTCAGTACTCAGTGATCCTAGGGTACAAATAATTATTTGTAATTATAAATAACCTTGCTAACAATATTAAAGTGGCACATGTTTTTACAAGTCAATAGCTTTATGACCATCCATGATACTATCTGACTGTCCATCAACTAACATGTTTTACACTTTATGCAAATTGACGACATTAAACACGTCGTCGGTGACACTGGTCGCATACCTATGAGGTTTACTATATTTATAGTTGGATTCAAATAGCTTTAGTCAGTTCCTCTTTATATTTTATTACATAAGTTCAGAATATTGAACACGGTGAAACAGACTGATTTAAAGGAAAGTTATGGATTTTTTTTACATACAATAACTAATATTGATTCAGATGCTAATCGCACATGCGAAATGTTCACATCTAAGTGTCAAGATATTAATTTTATTATAAATATCAAATTTAAAAACAGACAAACATGTACCTATCTATTAAAAGATTCGCCAGTATTAGGTATTAAAATGTGCATCATTATTTTGTTCATTTTGATAGTGTATGGTCAATTTTATTATAAACGTATAATAAAAACAACAAAAGCTATTTCTGGCGATTCTTTTTTATTGAATAAGCTATAGCTGCCTATTTCTCAATAAGGGCGTTTGTGCACTACTTCGTTTTCGGTTCATTCGTGAAAATATGATTCGAAGTAGCCGTCATAATAAATGTAATGCACTGCTTCGTTTTCGTGTTTTTATATTCGTGAATTTCTCACATCGAGTCAGTTTTTACGGATTTCGATCCGTAAAAACTGACTCGATGTAGCCATCGTACTTAATATAGGGCGTTTTGTGCGCTCACACGTATTCGATTCGTATTCGAGTTTTTAAAACGGATCATGAAAAAATTCCGGATTCGTGATTCGTTTTGGGATTTTTTTTATGATCCGCAGCGCCCATTCGTGAATTTCTGATCCGTTTCTATGCTGTTCGTAAAAAACACGAGTACGAGGTAGTGTACAACGCCCTAACAGATTGCCTCTACCAAGACTGAAAAGAGAGTAAAAAGCAGATATTTAATTAAGCCATTTTATAAGGAAATACAAAAGGTACGATATACCTACCTATGTGTAGAAATCTGCAGCATGAGTTTGTAATAAACATTCCTTAACTTAATACGCTAAGTCTGACCTTGCTAAAGGGCCTCCAATACAGTATACATCAATATTATTTATTACATTTGTTAGGTATTTTTATTCCATATAACAAAAAACAAAGGTGCAACAAATAAATAATGACCGAATGGCCATTATAATACGAAAGCTTACACAATGTCAATTATTACAAGATTTATTATAATTATGAAGTGAAATTTCAGATAGCTGTTCATAGAAGTACCCAATTATATATTTTTTGTTTTTTTATTTACACTGTACTACAAGAGTGTTTTGGTACAAAAATATCTTAATTAGAACGAAAAGTACGATTTTTTTAATCAGGCTTTATTCGAAGAATAAGTTTTGTGAAAATCAGTCTGTAAATAATTATAAGGTACCTATTCCATGGTCATTTTAAATCTTTTTTGTAAAAAATGGCGGATTTTGTGCTAAAATATACAAAAAACATTTGATACACAGGAATTGCCAAATTCGTGAACTCTCGTTTTACATTTTTTTATTTTTATAGCTGGATTATGTAAGTATCAAAATATTTACTAAAAAACGATCAAGACTATGTATAAGTAGAATTAAGTATCAAATACATGTTGTACACGAATTTAATAAATATTTTTTATGAGTGTTGTGTTTTGTTTGGCCTGTCAAAATGTATTTTAGGCTAGGTAACGAAGATTCATCCCTAAAAAAATATCTACGATACGATCTTCGTATTATTAGATATGGATTTTTGTGGATTTTTGAGATGGGGCAGTAAGGGCAGCTACCTAAACCGTTGTAGCTACAGGAAAATGGTCTTAAGAGACTGTCCTTATCTTTTTGAGAATTTTTTATCTGCATTCACAGATTTTGAAAAAAACGTACAGTCAGTAGGATAATGGGCAATTTTCACAAAAACTTTTTTTATGCCAATCGATCCTCTTTCATATAGGGATCAAAATCTTCTATTGGACCAATTGAGGTTTGAGTACTAGAAAAGTCATAAATCGCCAAATACTTTTCCCATATTTCTTAGGAAATATTAGGATACTTTCCAGAATTTTAAAATAAAATAAGCCCGAAAGCAGTCACTTAACTTGCAACGTTGCTACGCGTAGCAGCTAGGGGTTTTAATTCCTCAGGACGTTCGTGCTACGAGGCTACGAGTGCTACGAGAGACGTTGCAACTATTCTAGGATATTTTTAACCACCGACGGAAAATGAGGAGTGTTATATGTTTAACGTGTGTAGGTATCTGTGTGTCTGTCTGCGGCATCTTAGCTCCCAAATGGCTAAACCGATTTGGTTTTGTTTGAAAGGCGACTTGACCGAGACTGTTCTTATGATTCAAGAAACTCAGTTCAGTCGTATGAAGATTATCAGCTCTTTTCTAGTTGATAATTGGATCTTCCACAGGTCTGAACGAGTCTAAATTTGGTATTGTGGTACTTCAATGATATTAGAACACAGTAACCTTGAACAGATGCTGCAGAATCACCTGGATACCCAACTCCCTCACTGACATACAGCAGAGGTATCGTATTTATTTAGGCTCATTGGAATGGTCTCAATAAATAGGTTATAGATAGATGATGATTAGGGTCTGATGATGGAGTAGGAAAGAGAAATGAGGATAAATGAGTAACTAGCGTCACTGTGTAAAAAATACGTATATACATCTGCGCAGATTTTGGCGAGGCACCTGTCGATCGTAGCGCGTCTACTAGTTAAGTATAAAGTTTAAAAAGCTGGAACTAAGTTACTTAAATAAAAAAAAAGTAAAGCCCCCGACACAAACAAAAAATTTAAAAAGTAAAAAAATATGTATTGGCCTTTTAAGTTTAATATAAGTTGGAAGTAATATTTTAATCCAAGCGTCGTTGCATCGGGGGACGGCTAATGAAAACGCCAAACAGACGAGGCTTTTACCTATACTGTTAGCCTGTATTATCCCACTGCTGCACAGCTGGACAAAGGCCTCTCCCTATGAATTAAGAATGTAAGCTAAGTATGCTATTGTAGAAAGGATGCAGCTGTTCTCGCTCACTTCCTATTTTCGCTAGTCGTCTCCGAAACCGTGACGAACGGCATCTTGTTCCTTATTTTTCTTCAAAATGTATATTTTTAATGAGTAACCAAACTAAATTGGATAGCTACGTATTTAGTAGGAACTAAATCACTCCAGACTTCTTTCAGTATGAGTAGCCACCACCATTGAAGTGCCGGAATAATAATAATGAAGTTCTCTTCACGCTGCATGCCCCATTAGTTATAAGTTAAGAAGTTCTGACAAATTTAAGAAGTAAACGCCTATATCTATAGGTAGGGACTTAGATTACATGAGTTTTATTTATTCATAGGCACGGCGAGAACGTAAGTACCTACTTAGCTACAGAACAGTGGAGTCGAAAGTGATAAGCAACAGGCTCTCCCCCTGAGAGCCTGTTGCCTATCACTATCGACTCCACCCACTTTTCGTAGAGCTCATACGCCATTGTGCCATACATAAAGCAAGTTATAATGAAAAAATTAAATATGAATAAAACTTAGAATATAAATAAAAATGCTTGTATTTGAAAACCAACGAGTACCTATACTATAAAATCTTGCTAAAATATACAACTGATTTTATTTTCACTGTTTATAATTCTGTATTCGCTAAGAAAACGGATATTTAAAATGAGCCCTTCGCGACGGCTTCCGGCATTCCTTATGCGACTTGAGTGAACCCTCCAGGAGGGCTCCCGGCACTGAACGTGTTAGAAAGGAGGATATATGGCCACCCTCAAGGAAGCAACTCAATTCTTTTGACCATAATTATTAACTTATGTATGAAGGAAAAAAAAGAATGAAGGTGATTTTGCAAAAACTCTGTGTCGCTGATGGTATCGATGAAGGTAGCTTCACTTTTGACTTTTGTAACGCCAAACTGTTAAGTTCAATAAAAATACTTAAAAAAAATATGTTTTTCATTTACAGGTGCTGGGTCGACGGGGTTGACACGAATGAGTCAATAGCGGCGTGGAATTCTTCGGAAATATTAGCAGCTATCCCTAAGACCATCTCTGGAGGTCTACATAACTGCCTCATTTATGAAAATAACGAAACAACAACTTGTTCCAAATTCGTATTTGACACGACATACAGGTCTTCGTCACGTGCTATGGAATGGAGTCTAATATGCGATAAAAGATGGATGGGAGCACTAGCTCAGTCAGTTTACATGTTAGGGGTTTTCACCGGAGCTGTAGTCTTGGGAGGAATGGCTGATAAGTACGGAAGAAAAACCATATTTTGTTGGTCCGGAGTACTACAGTTAGTGTTTGGTGTGCTAGTTGCTTTTATACCTGAATATTGGTCCTTCTTGGCAGTTCGTTTCGTATACGGAATCTTTGGATCTGCCGGTTCGTATATTACCGGCTTCGTTTTAACTATGGAATTAGTCGGAGCTAGTAAGCGAACCGCGTGTGGTGTCGCTTTTCAAGCTGCTTTCGCTGGGGGTATTATGTTAGTCGCAGGGTGGGGAGCTGTTGTAGATAATAGACAAATTCTTCAAGTGATATACGGACTTCATAGCCTTCTCCTTATTCCACATATTTGGATAATGGACGAGTCTCCTCGTTGGTTGTGGGCTCAAGGCCGGTCAAAAGAATCAGTGAATATAGTTGAAAAAGCTTTGAAGTGCAACAGATCTGACAGTAGGTTGGATAGAGCTGAATTGGTGTCTAAGGGAAGGGCTGAAGCGTCCAAAGGAACTGATGCTCCAGCGGCTAGTACAGGAGACCTGTTTAGAACACCTAATTTAAGAAATAAAACAATAAATGTCTGCTTTTGTTGGTTTGCCAACTCCATAGCATACTATGGGCTCACTTTGAGCACTGGCAAGCTCGAAGGCAACCCGTATTTGATTACAGCTATTTTAGGGTTTGTGGAATTGCCGAGCTATGCAGCGGTGATTTATTTCCTCGATATTTGGGGTAGACGGCCGCTAATAAGTTCTATGATGCTTGTGGGTGGTGCAGCATGTGTTATTGCTACTTTCCTGCCTGCTGGAAGTACGATATCTACTGGAATTGTTATTGCAGGAAAATTATTTATTGCAGGCTCTTTTGCTATTATATACAACTACTCAGCGGAGTTATTCCCGACAGTTGTCCGTAACTCTGCACTCGGTTTAGGTTCTATGTGCGCCAGGCTTTCTGGTGCTCTGACACCGTTAATTACATTACTGGATTCTTTTAACCCCAAAATTCCAGCTATTACTTTTGGAGCAGTTGCAGTGATTTCTGGATTCTTATGTTTGTTCCTACCAGAGACTATGAATCAACCCATGCCACAATCCCTTGCCGACGGAGAACGGTTCGGTAAAGGCGACACATGTTTTGGCAGTTGCTTAGGAACCAAAAGAAACAGAACTTATTCTGAAGACAATAAAGCTGTTGAATCAATGGTTCCTTTAGAAGATGCGAGTAGGAAAGTTTGATTAGTTTAGATTTCTTGCAGAAATCAATGTAGGTAACCTACCCAGCCGCTTTAAAAGTAGGCTGCTTATTCTTATATAAATATCTTATGGAACAAAGTAGTATAGGCAGTTAGTTCTACTACTTTTACTAACAGAAGTTACGTTATGCTGCACTCTAATTGCGTAATACGGTTTGAATCGGAATGATTTTGAAGTATATTGTTAATCCATTGCTTCATATGTTAGAAAAACTTGTCTGCTCAACTATGTAAATAACGCAATGAATTTTGTTGAACTGTCAAATTGAAACCGATTCCTATTGATAGTGTGTTACGCAATTAGCCCGCTGGTTTGCTTTGAGTACCTATTTATAGTTTGTTTTTTAATCCCAGATACTAATTTGACATTTCAAATGATAGTTTTTCGTTTTTTCAATTTGGAGTTTGATATTTGCACCAGTCAAATTAGTATCTGGGATTAAAAAACGAACTTTAGTTTACCTACATACAACTGTTATCAATTCTGAAACAAAGTTAGGTAGGTAGGTACCTACCTATATGTATTCGTTTTACCAAATGAAAAACGTTTAACGTGAATAAGTTAATTAATAAGTACCAATTAAATATGTATTCAACAAATTTGCTCAAAAAATGAATTTACGAAGCCTTTATACATTCTTCGAAACTTAAAATTACGCATCATACTACGGAATGTGCGGTAAAATAGGTACCTTCTCTCACCTAAGTACATGTTTTACCACATACTCCTATATGGTATTTTTTATTTCAAAAAATTATAATTATGTAAGAATTCCATCAGAGTTTCACATTACGAGAATAAATAAGCTGAATGATCGAACCTCCTTGGAAGCTCTTTTGATCAATAAGTTTATCTCACTTTATTATTAACGATAAAATGAGACGACAGATGTGGTACCAATTTTCATCACGCGCACGTGGCGCCATTTGCAAATTCGCGCCTTTTATCAAACTCGTGACTATGGTAAAAACCAACTTACGGCACTAATATCATAAATAGATACTAGTACGGTAAGTTGGTTTTTGTAAATACCAATTTCCGCACGTGTGTCATACAACGTTTTTCAACACACTTGCGAGAAGACAGTACAATAGGTTATGAAACAAGCCATCAAAAAATTTTCAAAGAATGATTCAGTATTTCTTCGAGTCTTCAATGATATAAAATTATTGTACCTAAATCATTGAATTGCGAATTATTGCGATTTTCGCGGCAAGAGACCATGGAGGTGCAGTAGATTCTATATTAATTTTAATATCGGATTCAACTACAACTCATATTATTATTTTGTTTATAAAAATATCAGTTTGAAAGTCGCAACAATCTTTGACGTTTCTAATGTGAAAATGGCTCAACGTGCGCGTGGTGAAAATTAGTACTGTATCTATCGTCTCATTTTCTCTTTAATAATAAAGTGAGAAAAAAGTATTGAGCAAAAGCGTTTCCAAGGAGGTTCGATCATTCAGCTTATTTTTATTCTCGTTATAATGTGAAACTCCTTGGTGGAATTCTTTTATATTTTTGCTGGAAATTAAAAATAAACCGTAAAGCCTACGTACCTACTTAGCTGAGAGTATCTATTTTTCCCGCACATTCCGTTGTATGGTGCGTAATTTTTAACTTTCGAACAATGTATACAGGCTTCGTACCCAAATGCATTTTTTGAGCAAATGTGTTGAAAATAAATTACAGAGTTTAGATTGTTTTGTTTTGTTATTTGTGTTTTACCTAGGTACCTCGTTAACATAGTATAGATTGATAGCATATTGGTGCTTGTGAATCTCGTGATCTGGTGTGATATTGAATGTACCTACGGAGAAACTAGTATTACTTATTTTGTAAAAATGTACATAAAAATAAATTATAGGTACATAAATGGGCTGGTTTTATTGCTACTATCAAAAGACTGATGTAAAACTCATTATAATTTAATATTTACACAAAACAATAATAAAAATCACAGTGAGATTAAAAACATCGATGTATGAACAACGAACATATAGATAGAAGATATTAAGCATAGGTAAATATTAATGATCCACAACTGGGCAAAAGCCCTTTTAAAGTTTTCTGTACAAGGAGAGGTGTCGACCACACATAGAACATTAAAAGAGTAGGTACAATACAATCCCGATAGTGGCTCTTCGTGATACGGGACTAGTTAGAGCCCCAGATCTCATAATAAAACAGCTGTCAGTTTATTTTTAATTTTATATGTTTTTGAGGTTTAGGGTCAGCTCAGACCGAGACGCGACACGACGCGACGCTGCGCGCACACTTTAAAAGAGCGACTCAAAATATTACTTTATTTTCTACACGAAAAGACACACATTTCATTGTGTGAATTTAGAATACGTTACACCACGCAGCTTTACGCCTCGTGATGCCTCGCGGCGTAAAGCGACGCATCGCGACGCAGCGGTGAATCGGTACGCGTGGCGTACAAAAGCGGCGCTGCGCCTCTAGAAGCCGCGTAACGCCGCGCGGCGCAGCCGTACGTCACTCTCATGCGCTTGCAAATAGTAGACTGCGGGTGGACGCGGGGCGGGACGGGAGCACGTGGCGAATGTAGACACGTTCCGCTACGCCGCGCGGCGTCTCGCTGCGCAGCGAGGCGTCGTGTTGCCAACGATTTTACTATGCGCCTCGCGACGTTGCGATGCGTCTCGCGGCGGCGCGCGGTGCAGCGCGAAATCACTGGCCTCTTCCAGTATCGTCACGTCGCGTCGCGTCTCGGTGTGAGCTGACCTTTATGAGATCTGGTTCACAACATTGTTTTTACATAATATGCAAAACCGATATAATTATCTATCTTACGCACAAATTGCAATTTGCAGTTAGCGTTCCAATTAGTTACCAAGCCTAATATTTAATGAAACCCTAACCCATTTCTTTAGATGGATGTTTAATAGTACAACTGATGCCACAGTAGGTAAAGTGAGGAATAATACTTGGCACTTTTTCGAAAACGTGGAAATAGCGCAAAATAGACAGATTTGAGAACGAGGCACTTGAAAACACCGATATTCTTCATTAATGAAATAAGGGAGAGATCGCGAGAAAAATTCGACTCTTTTCTCAAAGATTGTCTACTAACAGCATTAAAGATCGAGATAAGTGGAAAGAGGGAAGAGAGACTTTTGACCTACAGTAGTACACAAAAGCTTAATACAATCAAAATAAATGTAGAATTAATGGAAGTACCTAACTATTTACTTCCATTAATCAGTGACTATTAGGCAGGGCTTGAAACCGGTTAATTTTTATTTCCGAAGATACAAATAGTTTTTGATAGAATTAATATTAGCTTCAAAGATTGCTTCATTAGTCGTCAGTTCATCACATTAAGTTCAGCATTGATTTTGTAACAAAATATTAAATAATTAACGAAATAATGTTCGAAAACGTTTATAATAACGATTAAGGTTACAAAGAAAATTACCCGGTTTTCGAGCCTGGCTATTAGGTAGTGCGTATAGTAGTTAGGGTTTCAAAACATCCTCTCCTGTAGATTAGCAACATTTGTACGAAAATATACGAGAAATACATAGAAGAAAATAGTTTGAAGATTGGTCATTCTGAACGGAATTAATAAAAGATTAAAAGTAGGTAGGTAGCTACCTAACAGTCGATCCGATATTACTTCGTAATTTCAGTCAGGGAAACATACATAGATATAGATAATATAGGCAAGTAAATGAATGTAACAGAGCCACTAAGTATTGTTCTGAAATAGGTACAGTCTTATAACGTAATAGATTAAGTGTATAATATTGCGTGGAAAAATGAATGAATGAATCTATAAAAAAATGTTAGAAAACCTTTTAGATGTAGGTAATACCTGAGTCAATTATGGAACATAGAATAAGTAGATGCCTATGTCAGCTTCGGGTTACGCTATTAAAGTTTTTAATAAATACGGAGACGAATTTTCATCCAAATAGGTACTATGCACTAGAAGCTCTAGATTCAAAATGATAAATTGTATGATAATATATTTATAGTAGGTAGTGTGTGAAAACACTAAAAGATACAGTATGTTAAGTACCGTTTAGTTGATCAGTAGTATCTTCATCCTCAGAAGTCCTAATTTTACAGGATTTTGTAAGTAGGTAAGTTATAAAATAAAATAAATTAATATACTAACCCCGGCTCCACACGTTGGTCCCAAAGCTGGTAAAAGCGTTGGTTGAACAAGCAGTCAACACGAATCGCGTATAATAGTACTAAGCGTAGATTCCTTTGCTAGAACCGATACAAACCTACGCGCCGGCCAACTGCCAACGTTGGGCCCAATGAAATTTTCAAGATCCATACGTTCCGACGAGCGGCATTGGGGCCAACGTGTGAAGCCGGCCTAAGAACAAACACCGAGATGGCAGAATGGAACAGATCAAAAAACAAAAATACACGACACAGGTAAGACGGTACCTACCTACCTATTTTCAAGAACAGCAAGAGCAAGAAACAGATTAATTTCAACGAAAAACTTTTCATACCGCATTTGGCAAAATTTTTATTCATAAAAATATAGAAAATCTTCATATTTCCTTC
The DNA here is from genome assembly GCA_963921375.1 of Tiliacea citrago. Lineage (NCBI taxonomy): Eukaryota > Metazoa > Arthropoda > Insecta > Lepidoptera > Noctuidae > Tiliacea > Tiliacea citrago. The sequence goes on along the minus strand of OY992793.1, from coordinate 12,033,003 downwards.
AACATGGTCCGCTTTCAAACATATTCACCAAAATATTTATCTGAGCCAAACATGGCGAATCACAACAATGTCGATACCTAATCATTTAAGTAGGTATTTCTAGTCTGTAATAACTAAGATAAACCTATGTGTTGTGGCTTCTACTAGGTACTAATTGCCTCACCTACTCTTAAGTAAGTACGTATAACTAGAAAATGCGTAAGTTGGTTCATTTAAATTCAACTCTAATATCATGTGGCCATTGCAAATAGTGCCTGTGCAGTGCCAATTTGAAAAATATTTTTTAAATAGATAATTAGAAATAACAAAGGAACCTTTACAATTATATCTTTAGCGATACTGCCTTCCCAAGCCTGCCAAGTTTCTATTTGTAAAATGTTTATAAAAACTACAACAATATTAAGTCTAACACCTGTACATATTTTTTTAAATTTAATAATTCTCATGTGTGAAGTATTTTACATTTGAATGGTTCAATAATACATACTTAATGTAATGTAACTGTCATATTAATACATAGCATTGGAGGGTTGTTTTTGACATATAGGTGCAGGTTGTTTTATAGGGCCAAAAGAGAACTATTACAGAGGTACAAATACTTGCTCTGAAATGTCTGAGAGTCTGAACGCTGAAAATGACTTGAAACTGTTGGTTTAGCCTGGAAGTGGCACAGATTTTGTTTAGTAAAAAAAAAAAAATACAACCAGTTGTTGGCAAATTAAATATTGAGAAGTAGGATAGGTATCTGTTACAAGATGTTAATCATTTTGTTAGAATGGCCATTGAGGTTTTATTTAGTTGTATATAAATTGCATTGAACCATTCAAATATTTTTTAGGCATAAACGACTATACGTACCCACTCTTGAACAACAAATTTCAAACATTTATTTAGACATAATTATTATCACAAAATTCTAAGACTATGCATCTTTATACAATTTAATCTTTAGTAAAATTGAAGCAAAGGTTTTAATTACAAAATCAACTAATGGTAACTAATATTTCGTTAAATAAAATAATTACAACAACTTGAGATTGGTATAACAAGGAACTAAACTGAAGAACTAAATGGGATAAGATACAATACTTGTATGAAAAATTACATGAGGTTTACTACATGGATATTATTAATTCTGAGATGGTATCAGTACCTACCATACAGTATATACCAAACTACCAAAATATCAGTACATACCAAAGGGGGCTATACAATATTATGATTTGAAAAATTATTTTTTTATTAAAAAATTACAAATATAGAAATCCAGAGCCTGTTTTCAGTAATTTTGTTTAGGACTTCTTGCACAACAATTCAATAGATATACCATAATGATAATACATAACACACCATACTGTTTATTGACAAATGTGTGTAATAGTTGTTCATGCAAGGCATCCTTAAATAATTAATTATAATTAAATACCATTGAATATGGTCATTTAATGATTTTAGAGATAATTCCAATTTCTCAAATGTGCTCAGATTGGAGATTTATGATTAAATACTGTCAAGATTACTGATATTTCTTAATTTTAGAAAAATGTTGATGAATTGTGTTAATGGGACTTAAACATAACTGGCCAAATGTGGGTGTACTATAGGTTAGGGCTCTTCCTAACCCTTCAGGGAATTACAGGCGTGTTGTTATGTTAATGAATTACAAACCAATTTAATTGAGCAACCACCTTACATTTATGGGGTTAATATTATTAGAAGGCTTGCTTTTCTGATATGTTTAAACTATCGTCCATACTTTATATTTAGCCTAATGAATCATATAACAAAATAATAAAGTGGTTATGAAAAACACTGATAATTAATTTAATGATGTATGAGAATTTATTGAATAATGTAGGGAAAGGGACAAAGTAAGCAAATTTGTAATTATTTTACTTTTCGATAATACATAGCACCAATTCAATTAGGTATGTGTAATTTCTGTTAAAGAAATATCCATCTCAATAAGCAAAACTACCATTAGTCTAACATTGTTAATGAATTTCTAAAGCTCTTTTTTCTAGAGCTTCAATTTTGTAGCCAACATAAAGATAGCTGAAATGTCTTTGGTTGAACATGTCATAAAAATTGACACGCAATTGAATAAAAAGCATTCATATTCACTACTACTCTAATTCATAGTCACTAGATTTTATTCAAAAGGCATTTGTATCAATATTCCGGACAACGAGTATGAGGTATTTTAGCTACAATTGGGCTTTGTTCAGCAGTCATAGCAGTATGCACGATGATGGCAGGTTGAGTAGGAGTAGGTGCATGCAGTTCATGGCTCTCACCAGGGGCTAGAGTGGCCAAAGCTGCCAAAAGGTCATGATTTACTAGTGGTTCATTTTCTTCACGAGGTTCCCAACCAACAGGAGGACTAGAAGGTGGAGAGATCAGAAATTGCTTTACAGGAGCCGGGGGTTTCAGATTATTTAGAGAAACAGGCGTCACAGGTTGCGCAAAATAACAGTTGATCGGCGAATCATGAAATTGGTATTGATGCAGTTGCACACGGGCATTAGCAGCAGCCAGTGGACTGTCATAGTTGACACGCAAACGTTTAAAACTGCGTAGCCATTGAAATGTAATATTATCCGAAAATGTGCGGAATAAATCTTCCATTCCTTTCTTTAACTTTTCATCAGCAAATACTTCACTGTGTATATTTGTGACGATAATAGATTTGGGCAAGTCATCAAAATCACCAACTTTGTCTTGCACATCACTTTCATGTTCAAAATTGGCGATATTGGGGTGTACGTTGGGCATCCCATCTTCTTCGTTGATGTATACGTCGTCTTCTCGAAATGAGTCTTCATCCTCCTTATGAGCCATTATAAACAAAGCTAACTACGAAACCAAACACGCACTTATTATGTTAAAGACTTCCAATTTTATAGTTCACTCTATGAAAGCATAATATCAATATTAAACGTACGGATCAGGTATTTTTATTATTTTTACTAATCGATTTGCGATTTTCTAAGCTGTCAATGCTGTCAAAAGCCTGTCATTGTCAACCTCATTTTCCAATTAAAATTTTTGTTCTTAGTTCTCCTTTTTTCATAGAGTGTGTCAAGGAACCTAAGTTGTGTGTTTTTGGAATTAGTTAGTTAGCTGGCGTAAAGAGTGACGTTCTGTAATACGGGTAGTGTCTCACATGGTTAACAATGGCTGCATTCCTTATTAGACCATCCATAATCGCTGACAGCGCTCTCACTCTCACATCAATAATTTCCGTTCCGAGTTAGTTAACACGATTATGACAGCTGACACCTATCAACAATTCGGAACGCTCGTGAACGCGCTCACGGTTGGATTACAGTATTTCTTTGTGTATACACCACACAGACATACACACACACACACACATACACACACACACACACACACACACACACATTTGTACACTTCTTCTTTGGTTAGATGGCGACTGTAGCCAGAAGCACAATTTCGAAAATGCCACGGTAATTATTTATGATGCGACTCAAAACAAAACAACGCTACTGTCATTTTTGACCGCGCTCAGGTTGATTTAGTTTAGGGCATGGTCGGCGTTATCGCAAGATGGCGTATGTCATGACATCATCTATGACGTTTCACGGGACATCGTTTTTGCGCTCACGCTAATTAGGACCGGTGCGCTCAAATCGATAACAGTGGAACTCGGAATGCACCGAATAATGGCTACATAAACACGCCACTTCACACTAGCAGCGTACCTATCATAATGAACGTGATAGTGGCGCTGCTTGTAAGCTGTAAAGGTAAGGTAGAATATTCTATCAAAAACCTGTCCAGTATATTATTTTATGTTAGTTCTTTATTTTACCACATTTATTTTATCCGTGTCGTACTTTACACGATGGACGAATCTCGTCTCTGCCTCCCAAATACTGCCAATACCATAAAGTTTCAGAATTGACATTAGTGCTAAACTTTGTAGCTTCTCTAACGAAGAGTTCTATACATAGACAAATAAAACATGTTTACTTGTCAAATTGATTCATGTGTAAAATTGGATTTGTTCAAACATTTTCATTAAAATAATTGCTAAGGACTTTAATACAGTGCATAATCTATCGGTAGTTTAAAGTTATTATGAAAATGGCTGGACTTGAGTCCATGGTAGTTGAAGAGGTTAAGCCCGCGGAGAAACCGGTCGATAGGGAGAAGGTAAGTTCTAAAGAACAAAAAATTTTGTCATTTTGTCTCAGTAAACTATGAATTGAAATCTCTAAAGAGTAATTGGTTAATTGGCTCTTTAACGTTTGTTCGAAGAATATAAACAAGCATTTAAAATATTGTTGACATGGTCTGACTGCGTTTTTAAAATAAGCCTCTTCTGTTACAGACCTGTCCATTATTACTCCGTGTGTTTTGTTCAACCGGACGTCACAATTCACCTGGTGACTATGCAAGAGGAAATGTTCCTCAAAACGAACTTCAAATCTACACATGGATGGACGCTACACTTCGTGAACTTACGGGTCTAGTGAAAGAGGTTAATCCAGAGACGAGGCGTAAGGGTACATATTTTGACTTTGCAATAGTGTATCCAGATATGAGATCACCAACATATCGCATGAGAGAGATTGGGGTCACTTGTTCCGGACAGCGAGGTGGGGATGATAATAAAACTTTAGGTCAAGTCAAGTTCCAGATTGGAAATTATTTGGATATATCTATAACACCACCCAACAGAATGCCTCCACCAATGAGACGTGCTCAGCCTTACATGAATAATCGTCCCTATTAAATGTACCTTGGTTATTTGTAAGTTAATTTAGTAAGTTTAAAATAAATAAAACTTATTTTACAAGTCTTTCAGTTTTTGAATCTTGGCATTTACACATACTCTTTTTTAAAAATGGTTACTGTATCAGAGTTTTGTTATTCAGAATCCATTTAGCTTAGCCAGAAAAGTATTCAGCAATTTTTATTTTATTTTATTCTATCTCACTCATGGAATTACTTGATACAGTTTTTTCTTTTGAGTATTCATAACTACTTTGGTACTAATAATTTGTTACATCTAGGAGTAAGGTTTTGTTGTGTACTATTATTTTGCTTAGAGAAGTTATACAGAGTGCCGCTTTATTAGCGAGAATAATTTAATACTCATACAGTTTTGCGTTTTCTTTTTATGAATATATTTTAATTTCATTAAACATTATTATTTATTGATGTATTAACAATTTTCTAAAATAGCATATTGGGAAGGTCATTTGCCGGGGTCACGGATCATAACATCCCATCAATGAAATTAAATCGAATAACATGCGAAGAGTAGGTGAGTTGAAGGAAAGAAAGAGCCTTATTATTTAGTTTGATTGAAAAATTATATTTTTAATGTACAAATTAATATTTTATTTTTTATGATTACTGGCCACTAGCCCTACCCGTCTGTTAAATTAAGGCATGTATTTAACACGGCGACAAATTAATCTGAATTTGGGATTAAAAAATAATTAAAGCCGGTAGCAAAAATAATAGGTTGGCAGCTACAGCGAAGTATTATTTTAAGTAGAAAGTAGCAGCTCAATAATCAGTTTTTAGCTTTATTTTAATTTAAACTGGCATCGAATTTTTGTTTTGGTAACTGAATTTACCAACAATAGAGGGGATCTGGCGCTCGGCGGCCGCTGCCGCGGCACGCTCGCTTCGCTCGCTCGCCTTCGCTTGTTAATGGTTACTGTTCTAACCTAACCTAACCCAAATGATTCAATAACAGTAGATGACTAATAATCGCTGCTAAGTTATTATTTTAGTAGCAAATAGTTAGTCGCCCTTTAAGTTATTAGTCGCCAAGTTATTATTTTAGTAGCAAATAGTTAGTCGCCCTTTAAGTTATTAGTCGCCTGGAAAATTATTATCCTTAAATTAATGTCACCATTGTAGCGGCACATTGTAATATATTCTTCTGTGATTTTATTTAAATTGAATTGAACTATGTTTAAAAAAAAATGGTGTCAAAACAGAATAACATTGTAAGTATTACTTAGAAGTATAAAAAAAAAACTAGTTTTTATAAAAGTATTCACATTTATTTCCATCTCTCATTTATGTACTGTCAGGGCACAAGTAAAACCACTTGAAGTAAGTTGACCAAATGTTATGTTGATGATAACACTTGCATGACGAGATAACGAAAAATGTCCTTATATTTAGATTTTTCCTAAAATAAATATAATTATAATGTAAACTTAATACTAATGATTTACTGGTGATCTGAATGGCCTCTTAGATTTTTTGCCCATCGCGGCGAGATCAATCGTAATTCCATTAGGTAAAACAGCCTTATTTTCCTGATAGTCTATGAAACCTTTCTCGTCTCGTTCTTCCTTGGTTTTGTCGCAAAGAATACCGGTTTCGTAATTGTATTCACGCTTCAATCCATCAGGATCAATGTACCCGTATTTGCCTCGTGTGATGCAGTCCACACCAATGGTCTCTTCCTTGAACGATCCGTCATCATTTTCGAATCCCCATGTGATGCTGCCGTCTTCCTGCTCATCTCTAAACTTACGAATAATCTGAGCTACTGGTTTTTTCTCCCTCTGGTGCGACTGTGTGTATTTTTGTTGAGGAGGTTTAGCGGGTGACCTATTAATAGGCTCCTGTGGTCGTGAATACTGTCTAACAGGTTGAATGGGTGCCTCGTCATCTTCAATGAATGGCTTTGGTTCGGGTCTGAACACAGGCCTCTGGGGTCTACTCGAAAGAGGCTGCAGTCTCACTGGTTGCGGCTTGTTGATTGGCTCATTTCTGACTGGGTTGAAAGCTTGCGGGGCCAGCAGCGGTCTGTATTGTGTAGGCTTGATAGGTTCAAGTGGCTGTCTAATTGTTGACGGTGTGGATTGCGGGTAAGGGGATGGATTGTAAACAATCGGAGGTTTGGGTTGCGAAGTGGTCGTTATGTCGTAGTAATCGTTTTGAGGTTCGGCAGTGGAAAATATATTGGGAGAGAAAGCTGCTGGCGTGTTGATTTCCAATTCATCTTCTGGTTCTTCAGTGACTGGTTTAGCAGGCTCTTCGAGTGATTGAAGGCTCGGCCGCGGTGAAGCATCTACTGACTTAAATGATGGTCTTGCTAAGCCCGGCCTCCTGATTCGAGCTTGTCCTCCTGCAACCGGAGAAGCTTGCAGGCGTCCTTGTCTGAAACCTCCTTGTCTGTGGCCTCCCAGTGGGATCGCGCCTGGTATCTGTAGCCGTTGCGGAGCTGGAGAGTCATTATATTGAGCATATGCTGTGATTACACACAGCATACATATCTGGAATAAAAGAGAAGAAAACATAAGTAGGTAATTTTGTTTTTGTATAAATCGCACCGTTCGTTAAAATATTGGGATAAAAATGTAGTGCTTATTTAGGGTTTGGTGACAGATTATCATCATTAAGACAAGCCCGCTCTACTTTATATCCTTGATAAAAAAAATACTCTTTTTAGCTAGATAATTTCATTTCAGCTAGACTGCTACAGGCCGCTCCATCCTTACAAAATCCATAGAAGCCTTTACGGCCACTCATATTCTTAGCCGGGACCACACAATTAATTAACCTGACTTGTTTAAGCTGCCTCCTTAGTCCAGTGGTCGCAAGCGCTACTGCTGAGAATGAGGTTCTCGGTTCGATTCCCGGGTCGGGCAAAGTGATATTGGGCTTTTCTATCTGGAGTTTCTCAGTAGCCGCCCGGAGTCTGGATTTGTGCCCGATTGATGGCAATAGGCTCACACCCTATTATAACATGGGACTTAACAACTGGCGAAATGTGGGTGTACTACAGGTACACCTCTGCCTAACCCTTCCGGGAAACAAGGCGTGATGTTGTGTTATTTAAACTCAATTTGGCTAAAGGAATTTATAGCGCAACCAGTGAACGGGCACACTTTCCAGCGACGTGGGCCTTCAAGAGTAGGTAGGTAATAGCACCTCTCCGACTCCTTTTATCCAACTAATGTAGATATTATCGCATGCCTTATTCTTATTCTATTGTTAGGCTTCCTATACAAATGCCTATCTGCGTATTTGATTAGATTACGAAACTCGGTAGTTTCTAAACAGACCTACTTGGTTAGACGTGCAGTACGTACCCAGAATATTTTGAATTTTGTTTTAAATTAAATGTAGTTAGGTAAAACCACTACAAGTTTACTTTATTTATAGCTACATTACGCTGAGCTTGAGACCTAGACGCCCTTAAGTCAGTCACTTTTTATTCTGATGTAACTGGGTGGAGACAACGAGGTTTCTACAACTGCATAGGTTATCTATGAACTGTGTTCAAGGACAGCAATCGACATAGATATCAGTACCTACATTATGTAGATCCGTGCATACTATGCCTACATAATATCTGTGTACCTATGGTGGAAAATAGATTCAAAACTCAGCATCCACGCATGATTACACTAATATTATAAAGGCGAAATTTTGTGTGTGTGTGTGTGTGTGTATGTTTGTTACTTCTTCACGCTCAAACTGCTGGACTAATTTTGATAAAATTTTGTATGGAGGTAGGTGACACCCTGGATTAAGACATAGGCTACTTTTTATCCCGATATTCCCACGGGATCGAGAGTTACGCGGGTGAAACTGCCGGTCACAGCTAGTTATCTATAAATGCACGATTATGTATTGACGACATGATTTGGCGCTATGACTGAACGATTGCCTGATGCAGTACGTGCTAGTAGTTATTGGTTCGATTCCCACATGGAACAAAATTGTACTGGGAAGGCGAACACCTATTTAAAGATAAGGGTAGAATCCCTACCGCCACCTTTAAATATAGCGTAGCTTCTATCTACCGTAGAGAAGTGCAATGAGTTGCAGATTAAGGGGGATGCGCTACTGAATTATTATCAATAAAATCAGCAATACTACTCCCTAAGTTCGTTGAATCCTATTGAATGACTATTTCACGAGATAGTCATTCAATAGGATTCTACGAAGAGAGTTAGTTGTATTGCTGATTCTAATGATTATAATTCTGTATAGCCATATTTGTTACGTCCGCGAATCATATTTAGATCAACATAAACCCTGACACAGACCTGCAAATTGCAAAAAACTTAAGAAAATTTGAATTTCGCAGGCTACCTTAGCGCATCCCCCTTAAGATACTTAAGTACCTTCATTACTGACATTGAAACCAATAACTTGAGAAATATCTTTTATTGTCCATTTATTTCGTAAATAAGGTTATGGTTTTTATTTATGTATGTCAATCAACTACAATCATATCGTTATTGTGAAACTGTCGGCACTGGGTAAGGTAGTTCGTATTGGGACAGTAACTTGTTGAGTTATGAACATTGTCGCAACATGCAAATGGCACCTACTCACTCTACTTTCGGAAATCGATGTAAGTACGTTTTGCAATATATTAAAAAAAAAACTTATTTTTATTAACTCTCTCTGTCACTTTGAGTGACAAGATTACCGAACTCACTTTTTTACTATGACTTCATTAATTCAATCGGCTGAAATAAATGGCGTTAAACACGCATACAGATGCATAAATATAGATCGTATCTACCTACTTAGTAAAGATAATATCTACCGAAAACAAATACTATGAATTTTTGTGAAGTCAATGTCTTCAGTTGCATTTAATCACTAAAACAAATCACTCCCAATATATCATATACATATTGCAGATGGTATAAATTACAAATATAACTTATTATTACCTAGTAGGTAACCAAATCAATATTTAGCATTAGCCTTGTACTGCGTTTGTCATATGGAAAATCCATCAAGATAAATTATGTAGGTACAGCACTTTGCCTTGAATTCCCTATCCCGTGGGAATTAAAAAAACCCCGCATTTTTTCTTGCCTACATAAAGGGAACCTCTGTGCAATATTTCAGCTGTCTAGGACCAGGGGCCTTGGCTGGACCATAATGGGCCAGTGAGTGAGTGGAGTAAAGGATATTCGAGATATTACAATTTGTTCAAAATACCTACCCCCCGTTTTCAAACGTAACTTAAAACAAAATTACTTAACCTATAACATTGCATACGTACCATACATGCATGACTATCCTAAAGATCCTTAAGACCAAATATTTCATTTACACAAAAAAGACATAGATATAAAACCCGTCATCAAGACGACCTAGAAGTACCAAGTACCAAGAGTGAAAACCCTGTACGGCAGGAAAACTATACAGTATGAGGGGGTCCGGCTATACAATAAACTACCTAAAAAAGTCAGAGAGTGTACAAGCATACCAACATTTAAAAAATGCCTAAGGAATTATATATTAGAGACATAAGCTTGAACGGTTTTGTATTTTATTTAGACTTAAGTACATACTTGATTACTTGCTATATTTTATAAATGAAACTATGGTGTTCAGTTTCTTGGATGGCTTGAACGTATTAATGTAAACTACAACCTATTACTAATTTAGTTAAATTTCTCTTTAAATGAACTGTAATTTGTTATTTGAGAAATAAATGTCTTTAAACCGAACTTTCCGGAATTATTTGATTCCGCCATGGAGGGATTGCTCAGTTTTCCGTAGCAAACAACACCATAGCACCAATGAGGCGACAAATTACTCAGCCATATCTACGATTCTTTCTTTATGAAATCGCATTGAGTGTGTATTTAGAAAATAAGGAAATTCTCGATTGTTCGTCACGGTCGTGAAAGTTGAGCGCATTGTTCGATCTAGATTGTGTGGGTTGTATTGAAGTGTAAGTACATATATTCGCGGATGATTCAGCAAAACAAAGCGCTACTTACAAGAAAAGCTCTAAAGATAGCTGGGATGGGTAGCACACCAAAATCAGAAGATTGACATTTAAATTAAATTATAGGTACATTATCGACAATACTTAAGTAAGTTAAGTCAATTATCTTAATTAATGCAACCGGCCGTTTAATACTTGGTAGCCGCTGCATCTTGTTAGACTTCCAGTTTTACGACATAGCGAAATATCAATTGCGACCACATTTTGGGAAAAGGTTAGGCAAATATGACTTCGTTGTACGTAAGTAATATCATCAATATATTTAGTCGTATTTTAAAATGCCATCACAAATTTCAAACAGCACAAAATACTTAAAAATATCGTAGAACAATGTCGGATTTGAAAAAACTACGAATATCACTTTTTACTATATTTATTATTAGACTATCGCATAAGGCCAACCTGTAATGAATGATAGATTTAAGATGTTATAATAAATAAATTAATTGATGTAGTAATAAATTAATTACTGTAATAATTAATTGATTGTCGTATTTTTTTCAAATCCGACATTGTTCTACGATCAAGACGATATGTTTACTTTAATTCAAAATTGTGTTTTTGATGGTTTAGATTAAATGAATGGTAGTTTTTTTTTATATGAGCACTGTTTAGGGCGTGAGCAGACTGATCTGAAAGGAGTAAGGACGCCCGGCGCGGGCGCAATACACTTCCGCCAGTCAAGGTGACTACGTTGGAATGGCGAACCATACACTAAATACCTAATGATTATTGCAGTCTATAAAATGTCAGATTGCTTCAGACTATCCATAAAAAAAATGTTATTACACTTAATAATTTATAACACTTAATTTTGGCAGTTTTGATGTATTTATTTAAAATGTTAAATGCTTTTAAAGTTGAATGCACTTCTATTTATTGCTAGCATCGCGTAATAACTATAAAATAATTGACACACAAAATGGCGATGTAGGTAAAAATATCAATCAAAAGAAACGTGTAGAGAAATCGTAAAGATACAGATACAATATTGTTTTAAAAGTATTTTCTAATTAAAATATTAAAAATTGCCGAAAACATGACAGTGGCTATATATTCGATACACACTTTTGCTATTACACGCATGTATTCATTACTTGACACTCAGATAATGAGGGATGACGCAGGTGCTCGAACGCGTTGATATCTTTTGTAAGAGCCGTAAGAGGCTGATTAAAATGCACCTAAAACGGTCAGTATTCGATACGTTATTGAATAAGTAGACGTGTGGAGAGTGCCCAATTATCTTCGCATGTATATGTTTATCATATAACCTGCTGCATCGTAACCGTCATGCAATGATGGGCGACAATTAAATTGCCGCGTAAGCGTTCTCTGCCACCTCGATACTTCCATGACCACGTATTATGTACGTAGGGTAACATTCGCAAAAAGCAAGGTTAAGCATGGTAGAAGTTCTTCGTTTGTTTTCAATGAAGTTTCCTTTCAATCACCACTTATGTGAAAAGTGTGAACTAGTGCATAATTATATGGAAAAGTGATTAAGACGCTGACTACAGCTAAACTGCGGTCACTGTCAGACTGCACACAAAAGAAAGAGAAGCGCGATGACACAACGCTTGTAATTTATTGCAAAATAACATAACATAACATAACATCACGCCTGTAATCCCCGAAAAGTAAGGCAGAGGTGTACCTATAGTACACCCACGTTTAGCCAGTTATGTTTAAGTCCCATGTAATAGGGGGCGATCCTATTACCATCATCCGGGCACAAATCCAGACTCCGGGCTGCTACTGAGAAATTCCTGGTGGAAAAGCCCAATAACACTTTGCGCGACCTGGGAATCAAACCCGGGACCTCGTGCTCGGCAGTAGCGCTTGCGCCCACTAGACCAACGAGACAGTTTATTGCAAAATATGAAGCAATTATTTACTCAAAAATGAGTTCAGTAAACGAAAATAAAAAACAACCTCGTTCTGCATACAAATAAGACGTTCTTGTTATTAATTGAATACCAACCGTACGTTGATATTTATTACAGATATTTTGGATTGAAACTCAAAGTAAGGGGTTAGTTTACCGTTAATTTGTATCGAGATCTTTTTTTCTAAACCTGTTTTGGTAGCATCCAAGTTCTGAGAAATATATTCAAGAATAACGTTATATTTTTTTTAAGACCAGCCTTTTATCATTTGCGTCTTATTAGCGCCTTAAGTATCGATATTAATTTATTATAGAATACTTACGCGGCAACTAGATTGTGTAGCCTACGCGAGAAAGCTGAGTAAAACGTGATTGATACCTCGTTCCATGGAAAGAAAATCTTTTATATTAATATACAAGTTTTCTTATAAGGTTGGGTCCACATGCGTAAACTTTACGTTGTGATAAAATTTTGCGTAATAGGATGTCAGTCTTTCATTTGCACTCACGACTTACCTACTCTTCCCAAAAATGGGAGGAAATATAAATTGATCGAGAGGGTTGGTGACTTTAGTTTAGACCAGCATTCGTCTATTATGACTGGTTGCTGGTGGAAACTTTAACTATGTATTCTTCCCTCTCACAGAAGAGGAACATATTCCCGGGTCACGCAGGGCAAGCGGAAAGTATATATAATAATAGACACGCATATTTGAAGTGAACTCAAACTCAAAGCATTTATTTAAATTAAACCATTTACAGGCAATTTTGAATTGTCAAGGAGTCGAATATTGGTTACATCATTCATGTTGAAATTATAGTCATCATTTCAGCCAAAAGACGTCCACTGCTGGACATAGGCCTCCCCTAAGGGGGGGGGGGGCACGCTTGGCAGGCGGGTTGGCGATCGCAGTATGGTGCCCATTCTCTAGTAAGTCCCTTAGTCGCCTTTTACGACACCCATGGGAAGAAATGGGGTGGTGCTATTCTTTACGTCCGCCACCATACGGAGCAAAAAAATTGTAATAGTTATATAACTAGTGGGTATCATTATGAGCACAATTTGTAAAAGTTCTGTACCTACCTAAACGTTTAAAAAAACAGGACGTAAAACTTCATTTGTTATGCATACCCGTGGATTTCGTGTGTCCGTGAAATGGAAACGTGACTAATTTTAGACACACATGTTAGTCTTGTCATGTTATACCATTTCACTGTGTCGCCACTTATCGGTGAGAAACCGAGCTTTTGTCTCGAGGTCTTAAGCCTTAATAAACTAGTCATTAGACGATGGCATTGATGACTGACACCTGTTACACTATGGGACAAGGATCACTAGTTTCCATAGAATCACAAATTCATGGCGAGATTTCGGAACACCCATTTAGTATCGTTAGAAACTGCGTAACTGTGCGGCGAGTGAGTTTACACTTCGACTTTTTGCAGTGAACGGCTACAATTAAATATTACTGTTGAAATAGAACAAGTTATGCGTATCTAAGTTTGTACCTACGTCCAGTGGCCGAGCCTGTTCGCAGCAGTGGGCCAGTGTGGTAACGACACCCGCGAGCCATTTGCCCGTAAGTTGCGTGCTTTACGTAATTCAGCTGTTAACATGACAACGACTAACTTGCCAAATTATGTGAGTACCAACAATTAGTTCCGCTTGTGAATTATTAAGGGCGGTACTTCTATCAGTATGTTGTAAGGTTACTGGAGCAATAGACACTCGACTACTGCAGTAATTTGTCACCTCACGATCGCCTTCAAGGTTGCCGCGAAATCGATACCTCGAATGCCGCTTGTATGATCGACCTGAATTCTATACAGATATTAATTTACTTGTACATATTATTCATTGAATTCTACCGAGAACTTGTTGTGACTAGACATACCTGTAAGTAAGTAGTTAGATAATTTAATCATTTGTATATTTTATCTAACCACTTTCACAATGCTTTGTCCTTACAAATATAAGAGTATGAGCAAGTTTATTTTTAGTGGGCGTACTTTTTGTTTGATTTGTTGTTATTATTGTACTTAATCAAGGTGAAAATAATTATTATTAATGCTATTTATAAAATAAACAATAATTATAGGAATGGAAAAAAATATGACTAATAAAAATAATAATAATTAATATTAATGAAAGGTAATAAAATAAGCTATATTATTATGTTCACCTTGAATAACACGGACAACAAATCAAACACTTTCATAATTTTCAGAAAAAGGGAAATAAATTAAAAACTTTTTGGTATGTAAATGATGTAACCGCCCTTGCCGAGGGCACGTCACTTAGACTTACCAGCAAAGCACGCATGATGTCCTGTGTCCTGCGCAGAGTCACGTCACTATCACGCAGCGTACAACCAACAAATAAAGGAAACGCCTCCCGCGCAAGCTATATGAGGTCGCCCACTCTCGCCCTGCGCCCGACGCGACCACCATACCTTATTGCAAGGTGACCAACTGTGAACGCATACCCGAAACACGCAAACCTGATCAAATGCACCACTATACAAATCGGCTGCGCTGGCCGCGAAGATACCGCTAAACGATCTAATTATTGAAAATCTATTGTCTCAGTTATTTGTATTCATAACGCGAACATTATTTTTATTTAAATGGTTCTATTTTTATCGAGACAGTTTTCCATTCAAATATTTTTCACGCAATCTTTAACTTGGTCTTACACCTACGGCTATGGATGTTTCTGCCCTATAGTTCTTGCGAACCGGATTGGATCTGTGCCACTAGTGCTATTGAATGGCAGAAAATGCATGAGGTAAGCTTCTATTCACGCCCATATCGAAGCTACATTATCTAGGAATGCTATTGGATCTCCCAGAGAGCTTAAAAAAAGTTGCAGGTGTTAGCAACAAAAACAAAATTCCATAGCAACAGCTTTTATGCAATGGCTCAAAAACTTTATAATAAGTTACCAGGACAAGTTATCTCGTTAAGTGTTAACATTAACGAGTTTAAAAGAAATCTTTTCAATTTGTTCTATTTCTATTCTTCTTATTCTGTTGACGAATATATAAATGACAAATTTTAACTTTATTACCTGATAGCTAAATCCAATCTGTTGCGCTATGACATTTTAAATAATTTAGTTAATTTTGATTATTGTTGTATTAATGAATTGGTGACACTATTTTTTTTTTTTCTGTATTTTTTTATTCTTTTTACGTTATTTAATTTGACATTTTAGTGATTGTACCGACTTTTGATTATCTAAAATTAATTTGTTAAAAAAAAACCTTTTATATTCTGTATGCCTTTTGGTGGGACATAGCTCGGATCTTATGTACTATAACACCTTCTATATGTACCCAGTGTTCACGAAATAAATTAATTTGAATTCACTACGAGTAGGTAATTCTTAGTATATCATAAATAATTCAACATTACCTAATTAATTTCAGAAGAAGGGAAATAGGTAAAGTTTTGTTATACAATCTTAACTTGAGTCTTTAGTAGTAATAATACAGTTAAAAAAAACAACACACAACTTAGAAAAAACGATCTGGTTAAAAATACGTATGAACTTCGTTAGTTCAAGAAGTTGTTGAAGGTTACATTTATTTATATTACATACCGTATCCGCTATGCATTCATATCAAAATACAGTCATCATAAGTTCACTAAGTAGGTACTCTACCTACTATTGATAAAATCTTAACACATTTTTAAACTAGCTCCAGATTTTGTAACAGATTGTAAACATGGTTAGGTAATTGAGTAATGAAGTAAAATAATTTATTTAAATTAAGTGTAAGAACAGCTAAATTGTCATAGATTTTATGAGGTCTTACTTCCACTGGGCTTGGCTAGTATCAGCCTGGCCTAAATGTCTATCAGCTAAATTTATGAATAAATAATCACAAAATGCACACATGCATACATAAAATCGTAAGTTTTGTGGGCCAGTTGCTTAAGTTACATTTGTAATGTGTCTTGCTCGACCTCAAAATAATCTAAAGTTCATGTTTAATGAAACTAAAATCATTATTTCGATCTATGCATTATTATTTACATAACCTGTAATAAATGGCAACGTATGTAACACATTAGATGAATAGTTTTCTTTTATACAACTAGATAACGGTTCTTAGATTGGTACCTATGTATTGGCGAAGAGCCTAAGAATTCTCAATCTTGATCCATAACTTGGATCAAGATTGAGAATTCTTAGGCTCTTACCAGCTACAGTGACCTAAGATCCGATTAGCCTCGTCCCCAGTGGAGCTATTGTGCTTTCGGTAATTCAATCTAAATGGTCACAGCATGCGATATGTCAGGTGTGGCAACATCATGGTTGTTACTTTTAATGTTTAGTGGTAAATGACATTGCTATGCTCGAATTAAATGTGGCTGCGCAACGTAAGCGCTATATTTAGAATTAATATATAAGATATTGAGCAGTTGTCACGGGTTAACAGAAACCTGAAAGTCTGATAACTGGTCTAACCTAAGAATATCGCAATGTTCCAGTCAGAAGTTGAGGGTCGATAGCTGGCACTCTATATCAAACTTTGATGCTGAGTCACATCTGGTTACAAAAATAAAATTATTATTCTTACTAAGCCGAACCCAACCGAGCTAGAAAAGCCAAATTGGACGTTGATATAACATAACATCACGCCTGTAATCCCCGAAGGTTTGGGCAGAGGTGTACCTATAGTACACCCACGTTTCGCCAGTTATGTTTATGTCCCATGTAATTTTGTGCGAGCCTATTGCCATCAACCGGGCACAAATCCAGACTCCGGGCTGCTACTGAGAAATGCCTGGTGGAAAAACCCAATAACACTTTGGCCGACCTGGGTATCGAACCCTGGACCTCGCACTCGCCAGTAGCGCTTGCGACGACTAGACCAACGAGGCAGTCGTTGATATATCGATTGATATTGTTCGTCGAGTTGTTGAGCTCCTTAAGTTTTGAGTTGAGCTACACGATTACTTATAAATGCGTGCACTGACTGCACAGGTCTACTCAATCTGGTCATCAATGTGGTCCTCATAGAATCTGCCAAGATATCGTCTGGACAAAAGGACTGTGACCTCAGAGTTTGATTCTTGTCTCTTCTCAGAGTCCGACCTCATCTATGTAAATGTATTTATTTAAACTAATTTACAAAAATAAACATCAGTTATTATTTACTGCAAAGTAGAGGCCTCTCTTCATGCTGAGATGTGGTGAACATTAATCACCATGCTTGCTCATGGCGTGTTGAGAATTGCAGATTAAGGTTTTCTTACTTTTTTTCTGATGATGATATAGCAGAGAACGAGCAGGTTTCGTTAGCAATAAATAGTACACATCGAAGTTAAGCATGTAAGTCAGATGACGGTGGAGTCATATTATGTGTTGGTATGTTGCAGGATAATGCATTTGGGGTGTGTTACATCAGTGCTATTTCACTGGCACGTCGTAGTCGAGTCACGCACTGGCAGGAAAGTGTATCGGCAGCATCACTACACGAGCAAGTGAGAGTTACCGTGGCCATAATAGTTCATTCCCCGCTGCGCGTCGCTGTACACATTGCAAGTTCGATTTAATTTTCCGATGCTGGAAATGTGCAGAGGAAAGTCCGTGAAGGAGTTATACTACTTAATTGTATCCTGGTCGTAAAATACGTTTATTTGCTTATGTGGCGATGATGATGAGATTGCATTTATGATTAAGTATGTTTTGATAGAAACCTCGCAATAAATTAGTTTTGAAGTAGGTGGGTATGTAGATGACGGGAGACTAAGATACGAAGAGTTCCTGTGAACTTGTGATTTCTTCTTCTGATTATGTCAAGTGATATTTGAGTCATAATATGGCTAGAAACATGTGATAATAACAGAAATCCAACACGTTTCCATCACTAAAGCGTCATTTATGATAGCAATAACGATATATTCCTCTTCTCACGACCGTTTTTTGTTGTAGGCTGGTATAAGTCGTACATAGAAGGGTAAATGTCAGTTATGGGAGTTAACAAGTCAATATGTAGTATTAAAAAACCGGCCAAGGGCGGGTCGGACCACGCACAATTCCGTAGTTGGGATGAATTTATCCTAAGAATTGAAAAACATGTTCTCCCATACATTCCAATTGCAAATTTATGTTGGTAGACTATTACTCGTTAACTTGAGAAGCCTTTTTAGCTGTGATAGTTTTCCTTTTAACTTCGTTATATATACTAGTGCCATGATTTTTTTCACATATTATCCAATAAGAACTATTTAACTGGTAGGGGGATACGAGACTAACAAAAAAAAATCACGGTTTTGTTTTACCACTGTCGGCGTGAGTCATAATTATGTATACCCATGCCAAATTACAGCTTTCTAGTACTAAGAGTCTGAGCTAAGCCGCGGATAGATGGACACGGCGAAACTATAAGGTTTCCTTGTTGACTATCGGAACTCTAAAAAAACCTTATTTTGAGGACTGGCTTGTTTAAAATGTTTTTGAAAATGGGATCAAAATACTTACAGTCATTCCTACATACCAACCGTTTTGTAATAATGTGTGTGAAGTAAATACATTATGTATTAGATAACAATTGTGTAGTAAACTATGTGACAAGCTTACCACCGTGGACGATACGTTGTGATTGATAGAAAGTGGATCAGTCTTTCTTTTATCTAATTGTATTTCTGAGCACGATGTTTTGTGCTAAGAAATCGATTAATGTGAGAATTACATTTTTCCCGAAGTCCATCATCATACCTTACAGCAGTCCACTGCTGGAGGCAGCCCTCCCTGATCACAAGGCATTTAACTCGCTCCCTGACTACTCTTGACAACCTGTTTCAACCTCGGTTTTAAGTTACCTTTCTGCCAACTACCATGTTAAAGAGTTGATCAAAAAACTTATCCTTCTAGTCTTGGTAAAGGACAGAAGAATATACTTACTTACTTTTGCAATGATAATGAATGTCCGGATGGAATTTGAAATGCGTGGAGTCTGCTGAGAATTTTTCTTGATCCCATCATCATATTAGACAGTTCAAGAGCTGTAGAATCAATTCACTCGCTCAAGTTGTTCAAATACTGACAGACCGATGAAGTAGGACTCATAGAGAGTACGTCTGCTCTGTGCACCATAAACATTGTGCATGCTTATTACACATTTAAACGCTTGGCATAATTTCACATGTGATTCCCAGTACTAGTGACTGAGTTGCCCGACGCAGCGGTATGGACAAGTCGCCCGGCTCCGTTATCTGTCCTGTATCGCCTTTTTCAATGGCTTTCTGATTCGACACGTATTTGATTTGCCGCCACAATAGGACCTGTTACGAGGTCATATTCATATCGGCTGAATACTATGCATCTGGGTTAGTGTACAACAGGTGACTGACCAGATAAATTAACTATGACCCGTTAATACTCTGCTGCGAAGGACAAACGATGGTTACCAATAACAATTTTCAGAAACGATCGGTTCTTTGGCAAGATATTTATCTTTAGCCTTGAGAGTTCAAAGAAATCAACAGTTTACCATTGTAGAGTTTGGAATACAATAAGTAAGATAAGATCTGAGTGATTCAGCGTGTACCCACATCCAATCAATCTCGCTGTATGCATAGATTCAGATATGTTCGTGGACTAAGAAAACCTTGTTTGGTTGTGTTATTGTATAGCGCTGTGTATGAAAGAGATGTCACGCATAATCAAAGCGTTAAATACCTACCTATGTTTGAAATGTACATGTGTCTGTGGAACAGCCCATGTGTACGCAAGTCACGTTTGTCATGACGCAGGCTCGTCACCGTTACCGACATTTTGTAATGGCGACCGACCAAGGGACCGTCGCGGCCCTAGACGCAGGAGTCAATGTCCCGTTACACTGCATTCGCAGGGCACTTGTCAATTTGTGTGCGACCACATGAAACCTCCCAGTCACCGCAAATCGAAGAGGCAATTCTTCAGTATTGCGGTCGCGACACTCTTCTGGCTTAGTTACAAGTGTTACGTAACACACACTCAGATAGTCCAAACTGTGTGTATCGTATCGATTAATGAATTGGGCGAATAAACAGACAAATATTAAAAATTATTAGTTTTATTTTTGAATTATTACAGATAGATGAAATTTATTAATAATTTATGTAATTAAACGATTCAATGTTTAATATAGTCAGATAAAGTCATTAAATGTTTTACATTGATTACCAAATAAGTACATAAGCCAAACATTAATGAAAACGTCATTTATGTCTACTGATGGTAACTTTATGTTAGGTAACATGAAACTATCGAGTCTATGTCCTAGAGTAGGTACTTAGGTAACTTATATTTCTTAATGTTATGACAATAAATAAACTAATTGGTAATTAATACAGGTACATACTTCCCTAATTATAATTTAAGAACTGTACAATTAATAAAATGAATGCTTAAAATGATATACTTACGTTAACAATAAAGATTGATTCAAAGATAAGTCTGGATACCCGACTGCTTTAAAATGATCTTGGATTAAGTTCAAACTATCTCTTCAATTACCTACTGAGAGATCATGTAATCACTAATTTCTATAATATTGGTTTGACTAATTGTTTTAGGTTCTCATATCGATCCGATCCCATAAATAAGCCTGCAGAAACTATTATCTAGTTACATTTATCTAGTTTCATTATACTACATATTAAAAGGTTGTTAATCAGTTATCATAAAATATTACAATAAATATTATGTAAATAGAATTTAAACGGATATGCGGAACTTAATTTAATTGTAAGTATACGAAAATTAACCGTTGCCTTTTTAACATTTTTAACGTAACATGCATATAAAAATAATGGTTACAGTAACAATTTCGTGCGGTCATTGCTTATTGTTAACTAATACTTGTTTATTATTGCATCTTGATATATTCGTGGGTAACTACCTAATGTTTTATTTGATACTGGGTATTCTAGGTTTTTTTTCCTCATAGGTCATTTTTGTTAAGTGTAATATAAACGTCCATTTTTGCCGTCTCTCCTTTGCTGATGTGCAGATTTCGATGAAGACTGGACTTGACGCTGTGTCACTAGGGCCAGCCCTTTTCAACGCTGACCTAAGGATATGTAGAAGAATCGTTGTTCCACTTTGCAGAGCAGGAAGATACGTAATAATAGATAAGGCGATAACCAGTCATGTGTCCGGTATGATTTGAAATTAATTTTCTTACCCTCATTTAATTGAACCAATTCACATAATAACGGGTTTGTTATTAGTATTACCTATTGCTAAATCCGACGTTTTTTATTGGCTGTATTTAGATAACGACATTGGGTAACATTTAATTAAATTGACAGACGTATCTACTTAATTGATATTTTAGGGAAGTCATGGAGTAATTCAATCTAATTAGATACTATCTACTAATAAAATATTGCTCAGAGCCCTACTTTTTATTAGTTAAGAATTATTGCTAGTTTAAATAGACTCTTTACTTAACCTAATTTCTTAATTAAATTATCTACAACACTAATTATAATGATACTGCATTGTCTTACAACTGTACTTTACATACAACCTACTCACAGAAATATTTTCCATGATATGTTGTTATTCAAACATTCGTCATACAATCTACTTAAAATTGTAAATTAAATTCGAAAAATTCTCACTATTCACTGTCCATTGCACTTTGTACAGAGTACTGAGTATGTTATAACCTATACACATTGGTAACTATCATGTTTCACTTTGATATGCTGCTAGTGCCCCCTGTCGTCAGTGATTGTAAACGTGCCGTTGCACGGCGAGTTGGTGTCAAACGCGGGCCTGAAAACAAAACTCGACGTTAGTTCATGTAAAATGATCGTAGCTGTAGATGGCGCTAGTAGTACCAGCAACATCTACATACGGAAATTGCAATGACTGCATGGGACACAAGGATTACTCACACCTTGACCTGGATCTAGCTCCTGCGAGACAGAGCTTAACGTGCTTATTAACACACTAACGCAACAGTTAACTACCTTGCTTTATTTATAGAAAGGACACGTACTCAGTGTTCTGTCAATAGACTGATTTCCGCGTTACTTTCACAATGTGACGGGTCATTATTATCAGAATTATAAATACCAGTAGGTAGTTAGTATAGGTAGTAGCCATTAAGTGTTCGTGAACGTGCATGAGTTTAAGCTAATGAAAGAAAACAGTGCAACATCACATCACTTCAAGTTCTCTCAAGAAGTCCGCGTGAGGTTTCAGTAAAGTGCCACATCTTTACTGAAACTCAAGGGGAGCGGGCGGGCGGGGATATCATCTATCATGCATGACTGAAAGACTTGTATGTACCTATAGTCATAAAGAAAAATTAAAAAAAAAGAAGATTACCTATTTAAAGATTTGACTTGTGTATTTTTTATTTTGACATTTCTATTTTTTAAAGTAGGTACAGACGCCAGCAGGTCAAGCTACCCAAAATTTTCCCAATCAACCTTGAACCTTATACTTTAACGATAAAGTAGAAAATCTTTTAAAGAAATTTGACAGATTAGCATGTTTTTGTACGAACAATCCGGTAACATAACATAACCTTATAACTTTGTGATTTTTCATGATACAGTTTTGAAATTTTGTACATAGATTCTTTACATAAACATACTAGACACCTGTTTCGGGTTTCGCATATACTAAAACTAATATTGTATATTAATGTGCACACCTCACTAGGTTATAATACAATGTACCTTATATACCAGTAACACTTTAAAAAAAAATAAACACCACACTTCTTCAAATATTTTTTTTTTAATTTATTTTTTAATGTCAGGTGTACCAAAAAGAGTTAGACCAGGAGTCAGGTTCTGGGTCCTTTTCCTACTGAATAATTATAATAAATTGTTGGTACCGGTTTTTTTCCTCAAATCTTTTCGAACTTTCTTTACTTTCCCTAGAAAAAACTTACCGACGACGGGTCAGTTTTTTTTTGATAATTTGGCATTCAAAATGAAAACAAATGAATACAGAACGAACGAGTTTCGGGCTTGATAGCTAAATACAAACCTGAGCAAGCATTTCTTGTTTTTAATTTCCAGGTATTCTGTGTTCGTGACTCAGAACAGTGTTTATCCTTTAAAACCTAAGCACATGCTACATCAGGTATGTATGTCAAATAAATTTTAGTTCCAAGTATATCCATGATTCATTTCCACAATTTCCAGTTTTCCTCGATACAACTCGATTAAACGTGTCTAAGAGTTACAATTTGCAGGTTACGATTTTCCAGATTCCACAAATAGTAAATAATACCGCAATACTTACATTTTCTTATCGGTCAGAGGCTTTTCCTTAGGGGGAGTGGTGTCAGACAGCAGTAGCACTATCCCTCCACCGACAGCCGCCAGGGCTGCAATCGTCACCATCGGTAGGTGTTCGTTTATCATCGTCTGCAAAAAACAATCATGAACGGCATAAGCATAATAAGCCTATAATGTTCCTACTGCGGGGACACAGGCCTCCTCTCTTCGAGAGGGAATGGGCTGTAATCTACCACGCGGGCCCAGTGCGGGTTGGTAGATATCACATGTCTTCAAATTTTTGGGTCTGGGACATGCCGGTTTCCTCACGATGTTTTCCTTCACCGTTTTGAGAGCAGTGGTGATGAAATTATTTACACAAAGTAAAGCGCATGCCTGGGCTCGAACTCACGACCTACAACTAGTAAGTTGGGGCCGTTATCACTGGGCTAAAGTTGGCTCGATGAACGGCTTACTACTTACTAATTAAAATCATCGTTGAAGGGTAACTTTCCAATTAGTTATCAGGATTCAGGAAGTAGTTTTTGCACTCGCATTTTTATGCTATATTTATCATAATAAGTTGTAATTGCATTTTTTTACATTCCTTTAAGATAACCAGCCTCGCACAAAGGATGTCTGCTCGAAATGGCGGAACATAAAAACAGGAGGTGTCTGATTCTGTTGTTTATTTTATGCGTAAATTAACAACAGTATTTATAGTAATTCATGTTTTTCTTACCAGTCTCCATAAGTACGGAATACATATAAGCGCCAGTCCGGCCGCGATCTGGCTGGCTCCCACACCAAGGTTCCTCACCACCGTCGGGTATAGTTCAACAGTGAATATCGGCATCATCATGTTAGTGGAGCCGATGGCGAACTTCCCGATCATCAGGCAGGCGATCATGATCCAATCGTCATCGGACGCTATCGACAGCAACTCGCTCGCGATACAAGCGAGTCCACACGCTAGCATGCTGATGAAAATTGGAATCCGCCTGCCTGCCTTCAAGAGGATCGGGATACTGATTGCTATGGCAGGAATTTCCACGACCGCTAGGATTATAGATGTTACGTGTAGATTGCCCAAGTTGAAGTTTCCAATGTTCAGTAGTAGTCCATAGTAAGCGATAGTCATGCAGAACCATGACAAGAAGAGACATATCGTCCTCTTGCGCAGAGCTCCTCTGAACAACATCATGACGCTGGGTAGCTCTGTGGACTCTTGTGTCTTGTGCAACATCAGCAGTTTGTCGATATCTGATGGCATTTCACGCTTGTTGATCTTAGCAGCTTTCTCTAGTATTTCCTTGGCTTCCTGAGTCTTTCCCATGCTGAGCAGCCATCTCGGTGATTCTGGTAGAACGAACCTGTGAAAATGACATTAAATTTTATTTATTGTTTTTTGAAACTCTGATGCTTAAATATTTCATAACTGTTGTTTAATACCAAAATCTACGAGGCCGCGCCGTGCCTATAGGTAGATACCTAATATAGAAACTACTCACTACTTTGTTTCAAGTCCCAGAATAAACTTATTAGTTATTTCAAACAACGGTTTTATTGATACTAACTAACTAGTAAGTCACCGTCCGTCACATTTACGAAATAAGCGCATTCATATTGTACTTAAAATTAATGGTTTTCTAAATAGGTAGAAATACTTTAGTAGAACAATATGTATCAAAGTAAGTAAATTATTATGTACCATAATGCAAGCAGCAGACATCCGGGAACAGACAGGCTCAGTTGCAGGTCCCTCCAGTTGGGCATGAGCAGAGACAAGAGAGTGACCATAAGGTACGCAAGAGGCAACCAGAAGAAGTTGCACACTCCTGCAATCGTCACCCATTTTCCTCCCACCAGTTCCACAGACAGGACGAAGGCTGCGTATACGACGGAGACAGACACGAAGCCCATGATGAGTCTCACAACGACATATTGCACGAAGGAACGGACCAATAGTGATAGGATGGCCAAAGAACTCTGTGCCACCATCATGCTCATCAAAATGCGCTTGCGGCCGAATCTGGAATGTAAAAAAATATAATAAGTATCCATGACTCGTTCAAGGTTTTTCTATGATTTGCAAAATCAGTTTCCTGTAATAAAAAACGTTTGATATTGGTTTGATAAGATAGTTTCTTAGATAATAATAACAGGCCGATGTAGTTGTCAAAATATGACAAGCCATATTATTATTAGAAATAATAAAAGAAAAAGGAAACTTGAATGGCATTTCTGTTTATTTTGAAGGAAAGTTGTTTACAGTATGATCAAAAAAGGTTTAATCCAAATGTAAACAAACCGCACTTGTAAGTAAAGAAGTTATTTTTTTAAAATAAATAACTCGCTGGTAGCCTGCGCGTTGCTGCCGCTTATGGAAATATCGATAGAAAGAAAGAGTTATCATAGATTATTTTTATTTCTATATTGTACTTACTATTCTTATAACCTTTGCCCAAGTGCAAGAAAAAAGTTGTAATTTTTTTATCGCAATCGAACTAACGGTGTTGCAGCGCATAGAATACGAACAAACAATTTTATACATAAATTAGACAGAACATGACCGATTCGTCAAATCTTATCGGTCATTCAGAAATGTTTTATCATTTTCATGTTGCTATAGGAAAAAGTTTTCGACTTGTAAATTGTAATACAGGCCGATGTAGATGTAACAATTGAAGATAAGCCATACACATTTTAAAAAGAAATGTAAAATAGTAGATTGTGTCTTAGGGGACCAAAATAATGTATTAAGGGCGAGAGCGATTGTTTGAATCCAGAGCGAAGCGAAGGATTCTAGAGTAGAATCCTAAGCGTAGCGACGGATTCAAAGTACGTCGCTCGAGGTTAAATAATGTTGGTACCGTATGGCACACTCTGCTTTGCGGGATGCAAAGCAGAGTGTGCCTCTATGCAAAGCAGAGTCTTCCTCTATGAGAAAAATAAATAAGAGATGCTTTTAGTAGTGACGAATATTTATATTTACCTAACCAAATTACAAATTTATATTAATATTAGATACGTTTTCGCATTTTTGGAAGTTTATTGTAACTGTTTTGTTGGGAACAGAAAATGTCGTTGACTTATTTATCACTTGGGTATTCGTATTATCTTCAGACTCTTTAAGAAGTTCCCGGGTATTTTTTTTTAAATTTGTTTAACCACGCGGCAGGTGCGCTTTATTGTTACCGGCCAGGGGGTCTACTCCGAAGCGCTAAACCGAAGTATCGGCCGAATTTTCGGCCGTTTTATAACTTCAAAGTGGCCTATTTTTAATGTATGATGAAAAGGGATTTATTTAGTAACCTAATTAGAAGGTAGGTAACTTTACTAGAAAATGGTTTTTAGAATTCTTTTTTTATTTTTGATGCGTTTCATATTTCCTATCGCTTTCTGCTGTGGGAGTGATTTCGTGAAAAGGGAAGTGTGTAACAGGATGTGACAGGTTGAGCATGGAAAAGGTAAGAACTTTTAATAGCATGGAATAAGTGTACTCATGGAATTAGTAAGTACTATATAGATTGTAAGTAGACGGCGTCGAATTTTGACCAGTGGGCGACCACTTGTAATGAATAATGATTCGAACAAATATTGCAGTATTTAGCTTTTTTAAATTTTGAGGCTAATTTCTGTCGCTGCTCAGTTACTTATTACCAAGGTGAGATATCAGATGATATCATATGATATCAGATGTAGGTACATATCATATCATATGATATCATCTGATATCAGATGTAGGTACATACCATATCATATGATATCAGATGTATTATTTCTACGTGCGTTTTATTTCTATTTGCTTTATCATGTAACATAAAAAAAACCGGGCAAGTGCGTGTCCGACAACAATGAAGGGTTCCGTAGCATGCATATGTGGTATCCACGCTGAGATATGGTGTAATTTTCTGGGAGAACTCGACGGAATGGGAGTCTGTTTTAAAGCCCAAAAAAATACATACGAGCAATGTGGAAACTTAAGACCACTGATAGCTGTAAACCATATTAAAAAAAAACTTAAGATTCTTACCTTACCAGCTTTAAATGAGATGTCAGTCTTTGTCAAAAGTAATATGCATATTATGTATGAAAAATTCCGAAGTGCTAGATATAGAAATAAAGTTCAGACTGTACCCTGCAAAACTTATTTAATGGATTCCAGTGTATATTGCATGTCATCTTAGATTTATAATAAATTGCCATGTTATATAATATTACAGACATTGACAACTTGCACATGTTTAAGCGGAAGCTAAAGGAATTTCTAACTGATAAAGTGTACTACAGAGTGAAGGAGAATCTAAAAGGGAATCCTTATGGCCAATAATATTGATCAGTTATACAATAATAGAAATGACATGTACACTCACAATTATTAGTTATGTTGGACTTTCATTTATTTCACTATTTACCATAAAATTTATTTAATTATTGACTTTAGATACTAATAATAATTTAGACTACTAATAATTTTGTATTTTCATAGTAGATTGAAATTTATGTGTAAATTTTGCATGCCCAAGTGACGGCAAAGCATGGAGAACATTATAAAAACTTGTATAACCTCTTTACCCCTACCCATGTTAGCAAAAAATAAATGATTTTTATTTTGATTTTGATTTTTGTAGTTGGGATGAATTTATCCCAAATTAAAACTTAACGTTGTAATTGAAATACGTATACATCGATATACGTCACGGTCAATTCTCCAAATGCAAATGTTGTAGGTACTTTAAAACTTATTATTACGCAAACTGATCCCTCAATATTTTTCAACGGCTTATCCAACAATATCCCACATCATGGGATAGACGAGAAAAAAAACATTATTTTTCCATGATTTGATTTTACCACTTTGTCGGGTATGATTTCGGGTGTGATTATTATGTATACCCATGCCAAATTACAGCTTTCTAGTACTAAGAGTCAGCTAAGCCCCCCGACAGACAGACGGACATGGCAAAACTATAAGAGTTCCTTGTTGACTACAGAACCTTAAAAACTACAAAGTGATGATGGATAGGAAATTAATTAATCATTCATTTTCGATTACACTGTCGGAAATTAAACTTTTTTTGAACAAAGTTTTTATAAACTTTGTTCAATAAAAAAAATAATTTCCGAAAAGGAACCTTATCCAGTAGTTGATTGTTCCATACTACAGCCCGGCCGTCCAGAGAATTCGATCTTAACACCTGTCAGTTTCATACTAACGAATATAATATGTTTTGCGAATTTGATTCTTATTACAACTAGAAATTGTCCGACTGATGGGTCTCAGGAACGGATGCTATCGACGACCGGACTGTAAAGCAGTTTAGTAGACGTAATAAAAGTCTCACCTGTCAGATATCCAACCGCCGACCACTCCACCAACTCCAACGCCGACCAAGAACACGACTTCAGCCAAACTCGTGAGATGAGCTCTGTCGCACACCAGGTTCCATTCCGAAATTATCGTGTTGCCAACCTCTGACCTATCATAGTCCCACTCTGTGCATCTTTGGAATGTGTCTATAAGGGGGGCGGTATGGTTCAGTATGCTTTCCACCGTCACTCCTGCGGTAAGCGTCCGAACAGAGCAACTGTCCATAGGCTGGCTATAGTTTATCCACTCCGATAATGGCAAGCTCGAGAGATTTTCCGGCTTTCGACACCAGAAATTTGTCGCCTTTGCCTGAAAACAAAAAGATTAAATAAATTTTATATAACTAAAATGTAGTACATTGCATCAATAATGCGAGCTTCGTAAATCGCGTATTATAATGTAACCTATTAGGTAGATATCTAATCTATTACCACGAATACTGTTAAAAGATTCCAAATAAAAATAAAAATGTTTTGACATTGCTTAATAGCGTAGGTTACATATTAGATTATACCTTTCCGCATTTGTCTATTCAAATTATATTTTCCTGTTTATTAATCAACAAAATGATACTTAGATTTATCAAAATGTCACTATCCATTAAAGTTGCTAATTATTACCAGTTTTTATTACTATTTTCCTACTAATAGCCCGCTCCTTCTGTCATGTAGGTAGGTATGATTTAAGAGTTCCATTGTATATACAGTCTGAGGTATCTTTAGCACCCAAGAAAACTGAGGTGCGCTTCCCAACATAGTCCGTAGGGCATGGTCAAGCAATTGAAGCTAATCCATTGAATAAGGTATTGCTGGTAAGTGAATACTAAATCGACATCAACACGTCTCTAATGAAAGTTAGCTATGTTCCACATGGTAGGTAGGCTTTTAATACAACTGACCCAAATTAAAAGGTTGGTTCACTCACAGTAAACGTAGGCAGGTAGATGTGGAATGTGCAGGGCAATGAGAACAGAGACAGCAAGAACGTCATAAGCATCTGCCAGCGGCCATACTTGCCGATGACAGTGGACACGACATCCGGACCATCGTCTTCCACGGGCGACACTGCCCGGCTCTTCTCCTTTGTCCCTTGGCTTGGGATTACTGGAAGTAACAAAAAAAAAATTGTTTTAGAAACAGAATTTCCTCTCAAATTACTTTAAAAAGAAAAGGTTTTGACCGCGAGTTTTTGCGTGGTGTTGGATTGGATTTTTGTGGTGTTTTATAGTGTGGTTTAGATTTTTTAGTTTGAATTTTTAATTTTGACGTTTTCAAGATAAATGGTGTTCAAAAACGTCTCTGTTTCATAGAAGTCTATTTATAAACAAAAAACAACCAATCTGCCTTGTCTATCTGACCACCACAACCCAGTTACTGGGTCACAACACCCCTCGGATTGTCAGACTTTTGGGCTTCTGACTAGCCTTAACGACTAATATATAGATGTTTATTTATTTAATCAGCGACTAAATCCGGAAAATCCAACTACGTTAGAATAATATAAAAAGATAATTACAATTTTATTTACAAATAGGTGTAATCCTATTTCCCGCAACTTTTAATCCCAGAGCAATAGCTAGGTAATTATTTAATAACCCCTGAAATCATCATGCATGTAGGTAAATGTGCTACCTAATTACATTAGGAAAAATCATATTTATCACGAACGTGTAGGTAATACAAGCATCTAATTCTTCAACTGTATGGTCGTTATACAGGATTAATTACTTCTTAGTACTTACGTATGTACAGTATCTTTGTTACACGAATTAATAATACTTCTCAGCGTTATTTAATACTGACCTGTTCAAATCAAACGAATCGAGTTTCGTAACGCTAACATGGGCTGTCTATTTTTTGTAAGGGCAATAAAACGTACTTTAAAGAAATAGGTAATTGTATATTGGTCACATATGAACATATATGTCTGTAATATTTAATATAATATCATGTACTAAGAGAAACCACGAGTCAAGGCTGTATTGCAACAGTGAATGATCGTTGTAAAACCGACATGAGTTGGTTACTACTAGGCGTAAGGCGGTAATTAAATTAGATTAGGATTTAATTACAGATCATAAAACAAAATTTAATCTGACTGCCATTAATATTAATACGATCAAGTTTCTAAACTGTAAAAAGTTAAGTCTCTAAAATTTCAGAACTGAAAACTTGCTAGACAAGCTTGAAAGGTGAAAATTATTCGTACGTAGAAGAAAATCAGTAGTGGCGGCTGCATAATGTATGTCCATAGACTTTTAAAGCTCAATTAATGATTGTTTCGAGTCGCGTGCGCCGGTTTGATGCTCCACGTGCTTTTCTCGCGTTGACCATTTCGCGCGCGCTTCGCAATTATTAACGGACACATGCGCCCGCGCCGGCGCCTTGACAATGATCTTCACATCATTGCAACTATAACAAATGGCCCACTGCTACTGAATCGATGTTAATTTTAGCATCATTAATAATATCTTCATTCATGACATTCGTGATAACAGGCTTATAAAGTTTAACATTATCATATTCTATGAATATGATAATGTTAAACTTTATAAGCCAATTCATCAGTATTGCGGTGCATTAGTAGTAGCATATTACATTATTAATTGATTTTAATGAATTCTAATGAACAGGTTATACTGGTAATTACGAACGTGGTAATTTATTTATGCAAGTTTTGGATATTCTGTATGTATTTCGACAGGAACTTTTTCTGACGTTTTCATAAAATATTCAGGCGCTTTGCGCAATGTGTCTTAAAGATGTCAGACTTATGCCGTTCAAGGTCCGATCCTAGCCCGTAGCTGTAACCTTTGCGGGTTATTGTTCTAGGTCTGATAGGATACATCAATTTCAGTGTTATATATCTGACGTAACGTAAGATTGCGTGCATAGTTTTACAACATAAACTGGAGAAGCGTCATCCGTTTGAACATTATTCTTCATCTCGCGGACAGCGCGCTGCATTCGGGGCCAAGGCTGCAGGGCATATCGATTACGTTTATCGCGATTTGCATGGCTGACTTAGCACAACAAACGAATTGCTTTTCATGCAACAGTTAGATATATGCCTCTCCTTCCCCCTGCTACATAGGACTTAAACATAAGGGCGAAATGTGGTACTATAGGTGCACCTCTGCCTAACCCTTCGGGGATTATAGGCGTGATGTTATGTTTATGTAGTTACATATCCTTCCGAACTCGGCACTGCTGGCCTCGCCTCGGTATGCTGCGTGCGAATTAAGTATTTATCAAACGAAGCCTATTTAGAGCCGTCACGAAAGTTGCTGAAAATATTCAATTAATGCGTCTGAAACATTTCAGCCTCTAAGTTTTAACTATTAATTGGAGGTTAATAGCTAGATAACGTTACATAGGAAGTTAGCCAGTATATCGTGACAAAATATTATAAAAAATATTTTGTTTTCCTAGACTTTCAATTTTAAAGGTTCGATTTTTTATATTGATCGTATTCGGATATGCACTATGCCAATAAAATGCTGATGAAAACGTTTCAATGCATCTCTTTTCTTTGGCGGTTAGGTGTGCAGATGGTGTAGGTACGCACAAGAAAAAATTAAGGGCTATCTAGCCGATCACTTTACATAAAGCCACATGTTTCTGTAACAGGGCAGAAGGAAAAACAGAAACGGAATAGACAAGCCATTTTTGCAAACATCCCTTGGCAGCCTGTAAGTGATTGGTATCAGCCAGTAGTGCTATGCTGTAAATATCTCACCGTGAAATCTTACGTGGAGTGAGCTGTCAGTGTCATCTCACTGATGCTATAGGGATTGACCAAGCATTAAAGGAGAATGGCAGAGGTTCATAGAACGCGAAAAAACTTTAATGCCATTAAAGTTTTTTGGTTTCTACAGAAATAAAAGTGGCATGGTTTGATAGGAATTATTATGAGCTATTATTTAAAAAAATATAAAAAATAATAACAATGGGGTTAAAGAGAAATCTCAATTTTTGTAAAAGTGAGGTTAAGTGCATGGTTAGGACTTTATTGGGTTCTTTTACCTCTATTACTATTTTAACGCTTTTAAGTTTATTGTATGCATAACTTATTGCTAATTATAATTATGCTTTATAAAGATTTTTAAAATTATTAAAGACAATTATAAGGATGAAATCTCTCTAACAAACATGATATATTAAATGAAAGGAAAACCAGGAAATCTTAAATTATTTTAATTATTTACAAACAATGGTAAACTAACTAATTAGTTGCTCGAAATGGGCTCCATTCTCTTGGATACACTTTACAATCATACGAGTAATCGAGATTTAAATCATATTTTTTTATGCTAATTCTGTTGATCATTTTATATTATTTCAAAGCTAGTATTTAAATGTTTAAACATTACTAATTAGGAGGTTTTTAAATAAAATATCAAAACAGAAATTCAGCCAGAAACTCAATTTTGTTTTTTATCCATTTTTTTTCCTAGACTAGTCTTTAAACATTACTATGTTTAGACGCTTAAATACCAGCTTTGAAATAATATAAAAAGATCAACAAAATTAGCATAAAAAATCTTATTAAAATCATGATTATGATTGTAAATGTAATACTTGGTCCATCCCTAGCATCAGGTGGGATGACACTGACAGTTCACTCCTAGCTCACTTCACTTAAGTTTTCACGGTGAAAGACAGATGGTTACAGAATCGACATGCAGGATCTAAATACTTAATATATCTTGTATGCAATTCAATTTAAAGGTACAGAGATTTTGTACACATTTACTGAATGAGAATTTATTAATTTTTTGACAAAAATGTATCGCTTGATGGCTCAATTGTCCGTCTAGCGGTTGTCTGTATTCCTGTCATAACTATAACGGATTCTCGTGCGCTCTATCAGCTCATGGATCATCTAATCATTTCAGTTTATTTTAATTAAAATTGAAGGTGAACTAACAAAGATTTATATCTTATCATACCATTGTATTAGCATAAAACTGTTTTGCTTTATTATTATTACACATAGTGTTTCGGGTTAGCTTTATTTCGGCCTGGAGATATTCTGGTTTTCGTTTTCTAAATTATATGTAGCTGAACGAATTTCAGTTAGGATTATGCCCGGGAATAACGTGTGTATTATTATTGAATTAAAACTTCTTTAGGCACGCTTGACTTGGGGAGTAAGCTGGTGAATGCATGACGAGAGCGTTACGGAAGTGAGCCAGCGGAAGTTGAGAGGGAGATATACGTTAGTGAAGATAGAAAGAGAGAGTTACGTTTCGTATATTACTGTAGGGGCAAGAGAGAGAGGTATATAATCAGCCTATATATAATGTTCCCACTGCTGGGACACAGGCCTCTCTGTGTGTGTCAGGCCTATTGCCCATCATCTGCCTAGCCTTTTCCCAACGATGTTGGGGTCGCCTTCCAGTCTAACCGGATGCAGCTGAATACCAGTATTTTACATGGAGCGACTGCCTATCGGACCTCCACAACCCAGTTACTGGGTAACACGATATCCCTTGGTAAGACTGGTTGTCAGACTTTTGGGCTTCTGACGACCCGTAACAACTGTCAAAGATCTACAAATGACAGCCGGGACCAACGGCTTAACGTGCTTTCCGAGGCACGGAGGAATCTTAGTATGAACAGATGGTCACCCATCCACGGACCAACCGCGGTAAGCGTAGCTTAACCTGATCGATCGACCCGTGCGGCAGTTATTATTTAGCCACAAGCTCCTCAGTAGTAAGTATAATTAGTATTACTAATTGTAAGTTTTTCTTCAGTCGTGTGGTCTAAAGCACACTCGTTTTTTTTATTATTATTCATCTTGTATTGTCCCACTGCCGGGCAAAAGGCTAGCTTTCACATGTGTATTCCTAGCAAAATCCTGCAGAGTCCTTAAGTAAACGCAGATGAAGTCGCTTACCAAAAGCTAGTTACTCCTATTTCTCAGCGTTGAATATAGATTATCTATCTATTCCATTACTCCCTATCCTGAGAACCGTGAAATGACAGACAGATTGACCGCAGATTGAAATGGCCTGCGTTCAATCTATCTGTTCATTTGGGCAGTATCGCTATGCTAAAAGGCATTGTGATCTCCATCTAAGCTGGCAACTTAGATGCCCTTGACCGTGGGAAATAGCTTGAATAGGTGTAATATGTATCAAACACCACATTATACACACATGTATTTATTATCAGCAATATTCTAGTACATCTATTGACAATGACCTGCTTTCTAAGTTTTATGTTTTTCTCAGGCACTTGCAATATTACTCAATTGTGAATTGTGACAACTAATCCGGTGATTAACATTTTCTACGGTGACTGGTTCGCAACGTGTTGGTAATTGAATTGTCCAAGAGCATTTTAATCAATATGGCTTCAAAAAAAGTAATTAAATTAATCACCCCGCAGATGAGCCCATTTCCTGTTGTGGTTAAAAAAATATTGTAATCTGTGACCGTTCCACTCTATTCGTCGCCAGAGTGATCATCTTAACCCAACTAGTGACCTGTTAAATTAAATTTACTGCATTACGTACGAGATGATTTCATGTGTAACGCGATAGTTCACTTATTTATACTGCAATTTACATTGTACTTGCAGTCATTAAATCATTTAGTCTGTTTGTAAAAAACAGTTATTTTCCAATGTAAGGGCATGACGTAAAGATTCTGACTTGTAAAGATTATGTGTAGTAAAGTCTTTATCACAAAATATTCATGGATATCTTTTTCATCTCATTGTGAGTTTATTTACTCTTTTAGTTAGACATGATTAAACATAAGAACTAGCATTTTATCACACTTATAGTTATCACATAATTTTGGGATCGAATTCAAAATAATTATTCTATCAAATTATTTTGTAGCATCTTTCGTTTCTTTCTTTCTTCTAGAACATTTAATAACGGAATCAAAGATATGGAACTTTGTTTACGTTTGTAATTAAACTTTCACTGACAAAAGGGATTGTTGACGAGCTACAATACAGTACTAAATCATATGGATTGGATCGAACGGTGTCATACGTGACGGGAATTAGGAGCGGAAAAGTATTTTGGTCTGCAGGCTTGTAACATAATATATCATAATAAATATCTTTGTCACCACCCTAAGGAGGACAATAGACATATTTATTATTAAAAAGCCGATACAGACTATAGTTTTTATCGCGGGTGAAAAGAAAAACATCATCATCTGTTTACTGCACTACACTGCGGAAATCTGGTTTCTCCAACTGTAAGGTCAGGTGGCAGACTGTCTGTCAAATCGAAGACTATGGAACGTGTGGCCAAACTTTTTGCATTAACGGTTCTACGGTTTATTTTTTTGTGTCTTTTGTTGAACATTGAATCAAACGTGATTTATGTACAGTAATGGTTAACATTTTCATAAACTGTAAAAAAATATGTGTGAAAATAATGGAAACAAATTATTGTTACGGTGATTTTTTGCACATATTTTTCACAGAAGCCATTAAAGCCTTGTAGAGTATATTTATAACGCTATACATAATTTTTTCGCTTATTTTCCCCAAAAAGTATTTAGTGCCAAAAGCGATATAACCTAGTAGGTACATTTGCATAGTTATATGGTGCTAATAATTCGCATAATTTGGAGTCGGATCGCGGCGATGTGGCGACACGCCCGCGTCTGCATTGGGGGACCTCTCCGGAAGTGAGCGTACTCAATGAAACTGATTCGACGATCCTGCTGCCACTCGGTCACTGTTCTGGTTACTCACTTTAATATAACATACTAGCGTTACGCATTATTCCCAGAATTCCGTTTACCTGTTTATAGCTGCGTCCAGATTTTATTGCACGGTTCCCTTTGGTCAAGTATTTACAAACGAAACGTTTCGTTCGTCGTTTACGTTTTCGTTTACTGAAGGTTAAATGCGAGAAAGGGATTTTCTAGTTAAAGGATGACCTTAACCCATTATATACTCTGATCAATTAAGACCACACCAAACTCACTCGGTTCTTAACAATGATATTATATTAAACAGATATGTTATACACTCACAAAACAACCGAAAAAAGTGTTCTGCGCAGCAGCGGCAGCACACATACCCACTTTTCATTCATTTTACATTTCACTACAAGTAAAAATGATAGAAAAGAGATGGCTTGATAAAAACAACAAGAAAAAAAAAGACAGCTAGTGTTGTCAATTGCGCGTGAATGTAAACAAACATTATTCTGGCCACCAATCACCGAATGCTGGCATCACAGACCAACAATAACTAAATATGAGAATGGGTATTAGGAAAATAATTGAAATATATTAATAAATCGAAGTATATTGCGTACTTACATGTGGTATGAGATCCCTTGTGTTTTATTAACTTTGGGATCATAATTGGTACACTTTTTAAATACACACGATGGCATTTTTTGAATTTTTTATATAGCTGCTTCAACTAACCGTCACTCTCTCTAACTCGTCGCCATGCGTGTCGCAGACTAAAGTCAATACGTCCCAATTAGGACGTTTTCGAGTCTATACGATTGCGCGCTCAAAACATATCTGTTTAATAATATATTATATCATTGGTTCTTAAGAAATTATTTAACACATCAGCGATTTATTAGGTCATTCTTCATGTTCAGGATTGGATGTTGCATACTTGTTTACATTACAAATAATTATGCATTATCCTGTGAACCACAAACTTATCAAAACATATTAATCAACATTGCAGATAACGGTAACATCTAAGTTATTGTTGTCAACTCTGTTTTATTGTCTTGTTTGTTAAACTTCCTGGTTACGCATTGCACATTTATTGATTTAAACGACCAACTATCTACAAATATATGCATCTTTTTAACACAACGATCAACAATCAACAACAAAGGTTGTAATTTATCCTCAACAAAGAACTATTGCAGTTCCTGTTATCTACACGGAAAGTACAAGACCGCGTTGAATCGATTGGCCGTGTACAAAGATCTGGCAATGGGCATGCCCTTAACCGATAATTCGCGACGTGAACTTTTCGACCCTCCGGTCGGCTAACATTGAACTAATCAGCGATTGAACTGTCAGCGTCGATCCACACGATGACTCCAACTGTCGCTCCCTTCTGACTCCGCAGTATGACGATGTTGTTGTGACAAAATTGATCGCAAACAGAAGTGGTTAGTTCCACTTTTTTCAGTCAGACTAATCCGAGTCATTCGAGGAATGTCTGTCTTGTTGCAGCCAGCAATCTTTGTTTTTGAACGGACGGACGGAAGCCTTCCTAACGTAGGCGTAGAAGTTCACATGGAATAACATACATCCACAGATTTTGATCAATTAAATGTTTACTATTAAACTTAATTTTAAGTAAGATAATTGTATCCCCTTTTGCTACACTTGCTTAATTGTGTACTGAAATACAGATACTCTACCTACCTAGGTCTGGAGCCAGGTCTCAAATTTATCTGTAACCTGTTGATGGCAATATATAATTTATTTATGTTTGTTCTTGACTGCTTCCTAGGTAGATAGTTGGGACAGCAAGTCGTCTGAAATCGGCAACATATAGATAAATCGGCCTTAAATAATTCTGGAACAGCTGTTCGTTGTTCAAGCTAAATGTAATTAAAAATTCATAAGATCCTGTACCTGTCCTGTTGTGAGAAAATATGAACAACAATGATTGTTCTGATCAGTTAGACTTTGTGCAAGCGCTTGAATATATCTAGAGAGCGTCGACCCTCCCGAGAATATAAAATAAATTCATCATT
Source organism: Tiliacea citrago (assembly GCA_963921375.1). Lineage (NCBI taxonomy): Eukaryota > Metazoa > Arthropoda > Insecta > Lepidoptera > Noctuidae > Tiliacea > Tiliacea citrago. The sequence continues at coordinate 11,993,994 of OY992793.1, read as the reverse complement.
TAAAATGACACACCCGTTTATTGTTTAAATCTTTAAATGGTTTCGTTGAAAATTGCCCGGAGAAAAAGTAGTAGCTCGTAATATTAAGTTGTTGAGCCATAATGCTTAACAACTATGTATTACGTGGATAGGACCTAGTTAAACGTTATTGTTGTTATGGCTGTACAATTTTCCTTTGTCATGAAAATTGCATGAACATTCACATGGTTATCTGAGAAATAACATAACATTTTATTGTGTTTCAATAGACTCCATGGTGGCTACTATGGTTTCAGATAGGTATATAGGTATATAGGCACGTTGTGGTAAACGCCTTGATGTTTATATGCTTGTTACCGAATACAACACCTTTTGTGAAATCATAAACATAACTTTAAATGAGTAATTTATTTTTATTTGAAAACGCTAGGTCAAGTCTAGACTTAATCTTAGCAAAATAAATGTTCCAACGAAGGATGTGTGTGTTTATTACTGTAGGTAAAGAAAATGCGAAAATTATCAAATTACTCACTGAAAACTCAAAACTACCGCAATTGTACCAACCTACAATCATCATGTAATTAGTGATAATTGCGGCAGTAGTGGAAAGAACTCTCAAGTTTATTTTAATATTGTTATTTATATCGTATTCTTATGTACATTTACATAGACCTCTTCCAAAAATAAAGTCAACGTTCGTAGCTGTCACAATTTTCAACGCCACATTCTCTAGACCGGTTTAAATAAAATGTGCAAAAGAAAATTTGTTTATCTATAGTAAAATATTGCTCTCGTTATTAGTATATTTATTTTGGATCACTTTTCATCAGCTTCATTGCCTGGCGAACGAATTGTTTGTTTTGGATTCGAATGCACATTCTGCCGAAAACGCGACTTACCTATATGTTACTTACATATAGGTAAGTCCCGTTATGCTGTAAGATAGATGTAAAGGTTGGTATTTTAGTAACAATTTGGATTGAGAGACAAAACAAGCTAATTCGATGATAACACATTAACTTCCGTTCTTCAATTTAGTTTCGAGGGTCCGTGACGAAAGTCTTGAGTCACTACTACTTACCTCTCTCATAGTATTCTCCATAGTATTGTATTGTCTCATAGTATAGTTTGTTACGACTGATTCTGAGTAGGTACCTACGAGTTCGATTGTATTTTACGTTCCTGTTTACTGTTTATTGCTATTATTATATATTATTTAATTAATGTACGGTGTGATGCCGGACGTAAAGAATAGTACCATCCTATATCATCCCGTGGGTGTCGTAAAAAGCGAATAAGGGACTTACTAGAGAATGGGCAGCAGCGTTCTCTATGCATTTTAACACCATACTGCGATCGCCAACCCGCCTGCCAAGCGTGGCGATTCGAAATCCTAGTATTTTACGCCTTAGATCATCATACCGGCCTTACTGTTTACTGTTAATTGCTATTATTATTATTATATATTATTTAATTAAATTATTATTATTATGTAAATCAATTGTTGTTAATGTTATTACTTACACTAGTTTGTAAGCTCGTAGTTGTATATAGGTACTAATAAAAATATGTATGTGCTCGTAGGACGAATCTAAAATAAATTATGATTTATTTATTTATCATAGTCTACAACTCCCAACAGTTCGCGTTATGTAACAAGAATATAATAGGAAACATGCATTTATTAATAGACAGATCTTATGACCTATTGTTATTATTAAAACGTATTCTTGTGACAAATAAATTAATTAAAAACACATTACATATAAACATTGTACTATATGCTCCTGCTGCATCTAAATGATCCTATTTTCAGAAACGTAATGCGTTGTTTGCCTGTAACCATAGATTTTATGTCTCGGAAAATATCGTCACGTGTCATCACGGATATTGAAGATAACCGTGATCTAGAGTGCACTCAATATACAAAGTATACATTCCTGACACGCCCGTGCACTTAAGTAAGCTGATACCCAAAGAGCTATCAAGAACAAAGTTATAATTCGGAAGAGAAATCAATCCTTACTTTCAGGGAAGTAACTTTTGATCATGACATTTGTCGAAGCATGATCAAGGCCCAAGGGTCGGATAACCGCGCCTAAACTACTGTTTACTTCCTATTATATAATCGAATGGTAAGTAGGTGACCTGTTTCTTCGGCGGCTTCTGAATGTTGATCAAAGGACGACAAGTACATAATTGGCGCTAACCTAGACACAAAACAGGCACACTGACCTTTAAAAACATACCAAACGATAATCGGAACAAAGATTATTGTGCTTTTAAGGCTCCGAATTCTGTTTATTTATTTATGGATACATTATAAACTCAAATTAATCACTTTTTTCAAAATATAGTCGAGGTCAATGGAATAGCTACAATCGATTTTAGGAATATAACAATTATGTCATAAAATTATGGTTTTGAGGTCGAATTTATAATTAAATAAATTTCCTAACCTCAGGGTTAGGAACCAAAATAAATGCTTAATCTTGGAAACTCTTAGAAACTCATATTATTTACAAGGATAGTATCCGATTTAGAAATAGTTAACTAAAGGCTATTTCCTCAAACATATTTATTATTTGGTTACAATGAAAATTATTCTAAACTTCCTTACTGCCAGATACAAATTATTAAGTGTTAACATTGTCGTCTGATTTTTTTTCATATACCTATCGTATTTTTACATGATTCATGTACACTCAGTATATTTGATGATAGTGAGCTGGGCAAAACGTAAAACGTGTGTCATAGGCACAAGTCCCTCTGCCTGAGGCCTCTCTGCATATCTGAGCAGTCTTTGAAAGAGTACGTTGAGCGACCCTTTCATTTATTCACACGTCTCTCCGGGGACAGTGGGAATGTCTAAACAAGCCACTAGATAAAAAGAATATGAAATTTTAACAAGTTTTCTTTGATTGCATTGCTTTTTTTATGTTGTCTATACGTCTGTGCTCCAGCGGGACACACAGTAGTAGCAATGGGTTTCTTATTGAGTGAGTTCAACAAAATACATTGCATTATTTACGTTGCACACAGACAATTTTTTCGAACATATGAAGCAATGGATTAGCAATATCCTTCAAAATCACTCAGATTGCGATTGAAAGTGTGTTACGAAATTAGGGTGCTGTCTGTACTAGAGGCAAAGTTTGTTTAGTGTGAAACAGTAATATGACTTTCGATATTGTGTATTTTTATTTTTGTACGCTGCTTGTATATATATATTATATACATATAGGTACATACAGCGTGGCGCTTTAGTAGCGACATTAATTTAACACACGTATACAGTTTCGCCTTTACGTTTAATGAAAATATTTTAATTTCATTAAACGTTATTATTTATTGATTTATATTCAATTTTCTAAAATAGCATCTTGGAGCAACCTGTACTTAAAGAACTGTAGCGCAGAGGTAATTAGCCGGGGTCATGGATCATAACACCGAATAAATGAAATTAAAACAAATAACGTGCGAGGAGTAGGCGAATTGAAGGAAAGAGAGAGCTTTATTAGTTAGTTTGTTGGGAATTTTTAATTTGTCAATTTATAATTATTTATCTTAATATAATATATTAAAAAAAATATATCATCATCATCATAATCATGATGATTACTGGCCACTAGCCCTACCAGTGGGTAAAATTAATGTCGCCACTGTAGCGGCACGCTGTATACATATACAGGGTCAAATTAAATTAGCTAGCGAAATGAAGCAGACGTGATAGGTATCGATACCTAAATATAATAAAATAAATGAAAACACATTTTCTCAACTCATACTTCAAATAACAAGACTAACAGCGGTCGTTGACCAGAAACAATCATTAAATCTTTTTTATTTTATGTTGTCGTGTTTAAATATCGATACCCATCACGTCTGCGGAGTTTCGCTGGCTAATTTAATTTGATCCAGTATATATGTATATACAGGGTGTGTCGTAAATAGTGGTCCAGCGTCAAGGGGCCGATCCACCGTATATTCAGCTATCACATACCTCAACTTGTTTTTTTTTTGCCATAGTTCTAAGAATAAAATGTTTTTTTTGAAAAATGTATACCTTGCTTTACTTGTTTGGCAATTTCTATAAATTACATAATTTTTCAATAAATCAATAAAATCAAATTCAAATCAAATTGAAAAATAATGTTATTTATAGAAATTACCAAATTAGTAAAGCATGTATGTAGCATGTAGTATAACTGAAAAAATTAAATAATCTGAGACCTATGGAAAAAAAAATATTCAAATTGTGGTATGTGATAGCTGAATATACGGTGTATAGGGTGTTGGACCACTATTTACGACACACCCTGTATATATTTACTTTTACCTTATGTTTGATATCCCTCATTTCTTTGATAATTAGATACAATAATAATGAAGTAATGTCTTTGCTCTTAAATAGGTATATAAACTTTTTATTATTACTTATTTTTATATAAACAGATCTTAATGAAGATGTGATAAATGATTTTATTTCTGTATGTAGGATTGTACAAACACTTTTAAGGCTCTTACACACTCACGCGATATCGCGGGCGCGACAGGCACCGACAAAGACAATTCCTTTGTCGGTGCATGTCGCGCCCGCGATATCGCGTGAGTGTGTAAGAGCCTTTACACGTCAATCCTATTTTAAAAACTAGATGAGGTCGGCTGGTGGATGGATGTTAAAGTTCACAAACGAGTTTGCATAAATAAATAATTAATTAAATAGTTGTATCGTCTTTGTGTATTTTATTTATTGACTGTTTGACGTTTCCGCATATTATCTTCATTTATAAATCATTGCAATTTAATAGGTTATTCAATAGGTATCGACATTATTCAATCCAAATTTGTTTTGTGAGTACCTCGACCATTGTTCTATAAAATTATCACTTATAAATCATGCCTTCTTCCTGACTTGAAAACATAGATAAGTTAGATACATATTATATTTCTCTAGAGTAAATTTAGAGTAGTCTGAAGTTTATTCTACATCTGATCTGAAATTCAATAACTTCCTTCAACATGTTTTGATTTGATATCTTAAACAAATTAGTAATACCGTATACGAGTACCTAAAGGCTATAATAATGATAAAAAAAACAAACGTAGATACAACAAATTATCAGCAATAGCTAATAATATTCAGGAGGAGCTCGTGGCTAAGTAATAACAGGTCATTCGTGGATCTTTGACAGTCGTTATGGGTCGTCAGAAGCCCGAAAGTCTGACAACCAGTCTTACCAAGGGGTATCGTATTACCCAGTTACTGGGTTGTGGAGGTCAGATAGGCAGTCGCTCCATGTAAAATACTGGTATTCAGCTGCATACGGTTGGACTGGAAGCTGACCCCAACATAGTTGGAAAAGGCTAGGCAGATTCAATCAATCAACTCAGCCTATAGCAGTTCACTGCTGGACATAGGCCTCTCCCAGGCTGCGCCACAACACCCTGTCCTCCGCTTTCCGCATCCAGTCTGTCCCAGCCACCTTTTTAAGGTCGTCGGTCCATCTAGCTGGGGGGCGCCCCACACTACGCTTGCCGATACGCGGTCTCCACTCAAGAACTCGTCTGCTCCACCGGCCATCGGATCAAGCAGATTGATTGAGCTAATAATATTCAGGTATAAGAACTCCAAAAAAAACCAGACGTTCGAAAAAAAAACGATTTTCAACTAAACGATGAAAATAGATTTAGCATCATTTATAAATGCTAATATACCAACCTAACTTATTTCTTGCTGATTGGTACACACGGCTACACATCAAGCTGTACATTTCCAGTATAAGCTGATCTCGCATTATGTGGGATTTCCAAACAATGAGAGGTCAGCGTTTACTGGAAATGTATAGCTTGATGTGTAGCCGTGTGTACCTAAACAATTACCTACCGTAATAAACTTAATTAATTTTTGACTACATTATCTTTTATTATTGGTAGGTACAATTAGGCACCATATATAAATAAATTAAACTATTGTAATATTGTTATCATTCCTATTCTATTTGGTACAGTCGGTGACCAGCATTACCTGACCCCTCTTCCATTATTCTTCTTTGTAAACGGGGTCGGGTAATACTGGTCACCGACTGTACGATATTTCGATTATTACATACTTGCAACGATCATAATGATGAATGAAGGATCTGCCATCCATCCATGAAACCAAACTATTTTGTCGACTGTACCTTTGTAGGTACATTCGACAAAACAGTTTGGTATGCAGGCAAGAAGAAAACATCCTTGCACTACCAGGCAATCAACATCACTACATAATTATTGTAAAACAAAGTCCTCCGCCGCGCCGCGTCTGTCTATCTGAACGCGATAAACTCAAAAATTACCGAACGGATTTCCATACGGTTTTCACCAATGAACGGAGTGATTCATGAGGAATGTTCAGGTGTATAATTCATTAGGTTATGTGTAAATTGGCTGAAATAAGACGATAATTGTTGAAGATCTTGATGTTTATGATGTCGGAAAAAAATTAACGACTGGGAGCCTTATCTACTGGCGTGCGAGTTACGGTAGTACGTTTCCCTGGGATAATTTCCGACATCCACGCAGGCGAAGCCGCGGGCAGTAGCTAGTTTGCACATAAGACTCAGACAGACGAGCGATATAAAGACTAGGCTAATCAGCACAGTGGGTTCAAAAGTAGTTATGGCTGTTGCACACTTATCGCTTTGACTGACTGTACTTATTTTAGCTTCCTGTTTTTTGCCGCGGTCAAAGACGTAATAGTCGCATCAAAGCAATTAAAAGGTTAATGAGCTGCAAGCTCGCTTTCTTCATAATAAAGATAACACTATGGCTTGATACACTTGCACTGGTTTGATAACAGATATCGCGAATCAATTTAGCTGTTTATTTAATTTGTTGAATGCCTATAATATGAAAATGAAGAAGTTTATTATTTTTATCGGTAATGGACACCATTGTTTCACAAGGTAATTTATTCGTTGTTATTGGAATTAAGTGGGTAATGTTTGTTTAAGGCAAGTATAATATTTTATTCAGGTAGATCTTTTGGGATTTTTTATATGCGTGTGGAAGGAAGCAATAAAAGGATTAACAAAGAATAACCTCAATTTTTTTTTTGTTATATTGTAGGTAGGTTCGTAACGTTTTTAAGTGCAACATTCCTATTGTTAGGATTTAAAAGTACCTAATGGTTTTTTTTTGATAATACTCGTCCTAAGTAATATCACACTTTATTTTAACACTTTTATTTATACATTTTATTTTAAGTTTATTTTACTATAAATGTAAGTGTTAACTTTTTTTTTTTTTGATAATAAATTATATTTATAAATATGAAATATTAAATTATTTAAGACTTTGATGTGAATACACGTCTGAACCAAAGCGTCAGAGAAGACAGAGCATTCTAAATATTTTCAGCCTCAATACGAAACAAGGACACCCAAAGTATGTACATAATAAAGGTATAATTTAGCCAAAGTGGTCGGATAGTGTACCTATTATTATACGAAGTTGCATCAACAATCTTCAAGTGAAGGACGACACCTAGATGTTGCAGGTTGCACTGCGTGACAGGTGAACGGAACTTACGGCAATGACGGTAAAAACGCTAATGTAGACAATGCCTAATATCTCGTGTGTTTATGTCCGTTAGTCATAATGGTGTTTAGTTCACACGTAATTGGTACTTGAGTTTTAGAAGTATTGAAATGCTATTTTACAAAAGTAACTTCTCTTTTGAGAGTAACGTATTCATAAAATTGTATCGGTATTTTAAATTAGAAAGGACTTTTTCTGCTATTAAAATACGATGAACTTTTGAGCCATCTAAATAAACATAAAAAACCGGACAAGTGCGAGTTAAACTCGCGTGATGAGGGTTCCGTACAATGAATATGTTATCTATCATTATTTTATACCAAGATAATTTATTAAACAAATTAAATCAAAACACGTGACAGTAATAAATAAATTCTACTATTTTTAAACATCCTCGTTTTATCCGCGTTTGAATCTTACTATTTTGAAATATCAAGTTTGTATGCATATCACCTTCCAGATTTATTTACAACATTCTTAGTTATACCTAAATAAAAATAAAAGCCTGTTCAACTCGTTTAAACACTATTCTTCGAATCATAGTGGAGTTCTAAAAATTTAGGCTTCAAAAAAATATCTATTTATATACCTTTTGTGTAGTTTTCCGGTTAAAGGAAAACATTTTATTTATCGCCAACAAAATCATCTGCAAAACACTACAATTTACGAATACTTATCTATCATGCTTAAGTTAACAAATGAACTAAATAAGATCATACACTTCTTATAGGTTTTCCTGTAATCTATAAATAAAGAACTATTTTCTATATTTGTTTCATTTAGTCGGAGTATTTAGAGAGTATTTAGTTTCGGAGATCGTGTTCGGGGGTCAATTTTCATCAATTTTCTTAAATAACTTTAAAAGTATTTATTTTAAAATTATAAAAAAATATATTATCTGAAATCCTTACAACAAGCCCTTTCATTTGATATGTCCCACGGTACAGTTCGCAAAACTTTTTTTTAAATTTTCTAATTTGCCCCCTAAAAGTAACCCGTTTATTCAAAATTCATTTATCACGTTACACGTCCATATTGGGGTCATATAAATTCATATATGTACCAAATTTCAACTTAATCAGTCTAGTAGATTCGGAGCAAATTGGCTATGACAGACGGACAGACAGACACACGAGTGGTCCTATAAGGGTTCCGTTTTTTCCTTTTGGGGTACGGAACCCTAAATAGTTACGTATTCTAACAGTTCTAAATACACTTTGGAGTGCTGACTTGCACTAGAAAACAACGAAGTACCTACTCGTATTGATAGGCTTTAGCAACAAGTGACTAAATAGGATTTTATTAATCTTATTTAAAGCTGTTAGGACTTTCACTTAGCACTCCCGAAACCGATTACAGTTTTTTAAACTGATTGTGCCTCGACCTCTAAGGTCGAGGCACAATCAGTTTAAAAAACGATGCAAAATGAAAAATAGCTGTGTAATTACTTATATTTCAAACACGTATTTACACGCGAGCAATTTGTTGAAAAAATAAACCTAATAATCCCAATATGTCCTCAAATTAACAAGGTTGTGAATGTGTTAGGTAGGTACTTTCATTTATTAATCTATTAACTTATTCATAAATATTGAATCATACTTTAATAAGTATGATTCTATATTTATTTATCTATCTATTGATAGATTTATGTACAATAATTATTGATATGATTTATTGACTCATAATACGAGTATATTGAATGAATACAAACGATAACCCACTGACGCACATTACCAGCCGATACACAAGTTTTTCCTTTACAATTAGTTGATCATGAAAACTAGCCAACAAACATGTATTTTTAGGGTTCCGTACCCAAAGGGTAAAACGGGAACCCTATTACTAAGGCTCCGCCGTCTGTCTGTCTGTCCGTCTGTCACCAGGCTGTATCTCATGATCCGTGATAGCTAGACAGTTGAAATTTTCACAGATGATGTATTTCTGTTGCCGCTATATCAACAAATACTAAAAACCAGAATAACATAAATATTTAAGGGGGCTCCCATACAACAAACGTGATTTTTTTGCTCGATATTGATAACGGTAACAGGTAGACACTTGAAATATTCACAGAATATTTAGTTATATATTCACTTTAAAAATCAATAATTAAATTAAAATAAAACAAATATTTAAGGGGGGCTCCCATACAACAAACGCGATTTTTTGCCGTTTTTATAGATAATGGTACGGAACCCTTCGTGCGCGAGTCCGACTCGCACTTGGCCGGTTTTTTACAAAGCAATGTTGCTTTTATTCTATATCTATAAACCCGCGTTTACTTCCATATGCAAGTTGTGATACTTGTTCCGGATAAGTCTTAAAACAGACTTGTCTGACGTTGTTTCAAACATGTATTTTTAACAATTTTGTTCACTTTATTGAACATTTTGACAAGTTTTTTCAAGTTTTGTATACAACTAGACTACAACTTATTTTACATGTAAACGATAACAGTACACACACAAAATGTAGAATACCTTGGTGTTTACGCGGGTAATATTAATAACGATAACATTTGGTCAACGTTTAGTCTGGCCACATTGCATTTTATGGATGGTCAGTAAAATCTTAATGTCTACGTAGCCATATTTTTATTTATATTATGTAAATCATGATCAAGGGCACTCACTGTTCAATGTAGAGGTCTTACTGCGTACGAGTTTATTGCTGATTGACGTTGAAACTGTGAAAAAGATTTCCAATTTCGCGTTCAGTGCTGCCGAATTAACGGAAAAATGTTGACAGCACTGTGTTAGCAGTTGGTCCCACCTACATTTTAAGTTTTTGTCGGTCGGCTACATTACAGTGCAGTAGAAAAGAGCTTTGAAGTCATCACTCAAAAAACCAAAAATTGAAGACGAAAATATAACAACGAAAATCCGATAGTCGATTTTTTTTGGAATAATATGTTACCGAATTTTATTACGCATAATGCTGTACCCACTAGATACCCATCCCTACGTATTTATGAGCGTGTGAAGCATTTCTTATATGGTGTGAAGGATCCTATCTGGCAAAATGTATTATACTTATTATGTTTTTAGGAATAAAAAAATATAAATTTTAATTGGAGATGAACTTCCAGCGAAAGGATTTATTTTATTAATTTCATTAAACTTTATTGTATATTGTATTGTTCACAATTTTCGAAAATAGCATTTTGGAGCAACCTGTACTTAGAGAACTGTAGCGCTAAGAGTTATTAGGATTTATTAGTTTACACATAACACATACATAAATAAACTCACGCCTTCTTCCCATGGGGGTAGGCAGAAACTATAGAACGCCACCTGCTACGCTCCTTACATACTCCTTTTGCTTCGCCTACGTTCATACATCCAGTCATACACGCACGCCGGTTGCGAGTACTACACCTGACCTTTCTGAAGAATATCACTATATTATGTCCTTCTAGGGCGTCCCCTCCCAGCGTTTCCACTCACTTCTGCCTTGTAAACCTTTTGTTAGTCGCCTTTCATTCATCCTCTCAACATGACAATACCATCTAAGCATACTCTTTTCAATCTTTGTCAGAACAGACCAAGTTGCGCAATTGTTATTACATTTGTTTGTTGTGATTAGTTCACAGAACTTATTTAATTTCAATATTATGTAAGTATTATTTAAAGGCAGGATGGCAGAAAAGGATGGATGATTATACTCTGGGTGGAACAAGGCTGCCAGTGAAGATAATCATATGCAGGTAGATATCGTACTTCTTATAATGGTTCTGTCACCAAAAAAGAACCTTGACTTAAAAATATGTCTTCGGAATTGTGTACGGAAGTGGGTTGCTTCCGCTACTTTGTTTATGTAGCGCTGATCGGACAGTACTGCCGACCGGTTATCGGTCACTCGTTGCCATTGAACTGTCTTCACGCACTTTACAGTACGTGCTTAGTTTTTGAACTACGGTGAACATAGAGGAAATAGTCTACTAATGGTGCGGAACAACGATATCTAATGTTTATGACAGTTAAATTGATGAACTGCTGTGAAGTTGGGATGTCTTGGGGCCTTAAAGTTATCAAGCTAATGAAAATATTAGGCAATCGATGGTACGTTTACAAAACCGGCCAAGTGATTGTCAGACCACGCACAATGAAGGGTTCCGTAGTTGGGATTAATTTATCCTAAGAGCAAACTTAAAATTGTAGTTGAAAAACATGTTCCTTCATACATTCTAACTGCAAATGCAAGTTTGTAAGCACAATATTGAGAGATTTACCATGTTTTGTTAAGACCATCTACTTCTTATAGGATTTCCTAATCTATAAGTAATGAACTATTTTCTGTATTTTTTTCAAAATTTTAGGCTGAGTAGTTTCGGAGATAAGGGGACATGTTTAATTTTCATCTATTTTCTTTAATAACTTTAAAAGTATTTATTTTAAAGTTATAAATAAAAATATTTTTTAAATCCTTACAATAAACCTTTTCTATGGGTCACACTGTAATGTTTAGAAAACGTTTTAAAATTTTCTAATTTGCCCCCCAAAAGTCATTCCCCATATTCAAAATTAATTTGTTAACGTTACACGTTCGTGTTTGTGTCACAGAAGTTCATAAGTGTACCAAATTTCAACTCAATAGGTCCAGTAGATTCGGAGTAAATAGGCTGTGACAGACAGACAGACACACAAGTGATCCTAATAAGGGTTCCGTTTTTTCCTTTTGAGGGACGGAACCCTAAAAATGGGCATAAGTTTGGCGTAGCTTCGGTAGGCGTAGGCGTAAATGTAGCGTAGGCGTAAACGTAGCGTAGGCACCGCGTAGACGTTCCTTAGGCGCGGCGTAGACATCGCGTTGAAAGACATACGCTGCAGAGCGTTATAAAAAATGAGCACAGGAGTAATTCCCGTATTATTCCGTTCGCAATCTAATCTCAGTGTTAATCGGTCAAAAAATGTATAGCGTTTACTTACATTTTTTTTTTAACTTTGTCTCTGAGATTGTGACTAGTTTTTGAACGTATATAATTACAAGAAACCTTATGTTATCCAAGTTTACTGGTTGCAGAGTAGGCCTTCGCGAAATAATATGATAAATCTATAAGTTAATCATGAACCGTAACCAACAGCTTCATTACCTACTCGTTAATAAACAACTTATTTACGTTCTTGACATTATACAGACAGACCACGATTTACTTTACTTGCACACAAACGAATGTACTAGACACGTAGATACCGGACTATATTTTTTCCGGTGTATTTGAAACTAGTTCTTATAATCTTAATTATGTTCCTAATAGTTTTTATAATCCTTTGTAAAGTACCAACACTAATGACAAATGGGTGTGGCTGTCTTTATTGTTTTGAAGAGTAAACTGCCTTCTTAGTGGTGTATACACGTGTAAAACGAAGAATACAATATAGCGAAATAAAATTAAAATACATTAAATACTGCCAAGTCGAGGAACTGCCTCGTTGCTTGAGTGGTTGCTCATAGGACGTGGGTCTTGGCTTAGTTCCCGACTTAGGCAAATTGTTATCAGGAAATTGTGGGCCCGTCTGGCAATAGGCACATAGGGTAGGGGCGAGCCTATTGCATAGAAGTTAAAAACATTTCTGGCGTATTGTCGATGTGCAGAATTTGCAGAATCATTTATTTGCAGAAAATATAGGTATTACCAGTTTTAAGAGTTGGTGGTTAAAGTACAGTCCATATTTTGCCTGTTTCGGGCATGATCGTTACTTATTTTACTAAGATATTACACGTCACGGAATATACGAGAAAATATCTATTAGGATTTTTAAATAATGATAAATTTCAAGTAACAATAAAATATACATACATTATCTAAAATTCTTAAAATATTATTTTTCTTTAAGTAATAAAAGACATGTTAAATTATTAAACACACAGCACCATTATTAAAAGTCCCTTTGCTTATGTGTGCTGCTCCAAAATAACATAAAACATAACGCCTGTAATCCCAGAACGGTTAGGCAGAGGTGTACCTATAGTACACATAGATTTCGTTAGTTATATTTAAGTCCCATTTAATAGGGGGCGAGCCTATTGCCATCAACCGGGCATGAATCCAGACTCCGACTGCTACTGAAAAATTAAATAACATTTTGCCCGACCCGGGAATCGAACCCAGGACCTCATACGTAGCAGTAGCGCTTCCGACCACTAGACAAACCAGGCAGGTTCAAAAAAAATCCTTATAATGTAAATTGTAAATTATATCTACCGATTTAGATCTCAGAGAAAAAATTGAGGAATCAGTAGATATGGATAAGGAAATGTTGTTGAGAGTTTGTAATCTAATCATTTTTAAGAGCAAATAGCTGTCTCATCATAATTTTCATTTCAGCCGAAAGACGTCCACTGCTGGACATAGGCCTCCCCCAAAGGGGGGGTTTGCCATAATTGCCACGCTTGGCAGGCAGGTAGGCGATCGCAGTATGGTGTTAAAATGCATAGAGAACGCTGCTGCCCATTATCTAGTAAGTCCCTTATTCGCTTTTTACGACACCCACGGGTAGAAATGGGATGGTGCTATTCTTTACGTCCGGCACCACACAGACAGTTGTAATACAGACAAATGCTGTCAGTAAAAAAAAAAATCCATGTGCATAGGTACATGATTTGGAGATCACCATTTAAGCAAGAATTGCTATATTAGGAGATCGCTTTTCAACTTATTAACCATACAATAGTAATTGAATATAAAAATAAAAATAAAATAAAAATAGGTTAATAAATAAAAGCGTAAGCGTAGTGTGGGGCGCCCCCCAGCTAGATGGATCGATGACCTTAAAAAGGTGGCTGGGACAGACTGGATGCGGAAAGCGGAGGACAGGGTGTTGTGGCGCAGCCTGGGAGAGGCCTATGTCCAGCAGTGAACTGCTATAGGCTGAGTTGATTGAAATAAATAAATAGGTTACTTTTAAATGATTCAAACAGCAAACTATGAGAAGGAGCGTTATACGGAGAAAAAGGCAACATGGTTTTAGGTTACGAGTAGGTATGCCAACAGCCAGCCAAACAATTTTTCAAACATGGTTGCTCCAACGTCTGTTTCAGAAATAGGTAGAGTGGCCCCTAACCGACATTAGATATAATTATTCCATGATTATAGTCACTCCAAATGGGATTTTACATAAACAAAACCAAAACCACTAGACCTTGCAAAATCTATTTGCATATTTAAGACATCATGCATGATGATGTTACTATTATAGAACAATATAACAAAAGAAAATGACTTCAGTAATTTTCCTAAGTTGTTAAGCGATCTACACAGGCTGTTGGCTCCGTAGAATGTTTGGACTAAGGCTTAGACAAAATGAAACCACCGGTGACCGGGTCTGATGACTCCTACAATAACAGTTGTAGTGTCTTAAAATTGTTTAACAGAAATGATAAATGTTGTAAAATTCTAAAGATAAAATATTAACATTCAGAAAAAGATTCTGCTATTTTGCCTTTCTACGTTTATATCTGTAATTCATAGGCTATACATAATAAAGAGTATTCTATTCTATTCTTAATATTAATACTGTTTTCTAATAGGGTTAGTGACGAAATTAACACTTAAAATAATAATAATTCATTTGGATATAAAAGTTAAAGAGAATGGTTATATTTTATAAAAGACCTTATAACACAAATTGTTTCTTATCTACGAGTACCACACAAAGAAATTGTCGCAACAAAATATTGCATAAGGTCTTACATTCAACTGCTAAGCATGGCGGCTGCGCTCATTTGAAAAATAAGCAATGCCTGTGCGTACATTTACAACACAATATAGTTTGCAATCATTGTATTGTATCGCAAAAACATCTATAAATCAAACTTTTTGCACATTCATACGAAATAACCCAGAACTATATTAAATAAAACAACATAAATAAAAGAAAACTTTTTGTAAGCTTAGCATAACCTAAGCCTACAAAAAAGTTTTATGTTTTATTTCTGAACATGTGTAAGTACAATAAATAGGCCTGTTATACTAATGACTAAACATTACAGCAATTACATTTAATTAATTTATCTCGAGCATGCAATAAAGGTAGCAAAACAGAACAATTAACGTTTTTATTTTTAACAGCATTCAAATTAAAGTGGTACATAATGGGCTTCCTCTTGCAAAAATGTGAAAAACAGTACCTGATACCGCGTGTCATGGAGAATATTAGGATATGCGGTAGGTTGTGTGCATGATTTCCATAAAAAAAGTGCTAAAAACATGCTGGTCCAGCTCCATAGGACAATCTAGAGTCTAGACAAAATCAAACTGGTTGCTATTTTTATGGTGAAATCTGTTATTTTTATGGTATTGATTTACATTCTGTGATAACCTATACTCACACACTGACTTATTGTTATTTTTTTTAGAAAAACATACATTTACGATGTTTGTAAATATGTGAGTACCATGTATCTATCTAATAATTAAGTTATTTTTCATTGCTTAGTTTGTAATTCTTTTTACCTATTATGGTATAGTAATTTTATTCTAGGTGCATCGTCTTCACATGTAATCATATAATTAATGTACTCAAAAAAAATATTGTAAAACATTTTTTTAAAGAGTAACGGTGGAGTTTCTTGCCCATTCTCCATACGAAACTACCTTTTGGAAGGGGCAACTAGAATCAATTCAATTTTTTTTGTAAATTTTTCAAAAGTGCCTCTTGTGTGCCTATTTGAAATAAATGGCTTGACTTTGACTTTAAATGGAAAGAAACCATACTAAGGATATTTATTATACACATAATTTTAGGAACTAAAAATAACATAAAATAGTTCGCAGCTGTGGAGTCATTTTTGTGGGTATTAATGATAAATGATAATTATAACTAAGACACTACTCAGTAATTTGGAGGAAAACCCCCAACGGAGCACGAGGATTGTAATATTTTTTGCCAATTAACATTTCGGTTTTCCTTTCATACTTAATTATGATATACCTACCTTAGAACTGAAGGATCGTAACAATTTTTTTTACAATGTGAGAATTTGTATCAAAGGAACAATGGCGTTTAGAAGTTACTTACGTTTTTAGGACCGAAAGTGTTTATTTACCGGTAGACAGTGTTGTAACGTTGCGAATGGTCGATTATGGAGGTACTAGCATTGTCGGGTTGCGACGATGCATACGAGGCGCTGATTGCACCCAGCGCTGTGATCAACGCACCCGCTCGACCGAATAGATTGAAATACAACGTAGCCCTTCCCTATTTGTATGGACTTTAGTACACTCCCGGTACTAAAAATAGATACACCACGCCTTTTAGTGGCTATGAAAACTGGAAGTGGAAATACTTATCACTTGCAACATTTTTAGGGTTCCGTACCTCAAATTTTGCTCCGAATCTACTGGACTGATTAAGTTGAAATTTGGTACAAGTGTGAATTTCTGTGACCCAAACACGGACTTGTAACGTAAATAAATGAATTTTGAATTTGGGGGTCATTATTGGGGAGCAAATTGAGAAATTTAAAAAAAGTTTTGCTAACTGTAGGTACCGTGTGAAAGGATGGATGAAAGGGCTTGTTGTAAGGATTTCAGATATATTTTTTTATAATTTTAAAATAAATACTTTTAAAATGATTTAAGAAAATAGATGAAAATTCCCCCCCTCCACTTATCTCCGAAACTACCGAGCCTAAAATTTTGAAACAAATATAGTAAATATTTCTTAACTTATAGATTACAAGAAAACCTATAAGAAGTCTTTGATCTTATTTAGTTAGTTCATTTGTTAACTAAAGCATGATATAAAATAAGTATTCGTAAATTGTAGTGTTTGTGCAGATAAATAAAATGTTTTCGTATATCAGGAAAACTACACAAAAAGGTATCTAAATAGGTAGATATTTGTTTGAAGCCTGCATTTTTAAAACTCCACTATGATTCGAAGAATAGTGTTTATCTAAACGAGTTGAACAGGCTTTTATTTTTATTTAGGTATAATAAGAATGTTATAAATAAATCTGGAAGGTGATATGATAAAAACTTGACATTTCAAAATAGTAGGATTCAAACGCGTATTAAACGAAGATGTTTAAAAATGGTAGGATTTATTTATTACCGTCACGTGTTTTGATTTAATTTGTCTTCTTTGACAAAAATTAATTGGCCATTTGTACAAAATACTTGCACTTCAAGATAGATATTCAAATTGTATTAGGTACATAAATAACCAATCCATACTACAGCCAACGAGACGAGATACATTTCATGCTTTGGGATTAAAAACTTTAACTTAATTGAGTATAGTTCAGTTTCCATTGCAACTAAAATTATTTTATGATGTTTTGCGATAATTTTTTCATTCAAAAGTCAACTTAGATTACTTGAGTTTAAAGTTGATGTTTGTATAAGTTGCAATTTGATGGATTTATCTGGTATCGTTGGCCTGAGTATAGTAGAAACATTATTCTGTAATCAGTCTAACAACTTGTTTGTTAGGAATTTAATTCGATTTAACGAGTAAATAAATTATGGAAATACCTTTTCAAAAGTAAAAACGTACTTTAGAAAGTAAATTATATTTTTACTGAAAACCCGCAGAAGTGGAAACTGAAGTGGTTTTTTTTTTATTTACGTAGTATGTATTTTTTACTTCTGAACCTTTAAATCGATAGATACGATCGATTTATTTTAAAAAGGCTGTACGAAAACTGCCGCGGCGTGAACTTACGCTTATAAAATAAATAAAAATTGTAAAACATAATTTTGTCTGCATCGACTTATTTAAGACTAATTTATCTATTCTATTTCTATTAATAGGTACCCAGTACAACAAATCTAGCTGTATCTACATAGTTATTTAAAAGGTTGTTGAGGGTATCTTTTTTGTTCAAAAACCATGTACTACATGATGTAAGAGTACTTCGAGATTATGTTAAGCCACTTTACTACTGACCTTGTTGACTGACAGAAATGATTTTGAAAATGGTAAAGTCTACGACGTAATTGTGTTTAAAAATCATAAGTTTTCCTTACTGGAAAGGTACTCAGAATACGAAAATAAATAAACTTCCAATGCATTTACTGGTAATAATAGTACCTATCTACATTTTGATACAAGTGGAGAATGTTTGTTATTGCATTCGAGGCGGAATTAACACCCGAGCCGTAGGCGAGGTTGTTTTTGAGCCGAGAACTGCAATAACAAATGTCCAAGTGTATCAAACGACGTTTTTCAGAACACTATTGAAGAAATAAAATAAAATAACGAAAAATATTTTTGTCATGAATTATTAGGAAACTATGATTTAATTTTATTTTTTTTCGCGCTTTGCTTTCGCCAGGTTGAAGGAGAAGCAAAGGTATAAAGCCGATAAACAGCCTAATAGGAAAAATAAAATTGAAATATTTTTGAGTGAAACTTTTATGAACAAATTAACATTTATTTATTTGTTCTAAAACATAAATAAATGTTAACATTTATTTATGTTCTAAAACATAAATAAATGTTAATTTGTTCATAAAAGTTTTTTTTAATGTAATAATCATGCTATTCTATTTATAAACATTATTTAAATATTCCATAAATTTTAACGCCGTAAAGACGCATCTTTGCCGAGATTTAAAAAAAAAACCTCCGAATAGAGAAGCCCGTCTTTGGCGCGAGACGGTGTGAATGCATTGAACCAATGTGAAATAAGTATAGGTATAAGTTATCTGTGGAAATTTTTATTCCCGCACACGTGTTGGAAAATAAAAAATCGCACGCGTGTGAAATACATTGCATTGTGAACCTAATCGTAGTGCGATATGAACCAGTTTCCTCGAGGAAGTGTATTGAAAATAAATATTTTCAACCTTGCGTGGTTTGGACTGTTTTCAAAGCACGTTAGCATGCTTGTCAAACAAAATTAGCAACTCACATAGTAAGGTAATTCTTTTGAAATATTTATAAGTACACCTCGTAATTGACCTACAACAGACCTTTAGCAGATACAACGTAGTTAACTTTATTTTTAAAAGAAAAGTAAGAGAATACAAGTAATTAAACAATAAAGTTATTTAATGAAACCTCGGTCTTTATTAAATTTTTAGGGTTCCGTAGTCAAATGGCAAAAACGGAACCCTTATAATTTCGTCAAGTCCGTCTGTCCGGAAGTCACACGGCCATTTATACAGTCACTATTTGCACTATATTAATGAAAATTGGAAGGGTATATTCTGTGCACCGCTGAACAATAGTGTAGTGAAATTACGAAAAAAATATTCGTGGTGGCACAAATTCAATGCACATAAGCGTCTTTCTAAATGACTTTAAAATCAAAATCAAGTCATTTATTCAAACTAGGCTGAGAATACTAGAAGACTTCGAACGTCAAAATTACATAAGACAGTCTCCCAAAAACACCACTTCCTAGTGCTTTTGCTGGGAAGAAGTAGTGGCGTATAACTCCCCAGCAGCACAGCATACACTTTACTATTAAAGTTACTAGATTTTGTGCTAAGCCATATTTTTAAACAGAAATAACTTTTTTTCATGGTTTTTTCGAGAAATACTACCTTATTTTTGCCGTCGATAAAATCAAAACTGTGCATGCGTAAATTTTCATCCCAACTACGGAACCCTTCACTGTGCGTAGTCCGATACGCACTTTACCGGTTTTCAGAAATAGAAATCAGGCTTCAATGTATAGCAAATCAACTTACCTAAATACCTAGGTACCTAATTATTTGTAGTAAATCTAGTACCTACATAGGTACTCGTACCTTGATTCGTCGTTTAGTTGTGAAATAGTGCAGATTAAAAGTGTTAGCAAAGAAAGTGTTTTTCTTTAAATACAATATTTGAGTATTTTTTGGTAATTGACAAAAAAACTATACATACATATTATGTAGAGTTTTTTGGTAATTTGCAACTTGATGATGTAGAGTAAATGTAATGTATATGTGACCGATAGCAAAAAATTTGATCTGTACCCTAATTGCGTAACACAGTTTGAATCGGAATCGGAATGATTTTGAAGTATATTGCTGATCCATTGCTTCATAAGTTAGTTAAAATTGTCTGCTCAACAACGTAAATAACGCAATGAATGTTGTTGAACTGTCAAATTGAAACCGATTCCTACTGGTAGTGTGTTACGCAATGGGCCCTCAGGTTCTATTCGATAGAAATATTATAATTATTTGCCAGAATGTTTCTGGGCCAGCTTTTTGAATGTCTCGGTAGATTTCTTGTCAAGATCACAAAGAGTTTTTTAACTCGCAATAATATAGTTTTGATTGATTTTTAATTTTGCCTGGTATCTAATAAGTAGGCATATTAATTATTATAGATCTACTGCTCTCGGGTTTTCTTATGAAATCGACTGAATAAATTAAGATTTTTAGTATTTTATTTATTTATACACAACATAGGTACTACTTACTACAACCACTACTACTACTTTTTACTTTTATACAACATTTTAAACATTTTCTACCAGTCAACCTTACGGTAATGCAGAGAGGAAACATGGCAGGTGCAACATAAGGGACGAGAGGGTATTAATCTGATAGTTTATTTGTTTAGGATTCAGATAAGACGTTTGATTAATAAAAAAACTATTTGCTTTGCTTGTGACAGGTGAAATTGTCTGCGTTCGAAGTTAAATTTTTTATTTTCCCTCATGCCCGTCTACATAAGTCTAATCTTAATTCATTCGAGCCGTGGCTACAAGTTTTTATTTTTACATATTATTATGCTACGCTTGCATGCCACTCTCGAAAAATCTTCGACGGCGACGTGACATTTTTTCCCTCTAAACTTTGAGGTACGGTCAGCAACATTTTATAAATGATAAATATTCATAAAAAATCTGAATCGTGTGAAAATGATTCGATGCATTGCTTTTCAGCATAATATCATTGAATCATTTTATACTTATCCTTTTTAGGGTTCCGTACCCAAAGGGTAAAACGGGAACCCTATTACTAAGGCTCCACCCGCGCCGTCTGTTGTCTGTCTGTCCGTCTGTCACCAGGCTATATCTCATGAACCGTGATAGTTAGACAGTTGAAATTTTCACAGATGATGTATTTCTGTTGGCGCTATAACAAAAAATACTACAAAACAGAATAAAATAAATATTTAAGGGCTCGTTTTTGGTCGATATTGATAACGGCAACAGGTAGACGCTTGTCGAATATTCACAGAATATTTAGTTATATATTCACTTTAAAAATAAATAATTAAATTAAAATAAAACAAATATTTAAGGGGGCTCCCATACAACAAACGTGATTTTTTGCCGTTTTTATAGATAATGGTATGGAACCCATTGTGCGCGAGTCCGACTCGCACTTGGCCGGTTTTTTAATATAGTATACGCTTTGTACTTTGTAGTAAAAATCACAGATTATTGTTAATTGTCATTACAATCTTGCAGCTAGTGGCACGCTAGAGGTAGAGGCTATCTTTATAAAGCTACATTTTTGAATCGAAATCACTGACTACCAGGATAAATTATATATCTTAGCAAAACATTAAATATTCTATGCATAATAAGTTAAGTATAACTTTGCCTGACCGTACAAATGGCACTGAATTGGTAGTAAAATATTAGGGGCTCAAGTCTGCTATTTTTATAAATTCAGTCATTCCAACACGATCCCATTGTCATGCCATTGTCATTTTGCTAAAAGCTCGTAATCTGGTAAATTCGTAATGGTCGATCATTGGTCGGTCAATGTTCTCGTAATATAATTGTGTTATTATAATGGCATTGTCGTATTGCCATTATTATAAAACCCATTAGTAGAAATGTCATTCATTTGTCATTATGTACGAGATTACCAATTATGCAATTTCTTTCAATGTAGTGTCAGTGGCCGACCATTGGAAAGTCATAATGACGCCATTATAATAGTAGATTACCAAACTTGTCAAAATCAACCCAGGCCCAGGGCCTCAAGTCTGCTATTACAATAGTGTCAGAATGGTCGATCATTGATTTCATAATTGTTAATTTTGACAAGTTTGGTAATCTACTATTATAATGGCGTCATTATGACTTTCCAATGGCCGGCCACTGACACTACATTGAAAGAAATTGCTTATATTGGTAATCTCGTACATAATGACAAATGAATGACATTTCTACTAATGGGTTTTATAATAATGGCAATACGACAATGCCATTACTCGTATAATAACACAATTATATTACGAGAACATTGACCGACCAATGATCGACCATTATGAATTTACCAGAATACGAACTTTTAGCAAAATGACAATGGCATGACAATGGGATCGTGTTGGAATGACTAAATTTATAAAAATAGCAGACTTGGGCCCCTGGTATTATTCTTCGGGTTAAGTCTAAGCGGGTTGAGTGGGCGCGGACCCGCCGACTGCTTGTCGTCGGTCAGTAGGTACACCTATTGATTAGTTAGTTTATGTGTTAACAATAAATCACACTAATATTATAAAGGCGAAAGTTTGTGAGTGTATGTGTGTGTGTGTATGTTTGTTACTTCTTCACGCTCAAACGGCTGGACTAATTTTGATAAAATTTTGTATGGAGGTAGTCGACTCGATCCCGTGGGATTATCGGGATAAAAAGTAGCCTATGTCTCAATCCAGGGTGTCAGCTACCTCCATACAAAATTTTATCAAAATTGGTCCAACCGCTTGAGCGTGAAGAAGTAACAAACATACACACACACACACTCACAAACTTTCGCCTTTATAATATTAGTGTGATGTGATGATGATGATGATGTGATGTGATAATGTCTGTTATATTTATGACTTGTATTCACTTATAAATCCAGTACAAAAGCTAGGTTGGTATAGATTACAACGGTTGCATAAACCAGACGAAGAAAATGGGTCAGTGAGTGCTACGGTCTAACCAGACTAACTATCATTGCTTATGTTTTTGCAATATTAACCAATATTATGAAGAGAAAAGATTTGATCCTTTCTATGTTTGTTTGTTACGCTTTCACGCTAAAACGGGGTAGACCATAGCGCATAGGATACTTTTATCCTGTTATTCCCACGGTATCCAGACTTATGCGGGTGAAACTGCTAGACGCTTTGCTACGTACGGTCAAGCGCAAGGCAATCACTTGGAACTATAAACCGCCCTAAATGCTACGACAGACGGGCGCTGTCAATGTCAAATTGTTGCCATGAATGTGCGGTTGAATGTACGATACTATACAATCAGGCTAAAACGGTTTTATGGAATATTTAAATAGCAGGGCTTAAACCCCAAATTGAATGTGCGCTGACTGTACGATAATACACAATCTAGGAAAAAGGATTTACCTATCTACTTAAAAAATAAAATGTAGCTCATGTGGGTTTAATTAAGCAGGGCTTAAACTTCATGTTAGCGGTAAGCAGAACAAATTAGCGACGAATATTGCCGGCAGGATTTGTGTTTTGGTAACATGGGGAGGCGAGATAAATAGGTACCTAATCCTGTGGTTATGTTTTCAAGGTGTAAACCATATATATTTTATACGCTTTGTTATATTTTATGTCCTTTTGATAAGAGATGTACTTGGTGGAACATAATTTAAGCAAACATAAATACATTGTAAATGCAAATAGTATTTTCTGTGTTTCTTTCTTTACGTGTCTCTTTATATGTTTTAACAGAACCTCACGCATTGTTTCTTCGAAGGGTTGGGCAGAGATTTACCTATAGTAGGTATACCCACATTTTGCCAGTTATGTTTAAGTCCGATGTAATAGGGGGTGAGCCTATTGCCATCAACCGGGCACAAATCCTTATAGGGATTTATATAGGAATAAACATTCGATTTAATAAGACTTTTTAAATATTAATGGTTAATGTCCAAATTTGAGTATTAGTAATTTAATAAGATAAACAAAGTTTTCACTCACGCTTACGCAATAACTAATTAAAGTAATTAGGTTTTTTTGGTTTTTTTTTAAAAAACGTTGCCCCACACTAGGAATTTCTCCTGTATCGTGGGTGCGTTTACAAACATTTAAACTCACATACACAAACAGCCAAACCCAGAGCAACTACTTGTGGTAATTAGGTATACAGATTTATCAATTAATAAATTAAGTATTCTTTATTTTCGTTTAGTTCTATTGTATTTTTTATTGTTTGTTATCGTTTCGTTTTACGCTGATTACACGATTAAATTTTATTGGTATGCGGTTGAATTAATCCAAATCGCTGTGGATCGAATGGGTTAAAAAGCAGTGATTGGCATTTTGACATTAGTGTAGGTACCAGTTGGCTCAAAACTAAAATGTTTTAATAGGCTGTACACGTGCAGTTTGTGAAGGTCCATTAATATTAGGGCGGTACCTACTAGTCCCTGAAATATTGTGATTCCCTGAAATTGATACCCAAATGCGTTGAATGTTTTAAATAAACCGAGGTTCCTTTACGAATGTTGATAAAAACCAAATCAACTAAAAAATTAAACATCCTTAATTAGATATGTACTCACTCTTGAACAGACCCATCTTGAAACACTTTCTCATAATGTCGGGAAATGTATTAAGTTTATTTACGTCGCCCATATATGGTGAGCACTTCCTTCCACTAGTCTTTAAAACAAATGTCTTTATTATATAATTAATTAATCAATTAAATTAGAACTGAAATCAAAAGTCTATGATAAAAAGTTACGAAAACTCGTGAAAATGGTTTCTTGAGCGTTTATGTAGCCGGCTCGCTACGACCTGATACATAATCAGACTGAAGCGTCGTCGCAGGCACAGCCACCGCGCGACCGGCGCGCGCGCCGATTTCATTGCCGCGATCCGTATATAAATCACACGCGCGGATTATCTTAATAAGCTTCGAATAATTGTATCATAAGACCCACTGTTTGTGTGTAAACAAACAGAAATATAGACGATTGTAATTATGCGTTTATTACGTAGAGTTTTAATTGATGTCTGAAACGAGATAGACAGTATTAGATCATTGGAGCGTATCGTGTGTGTTCTTATTAATTTTATAGCAGCGAACATCAATCTAGATTCTAGTACCTACCTACCTTGATAATTAATTACGCAGTGGCGTATATGTTAAAGGCACCTCTTCTCAAATAACAGGTTCAGGGTTCAAAGTATATATAGAAAGTAATTGTGAGACTTTTCCAATCATATTACTTTTATCTTTTTTAACTTGATCTTGAAAATTATACTAATAAATAAAACTATTATTAACCTAAATACATAGCTTCAAACACTGGATTACCCACAGACAGAAAACATAATTAAAGAACAATACTCGTGATAGTTAATTAGTAATGTAGGCAAACTCTCAGATATTATAACCCAAAGTCCACCCACTAAGCACAATCACTCACACACACACACCTACTAACATAATACCACACACTCACACATACACACAAAACACAACAAAAACACACACGCACGCGCACACAAACAACTCAAAATCATGCATGCACTAAATTCATTGAATTCTTAATTTTTTTTTTTTTTTTCAGTAACAAAAGACAATATGTTAAATTATTAAACAACAGCACATAATATAGGAAACTTAAAATATATTGTTTTCTTTATGTTTCAGAAATTCTTGTAAACTATAAAAACAATTCTGTATTAACCATCTACGTAGTCTAATTTTAAAATATTTAAATGGGACGATCGTCTGGACTCACTGACTATAGCGTCTCTCAACTGAGACTTGTTGTTTGAAACGGAAATTAACGTAGAATGTGTGTGATGTATACACGGAAGCTCGAATCAATATTTCGAATCGTTATTTCGAAACGGAATTCCGTATGTATGTAGCCAGCCTAAAAGTTTTCAAAATCCAACAATCAAACTGAACTAATGATAGAGGTACTTTATAACCTGTGCATGTCAAACTTGTCGACGAAGGAAAAAGGTATCCTTGAAGTAAATAACATTGCAATGGGCTGTGCAACCTGCACCCAACTTTCTATTACAATCCGAAGGATTTTGAAAGAAATTTGTAATCCGCATACTTAAGAGACCGGCGATGGATGCGTAGTTCATACAAACGTAATACCAAAATAATTTGTAAATCAAACATATTAAAAATAAGTTTTCTATAAAAAATTTAAATTCCTCATATCTCGTCTTTATATCATTGTCCTTTCAAAATATATATATGGGAACATAGAAATTCTGTAATCCAATCGAAATAAATACACACTACCTTAAGAATATGTTTGATTTACAAATTATTTTGGTAATACGTTTGTATGAACTACGCATGCTACGCCGGCCCCTTAACGTATATGTCAGCACCTACCAACAAAAATCTGTCATATTTTTGACTAACAACGTTCCAAAATATACTTGAATATTAAGTTTTTTTTTTATAGATTTTTTATTTTGATTGACGTCTCTGAGTACCAAAGTTATTGTCAATTGTTTAAATAGATGATCTGAGAGTTTTATGAGTATACTGTTAGCGATGGGCCGTTAATCTTGCATTGCACCGACAGAGAAACGATGACAAGCAATGATTTGTTTTGTTTTAGTAAATGAATACATTAAAATTAATAATTATCTAGTGTCTATTCTTCGTTCATTTCCATTCATTCGCGGTAATATTTTACTATAACTAATAATAAAGAGAACCTGATGTGTACCTATACTCCATTTGAAATACGAGTAAGATTAGTTTAAATAAACCTTTTTTACAGCCCGTCCAACCGATTTTGACTTCTATTCCGTAGACATATGGATCGCATTAAAAGAAAAAACGTGGCTATAATACCAACTGTTTATTACACCTGCCATTTGTCATGCCTCCAACGCAACAGAAGTCAAAATCTTATTTCAAATGGAGTATAATTATGTTTGTATTGTTTTAAGAAATGATCTAAGACTAATCACGGTGAAATATTGTGTATGAGCTACCTCGTTGGTCTAGTGGTCGTAAGCGCTACTGTTGAGCATGAGGACCTGGGTTCAATTCCCAGATCAGGCAGTGTTATAGGGTTTATCCATCTCGACTTTCTCAGTAACAGATCGGAGTCTGGACTCTGGCTAACCCTTCGAGGAATAGATATGTTATGTTATGTGAATGTTTTTAATCCATTGTCTGCTCAACAACGTAAATAACGCAATGAGTATTGTTGAATTGTCAAAATGAATAGCATTGAGAATGTGAGTGTACACAATGACCCCGCTAGTATATTATTTTTATTTTATTTCATTAACAATTTTTACATTGTATCGAAATGTATTAATTAAAAACTAAATCTACATGAAGATTTTAGCTAAAATAAAAATAAAAAGTATTACGAATACATGAGTAACAGGTTTCAAAATTTGTGAATTCAATAAAATTTGGGTACATTAAGACCGATACAAATGTCAAGAAAAGAAAAAAAATGTCATTAAATTTGGGTATATTAACACCAATAAAAATGTCAAGAAAAATAATAATAACAAAATACATAAATGTCAATAACAGAATAAGTTAAAATAAAGGTGAAACCTGAAGAAAGAATCTCATCTTTACCCTGGTATTTTTCATACTTTTTTCGGTCCTTTTTTAAACAAAGACTTAATGAAACAGACATATCCTGAAGATCGATATTCAAAGCACAATTCAAGAAGATGTACTGCCTGCTGCAGCCGGCGCGGCGTTTCTTTTCGAGTTTGCATCGACTTCAACGCATGGTAATAATACGATGATATGAAACTCCACCATAAATCGTCCACTACCATGCGGTCTAGGGCATGCACAGATATTCAGCAGTAAGTGTTATAAATATTAATTTTTAAATATGCAAATATTTTTTTAAATGTAAAAGTTAACCTGCAAGAAAACAAAACATTTCATTGAACATCATAATTTATGGAGGGCAATAATAATGTTACGTTTCATTTTTAAACAAATAACATTTACCGTCTGCGAGGTGTAAATCTGCAGATTTACAGCCTTGAGTAAAGATCTCGAGTTTCCAAGCTAATCCAGCTGATAACAGTTTGAGATATACTTACTTATATGTAATTATGTTTATGCAGGAAGATCGTTTGTGTCCTAGAGAACGCATTACGTTTTACGGCCCATTAAAAAGTGTAGAAAATTATGTTTTAATAGGTAGCTAAAGTGACTCAGTTCAAGATAAAACGTCATAATTACGTA
This sequence comes from Tiliacea citrago, assembly GCA_963921375.1. Taxonomy (NCBI): domain Eukaryota; kingdom Metazoa; phylum Arthropoda; class Insecta; order Lepidoptera; family Noctuidae; genus Tiliacea; species Tiliacea citrago. The sequence goes on along the minus strand of OY992793.1, from coordinate 11,965,341 downwards.
ATGTACTCGGATAATGGTTAATGAGCATTATTGAATGAAGGGGCATTAGGAATTAGGGCTTTATTAGTATAAAAGTCGAAGCTTAGCCCTATTTGTATCATACGATAAGCAAGGAATCAAGGAGTAACTTATCCAAATTCATCACTCCCAAAACTGTAAAAGTAAGTGCCTTTATTGTTTGTATTTTTAAGTTCCGTGTTTTGTACGCAGAGGAATGTTTTTTGCGAGTGTATAACTTTCCTTGTTTGCGGTTAAATTCATGTTTCCTTGACCATAGTAATTTACGGTTGATTTTTAATCATAGTTATATCCGCCTGTAGACCTTCAAAGGCGTAATACCTAAAAACCCTTATGTATATGTAAAACACTTATTTCTTTCTATTTTCTATTAAGTGGTTGTTTCTGTGTTTTTTCGATAACCATTCACTAACCATGGAGGAAATTATGTACTTACCTATATGACCTAGACATATTATTTGTATGAACTTTATAGAAAGCTATCGAGCTTTCTATAAAGATGTAGATTTCATGTGGATTTTTTTTGTAAAATCCACATGAACCATAACACGTTGACTGGTACTCAGCAAACACTATAGAAAAACATTTTTTAAGAGGAGTTAACTCGCAGTCTTGCACTCAAAAGTTTTAAAGTATATACAATAGGTAAACTTTTTCTCGCGCTGAAAAAACCTTATGCATTTTATTTATGTCTTAAACATTAATTTCCCTGTGCTCGACGTTGTGACCTCAGGAAATATTAAAAATAATATTTATTTTCAGATGTTCCGTGGAATCATTTTAGTATTCGCGATCGCACTATCTGTTCAGATAGTTAGCTCAGATCCTACGTCATCAAGGAATCCAAAAATCCTTAGAGAAGCTGATGAAGACTTAATGCTCGAGTTGGATGAACTTGCACACCCAAGTCTACATAAAAGAGAAGTGGGCACAATATTGCTAGCAATTAAAAACCAGCTCAAAGAAATCATTGAAGAAATATTAACCGAGGCTTGCAATTTAGTGAAAAGTTTTTTGTACCAATTCAAAGTGCATCTGCTCACAAAATTTGAAAGCTATACGATGGCTAATTTGCTCCGTGTAATCATCAATGGTGTTACTGATTTTACCACGGTACTTTTCGATCCCGAAATGTCCTTCGATGAAGTGGGAGTAGTGGAACCCGTGCAAGTGTCACCGATGCAAGTGGAAACATATTATAATCATAGAAATCAATATTACCCATCGGGGTTGGCAACCCTATTTCGGGATAAGAGACAAATAGCATATAATAAAAGTCGTTAACTGTAAGTTTTTGTTTGTAAGTCTGTATTATTAAGTAAAATAAATTATTGAGTGATATTTAAATAAGATTTTTTTTATTCAAACAACCTTGTTGCAATCAATTAAGTACAACGTTTTTTAACGCCAAATATTATGGCAAAAGGCTCCAAAAACATTTAAATAAAGTCATATCATTTTGAAACTATCTAAGCCAATGTCGCTTTTTACGAAATCCACTAAAAGAAAGAGGCTAACTAGGTATGAAAGAGTCTTTCTAAAACAGCATGGTAGCTAAGGGATCGTCCATTAAACACGTGAGTCTCGGTATAATTTTGATTATACCTACCTGTATTTAAAGATAAAATATTCTGGGGGGGGGGGGTTAGTCCAAAACCTCACCATATATTACATGGGATTAAGAGAGGTTGCTATAAAACATCACGTGATTAATGGACGACCCCTAACGATGATGTATATCTGACCGTGACTCTATGAATTGTTGTAACCGAACGTGACCAGATACAGTATGAACATACACATTTGGTGTTATTTGTTACCACAAAAGTCGCGGTGATCAATAATAGGTACACGTATAGCCAGAAATCCCCATATAGAGGTTATAGTTAACGTAGGTGTAGTTACAAAGTTATCGCGTATGTTACAATAAGTATTATTAACATTTGTGTAAAATATTTGCTATTTAAATTAGAGAACCAATTGGTATCGTGCGCCTTGTAACTTTTGTCGAAATTACGAAATAGTTTTACGTAAAAAACAGTGTTATTCGAGACTAGCTAGACAAGGCTAGATACCTGCAGCATAATGATTATTTCTAAACTATTGTAATTCACTTACCTAGGTATCGGTAATAAATATCCTTTTTTTCATTAACGTACGGTTGTCATACAAAGTTTATGTTTTTAACAGAATATAATCAGATTGTTAAAACGTCACCAGTCACTTTGTATAGAGCCATTAACCGTACCTAAGTTAAAATGATGCTCTGTTTTCCTCTCACTTAAAGACACTTAGCTATTTTTATGATACAGTTTTCGGGATCCTTCGTTGTTGACTTAAACTGAACCGAATCCAAACACATCTAAGTAACTAAACAATACGTTTTCTTAAAGATATTTTTCTCGAAATGACCAATGATAGAGTTTATTGAAAACAACAGACTTGCAAAAAAAAACACTACGAAGTGAATTTAATTATTATTATTATTTTATTTAATTTCGGAAGTCGGTGACAAAAAACGAAAATACAAAACCAAAGACTTCCTTAACAGTCGGTTGTTTTTTTTTTGTAAAAAAGTTTTCACTTTTTAGTTGTTGTACCTTTCCTACACAAATTCGAATACTCGTACCACTACCTGTGATGTAAATAACAATGCCAGGAACTTATTATCACATCATGCACAGACTATGTGGGAACTATATGTATTTAGTGGTTCAGTTTGTAATTTATCTAAGTTACAATAGCCTAATGTGAACTGCTCATCACCTTTTACAAAACATTGCTTATCCCGATGCAGGGACGTTAATTGTTGAGGAGTTCTCCTGGTACTTTATCATCAGCTTCACTTCATCATATGCATTGTGATGAGCTTAAATTGCTATGGCAACCCGTGAAATATTTATTATTGAGTATCCGGTGGCCATCTGCGGTCTTCATCATCAGTTCCACTTCACTAAATGGTGCTTTCCGAGAGCAAATGCACGAGTTACTATAAAAAATATCCAAATCGCTATAGTAATATTTGAAAAGTTCCCTCGATTTCTCCAGGATCCCATCATCAGATCCTGACCTGATGATAATGGGACCACTTGGGAAGTAATCCTTTCAAATAAAAATATAAAATCCAAATCAGTCCAGCCGTCTTCGAGTAATCGGAGAACATACATAAAAAAAAGATTCCGACGCACTGCGAACCTCCTCCTTTTTTTAAGTCGGTTAAAAAGGGGTTGATTGAATTTTTTAATCGGCGCAGCTGAGATTGGTCGCCATGGCCGAAATTCGGTCTGGAGGACTATTACTGCCTATGGTTTGGAGGACTACCTAGCCCTCCACGTTCAGCAATGTAAGGTGCGTAGCTACCTACGTTCAAAGGCATTATTTGTAAGTAGGTATGACGCTGGCAAAGCTAGGTCAGTCAATTTTCTCTCAGTATGCATTTAGATATAATAATAAGTAAATTAAACATTAAAATGAAATCGGATTGCATAACTATGCCTTGACCAAAATAGATTATTGAAGAAGTGGTTGTAAAACAAAAGATTGCTCCATTGCTTCAGATTATCAGCTTCGATTAAATTACCGCAGCACTGCATTATGATATCTAATGGTATCGGTATTGCATATACAATTATAAAAACTTGATTAGGTACGATCATTTTTGATAGGATAGGTAATAAAATTATAATTATTCAATGATAACATTATGAAATAGTTATGCGTTCCAATTATATTAACACCGCCGTTTGATTAGCTCATATGGACTCAATATATGCTTAAAACTAGCTAGACAACATTTTAAAACCAAATCACTAAAACCGGATATGTGGCTCTCGAGTTATAAGTGCAAAGGATGCAGCCATAGTGAGGTCTGCGCTGCCACCGACATGACGCGACGATGCCGTGGAAGTGGTGAAGTTTTGAGCCAACAAAACCTAATTCACTGTCGTGCCAGCGACACGACGAAGTATAAGAAGAAGGCCGCGAACCCAATCCTTATGTCCTTTACATAAGGATTGGGTTCGCGGCCTACGGGCTGCGGGCTACGCGCGGGGTGTTTTCGTAGCACATTGTCTTTGAGCAGCTTTACACCCCATAGCTGCTACAAATTTGTAGAAGTTCGCGTGATGCGTTTTCTATTAAACTTTTATATTCAATTCAAATTTATTTATTTTGGGACAACTAGATCTAAAGGTTCAAAAACTTAGAAACTATTGTTAGTACTTAGATACAATTACAAAGGACAACACTCATCATACATATACATAAATAATTCTATACACAAATGCCCCTGTGCTGAGACACCCCGCCCCGTCAAGATAACCTATAGGGAGGGACCTCCCTAAAAGATACCAGACGAACGAAATGTCTCAACACAGGTGCACGTACATCTTCAGCTATCGTTTTCAGGATGCTGTTGTGATTCCCCCGCACCCTCCTCATAAGTGACACGACTTTTTTCCGAATGACGGCATGAAAATCGTCAGTATGAGCCTGCGCGAACATCTCGGAGGCACTGCAGAAACGAGGAAGTCCCAACATCATCGTGAAAATGTTATTGTATTGGACGCGTAGAGTCTCCAGGGATTTTTTGGTATAACTAACCCATAGACCACCCGTGTACAGACCCTGACAATACGCTTTAAATAGCGTGATCTTACTTGGTCCATACAGCGGGGGAATATATGGGCCAGCATGTTGCAACGGACTGACAGAGCCCTGCGCTCCCTCTCTATGGTAAGGTAATGTCCAAGATACTTAAACTGCGACACCCTATCTAAGTTAGCACCATACAAATGAAACCATTTATATGAAACAAACCTTTTCTTAGTTTTTAGGGTTCCGTACCTCAAAAGGAAAAAACGGAACCCTTATAGAATCACTCGTGTGTTTGTCTGTCTGTCCGTCTGTCACAGCCGATTTGCTCCAAATCTACAGGACCAATTAAGTTGAAATTTGGTACATTATGGACTGCTGTGACCCAAACACGGACGTGTAACGTAAATAAAAGAGTTTTGAACATGGGGGTCACTTTTGGGGGGAAAATTAGAAAATTCCAAAATAATGTTTTGCAATCTCTACCGTGCGACATATCAAATGAAAGGGCTTGTTGTAACGATTGCACATATATATTTTTTTATAATTTTAAAATAAATGCTTTTAAAATTATTTCCGAAACTACTGAGCATAAAATTAAAAAAAAAATACAGAAAATAGTTCTTACTTATAGATTACAGGATAGATTACACAAAACCTATGAGAAGTCTATTATCTTAAAATAACATGGTAAATCTCTCAATATTGTGCGTACAAACTTACATTTGCAGTTGGAATGTATGAGGGAACATCTACAATGCTAAGTTTGTTCTTAGGATAATGAATCCCCCCTACGGAACCCTTCATTGTGCGTGGTCCGACACGCACTTGGCCGGTTTTTTTTTAAGAATCTAATTGTATAAATCTTAATATTTTTTGGATGATGGGCGCTAGCTTTTCCAAAATTGAAACTTAGTCAACAACATTGAGACATATCTCATTTGAAAGATCTTGGCATAGGGGACGGGGCCTACCCGAGGTGGCGGCGCGTGGTGTTCCACGCGCGCCCCTTTCAGACGGCCCGGGGGGGAGTTCTAATACCCCCCCCCCCCCCCCAGACTTGAGGTGGCCCGCAGAGGCACTAGCCGGGGATTGCGGAAGTAATAACAGATCCCAAGATCCCCGGCGCAAGTGTGGGAAGGGAACACTGGGGTGGTTTTTAGTCAGTAAGAGTCTGACAGAGCCCGCCCCAGGGCGGAGGACATCCATGAGGAAAAAGGCATTTGACACCGTCTCTGTCCCAATCCTGGTGAACAAACTTGAAAAAATCGGAATAAGAGGAACTCCACTCAATCTTCTGAAAGACTATCTTCAAATAGGAAGCAGAGGGTTAGGCTGGGGCAATACAGCAGTGATGATACAGTGGTATCATATGGCGTGCCTCAGGGTAGCGTTTTGGGTCCCAGCCTATTCCTAATATATATTAATGATTTGTGTAACATGAATTTATATAACGCTAAAATCTTTTCTTATGCTGATGATACAGCCATTGTATTTTATGGAAATTCCTGGGATGATGTTAAGCAGAGTGCTTCCACAGGTATGGCTCAAATCGCTAAATGGCTAAATAACAACTTACTTACATTGAACACCTCAAAAACAAATTACATATGTTTCACTATCAGCAATCGTACTCAACCTAAGTATGATTTTACTATCAAAGTTCACGTATGTGGCGACCCTCAAAACCAAAACTGTACGTGTTTTATTTTAACCAAGGTCTCACAGACCAAATATTTAGGTGTTATTCTTGACCAGAGGTTATCCTGGTACCCCCATATAGAACAGGTCGTAAAAAGGGTTAGAAATTTGAGCTGGATATTCAGAACACTAAGACACATTGTTCCATCTAGGTCTAGCAATGACTCTTCTAGAAACCTACTAAAGGAAATTTATGTCGCTTTGGTGCAATCTGTCTTAGTGTATTGTATTCCTGTATGGGGGGGCGCAGCTAAGTCCAAATTTGTAGAAGTAGAACGAGCTCAAAGAGCTCTAATCAAAGTGATGCATTTTAAGAGAACAAGGTATCCCACCCATAGACTTTATCAAATTAGTGATCTGCTCTCAGTGAGAAAATTATATATTGCTCAAATTGTATTGAAAAAACACAAGACACTACCTTATGATTCTGGTAATCTAGCAAAAAGAAGGAAAGATCTTGTGGCGCATATTCCACAAACTAAAACCAGTTTTTCTAGTATGCAATATGACAGACGTGCATCCCACCTGTATAACAAATTAAACAAAGAACTACATTTATACACCAAAAAATATTACGAATGCAAAAAACTTTTAACTAAATCGATTAAACTACTTACATACGAGGAAACCGAGGACCTCTTGCAGCACGCATCGTAATTCTGTCATCCACTCGAACACCCACTCACAAAAACACATACATTCCACACTCACTCACACATATACATCACACATACACCCTACTCACTTATCTCACAAAACACGCATGCCTCTACTTTATAAAAGTTAAATATAAGATTTTTATTAGCTCCTAAAGTACATTTTTTGCTTTTATCAACTTTTATTCTTATTAATGTTAATTCAAAATTTGGCATATCTTTTTCTTTGTAAAATTATTTTGAATTGTTTTCTTAAGATAATAAGATTCTTAATTGTTGGTACACCACGTAACTTTAAGCTTCAGAAGAGCGAAGTGTCCTAACACAGGCAATTTTTGTCTAAAAGGTCACTTCAACCACTAGATGTAGTACATAACTTGTGAAAGAAAATAAATTATTTGTATTATGAGGATTTTAAAACCCGTCAACAAGAAAAAAAAAAGGGGACGGGGCCTATAGTCCGCTACCCATCGTTCTTTGAGGAAATATTTTTATCTAATCTGCTACTTTTTAATATGTACCTAGTTTATTTTCATTTGTCAAACTGCTTTTATACATAATTAAGTATATATGCTCTCAGTAATTAATACATAATAAAAAGCTCACGTTTGACCACTATTACACCGTGTGATACTAATATGGTACGGCAACAAAGATAAGTGATATAACACCTACATAATGATAATTCCAATGTCAAATGCACTGTTACCCATGCGACATTTAACCGCGGTGAGGTAACGTTGATCGATATTTTTGCTCGTTACCCATGAGCCATTTAAAATGTCACGAGATTAACTAGGAAACTAACTAATTATGTGCCTTTACCTCACAGCTGGTTCACCTTTCTAAGAACGAGACACTAAACATTGAACACTTGTCATGCACTTCCGTAATAGGTTCTCAAGACCAAACTTCTTGGCATCATTAAAATATCATGCATGATCTTTCTGTAAGTATGTTCCCACATCGTGATGGGGAGTGAATTTCACATCTTTTCCTCTACTTTGCTCCATCTTTGAGATGCATCGAAAGCATAGCAAGTCATGTACTTCTGACAACTCGTACTGTGCGCTACATTTATTCGTCCGTCTGTCTGGTTCTAAGAATCCCCCGGGATCTCTTACCACGTACGGATAGATGTATTGCTTGATTACATGTTATATTTAGCATAATAGTACGCACACATGCATAAACATTTTAATTAATTCAACAAGAGGTCATAAAGAAAATGTGGCAAGTGCCTTGGAAAAGTATCTAGCAATAACACTATTCTGTTACTTATTGCTACCAACTTTTGTTTTTTATTTTTCTCGTACAGTTTAAATAATAAATCTTTAGTTAATACTAGCACCAATTACTTAGATGCACTTTTTGGAGGAGCTTGTGGCTAAGTAATAACTGCCGCACGGATCGATCGATCAGGTTAAGGTACGCTTGCCGCGGTTGGTCCGTGGTTGGATGACCATCTTTTCATACCAAGATTCCTCCGTGCCTCGGAAAGCACGTTAAGCTGTTGGTCCCGGCTGTCATTTGTAGATCTTTAACAGTTGTTACGGGTCGTCAGAAGCCCAAAAGTCTGACAACCAGTCTTACCAATGGATATCGTGTTACCCAGTAACTGGGTTATGGAGGTCAGATAGGCAGTCGCTCCATGTAAAATACTGGTATTCACCTGCATTTGGTTAGACTGGAAAAACCCCAATATAGTTGGGAAAAGGCTAGGTTGAAATTGATACCGAATGAACTTAAAAAAAAAAACAACTTATATCTAAGTTGTTTTGAGACCTTGTTCAGACAAACAAGCGTCCGTTATGAGTATTACGCACGATTTTTTGTCTGAACTAGGTCTGTACCAATCTAGCCAGGTCCTCGTTCTTCCTGAACATGATAAGATGTTTCAGTAAGGCTTGTTTAGGGGTCTCTGTGGCTAATGTTTATGTTTATTACAAAGAGAACCCAAAAAGACAACCGTCCGTACGGACAAGTGCGCAGTAAGTAGTCCGCCGTACAAACGTCTCACTTGTATACATTTTTGCTTATCAAGAGTTCTGCCATTCGTGCTTACATTGTGTCCCTACACTAGTTTTTATATTCTAGACTCAGTGGTAACCACGACTAGTACCTATTAAAAAAATACGAGCAAAATGTCTAATCAAGTAAATGATGCTATTCATATCAAACAGGCGCCAAATGTGTTGTAGTGTAACAGTCCTTAGAATGACTGCTAACTTAGGTAATAATAATTTCAATTTGAATGATTGGTAAAAAAGCAGGAACACAAAGGTGCATAGCATATTATGTAAACTTTTTATGATAGACACTTTCACTTTTACGTTATTTAGTAAATCATTGCTAAAAGCTGTAGTCAAGTAACACACACAGTCGACATAGGTACATGCAAAGTAGGTAATACTAAATAATCTAGCTTAGTTAGTGAAGGTCGTAACACAATTCACTGGGAATACTTTAATAGCATTGAGTTATGGTTACCTGCGAAAATGTTTCAGAGGATTTGGCTTGTCGAGCTTGTGCTAAAGTTGTGGCTGTAATCGGCAAGGTCTGCATAAAATATTAGAAAACCGTTTACCATGGTGGTTTTTGGCTGGAAAGAATCCGGCTTAACTCTTAGGTTTACTCTGGGCAGAAGGATCCAGATCCCCCAACGAAAATGGCGACATAAATTGCGAAAAGGCGCCTACAATTTTTTTATTGCAATTTGTTTCAACGGAGCTAATACAAAGCAAACTTTGACTTCTCGTTTAAAATCCAGTATATATTCTACATGCAGAATACATCTAAGTAATATACTTAAATATCTTTTTTCAAAAAACAAAACGAAATGTCAGATTTTTTTAAATATTATTGATTCTGAAGCGCCTGACATGATTGTAACATTTATAACTTACGAAGTTACGAACGAGGAGCGACGTCATAGTCAACACAAACGCTCAGGCACCCGTACTACGCCTTGGAAAATGAAATAGCAATCAGTTTACATTATTATTTTATGTAACAAGTACCTAAATTGTTACATAAACTAAACTTATTCAAAATTCAAATTCCATTATTATCACCGCGTAGTCATTTTATACTGGTTTTTTGGTTGGCATTTTGGTTTTTAGTGTATCCTGTTGCAGTTTTGTCAAAGAGAATTAATTAAAAATAAAATCGGTTTTCGTATAGTATATTATAGTATAGTCATACGTCAATACATGAAATCTTACGGAATTACGTGTGACTCCGAGTATGCGACAGCCAATTTGTTTCACTCTTTATTGGGGTTTAAATTAAAAATGTATGTAATATATTTCTAGAAAGTGTTTCGTTAGATTTTAAAGAGAGTTTTCTGCACTGCAACCTTTTTGATCCAGCTAGCCTAGTGGATGGTCAACAATTTTGAACAGTCGGCAGTGGCAGTTTTTAAGAGCAATGTTGGCCCAGTGGTAACGGGCGCGAATTACGAGTTGTAGGCTGTAGGTTCGAACCCAGACATACCCAGCGCTTTACTTTGTGTGAATTATTTCATCAGCACTACTCTCAAAACGGTGAAGGATAACATCGTGAGGAAACCGGCATGTCCTAGAACCAAAAATTCGAAGATATTTGACGTCTACGAACCCGCACTGGGCCCGCGTGATGGATTACGGCCCACTCGCTCTCACCGAGAGGAGGCCTGTATCCCAGCAGTGGGAACATTATAGGTTGATTATGTGAAGCCGCGGGCAACAGTTAGTAATTCATAAATGTGAAAGTTTAAGTGTTTGTGACTTTCGATGTTTGTAAATCAGTCACGGCTTAACGGATTTGGATGTTTGACATACTGGTAGACCATGAGAACATAGGATACTTCCTTCCGTTGGTATAATTTCCGACCGTGTGGTTTTATATTTGACTAGCTGCTGCCCGCGACTTCGTCTGCGATCCAGGATGAAAAGAAACCTATGCCCTTCTCCAGGTCATGGTCTATACATGTGCCAAATTCCATCCAAATCCGTTCAGCCGTTTTAGGGTGAATGCGTAACAAAAAAACAAACACACTTTGGCATATACATATAATATAGTTGTGCCCGCGACTTCGTCCCCGTGGAATAGTGACTTTCGGCACCATTTTTAATTTTTTAGGCTAATTTGCAAATAAAACTCTACACCTCTACAACATTAAATTAAGCTATTTACATTATATAACTGCAAATATTTCTCCTGCAAATTGATTACAATTCAAGTTGTTTACACGATTTTTTGTTTTACTTAATTAATGTTCTTAGTGAAATGAAATAAAAAATCGGTGAGGTTATTAAATATGTTTTCTTGAATTTTTGTTAAAATTAGATAAGATTAGAATTATTTTAGAATTTTAGCATTATATAGATTAGTTAAGAATAGAGTTTTGTTTAGAATCATACGTAAAATACTATTGTTTTCGTTAATTTTGTAGTTGGTTAAAGTGTGTTTTCATAAAAAAAGGTAGCCTATGTCCTTTCTCAGGCTCTAGCTACACTATCTCTGTACCAAATTTAATTTGAATCGGTTCAGTAGTTTAGGCGTGATTGCGTAACACACAGACAGACAGAGTTACTTTCGCATTTATAATATTAGTTAGGATAGTTATGATTGTTTTCATGATGATTAAAATCAGATTGAATTCGTCCAATACTATTTTTGGCGAGATAAGGGTGTGTAACACATTACCTGCAGCTCTGTTCATCACACTTGGGATCACTAACTCCACCGTTTAATATTAGTATGCATGTTGTGATGTCAATACACATGTCATCGTAGCCCTTGACCAAAACAAGCTCAAACGCGTTACGTTTTCATTTCAATGTAACTACGACTGCAGCACCTATCAGGTCATGGTAATTAGTTTAACAAATTGTGGACATCCTGCTTTACTTATTTTCTTTTAAAATAATACTTTCAATAAGTCTATGAAAATATTTAAAAAGGAGACGTTCACGAAATGTATGGGGCTTGGTACTAAAATAATTGAAAATATAAAAGCCTTCTGACCTATATAGGCTGATAGAGGGTAATTATTTTGATGTCTTTGGGCATTAAATTTTTTTTTACAGCCGCCCGTTTTTTTTAAAACAAGTGTTGAAAAATAAAATGTTTGCATCAGTAACTACAAACATTATTTATATTTTAGGGATGGCAGCTCTGTGGCAAATGACGTGACAATGACAATGACAATTTCAGTCAGCAGCGGGCCGAGCACGGGCGTGCCAAGACGTTTGTGATAAGACATGATAAATGATGTCATGTCAATTTGTACTAGCATTTTATCACAAAACAGTTAACTGCGATAAAATGTGTGCCTCAAGTCATGTCGCAGTAGGCCGTGCTTGCCCCGCAGGACTCGGTTTGACATTTACAGCTTTGACTTTTTTTCGACACGTTTTGTTATTGCATTGTCATGATAATCAATATTTTTTGTCTTAATTTCATGGAGCTGCAGTTAAAATTATAAAAAAATCTCGAAGTATTGATTAAAAACGGAAACTTTAGCCACATTTAAAATAATTATATTGCATAGAAATGAATAAATAAAAACTATGTGCGTTTTATTTGTAGTGAAACACTTTTCACTTTTTCATAAAAAAGGTGCCTGAAAAAATCAAATTTAACTATAATCGAGTAGCATAATAATTAAGCTTTCTAATAAGGTACTCGTACATCACATTAGCGTTTAAAAATGTTCGGAATATTATACCACTGTTGACGTCTCCTTTATAACTAGGCACTTAGGTCTCTTTTATAACTACATAATTGCGAGCCTGTTATGGAAGAACATCGTAAGCGACATAATGTATTTCAAAGGTATTTCACTTAAAAAAAAAAACAATAAAAAATAAAAAAAAACATCTGTAAGTTTTAATTTATGTCGCTTACGATGTTCTTCCTTATCAGGCTCGATTGATAAGGCGCAATTGCATTGACTCTAACAGTCAATGCAATTGCACTTATACACTTATATCAAAATCCTTATATATCCATGATTATTTTATAACCACGGCGAAAACGTAAAATAACAGTTTGGTATTTTTTTCAAGACAAAACAAAGTAAATTACGCAGTAATGTCGGTAAAGTGTAGAACCACTCAAGCTTTTAATTTGGTTTCGAGTTTTAACGCTTATTAAGTAAAGGAAGTCGGTTTATCAGATTATTTATACACTAAAGGTGACTGTATAAAAGTCGATAGGTAATTGCCTAGGCAAGTGATTGTCTGAGAGTCATTACTTGCACAATATTGTAAAGTGTATCGTGATCAATGTCACTGGCCGACTCAGACCGTTCATAATTTTTGTCAGCCTTCACACTTTTAATTATCACCGCCCTTGTTATAATTAATCCCTAAGATTCATAGCATTGAGGTTTAATTACCATAATGTTCTATTGTGAAATAGTTTTTCTATGGAATGCAAATGTTTTTTCAACGAGGCGTTGTGCACGAATCTCTCTGTGGGTAAATCACAATCCAGACCGATCACAGTTTATATTCCAGTCACAATACCACTTGTTTTGTCACGGAGGCGCGTTCTTATGTTTTACATTCATTGCAGAGAGGCAACGAGAAGGCATTTGGATTTTGTTTAGACACAAAAACCTCTAGGACTCGTTCAAAATGTTAATTGTGTAATTTTCACGGGTTAATTTACACGAGCCGTAGTAAAACTACTGTTGTTACAAAACGGTAAGTAGTTGGATTTGAGCAGTCGTGAATTAATGACGCGTACGCTGATCACATACAAATGAGTCGCGTTACAACATTACCTCCAGCTGTCAGTTGTACCGGCTATGGGCTGCAATGTTATCTACGCCTTGACTAGTAATGGAAGTCCAGATGTAGGTCTAAGTCACACGTAGGTACCAGACGACAACACTAATAACTTCAAAGGATTTATTGAGCTAGTCCTGTTGGCAATTATTTCTTAGCAAGGCTACGAGTAGGCACATAGGTATAAGTACCCGAGAAAATACTCATCTTGGGCCCAAAAAAGGTTATTTCTCTAGATGTCTGGGATCACTGAAGATAAGGTTTGACTGAAAACTCAACGGATCTAAAGAGAGAACTGAGGAAGTCATTCGAACAGCTTTTCAACTCCGACTGACTAACACTGCTTTTCTGTAGATAAGGGCGGGTTTCTGTAGGTAGGTACCATAATATTTTAAAATAAAACATAATCCTTTTCCTCTCCGTAGCATAACAGACTGATCCTGTGGATTGATTGGATGGATTTTATCATTTGCACGGAAAACTGTTTTAGAATTTCTGTAGTACTACAGTCCGGGAATGATGTTCTACGCCGGAATACATACATTGTACATTCCAAATACCTACTTATTGTTCGCTCTAGGTATGTTACAGACACTACAAGAGTGATTATGCTCGAAGAAGTTTCTTGTAAAACTAGTTTGTAGGCGTTCCTCGTAATTCTCTGAGTATTTTAATAAATCACAGGAAAACTTTAATGAAATAACTTTGCAGCTTAGACTAGCATTTTACGGTGATAACTCACTACATGCCGTAACTAGTCGTTACCGTGGAGCGCCTGAGTCGTTAATTAAACAAACGATTCTCTTAAATTAGCATAACGAGTACTACACAATTTGTCTACGTTTTCTTAGTAGGACCATGTAGCACTAAGACTTAGTTGAATAATGTTGTTACTTGCCTTCTATAGAAATTAATGGTTCTATTAGTAGTTGTCGTTAGAATTATTCTTAGCTTGCTGAAACTTTGACTGCGCGTGCTCCAACACGCACTTGGCTGTATTTTTAACCGACTTCCAAAAAGGAGATGGTTAATGTTCGGCTGTATGTTTGTTTGTTTTTTTTTAATGTATGTTCACCGATTACCCCGTCAATTGTGGACGGATTTTGAAAATTCTTTTTTTTTTGAAAGGGTATGCTCCCGAGGTGGTCCCATTGTCACCAAATCAGAATCTGATGAGGGGATCCCATGGAAATCAAGGGAAATCCTCAAATTTTATAGGCATACCTATAGCGATTTGAGTATTTTTTATAGTAACTCGTGCATTTGCTCTCGGAAAGCACCATTTGGTGAAGTGGAACCGATGAAGATCACAGATGTTCACCGGAACTACTTAATAATAAGTATTTCACCGTTGCGATTCGATTAGGCACTTTAATATGGTTGATAAGCAATTTATGCTCGTCAAAATGCATATGGTGAAGTCACCATCACCGCGCCCCTAGTCGCCGCAGGAGACGCCCCGGGCGTCGGGCGTCGCAGGCCGATTTCCGGCCACCGTAGTACGCGCGGGCTTGCGGACGGTGAGCGATGGGTAGGTCGCCGTCCGATAAGGACCAGGCCCGGGTCCACGCCGCGACGGCGCGTTGTGTTCCACGCGCGTCTCAAAAAGATGTCAGTACCAAGTGACGGGGTGCGTTAGGGCCAATGCCTGCCAGGGTTGCGAGTTTGTCTGAAAGGGATATCGTGGCCATGGGCACACAGGCAACTGAAGGAACACGGGTGGGTTTTTGTCAGTAAAAGTCTGACAGCCCTCCCGCTCCGCCCAGAGCGGGAGAAGTTATTTGATAATTACTGAACCAAAAAAAAAAGGGTTGGTACTTCTAATCTATTATTTAAAATATAAGTTTATAACTTAACAAGATGAGGTAGGTACGAAGTTATTGTAGGTACAATTATAATGAAGATTTGATTTTGTGATTGCACTGAATGAATTACCTTTATGTACCTGAAAAACGTAAAATCTCGTCATTATTCATCAGTCTGTCTTGACGTAGTAAGTTTTATTACGTTGTGTGTTGTGTTGTTTTTGTTTTATTATAAATGCTACACCGGTTGACGTCATCACATCAACGCCGGCTGTCGCTGTAAACCAGCGCTGGGGCTCTGTCTCACATAGGGTCGCAGCTCGCAGCATTATGCTGAGCGATGGCCGTTTTGCGTGGATGTGACGCATATATTCCCACACCTTGTTCTTTTCGTTTTAGTGTTCTTTCTTTGCGTCATGTTTACCGCAAATAAACGTATTAATTTTCTTTCTTTTTGCCTTATTGGAAATATAAAAAAACCGTTTTTATTCTTGCCAGATTCTTGCATGACTCACAATTAAAATATATATCTTTTAACAGTGCTTATTAATCAAATCAAATTTATTTATTTGCCATAAATGTTGGTACAATTTCGGTCTTAACATAAATTTATACAGATCCATAACACTTAGTCATAACAATGTGACATGTAAACATTTGGGTTTATACTTAAGTAGTCATAATTATTATTAGATACACACAAACATAAAATTCAACTACAATTGAGTAGCAATATTTATACATTTTCTGATTTAACAAAAAGTACTATTAATGTCAGAATGTCGGATTATTTAAATTATTATTTATTTTAATCTAATAGTGATTAACCTAATAGTATTTTAAATTCGTTTAGCGATATACAATAGTGGTTAACGAATTTTATACATAATTTTAAGTGTGTACTCTTTTAGTTCTATGAACCGGTTGAAGTTGACGCAGAAATAATGTTTTTAATTATGATCAGCGACAACTGTCGTCCAAAGGGAACTGACAAAAACACACACCATAAAATATTTAGCCAGGGTGTAGCTACCCTGCCAGGGTTGCGAGTTTGTCCGAAAGGGATATCGTGGCCCTGGCACACAGGCAAATGAAGGAACACGGGTGGGTTTTAGTCAGTAAAAGTCTGACACGCCCTCCCGCTCCGCCCAGAGCGGGAGAAGTTATTTGATAATTTCCCACCCAAAAAAAAAAAAGGGTGTAGCTACCGCCGTATCAGTCGTATCAATGATACGGGGCCCCCTAGCTACAGGGCACCCCAACTGTGTAAGTAAAAATATTATCCAAAACCTCAAGTTCTTGTAGATAAGGAGCTCGTATTATCACAACACATCACACTAATATTATAAAGGCGAAAGTTTGTGTGTGTGTATATTTGTTACTTCTTCACGCTCAAACGGCTGGACCAATTTTGATAAAATTTTGTGTGGAGGTAGCTGACACCCTGGATTAAGACATAGGTTACTTTTTATCCCGATATTCCCACGGGACCGAGACTTACGCGGGTGAAAACGCGGGGCGCAGCTTGTAATGAATAAATACCTAAAGAAAATATGAAAATTAACGCAATTCGTTTATGGCTTACTAAAGCCGACGGCACGGTTGGCGCAGTGGTTAAGTGATTAACTGCTGCGCTGCGTGTCGCGGGTTCGATTCCCGCACGGAACAAATATTTGTATGACCTACAAGTAGTTGTTCCGGGTCTGGCTGTTTGTGTATGTGAGTTTGAATGTTTGTGAACGCACCCACGATACAGGAGAAATTCCTAGTGTGGGGCAACGGTTTTTTAAAAAAGAAAAAAAAAAAAAAAAAAAAAAAAAAAGCTTCTAGCTACAGGCACTGTCCAACTCTGAAGCTCTTACATTAATTTTGTAAAATCACACGGATAATCATTAATCTAACCTATGACTACGAGACACGATGCTCCAATTTTCGAGCTTGCTTCAATCAGTCTTAGGTACATTCTCTTAGTTAAATAACAATGACAGCTTATCCTATCCGAGTCAGGATTATCCACATTTCTGGCTGGCTTCGCTCGCCCATGGATTGTCTTAGAAAATTCCAATTTAATCATCACCAATCTCGGTTCAGAATAGCTCGCCTCGCTCTCTAGATTCCCATAGTAAGGTTACAATGACAGCTTAACGTCTCGACTCAGGATGCTATTTTATTTCATCACCATCATCATTTCAGCCGAAAGACGTCCACTGCTGGACATAGGCCTCTTCCAAAAGGGGGGGGCTATTTTATTTATTTAGTAAAAAAAAACCCTTCTTTTGAGCTTCTCCTAACATGTTTTGTTACAGAGCCCCTTTACTACTAGCTACGCCACTGTATTTAGCCCTTTTTTTTTTTGATCACGGATTGGAAAATCCTCAGGGATGTCCTCCGCCCTGGGGCGGGCGGAGGGGTCTGTCAGACTCTTACTGACTAAAAACCACCCAGTGTTCCCTTCCCACACTTGCGCCGGGGATCTTGGGATCTGTTACTGTATTCAGCCCTGACGTCACTTAAATTCTTTTGCAAAATTACCTTGCGCTAGTATAAGTACGGCTATAATTAGTAAGGCTAAGTATATTCTTCTATTCTGTAGCTCCCGTGTGGTTCACATGGTGAGATCATGTGGTATTGACCAGAGGTCGCCACGAAATATGCGTAAATTCAATGTCACACGCGCCTAGCAATGCTAAGACGCAAATTGTGCAATCGGCGTAAAAGATACGGACTTTGTAACTAAACCATTAGCGACGTCATAGAAGAACATTTTATGGAACCACGTAGTTTAATTGGCGGATTAATAAAACTTAGGTCTGTACATGTTGCAGCCCAGAGTCTGGATTTGTGTTCGGTTGCCACATGAACTTTAAACTTACTCGTATCTGTCGAAATGAGGTTATCTTCGAGGAGTACTGGGGGCCGATCGCGCTATTTCTCAACGTAATTACCGTTCGAATGGAACGTTTTTGGTTTTGGTTTAGCTGATGTAAGAAACGGTATCGCGCTGTTTTTTCTGAGCGACAAAATCGTTGACGTTACCCAAAAGTTCGATCGATCGTTCCTCCAACGTAACTTCCAAAGTAAAGCTAAATCGTTGGCGTTGAAATGATTAGCGCGATACGAAATGTGTCTAACGTAACGTTTTTGGTTGTGGTTTAGTTTTGGTATTAACGTTCAAAATTAGCGCGATCGGCCCCCAGATTTTTTTCACTTAGAAAACTGGGTTTAGCATGTTGCAAAATATTGCGCGACTGTTATATACCTTATTGAAATAAATGTATTGAGTTTTAGATATTCTTCTAATGCTGCGAAGAAGTCGTGCAGCATAAACCTGTATTTTTGTGCTGCGACACTTATTTTTAATGTCACAGCATCATGCTGAGATAGGAGCCTTTTGGCCTCGTTCAGGACTTCGTTTTTATTTTCATTTTCATTTTGTTTTTGTTTTTTATGTTTCTATGAGTGTGTTTTAGTTTAATTTGTGATCTCGGTGATTTCCTGTGCGAGTCCCAATAAATACTTTTCTTTCATTTTTCCTCAATTATTTACTGTTGTATTCTTCAGTTTAGAGATATAAATGTCGAAACTATTCATACCCATACAAACCTCGCTTTTCCTATGTGACCACTTATTCCTTTTAAACTGCATTAAAATCCATTGTACTCCACAATGGATTTTGATGCAGTTTTCACCATTATTTAGGGAATACCTTAATATACAAGATATTTTGCCTAGATTGCACCCATGCGAAGCCGGGACGAGTCGCTAGTAGAAAAAAAAGTGAAAATAATGATATAGAAAGTTAGCGGCCAATATAAATAAAACTAGTTCCATAGCGCTCGCAATAATACCTTAGTCAGATGCTATTAAAATATGAATAAATATATCATTTAATACTAATCGACAATTTATGTGTTGCCTTCCAAGTCCCCTCTATTTGCATTGAGATGCCTATGTGTAGCACAGTGCATTTAACCAAGGATTACCACAATAATACCTTAGATAATTATTAGATCGGTTTATTAAATGTTACATTTATAACAGCACTAGCAACCCGCCCCTGCTTCACACGGTTTTTCGACTTCACAAAACATCGAAAATTCTTTATTATACTGGGTTATTGGTAAAACACCAAGAAGAAGGGAAGAGCAGATTTATTTTCGCGGTTTGGTCCCATAATAAAAGTTGTTCATAATGATGAGTACAATAACCCCTTAAGAGGTTGTTGGTGTTTTACCAATAACCCTGTATACTCTCTTTCTTTATTATATTTATGAGTGTTTTTAATATTATTTGATCATATTATTGTTGCCTGAGCAACCGGCAGCAAGTTCGCCATGTTCCCATACTTAGATGTCACTGCTTGCGGTAGCGTCGGGGGTTGGTTTGCTTCCTAACCTCAAATATGGCGTCATAAGGGGGCTGATCTTTGAGTTATACTCGTGAACGGGTGCTGCTTGTGGTGTCTGGTCGTCTTGCTGACTATGGTTTTGTTATTATTATTAGTTATTTATTAATTATTCACAAATGCTTGCACTGATTGGACAGTTCCACTCAAATTTGTGTGGTTCTTTCCTTAAAAGACCATTTCAGACGCAGATCTACATGGTCCTCACATGATCTGACCAAGATTATGTCTGGACAAGAGACTTTGACCCCTGAGTTTGTTTCGCCATTTCTTCTCAGGGGTAGTCAGATCGGAAATGTCGACTACATCTATCTTATTTTTTACTTTTTAATATGACGTGTAAAAGTGATTCCGTTATCCTATTTACAGAATAAACGATTTCATTTCATTTTAATTTGTTTTACTGCGATGGTCCTACTTTATAATTTTTAACTTCAAGTTATAGCTATAAAGCTATATGTAAGCGGACACGCCCTTTATTCCTGGAGGATTTAATTTAGGTATTAAGATCGGTTTACGTTAAAAAAAAAAAATCTGCTTGAGTATAGTTTTGATGTTTTTTGGGTTCCGTAGTCAACAAGGAACCCTTATAGTTTCGCCATGTCTGTCTGTCCCCGGCTTATCTCAGAGACTTTTAGTACTAGAAAGCTGTAATTTGGCATGTATATACATATATATTAATCACGCTGACAAAGTGGTAAAATTTTTCGATTCACGGATCCGTTTGCGTAATATTAAGCTTTAAAGTGCTATTATGGTTTTTTTTTGTTGGTATAGTGGCGTGTGTGATCTGACATAATATTATGGCAAATAATTTTATTTAATGTTTTGTGTTGCGTAATGTAAATTATTTTGCATACTAAGTATTGTATAGAGTCAAGTTATTTTAACTGAACAGACAGCTGTAATGCCGGAGAGTTTCTTGCGCCACTTCTTCCCAGCTAAAGCACTAGGAAGTGGTGAAAGGTGGGCAATGTTGACGTTCGAAAAGTGCTGATTCTCAGCCTAGTTTGAATAAATTACTTCTTTTTGTAAGCTTAATATATTGATGCGTCAAGGCTCGTACAGACCGGTGCGACTTGTCGCACGACGCGACACGCGTAGAACAATTTCTTTGAAAATTTCATGGAAATCGGTATCACGTCGCGCGACAAGTCGCGCCAGTCTGCACGACCCTTTATACAGAAATTTTCCGGAATAAATTCTCTAAATAGTAGGTTTTCCGATGAGAGGTGCTACTAAGGAGGACTCTATCTGATTTTTTTGTGTAAACTGTGATATAATGTTTGCGTTATCTAAGTTGAGGCTATAAAACTATAAATCGTTTAGGAGATATTTAGATATTATCTGTAAAAAATATTTACATTGCTAATCTGCTTATCTACGCAGATTAGCAATGTAAAATACAAACTTTTATCATAATTATAATTCCAGCTTTCTAAACAGGTTCAATAGAAATTGACCTTCACTACTAGGTGCCATTAAACTACAGTTTTGTTTACTTCTTAGTTATTTTATTTATAATATTTTCTCCTTGTTATTTATCTATATTTTCTAAGCTTCGTCTACTCAATCTATTTCAATTAATTTGCGTCACAAATAAATAGCAAAATTATTTTTATCCTATCAAAGCTAATTTAAATCAAAACGGCTGTCTTAAATAAATTAAAAGATACTTATTACTTTTTGGATTAAACTATTTAAAATTGTTGTTATATTCATTAATATTAATACGCTGAGAATCGAATAATTTCGATTACTTAAAAAAGAAAACGTTATCGACAATCGGGACATCATCGGTCACGGAAAAACATCTTCACACACAATTTCTAAATCACTGTATTATTTTTGTGTGCAAAACAGGTACAATCAACAACAAAAGTATCTAACTAAGTGATGACGCTGATTTTAGAAGTTTGAACAATGAAAGCTAGCTGATTATTATTTTCTTTGAAAATAATAAATAAAATTAAACTAATACCTAGCAAAATAATATTTAAATGATTTAACTATAATTAGAAATCTTAAACAACTTGGCTCCATGTGGTGCCGGACTTAAAGAATAGCACCACCCTATTTCTTCCCGTGGGTGTTCTAAAAGGCTAGATAATGGGCAGCAGCGTTCTCTATGCATTGTAACACCATACTGCGATCGCCAACCCGTCTGCCTAGCGTGGCGATTATGGCAAACACCCCCCCTAGGGGGAGGCCTATGTCCAGCAGTGGACGTCTTTTGGCTGAAATGGTGATACGATGATGATGAAACAACTTGGTATTGGCGTAATCGAATGGGTCCGTGGCTTAGGCCCCCAGTAGTCGAGGCACCTCGAATAGCTGTAACCGTCATTTCTGTTTTTATTGCATATATAACTTTAATTTAAAGCGCGGCCACACTATTATATATATATTAAGTAATACTGGCATACTTCACACAAGTAGCAAAGAAAAATAAATTTACACTTAACTAATACAATACATAAATAAACCAATGAAATAAAGTGACATGGACCATTACACGGTGTGCGTAGTAGACCACCTAATGAATAAATCGTCAATAAGTTAGCTTCACTTATGTATGGAAAATACTGGACCCATTTTGTTTGTCAACTTCCTGTATTTATGCCAATAGGTTACGTAGCAGCGTAGGACGTGGGTTGACACTGACAGCTACTTTATACCATAACCATTATCGTTTTTAGGGTTCGTTATATTTTCATAGTCGTTCCAAAACTAATTTTCAAGATGATAATTTCTTAAAAATAGTAACAATGACTGAAATATACAAGAACATTATATCTACTTAAAGTTACAGTTTCTAAAATGTGTACACATAATTGTGTTGCTAATATTGCTTTGTGTTGAGTGACGGCTGACAGAGGAGAATGGAAAAAAAGAAAAAAAAACGTATTACGCCGACCCCTAGTAACGTGGGACAAGGGCAGGATTTTTTTTTTCCCTGACAAATTATTTTTTGAAAATAAAACAAAACTGCTAAACAATTCACAAATTTTTAAACACTTTCCCGCCAAGAAGTCTCTGGTAGGAATATGATGATTTGTGTTGCTAATTGTCATGATAGTGTTTAAAAATTTGTGAATTGTACGAGTACCTAGCACTTACAAAGACCAACTTAACAGAGACAGGTACTTCGCCCACCACATACTGACAAAATGTGTATTTTTTTTCTATTAAAAAGCTTTCATTTGCACCCAGGATAAAACGTATCAGATTCTTTTGTTTTTAAGTTGTGACGTATATGTATTTTAATAATATTTTATGTTGTTTAAATTGAAGGTATAAGTACTTCAAATATTGTAATGTTTAGTAATTATCTCTAATTGTAGGTATAGATAATTGTTTATTTAAATTAGCACCTACCTCACTTTGATTTTGCTTTGTTTTTGTAGCCTTTTAACTTTTGTACAAACAATTAGATGTATATTTTTAGTATATCGACCACTGTGCTCAACCTGTGTCTATGTATTATTTTGGATAAATACGCATTATTTATTATTTTATTTATTATTAATATTTGCATGCCAAAATATGGACAAATGTGTCGTCGCACATGAATATTTATTTGACTTTGAGGAAAAGCAATACGTTTTCATAAACCAATACGTTTTCATTACGATTTGTTTCTTTGTTTTCTGTAAAAGAAAATCTTCGGTCTGGGTGAAAAGTTTTTAGATTAATTTCCTTCCTTCAACTTTGTATTTAGATTGTGAATAAAAGGTAATTTAATTTATAAAATAATTATTATAAACAATTTTTTTTTTTCAGACGGCTAGTTAGGTAACGTTGTATTATGTATTTTTTCTCAAAGTAATTTAGTAGGTAAGTACCATAATTTATTCATTGTATGAACTTGCTTCAAACAAATCAATACCAGTTTTAGTTTAATAATTAGACTATAGTTACTGATCGCCTTACGTCAATACAAACATTGTAAGTATTAAATTATGTAGGTTTGAGAGTGGGTTTAAAATATCAGTTTGTATGTCATCTCAGGAATACGACCAACGCTCTAAAAATACTTTTGAATTAAGTTTTACGTATGATATGAAGTCCATTATTAATGTTTTCACACGTGTGGGTAGGTATAATCAGAACAACTACTTAATTTAATCTATAAAAAATTCTACTCCTTTGTAGGCGTGATTACTATGTAGGTATATCTAATCATGCCAAAATACAGGTTTTAAGTACCAAGGGACCCTCAGTTAAACCGCTGGCAGACATACAGACAGGCGAAACAATAAGAGTGGTTTTACTACCATAGGTACCCTAAAAAAGACAAACATGTATTATAAACCTAGTTTTTGTGAGTATATATACCTACTGTTCTTAATAACCTTTATAAGTAGGTATGGTTAGATTATACCTAATAGATTTTATTCATCTCTACTGAAACTTTTGGGTACTGTTAAACTACTTTAGTTGCTGATCGTACTAGACCACACTCTCTTTTCTCTACTAATGGCACAATTACTCTTGGTCGTTCTCCGAATTCGGGCAAACGACTAAATGTAAATGAACGGGGTTGAGTACGCCCATCTTCGGACAATCTAATCCACCTTCATCGTCCAGTGCGATAACCAGGTAATTCGAGTAAAGTCTTTCGAGCACCCGAATACGGGCTAACGACCAAGTGTGATTGCGCCTTAAGTACGGTCTACGCTTTAGTGACATTTCGAAGATTTTTGCTAAAAGGGTAGACAGATTTGTACTATTAAAATAAAATTCATTTATTTCAGGTCATATCCCATATTAAATACAAAAACAATACACAATTTAGTAAATTTTATAAAAATGTCACTATTGTGCAATTAAATAATTAATAAATAGTTGATTGATTAATAAAGTGATTAATATTGTTGCACCATAAACACACATACCAATAAGGGATGCATAACATGAGCCTTCACGAATAAATATCTATCTAATTGAATATATGAACTTTGATAAACTAATCTAATTATAAGGCTTTGAAAAGCAATGATTAGTCAGTCAACAAGGCTAGCGTGTCATTTCAAAGGAGGAACCTATTCTCAATAATGGAATACAGTACAGCACATGTGGACAAAAAAGAACAGGAGCTTTCATTGGCAAAAACCGCAGCTGATTATCTTACATTTTTTGCAATTCGCAGGTCAGTATCAGGTTGTATTTTGATCAAAATATGATTCGCGACTATAACAGACATAGTATTTACAGAATTATAATCATTAGAATCAGTAATTAATCTCTCTAAGTTAGATTTGTTCCCCAATGACATGATTTCATGAAAAAGTCTTTCAGTGGAACAAATCTAACTTAGAGAGATGAATTACTGATTCTAATGATTATAATTCTGTAAATACATATTATAATATAAAACCTGACACTGACCTGCAAATTGAAAAAAAACGTAAGAAAATTGGAATTTCACGGGCTACACCTTAATGTCTTTTTTTTACTGAATAATTTAAAAGATAAATGTTCCGTAGACATCGAGTGACTCAACATCGATGTGCTATTAAATGTGCGGTTTTAATCCTGACGTAGATGTAAATCGGAAACCGCAACAGTTTATACCTCTCAATTCCAATTAACGTATTATATGCAATAAACCAATATTGCGGGCAGGTACTTAAAGAAAAATAAGAGCTGTAGGACTGAGAACAATATTTTGATAACTTTTATTGGTGTAGAACGATGTACTTTCTTTTATGTTACACTAGCTGCGCCCCGCGGTTCCACCCGTCTCGATCCCGTGGGAATATTGGTATAAAAAGTAGCCTATGTCTTAATCCAGGGTGTCAGCTAACTCCATACAAAATTTTATCAAAATTGGTCCAGCCGTTTGAGCGTGAAGTAGTAACAAACATACTCACAAACACACACACTCACAAACTTTCGCCTTTATAATATTAATGTGATGATGTGATGTGATGTGATATAGTGTGATAATGTTGTTACAGATGTTCTATGTCACGAAGTCCTGTTGGTTATTGCAATTTGAACCTTATGTTTACCGCCATTAGAGCGACAAGAGAGGACTTCGTGAAATAGTTTAACTGTACCAACAAGAGAATTAAGAGAAATTACATAATAATTAAGTAGTTACATATTTTTCACCGTGATTATTAACAAAAAAGTCTTAGTCTAAAAAAGAGGAGCTCGTGGCTAAGTAATAACAGTCGCACGGGTCGATCCATCAGCTTAAGCTATACTTGCCGGGGTTGGTCCGTGAATGGGTAACCATCTTTACATACCGAGACTCCTCCGTGCCTCGGAAAGCGTTGGCTGTCATTAGAAGATCTTTGACAGTCGTTAAGGGTCGTCAGAAGCCCGAAAATCTGACATCCAGTCTTACCAAAAAGGTGTCGTATTACCAAGTTACTGGGTCAGATAGGCAGTCGCTCCATGTAAAATACTGGTATTTAGCTGCATCCGGTTAGACTGGAAGCTGAATCCAAAATAGTTGGGAAAAAGCTGGGCAGATATTAATTTACAAAAAAAATAGTTATGATTATAACTTTACAAACACAGGTCCTCTTTATCATTAGATACAATAAAACATTACCGTGAACATACGGAAATTAATGAACAATGGCTACTAGATAATTAATTTTAATGTTTCCATTGCTAATAGCAGTCACAAATATCCAACTATGAGCATCTAAATAAACAATTGACAATTACTTTGGTACTTAGAGAAGACAATAAAAAAAAATCGAGTACCTATACAGGGTCAAATTAAATCGAGTACCTATACAGGGTCAAATTAAATCGAGTACCTGTACAGGGCCAAATTATATCGAGTACCTATACAGGGTCAAATTCAATCGAGTGCCTATACAGGGTCAAATTAAATCGAGTACCTATACAGGGTCAAATTAAATCGAGTACCTGTACAGGGCCAAATTATATCGAGTACCTATACAGGGTCAAATTCAATCGAGTGCCTATACAGGGTCAAATTAAATCGAGTACCTATACAGGGTCAAATTAAATCGAGTACCTGTACAGGGCCAAATTATATCGAGTACCTATACAGGGTCAAATTCAATCGAGTGCCTATACAGGGTCAAATTAAATCGAGTACCTATAGGTACACGGTCAAATTAAATGAGCTAGTGAAACTTACTTAGTCATGTCAATTTTATTTTCTGTTTTAACAATGTATAAAACAGAAAATCGAGACACGTGCTGAATTTTATCAACATCAGATGTATTCATCCAGCCTCCTCATAACATCACAGTTGGAACAAAGCTAGGCCAATTTCGATGTGAACATCACTTTTTACTCAGAAAATCCTCTACTTTTACTGTATTTGTCCCACAGAAAATGTAGGTATCAATGTAAATATTATATTATACACACGGCTAGATACATATCAAGGTATACATTTCCAGTATTGTATAGGGGTTCCGTACAATGAGAGGTAATATAGGGCTTGATATGTAGCCGTGTGTACCTACTTTTCCTGGGAAAGGAAAAATATTTCCAAACAAGAGAATGCGCGAACACATGGTATTCATTTGTTACCCGTGGTCCCCTCCTGTAGTTCCTGGAGGGACCACGGGTATTTTTTTTACCCGTGGTCCCTTTAAGAAATACAATGCTGCCAAATTAAAATGGTAGACCGTTAGTTTTAGCTCTTAGTTACTTGAAACATTCAAAATGATTCACCAAAAAAACAACCGACTTCCAAAAAAAACACTACAAAGTAAAAAATAACTTTAATTTCGGAAGTCGGTGTCTTTGGATCTGTATTTTAGTTTTTTGCCACCGACTTCCGAAATTAAAGTTATTTTTCACTTTGTAGTGTTTTTTTTGGAAGTCGGTTGTTTTTTTTTTTGTAAAAAAAAAAATATTTTTCACTTTTTAGTGGATTTGTTTGTAATTTATTTAATTACAATAGCCTAATGTCAAATGCCATCGCCTTTTACAAAATATTGCTTTTCCCGATGCAGGGGCGTTAATTGTTGAGGAGTTCTCCTGGTAAGAACCAGGAGAACTGATGGTGACTTCACCATTCACCATTTTGACGAGCATAAATTGCTTAGCAACCATATTAAAGTGCCTAATTGTATCGCAACGGTGAAATACTTATTATTAAGTAGTTCCGGTGGCCATCTGTGGTCTTCATCATCAGCTCCACTTCACCAACTGGTGATTTTCAAGTGCAAATGCACGAGTTACTATAAAAAATACTCAAATCGCTATAGGTATGCCTATAAAATTTGAGGATTTCCCTCGATTTCCATGTGATCCCCTCATCAGATTCTGATTTGGTGGAAATGGGACCACTTCGGGAGCATACCCTTCCATACAAAAAAAGAATTTTCAAAATCCGTCCATAATTGACGGAGTAATCGGTGAACATACATAAAAAAAAACATATAACCTCTTCTCTTCTATATCCTTTTTGGAAGTCGGTTAAAAATAGATGGAATCTAAGCTCTAACCTTTTTTTTTATGTTGTAAACGGGGTGGAAAATTCTCATGGATGGTTTTTAGTCAGTAAGAGTCTAAAAACCACCCCGGTGTTCCCTTCCCACACTTGCACCGGGGATCTTGGGAGCTAGTATTACTTCCGTGATCCCCGATCTAAGTTCTAACCTAACCTAACCCAAATGATTCAATAACAGTAGATGGTTTTAATTTGGCAGCATTGTATTTTCTCGAAGGGACCATGGGTAAAAAAAATACCTGTACCCTTCCAGGGACTACGGCAGGGACCACGGGTAACAAACTGTGGTATTGTGTTGAATTTAGAAAGGAATTTGAAAAATAGAATAAAAAACAAGTTATACATAAACATATTTTTCTGTAGTCTTAGAAGCTGTAACTGCAATTGTTGTCATGGGATCATTTGTGGGCCGTGCCTGTTTAGGATAGAAACGGAAAATAATAGAATACTTAAGTATTAATCTTTTATCAACTTTCTTCTATCTCCTAATTCTCCCTCCGTCAAATTGGCCCATTTCCTGACCTTCACATGTCATGGAATATGTTAACATCTGTAAACCTACAAAATAATTCGATATCTTTAACACCAAAAACAAAACATAAAAGGTAAGTTACAATTTCAAATAAAGCGTATAAAAATACTGAACTGTATACATTTTTAAATCAGGTTTAACAGGTCTCTCGGCCTTACAATCCGTTTTACAAAAATAAACAATAAGAAAAATAGTAAGAATGTGATTACATTCTTACTATTTTTCTTATTGTTTATTTTCTTATTATTGTTTATATCTGGTTGTCTATAAAAATATACCTCTACTGTTTAACCAGATTTATAACATACTTCGAATTTTTGGGAGTTCTATTTTTATTAAGTTATTCATCAAAATATCCGGGTAACCACCTATAAATAATGTCTACCTTCCTTAGTAGGCAATCATTAAATCAACGTACAGGTTAAGAACTTCCCCGGCCACATTCGGTGGGAATTTTAAGTATTTTCCTTTGCCTATATTTTGTACCTATAACTTCCCATATATTTAAATGATATTTCCAATGTGTCACGTTATTTCACAGAACGTCACTAGATTATTTTTAAAAGACCAGTCTGTTTTGTCATGCTTAGAATTAACATAAAAAAAAATCTTGACTTATGAAATCATTAAAACCATGTACCTACATGTGGTCAGTTTACATACTTAATATTATTTTATGCTAATAAATAACTAACGTAGTTTTGTTTGGATTCACGAAACTCCCGCGAACTGATTTGCATAATAAATATTGACAGAAGTTCATGTTTTTTCAAACGTTCCTATGAAATAATAGACATTCATTAGATAGTCATTATAACACGTTCAACGTTACGTGCAAGGGTTCCGTTAACTTCCGTAGTTAAACAGGATGCAAAAGTGCTTTTATTCAAATATCTAAATAAAAATAAGAATTATTTTTTTTCGCTAAGTTAATATTCAAGTGGATTCAATTCCTAGACCTCAGACTAGAATTCCCTGTGTTGTGAGATCCAGGCTTCTTCGTTCCGTTCACAATTTTATCCATAAATAAAAAAATAAGGTACTTTTTTAAACTTAATCCCCCTTATTACAAAACAAGGTTTATCTTCAGACTCAGGTTTAAACATGGAGCCATTATGGAATTTCGAACTTTATTCCGATATATGGTAAAGTTCCTAAACACAAAACTGACAACTTAGTACCGAACTAAGTTTTCAGTTTTGTATAAAGAACGGTATTTCAATCACTGTTACGTTCTTATTATAAAAACTGGCTGCATGGTTTAAGCCATGTCAAAATATAAATCTTGTTTTGTAATAAGGCGGAATAGGTTTATAAAGAGTGTATGTATAGTGGTGTGATTTGAGTCCGTTGTGTTGGTGTTGTAAGGGAGTGTCTGTATGTTATACGTATGTTAGTGAGTGAGAGTAGTACTGTTAGTTTTTACTTGAACTAAGAGACTTTCTGTCATGTCGTAGTCCAGTGTTAGTCTGCCTGTTCACCGGAGCGGAGCGAGGCTGCGGGGCGGAGAAACGGAGAAATATTAACCAATAGGATTGCAAATCCCTGTCCACTTGCAATCCTATTGGTTAATATTTCTCAGTTTCTCCGCTCCGCAGCCTCGCTCCGCTCCGGTGGACAGGCAGCCTTAGAAGCCAGTTTGTTAAAGTCTTTCTGCATTTTTTTTGTGCTACTTTTATTATATGGTGTATACCGAAATAGTAACAAAGTGTTTTATAAGTAAAGTGGAGTGATTGCATTCGTTCCAAAATGTTTGTTTTTATTGAAGTCAAAACTTCTTTAGGCGCGTTGAGCGATCTTGGGTTCGCGTCACCGACATGCTAACCGCAACGTTCTAATGGCACGTGTTGCGCCAGACTGGCGACGCGCAGCGGCCTGTGTACATGTATACGCATGTATATATATTATATATACACCGTGGCATTTTAATTGTCTTACAACGGCAGCTCACTTCATGTATCCAATGACTTCTAATCAAAAAAGTAAAAAAAAATATTATTAATTATGACGTATGACGTAGTTGAAACACCCTGTTACGATCCCGATGCGAGCCTTGCGTTCCAAGGGCGGCGCGGAATGGACCGCTACTCGCACCGCGCTCATAACAGGGTGTTTCAAACTACATCATGCGTCTTATTGAATAATATTTTTAAAAAAGTATTCTAATGTTAATAAATATTTTTTTTACCTTTATGAATGATTAGTTGTACACACACACACACACAGACACACACGAAGACACACACACGATACATGAAGTGGGCTGCCGATTAAAATGCCACGGTGTAGACATGTATATAAATTATTCCAAAGTTTTAAGTTTTCAATTTCATTTCATTTCACTTCTGTCGGCAGTCCTCATGACTGCCTGTTCTTTTTTTTTAATTTTTCTTAGTCTGACCTCTGCATTTTATTATTAATGTACTTCAAAGTGAGTTTCAGAAGAATCAACGCATCGTAAGAGATAAACCTTTTTCCTACGCGTCATGGTTGAAAGATTTCATTCTTTCGAGATTACGAAAAAAAAATCAGTGATTGTAATTCCTAATCGATTCATTTATACAAAAGAGATTAGACAATGCATCGCTAAAAGATCGTGTTACCCGTTTAACTTTAAAAATATATTACAATTAGCGAAATTAGGCATGAACTAAGCACGAACGGGAAGATGGGAGGTAATGTCGACTATTTCCTACAGTATCACTTCATGTTCCATCTTCAATACATCTTATTCTGTAGTATTTTCGACCCTGTTTCTGGTTGGAACTGGAAGATTACTAAACTGATTTGCTTTTACGGCAAAATATAATTTCCTATGATCATAAATAAAATTATTATGCTTCCTTATACGTATCAAAAAAAAGTTTTAACGCGTAATCCTAGCCATATTTACTCATTCGACCAAATGGCGTTATGCTCAGAATATTAAACAAGGAATTAGTCATAATCGTCATAAAACTCATTAATGTTTTCACATTAAATTAAAAAACAGTTTAGTTTTATGGGTTTCTACGCTCGTCAGTATTTCTCGGGAAAAGGACTTAAATCGGCTTAATGCATAAATTGTTTACATATTATGTCAATGATATTTAAATCTTATAAGCGATACAACGGAACAAAATATTGCCATCAATTCATAAATTGATTTATTGTTTTTAAGCTTCCGTACCCAGTAGGGTAAAACGGGAACCCTATTACTAAGGCTCCGCTGTCTGTCTGTCTGTATGTCTGTCTGCCCGTCTGTCACCAGGCTGTATCTCATGAACCGTGATAGCTAGATAGTTGAAATTTTCACAGATGATGTATTTCTGTTGCCGCTATAATAACAAATACTAAAAAACAGAATAAAATAAATATTTAAGGGGGCTCCCATATGAGAAACGTGTTTTTTTTTGCCATTTTTACAGATATTGGTACAGCACCCTTCGTGCGCGCGTCTGACTCGCACTTGGCCGGTTTTTCATTTCCATTATCTACAATTTCGACGTGTCTGGTTGACTTTCGCTCCCTCAATTATAGCTCCTATGTTTGCGGATTTCAACAATAAAAACCAGATTAGGTACAGAATATTTCAGTCGAATGACATGGGAAATATCATGAGAATAAAAACGTGTGCGGTCGGTAGACCCCCGTCAGGAACGAAGTTTCTTCTCACGTATGATTTAAAATAAATACAAAATTTTCGCAGCAGCATCTTGGATTTACATTTTGACCTCACTATCGGCTTTAGCACCCTCGAAAACCATGAGAACGACACCCATGACGAAAAATTTGTAAATTTTCGCAGCCTTTTACCTCACTATCGGCTTAAACACCCTCGAAAACTATGAAAACGACACCCATGCCGATTTTTTTTTTAAATTGCGCCATCTTGGATTTTAAATTTTTTAAAGGGATAATAATTTTCCAGGCGGCTAATAACTTAAAGGGCGACTAACTATTTGCTGCTAAAATAATAACTTGGCAGCGATTAAATATTATTTCTTAATCGCTGCAAAGTCATCTACTGTTATTGAATCATTTGGGTTAGGTTAGGTTAGAACAGTAACCATTAACAAGCGAAGGCGAGCGAGCGAAGCGAGCGTGCCGCGGGAGCGGCCGCCGAGCGCCAGATCCCCTCTGTTGTTGGTAATTTCAGTTACCAAAACAAAAATTCGATGCCAGTTTAAATTAAAATAAAGCTAACACCTGATTATTGAGCTGCTACTTTCTACTTAAAATAATCCTTCGCTGTAGCTGCCAACCTATTATTTTTGCTACCGGCTTTCATTATTTTTTAATCCCAAATTCAGATTAATTTGTCGTTGCGTTAAATACATGCCTTTTTAAAGTAGAAAGTCGCAAGTACGAACGCTTTTTCACGTGACGATTTCTGTCAGTTTACTCCTACCGCAAGCCGCGTTAAAGATCTTCTTTCTAATAAAATGATTCACGTGTTCTTTAAACAAAGTGCACAGGACTTTTTACACATTAGGCTGAAGATCTGGACCACAATTTTTGAAAATTTAGAAAATAACATTTTCCTTCACTATTTGCGATTCCATTACCTTGGGTGACGATCTTGTGCTTCTTACCTAGGTACCTAAGGTATACATAAATATAGATAGATTCCTTACCTATTCGGTGAATCTATGGAAAATTTAGCAAATCAAGCACCGATTTAAATTAATTATTAAGCTTGTATCAATAAATTTCGTTGCAAATATAAATTCTGATAGTGTAGTTGACTCTTCAATGTTAACTAGTGTTAGTTAAGGTTGTACAGATCTTAGGTTGAGATAAATAAACAAGTCTTCAAAGTTTAAATATTAATCTAAAGTCAAAATTGTCCAATGTTTATAGTGTTTTTTAAGGATAAATACTTGCTAACTACGTAATATTTTTTGCCTTATGCAGAAAAAATAGACTTGCTATGTAAGTTTTATTAACAATAAATTTAGTTTAATGTTCTAGTGTCAAAATATTACGAAATATTCAGCTGGGTGAACAAAAATTCTTTGAGATTTCCTCCCATCAGTTTCCCAATGACTGCACAAGTAGTCGTATTAACATAACAATCCCATGCCGTTTAGGATTACAATCTATACTATATTAAAATTTACCTTTTTTTTCCAATTATAGGATTTAACGTAGCTAAGTAAGCCAAGTTTTGAAACTCCGACGTTTTCTTAGTTTAATAAATATAGTGAGTGCTTCGAATTGTA
Source organism: Tiliacea citrago (assembly GCA_963921375.1). Lineage (NCBI taxonomy): Eukaryota > Metazoa > Arthropoda > Insecta > Lepidoptera > Noctuidae > Tiliacea > Tiliacea citrago. The sequence goes on along the minus strand of OY992793.1, from coordinate 11,931,186 downwards.
TGTGCGGTGCTCACGTAAGTGAGATTCAAAGTGAACTTTACAGCATATAACGATAATAATAAGTACCAAAACGAGCGAATACATACTGTTACGTATAGATGTTACGAGCTGCAAAGAAAGACTTTGTGACTCATTCATTGATGAACTGGACGTCAGTTTGTCGAGGCATGATTGTTTTATGACGTACATTTTGTTTTGGTTTTAAAATCAAATGTCAGTGAACGCATTACAAAACCACTAAATTGTGATCACTTACTTAAGTTTTATTATTCAGTTTTAGTTTTCTTATTTAAAGCGTTCTGTCAGTCCTTTTATTCAGGTGGCCTGTGGGGGTCATATACAAGCCGAGCCTACAACGTCCTGCGAGTTCAATATAATAACGTCTTCAGGATGTTGTTGCGGCTGCCGCGGCGTTGTAGTGCTTCAGGCATGTTTGCCGAAGCTCACACAGATGGATATCACGCCATCATGCGTAAAAAAGCCGCTTCCTTGCTACAGCAGCGCTTGCGTAACACACGGAACGGCATCCTGAAAATGATTGTTAACAGGCCAGACTGTCCTATTCAACGGCACTGGGTGGAAATAGGTATAGGTATACGTAGTTGATTTACCTTTGGTGCACACTGAGCCTCGAGGGTGGGCTTAGGTAATTTAGCTGTGTTTGTGTCCTTACTAACAATACTAATATAGACTATAAGTAGGTACTTTCTGTTACTAACCCATCACTAAACAACCTATGGACTGGTCAAGTCTGAAATAAAGATTTTTATTTATTTAAGTTGGTAGGCGCTTACTTGTACAATCACTGACCTGCATAACCCGACCCGTCTTCGATCCATCTTCTTTATAAGAGGGGTCAGGTAATACAGAGCACTGACCGTACTTACCCTTTAGATAAGATATAGGTATCTACTTAGGTACCTTATTGTTACCTAAGTTTATTTTTTCTATTGAGATATTATTTTTTAAAATAGGTAGCCGTTTATAAATTCTACGGGTAGGTCGTTACAATTTATCATGAATTAAGCCTCAGAGTCTTGAAAGGTAGGTAAACTTAGTTTAAACTTTGTGCTTACCCGATATTTAAGGGATATCTTCTTCTTAATAAAAATCTAGCCTAGGCAGCTGGGTCTAGAAGCATGGAATGTTGCACAATATTTCCTTAAACAACGAAGGTAAGTAATAGGGAATATTTTTTTTCGGTAAATCAATAATAGATAGTAATATAAACCCAAGAAAAGTATTAAAAGTTAAATTCAACTACTGCTTGTTCCTCAAAAAAATTATGAAACTCCAACAATTTTCTACTACAGTGCAAACGTCCGTTTTTGTCGTGGTCCTGATGTGACTTAATTTACCACGAAACTGCTTTGTTTTTAGCCCCATATCATATAAATTAAATTATTGCTTATGCTTTATTCAAGCAGAAATCGCACTTACTTACCTTAGTCAGATTTCAAGCACTTATCAAAGAATATATTTTTGTTCACATAGTACTTTTCGTCACTTCCGGCATTCTCTAAGAGCGTTTTGAGTTTGCGTTCTGTTCCATAAAAAAAAACGCAACATAAAATAATGAATGGTGAAATAAATATCTAATGTATTAAAAAATATAGAAAAAATAGGCATTTGTTTATTGACTTCTACACAATGTATATTAAAATAATGGATACGTTTTGAATTACGCGCATGTTCCCTATATGGAAGAATTTTGGAAAAAAAAACCTTATAAAGGGGAAATAGAGGATGGAAGTTCGACATTTTTGCCGATGAGAAATCTAATCGGGCATTGGGCTTGTTGTTTACTAAAATGTTAAGAGATAACAATTTATTTCTCACCACAATATACAGGGTGGAATTTTGTAATGCCACCTAAAGGGAAAGTACTCTTAATACTGCAGATAGAAAATTTTACTCAAAGGAAACATTCCTTTATTTTTGAATAGAAAGCAAACTGCATTCAAAGATTTTCGAAAATTCTCTTCTCCCACACCCGGGAATCGAACCGGCTAAAATCTGAAAAAATTATACCCTGTACTTTTATTGCGTCGATCGTTAGGGTCAATTATAAGGATGAAATCTCTCTAACAAACATGATAAATTAAATGAAAGGAAAACCAGGAAATCTGAAGTTACAAATTCAATGAGTCAAGTTAAAGCTCTTTAACTAACATCCATCTTTTGTAATGCAGACTCCTTTGCGACATACTCGTAGCTGCGTGTATGAGGTAATTTAAATATGGAATGTTAGATTAAAATTTGAAAATTAGATTGTCATAGTTGTTATTCACATTTGATTGTTTTTACAACTCATTTCACATTTTGTCTCACAGTGAAAATGGCTTATCAAGAACAGTTTGATTTAATGGAAGCTTATTTTTTAAATAACAAAAACGTGAATCTAGCTCTGCGGTGGTATGGAGAGAGATATCAAGACCGACAGGCACCAACTCGGTTCGTATTGAAAAGAATGGTAGAAAATTTAAAGAATACGGGTGGTTTCAAGAAGAGACGGCAAACTATTCAGCAAATTTATTTCGATTTTGAACTAGATGTTTTAACATACTTTGAATCATTTCCAAAGGCTTCAAGTAGAGATGCTGCCGATGAATTAGGAACAACCCACACTCGCGTACTTAAAGTGCTGAAAAAGTATAAGTATAAATGCTATCGTGAAGGTCGGTTGGTACAAAAATTGCATATTGGGGATCGTGACAGACGATTACAATTCTGTAAAAACATGCTTGGAGAAATTGACCAAAGTCCTAATTTTTTGAGTAACATTGTATGGTCTGACGAAACCAACTTCAGCAATAATGGCATGTACAATCGCCGCAATAACCATTATTGGTCTCGAGTGAATCCTGTTCGTGTTCATGAAACTAACAATCAAGTAAGATTTTCTTTCAACGTTTGGTGCGGAATTATGAGAAATAATGTAGTGTTAGTCCACGTGTACGAAGGTCATTTAGACACTGTCAAGTATATTGAAATACTGGATCTCTTAAGAAACGAGTTAAATGGTTTCCCCGAGGAAGAGCGAAACCAAATAATTCTACAGCAAGATGGTGCTCCAGCACATAACAGCAGAATCACTACTGCCTACATTAATAACCATTTTAATACCTGGATTGGTACAAACGGCACAATCAGATGGCCTGCGAGATCGCCAGATCTCACCCCATTAGATTATTTTTTTGTGGGGATATGTAAAAAATCAAATTTACAATATGAAATCTTATGCGAATGACAACGAGTTGAGAGTTGAAGTTCAGAATACGATTTATAATATTCACCACAACACTTTATTAAAGGTTACTAGAAATGAATTCGTTAAAAGAATAAATTTGTGTATCCAAGAGAATGGAGCCCATTTCGAGGAACTAATTAGTTAGTTTACCATTTTTTGTAAATAATTAAATTAATTTAAGATTTCCTGGTTTTCCTTTCATTTAATTTATCATGTTTGTTAGAGAGATTTCATCCTTATAATTGACCCTAACGATCGATGCAATAAAAGTACAGGGTATAATTTTTTCAGATTTTAGCCGGATTTGATTCCCGGATGTGTGAGAAGAGAATTTTCGAAAATCTTTGAATGCAGTTTGCTTTCTATTAAAAAATAAAGGAATGTTTCCTTTGAGTAAAACTTTCTATATGCAGTATTAAGAGTACTTTCCCTCCAGGTGGAATTACAAAATTCCACCCTGTATAGTCGATTTTAATTTAAAATATACTTATATACGAACAGGAAGAACACGTGAATCATTTTATTAGAACGAAGATCTTTAAAGCGGCTTGCGGTAGGAGTACACTGGCAGAAGTCGACATGCGAAAAAGCGTTCATACTTGCGAGTTTCTACTGTAATAAAATGAAAATCCAAGATGGCGAAATTTTTGTTTTTGTTTTAAATCATACGTGAGAAGGAAATTCGTTCCTGACGGGGACGACCGCACACGTAATAATAGTTTTGATTATACTGTGGGTGTGGGAGACTGGTGCCTTACCTGTAAGGCCTATATTTTAGGACACCAGATCTCCACCCCTTCGGAAACAGTTACATTTATTTAAGATTATGCACTCGTACATAAATGCGGTAAGTTATATAAAACCGGAAAATAGGCAGATTACACTATTGATTATTACTCATTCTAGGGTTAGTGTGTGTGTGTGTATGTGTGTGTGGTGTGTGCGTGGGCGTGTGTGTAAGGAAGAAATAAAATAGAAAAGGTGAAGGGGCAAAGCTTTAAAGCTTAAACTTGACTTGTCAGGATGACCTGCGTAGCGCTACGCCGCGCCGCGTAGCAAATTACTTCCAGAAAAATAACTGTAATTTTGGAAGTCGGTGTCTTTCGATCTGTATTTTAGTTTTTTGCTACCGACTTCTGAAATTAAAGTATTTTTTCAGTTTGTAGTGTTTTTTGTGGAATCCGGTTGTTAATTTTTTGTAAAGAGTTTATTTTTTATTTTTCACCATTTAGTGGGCCTGTTTGTAATTTATCTAAGTATCAATAGCCTAATTAACTGCTCAGTCAGTTCCTTGCTCTTGTTTCATGTTTATTATTGTATATATATATTTGTATAGATAAGTGTATGCTTTATGTATGTAGGTATGTATTTATTGTATATGTAAATGGTACACCCCCGACTACCTGCAGTATTGTCTCTCCTTCTCCCTTTAATCCATCCAAAGGTTTTCTGTAAAATATCGCTTTTAGCGATAAGACCGCCCATTGTGTCACCCTATGTAAAACTACAACATTTATATCTGTAACTTTTATGGTGTACATAGTAAAGAGTATTCGTTCGTATTGTAATTCGTTAATAATTGTTTAACAAAAGTGATTTTTAAATTTAAATGACTTGTTGTGAATACTATATAAATTTTGTACCTAATTAATAAAATACGTTTACACAGAACCATGTATAAAAAATCTTCTATTTGTTAGTGTACAAATCAATGAACTCAACTAACAATATGCGCGCCATTATAAGAATTGCATCCTTAATTCGCCTTTTACGACACCCATTGGAAAAAGGTAGGTACAGTCAACTTCATAAGTGTAAACAAAGTCGTATCATATCGTAAATATGTCTGATTTTTCAAAACTTCTTTTAAAATGTATATATAATAAAATACAATTATATTTATTATATTTTCAATTATAAATAATTTAATTAAATTAAAAAAATATAAATTGAATTTAAATATTTAATAATCATTTAGAATAGAATACTCATGACTATGTACACCATAAAAGTTACAGATATAAATATTGTACTTTTACATAGGGTGACACAATGGGCGGTCTTCTCGCTAAAAGCGATCTTTTACAGACAACCTTTGGATGGATTAAAGGGAGAAAGAAGGAGAGACAATACTGCAGGTAGTCAGTGGTGTACCATTTACATATACAATAAATACATACATACATAAAGCATACACTTATCTATACAAATATATATATATATATATATACAATATACAATAATAAACATGAAACAAGAGCAAATAACTGTATTCTGTAATGATGATGTTTAAGGAGAGAGGAAGTGTTTTTTTACCAGAATTAATTCATTTTACCGATATCATGTAAATAGCTAGTATTCCTATGTTCTAATTACGATGGCCACATATTTCTAATGATTAGGTACTGGCAAGTAAAACTAACAATAGTACGTAGGTGTTTATGAATTAAACAACTCAGACTAGCCTTTTAATAAACAAGTAGCACCATAATAAATAAACTTTGAGACAACTAAAGTTTAAATAAAAATGTTTGAATTAAAACATTTATCATAATTAAGTGTAAATGATCGCCATTCAATTGAAATAAGACGAACATCTAAAGATTACGCCGCGTCAGATTTGTATCAACAGACTCATTACTCAAGTTGATTGATTGCCTACGTTTTCAAACAAACACTTTTGTTTATGTTATAAATCTAAACCTGTAATGTGACAGATTACCTCCGCATACTAAAAGCCTAGGGGTCTACTCCGAAGATAAATCCGAAGTACCGGCCGTATGTTCAGCCGCTTCCTGACTACGGCTGACTATGGCTGAAAAAGGCTAAAGAAAAAAAAAGACAGTCAAAGAGACAACTCAAAGTCAAAAATGTGACTTGAAGTCGGCTCAAAGTCAAAAAAGGGGGTTATTCTCAAAGTACTCCAGAAAGTGTTCCCAATCTACTCCTTAAAAAATATAATATTTTTAATTATGTATCATTCTACTCTAGATAATATTAAAATGTTCTCAAAGTACTCCACTCCATTTAAATCAAAAAGCTAATTTAAATATGTACCAGATTTCTTATAAGATTTTTTGTGACTGTCTGTAATGAAATGTAATACGTATTTTATAGGTAATTATGTAGATAGAGCAGTTTGAGAATTGATAACGAATAATCGGTGGAGTACTTTGAGAATAATTCCAGATACCTATGGAGCAGAATGGGAACAAAATAATAAGTATTTTTAAATAATAATAATTCCATGGAGTAACTCGGGAATTAATGTATGAGATTCTTATCTTTTTAGAACAAAAGAATGGAGTAGTTTGGGAATAACCCAAAAAATGAAACTTTGGATGTCAAGAAACGACTGAAGATTCAGCCGATACTTCGGATTATCACTTCAGAGTAGACCCCTTTGATTCTTCTTCTCTCGAGTCGGCCGGAGTCGGCACGAACTAGGCAGTACCGGATTAAGCTAACACGGAGCCTGTAGCAAATTTTACTGAAGGGAACTTGGTTTGTTTTTCGGTTCTAATGTTTATGAGATGGAGATGAGATGAGAGAAAACACAGTTCTTTTACAAAACAGTTGTTCTCGATATAACACTCGACAAATCAATATTTCTAAACAAAGCTGTCTTATCCTCATATCCCTCAACTAGATTAGGGCAGGCTAGCTTTCTTTTGACCATTCATACATAATATTTCATTGGATAAGTCCAATGGTACCTTATACCCCGGTAAGCTGGGGGATAGGTACCATGACTTGTTTTATTGCCAAGCGCAGGGCCTCCAAACCGCGGAGTCTGTGGCATTTGCCACACCTACGACGTGGTTAAACCGACCCTGGATCTAGGTATTATAGAACAGATGGTACCGCAGTTGACTGTCTAAACTACACAGGACGTACTATCGTGGGCATGCATGTCGGCCCACCGTAAAGACTATTCTTGCTTGCAGCGTTTGGACGCTATAGTTACGCTTACCTGCGCTCATCAACCAAAAGCATCACCGCGGTGATGCTTTTGGTTGAAACCATGGGTTTAGCAAAAATCTGATGCACGTTTGCGTTCTGATGCGTTTTTGTAAATGAAAATAAAGAGCGTAAAAAAAACCGGGTGGTCAGAGCCTGAGAAATTTAACACATAATTTATTTTTTATTGGTCGCTGCAAAAGGGGGCAGTAAACGGATATAGTCATCGAGCATGAGGTTTTTTTAAGCGTGGTCCGATTTGCATGCCCGTGATAGTACATACAAGTGTAACCAGTCGTGGAGGCCATATTAACGCACCCCAATAATGAAAAGCCAGCTAAGAAGGCCTAATGAAAGCCACTCAGCGGTCAAATCTCATGTCAACTGTTGTGATGAAACCAAAACAAGTGAAACTGTTTAGTTTAGTTTTGAAAAGAAGGAAAAAAAGCTTGTTAATAAATGTACCAGTCACATTAATCTCTCTTCTCGAATCCCGTGACTTATACATTATATTTATGGCTATCTGTATTCGTGTTCGTGTTTTTGAAGATTTAAGGCTCTTGCAGACAGGCGCGACTCGACGGTGCGACGCAATTCTGGTAGAACAGTTTCCATTGAAATTTTCATAGAACTTGTTCTACTAGGGTCGCGTCGCGCCTGTCTGCGGGAGCCATTATTTTTTACTCAAAATAAAGCAGTATAAAAAATATGTAAATCTGTCTTTGAAATAATAATAAGCACCGACTCAATACCTATTTTCAGTAACATCAAAACTGTTAATTCTCTAAAAGATTCGTTGCATCTTTAGAACATAGAACTGTCGCTTTTCTTCTATTGTCTTAGAAACAACATTTGTTTTCTAAAATCTCTATGACTAAGTAGGTAACGAAACTAGAATACTGGGCTAAACATTGAATATACGTTTTAAATCTCGGAAAAAAATTGGAAAGCTTAACTTTTAAGCGTGCTCTGCTTTATTAAGGCGCTGACAAGAGGCAAATGATCTCAATAGGCTTATGTTAAACAAAAAAATTGCCAAATCTATATAGTTTGTGGTAGCGGAAAAAATATATGTTATTCTTGAACATATTTCTCAGAAATTGGTTGTTACCAAAACACATTTAGAAAAAAAAATCGCGATACTAATTAACGGTAACCTAACCTTTACTGAGTTCTAATCCAAAATATCTGTATTAAAATAATATCAACGTGCGAATGGTAATTAATAACAAGAAAGTCTTATTTGAATGCAGAACTTGGTTGTTTTTTATTTTCGATTACTCAACTCATTTTTGAGTTAATAGATAATTGCTTCATATTTTGCAATAAATTACAAGCGTTGTATCATCGTGCTTGTGTTTCTTTTGTATGCAGTCTAACAGTAACCGCGCTTTAGCTGTTGTCAGCATCTTAACTACTAGCTGACCCGACAGACGTTGTCCAATAATTCATACAAAAAACTTTTTACAAAAAAAAACAACCGACTTCCAAAAATTTTATTTTTCACTTTTTAGTGAGTCAGTTTGTAATTTATCTAAGTTACAATAGCCAAATGTCAAATGCTCATCAACTTTTACAAAATATTGCTTTTCCCGATGCAGGGGCGTTAATTGTTGAGGAGTTCTCCTGGTAAGAACCAGAAGAACTGATGGTGACTTCACCATATGCATTTTGAGGTGCATAAATTGCTTATCAACCATATTAAAGTGCCTAATCGAATCGCAACGGTGAAATACTTATTATTAAGTAGTTCCGGTGGCCATCTGTGGTCTTCATCATCAGTTCCACTTCACCAAATGGTGCTTTCCGAGACAAAATGCACGAGTTACTATAAAAAAATACTCAAATCAGTATAGGTATGCCTATAAAATTTGAGGATTTCCCTCGATTTCCATGGGATTCCCTCATCTGATTCTGATTTGGTGGTAATGGGACCACCTCGGGAGCATACCCTTCCAAACAAAAAAAGAATTTTTTAAATCCGTCCACAATTGACGGAGTAATCGGTCTACATACATAAAAAAAAAAAAACAAACATTCAGCCGAACATATAACCTCCTCCTTTTTGGAAGTCGGTTAAAAAATCATAGAAAAGAGCAGTTTCAGTTTAAACTTTCCCATTTTTAGTGTTCTTTACCCGAAGGGTGCCAAACGGAACCTTATTACTACGCCTCCGCTATACGTCCGTCTATCTGTCAGCGGGCGGTATCTCATGAACCGTAATAGGTAGACTGTTGACATTATCACAGGTCGTGTATTTCTATTGCTGCTATATCAACAAATAAAGTTAAAAATTTAAGGGGGGACACGTTTCTTGTATGGACACCTACAAGAAACGTGTTTTATTTTAATTAAGTATTAACAAAAAATGTAGTGTTAAATATTGTAGGTACCTACTGTGGTACAGGAGCCTTCGTGTGCGAGTCCGACTCGCACTTGGCCGGTTTTTTTCTTTCCATAAAAACCTAATTTGAACTATTGCGAACATTTTAAAACAAAAGATAGAAAAATCGGTCCAGCTTTTCTCAAAACGCTGTTTTGGAGTAAAGTCATAAAATTAAACCATCCTATACAAAGTTGTGCTACAAATATTGTCCACTGTTTTTTCTACATAAACATAAAGAAAAATAACAAGGGTCCTATAAACAAAGGAATGGGCTAGCGGTTCTTTCTACGGTTACAAAAGATCTGGAAACTGAAAAGCCAACAAATTTTCAGCCTGAATCTTCACATTTTTTATAATCATACAATAAACAGTCGATCGCATTCGAACCGCTTCGTTCGATTTTAATTTTATCCTAAAATATTATACTCCGCAGTAAATTACCTGAATAAGGGCAGACGAAAGACCTCATTAAAGAGGAATAAGTTGAATAACTGGTTATTTAGGTGAATAGCCTGAGATCGGCACGAGAATCTCAAGTAGGACCTGGTTATTGATCTACTGAATGATATTTACGACATATTTTATTGAATACAATAAATATTTAGACGCACATTTCGAGTTGAACTGGACTAGGTTAAAATTCATCCAAAAACAAATGTCAAAGTTAAAATATCTAGTTAATACGATACGAAGTATTCAAAACGGGTTAAAATCATTAAATAAATAAAATATAATACAATCAATTGACATAAGCACTTTCTGTACATTAAAAGCCACTAAAGAAAGTCCCCAAAACACACTTTTTTACTCCTTAATGTAAAGAGTTGGGAAGAAATGTGTCAACTTTTCCAGGTGCATCTGTCCCGTTCCCTGCCTGCGACTCCGATTCGCATTTTCTTACGATGAACTCATGCTAAATTGATAACAATATAAACGGACACTTTACGTCATATCTAACAGTAATTAATATACCATTTTCCAACATAAGTAGTCCTACATCATAATTTAAATTCGTTTAGTCGTCACAAACCTAAATGGCAGCCACTGATTAGGGAGTAGATTTTAACAGTCTTGTGAAGACTAGGATGTTCATCAAGGCTGAAAGTGTTATTTTACTATAAGAACACTAGCCATCCATCTGAAGCCTATAATCAAGAAGAAGATCAATATCATGGTAATCGAATCGAAGAATCATCAAGGTAATCAAAATATTCCATATTAACATTTTCATCTAAACATTTAACCCCTAAAAAACTGCGAGATTATCGCCATGTTGTGTTATTTTACGAGCTTTAATTCGTTTTTTTTTGTTGGAAAAGGTGTTTGTAAGTACAATTTAAATATTTACTAAGTAGGTAATATGATAAATGCATATTCTTGATATACCCTTAAATTGGTATTTACGTTGTCTGAATTTCATGACGATTCGCTACGGCCAGCGGCCGCTGCGGTTACGAGCAGTAACTTTCACAGTCATCATATTTTTAGCGACATTTTCCGTTTTTTAAACAAACTGTAATTAAACTAATTAGATGGACAGTTAACGTAAAGATGTTTAAATTACATGTAACAATGATGTGAGTATTTATTAATGATGTTATCATTGCTCGCATACCACGCACTATGTGATATAATATGCATTAATAAATACATAACAAGCATAGATTTTCATATAATATAAAAATGTTATGCAATAATAAATAGATAGGTATATATATATATCTTAGTATCTACCTTCTAATGTTGTTGTATCCGGTACGGAAATACCGACAATGACGTCCGATGCGACACTGATGTGAACTATGTGTTATATATTCCCTAATAATATACTACACATTTCTTAAAATCTATAATTAGCAGCTATAACTTATGATTCGCAAATATCAATGTTGAACTAATACCGGAAATTATCGTATTCAAATTAAACTAAGCGCCGGCACGTTAAATATCACGCTTGACTATAAAATAATCATGATTTTATATAATTAACCAATTGAGGCCTAATCTCAATACTGCAGACACGATGGCACTGGAAAAACATTGAGCTCAATGACATCCCACTAAAGTCACTGTTTGGTTCAACTTTTGCTTTTATTTGCAAGGACAAGTTTATTTACTTCCTCGCTTAGATCAAGTCCTCTCATAACAGGCTTTGCAGGTGCGAATTATATATACATAAATGTAATGAAATCATCAAAGTTAGCCGTTTGTTATTGTTGAAGGATGTGTTCCTCACTTCGAATAACACTTAAAATATTAATTTAAATTTTTGTCAATAATGACTGGGCAGGTAATTGTTATGCGCGATTTACTACATACGTCCATTCAGCGGAACGGACTCTATTGAGACGTCACTCTTATTACTTTAAAACGGACTGAAAGCAGAAAATAAGAACGTACTTGATGCGCGTTTGCCGCCAGCGATCAGCGTCAGGCTGTGAGGCTTCTGCAGTAGCTCCTGCAGCTCCGGCTGGGGGTCTGGCGAGGTCTTCCTGGACTTCATGTTAACAATAGTTCACTAGCACAGGTGTCAATTATTTCATTACAACTCCTTGGAGTGAATTAAGCACTTTCGGTAAATAATGATAGTTGACGTTGTGCACGTCCGATGCTTCATCCGTGGGGCGGAGGCGCATGGCTCGAGGTGTGAAGTGTGGCGAGAGCGAGGGCGAGTGGCTTTATAATGCGGCGGTATAGACGCGAGGATACGAGCAGAGCCGCTCCGCGACTGAGCGCAGCGCCGACATCCGGTCAAGGGTATAACACCTCGCGGACGGCACTAGCCTAGCGGTAGCGGCTAGCGGCGCCATCGCAGCTTCCACTACACACATTGTTGATTGTGATTAATTACAGTGCCGAGCAAAAATATTGTGATTCATTATGATCGGGTATTTACCAATATTTGTGTTAGCATTAAATTAAAACCAATAACTAATTAGTTCTGTCAAAAATAAATCAAACATTAATTATTATGCTGTACAACAAACTATACGTTAGACATTCGAAGAATTGCATGCAATTCTCAAATAATCTAAATAACTAATCTACTACCTACGACAGGGAGTGGTTAATATTTAACATCTTTCGCAATTTGTTAACGGCATAGTTGTGCGTAAACCTGCATACAAACACAAAACAATATACCTAACTATACATAGGTAACTGTAGGTGAATGACACTAAAAGTAAAGGGCTTAAGGAAGTAGTTTTCAAGTAAGATCTGAATACAACATATTTATATTACGGTAATCGTAAATCGTTCCGTGTGGTGCCGGACGTCAAGAATTGCACCATCCTATTTCTTCCCGTGGGTGTCGTAAAAGGCGACTAAGGGACTTACTAGAGAATGGGCAGGCCTTCTCTAAACATTTATATACATAACACCATACGAGATCACCAACCCACCTGCCAAGCGCAAACCTGCAAACCCTTTTTGGGGGAGGCCTATGTCAAGCAGTGAACGTCTTTCGGCTGTAATGATGATGATGAATCGTAAATAGTTCAATAAGTAGACACTAATTATGATTGGCTTGATTAATGTATAGTGATTGTGTAAGAGCTGAGGTAGACGGACCATTGTTCAATGCAATTGAAACTTTTTTATTTCCAATACAAGTTACCACTGACCTCTCGATTTGACTACAATATCAATCAAAAATATTAATGGATCGTCAGCTTGGGCACTAATAGCATAGTCAGCCTATAATGTTCCCACTGCTGGGACACAGGCCTCCTCTCTTCGAGAGGGAGTGGGCCGTAATCCACCACGCGGGCCCAGGGCAGGTTGGTAGATGTCACATGTCTTCGAATTTTTGGTTCTAGGACATGCCGGTTTCCTCACGATGTTTTTCTTCAACGTTTTGAGAGCAGTGGTGATTAAAGAGAGTGGTGGTGAGTGGTGGTTCTGATCTATCCGAGACATCACAGCGGCCATATCAGAATACCAGCGCTGCTTCACTTATTTTTTAAGTGCCGCAGCATCATGCTGAGATACCTTTTGGCCTCGTACAGAACTTTCTGTTTTTATTTTCATTTTTACTTTGTTTTATTTTAGTTTTTGTCCTTTATGTTTCTGTGAGTGTGTTTTAGTTTAGTTTAATTTGTGATCTGTCCGAGTCCCAATAAATGCTTTTCCTTTCTTTTAAAGAATTTGCACTAAGTAAAGCGCCTGCCTGGGTTCGGACCCACGACCCACAACCACCACTACTACTACTACTTACCACTGGGCCACCACTGGTCGCTTTGGCACTAATGCAGAGCAATCATTCATCATCATCATCTGCCTAGCCTTTTTCCCAACTATGTTGGGGGCGGGTTCTAGTCTAACCGGATGCAGCTGAATACCAGTATTTTACATGGAGCGACTGCCTATCTGACCTCCACAACCCAGTTACTGGGTAACACGATATCCCTTGGTAAGACCTTGTATGCAGAGCAATAATTAGGCAAGAGTATACAATCTGAAAGAACATAAGGTAGGTAAATTTGTTCAAGCAGTTCAATAAGGTTATGATGAAATCCTTTACGATTCGTTCTGGCTAGTAATATAATCGATAAGAAGATCATTCATTATTATTGCAACACTCTGGAAAACTATGTTCATGTACAATTTAAGAAATTAGATACGCAGCGTGTTACAATTATTACCCAACACACGTACACATCTGGTCATTTTATATACATATATAGCTTAGCTTGTATAGCTTCTTAAATAAGGTTTTGCGCAGAACTTTATTTTATTTTGAAACCAGATTGTGCGTCACATTTTTGGCTTCAGCAAAAAAAAAAAAATCAAAACCTTTGGCGTTTTTTATCTAATCCTCAGGTTCCTCACAATCGTTAAGAAAGGTATAGTTGCGTTATACAAGGATGAAATTATATTGAACATTGAATTTTCACATGATTGTGGTTTTGAAGGTGCATTTCCCCCAAATAGCAGACTACCAAATCACTGTCTATACCAAGGTTGCCTGGAAGAGATCGCAGAAAGCAATAGGCCGCTCATTGTAAATTTAGTAATGTTTGATTAATTTTTTGTTATGTATTTTTGTGGTGTACAATAAAGTTGATATATAATTATAAATATACCAACTCTGGACGCACATTCAACATAAAATTAGGGGCAGGCAGCACCCCTGTAACAGGATACTGAAATGAAATGAAATCGTTTATTCTGTAAATAGAATATCGAAATAACTTTTTCATTTCTCACACTCGGAAAGTAGACGACCCTTACAGTAGTCGCTTAGGATGTGTATCGTCTGACATCTCACCTTGGTAATAAGCAACTGAGCAGCGACAGAAATTAACCCCAAAATGTAAAACAAGCTAAATACTCAAATATTTATTTGAATTAAGATTTATTATTTATCACAAGTGGTCGCCCACTGGTCGAATTTCGACCCTCTACTTACAATCTTTAAAATACTTACTAATTCCATGCCATTATAAAGTACTTACTAATTCTATGCTATTAAAAAGTACTTAATTATTCCATGCTCAAGCTGTCACTTCCCACACTTCCGTCCCTTTTCACGAAATCACTCCCACAGAAAGCGAGAGGAAGGATGTTATGCTTAAAAACAACTAAAAAGTAGACAAAGTGGCATTTAAAGTTGAAAGTCGTTGTAAATATAAGATTTTTAAGTAAACGCTTTGAATAAATGGCCAATCCCAACTTATCGCCAAAGGCTGGATGAAGGGAGTCAGACAAAGTGATCCATTTGTCTTTTATCCGATTGAGAACCGATATGAGTCATATACGACGAACAGAAGGACAAGTTCCAACTCGTTATTACATATCTTACGTTCCAGTTTTATAATCTTAAGTCAAGTAACAGACATAGCACGAGGAACTGCGATCTTACATGTTGTAAACAATTTTATATTGTGATTTGTGACCAGTTTTTAATAAATTATAAATGATTTATTTATGTAAGTAGGTTTGTACAAACACTTTTACACGTCAATATATAAATAAATATATAAATGTGTCAATTTATAAATAAGTTCGCATCAGTCAGTCTGCAACAGTCTAGAGTGTGTGGTTAGATATAGTTGTCAAAAAATAATAGGCTCGTTTTGGCGCGATGGTCAATCGCTACGTAATTAGTGAAGTAACCATACGACTCGGTACTCGATACTCACGATAAATCGATTCAAGTTACACGTCAAACCGGGCCTATTATTTTTTGGAAAAGTATAGTGCACAACACAAACTATTTTAGATTATATATTAAAAATTATTGGATATAAATTGCCCCAAGCCCCATACAATATAAATCAGCGCATGAGTGCCAGAAAACTTCTGATAACAGGCAAAGACTCGATTGCAGGCAAAAGGCTACTTCTCAGGAAAAATAATCCACCATAGTTTTAATTCATTTTCCTTTTCTATAAATATAACATAAAAACTTTTTGTGGTTTAATGTCTCAAAAGGAAGAATAAGTTAATAATTGACTGTTTAGTGGGGATTCACCAGGATTCATGAGGAAAAACACTTTTTCTATTAGGTATTATAATTTCTTTGTAACTTAGCCTGCAAACGTCCATTGAATACCAAAACCGTCACAAAGTCACTATGAACAATCGCATATACATAGGTATTTAGTAAAAGCAAACTATAATGTAAGTACTTATTAGGTAGGTATAGTACCTAATATCTAATAGCGGTAGGTAGCTCCTACAGGGAGAGAGTACCTAATATCTAATAGCGGTAGGTAGCTCCTACAGGGAGAGAGTACCTAATAGCGGTAGGTAGCTCCTACAGGGAGAGAGTACCTAATAGCGGTAGGTAGCTCCTACAGGGAGAGAGTACCTAATAGCGGTAGGTTGCTCCTACAGGGAGAGAGTACCTAATAGCGGTAGGTAGCTCCTACAGGGAGAGAGTACCTAATAGCGGTAGGTTGCTCCTACAGGGAGAGAGTACCTAATAGCGGTAGGTAGCTCCTACAGGGAGAGAGTACCTAATAGCGGTAGGTTGCTCCTACAGGGAGAGAGTACCTAATAGCGGTAGGTTGCTCCTACAGGGAGAGAGTACCTAATAGCGGTAGGTTGCTCCTACAGGGAGAGAGTACCTAATAGCGGTAGGTTGCTCCTACAGGGAGAGAGTACCTAATAGCGGTAGGTAGCTCCTACAGGGAGAGAGTACCTAATAGCGGTAGGTAGCTCCTACAGGGAGAGAGTACCTAATAGCGGTAGGTTGCTCCTACAGGGAGAGAGTACCTAATAGCGGTAGGTTGCTCCTACAGGGAGAGAGTACCTAATAGCGGTAGGTAGCTCCTACAGGGAGAGAGTACCTAATAGCGGTAGGTAGCTCCTACAGGGAGAGAGTACCTAATAGTGGTAGGTAGCTCCTACAGGGAGAGAGTACCTAATAGCGGTAGGTTGCTCCTACAGGGAGAGAGTACCTAATAGCGGTAGGTTGCTCCTACAGGGAGAGAGTACCTAATAGCGGTAGGTAGCTCCTACAGGGAGAGAGTACCTAATAGCGGTAGGTAGCTCCTACAGGGAGAGAGTACCTAATAGCGGTAGGTTGCTCCTACAGGGAGAGAGTACCTAATAGCGGTAGGTAGCTCCTACAGGGTGAGAGTACCTAATAACGGTAGGTTGCTCCTACAGGGAGAGAGTACCTAATAGCGGTAGGTAGCTCCTACAGGGAGAGAGTACCTAATAACGGTAGGTTGCTCCTACAGGGAGAGAGTACCTAATAGCGGTAGGTAGCTCCTACAGGGAGAGAGTACCTAATAGCGGTAGGTTGCTCCTACAGGGAGAGAGTACCTAATAGCGGTAGGTAGCTCCTACAGGGAGAGAGTACCTAATAACGGTAGGTTGCTCCTACAGGGAGAGAGTACCTAATAACGGTAGGTTGCTCCTACAGGGAGAGAGTACCTAATAGCGGTAGGTAGCTCCTACAGGGAGAGAGTACCTAATAGCGGTAGGTAGCTCCTACAGGGAGAGAGTACCTAATAGCGGTAGGTTGCTCCTACAGGGAGACAGAAGTGAAACAAAATGCCCTCCATTTTCTTTCACTGTGCGTCCATTTTTCAGGCTTAAAAATGGAAAACGGATGTACAGCTAAGGATAGTGATAACCATAGATTAGTATTGAACATAACATCACGCCTTGTTTCCCCGAAGGTTTGGGCAGAGGTGTCCCTATAGTACACCCACATTTCGCTCCGTGTGGTGCCGGACGTAAAGAATAGCACCATCCCATTTCTCCCCGCGGGTGTCGTAAAAGGTGACTAAGGGACTTACTAGAGAATGGGCAGCAGCATTCTCTAGGCATTTTAACACCATACTGCGATCGCCAACCCAAGCGTTACGATTATGGCAACACCCCCCAATGTGGGAGGCGTATGGCCAGCAGTGGACGTCTTTCGGCTGAAATGATGATGATTTCGCCAGTTATATTTAAAGGCTCGTACAGAGTAGTGCGATATCGCGGGCGCGACGCGACACTAGTAGCACAATTTCTATGTCGCTGCCTGTCGCTCCCGCGATATCGCGTGAGTCTGTAAAAGCCTTTAGTTGCATGTAATACCCCGGGATAATGGGCCTATTGCCATCAACTGGTCCCAAATCCAGACTCCGGGCTGCTACTGAGAAATTCCAGATAGAAAAACCCAATAACACTTTGACCGACCTGGGAATAGAAACCAGGACCTCAAGCCCCTTTCGATTAAAATGTTCCACTCACCCCGTTTTTTATTATTTTGTTGTATCGATTCGCCCCTTGTAAGTGTAACAAAATGTATGTGTTAAACATTGAACAAAATATGCACGTGATTAGATTCCAAATTTCATTTTTTTAACTCCATGTGCAGTTTTATTTCAATCTTCACCATTCAATCCTAAGAAGACACTATTGAAGTTTTAAGAAAAAAATATTTATTTCAATATTTAAAAACTTAGAGTGCTGACAGTACTTTTAACATAGTAACAATCGGGGGCGATTTGGCGTATCTAATATTCAAGGGGGCGAGTTAATACACTTAGGCAATCTCAGGGGCAAGATCTAAGGGGCGAGCAGAGACCATCCCCTACATCAGGCAACAATTATGGGCTGTTTTTTTGTACCTAGAACTACTTCGGTACCTACTTATAGTAGATTTTATTTAGATATAGGTTCATTGTTCCATACGCCGCGCCGTCTTATTTAAATAAATCGATTATATTCAAAACCTCAATAAACACATGGTTTCCATTCCTGTCACCTATAAATCACGCATAAAATTATCCTTATTATCTGAAGTGGATACTTAAAGGTATTCTTGAATGTCAAACGTTGGATTTGCAATTCATACAGCGACCATTGGGTGCCTAAACGACATGGGCTTTGCATATAGGTATTTAACATACATAGGGACTTTTTTGTGAGTCTATTTTAAGAATAAGTTGTTTGTTACATTCTTAAGTAAGTAGATATCTACGAGCATTTTATCACGACCGAAAGATTTGGTGGTAAATATGGACGTCCCAATTATAGCTTTGTAATCAAAATCAAATCAAAATATTTTATTTCACATAAACCTATATGGGCACTTATGAAACGTCAGAAGCTAGATGGACGGTTCCAATTGGTCGTTTCCTATGGAGAAAAGCCGGCAAGAAACTCCACGGTTACTCTTGCAAAAATAATTGGCCTGTACAATGTTTTAATAGGTATCGGAGGACAGTGTAGGCCCGTCAACAAGTTGGTAACTACCAGGTACTTAACAAAAAAGTAAATGCTCCACAAATCTACAGTCTATTAAGGCTCTTACAGACTCACGTGATATCGCGGGCGCGACAGGCAGCGACATATAAATTGTGCTACTAGTGTCGCGTCGCGCCCGCGATATCGCACCAGTGTGTATGAGCCTTTAAGCCTACATACAACGTTCTCACATTCACAAAATAGAAAAGAATCTTTATAAAATATTATTAAAATAATAAAAGTATAAACCTATTTAAACCAAATGTTTCAAACATACCAAACCAAATACAAATTTGAATTAATATACTGTCCACAAATGTGTAATAAACAGCTTTTAAGCCCAAGGTTAAGGATTAAAACAATATTGCCAAAACTCTCATCTCGTGTCATCGAGTAGATTGGTGATCACGTAAACATAGGTAATGTGGTAGCCTCCTTTTAACGAAAATTCCGTCTTCTGACACCCCATGGGAAGGTATAAGGAAAACCTTTTAACAAATCATATGCCAAATAATACCAAACAAATAGTCTTTCGGTTTTTTAATAAAATGACGAGTAAAATTGAAAAAAAACTTAATCACTTTAGCACCTTGTAAATCGAAACCAGTAGGTGTCAACAATTAAATAAATTATTTAAATCGCAATTAACATCTCCATTCATGCTTAAAAAGGTAATTGTTTTAGAATCAAAGAATGCTTTGTACTCTGAGAACTGCAGTGCCCCTGACCTGACCTGGGACTTGAACCTAAACAATAAAGGCATTACTATCGTCGGGTCAATAACATTCGAAACTACTGATGCACAGATTAGCTTTTAATTTGATATTAATTTAGCGTGTAATTAAACTTATGAACATAAATACGTCATCTTGATTGCATAAAGAGAACCGGAGCATGAGATTAGTATTTTGATCATCAACATCATAATTCTCCTACCTAAGGGCAAGATAAGGAAGAGAGATAAGATGCTAGAGAGGAAAAAAAGAGAGAGAGAAAGGAGAGAGAGGGGGGGAGGTTGGGATAAGTCCCAATTGATTTGGGGTCGGCGCAACAGACATGTCAACCAACAACAACCCATCAACAACCATCAACCTCAACCTCGTTGTTAACAATGATTTATTAATAAATTATTTATTATATTTTATAAAAATAGCATCATCTGTACGTTTTCTTAATTACAAATCTACATAATCATTTACCAAATTGGTGATTAAACAAAAAAAAAAAAAGATCTTTAAACATGATTTATTAACGCTTTATCATGTTAGCGATATAAAAACAATCGGTTATAAGAACATAGTGTATGCGGCTAATACATTTTCTTAAACAGGTCCTTTAACTATAGCACGTAGACAGACACATTAATTATGTTACGTTACCATTAAAAAATCGATCCGAAGGTGCCATTTGTGGAATAAAATTTTAAATAACAAATTATTCCACTAATGGCACCTGCGAAAAATTTCGATAGGTGCCGTATGTGAAATACCTCAGGTGCCATTTGCTCAGGTGCCATTTAAGTGGGTGCCCAATGTGCAATACGTCTTAAATTGTAGGTAAATAATTATAATATCAATAAAGAAACAGGAAGGAAGGATTCTTCAAAACATAAACATAGATCTTTGTTCACAAAATTATGACAGCTTTCTTTTTTTTAACTCAGACCAAATAAAAAAGGTAGACGGAGCGTACTTCAACAATAGCGTTCAAATAAGTGAAGAGTCGTTTTCAAGGTTATGATGTCTAGCGCGTTCGGTGTCGCGCGTCGCTCTGGAACACGGTCGGCTTCCTATTTCTCACTCTGTGAGCGCCGCGCTCCGTCTACCTTTTTTATTTGATGTGAGATAAATAAAGTAGTGTATCGAACGACCGACGCCGACTGATTAAAGTAAAAGTCATGTGACTACTGACGTTAAAAGTTACAACTATTTGATTTATTTATTTATAATCTGGTTTCTATGTTTTGTTTATGCCAAAATAGGCTTATTAACTTGACCAAGACATGTGACATCTACCAACCCGCCTTTTTTTTTTTTTGATTGGGAAATTATCAAATAACTTCTCCCGCTCTAGGCAGAGTGGGAGGGCGTGTCAGACTTTTACTGATTAAAACCCACCCGTGTTCCTTCCGTTACTTGTGTGCCAGGGCCACGATATCTTTTTCGGACAAACTCGTAACCCTGGCAGGCATTGGCCCTAACAGACCCCGTCAGGTGGTGCTGACATCTCTTTGAGGCGCGGCCTGGTCCTTATCGGACGGCGAGCTACCCATCGCTCACTGTCCGCAAAACCCGCGCCTACGGTGGCCGGGAATCGGCCTGCGACTCCCGACGCCCAGGGCGTCTCCTGCGGCGACTAGGGGCGTGAGGGCGTGAACCTTACCTCTCCTTCACGCGTTCCGCCTCCTCCTTCGCGAGCATTATTGCTTCGCAGAAGGAGGTGACGGCCCAATCTACCAACCCGCCTGGGTGGTGGATTACGGGCCACTCTCTGTCACAGAAAGGAGGCCTGTGTCCCAAACCCAAGAGTGTCAACATTATCTGTTGGATCATTATGCTATCTGCCTAGCCTTTTCACAATTATGTTGGGGTCCGCTTCCAGTCTAACCGGATGCAGCTGAGTACCAGTATGTTACATGGAGCGACTGCCTATCTGATCTCCACAACCCAGTAACTGGGTAATACGATACCCCTTGGTAAGACTGGTTTGTCAGACTTTCGGACTTCTGAAAACCCGTAATGACTCCCGTAAAGGTCCACGAATGACAGCCGGGACCAACGGCTTAGCGTGCTTTTCGAGGCACGGAGGAGTCTCGATATGTTAGGATGGTATACCCATCCACGGACTAACCCCGGCAAGCGTAGCTTTACCTGATGGATTGACCCATGCGGCTGTTATTACTTAGCCACGAGCTCTTCCTCCTATGCTCCTTATACATTTGCTATAAATATTGCTTATTAATTTTATAGTGGAAAATCCTTTGAAATAATTAATATGAACAAACCTACTCTCATCCCATCTAATATTAGTCATAAACAAATACTTATTACATTTGTAATAAGATTAGAATTTTAAATAAATCTTTTTTACAGTCCGTGCAACCAATTTTGACTTCGATTTTGACAAAATCGGTTGATCGGGCTGTAAAAAAGATTTATTTAAAATTCTAATCTTATTACAAATGGAGTGTAGATAACCTGTATTTATACGTGTTCAGGAAGTGTTTATCAATAAATTAATTATTTATTGTTGTCAGGAAAACCATACAAGTAGATCTGTAGATGAAGATAATTTTATACGGCGACGTCCAACTTACAAAATACTATCCTAATGGCATGTTCATTTTCAATAATATTACGAAACGATACCGTGGTAATATTGATGGTGTAATAGGCGGTATCGTGATAATATCACAGATTATTCGGAAATCTTGAAATATTAGGATCATGATAATATTGACAAAGGTAACAGCCCCATTAACTGTCTAATTAAGGCTCGTACAAACAGGTGCGATATCACTGGCGCGACAGGCAGCTACATAGAAATTGTGCTACTAGTGCACGAGCCTTTATCCTACTTACTTGTTATTTTATTTAACCATCTATATACAGCGTGTTACGGAAAGGGTATATCCATACAAACAAGTTGAAGAGTGCATCTGGTTCAGAACCTCTGTACAAAATTTCAGCTCAAAAAGAATAACTTTGATAATGTTTGATTTTTTTTCATTTGTATAGTTTATTTAATGTAAATCATAACAAACGTGTCACCGCACTACAAGGGTTATTATCCATTATCTGTGTCTGTGCGTCTTGTACACACACACCTACCACAGCTCTGCGACACGGCGCCGAATTTAATTATTAATTTTTAAAGTGAACATATAACTAAATATTCTGTGAATATTTCAAGCGCCTACCTGTTGCCGTTATTAATATTGAGCAAAAACGAGCAAAAAAATCACGTTTGTTGTATGGGAGCCCCCTTAAATATTTATTTTATTCTGTTTTTTAGTATTTGTTGTTATAGCGGCAACAGAAATACATCATCTGTGAAAATTTCAACTGTCTAACTATCACGGTTCATGAGATACAGCCTGGTGACAGACGGACAGACAGACAGACAGACAGACAGACAGACAGACAGACGGCGGAGCCTTAGTAATAGGGTTCCTTTACCCTTTGGGTACGGAACCCTAAAAATGTTCCCATGTAGTTTGTTATCACCTAAATAATCCGTGCCTTTGATATGTATATGTTACGGCTAATACCCGAAGTGCGGCTACACCTAGTTTTAGCCGGTTAGAACTAGGTGTAGCCACTTACTCTTGGTTAAACCTAGTACGAGCCGATTGTTTTCGGTCCCCTCTAGTGTTGGTAAATTGGTTTTATCCATCAGGGATTGTCTGGACCTATAATTCTAACCGGCTAAAACTAGGTGTAGCCGCACTTCGGGTATTAGCCGTAACATATATACCCTTTCCGTAACACGCTGTACACACAATATAAACAGACAAGAAAAAAACCGGCCAAGTGCTTCAGACCACGCACAATGAAGGGTTCCGTAGTTGGGATGAATATATCCCAAAAGCAAACCTAATATTGTTGTTGAAAAACATGTTCTCCCATACATCGATATACGCCACAGTCAATTTTCCAACTGCAAATGGAAGTATGTAATGGAAAAAAAAAATTGTGATAAAACTACAAATTAACAATTTTCGGACTTTTTCCTTTACTTGTGCCGTGAGACCTTCTGGCCAAATTTCATGATTCTAGGTCAACGGGAAGTAACGGGGAGAGTTGATTTATTTGCGAGATCAATATATGTCGCATAAATCACCTTTTTTAGGGTTCCGTACCCAAAGGATAAAACGGGAACCCTATTACTAAGGCTCCGCCGTCTGTCTGTCTGTCTGTCCGTCTGTCACCAGGCTGTATCTCATGAACCGTGATAGTTAGACAGTTGAAATTTTCACAGATGATGTATTTCTGTTGCCGCTATAACAACAAATACTAAAAAACAGAATAAAATAAATATTTAAGGGGGCTCCGATACAAGAAACGTGTTTTTTTTGTTCGTTTTTGCTTGATATTGATTTCGGCAACAGGTAGACGCTTGAAATATTCACAGAATATTTAGTTATATATATTTAAGGGGTCTCCCATACAACAAACGTGATTTTTTTGCCATTTTTATAGATAATGGTACGGAACCCTTCGTGCGCGAGTCCGACTCGCACTTGGCTGGTTTTTTTTTTTTTTGCTTAGTGGTTTGATTTTTTTAGAGCTCAAAGGGACCTTCGTATTTGATATAAATTACAACTTGATACCTCCACGCGCTCCTGAGAAAAAGGGCCTTGACAGACAGACAAACAGGCAGACAGACGGACAACGAAGTGATCCTATAAGGGTTCCGTTTTTTCCTTTTGAGGTACAGTAGAGTACAGTAGTAGGTGATGTACCCTAAAAACAGAAAAATACGAAAGGTAATGCTTATTATTATTACAGGACATGTCTTCGGCAAACCGCGGACAAACTGGCACTTATACCTAACTAGTAACCACATCTGGACCCCAGACCCCCATTTTGGCCAGCAAGACGGAGACAGCAGAAAACTTTTCCGATTTTCAAATTCGTGAAAACCTGGAAAAAGAAACATAAGTAATCGGCCTATAATGTGGGAACATTTTAGGCCGATTACTTATGTTTCTTTTCTGCTGGGACAAAGGCCTCCTCCTCTTTGTGAGAGGGATTGGGCCGTAATCCACCACGCGGGCCCAGTGCGGGTTGGTAATGGAATTTTTAGTTCTAGTACATGCCGGTTTCCTCACGACGTTTACCTTCACCGTTTTGAGAGCAGTGGTGATGACATAATTTACACAAACTAAAGCGCCTGCCTGGGTTCGAATCTACGACCTACAACTCGTAAGTCGGGCCGTTACCACTGGGACACCAAAGCTCCGAAAAAAAAATAGAAAAGAGAAGAAGAAAAGAAACAGAAGGCCAATTCTACTAATTAAAAAACGTTCAAATTCAAGTCGCAGTGCCGCAAAAGTTCCAAAATGTCACAAAAGGTATTCTACTAAACCAAAAAAGCAAGTTAAACTTGACGTTTAACTGCAATGAGATTGCGACTAGACCGAAGCAAAATAATGTACCAGAACGGTATTCTGCCAAATTTTCGAATTGACATTGTAAAAAAATTTGGTATTCCACTAAAAATAAGAACGTCAAAACTGACGTAAGCATGAGATTATTTGTTGACCGGACTGTGACTATTAATTTTAGCTTCTGCTAGTTAGATATCTATAAAATATATATATATAGCTGCATAGTTATTATATAAGCGTATGTATAAAACACAGGACAGATGTTTTGTGTATTTTTTTGTTTGTGAAGTGTTTGGATATTCTGTTATAGTTGGATAATTATTTAAAAAGGAGTAGTTTTCGTTTGCGGCATGTTTGCGGTTACTTTATTTAACCCTGGCGCAACGTGCAGACTATGCAGCGGCGCGCGGCGTCAGAAAGACGGAGAGAACGCCGTCGTCGTCGCCTTGCAACGGATGCATTTTCCATGAGCGACCGAGAGTGTGTGAAGACCTACAGGTTCACTAAGTCGCTCGTGGCGAACAACGGAGCTGACGCCGCACATCCTATTGTTGGTCCCCTCTATTGTTGGTAAATTCAGTTACCAAAACAAAAACTCTTCATCAATATCCAATTTAACTAAATTACTATACGTTATATTAAATGATGATGTTGACACCGAATTTGTTGATTTTATTTAATTACTGCTTAAATACTTTTCTGTACACTTTATGACTAAATAAATCGAAATCACAAGCATTCGAGCGTATGAGGCAGTGAAAATGTTTTTCGAAACAGCGTCTTTCGCGACTACTTCATTCGAGTCCATGAGCTTTCGAACCTGTGAGGCAGTGGAAAAATAATTCGCAACAGCGTGTGTCGCAACAGCGGCGTTCGAAACAACATAGGGGACCCGTTTAAAATTCATTTCATCATTACCTATACAAAGTAACTAAATAAAGAATTGGCTAAAAGGTCCCAGCAACCAGGCCATTAAACTATTGTATAAAAAAAACCCAAACCAAAGAAGTGGGTAGGTAGACCTCAATGATCCCAAAATAATTGACAAAAAAAAATCTGGTACCTTAACCGAAAAAAAGGTTCTAGTTTTCAACTTTCTCATTCCTTAACATTCGATTTAAACTCAATGAAATTTATCCCAATCAGAAACGATTTGATTACCGGTCATCGATTATTTGATCGGATGTACTCTATAAATAGAGCGCATCTGATAAATTATAAGTCCGATGCTGTCGGTGTGTATGTTTATTTATAAATTCAGTCCTTCTAGCTTCTCCTAGTTTGAGCGTGTGGCCTAACAACTCAACTCGCTCGCTTGCTCGGTCGCTTAAAGGACCAGATGGAAAACAAGGGCGAAAATACCATCAGACAGTCGGATGGACAATAAAATCGAAAACAGTGTAAGTGCCGTTTCTGACTGAAGTACGATCTGCCTATCGGATTGGACGTGTATCAATATATCGATTTAATACAAATGTAATAATATTTATTATTCAGTCCTTAATAGCTATAACCGTACCGTACCTAGTGTCACAAGTTTAGTAACTGAATTTACCCGCACATCGGGAAATTATTCACCAAATGGCAACTCTGATTTTGACACAATTGACATACATTCTGACATACAGTATTGAAAAACATTGCGATGGCTAGGTACAATAGTCCATAAAATCAATGTAGTTTTATAAATAAAATGGAATAAATCTTTATAGAATACTTTCTGACAAAATTAAATTATATAAAATTGAATTATAGTTTGACATTCGTAAAAATAAATAATGACGTCTCTTTTTGACATCTTAATCATTCGCATAGCGCATGCGCGTCGTGATTAGCAATACGTTCCATGTTAGCTTTCTAGCCGATTATTTATTTTAATGATTTTTTATTCTCAAAGATATAAAATAACAAACGGGAAATGAAAATACTATGAGTATGCACTTAATCAAGCAAACTAATAAAGACATTAAACAAATCAGAAAATAAGGTTGCTAAACATTAAAGTATCACTAATTATCACAATATCGTCTGCGTACATTGAATCAACATGAAACTATGTTTAATTTCGTAAGCGAGAACAAAGTTGACCGCTATGAGACTAGACTGCAATGATATTGCGACCGGAATGTGAACAAACCTAATTTTAAGGTTAGCAGAATACCATTTTTTGGTCTGTTCACAATGTCATCGCATTCCGGTCTCATGTTTTTCACACTGCACGTTAATTAGTAGAATTGACCTTCAGGTCACAAAAATAAGTCGTAGAAATGGAGAGAAGTTTTTACCCGGAATAGGATCGGAATGACTATGTTAGCTTATTTTGTCGCTCTTCTGGGCAAAGGTTAAACAAGAGCGAGTCGGACTCACGCACCGAGGGTTCCGTACGTATATAATTATGGTGTTGATGATTTCTGAAAAACTTTGCTATTTAGAGACATCGTTTTATTTTTCCTGTAATCTTTACATAAACTTCTATCACATAGAATAATTTCAGATTTTACTTTATGCAAACTTCGGAGACAAGGGGGGGGGGGGGGTATTTTTTTTGCATTTTTCATCAAAAGTCGAAAACTATGATGCCTAAAAAAATAAAATGTTTGAGAATGTGCAAACAGAGAGCGCTTTCATATACGAGTAATACCCCACATGCCTTAGTAGATTCCATTCGAATTTTAAGACCCCCTTTCAGGCTCTGTTGCAAAAAAAGATATAATTTTTAAAATTTATTTCTTGTGTGCAAAATAGTTGGATAAACGTCATCTAAAACTATTCCTCAAGTTGATAGCATTAGTAATTCTTGAGATTTCCAGCTGTGACAGACAGACAGACAGACTTAGTCTCACCATAAGGGTTCCTTTTTACTATTTTGGTACGGAACCCTAAAAAACGGCTGGTATTTCCATTATCAAATCATCTACTTTAAATAAACACGTGACATAGATTTATTGCGTTTTTTTTTTAATGTTAAACCAAAGTTAATACCTACCATGAATTCTTTAATAGCTATCATTTATCATAAAATTGATTAGCATATTATGTCGCGGTCTAATCGCCGAAATGGCCATATCGTTATCTGACTGGTCATTTCACGATACGCCGCCATTTCATGATTTGACAATCTAACATCCGCCATATTGTTTAACGCTCAGCGTTCGACGATTTGCCCAGCGATGCTTGGGCATATCGACGCAGATACGCCCACGACCCATACCCGCGCAGTCGGGTAATAATTCCTATTCGACCTATTTCTACTCGAATAATTCCTATTTTAGCGGTGGTAGTGTTGGTCACACTTCTAACCTTTTTTTTCCCGGGTTGCAAATCCTCAACGACATCCTCCGCCCTGGGGCCGGTGGAGGGGTCTGTCAGACTCTTACTGATTAAAAAGCACCTCGGTGTTCCCTACACTTGCACCAGGGATCATGGGATCGTGTGTGATTTCCGCGATCCCCGCCCGACTTTGCGGGCCACCACAAGTCTGGAAGGGGTGAGGTGGTTTGTTCCACCCCCCAATCCCCGCGACGTCTAAGAGAGGCGCGCGTGAAACACTACGTGCCTCCACCTCGGGCAGAGGGCATTATCTGCCCTCTGCCGACGCCCGGTGCACCTGCTGCGGGCCGGGTGAGTTGAAGATATCTCCCGCTCCCTTTCCACGGCCTCCTTCTGCGACATGACTGTTTCGCAGAAGGATACCACCGTGTCCCAGGACTCCTCGCTGGCGACCATCGAGTCAACCACGGTCACATGTCTAACCTAACCCATTTGGTCTGGGTGCCACTAGTGGCGCGAAATGCAACTACTTTGTGCTATGCCAATGGTCAGCTGGGAATATCGATCAATAGGTTGCTTTCATCGATCCACCCGACTTTCAATTAGGAGCATCGTGACCGGCCAAATCATGAAATGGCGGCGTATCGTGACATGGGCAGGCAGATCCCTCAAGACCATTTCTACGATCGGACCACGACATATTTATATGTAACTAGCTGCGCCCCGCGGTTTTACCCGCGTAAGTCTGGATCCCGTGGGAATATCGGGATAAAAAGTAGCCTATGTCTTAATCCAGGGTGTCAGCTACCTCCATACAAAATTTTATCATAATTGGTCCAACCGTTTGAGCGTGAAGAAGTAACAAACATACACACACACACACTCACTCATTTCGCCTTTATTAGTGTGATGTGATTTAGAACCAACTATGATTATCTTATTACCTACTAGTCGTTACGCTTCATTTTGAACTATTTAATTATGCCATAAAGCGTGCCAATAGAAGAACACCATTAGAAGGAAAACCTACTATTGTATGATAAAAACCTCAAACAAAGGTATTGGCATTTTATAGGTTGCAGTCATTCATTGAATCACATTGTGGCGGTATAAGGTTACCACGAACTCATAAAGTCGTAATTTTATTATTATCAATTAAATTATCTGTGTTAATGAGTAGGTAGACGCGGATCAGACGTAGGTGGTAGATATTTGTAAAGGCGCTGAACACGGGCGATTTAAAATATTTAAATCAACGTGAGAAACAGTTTGTCCATACTGAGTAATAATTAATTGAATGATTTGTCAATAGCCAATCACAATTTTTCACATTCATTTTCTTGTGATAATTTTCGTTCTAGAATCGTCAATCAAAAGACATTTATTCAAACAAGGCTGAGAATGAGCACTCTTCGAACGTCAAATATTACATAGGACAGTCTCCCAAAAAAGCCCGCCCTTCACCACTTCCTAGTGCTTTAGCTGGAAAGAAGAAGTGGCGCAACAAACTCCCCAACAGCGCAGCTGTCTGTGTAGTTAAAGGAACTTGATTCTATACAATGGGTAGTATGTAAAATAATTTACATTACGCAACACAAAAAATTAAATTATTTGGCATATAGGTAGGCACACGCCGCTATACCAAAAAAATCATCGAAAACTATACTCAAGCAGAAATAAAAAAAAATAACTAAAAACGTAAACAGAACTTAATACCTACATAAAAGCATAAAAAGGCATAAAGGGCGTGTCATCAAATTGTCGACGCGATGATAATTATCACCGTGCATGTGGAGATTGGTCCCAGTTTCTATGAAATTTGATGTCACGGCGCGCGTGGCTATCGCCGCGATACTCTTGCCCGTGTAGATGACGCCTAAGGCTTGTTTGGCATTTCTTTAGCCCGTGTATATCACGTTAAGCTGTTGCAGCTTTCAACGTTCCGTGTGTCACACACAGGGCTTGCCACTTGACAAGGACGGCGAACACACGTAGGAACAGTTCCTAATTTGTACTTCTAGATAAGGTAAAGACGCGGCCTTCATGAATGCACGACTATTAATGTAGGTACGCACATACCCAAATAGGTAACATTTTCCATTTCCTTAAGTATTCAATCTTCTTCTTCTTAGCGTGTCGATGGTAATCTAAATGGAGTCTCTGGCCAGAATTCGGCTACGTGTTTGGCGCCATTACTAGCATCCATCAGTTCCTGTAACGTGCAGCTGACAGACGCAGGACATGATACTAAGTGACCCATCGTTTGTGGAACAGCACCACATTTACACTCCATGGTGTAGTCATCTCTGAATCTCCACCTTAACAGGTTTTCCTTGTTTCGGCCAACCTGGGTCCGGAGTCTGTTTAAAGACTTCCAAGTTAGCTAAGGCAACACATGTCCAGGTGGGAGATCTTCAGCAGGTGAGACGAAAGGTTTGGGTAAGGAAGCACTGTCTCGCCACAGCTTTAGTCTTTTTTTGATCGGTCGCCACTCGCCAGTGAGTGGGACGACACACTTAAAAAAAACTGTTTCGGCTTTTCAGCTTTTGTGGCAAGAGAAAGAAAATAAATAAAAATTTGTTTGTTCGCTAATGCGAACAAACAAATGCTATGCTGTAATCAGCATAAAAAAAGACACCTTAAAACTATAAAAACAGAAAACAATTATTATAATGCCAAAAAGGCCTCAGCTCAGCATAATTTCAGATGACAACACAAGGTGTAGCTACCACCTTTTTTTTTTTTTGGGTGGGAAATTATCAAATAACCTCTCCCGCTAGGAGCGGGAGGGCGTGTCAGACTTTTACTGACTAAAACCCAACAGTGTTCCTTCAGATGCTTGTGTGCCAGAGCCACGATATCCCTTTCGGACAAACTCGCAACCCTGGCAGGTGTAGGTACCACCTGACGCTGATTTTCAGCTGCAACCCCCCACTACTGCCGTACTCTAGAATAATGAACACATACGGAAGTGTGTGTCCGTTGAGAACACACACAAAGAGGAAGAGGATGTTTACATTTTTTCGGTTGCACTACAACTTCAACCTTAATTGAACTTAGGAATGATTTCACTTAATGTCTAGACTCAAACTATTGACGTTTCAATCATTAAAGAAAAGCATGTACCTACCTACTTACCACTCACAAACAACAGTTTATGTAAATTCACACCTATGCAAATGGTACTTATCAAACAACAAATAAGATTAGGCGAGGAATCTTTAATTCCAAACATCCTAAATCTTCTGCAGGTATGCCAAAAATTATGGGCATAAAGAAGCTCGAAATTCAAAGGAGATGGATCATTTTCGGCCCTAAAGTGCAGGTAGGCCCTTTTAATATTATTATTCCGCGAATCGCTTCTTTTCTTCGGTATCGTAAAATAACAGTCCATTAATTTTATCTTTCGCACGCGTTTCATACAGAAACAGTTTCTCTTTTTCTTGCATTTTTTTTTTATTCAACACCGATCGTCGTCATAGGGTCAGCTCAGACCCAGACGCGACGCGACGTGACGCTGCGCGCATACTTTAAAAGAGCGACTCAAAATATAACTTTATTTTCTACACGAAAAGACACACATTTCATTGTGAGAATTTAGAATACGTTACACCACGCAGCTTTACGCCTCGTGATGCCTCGCGGCGTAAAGCGACGCATCGCGACGCCGTTCTCATGCGCTTGCAAATGGTAGACTGCGGGTGGGCGCGGGGCGGGGCGGGAGCACGTGGCGAATGTAGACACGTTCCGCTGTGCCGCGCGGCGTCTCGCTGCGCAGCGAGGCGTCGTCGTGTTGCCAACGATTTTACTATGCGCCTCGCGACGTTGTGATGCGTCTCGCGGCGGCGCGCGGCGCAGCGCGAAATCACTGGCCTCTTCCAGTATCGTCACGTCGCGTCGCGTCGCGTCTCGGTGTGAGCTGACCCTTACTCATACCCGGCAGTTTAACGAACTAGCCAGCGAGCCCATATGTAGTGCGATGAAGTTGTTTTGCTTATTACAGCTCTGCACGCTAATTGCGTAACACACTAAAATCACTATCTGATTGATTTTGAAGTATATTGCTAATCCATTGCTTCATATTTTCGAAAAATTTGTCTCCTCAACAACGTTAATAACGCAATGAATGTTGTTGAACTATCAATATGAAACCCATTCCTACTGTGTGTTACGCAATTATCCCGCATTTGTAAACGTAGGGCTGAGCTAGCATAGGAAGCGGAACGCGTGAGGGAGAGGCAAAATTCACGCCGTTGCGCCCCTAGTTGCCGCGGGAGACGCCCTGGGCGTCTGGAGTCGCAGGCCGATTCCCGGCCACCGTAGGCGCGGGTCTGCGGACGGCGAGCGATGGGTAGCTCGCCGTCCGATAAGGACAAGGGGGCCTACTCCGAACATAAATCCGAAGTATCGGCCGAATGTTCGGTAATTTCTTTACTACGGCTAACTATCGCTGACTACAGTGAAAAAATAATCAAAGGCAGTCGAAGAGATAAGCCAAAGTCATAACTGTGACTTGAAGTCGAGTAAGGACTCAAAGTCAAAAAAAAATAAGTTCAAAAACTAAAACCAGAGTACTGAAAAATCACGCTCTAAAAAGTATGAAACAAGATAATATTCTCATCTGAAATTATTATGTACTATAACTATTCAATATTTACCGTCTATTAAATAAACAACTTACACGTAATATATTTTAATGTATTTAATACATATTCATAGTGATGTTCAGAAGACAGCCGTGGTCGTATTAAACACACAGACAGTATGGTCGTGGTCGTGGTAATTTTTTTGTTTTTAGGCTTTGACTTTATGTCCGCTAGAGGGCGCCATATTGAATTTAATGTGACCTCACATAGCCTATAACCAGCGGACGATCAAGACGCTTCCAACATAGCTCATTTGTCAAATTATGACAAGCAGTTTAGAATTAAGTAATGAGGGAACAGATGAACATACATACATACATACATACCGGTCAAAATCATAACCCTCCTTTTTGCTTCGCCGTAGTCGGGTAAAAAGGAAACTATGGAAGTTATAAAACGGCCGAACATTCGGCAGATACTTCGGTTTAGCGCTTCGGAGTAGACCACCAGGCCCGGGTCGACGACGCCGCGACGGCGCGTTGGTCCACGCGCGCCTCAAAGAGATTTCAGCACGAACTGACGGGGTCCGTTAGGGCCAATGCCTGCCATGGTTGCGAGTTTTTCCGAAAGGGATATCGTGGCCCTGGCACGGCCGGGCGTGTGCATCGACGCATCTGAAGGAACACGGGACGGTTTTAGTCAGTCAAAGTCTGACACGCCCTCCCGGTCCGCCCAGAGCGGGAGAAGTTATTTAATAATTTCACACCCAAAAAATATAAAAAAGGGCTGAGCTGGCATGACTATAGTTGTTGTGACTATGGTTCATTCATAGAATGTGCACTAATAAATCTACCTACTATCAACGGTTACCTAAAACTGCATCATATGGCAACGTTTAACCACAAATGACACCACAGCTTTTTTTAGAGCTCCAAGGGACCGTAGACTTACGTATTTGTGTATTAAATTTAACTTCATACCTCCACGTGTTCCTGAGAAAAGGGGTCTTGACAGACTGACGGACAGACAGACGGACAACGAAGTGATCCTATAAGGGTTCCGTTTTTTCCTTTTAGGTACGAAACCCTAAAAATGAAATAAGTAATAAGTAAAGACTACTTCCTGCCAGGGTTACGAGCCTGTCCGAAAGGGATATCGTGGCCTTGGCACACAGGCATCTGAAGGAACACGGTGGGTTTTAGTCAGTAAAAGTCTCACACTCCCTCCCGCTCCACCCAGAGCGGGAGAAGTTATTTGATAATTTCTCACCCAAAAAAAAAAAAAAAAAGTAAAGACTACTTATTACTTATTTCGGTATTTTTTTTAACTACATGACTCATATTGAGCTGACACGACGGCAACG
Source organism: Tiliacea citrago (assembly GCA_963921375.1). Taxonomy (NCBI): domain Eukaryota; kingdom Metazoa; phylum Arthropoda; class Insecta; order Lepidoptera; family Noctuidae; genus Tiliacea; species Tiliacea citrago. The sequence goes on along the minus strand of OY992793.1, from coordinate 11,896,560 downwards.
TGATCAATGTGCCGTACAAAATACGACATTGATAAACAACGGAAATTAACAATCACTGTTTGACGTTCAAAAGGTTAAACTTAACCAGCTTTTAACAAAAACCCTTTCCAATTCGCACCGAACTATGAGACTAAAACCGATTATAGTAGATAAAGGGCACTAGTACATTGCTTCGACAGCAACCTTTTGGTTCATTTCCTATTCACATAATTAAAACACTTCTGGTTGAGATAAGCAATGTTTAATGTAGATATAGGACCTACAAAAAAAATACCATTTGCATAAGTAGGTAGACATTTAATTAACTACGTATATAGGTACTTAGGACCGACACACATAAAAGCGTTGCGACGTCGCGCGTCGCAGAGCAAAATCTTTAGGCATTTCTTTAAAAACATTTCAGGTTACTTCAGCGATTTATGCGTTGGGAGTTGTGGCAACGCTTTTATGGGTGCCAATAGATGTGGTAATAGTTGTTTTTCCAACATTACCTAAATAGCCTATAGATTTCGCGACTCGGAAATAAATGTACGTAATCGTAACACTCGTACCCGCTGAGTAGGCGAGGGTTTGGAAAGGCTTGACAAAAGCTTATATCAGCTGGGGGTTTAGACAAAGTAACAATAGCTTTCAAAGCGTTTCGTATTTCTATTGTTTCTACAACGAAATTCCTTAGGATTGACATAAGCATTCCGGTAACTTACATAGTCAGCCTATAATGTGCCCACTGCTGGGATACAGGCCTTCTCTCGGTAAGAGGGAGTGGGCCGTAATACACCACGCGAGCCCAGTGCGGGCTGGTAGATGTCACATGTCTTCGAATTTGTGGTTCTAGGACATTCCAGTTTCCTCCCGATGGTTGCCTTCACCGTTTTGAGAGCAGTGGTGATAAAATAGTTTACACAAAGTAAAGCGCCTGTGGCGTTCTTTATGTATTTTACACCATACTGCGATCGCCAACCCGGCTGCCATGCGTGGCAATTATGGCAACCCTCACTTTGGGGGAGGCCTATGTCCAGCAGTGGACGTCTTTCGGCTGAAGTTTTAAGTTCTTAGTTGAGCTGCACGATTACTGACATATTTACATTTACATTACATTGTTTCGGCCTTTCTTCTCAGAGTAGTCGGATACGAAACGCCGACCTCATTTAGTTTTTTTTTAATGATTGACGTGTTTTTGTACAAACCTACTTACAGAAATAAATCATTTATCATATTTTATGAAACGATGAAAGCGCCTGTGTGGGTTCGAACCACGGGTTCGAACCTACGACCGTAAGACACGGCGTTCCGGTAACTTATGAGTTTATGACAATCCAATACATTTTTGACTTGTCTCACCATCGTAATCGCTGATAGAATGTCACCTTGTTCAGGCCCTCATCATCCAAGTTGTGTTTACTTTTGTCTCTTCTTCTACTGTCTGTCTCACTCAGATGTAGCGCTACTTTTTACCCGACTGCGACGAAGCCAAAAAGAGAGGGTTATGTGTTTGACCTATATGTATTAATACTAAATAATACTAAAAACAATCAAACAAACAATCTGTAATTAATACTATAAACAATCTCATGCAGTCGGAGGCATCTTCTTAACAATAACGACCTATTGCCTATATAATTTACCTATATAAATCTTGTTTCCATCTTTTATAAGTTCACTCTTTACGCAGTCGGGTTGTTGATTTTTTAATGATTGCTTGGGTATTTGTATCTCTAAGTCTATTGTCTAGGTGTTTTGTATTGTATAATAGAGTAAAAGTAGTACCTATATACGTTAGGTTTAGGCCCATGTGTAATATAAATATTCGTATGCCGCTTTTATTGGCGGATGTGCCTTGTATAGGGCTTGCAATATCCGTTCATTTTTACTATCCGGATAATACGGATATCCGAATATCCGGATTGCAAGCCCTAGTCCTGTACCCTAATTGCGTAACGCCGTTTGAATAGGAATCGAAATGATTTTGAAGTATATTGCTAATCCATTGCTTCATATGTTAGAAAAAATTGTCTGCTCAACAACGAAAATAACACAATGAATGTTGTTGAACTGTCAAATTGAAACCGATTCCTACTGATAGTGTGTTACGCAATTAGCCCTCTGAACATAACTCTAATAACCAACTTCGTACCTAACATATCCGAAGAATAAATGCCTTTGTCTTTGGCCTGTTAGTGCTATTAAACTAATTATGCTTTTAGCCCATTTTTGGAATGATAGCCGACTGCTCAGTAGTTTATCTTTATGGTAAACAACCAATGTGAGAACCTTTAAAACGATACTAATACGACCCGTCCCCCTCTGCCTCACCCTTCGGAAAAAAGGCTGATGTTATATTGTTTGTTACCTAAGTTTATAATACGAATTTTTCGCAGTGACTATGTCAATATTACGGAAGTAATATACCTACCTGATAGGTAGGTATATCTAACTACTGTATTGGCTTATCAATCGTTAATTACTATGTAATTAAATATAATCATGTTATACGGGCTAAGTTAATAAGTTGTTAACCTAACGACTCGAGTTCTGCTCACGTATTTGAGAAAACTTATTTATACCTTGTACTTACAACTACATAATATGTACCTACCCAAGTACACCCATAACCCCGTAACCCTAAGTAGGTAGGTACTTGACTGACTCGTTGGTCTAGTGATAGCAAAAGCTACTACAGAGCGTGAGCTGTGGTTCGAATCCCACTAGGTCAGGCAACGTGATAGTTAGGTAAGTGACATTAGTTTTTCCTTAATAACGTATCCGGAACCTGATTTGTACCTCCCCAGTTGATTGCATTAGGCTCGCCCCCTGTTACAATTATGGGAATTCAAAATAACTGGCAAAATTACATGTTTTTTTGTAAAACTCGGAGAAAGAGGCTTATGAGAATTTGGAGTCTCAAGGATATGATCAGTCCCGGAAGATTAATTTTTAGTAGGTAACACACACACCTACCGAATAACGGCGTTTTATCATAGTTAAAATATGACTAACTTCACCATAATGCATGGCAAATATTATTACCGTACCGTAATACAGTTTACAAACATTGCGTATGGAAATTAGCTTAAGTGCATACCTCCATACCTACTAGTATATACTCGCCTTATCAATAGAGCACTTAGCGAGATCAACACCAAGCCATATTTTTCCTGTGCGTAGTTACCTACAGCCCCGCATTTCCGCCTAGGCCTGCAAGGCCCCAGCAAGTCTAGGGGCCCCACTCACCCAGCTCGCTTTGCTCGGTCATTCATCTCGTCGTGTTTCTCATATTTCTTCTGCTTTTCTGCATAAGTCGACAAAGTAGCTCCTATTATTGAATAATCATCACCATCATTTCAGCCGAATGACGTCGAGTGCTGGACATAAGCTTCACCCAAGCACCGCCTTTTCGACCGGTTCTGTGCTTCCCGCATCCAGCGGATTGTTGCGACATGCATTCGCAAGGTCGTCGATCCCTTACCTCACCGTGGCCTTGACCGCTACCGTAGCCAAGGTAGGCGGGCCGCCGGGCACTAGGAGCCGTTTCTTATTGGTGCTTGTAATTTTGGGGTGGTTAGCCATAATCGTCGCGCTTGGCAGGCGGGTTGGCGATCACATGGTGTTAAAATGAGAACACTGCTACCCATTCTCTAGCAAGTCCTTTAGACGCCTTTTTCGACACCCACGGCAAGAAATTAAATTACTTTGTTTTCAATCTTGTAGGTTTTTAAAAAAGTAGGTACTATAATATTTAATATTGTTTGAAGAAAGTACGTTGGTTCAAGTAAGTTAACTTGAGTGTTGGAGAAAAGAACGTCTTTGTGAAAAACAAAACAAACGTCGATTTATGACGAACGCCGTTGACGTAACTATGGTGACGTAGACATAGACTGCATTATTCTGATGTTTATTTATAGAAATCAAAAGTCATCTAAACATTTTATTGTTTGTACATTTTATTTGCTAAATTTCCGGAAGATATTCTGGAAATTTAGCAAATAAAATGTGTAAAATAGGGGGCCCCACACTCCGAGTGCCTAGAAGCCCTGAGTATTTAAGTCCGGGCCTGGTTACCTCCCTCCTTACGTTCTATTCATGACAAGCCGTGCGCCCTATGGAATTTCCATCGGCAACTTCTTTTCTTCAGGAGCCTGGGCATGAATCATCAAAAAACGATGATACAACTAACTTTAACTTATACACAGAAGTCTTTTTTTTTTTTTTTCACGGGGTGTAAAATCCTCATGGATGTCCTCCGTCCTGGGGCGGGCGGAGAGGTCTGTCAGACTCTTACTGACTAAAAACCACCCCAGTGTTCCCTTCCCACATTTGTTGCACTTGTTGCAGTGCGCCGGTGTGTGATCCACAGAAGTCTGTACCAACTTCCACGTCACAAATGACGATCTTCCATACAAAGTGTCACTCCCTATTTAACCCCTTTAGGGGATGAATTTAATAAAATCCTTCCTTAGGACTCACTCGGTTCGTTATATGTAATTTAAGGAACTTTTAACACAGCGCAGCGCGGCAGCGGTTTAGCCTGTCCGTTGTCTCTCAGTGAATGAATAAATCAAAAATGTAAATATGTCTAGATAGAAACTCAAAGCTGTGTGTGTAATAAATTCGTGAAGCTTACCTGCAATCTCCGGCCCACTGCTTCACGCTTCTTGGGATCGGCGGGGTGGCTAGGTCTGAATCCAGGTTAAACCACACTACACATATTGTCCACAGGTGCTGGTTATGTTAATTTCTAGTGTCTTGCGGGGATTGTAGCATTAAATCACTGAAGGATCATTTCTTTTCAGAAAAATGTTTTTGTTACCGCGGAGCGCGTTGGGAGATTTTGACACGTTGATACTGTGAGAAAGTGCGCGGGAACGCGGCGCTAGTGTGCTCATTAGCAGGCCAATCCGATCGCTCAGCGAGTGGACTAATGAGAAGCCGAGAGCTTCATCGAATCAGCACTTACACATAAAAGCTTAATAACTAGTTGTGGGGTGAAAAAACAATCCTAAAATTCAAAAGAAGATCGGTACTTAACATGCCGCTCGCCTTGAAAGAATGTAGGTCTTTCAATATTAAATCAAATAGGTACAATAGAGAATGTTACACCCGAAAGAGAAATGAAAAAGCATGAAGCCTTAAAAGTTTTAAATTTAAGTTATTCTAACTTAAGATTACTTAACTAAGATTCGCAACAATGTTAACTAAAATTTCCAAATAATTATTCTAAGGGCAAAGGACATATTTTTACTACTGAACGCTTCACAAAAGTTTTGCCCATTTGTAAAGTTACGGACACGAGTAACATTATCGGAACCCGGATGAAGAGCATGGACACGAGCCAGTCTCCATTGTAATGGTGGTAAATTATCATCTCGTACAACGGCAATAATACCTTCACGGAGTTACGAGCCGCAATCTCGGAACCATTTATTACGTTGTTGAATTTCGTGTAAGTATTCACGACTCCAACGTTTCCAGAAATGTTGCACACATTGTCGGACTCTACGCCATCTAGTGAGTTGATTTGAAACATTCTCGCATAATGAAACATCTGGTAAAGTCATCAACGGATCTCCTATTAAAAAATGAGATTGTGTTAAAGGTAACGGATCTAATGGATCAGCACTTAATATACAAAGTGGACGAGAATTGAGTACCGCTTCAATTTGACAAAGAAGCGTATGCATCTCATCATAAGTTTGAGTTTGTGTACCGAGGACTCGGTATAAATGGTGTTTGAAACTTTTAACACCAGATTCGAAAAGGCCACCAAAATGTGAGGCATAAGGAGGTTGAAAATGCCAAGTGATGCCTTGTTCTAAAACTTTGTTATTAAGAGTGGCTTGAACAGAATCATTACGTAAAAAATTATACAAGTTTTGTAGATAATTATTACACCCAACAAAGTTCCTTCCACAATCAGAGTAAATGTCGGTGCATAAACCTCTACGGGACGTGAAACGTCGCAAGGCTGCAAGAAATGCATCAGTTGACAACTCGGACACAAGTTCGAGATGTATGGCCTTGACGGACATACACACAAAAACAGCTACATAATTTTCTTTTTTTTTTAGCATTTAATAATTTTCGCGTGTCGGACTTTATTTGCCCGAACGTAAAACGGACCCGCGAAATCAACACATGTTTTTAGAAATGGCCGCTCGGGGCGCACTCTGATGGCTGGTAGTGGACCCATGCATGGCTGTGGATTCACGGGGCGAGCACGAAAACAACGAACGCATCGATGTATGCGTGTACGTATAGCGTCACGACTAGACATTATCCAATATTTTTGAAGTAAAATGTATTGCACGGATTGTGGACCAGCGTGTAGATGCGTGATATGTGTATGATCAATGAGTAAATTTGTAAGATGATGTTTCTTAGGCAGAATCAATTGTTGTTTGGAAACAAACGGTAAAAGTGATTTGTGAATCCGCCCACCTACACGTAAATTATTTTTGTTATCCATGAAAGGGTTGAGTCGACGTAATTTAATTGATGTATATTTTCCATTTGAAAGATTTTTAATGTCTTCGGAAAAACAGGAATGTTGAACTAAATGGATGAGTCGATTTAAACAAAAATTACTCTCCGATACAGTTATGTATTGTGGATAGGAATCTTGAACCTTCTTACATTTATTATAGAATCGAAATAACAGTGCTGTTATTCTAACAAGTTTGCCTAAAGTAGAAAATCTGGAAATGTACTCGACGACATCAGGCGGTGCTGAGGTGGAAGAGTTTACTAACATAGACAACGGTAGATTACGTTTGTCTTCAATGACTTCTGGTATTTTCTTTGGACTTGGCCAAAAAATAGAATCACGTGCGACCCACCTGGGCCCATGGAGCCACATCTGATTTTGTATTAATTTTGTAGGAAGCATTCCTCGAGAAGGTGCGTCAGCTGGATTGTCAGCCGATGGAACATGTCTCCAATGGTTGGCAGGAAGCCGGGATAAGATCTCACTCGTGCGATTTGAAACGAATGTTTTCCACTCGTGTGGTGGGGAATGAAGCCACGCTAACACGATGGATGAATCGGTCCATGCATACACATGTTGACAGTTTATGTGGTTATCATACACACTCCTAACCTTATCAAGCAACCGTGATAACAGAACAGCTGCGCACAACTCAAGGCGCGGGAAGAAGGAAAAAGGGAAGGAAAAAATCAGGGCAGTAGTATAGATGCCATTTATAATCTACGTCGCCGAGAATCTCTTAGGGAACTCTTTAAAAGGATTAATATTATGACGGTACCTTGCCAATTCATTTATGAAAATATTATGTATGTAAGAAAAAACCAACATCTTTTCAAAAAAATAAGTGATAGACATAATTTCAATACTAGAAATAAAGATAAAATAGATCAGCCATGTTTCAGATTATCTAAAGTAGGTACATACATCTTTTATGGGGTACTGTGTTAAATGTTACAACAAAATACCTTGTGATATATTGCAATTAAATGAAAGAAAATTTAAAACTCATATAAAAAGTACACTTTGTAAACAAGCTTATTACAAATTAGAGGATTATATCCAGGATAAGAACGCTTGGAAACATGCTGGTCCAGCTCCATAGGACAATCTAGAGTCTAGACAAAATCTAACTGATTGCTATTTTAATTGTATAATTTATTATTTTTATGACATTTATTTTACACTCTGTGATTACCTTAACTCACACACTGATTATTTTAGGAAAACTTTTTTTCTTTTTTTTTTTTTTACAATGTTCGTAAATATGTGAGCACCATGTATCTATCACATAATTAATTTATCTCATTGCTTCATTATTAATTCTTTTTACCTATTGTGGTATAGTAGTTTTATTCTAGGTACATCGTCTTCACATATAATTATATAATTGATGTAACAATACCAAATATTGTAAAACATTTTAAAAGAGTAACGGTGGAGTTTCTTGCCCATTCTTCTCCATACGAAGCTACCTTTTGGAAGGGGCGACTAGAATCAATTCTATATTATTTGTAAATTTTGACGTTCAAAAGTGCCATCTATGTGCCTATTTGAAATAAATAATTTGACTTTGACTTTGATAATGAAATTAAAAGGAAAACTAGTATGGAGTAATAGTCGACCAACTTACATTCGCAGTTGGAATGTACCTACGGGAGAACATGTTTTCATTTTGGGATAAATTCATCCCAACTACGGAACTCTTCATTGTGCGTGGTTCGACTCCCACTTGGCCGGTTTTTATTTCTGGGTGACACCACAATTATACGCTCCGGGTGTTACCCATGCTAGCTACGCCACTGAGCATGAGCTACGCGGGCTTTCTAGAAAATCGATTAAATTAGTTTTTTTTTTAATCTTATTTATTGAGCCAAATATTTTATTCCAGAATTAAAATCTCTTATCTATTAGTTTTAAGGAATGCTACAATGTTTCGAATAATTTTATGTCAATTTAAGTTATGTGTGTGACTTTTCTCGCTAACCGCACCAACCTAGTCTTTTATGTAGCCGTGTACCTAGGGGTCGGTACATCACTCCCGTCCGAGATCGGAGATCGATACCTAGTCTTGAGTAACTTTACCTCTTTGCGATTCTGGCCGGGCCAGTGGACTTCGTAACCAGTTGCCTCGCAGTCCTGTTTTGCGGTAATCCTCAGAAAGTTAGGGTGATATTATTATGCTCTATTAAGGTCGGAGTGGTGGGTCCCCCATTCTAGGAGAGAACAGTGTGTTACCTCAATGATGATCAGACCACCCGATGAATTTGTATATGCTGCTGGCCGGCTGTGCATCGCTGCTCGATCTGATGCTAGAAGGCTTGGAAATTGTTGATAGCGATTATAATGCTGATGCGCTGACGTTCATGGTCGGCTAGATTACTTCTATTAGTTATAGAGTAGGCTACCAATGACTTTTCTACATCAATCAATCTACCAAGCTTTTTCACAACTATGTTGAGGTCGGCTTCCAGTCTAACCGGATGCAGCTGAATACCAGGGGTCTACTTCGAAGCGCTAAACCGAAGTATCGGCCGTTTTATAACTTCCATACTTTCCTTTTTTTGACTTTCGAGTCCTTACCCGACTTCAAGTCACTGTTTGGACTTATCTCTTCGACTGTCATTTTTTTTTTTCGCCGTAGTCATCGACATTAGTTTAGCCGTAGTAAAGAAACGACCGACCATTCGGCCGATACTTCGGATATAAGTTTGGAGTAGACCCCCAGTATTTTACATTGACTTTTCTACATGCTTATGAAAATTTACTGCAATGGTTATTCAAGAGCTTGTTTTGGAAAAATTTTAGCCTCAGACTGCTAAAAGAACACTGAACTACAAAAGCTGTTTTCATAGTTCTTACTGCTACAACATAAAGGCGCTGTCAATGTCAAATTGTTATCACGGATTTGTTGTTGACTGTTCTAAGAGGTAAATATTGCAGACAAATAAAACAAACATCTATGGAATAGTAATCAAGTATCTTTATTCTGCAGCAACATTCTGTGCTTGTTTCGCCGCTTGTCTTTCCTTCTTCCTCTTCACAAGGAACTTCTTTTTCTCTTCTGGGGTCTTCTTCAATCCCTTCATCTTGCGAGTCTGTAATCTGTTGATGTCCTGTTTGCCCATGTGCACGCGACCCATCTTGGAACCGAAGGCATCCCTGGATATGTTTTTCTTTGTGATTGGTTTGAGTTCCCTGGGAACCCTGCAAGCTTCCTTGAATAAATCTTCTGATCCCAATCTAGTTCTTCTTAGCTTGAAATCTATTGAAGGACCTGAAAATTAAAAGTTTTGATAAATTAGATAACATTTTCACATCACATCACTGAATAGTTGTTTCTTTTCTCAAAGAGTGTTGGGCACAGCTTTTTGTAGCAGCTCAGAGGATTTAATATTTTGTATGTATAAACACTCTTTTTTTTTTCATGTACTTCCCATGGCTGGCAACTATTGATGTCATAAAGTAAAACTCCAAAACAATCACTTTCACTAGGCACCTCTGTTACAAAACATAATCCCTGTATTCCTTCAAGGGATATATGCACCCATAATAATTGTACTATGTAAGTTTCACATAAATTATAATGCAATAACACATACCTATTTCCTCCAACTCAATCCTAGGTGTTCTCTGGCCACTCTTCTTTAGCTGTATTCTGTATGATCTGAAGTATATGTTGCCGCCTTCACTAGCTGTGAAACTGAGAACATGCTCTAATCCCTGAAGCCTGATTGTTTCTACCTGAAATCGACATTACATGACACATTTAGGTAATTGAAAGATTACTCAAGTGGTTATGTGGTTCATGGTTTCTCAAAATGCTTAGAAATTTGAGCATTATTTTGTCAACCTTCTTCGAGATAAATCGAAATTGCTGTACTGGCCAAATACATGCGAGCAGCGGCCGCCAAAAGTTGTTTGAAAATCCATATTTGTCGTGGTATAGTGGTCAAATAAATTACATAGTAAACTCATATCTATCATGTTATTTAAAAATGGAACAATCTTTTATTCAGAAATATGGCAACGAAGGAGGTAACTTATGAAAGGTTTTATTTAAATTTCGAACTTGCTTTCAAAAATAGAAAGCAGTTTATTGAAAAAAAAAAACAAATGAACATATTGGCGCGTGAAAAATGATCTTTGTTCGTCATTGAATCTGGAATTTATAAATAATTTACTGATATTGAATTTGCGCGCATTATTTGAGAAAAGCACTATACAAGCCTTGGCCGCAACCAGACATTGATGGACTCAGCTTTGCCTCGCTCCACATATACACGTTCATCCATCAATGCCTCTTTTGCTGGCCGCTGTAGTAATGTACTATTTAGAGGACCTTAATCTTTTGAATTTACTATAAAACACTCCATTTATGAAAATGTTGATGTTTGACAATAAAGTTTCATTAAATTTGCCCATCATTGCATGTATGACTATATTATTTTAATAGTCCATGTCTGTTGTCTGGCAATTGAAAGTTTATGGATTTAAAAAAACAATTTAATATGATACCTTCTATGATATGAAAACAGTGTAAGGCATACCTTTTCTCTATAAAAGAAATCAGTGAAAAGAGATTTCAATCTCTTCAAATCTTGGTTCAAGTCCCATGCTGGCCCATTGAAAACCAAGCAAGGTTTTATGCCAGCCAGCACTTTCATATTGTGGAATTCTGACATGGCTTTATAGTTGTCTGCACCGAGTTCTATCATGTCCAAGATGCCATAGTCAAATGTACGGCCAAGTACTATATTGTGCGGCCTCTTCTTTGAGTTGGAGCCAACTCCAAATAATGCTGCTTCTTTCTTGTAGCACAGTCTGTAATTAGTAATGAAGATTTAATTATAATAATACCTCATCAATTACTTATTTCAATAAACAATTTCAACAATAAATTTCCATATATCCAGTAACATCCATGTCTGTGGTGTGACCAAATCGATTATGTATTTGAATGGGATGGAGAGGTATAGGTATTTGTTTCAAGTAATATAGTCAAATACAGTGCTATTTAGGATACCACTTCATGAGTTAACCATACTTATATAAACAGACGCCTTTCATGGGTTCAAAACTAAAACCAATCACCAATTCTACAGAATAGCATAGCTTGTTTCTCAATGATAAGTAAGTTAGAATTATACAAAGAAGTTATAAATAAACTTCCTGACAAATTGCTAACTGTGATTTTCATTACTTACTTCTCAATGAGGGTCGCATCTTCAAAAGGAATAAAGTCGTTTTTACGGCTGAGGTAAGCTGCATCTGGCTTCTTCAAATCATAAATGTCTTTTAGTAGTTTCCGTGTGCGCTCTGAAGGGTTACGACCCTGAAGGAAAAGCGCTTGTTTGGGCCCTTCGATAGGTTTTGGCTCCTTGGATTGTAAAACCTTTTTACCCTTCCTTGTTGTGGGTTTCCTGTAAATCAGTTAAGAAGTTGTGTTAGTTGTTAGTCTCAAAAAACGCATAACACCGTTTCTAAATAAGGTTTTCTTACTTCACTCTTTGTATTATACCCATTTTGAAACTTATTTCTATAAATTGTAAACCAAAACTTTACACGCACGTGGTTCTCAACAAAAGACAGCAGCAAGCAGCAATGACAGATGAAAGTCGTCACAATTAGCAAAATGTCAAAAAACATCAAGCTATTCAATACTCGGACAATAATTAAAGCATTTTACTATTGCCACACTCTTGTAACTAACGCGAAATATCATGTAGGTTTCTTTCTTTCTCCCTCGTACGAAAAACATGCCAGACGTACCCAGCGGTAGCTCTGGGACGCATCCGTTCTGTCAATGTCAAATAATCCAATTGTCTTCAAGTACCAACTTCAGCTGTCGATTTTATAAATTTTCATTACAACAAGCAGAATTGGTAACTTTGGTGGTTTTGTTCATAAACCTTACTAGAATAGTAATAATTATGTTATAATTTGTAATCCTCGCGTTAGACACAAATGAATACCTAATGATCGTCCTTTTAGCTTCCACCAGAATTACTGTCCTACTAAGATAACCCGCGAAATTCAAATTCTTAAGTTTTTTGTAAAACTTGTTTTAGTGGTTTTTTGTAAAACTTGTTTTACTTAGTAGAATAAGTATGTACGTAAGCACAAGTACGTCGTAATCTTTTACTTTGCTAAGGAAAACTTTTTTTAAATTGCCCTGCCTCTTACCCAATACCCGCATGGTAGACACTGGGATGTTGATTCCTTAATTCCTAACATAAAATCAAATCAATTGTTGAACTAGGCTGTCGGATAGTTATTATACTCTTTGGCTGTCGGACCACCATCCATCACCATACATAAGTGATTAATAACAATCTACTTTAAACTTTTTTACAGTAAGTATAAATATACACCTACCTACACGATGCATCTGTTGTTGTTAAGAGACGAGTCGACACTATATACCTATATAGGTATATGTAACCGGTTCCGTGGTCCCATGAATTACCTAAGTAGTGAAATATGGCGATTTAACAACATGATTTTGCCAAAAAAGCAAAACAGTCTGGTGGACGTGTTTTGTTAAGGTTTAGTTGGTCAAGAATGTGCACATGACCGGATAGGATATCCGGTGAGTTATGTTGTGAAGTAATGATGTGTTTCATTCTTTTAATAACACGATTAGTAAAAAAAAAATATGAACATAAAACTTAAGTAGGCAGGCTAGTGAGGCTAGACATACAAAAAAAGCGATGTTCACAAAGGTCAGCTACTTAAATGGACCGTTTTAAAGCTATATGAATAAGGTGTAGTGGGTGTAGCCAAAAAATACATAATAGGAGAATATTTATGAGGAGGCTGTGTATTTATTTTATGACTGCAGCATCATTGAGATTTAGATAACCCTGGGCCAACATTACTTCGACCAAATGTACGTTATCTATGTACCTACTATCTATCTAGCATTGAAAATCGGTGACATGGCCCGAATTTATAAAATCTAAGATGGTTTTTCATCTTGCAGCACCTTTGTGATCTTCTATCACTCTAGACGAGAAACTGCAATGGTGACCACATATAACCTCTCTTGCCGAGCTTAGCCGCCCCGGCTAAGCTCGGCCGCTTATGCTGTTAGAAAGATAAGACAGCTAACAGATATAGAAACCGTGCGTTTGGTTTATTTTAGCTACTTCCACAGCATTATGTCGTATGGCATTTTACTGTGGGGTCGGGCTGCTGACATTGAGTCCATCTTTATTTTGCAAAAGAGAGCTGTCAGAGCATATAAATTGCTCTGACAGCTCTCTTTTATCTAGCTTTCTATCTAAGTCGCCGCGAATCTCTTAGGGAACTGTTTAAAAAAGATTAATATTAAGACGGTACCTAGCTAATTCATTTATGAAAATATTATGTATGTAAGGAAAAATCTACATATTTTAATAAGACGTAATTTTAATATTAGGAATAAAGATAAATGAACATACAGGTTAGAGGATGGTAAAGATACATCAACCATTTTTCAGATTATCTAAAGTACCTACCTACACATATACATCTTTTATGGGGTACTGTGTTAAACGTTACAACAAAATACCTTTTAATATATTGCTATTAAATGAAAGAAAATTTAAAACACATATTAAAAGTACACTTTGTAAACAAGCATATTACAAGTTCGAGGATTATATCCACGATAGGAATGCTTGGAAACATGCTGGTCTAGCTCCATAGGACAATCTAGAGTCTAGACAAAATCAAACTGGTTGCTATTTTAATTGTATAATTTGTTATTTCTAAGATATTGATTTTACATTCTGTGATTACCTATACTCACACACAGACTTTTTTTTTTTTTTAGGAAGACATACTTCTATGTTTGTAAATAATTATGTAAGCACCATGTATCTATCTCATAATTAAGTTATTTTTCATTGGTTCAATTTTAATGCTATTGACCTATTATGGAATAGTATTTTTATTCTAGGTGCATCGTCTTCACATATAATCATAAATAATTAATGTACCTACCTACTCAAACAAAATATTGTTATTATGCATGATTTTATATAAATATTGACATTGCAGAATATTATATACAATATTACATTAATGTTTACTTTGAAAAGTATTATATTTACTGCTTTAATTTATTGTGAATGTGAGCACTATGTGGGTCATTTTTTTTTTTTCTCTTTAAATATTTTCCTATTATTTTATGCTTTTTCTCAGTTTTAATGGTGGTCTGGCATTTTGAGCACTTTATGAGGCCTACCCAAATGTACTTTCTTTGGTATTGTTCGTCGAGTCGTTGAGCTCCTTAAGTCTTGAGTCGAGCTGCACGATTACGACAAATGCTTGCACTGATTGGACAGGTCCACTCAAAATTGTGTGGTTCTTTCCTCAAAAGACCATTTCAGACACAGATCTACATGGTCCTCACATGATCTGACCAAGATTATGTCTGGACTTTAAAAGAGACTTTGACCCCTGAGTTTGTTTCGCCATTTCTTCTCACGGGTAGTCAGATAGGAAATGTCGACTACATCTAGCTTATTTTTTACTTTTTAATATGACGTGAAAAAGTGATTCCGATATCCTATTTACAGAATAAACGATTTCATTTCATTTCATTTCATTTCAAAAGGCAAAGCTCACATTTTGAAAAATCTTATCTTGTTAGATAGAAGATTTTTCAAAATGTGAGCTTTGCCTTCGGGTAATACAGGCTTGATGATAATTATGTTTAATTAGTGGTTGGTCAGATTAGTGAGACTTTTACAGAAGGTACCTACTACACCCTGAGTACACCTGCCAAAAAATAAAAATAAAGGCAGCACGCCTTTATTTTTATTTTTTGGTTCGGAATTTATCAAATAAATTCTCCCACGCCGGGTTCCCACCCGGCGTCAGACTTTTACAGCCTAAAACCTACCCGTGTTCTTTCAGTTGCCTGTGTGCCAGGGCCACGATATCCCTTTCAGACAAACCCGCAACCCTGGCAGATGCCTATGCTGCCTGGAGTCACGATTTGTGTTCGTTTTAAGACAATAGGTTCGCAAAATGACGTTGGGGGTTTTTTCTGTGTCTGTCTTACGTAAATTACAGACAGGTAGGTAAGTGCACTGCCGTTACGCAATTAACTTAAGCCCATTTGGCCGTGCCGAGATGCGATTGTATCATGCCCATGAAGCATAGAGTCATGGAGGGACTACTGAGGTATTCAGTATTCATAGAATTAAATATGCACCTACATAGGCAGACATAAATATAAGTTGTTCCTGACTGACCACTTGACCAGGGACATACGTAGTCACGTACCTAAGGTTATTTCAGTGGGTAGTTCCTTCCAGTAGGCACCTACCCATGGCACACGGCAACATTATTTTCAGGTGAATCTACCTCGGATATTTTACAAGAAGTAACTTTGTCAGCTGCCTGCTTATGCAGAATTTTTCAAGAATCAAGAGAATGCAAGAGTGAGCGAAGCGAACTCGAAAATATTAGCCCCCCGCCTCGAATGGGATAGGTTTTCTTTGTTTCATACAGAAACAGTCGAAGAGACTGGCTGTGTCGAAGTAGATATACAGAGTGGCTTAAGAATGAAGAGAGTGCAAGATGCAAGAGCGAGCAGCGAGCTCGAAATCTTTAGGATCCCGCCTCGGATAGGTTAGGTTTTCTATTTTATATGGCTATTTCGTTTTTTTATTCTCTCTGAATGTTTTTGTCCCAACCGAAGTGCGAACTAAGGAAAATTTGGCTGAGATCGTGTCATCAACAGACATGAGAACATAATTAAACGAAACAATTAGTGTTGTGTGTGCGTTATGCGAGCCGCTTGTTTTATCTACATTATCTAAATCTGTATTTGAAAAAATAAGTAAATAATCAAATTAATAAGTGCTACATCAAAAAAAATACCGGCCAAGTGCGTCTCGGACCACGCACAATGAAGGGTTCTTACCATGCCTTTTTTAATGTTAATAACTGTGTAGGTTTGAATGTGATTTATTTTTATAAAATTTCATCATCATCATTAGGTATCATTGGCAACCTTGTTCCACTCACTGCTGAGTATAGCCTCCTCCTTTTTGTAAAATATATTTAATAAAAAAAAAATTATACAATTAAAATAAATAGTAGATTGTTATACAAGGGTCGAAAGGAATTGGTGACTTTCACCCGTGTTAAACACACTACTTTTCATTTCGAATATAAGGAAAGTAAAAATAAATATTTTTTCTAAAATATTTTATTTTCTTGTTTGCTGCTCGCCATTTCATAAAATCATTGTAGATAAATAAATATCTTTCCTTTGACATTTCTGGCAAAAGATTTTCGATTACCTGCTGTATTTGCTTCGTCTTAACCGAATCTGGGGTCAACATTTCAGAATCGCTTGAACTCATTGTAATAATTAATCAAATATTAGTCTATAAAACCGAGATTTTGAATTTTAATGTAGCTTACAGAGTTGTATCCCGCCAAATTATAATAGACTTTTTTAAATTTTAAACATGAAACACACCGCGTCACCGCCGCGGGCCGTCCCGCTTAATAGGCATTTTTTAAATTCACACTGGCTGTTTATCTGTTTATACGCTCACAACACCGCATTTTTTTTTAATTTTAATCGATATTTTTTTTTTATTATGTAAAAATTTTCGCAGCCGCTAGCCGCCTACTTATCTAAATGAATTTAGTTCTTTTTCTAAAATTAATTCCCTCCCTAGAGAGGGAAGCAATTACTATGAGTCTTTCCCGCCCAAGGGTGGGGATCAGCGTCTTCCACCCGCTACTCGGATCAAAGAAACACTACTTTCCGAATATGATTAATGAAAGCAAAAAGCATTTACGTACTTTTTGTGTTTTATTGTGTCTATACAAACTGTCAATTTGAAACACCAGGGGGTCTACTCCGAACACAAATCTGATTTATCGGCCGAAAGTTCAGCCGTTTCTAGAATACGGCGAAAGAAAAAAAAAACGACAGTCAAAGAGATAAGCCCAAGTCCAAAATGTGACTTGAAGTCGGGTAAGGATTCAATGTCAAAAAAGGAAACGTTGGAAGTTAAAAACGGCCGATACTTCGGAGTGATGACCACATCAAGATAATTAAATAAAAAAACGACACGCACTTGGCCGACCACGCACAATGAAGGGTTTCGTACTTGGGATGAACTTATCCCAAAAACAAACATAACTTTGTAGTTGAAAAACATGTTCTCTCATACACAATTTTGTTAAAAACTCAACCACAAATAGTATTATTTGCTGACGATTCCTTATTTTTTTAAATTTATAGACGTGCATCAAATCTTGACGACGTAAATAGTTCTCTATTGCAGGTCCAAAATTGGTTCACTGCTGACCTATATTCGATAAATTGACCACTTTTTTTAAATGAGTTAATACATGCGATGCTCCACACAATAGGTACACTAAAGTATTAGAAACTTATATTCTATCTCAGAAAGTTCATTATCGCATAAGT
The DNA here is from genome assembly GCA_963921375.1 of Tiliacea citrago. NCBI lineage: Eukaryota > Metazoa > Arthropoda > Insecta > Lepidoptera > Noctuidae > Tiliacea > Tiliacea citrago. Next base: position 11,878,630 of record OY992793.1, on the reverse strand, counting down.
CACAAGAAGCTAAAAAGTATCACGGACTTAACGGAATGGTATTTCGCACTAAATTATATACCTAGGTAGATATATTTTATTTCAAAGCCAGGGGGGACCATCTCCTTGGCCCTTTACGGGGCACCGGTGTGGGCGCGTTCTCTGAGGCTGCGACCAGCCCAGCGGTTGAACGCGTCCCAAAGGGTGATGGCCATCAGGCTGGTACGGGGTTACCGCACGGTCTCCTGTGAGGCGGCGAGCCTCCTTGCCGGACTACCGTCATGGAATCTGGAGGCATAAGGACCAGGCCCGGGTCGACGCGACGGCGCGGTGTGTACCACGCGCGCCTCAATGAGATGTCAGCACGAATTGACGTGGTCCATTAGGGCCAATGCCTGCCAGGGTTGCGAGTTTGTCCGAAAGGGATATCGTGGCCCTGGCACACAGGCAAATGAAGGAACACGGGTGGGTTTTAGTCAGTAAAAGTCTGACACGCCCTCCCGCTCCGCCCAGAGCGGGAGAAGTTATTTGATAATTCCAACCAAAGAAAAAAAAATGGGGGACCATTTACCTACTAATTTCTTTTTGTAGAGTTTTTTATTATTATTGGGTTCTTTTTTACCCGACTGCCCCAGAAGGAGGGTTATTAACTTGTGGTTTTGCTCAAGACACGTTCGTCGAATCCGTATTCGGTTATTCCTAAGTGTTGTGCGATATGCTACGGAAACCAGAAATACGAGTCTCAGCGTATCTATCATAAATTAATTTTCGTATGTAGGTACTCGGTTCACACATAGCTCCGGCGCGGCGCAGATTCAGGTTACCCATCACAATACCTACCTATATTCCATATTCAAATCCGTTTCCAATTCAACAAAGATCAACTTTATGTGACTGTGAATTAAATTGGTTTCAGAATGACTAGTAGTAGTATTGAAAGTCATAAAATGCTTGAATTTGTATAGCGCAAACTAAACTTTATGTGTTGGTTTTAAAGTTATATTTTCCAAAACCACATAATGTTTTACATTTTTGGAAATATTGCAAACGCAGGATAGCTTCATAAAAAATATAAGGATGGCTTCATAAAAAAACCGGCCAAGTGCAAGTCGGACTCGCGCACGAAGGGTTCCGTACCATTATCTATAAAAACGGCAAAAAAATCACGTTTGTTGTATGGGAGCCCCCCTTAAATATTTGTTTTATTTTAATTTAATTATTTATTTTTAAGGTGAATATATAACTAAACATTCTGTGAATATTTCAAGTGTCTACCTGTTGCCGTTATCAATATCGAGTTAAAACTAGCAAAAAAATCACGTTTGTTGTATGAGACCCCCTTAAATATTTATTTTATTCTGTTTTTTAGTATTTGTTGTTATAGCGGCAACAGAAATACATCATCTGTGAAAATTTCAACTGTCTAACTATCACGGTTCATGAGATACAGCCTGGTGACAGACGGACAGACAGACAGACAGACGGCGGCGGAGCCTTAGTAATAGGGTTCCCGTTTTACCCTTTGGGTACGGAACCCTAAAAAAGGATAGCTTCATATTATAGTAAGTTCTTGTTGTGTTCTGTTATGTCTTTACATTATTGTATCTAATGTGCAGTACGTACTATCGGCCAAAGTTCCGCATGCTCACCTTAAAGGCGATAATCGCATAGCACGACTCACGACTCGATCGCACAATGCACGAGTTTTGACCAATAGGATGCACAAAGCGTATTTTAGTGGTGTTCGTATTAGTATAATCATGTATAGAATGTGTGACACTCACACTAGGAGCGTACTATGCTCACTTGTTTCTGCTAAGAGACGAGTTTTTAATGGGCACGGCCAGCGCGGCGCGGCGGCGGCGTGAGCTCTTTGTTATTGAATTGAATTGTTATTTTATTATTGACAAGAATTAATTTTAGTACTCATATCTTCTGTTTGTTTGGTTTAGAAAATGTATTATTGATATTGCAGTATTTACAAAAATAATTTGAAATAACTAATAAACTACAATTTATATGTATTAATCCACTTTAATATTTTCCTCTCTCTATCGGGTCTATAGATATAGGTTATTTATGAACACTTTCACTGCCTCTCCAATTTTCACCATATCCTATGTGATGCCGCATGCCGCAGCAACCGCACCATATTCCCTTCACAATAAGATGAGACATTGAAACGAACCGTTTTATTACAGTCCGTTCCACCGATTTTGACTTCTATTCCGTAGGCTTATGGATGGCATTAAAGGCAAAAAAGTGGTTACAATACCAACTGTTTACTGCAGCTGCCATTTGTCATGCCACCAACACAATAGCATTCAAAATCGATTGAACGGACATTTATGGTTTGTTTACCTTTTATCTCACGGCTCCCTGAATACGTTAGGTATAGGTGCGTTGACCGGCACTGCATGAAGGTATCAAATGTTTATATTGAAATTTTTTGTGTTTAATCGACTTTATTAAAAGTAAATAACTATCAAAATTTCTATGTGTTTGTTTATACTTGGGCAATTTGGGAATACTTGAAAATTACAGTAATATTTGAACCAATACTCTGCGCAGTTCATACAATGTTATCAGAGCTTTTTGTTTGTAGCTAACGCAAGGCCGCAAGCCGCACAACTCTTGCAACTGAAATAAAAATAAGTTCATTATCTAAGACCCATTGTTATTTAGTGGGAATGTCTGGAAATTCGGTTAAACAATAGAGGACGGCTTAATACAAGGGCCATACGTTTTTTTATTACCTTAGGATTATCTCAAATGTTTTGCAGTTGTTCCTTGTATTTGGTTTAATACTTTTAACAGTAGGTAATTGTAATATTACCTTTTATTCATTAAAATAATACAGGGTGAAATTGAATTCATGGGCATCCTTTTAAGGGGTCATTGTACTCATCATTATGAACAACTTCAACTATGAGACCATACCTGAAATCGCGAAAAAAAAATCAGCTGTTCCCTACATTTATGTTTGCATAACTCGACAAAATGTAGGGAACAGCAATTTTTTTTTCTCGATTTCATATTTGTTCCCATAGTCAAAGTTGTTCATAATGACGAGTACAATGACCCCTTAAGAGGATACCCATGAATTAAATTTCAGCCTGTATAACGAACAAGGTATCGTTGCAATTAAAATGCCCAGGCATGCCGTGCAGGATGAGCACTTTAAGACTGGATTATAATCAAACCAACACTTTACTCTTTTATAATTCATGCTCTAGTCAAAGTTTGACAATTCATGATTTTAAGCGAAATCAACGCTACAGGCGCGTTACCGGCATTGCATGTCAAGTTTTTTTTTGACAAATCTAACAATGATTCAGTTCCTACGCCACTTTAAAATTCAGAAGCTTATCAAGTAATTAAACTAAACTATAATTTGTGCCTTGGCAGCAGTGAGAGTGAAAGGATTGAAATAAAATGTTGGGTACTAGTGAAATATATATTTTTAGTTTGTGTTCATTTAACATTATGCAGGATTAAAGATTTATTTAGGTTGATATTTAAATCTTATCTGTATAATAAAAGATGTATAGTAAGTGCTTTTTGTATGAAACTATCGGCTGTAATCTCAGTGTGAAAAAATAAACAGTTAGTTAAAATCTACTTGAGAACAATTTTAAGGATTTGCTGTTGTAGAAAAAAAAACAATATAAGTAACTTAATTTATTTTTAATACTTTTTCAAAACATTAAAGATTCATCCAGAAATTAACATATTATAACAAAAAATTACACAGAAATTATCATCAAAATGCAAAATATTATAAGTGAAAAGATTCTTACTCATAATATCATTTATAAACTGTATTTATCTACACTTATATCGTAAAGTTCAAAATATGAAATCAACACAACAATGACAAACAGGCAACACAACAACAACAGGCAAAAAGCCTGTCAGTAAATAAGATTAGGAGAATATTGCTCGTGCAGTTCTAATGAAATTGAAAAGTTTTAAGATTAGTACAATTTAAGAATCTTAATAATTTTTATAATTTGCAATAATTACATTACACTACAGACTAGGTTTATCAAGCAAATGAGATCAATTATTTATGAGGTGGACGGATATGATGACACTACTGAATATGTAAAATAACAAACTAACGAGATCGGGGCTTACGACAAGATTGATTGTAAATAAAACAACAAATCCACCAATAAAGGCAACATGACACTAAATTGACATCAATAATTTTACAAGAAGACTTCAAAATCGTTGGCAATATTTTAAACTATGATTACGGTCTACAGTCTACCCTGTGACATTAATCAACGAAGTAATATAATACAAATTGGAATAATAAAAATAAACCTAATAAAAATAGCTATACAGGGTTATTTGCAAGCCGCCGGAGTCGCGGGTTGTTCGAAAGAGATACCATGGCCCTGGCACAGGCTAGACCTAAAGCATCAGAAAATATGGCGTAAGAGAAATCGAAGTCCCTGTAGTCACGAGCGAATCGCACGCGAGCAGCTTTCTGCTCCTGCGTCAAAATATTTTTTTTTGCGGGACGTCTGTGATGGACTCCAGCTCGATGCAACTCGTTTCTAATAGTTTGCATCGAAACTTCGTATTCTTGTGCGAAACTGCGAGTGGGTGTGAACGGGTTCTCTTCATACGTGGCTATCATATTATTTAACTCGTTTTCGTTTATAGCCCGGGGTCGAGGTGCACGAACGCGTTCTGTAATTTCTCCTTCTTCATATCTTCGCACCCAGCGGCGCACCGTTGTTCTCTAACGAAAAAAAAAAAAAAAAACAATCAGCATCGATTTTTTACATAATATAGGAACTAAGTATAATAATACGAGTACACTACAAAAGTCTTTTCTATAACTAATTTAAGTAGTTATAACATTCATAACTATATTTTAAAATACAAGTTGTAAATGCAATAACTGAAAATCTCATAAGGGGATAAGGGGTCATTACTCATCATTATAAACAATTTTTACTATGAGAACCAAACCTGAAATCGCGATAAAAAAGCAGCTGGTCCATACGCGAACATAAATGTAGGGAACAGCTGTTTTTTTTTCGCGATTTCAGGTTTGGTCCCGTAGTAAAAGTTGTTCATAATGATTAGTACAATGACCCCTTAAGAGGTTTTCAGATATTGCAATTTACACCTCGTATACCTATGAGTAAGAAAAATGGCATAGCGTAAATTCCAACATTGTATGAAACTGTCCCAAGCAAATTTGTGCTTTATCTCTACTATTTAAAAGTGTTTATCCCGTGCGGGCTGGCAACGTGGCATTTCTAAAGGTTTTTCGTGGTTAAATACCAACGATCTAGTGCTTGGCCGAAAAAATAGTAAGTACTTGCTATTTTATCGGCCAGCCAAGCACTAAATCGTTAGTATTTAAAACTATGTGTGCTATTTTTTTTAAGTTTTTTTGGTAAGTATTTACGAGCACTACTAACAAAAATTTACATTATTGTCAATTACTTTCCATCTGCAGTATTATGATAAAATAAATGTTAAAAATAATTATAAAAAACAATTATCTTGTGCTTGGGCGAAAAAAAATTGTAGTTTGAAATATAATGATCAAGCCTCTAGAAATGCGACGAATGCGCTCTGGTTTTTCTAATTAAAATGCGGCAACGACGACGCTGTGAGATAAGGCACCATTGTTTAGGTTGTTTTGGTTTAGGATTTATTATCGGGTCATAAAAGGCTCCAACAACGTCTTTGAAAGCAAAAATAAATAAAAATAACAATCTTATTTGAATGCATTACTATAAGTAGGTAATATCTTATGAGACTTTTAAAAAGAATCCATCTGAAAGTTATAATAATTTTATTATTTTTATATATAAATCTGCCTAGCCTTTTCCCAACTATGTTGGGGTCGGCTTCCAGTCTAACCGGATGCAGCTGAATACCAATATTTTTCATGGAATTTGTTTTTAAATTGCAATATAAGGAAAAATGCAAACTATGAAATATTAATATTACTATCACTTTATTTATTTCTATATCTCTCCCTCTATCTGAATACAAAAACATAACTTACTTGCATGTTCAACTCCAGTGCTATTTGGGATATATTTAACCCTTGTCTATGCAAAACAATAATTTGATTCCTTTCTTCCTGAATCAGGTTTCGGGTCGTCATGGTTGCACCACGTTAGTCACAGCCCACACACAATACACACACAGTCCAGGATACAAGCTAGGGTCAAGAAGAGGCTTTCGATCACAGTCCGGTATACAAGCAGAGGTCACAGTTAGGCAGGCAATCAGTCCGATAGAAATAAACAGGTCGTAAAATGAAATGGCGATAGGAATTTAAGGGAAGCGTCAACAATTAGCGAGAGCAAATTGGCACTGCCGCGCTCTAGCTAATGTTTGTTATTTTATGTTACTCGCTCATTACTCACACAAATGCATATTGTCTCTAATTGGGGGAAACTAGGAAGGGGTGTGGTTTGTCACTAGCTGCGCTCTCGCAGGAATATTTTCTTAAGTGAGCATGCTTAACTTGGGCCGATAGTACATGCAGCAATAGGTATCTCCATGTTGATAAAATGCTACCTATGGTATTCGTGTTCATATTTTTTCCGGTCTGTATCTTACCAACGTAAGTTTTAGTTTTAGGATTTCCCGACTACTGGCCAGATGGCGTGACGTAACCCCAATTAAAAAAAAAATTAAAACTTGACACGTAAAACCGTAAAAAAACAACAAAATTATGGAAACGTACGTACCCAAAAATCTTCAACGTGAAGAAAAAAAAAAAACAAATCAAGTTTAATGAATCAACTTTAAAAACGAAACCAGCTAGATTATTACAATACAACACACATAAATATATTTGATTTTGTGCGAAACAGATTTAGGATTATTTGTCTTCTGCTATGCTGTAGGTATCTTAAGGCTCGTACAGACAGGCGCGATATCGCGGGCGCGACAGGCAGCGCGACGCGTAGTGCGACACTTTCCATGAAGTTTTCATAAAAATTGTGCTACTTACTTACTTGTGTCGCGTAGCGCCTGTCTGCACGAGCCTAAATTCGTTTGAGGGTTCCGAACCCGAAGGGTGCTAAACGGAACCCTATTACTAACGCTCCGCCGTCTGTCTGTCTGTCCGTCTGTCACCAGGCTGTATCTAATGAACCGTGATAGTTAGACAGTTGAAATTTTCACAGATGATGTATTTCTGTTGCTGCTATAACAACAAATACTAAAAAACAGAATACAATAAATATTTAAGGGGGCTCCCATACAACAAACGTGATTTTTTTGCTCGTTTTTGCTCGCTATTGATAACGGCAACAGGTAGACCCTTGAAATATTCACAGAATATTTAATTATACTTTTAAAAAAAAAACTAAATTAAAATAAAACAAATATTTAAGGGGGCTCCCAAACAAGAAACGTGATTTTTTTGCGGTTTTTATAGATAATGGTACGGAACCCTTCGTGCGCGAGTCCTACTCGCACTTGGCCGGTTTTTTTTTTTTGTTAATACCAGAAATATCTTCTCATATAGACAATCAGATGTTACTTCTAACAAAACAAACCTGTGATACACCTAGACGTCATCAAACTATATAAAATAAGTATAAATCACGTTTGTCGTCTCGTGATCACAAAAGCAAAAATTATAAAAAATACAGACGAACTTAAAACTTCGTCCTTTTTTGATGTCGGTTAAAAAACTGAACACACTAATTCAAACGCTGAACTTAGATACGAGCCCGAGGTTACTTCAAAAAGCCCTTGGGGATTCTAAATATTAATTTTGTATTGGTCCATTGTAGATGGGTCACCCTGCTGTATTTTCATCATCAGCCCATAGCAGTCCACTGCTGGATATAGGCCTCTCCAATGGCACGCCATTCAGCTCGATTCACGGTAACTCTCATCCCAGCTGCTTACGTGCTGCGAAGATCGTCGCTCCACCTAGCCTGAGGGCGTCCTACCTTACGTTTGCCGATTCGCGGTCTCCACTCAAGAACACGTCTATCCCAACGGTCATCGTTTCTACGGCTAATATGGCCGGCCCATTGCCACTTCAGCTTGCTTATTTTGTGAGCTATGTCGACAAGTTTGGTTCTCGGCCGGATCACCTCGTTCTGGATACGATCCCTCAGAGAGACTCCAAGCATAGCCTGTTCCATAGCTCGCTGAGCGACCATGAATTTATGGACCAGCCCAACCATGAGTGTCCATGTTTCGGCTCGGTAAGTCATAACAGGCAGGACGCACTGATTGAAGAGAAGACCTTCGTCTTTAGGCTCTGTGGAATACGCGACGAGAAGACTCGACGAAGCTTCTCAAACGCTGCCCAGCCCAGCTGAATTACCGGGATGCTCTCAAAGTTGTTCTTACTAAATGGTGTATTATATCACTATCTAATAAGTATGTACGATCGCTTTTATATGAATCATGGCAAATATCAACGCAGAGAGGCCTTATATATTCAATTTAATTACAAGCATCGGTACTTTACGCCGTTTAAAAGATTCCCGCAAACTGGTTCGCAAGTTTTCCTGTAACTTTAATGTTTCGAGATTAGCGCGCGTCGAGTCGAGTTGCGTCTGTTGTGATGATGAATTCAAGCTTTTGACCGGGTGTATACGTCAGAGTGTCGTCAGAGGTTGTGGGGAGTGTCGGCTGTCGGCTATCTATATACTTACACACGTGCCTCTGTTTGTCAATTCGAGTTTGAGCGCGGCGCTGATCGCTGCTGCTAACAGTGCGACCGCTCGACACATCTCGCCGTTTGTGTGACATCCATCTGAAACATCCCTACACTGAAGATCACACAAAAGTAAGTGGATTTTTTCGATATTTTTATTTTAAGGTGATACGTAAAAATTAAATCATAGCGACCTGGGGCGGAAAGTGACAGAATCAATTACTTCCACATGCGAAAAAAGAGACCGCAACAATGCGCTGGAACCAAAATAAAACAGCGTAAGAGCACCAAACCAAATAAATATTGTTTAAAAATAAATTAAGCTATGTAGGTATCAAAAATATTTTAAGCCAGAGTTTTCGATTACCATAAACGCACATTTTGAATGCAATTTTGCAATGAAATTACTTAGGATTTTAGAATTACAGGAAAAAAAAATATTAGTGGTCTTTTCGGAATTAAATTCTATCGAGGAAAAACCCAATTGTGTTTTCCTTCAGTAAGAGTATTAATCAAATAGTCAATAAACATAAAAAAAATATCCATACATGCTGTAATAGTGAAATAAATGGTTGTGAGAGCCCCAATTTATTTTGGTATCGCCTTAAAGGGCATATTTTAGTTGACGCAGGTGTATCTAGGCCTTATCTGGCTTTTGCAGGAGTGGTAGTAATTGAAATCGATTGATCGAGCAATTGAATCAAATGACTAGTTAGGCTAATTGAAATAATGTCTGGCTTCTAAACACTCTAAATGAAGTAATTAATAGATACTTAGTTTATTCTTATATATAATAATGCCTGTTTGCAACCTAACTAGAATTAACTAACTATTTTCTACTTATTTAAAGATTTTTGCATTTGAGAAATACCTATACCTACACCTACGCTAAAAAATTTCTCATAAACATTTCCTGAATATTGTTTCTGTGCTGGTTTATCTATCATGCTAATGCATGTCAATTGAGTGTAAATGAAGTCTAATTAACAGTAGTAATAAATTTAACACAATTATTGAAGGTTGTCCTTGCTCTTATGCATCCCCGGAAATGTTCCTACACATTACACCGAGGCAGTTTCCGCAAAATATCCGCGAATGTCGACTTCTTTTTGCTACATTTTAAATACCGGCTCGCTATTTATTGGCTTGAAATGGTAGAATTCAGATCGTTACAATAATGAAAATACTGACTTCCGAGATATTGAATACAAAAAGATCAAATTAGTCTGCCCTGTTTAATGAGTTACTAATGAGAAACAGTGACACTACATTGCATCAGGTCATACGATGTGAACTAATTGTCGTTAAGATTAAATAGGTACATAGACATTGGACTCATTGTTTGATTACAAGGATCAAAGGCAAGGTGGCTTTTACAATAATTTCGAGGAAGCACGGTCGATAAACATTTTCATCTTACTGTAAAATGCGTAGGTATTATGTATACCTACCTATACGTATATATTTTAATATACTTACCAACAATATATATACTTTGAACCCATTATCTTCATTCTTTGTCAAAAAAAAGTTGTCAGACAGCGTGCCCCCAATTACTGGTCATAAAAGTTTGCGTGAATAATTTTGGAAATGGACATATTGGAGAAAAAAGTAATTTGTTTCAAGATTGCATATAATGACTCCCTCCTCGAAGGGGTGATTGCCCTCATTGTAGTTTTCCATCCCGACCCGCACTGCGCGAGTGGCGACTGTTCTCAAAGCTAACGTTGATTAATTAATTGTATGCATATAGGTGCTGCATATAGACGTAGGTATATTTGTAAGAAACTGTTCTCGAAGTACTTACTTACCTAGACGTACAGATGTACTTCTAGGTAAGTAGGTATTGATATACATATTATAAAACAAAGTCTAAATTCAAGGATCGGGCCTAGAAAATCGTTTAATTTACTACAAAATATTGGTAGTACCCGCGTTTAAATATGAGAAATGAGACATGGCTTCTCTATCCATACGTATACCACTTTTCGGTCTGTGTGACCGATTACTTAGATCTTCATAATTACTGAGTGGATATTGATGCGATTTTCACATTTATTTAGATCATTTATTCGGGGAGGGTTATAATACATAGAGATAATTTATAGAAATATAAATTTTGACATGTTGCTATATCACCAGTGGGAAGCAGGGACAGGTTGCTAGTTATCAATAAAAGGCGCGTTGATTGTATTAGCAGAAAGTACTGAATTACAGACCTACTTCCAGTGTCTGAAAGGCTAATCAAGTACCTACATCAGTTGTTGTTTCAGCCAATCAGTCACAGCGTGACATGTTAACAGTCCGTTACTAAGTGTTAATAGGGTATGTCAAATACCCTATTAACACTTAGTAACGGACTGTTTGGTGGTTTTTTAATTTTGATTTTTCGCAACAAACAATAATAACAATAATAAACAACAATAATAACAATAACAACAATCCAAGGTAAAAAAAATTGTTTCAATATCTCAAAAAAAATATTTTTTATTTTTACATCTACCATTACAGAGTAAACCAATGCGGTAAATGCGCTTATCCTAACTTAATCATTCTAAATAGGTAAGTACTAAAAATGCCGAAGTTGTATGCGTTTTAAAGTCTATTGTAGACAAAGACAGCACTGCTGCGATCTGACGTCACAACACACAATGATCGTTTTGCGTGACATGTGGGATAGTAAAATAATTTCAAAAGCGTGTAACCTCTCCATTTTTCCACCGGTTTTATAAATTTTTTCACAAATCGTCTTTTTTAGTTACACCTTTAAAAATCTTTAAAAATAGGTATTAATAAGCTCATGTTTATTTTTGATAGCAGTTATCTGTAGTAGCCTATCAGAAACCAGGCGTAGGTTTTCATGAAAAGTTACGCGTGTCGAGTTTCAGTACTGTCTGTGTCCACACTTACGAATAAGCACCGGTTAACTTATCTAGCAGATAATGATTACATAATTATTATCTGGTAAATAGAAGGTAGGTAGATACTATATTTCCGGAGTTTTGGCCACTGTGAACCAAGCCCTTTATGTTGTTATTCCAGTTGTAGAGATGTGCTCAGACTTTCCTTTGGTTTCTTATGCGGCATTAGTAAGTGATCATGTTCTATGCATGAAAACGACCATTGATTACCAAGCAGGTATTCGTGGTAACTATTTTAAATCGCGGTTAGACTCCTAATGCTAGCTACGTGCTTTTGCAATTCACGAAGTCTAAATTGACTAAATAAGTTCGTAAATGTGCCACCTACAGTCTACCATTTAAGGTAGACTTACAGAAATATAAGATAACTAGCTTGTGCCCGCGGCTTCGCTCGCGTTAATTTAGAATTTGACAATCATTTCGGGTTGTACACCAATATTGATATTAATATTAAACTATTATTATTATTTATTACTTTTTGATATTAAAAGTGCTATTAAATACATCCCATAACATAATTTAATCATGATTCAAAAGACACGTGTCGCCATCTATTATCATAACAACGTTATTGTTGTTTTCCTCGGGAACAGTACTTTTTTTCGGGAGGAAACGTACCCTATGTCCGTTTCTGTACACCTGACAACGTATATGCAAAATTTCAGGATGATCGGTTCAGTGGTTTAGGCGTGAAAAGGTAACAAACAAACTTACTTTTGCATTTATAATATTAGTTAGGATTAGGATGAACAAACTGTAAAGTAATGTACCTTTCCTTTTGAGGCTAATTGGAGGAACTCAAGGTCTAACCAGTAAGAGTGAAATAACCAGAAAATGCTTGTTTAGCTGATTAGTTGTCATGATCATAATAATTTGAATTTACATGAATTCAAATTAAGCTCTCATCTTACTAAATGACATAAAAAACGGATTCGTTAAAAAACAAATAAAAAAACAAAAGGTCAATTCATTTATAATTTCAACAAATCCGTTTTTTGTGTTAAGTACTTATAATAGATTGAATTGACAATGGCTTGTGAATATTCTTTAAATTCAGTTTTATATTCATGTTTATGAAGTTATAAACAAAAAGCGAAATAAAAAACATCACGTGTTTTGACCTCTACAATCATCATTTAGCCAGTTTTGCTCCTATGAGGTGAATACACTCTGACAACTTTTGTCTGGCCTACAACTGTAAAAAACTAAAAACGTATCATCAACAAAGTGTTAGATATAGCCTGCAGTCATCTCTCCAACCATCACACCTGTTCATGGCCTCATAACAGTGATTGTTCTTGGGCAAAGTTGCAGAAAGTCGACGATGTTAAGTACTTGGGAGTACCTTGGATTCTAAACTAAACTTTGGTGCGCATATAAATTGTCTCTCCACCAGAATACGGAAATTTATCTTCATGGTTAAAAATCTTCGCGATATCCTTAACTCCAAGCAACTACTATCTGTTTATTGTGCGCTTTGCCAATCGCTCCTGACATATTGCATCACTTCTTGGGGTGGAACGTTTAAAACTAGCCTTTTGGTACTTGAAAGGGCACAAAGGGCAGTCCTTAAAGTTGCTTTATTCCTTCCTTTCCGACATCCCACTGTAGAAGTTTATAAGTCCTCCAAAGTCCTTTCAATTCGGCAGCTTTTTATTCTCCACGTTGCTTTGAAACAACGATCTCTTATTCCTGTTATAAATACCCATCAAAATTCTAACATTAGAAGCAGAAGAAGGAATGTATGCCGACCTAAATTAGTAAAAACCAAATTTGCCCGCAATTTCCTTACTTTTCTATCTCTATTTTATTTTTGTAAACCAATTTTTATGAGCAATATTCCAACATTATAATGTATGAAATTTTTATTTGAATAATATTATACGCGAATCAGGTCGTCTCCAGTACTCGTACAACCATAAAAATGTAAAATTTTGTTTTTGGGGGCCTGGTGACCTGACAAGTTTTTTCCAAAACCTGTAGGTTTTGGAAAAAACTTAGTTTAGGCACCAGTCTTCCACAAGTTAATTATAAAATTGTGCCTGTAGACCTTATACTAACATTCTCTGTAATTTGTGGTAAGAAGAAAAAAATAAATAAATAAAAAAAAATTAAATTAAAATTAGATATGCTTTGCCCGGGTCTACTCCGAACATAAATCCGAAGTATCGGCCGAATGTTCGGTCGTTTCTTTACTATGGCTAACTACCGCTGACTACGGCGAAAAAAAAAGACAGTCGAAGAGATAAGCCTAAGTCAAAAATGTGACTTGAAGTCGGGTAAGGACTCAAAGTCAAAAAAGGAAACTATGGAAGTTATAAAACGGCCGAACATTCGGCCGATACTTTGGTTTAGCGCTTCGGAGTAGACCCCGGGGTATACCGAGGAGCAGCGCCGACTTTAGGAGGGGGCGACCGGGGCGGCCGCATCGGGCGCCCCCGTGAGTCGAGGCGCAGCACGCGCCAGCTTACTGAACCACTAAATTTGAATACCTATTTCTACCGATCTAAAGAAAAAATAAATACAGCGTATTAACTTTTATGAACTTATCTCGTAGGAGTCTGTTAATCTTCATTGAAGTTGCATTTTCGCAATAACAGTAAAAAAATCGATGGTTTTATGATTTAAATAGCATCTTTAAGGTATGGCAGGTACCTTTCTACTTAAACTTAATAGCAAGTAAACAAATACTGCAAATTACTGGCTTATTTTATGTATGTAGGTACCTAAATGAGTACGTATTACTCAATGTTGTCATATCGACGATACTTATTAATTGTTTTATCGGGTGTCGCGTGGAGGCTTGGCTCCTCGTTCCTCTGATAAGGAAGATTGACGTACCGTGTGTCGCTCAGACTCCTCTCTGATAGTGAGCATAGACAGCACAAAGGTCAAATAAATTATATATTTGAAATAAACACTCGGTTTGGGATGAAACGGAAGAGCATACGATAAAAATATCAAAACAACCAATTCGATACATCTTCGGGAGTATGTACCTACCTACCTACGTAAAGTTTACTGCCTAATACTTGAATCTTTACAAGTTTTCCTTAATTATGTAGGTACCTAAATAATACACGGACCATACCTACATAATCTCTGTATTTTACTGTGTGTATATAAATAATAAAATAAATAAATAAATAATAGCGGAAATTTGATTTTAACACTTCTTGCTGTAAACACCTGTAATTTGTTTTTTAAACATGGTCTGATGGATGGTTGTCGTTTAAAAAACGACCTCATACAAAAACGTCCAGTTTTTATCTCTTCTTTTTGATTAATCGATCATGGCGCATGCATGATTCGCGTGTAAGCCACACGTGTTAGGGAATATGATTATAAAGACGCTGCGTGCATGTTTCATCGTATGACATCGTATCATGCAGTGAAGCGTAGACATGACCCTGAGATGAGCATGTAAACAGATTAACCTTTGATGTAATAGGCAAAAGGTTTATTTATTATTGACTTCGACTTCGTCTGCGATCTAAGATGAAAAGTAGCCTATGTCCCAGAAAAAAAACCTTAGATCTGTTTTTTTCTTTGTTTCATCGTGTTTAGATCAGGACCGTACAACCCCGGTTAAGAGTTAAGCCTCTATCATGATGTAACCCATTCAATGGGTTCTATACCTTCTTGAAACCCAGTGACATGAAAAAATCATAATATTATGTTATTTCGATATCCGCCCAGCACGCGTATCATGACCAATTCTATCTCTATTCTACCCAGGGACCATTTTGGTTACCATTTTAGAAAAACCCTATCGAAAACCCTTTCAGTGGAAAGGATTTTCGATAGGGTTTCCCTAACAGTTAATTAAAAACATACGGTGTGGGTAATTTTGAATGGCTTAAACTAAGCCATTCAAAAGGGTTACCCACACCGTATGGGTTTTTATCCAAAACCTTTTCAACGGGTAACCAAAATTCAGTTTAAGCCGTTCAAAAGGGTTACCTATATCGTATGTGTTTTTGATTAACCGCTTAGAAAAACCCTATTGAAAACCCTTTCAATGGGTAACCAAAATGGTCCCTGGTTTAGATATCAATTACCCATCACAACTGCGTAGTTTAGCTAGCTAATTGAATTTGACCTTGTATACAACATTATTTTTAGTATATGCGAAACCTGAATATAGTTTGTTCAGAATAAGGAACTGAATCAATTTCAATAATTTTTACATCATGTTATATTTTGTCACAAAAATATATTTAAGTGTGATGGAAACTGTTATCACCATTTAATTACTTACAACACATTCGCCGTACGGTTAGGTACCTACTGCCAAATTATTATCAATGAGCGCAAGACGACCCTGGAGGCGCCGCGCCGCGCGCCGCTGTTTTTGTACGGACAACCCGGTAACATAACAACCTTATAACTTTGTGATTTTTCATGATACAGTTTTGAAATTTTGTACATAGATTCTTTACATAAAAATACTAGACACGTGTTTCGGGTTTCGCATATACTAAAACTAATTTTGTTTAAGTATATATATATATACTATATAGTTTTAGTCGGGATTAAGGCGTACCAACAGACACTAAATACGATCACAATAATAAAAATTAAATTATCCGTTAAAGATTTATCGAGTTAGCATTTAGCAATAAGCGGTCTTTAAACAAAACCAAATTTGCATACCTACCTATTTAGTTTTCAACGGCTCCCAATAACATTGAGATTATTATCTATTAGATTGAGTATTATAATGATGCAGTATCATGGATCTGTGGTCTACATCGTCACATGCGAACTACGCATCACACTGACGTCACGCAAAATCCTGCATCGCGCAAGCAGAGTTTACCACGCGACTAGCAAATATACTACGTCCCTATATCAACCGTCGGGCACTAGCCCACCACACACTACACCCATCTAGTCGGACGACCCTCCGTTTTCTATAGAGGATGAGTGAACTTTACATCCTGTTCCTGTTTAGATTAGTGACCTATATGGACCGAATGTCATGGAGTCACATGGTGCATGTGACTCGGACGAATGAGGAAAATGTCGTTAGAAAAGATTTGAGTATGAACGTGGATGGCTATAAGATTAGGGGAAGACCAAAGAAACGATGGATGCGAGTGTGTAAAGATGATCAATCTGCCAATCTGCCTTGCCTTTTCCCAACTATGTTGGGGTCGGCTTCCAGTCTAACCGGATGCAGCTGAATACGAGCATTTGACATGGAGCGACTGCCTATTTGAGCTCCACAACCCAGTAACTGGGTAATACGATACCAATTGGTAAGAGTGGTTGTCAGAGCGATAGTCACAGTGATAAATGAAACGTGTAATTTCTTGAAAACCTTATTCTAATTGAATCACTTCCTGAAGCTTATTTTTTTTGTCATTATGATTGTCACAATGTTTGCTTCTGCTATGTATTAAATTCTTGGTACCCAATTAATCTTGTTCTTATTACAACCGTTGAGCAATCACAAAATATCCGACCATAATTAGGTTATCGATTTGTCACCCTGTCATTATATTGGGGCGCGTGGTGGTGCGGCTTGTGCCCTTACGATGACCCCTTATCCATTTTTTTAAGACGGACATAGTCCGTATTGGGGTGACGGATTTGACACCCGCATTATCAGTAATAGTCTACAAGTCTGCTACTCTTAATTTTTTCGCAGTTCTCAAGTGAACATGCGAAGTGTCGGGAGTCGCATCGTTAAGCTAATCATACGTTTTTAATTTCTTTAATTTTGGGGTGTTTTGGGGCAAATTGGATGGAAATAGGAATTATGGCTCCTATTTGCGAATATACAACTACTAAGAACATCAACATTACTGTAATATGTAAGTTATTTAGAAATAATCTGCCAGCATGTTAGTTTAGTATTTTGCTTGATATGATACTTATATTAGCTTGCGTTGTCGGATTAGTCATTTAAAGGTGACAGACAGACAGATAGACAGAGTTACTTTTGCATTTAGAATATTTAGTATCATATGGTAGTATGAATATTGAGATAGTGTGATCAGGTCAGTAGGTCACATTAAGTATAACTAGTCGAATTAATATTTTCTTAATGATACGTGTTACACGATTACCTAGTATCCAACAGACAATTAAGGTTACTATCTATGTTAACAAAGTCTGGCAAATAAACTTAAGTTCATAAGCAATTAAAACAAAAACCTTCTCGCAAACCTCAATTCAAACAGTACTCAAAATATGCACCTAAGTAATAGATGCCGTTATATTTAATAATTACTACTTGCCGTTAAAGTGCAATGCAAACATGTAATTATCTAAACATAGTTATTTATTTATTTTCAGTGTTGGAGAATGAAAAGAAAGACGTTGAAAATCAAACACAAGAAGAGGATCCTCTGACGAATGCAATCGGAGCGCTCGGAAAATGGCAAATATGGATATGCTTCGTCGTTTTCCTTGTCAAATTCCCTGTGGCCTGGCATCAGATGAGCATCATATTCCTCGCACCGCCGATGAACTTCACCTGCGCCTCGACGCAAGATGATGGCTTCGATAATGTCTGCTACGCTAACTGCACAGATTTCGAATATGATCATCGTGTCTTCCAAGAAACGATTGTATCTCAGTGGGATCTGGTCTGTGACAAACAATGGCTCAAAAACCTCACGCAGACTATCTTTATGTTGGGCATTCTTGTCGGCAACATGATGTTCGGCCATCTCTCTGACAGGTTAGTTACAGTTTATTGGATCACATGATGTTTGAACGCACTTGGCATCAATCTTCAACCAATTGGCACATCCTGCACTTATTACTGCATGTCGTAGTGGGACCACTAGGGTCCGGATGAGATTACTTTAGCGAAAATGATCGATTAAGGGTCACTGTGAGGGTTATTGTGTATGAAACCCACATTAAGATGCATTTAAGTGTGTCCTCTGCGTGCAAAAGAAACAATTTATCGATGATATGATGAGAACTTCACGGGTGATCTCTAATCGGCAGACAGGTCAATGCCACGTTTGTTGATACCGTGTCCTATGTAGCAGAACATCCTAGTCACGTTTCTAAACATGAGAAACTTGCATGTCTTGCAAAATCTTTAGGTATTAAAAAATAAATGAGAGTTTCCTCAAACAAGTTTGTGTTGGTTGGGTTCACCTATTAAATCAATTTAAAACACGTTTTCAGAAATTTGGCAAAAAAAAACAGGAAAGAGTATACGTTAATAAATATTTTAAAATATTAGAATATTGTACGTTGTACCTCGCTGCTTAGATATAATGTATCAATAGGACTTCAGTTTTGTTACTCAGTCGCGCTTAGACCCTTGTTTTTATTATTATTGTTGTTGTTTCTAATTCTATTAATTTGTATGGAGTTTATTCATCCTTAACCTACAATCATACATTTATTACAATCATAATTATGTACCTACGGGCATTAAAACTTTTGATAATTATCATCATCATCAGTCAAAAGCGGTCACTTACTATGGTATCCTTTATTATTCCCCAGATACGGACGACGCAATCCATTCCTGGCAGCAGTATTCCTTCAACTGATATCCGGAGTAACCACAGCGTACTCTGTCAACTGGTACATGTTCACGACTCTTCGGTTCTTCCTCGCAGTCGCGACTGGAGGCACCATGGTCACCAGCTTTGTCTTAACAATGGAACTGATTGGAGCCAAATACAGGGATACTGTGGGGATCATATACCAGATTCCATTCAACTTGGGACATCTGACACTACCCCTCTTCGGTTACTACCTTCGGGATTGGAGCACGTTCCAACTTGCGATCTCCCTGCCATCTGTTCTGTTCCTGAGCTACTATTTCTTACTGCCTGAATCTCCGAGGTGGCTCTTGACTGCTGGCAGATCAGAAGAAGCTGTCAAGATCATGGAAGCTGCAGCGAAAAGGTGAAATAATATTTCGCATCATTTTTAAGCGTAAATAACAACGAAGTGGTACACTTAGTGTCTATTTCATTAACAGAGTTTATCTGAACAGATACTTATGCTTATCCAATTAGAGAAGGAGGCGAGAAATTAATATAAAGTACTTTCGCTTTCACAGTAGTTTTTAATGTGGTCATGTAGCACTTTAAACATTTTAGAGTGTGTTATACAAATGTCTTTGTCTTACATAGAAAAACTGTAACGTGGAAACAATTGATTCCGTAGTTAGAAAGCCGTACTTTTCTTTATTACATATTTTTTGCCTGAACCGTGCAAAGAATTTAGATTAAAATCCCCTCTAATCAAAAAGGTAAGTTCCACTGATTTGCTTTAGATATGCATAAGCCTAATTTATTGTATGAGATCCAATACGTGAACTAGCATTATAATACTCTAGTTCTGCTCCTTGATTTACTGCAATTAAATGACTATCAAATGGTAACTTAGGTATTATGTTGACTCTATAACATAATTTGCACTTATTAAGGCAATATCTCCATACACCAGATCTGGGATCATGAGAGCAACAGAACTTCCTAAGCCAGTTTTATTCACCAGACAAAAAAGTTAAACCAACCTCATTAATTTTAGGAACGGCCGACCAACAGAAGGAATAGCGTTATCTACTCAGAAAATGGTGGTGGACGTGAGCAGCAAACAAGACGAGCACGCGTCCTTCCTCGCGTTGTTCCGAACACCGAAACTGCGCGCACGCACCATCGCCATCTGCTTCAACTGGTTCGTCTGCGGACTCTGCTTCTTCGGCGTATCACAGTACATGAGCCATATCTCTGGAGACATCTTCACTAATGTTGCTATTTCGGCTGCTATTCAGGTAATTTTGAAATTCTTTATGTTAAGTATCTATACTCTTTTTTACATATTTTTATTATTCCTCTCGTCTACTTAGAACTATGTACTGCTATATTGTTTTATCAGTAGATAGTCCCAAACAACAAGCAATCCTATTTCTCTCTACGACTTTTTAGTATTACTGGATTTTTAATATCCTCTTTGTGGGTTGAATATACGTGTGTAGTACTTACGTAGAGATAAAAGTACTTAAAGCCAAATCATTGATCATCATTTCGCTCAATGATAACTATTTCAGCAGTACAGTTTGCTGTATTGCCTTTTTACACACTGTGTCTACGTCTCTCATCCAACTATCCTGTCGAAGGTCTGCTGGAAGAAACCAACGAATTAAGCAGTACTTTTATGCTCTTTTTACACAAAACATATTACGTATTTTACTCCATATGTGTTTTATGTGTACCTACATAAATAAATAAAGCTATTAATATTATGTACAGACGCCAGCACATCAAGCTACTACATTCTGTCAAATTTCTTTAATAGATTTTCAACTTTATCGCTACAGCTTAAGGTTCAAGGTTGATTGGAATTGTTTTACAGTTTCGGGTAGCTTGACCTGTTGGCGTCTGTACTATTCATAATAACAATTAGCTCTTTCAATATTTCTTCAGAACAACATTACCCAGGAAATAGTAGCTTTCTACACTTACCTACTTCTTCTTTTGATTTAGGTATCATTATTTATTATTTTAATAAATAGTATTCGTGTCAATTCACATAGCGATAAACTATGGGGTCCAGAGAGTTCACTGAAAAATAATTTACATAATAAATTATCAAAACAGTTTCACCCGAAATCATCTTGTAGACACTACTTATCATAATGAGACACTCATTAAACTTTATTACCTAGAACCACCCCGTGAACCGACAAGAAACACGCATTTATAATTATAATAATCACTGATCAACCTTTACTCACAAAATAAGTAATATAAATCTCGGTAAACATTTACCAAAATTAATGTATATAGAATAAATAATTTAATAATATTGCCCTAATAACTTAAGTAGGTAATATTTAATTGCGAAGATCATTATTTCTAAGTAGCACATTAGTTATACATAGACTGTAGGTAGGTTCTTGTTTTCTTTACAATAATAAGTACCTAATTACTCTAACAATGTTCAAACAGATTCTTATTTATATTAATTCAAAATATATTTTCTCCAGGTACCCGGAACGATAATTTCAGTCTACTTGAACAGACTTCTCGGCCGGAAAGTCACACTGATCAGCGCTAACTGCGTGACTGGTCTCAGCTGCCTCCTCATCATCGTCGTCCCGCAGTCTGGAGTCAGCCACCTAACCCTTGGCTGCACCGGACTATGGGGGATGAGCATAGCCTTCGCCACTGTCTACTTATATGCAGGGGAACTCTTCCCAACTGTCGTCAGGAACTCAGGAGTTGGGCTATCGTCAACGGTAGCTAGAATAGGTTCCATGGTAGCTCCGTTCGTGGCTACTCTTGCGCACACAAGCGCCTGGTTACCACCTCTAGCTTTTGGAATAGTACCATTAATAGGTGCTGGTCTCTGTTTTCTATTACCCGACACTCGTGGGAGGAAACTACCTGACACATTAGAAGAAGGCGAAGCGTAGATAACAGATGCTATGGCTTTAACAAGTATTCATAATTTTTTATCAGTGTGATATTGTATGCTAGTTGT
The DNA here is from genome assembly GCA_963921375.1 of Tiliacea citrago. Taxonomy (NCBI): domain Eukaryota; kingdom Metazoa; phylum Arthropoda; class Insecta; order Lepidoptera; family Noctuidae; genus Tiliacea; species Tiliacea citrago. The sequence continues at coordinate 11,856,580 of OY992793.1, read as the reverse complement.
ATAAATGAAGCGCGTAAGTAAGTGCATGTGAACAATACCTACCTAATTTAAAGACTATTTAATTTTAAATATTAGTGTTCTCGACATTATAATGTAAATGATTGATATTTGCAAAAATGTATTTAATTTATGAAAACAATAAGATAAGACTAGACTAAAGAAGGTCTATTTTTATAGGCTGTGATAAATAATGAAATTGTTAATTAAACAAAATAATTGTATAACATGACTTGTTTCATTCACTTGTTCTTCTCTGATTATTAAACACACATCGTTTGTGATCCCTATAATATACCTCCTACATACCTATTCAGTCTCTTATTATGAACAATAGTAAAGTTGTTAAAGGTATATTAAATACTTATTACAAACCATGAACATTCTCTTTGTAAAACAGATGTAGGTACGTGGTAATCGATCGTGTCTAGGTAGTTGTCAACCAAATAAAATCAACCAACATAATCTTGAAAAAACCTACTTGAACATAAAGAAATATGCGCGTCCCATTACATGCCTGAATTTCATGAAAGCGAGTAGATAGTTATTTATGATATTAGGGCGGTAAGTTGGTTTTTACAAACGAGTAGACGAATGTAAGCCCTTGGGGGTGAAGTCGAGGGCTTACCATAGTCACGAGTTTGTAAATACCAATTTCCGCGCGTGTGTCATACAACGTTTTTCAACACATTTGCGAGAAAACAGTACAATAAGTAATAAAATAAGGCATCAAAACATTTTAAGAGAATGATTGAGTATTTCTTCGAGTCTTCCATGATATAAAATTATTGTAAATCATTAAATAGCACTCATGATTTTGGTGGTTCAGATATCAGGTGCAGTAGATTCCATATTAATATCGGATTCCTCGCTTGAACTCATATTATTATTTTGTAAATATCAGTCGGAAAGTCGCAACAATCTTGACATTTCTAATAAGAAAATGGCGCGAATTTGCAAATGGCGCCACGTGCACATGGTGAAAATTAGTACTACATCTTTCGTCTCATTTTTTCTTTAATAATAAAGTGAGATAAACGTATTGAGCAAAAGCGCTTCCAAGGAGGTTCGATCATTCAGCTTATTTATCCTCGTAATTTGAAACTCCTTGGTGGAATTCTTATATATTTTTATGGTAATTAAAAAAAAAACCGTAAAGGATACGCACGGCGCTATACATGGAAGGGGGCGGTAAAACATGTACTTAGGTGAGAGTACCTATTTTACCGCCCGTTCCGTTGTATGGTGCGTAATTTTTAACTTTCGAATAATGTATACAGGCTCCGTAAATGCATTTTTTGAGCAAATGTGTTGAAAAATATATTACTATGCCGTCGGTTGGCTGAACAACAACTACCGTACAATAGTCTAAAATTAATATTTCATGCTTTATACATACTGTTCTGTGTATTCAAGGATAGGATACAACATGTTTTGTTATGTAAATAAAATAAATGATAAATGATTATATTTCTGTAAGTAGGTTTGTACAGACACTTATATCCTGCAATCATATATTTTAAAAACTAGATGAGGTAGGCGTTTCCTATCCGACTACTCTGAGAAGAAATTCTGAAACATACTCAGAGGTCACAGTCTCTTTTAAAGTTCAGACATAATCTTGAACAGATCATGTGAAGACCATGTAGATTGGTGTCTGAAATGGTATTTTGAGGAAAGAACCATACAGATTGAGTGGACCTATAGAGGCATGCGGAACAGGGTGTACAGTTCACGCATCATCCGATGCGAAATTCATCATTGGAAAAGGGAGGATCCTCAGAACAGACAGGTGTTGTGTCTGCTGGGCAACTACCAGATCTGTCCAGTCAGTGCACACGTAGGAGTTCAACGATTCGACAAATAATACCAAAGAAAGGTTATCGTTTAATTATGCCGCATAAATTACTCAAACTGCCAGACCATGATTAAAACTAACCGACCTGAAAAAAGAACAAAAAAAAATACCCACATATTCATCACATTCACAATGATTAAAATAATATTATACTTTACAAAGTAAATATTCATGTCACTGCAATGTAAAATTGAACATGGATAAAAAAATAGCAAAAAAAACCTAGGTTTTTCAAAAAGTTTATTAAAGGTAGGTAGCACTGAAATACTTAGTAGGGTGTAATGTACTACCCAATTTAAACAACGGTATTATTTTACTATTTTTCATAAGATTGGGAAACTCATCACGGTCAATACAATTATTAAAAATAACAGTTAGAGTAGGTGATACAATGTCATCATTAGTCGATAATAGTGGAAATTTACTCAAAAGTTTAGTTTTTAAAAATGTTTCCAAGCGATTAGTAGTTTTTGACAGTGATATCTTTTAAAAAAAAAGAAAATACATAACGTTAATAACTTTTTTAATAGCAAAAATCTTTATTGCAGACCACGTCATCGTCAATAAAAACACAATAAAATATTTTAGATTTGGAATAGTTATCAATTGTCCGCAATGATCTGAGTCCATTAAATTAATATTTTTTTTGTGGGTTGGTACAACAGCTGTATAAGTATTATCTAGGCATGTGGCACTAGTGGGAGGTATTCTAGTGGGCTCCAAAAATTGGTTAGCAAGATTGTATGACTGAAAAAAACTTATAATTTTAGTACTTAACCCAGAATTTTCTAACAAATTAACATTAAATTCACCACTAGTGATGATATACTTGTTTGAATTACAGATTTTGTGCAACACTTTAACCCATAACCTTTTCAAAACAATATACAATCCTAAAGGAGGTCTGTACACACTTAATATAATGAATGAAAAACTCCAATTCTATAAATGAAATACAGACATCACTGGCACGTCGACATTCTTTCATCTTGTCATTTGCACTGGGCAAGCAGATAATTAAGATACAGGTTTAAGTTATAATAAAGATATTAGATACCTAATCTATTTGAGATAACAATGTAATCAGTGAGGTAACTTACTTCACGGATACTGATAAATTAATGATAATATTATTCGCTTGAGTCCTCTTGATCGAATAGCTTGTTTAAAGGTACAGTTAAAATCAATTTAAAATATATGACATAATGAATGAAGAATCTAGTTCGCCATCACCTGTAGAATTGTAGATGATTATAAAATTAAATAATACCATGTGGGTGTTTAGAGATACGATAACTGGCAAGTAACTGAAGCACCCATTACTTACTAGGAGTACCTATTTAAGAATTAACAAGGTAAGCTTAAGTGTATTGAGCATTGTGCCGCTGGATACGCAAGAACTCTGTATACTTTCATATTTACCTAGTGAAGATACTTAATTTAATCATCAGTTTGTGTAAAATATTGTCTATTTTGAATTTCAGTGAAACGAAATGGATGAAGATCATATAGAGACGGCGATAGGTCGCTTTGGAAGATATCAAACGTGGATTTTATTTTTAATTACGGTAGGGAGATTCCCGTCAGAATTTCAACTGAATAATGTAGTATTTATCATACCGAGTGTTGAGTACAAGTGCTTAGACAACAATGTAACCAACTACTGTCCTTGTGAGAACCCGGAATATGACACGAGTACTATAGTAAGTTCAGTCACAAGTGAATGGGACCTGATATGCGACAGGACATATTTGGCAAGCTTATCTCAATCGATAGTGCAAGTTGGTATATTAGCAGGCAGTTTATTCTTTGGACACGTTTCTGACAGGTAATAGATCTTCATATTCACACTTATTAAATAGTTAGTCTTCATCATAATCATATTACCAATGGGTATAGTGTGTACCCAGTAACTGGTTTTTGGAGGTCAGATAGGCAGTCACTCCATTGCATATGTAAATCACTGGTATTAAAAGATGCATCCTATTAGACTTGAAACCGACCTCAACATACTTGGGAAAAGGCTAGGCAGATTATGATTGCTATCGAGCATTATCGAGTTCGGGGCATTTTCGGGTCTTGTGAATAGCCATAAGACCCGAAAATGCCCAAAATTAGTCGGCCGAGTTTCATTTATATCGTCATTTTCACTTATTTCATATCTCTGGCATAGGTAATGGACGGAGTGTGAATAAACATGTAGAAATGCTTCACAAAGAACACCCAAGCGACTAGCAAATAAAACAAAACATAACGAAACGCCTGTCAAATTTCGTCATCATGTAATAGAGGGCGAGCGTATTGCAATCAATCGAGCACAAATCCAGACTCCGGGCCGCTACTGAGACATTCTTAATTCATCAAAAAAACCCAATAACGCTTTGCCAACCTGGTGATCGAACACAGGACGTCAGTAGTCACACTCGCAAACACTAGACCTACAAGGAGACAGTTCTAAAGTCATCGAGTCAGTCGGTAGAAACCACTAATCCTACTGTTTTCTTTACAGGTATGGCCGAAAACCTGTTGTGTTATTAACACTCGTTTCGGATGTAGTAATCATAGTTATCTCTGCAGTAGTACCACATTTTTGGATGTTCTTATCCTGTCGATTTTTAAATGGAGTATCTATGGGTGGATCTATGTTGGCTTGCTATATATTAATAGTAGAATTGTGTGGAAAGTCGTTTAGACCCCATGTTTCAGGACTTCAGCAGATAACATTGTTAACGGCATACGTGACAATTCCCATCATAGCATACTTTATCAGAGAATGGAGAGACTTACAATTAGTGACGTCAGTGCCATGGGTCATAGTCGTCTTGTATTACTGGTTACTACCTGAATCTCCTCGATGGCTGATTACAGTAGGGAGAAAGAAGGAAGCTATTGACATCCTTACCCATATAGCAAAAAGGTAACTGCATCGATTCTACAATATGAACATAACATTATAATGATATGATAATAATACGATGAATTTATATAACTTACAGAAACAGTCGACCAACAGAGCATGTCGAAGCAATTGTTGAAAAAATAGAATTTTTAGATCAAAATCAGCATCAAACTGGAACTTATATGGACCTATTCAGAACTCCAAGAATAAGAGCGTATACAATGATAACTGCATTAATATGGATGTCTGTTTCCCATACGTTTTATGGTCTTAACCAATATATAGGCCGCCTTCAGGGAAACATATACCTGAACGTGATGCTGTCTGCGGCTTGTCTCACGCCAGGTTTAATCTTAGTAGTTATCGCCACTTTGTATTTTAGGAGAAAAGTTACCATAATAATAAGTTTTGTCACGGCAGCAGTATCGTTGTTGGTATTCATTTTCATTCCGAGTGAGTTGAGAGCTGCATCTTTAGCATTTGCTATAATAGGTTTGACAGGAGCTTACACTGCTTTCGTTCAGGCGTACTTATTTACATCTGAAGTGTTTCCAACCGTAATAAGAAATATAGCAATAGGTTTTGCTTCAATGTTTGCAAGGTTTGGAGGATTTGTTGCACCTTTTGTCGTAAATATAGGAATAGAATGGGTATCTATACTTATATTTAGTGGTATAGCATTGTGTGCAGCGATACTTTGCTATTTCCTTCCAGAGACGAAGGCAACAACACTTCCAAATACGATTGAGGAAAGAGAACATGCAAAGGCGTAAGAAGGTCGTTTAATTTACGCCTTTGCATGTTCTCTTCTCACGCAAAGTTTTTGCAAACGTTACTATTACATTTATTAGCTACTTCAAGTGGCTAATGTATTTACTATTCCTTCTTCTGGTATAAAAGGTTTTTCGGTACATAGAACAAATGGTGCTTTTGTTAATTTGTTCTATGTACCGAGTGAACAAAAATAATAAATACAATAATGTTTATTTCATTCAATTCATGAATGAGTCAGAATATAAATTTTATACCACATTAATAATGTCTAGTCCGTCTATTTGATCCACTTTATGACCGCCTTGCAAGTACCCGTTCATAATTATATGAAATTGAGATGATTCGTAGGACTTTATGAATATTTCTCTAGTCTAGCTATGTATAGACTGTACGTAACACAGCCACATATTGCATACTGCACAATTGCATATTGTTATAGCCGCCGAATATCTGAAGCCAGAACAGTTGTGGACAGGTTTAAAATGAATTCGTTTTGTTTTCTTCTAAATCTACTATCAAAGTAATCGTATCGATTATTGTGGTTAGTAGGTAGTCTTGCATAATTATTAATAAAGTCATGCAAAAAATATAGACGTGATTATTAATAAAGTTTGTTTCATTTCGAATTAATTTAGTAAGTAGTATTTGTTAGTATTATTAAAGTACGCGTCAAACTTTATGGCGGGTCTTTCGTTACTTCGCAGCGATTTGCCTCTTGTTCCGATCCGCCATAAAGTTTGAATCGGACTGTACGATAGAATAGGTAAGTAGTACCAAAGAAAAGCCAAAGTGAGATATTATTTTCTGACCAGGTATATACTCGTAGTTACATTTTTCCATGTCACTCCCGGAATTACCTTCTAGCCAGCCGTGATTGTCGTAGGACGCAACAAATCAAATCAAGGCATCACCGTTATCCAACGTCTGCTAATAAATGCCAACGTAAGAACACATATTGAGGACCCTGTGGCAAGAAAGATTATTCATACATTCCTCTTGACGAACCATTATGAATTTCCTGTTTAAGTAAAAATGACGGGCTGATATAATGATGATGATGATGATTAACCTTAACTATTACAGTTAAAGTTAGTACCTACACTTGAGTTTTGTTTGTGACGTTAAAATTAACCAGGTACAGTTAGTGACTGAATAGGTACAATACGTGCTATTAATGCACCGAGCTTATATGGCTGGATATGGCATAAAATCCCAATAAACCACTTTAGTTTGACCTTGATCTTCAGGCAAACATAATGCTAATTCATCTGTGACAGCATGTGCCATCCAACCAGTCATTTTCGTCACGCTATAAATAATATGACCAATTGCCCATGTATTTGCGACGTGACATTAGATGATACAAAAGAATAAAATTGTCATAGTTGATTGATCATCTCGACCTAACCGTGAAGAATGTCGAATAAATTTTAAGGCCCTTGAACGCAATAGCCATTGAAAACTATCGTGTAAACAATGGAATCAGTTGCCAGTAACGTGTCTCACATGTCGAAGTGGTTTCAGTAAATTATTGTCACAATATTTCTTCATTTACTGGTAAAAAAAATTGGCACATTGCATTTCGTTGAAGAAAACCCTAAAATATTATAGAAGAGATAATCGGTCCTCTATGATTTTTTATTAATTAAAAAAAAAAAAAATTGATTAAAGCTTCGATCACGTTCATCATCACCTGAACTGAAAATGCATGATTTTTTTTGTACTCTTTGGAATACAAAAAAAATCACCCATTTTCATTACACCTTTTAATGACAATCGCTGTATCAATTTATTTATTTACATTAGGGATAGATATAAACATGCGTTTGCGGCATGCCACAAGGAATTATTCTGGGTACATCTGGATACATGCACTTTGTTCCCTGATTTAATTCTATTTCGTTAGCTTAATGGTAATGGGCATGGCTAACCACTTTGTTTAAAAATGATTAAAGTAAAACAAACCACATTTGACATAAAACAGCCTTGTTGCTCTATCCAGATGGACAATGTCCTGGACAGTGAAAACGACAATGCTTCCATTTTCGCCTTTTTGTAACGGAACCCAAATATAAGTGTTGACAATGCCATAGACACAGTGACGTACCTAATTTTCCGAGGGCAAATCGGACGATTGTTGGCACGCGACGTAAATACACCAAGATTGCCAATGGGACACTCATTCACTTAAATAATTAATCTTCAAGTAAATGTTTATCTCATAATTTATTTTGAACAGGACTCTATTGATAAAGTATACTTTTACTTACTTTGTGATAACAATTTTATGCTGTTAATCTGCTGACGCGACTGAATCTGATAAATATTTGATGAGATAGCTGTGCCACCACATTTTGTGTGATGACAGCGTAAGTGTGCGTCATTCCGTAAGAAACAACAGACGGTTTCAATGTAATTTACTACGGAGCAATATGAAGTGAAAATCGAAACAGTTATGATTTGTCGATTGAGTCCGAAGATTGAGTCAATAAAAGTGAAAGACTTGACAATAAGTACAAATAAATATGTGTAGTGATTAAATTGGGAGGTAAGTTTTCATGGTTTCAATATAACTTATTAACGATAAATATTTCTAAAACATGCTGTATCTTGTTTAAAGCAAAAAATAAAATCATCCATTAGTTATTAACAACATGCCATTACAGCAAAAATCTTGTGAAAAATATCTTGGCTTAAGAATGGATAGTTCTCTGTCGTGGACAGTTCACTTGGATCATATAAAATTAAAGCTTACGTCACTACTTGGATCCCTCCGAAACATAGTTCGATGTATTCCGCATAGACTGCGTCACACCATCTACGAGTATTACGCCTTAGTAAAACCACACGTACTATATCTGGTTGAAATTTGGGGCAGTGCGGCCAAGACGAAGCTAGCAAGTTGCCCAAAACAAACTTATAAAAATGATTTTTAACTATCCATATTTATCATCAACATGCAAAATTTATGAAGAAACCAAAATAATTAACATTAAGACAGTTATATATATACAATACATGTATTTTCATTCGTAAGGCACTCAACAAAAGTATACAGACTAATTTATCGTTTACTAAAGTAAAACAAGTAACCCCATGTAGCACTGTGATTTTACCGAAGATGCGAGCTAAGTTTGGCAAAAAAATGTTAACTTTTGAAGGAGCACAATTATACAACAAAATACCCTCATGTATAAGAAGGTTACGCTCATTCAATGCATTCAAAACTCAATTATCTGAATATTTCATCACAAATAACACCCTTCCTAAAAGCTCAAGCATTGGATGAGTATATCATTTTGCTACCGTGACGTCTGTGACGAACTTTATATTTATAATTTGTTCTCATGTAAGTGACTTTGTGTCTTTTTTGAGAATAGAATATTTTTAAAACTAACTGAGCCAAATATTCCAAACCTGTTAATATCCATACTTAATTCACCGAGGCAAAAATGGTTTTCTTTTATTTCAGTCAAACAAAATGGACGAAGATTATATAGAAACAGCCATTGGTCGTTTTGGAAAATATCAAACATGGATTTTATTCTTAATCACAGTGGGAAGGTTTCCAGCCGAATATCAATTAAATAATGTTGTATTTATCATACCAAGTGTTGAGTACAAGTGCTTAGACAACAATGTAACCAACTACTGTCCTTGTGAGAACCCGGAATATGACACGAGCACGATTGTAAGTTCAGTCACAAGTGAATGGGACCTCATATGCGACAGAACATATTTAGCTAGTTTGGCTCAATCTATGATGCAAATTGGAATATTGGCAGGCAGTTTACTTTTTGGATACCTCTCCGACAGGTATCTACAATGACAATTTATACTATAGATCTTAAACTACTTATTCATAACCCACCACTCGCCAGCCCGCTTAGTAGAAGGCGCACATCGAAAGGTATCGTTTCAGTTAGACATCATTGTTTTTATCTGCGACGAAACTGCAAGCCAAGTGTACGTCTTTATCGTTAAGTCTTCATGATTTTTTTGAACTTTCTCATTTCATCAATATCAAGACTTAAGCTACAAGTTTACATACATTTTACACTGTCTTTTTTTTCAGGTACGGTCGAAAATCTGTCGTATTGATATCACTATTCTTTGAAGTAGTTTTCGTAGTTATCTCAGCGTTTGTCCCACATTTTTGGATGTTCCTAATCTGCCGATTCTTGATTGGAGTAACTCTTGGCGGAGTAATGCTGTGTTGCTACATACTACTCATTGAATTGTGTGGGAAGTCGTTTAGACCATACGCAGCCGGACTTCAGGAAATGCCATTCTTAATCTCATACTTTACGCTTCCAATCATAGCTTACTTTGTAAGAGAATGGAGAGACTTACAATTAGTGACGTCAGTGCCATGGGCCATAGTAGTCGTGTATTACTGGCTACTACCGGAATCCCCTCGATGGCTGATTACAGTAGGGAGAAAGAAGGAAGCTATTGAGATCCTAACGCATATTGCTAAAAAGTAAGTGCAAACATAATATGCTACATAATTATTATCAAATACTAATTATCATATATTTAAATAAATTGTATTTCCTTTCTTCTACAGGAACAGTCGTCCGACAGACAATATAGAAGCTCTTGTTGAAAAATTAGAACTGTTAAACAAAAATCAGCAAAAAACTGGAAACTTTATAGACCTCTTCAAAACTCCAAAAATCAGAGTTTACACAATGATAACAGCATTAATATGGATGTTTTGTTCACATACGTTCTTCGGCCTCAATCAATACATAGGCCGCCTCCAAGGTAACTTATACTTGAACGTGCTGCTGTCTGCCGCGTGCCTCACACCGGGATTAATAATAGTTATCTTCGCTACATTGCATTTAAGAAGAAAAGTGAGTGTTATATCTAGTTTCACCACAGCAGCGGTGTCTTTATTAGTTTTTATTATCATTCCAAGTGATTTAAGAGCAGCGACATTAGCATTTGCTATAATAGGTCTAATAGGAGCATATACATCTTTTGTCCAAGTGTATCTTTACTCATCAGAAATATTTCCGACTGTCATCAGAAATACAGCGATAGGTTTTGCTTCAATGTTTGCAAGGTTTGGAGGTTTTATTGCTCCCTTTGTAGTAAATATAGGAATAGAGTGGGTGTCTATACTCATATTTAGCGGTGTAGCATTCAGTGCAGCAATACTTTGTTATTTCCTTCCTGAAACAAAAGCGACCACTCTTCCGAACACTATTGAACAAAGAGAGGAAGTGAAGACATAGCAAACTAGCACACATAGCTAATGGGTATATGACTGTACGTGACTACGTACCTATAATTATATTTTAAAGTTACTTATTTAGATAGACGAACTCGTACGTCAATAAAAGATAACCTAATATATTTAGAATTAAAGATAGGTAGGACATTGTAATTTTGTATCACGTAATTTATTGCATTAAAATAATATCCTAAGGATTACGATGTCTAGTATATGTATATGAGAACTCACAGTTTTATTTTAATATTTCTAAACTCTATAAATTAAAGTATTCCTACATAGATGTTTACATTATCAATTTCTCGAGAAGTTTGTACTGAATATTATGGAAGCCTCCGAAATACCAAGTAATGAATATGAAAAGGAAACAGTGATATAGGACCCAAAACTGGAACATTACACTGTTGATTAGAGAATATAAGAAGATTATATCAATGACGGTCCAGAACAGTAATCCTAACTTTGCTACTGAAAGCGATCTTGGAGATCGATGTGGTGGTGCTCTGTTGTATTGTGGATCGATGAAATTACCTGGAAATTAAAAATAAGGTAATGTTATTAAACGAGAATGTATTAGCAGCCTGATTTAAAACAGTGCCGGATAGAAAGAAGTTAACCACTCTGTACCAGATGTTTGTATTAGAAAATATGGATAGTAACAGACTGTGTGTAGACAGCAATATCCAGTATTTTTAGAGAATATAATTCATTTATTAGATTGTTATATATGCCTAGTTTCCTGCCACTGCCACAAGAACAAAGCTAAAAGATTCAATAGAAAGCCTGCCTTGTGGCAAATTCTGTGTCAATGGACCTTTCTCTTGTTTGTATCTTACCTTAAACCTAGTGTTTTACATAACCACTACGTCCATTATTTTTTGACAAAAGAAGGCCTAACAAAGTCACCAGCAAAACCACTAATAGGCTGCGTTTCCATCAAAGAAGATGACATCATCGAAGCGAGTTAGGTTTCTCGATCAAGGCAACTAACTCACCATCATTATGAAATCTTCGAAGACTATACTCTTTTTCTCGCCATCGGTCACCGAGCCAAGTTTTGAGTTCTTCATCTTCCTGGGGAAGTTTTTCTATAGAATATCTGTAACAGAAAATAATTATTATTCAGAAAGTTAAAATAAGCAGTTCGGGCAAAACCTCTCAAATCATGATGTTGAATCGATCGTTTGGTAATTTTAGGCACTGCTAAGAAGGGTAAAGGCAAAACCTTAACATTCGAGCTGACTTGAATTATCCACATGTGAGTAGAGCTAGGGACTTTTCCACTTGGCTAAATTCAGTAAGTAAAAACAATGCGCCAATAGGGCTGTTGGTTCTTATGATAACAATGTACCAGAGCAAAGTCCTTTAGTAACTAATTTTGTGACCTTTTTTCTAATTAGGTTACCTGCTTTTTCGATGACTAACTTGCTGAATGCGATTACACTTCTCTGAATTCAGTAACTGAGCCATTTAGACGACTAAATTCAGCCAAATGGAATAGCTTCTTTAGTTGGAAATGTTGTTTAAGCTGTAGGTAAAACACACTCAAATAAAGAATACTAGAAATTGAATGTTTAGGTGCTCCTGCTTTCTAAAACTCTGCAAGAAATAGTGACTCCACAACTATCGTTGATGATCGTTAAACACAGCACGTTTCATTGAACTAACATAATCAAACAATTATATATCTATATCTACGCGTGACAAACATTTTCAATAACTAACCTTTTAAAGTAGAAGGAGACATGCGTCGGAATTCTTCCTCGAAACAGATCCATTTCGGTTTGTGCCGGATTGTCATAGGCCACGGTGACGTCATAGACCGAGGCAAGGCCAGACTCCCGCAGTCGAGAGCACAATGCCACCCAACCAGTGGTCCGCGGGTGTAACACATACTCATAATGCTGTGAATGTAGAATATTGTTCAATTTAAACGCAAAAGTGAATTGTGATCCGGAAATGGTTGTTAGAAGTTATCACGAAATAATTAAAATACTGGATTTTTGATCCTTAACAGCGCTCTAGTGACGTTTGGATCAAATTAGTGGGTATCCTATTATAATCCAGTGCTGCATACTGGATGCTAGTCTGAATTGAAGAGTTTACATGTTCAAATATCGATTCAGTATCAATGAATTCTAACGCTAAAATAAGGTATTGGATGGATTAATGTAATTCAGCCTACTTATAAACATAGGGCAAACATTTGATACTTAATCCTGACGAACTAAAGATTAAAATCAATGGGAAAAGCTTATATCAATAATGGACGGATAAAGATGGAATGTAAGCCTAGCCCCTGGACCTCGGCCTTCGAAGCCTGATAATAAAGTTTATTTTATTTTATAAGATAGTCTTACGAGATACTCCTTACGGTGCAACGGTGGGTGGAAAGAAAATACTTGGCTTAATGCTGGTCTTGCTCCACAGCCACTTGGACTCACTTGTTAAAATTTTAATATTTGGAAGAGATGTTTCCCTTTTTTTTGTTCTGACATTACGATCTTATCGTTTATTTTTTTGTAATCAAGTTTTAGTTGTTGTAAACTTCAATAGGTAATAACGATTTTCCTTTTGCTAGTAACATTTTATAAATCTTTCAAATACATTGCAAACTATAGTTTTGTATAATTTAGAAGCATTTTTTCAATTTTGTAAATGTGAGTACCGAGGAGCCGTACTATGGCAGTTGAGAGTATGTCATGCTCACTTAGATGTCTCGCTGATGGTGGTGCATGTGGTGGATCATTCGGTTCCCTCTAAAATGGTTGAGCTGGATGGTGCTGATCCACGCGTCATGTTCGTGAACGGGTGCCGTCAGTTGAGACTGGTCTGTAAGGGCTTATTTGTAATCTTTTAATCGTATATTTTGAATTATTTTTAATTTATTCATTTTTAGGGTTCCGTATCTCAAAAGGAAAAAACGGAACCCTTATAGGATCACTTCGTTGTCCGTCTGTCTGTCAGTCTGTCAAGACCATTTTTCTCAAGAACGCGTAGAGGTATCAAGATGAAATTAATATCAAATACGTAAGTCTATGGTCCCTTGAAGATCTTAAAAAAACAAGGTACTTCCCGTTGACCTAGAATCATGAAATTTGGCAAGAAGCAACATCTTACAGCACAAGTATAGGAAAAAGTTCGAAAATTGTAAATTTGTAGTTTTATCACATAAAAAAAATTGCGTATATCTCGCAAATAAATCAAAACCTATAGGGTACTTCCCGTTGACCTAGAATCATGAAATTTGGGCAGAAGCAAGGTCTCACAGCACAAATAAAGGAAAAGGTCCGAAAATAGAAAATTTGTAGTTTTATCACATAAAAAAATTGCGAATATCTCGCACATAAATCAAAACCTATAGGGTACTTCCCGTTGACCTAGAATCATGAAAATTGGACAGAAGCAAGGTCTCACAGCACAAGTAAAGGAAAAAGTCCGAAAATTGTTAATTTGTAGTTTTATAACATTCAAAAAAAAATTGTGATTACAAACTTAAGTTTTCACTTGGAAAATTGACCGTGGCGTTTAACGATGTATGGGAGCGTTTTTCAACTACAATGTTAAGTTTGTTTTAGGGATAAATTCATCCTCACTACGGAACCCTTCATTGTGCGTGGTCCGACACGCACTTGGCCGGTTTTTATTTTATATTGTTCTCACATATAGAAACATCAAGAATAATGTACCCAGGATTTTGTAATATCTTGATTAAAAAGAGCGTCCTTGGAGTTTCTTGTCTGTCCTTCTCCATAGAGATCTACGTTTTGGAATGGGCAAATACCTTCAACTTTCTGACTAACTGACCGACTCTTTGATAATTTAAAAGTGCCTGTAATTGGTTTAATTGAAATAAATGCTTTGAGTTTGCCATTATTGGTAGTGGTCTACTACCCCATAAATATTAGCAGCGTTTAACAATGCAATTATAACCATATGCAACTGTTGCACACGAGTAGTGCAAGGTGCAACTGATATTTTTATCATCGTTCCACCTTTTCCTGCAGCTGTGCTGTAAAGCACATTGTCCAATATGGAGATAAAAAGAAAATCAAGCTGATGAAACTCGCATAATTATTATCTACTTAATAGAACGTGAGTAGTGCACTGAGAATGTTAATAGATCGGTAATAGATACTTGGGTTGCCTGTCACTTTTCTGTAACCGCTGAGATAACAGCCTATATGACACTGAGTGACGTGATTAAACAAGTTATTGAAATAAGATTTCCAGTTAACCATACAAAGTTAAACGTAATTTATGTGACATGCAACGCTAGGCTTTTGTAAATGATATAGTAGTTTTAAAAATAAAATTATTGTTACGAATAGGGTTTGAAAAACGGGGCGGTTGATAAAACAAGGTTTCGAGAATTGGATGCAATTAACCACAGCTTACTGTAACTTAAAGGCGACTGGTTGTGGCCACTTATCGCTGGCCGGATCGGTTGCTGGTAAGTATAAATATTTACAGCAATAAGGTAATATGGGATTGCCCCTAATTATATGGGACTTATGGAGAGTGTATGATACATATTTACCTAGCTCTTCGTGGAATTTGTATTGTGTGTAAATAAAAACAAAACTATAAATTTGTAGATGATACGTAAGTGATGAATTGTTCATTCTAATATAACTCACACCACATAACCCTGTGATGAAATATTGCAAATGGAGCACAATTCAAGTACTGCGGGCCTAAAATGGACGCAATTGCAGAATCATAATATGATCTGCGTACAATTCATATCCCGCAATTCATCTGTTTGACAGTTTTGTATGAAGTTTCGTAAAATGGTTCACAAATTATGAATTGCTATATTGAAGTCTAATGTCAAATAGCAGGTGGCAAACAGATGAATTGCGGGATGTATGAATTGTACGCAGATCATATTATGATTCTGCCAAAGCGTCCATTTTAGGTCTACTGAACCTTGAGATTGACAAAGACAGTGGATAACTATCGAACCGGAAAAAACGATGGCCCTCGTTGGAAACGAGATCCAGTGATTATAATTAGAATTAATAGTCATGGTCAAAACTATATGCACAGAAGATATAGTAAGAATAGTTAATACCTGCATGTTATTAGCATGTGCAAATTTTTTGCTGCGACGAAGATTCTCTTCACTTAAGTCCGTTCCTTCAGGGAATAAAACAAGCCTGTAGTCGTAATTCAGCTTCTGATAGTAATCTACAAACTGAGACAGATTGACTTGGTCTTCACGCCAATTCCTCTTTACATACAGGAAAAAGTTTAGTTGCATTATCCAGCCTGCAAGGTTTTACAAATACGGTTAGGTCATGTCTATAAAACTGCGTTTTTACCTACTAACATAAATATTTTTGTATACAATCGGAATTAATTATTCAACATAATCAGCGTGATATGGCAAAGAATGTATGTGGAAGGTTTTACGCATAATTTAACTCACCCATGCCAGGAATGTTTTTAATTTCATCCTTTAAAACAAATTTTATTTTCGATTTGCCTCCAAGATCCAAAGCACTATTTGATTCACTGGGATATACAACTGCCTGTTTACAAGAGCACAGTTCGGCGGAAGGATTTTGCGTGGCGTGGTATAGAGCTATCCATACATAGTTCCAATCAACTCTTGTGCGATGGTTCATCACAATTATTGTCTTTTCGTCAGGATTCACATAATCACCGAAATGATGCAATTGAGTATTACAGCAACATTGAAACAGTGCCTGAAATAATAATTACAGCAGATTATAGCATTTAGTTACGATATTAATTGTTCATTAAATATTTCGTAGGATAACGTCTTACCACAGGATATAGTTCCCACAACGAAAATAATGTATCAACTAATTTTCTATATAATCTATGACTAAAAAACATCAGGTACATAACAGGACAGTAAAGAATGAAGAAGCCTGAAATCAGAATATAAGAAGAAACAAGATGCTTTTAATAGGTAGATAGTATTACTTAGAAAAAGAAATCAACGTAAAACATACCAGCAAGAATGGTGTAATACCAAGCAGTGCAGAGCAGGAAGCCCACCGCCATGGTGCCGCGGCCCGCGGGCTTGCACTGACGCGCCCAAGAAGCCATGCCGATGCCCATGTCAGCATCGTTAGATTAGAACCCCTACGTGATCCACTAAGCCCTATTACATGACACCTTGCCGTGGAACAGTATCCTATATTATTAATGTATTTTATTATATTATTTTACTGTGTTACACAGAAGTTAAACCGTCTCATGTTATTCATACATTATATTTTTTTCTTTACACTTCTGTTTCTGTAATATTGATTTCATTGGTTGTGCGTGGGTTTTGCGGGCTTTTTTTTCCTATGGCTTCAGCTTCTTCTATTGTATTCAATAGTTCACAATCTTTAGTTTCTGGCAATAACAAACATAGCAGTCCCGCTATCATTGGAAAAAGGCCAAATGCAACAGGCGCACACCATTTGCCATACGGTCTTAAGCCAGCCGCAAAAGGTGCAATCATAGCTCCTAATCGAGCCATCATTGAGCAAATTCCTATTGCTGCGTTTCGAACTACAGTTGGAAACATTTCGGTACAATATAAATATACCACAACAAAAATAATGTAACAGAGTAATTCACCGATGCATCCAATCACCACAGAAGATTTGCCTTCAGGGACAAAGCCAACTATAAATAAGCATAAACTGCATAAGGTGTTTCCAGCAACAACGACGGTTCTGCGCTTGGAGAACTTCATTAATGGAATGCAAATAACACACCCGCACAGACACATGCTGCCAGTGGCCACGACGTTGATAAAAACGTCGCCAGTTAAATGACTAATATAGTAAGTGATGCCGTAGAAACAGTAGCTGCAGACGAGCCAAGCGAATGACATAATGATGATATTTGTTCTTAGGTTTGGAGTGCGAAACAAATCTAACACTGTGCTCCTTGGTTTTGTGCGTCGGTGTTCTAATTGATATAATTCAACTCTTTGTCTTATCAGTTCCGTTGGTAGTTTATTACTGAAAATAAATATTTGAATGTTAGATCAAATAATTTCTGTAGTCAATAAGGCAATGCTATATAGGTAACGGATGGATTGAATATACTTACATTTTTGCTACTCGTTCCATTAAACCAACTGCCTGCTCTGTTCTGTTCATAACTAGTAACCATCTTGGAGTTTCTGGCAATAAACATATATAAAACAAAAGAACAATGTTTGAAAGTGATATAAAAAGTTGAAAATAATAATAATCTCTTATAAGATAGCCAACTGCTGCAAGTACGATGTGACCGGCAGTGAAGGGTATGTGAAACAAAGCAGATATCACGTCTCTATTCACACTTCCTACATATTCCATGACTATCACAAAAGATATGATCATGATACCACCATTTGCATAGCCGACCAACATTCTAACGAGTGTAAAACTCCAATAATCTGGCATAAACGATGTCATTATTCCTGCGAATATCTCTATTATCACTGATATTATTAAAGTCGGTTTTCTACCATATCTGAAATTTAATAAGCCTTATTAAGTATACCTCCTAACTTGAAACAAAATACCGTTTAAGGGGATGCGCTAAGGTAGCCCGCAAAATTCAAACTTTCTTACGTTTTTTTGCAATTTGCAGGTCAGAAACAGGTTGTATGTTGATCTAAATATGATTCGCGGTCATAACAAATATGGCTTTACAGAATTATAATCAATAGAGTCAGCATTACATTTCTCTAAGTTCAAAAAACCCTACTAACCTGTTACTGACCTGCAAATTGCAAAAAACATAATAAAATTTGAATTTCGCTGGCTACCTTAGCGCATCCCCCTTAAGTAACGATACCTACTTGTCTGATGCAATTCCAAATGATAAACTTCCACTGAGGACGCCAAATTGAAAAATTGTTTGAGTTAAATCTTTGAGCCAAGCATTTTCGCATATCAGATTCCATTCTGTGACTATAGTTCTGGTGAATATAGACTTGTCGTACACTGGGTTATCGCAACATGTGGCGTTTGATCCTGGGCAGTAGTAGCGCGCTGGTGGAGCTAGGAAAATGATTGCCATTTGGTGAAACGCCACTCCAAATTTGCTCACAAACACAATAAAACATAGCCAATAATGATACCGCCCAAAGTTTCCTATTAATTCATTGATGAGTACCATTATAGCAGAATGTTCATGGATGGATCACAATTGGTAACTACAAATCTCATTATTACATGTTAGAAATAAAATGTTTAAATAAAGATCACTGTTTATGTGCAATATCGTTTATTGCTATACAAGTAAAAACGGGTTGGTCTTGCTCAAGGTTGTTTTTCACTGCGAAGCGTATTATATTACTTATTTTAAATGAGTGCATTTGATGATAACTATTGGTACGTGCAGTTGTTTATGTGGTGAGGTCGTGTACTTACATAAGAGTATTGAATGCGCACATTGTAAGTAAATTGATGTCATCGACCACAACCAGACTAATAATATGTTGTTCTGCTTGGAATTCTTAGACCACGCCAAGTAGTCTGCATCTATCAGAAAGCTTTCTCGATACGCAGCCTAGATAAGTACTCTTCGAGTCATGAACCATATAATCATAAGTCATTAATTCAAAATAGATTCAGAATCAGCACTTTTCGAACGACAAAATTACATAAGACAGTTCCCCAAAAACGCTTGCCCTTCACCACTTCCTAGTGCTTTAGCTGGGAAGAAGAAGTGGCGCAACAAACTCCCCAGCAGATATATATATTAGTAGGTTTATGAATTAACAAACATAATGTTGTTCATTATCAGTATTTAGGACCAAACATTGTTGTTTATTGTCAGATTGTTGAAACATGTACATTATCAGGACCAGTGAAAACAGAACAGTTTCCGATTTCAGAGTCTTCGAGTTAAGTCATTAGTTGCATAAATAAGATCCAGGAAGAACTTCCATGATCTCCGTATCCTCGCTTGTGTAGGCTGGATAAATTGTTATTTTCAGTCGAAATGAGTATTTTCGATTGTTACGATTGTACACAGTGTCCACGGTCCACGATTGTCTGCTGGTACCAAAATGACGTGTCGATTTTATGGCGTTATTGTTTATTTAATGCAAACTATGGCTTGCGCAAACGTGACTAATGGAGCGAATAAATTCAATGGCATGTCCTACAATAGGAAATATATTATTTATCTGACCAAGATTATATCTGGACTTTAAAAGAGACTGTGACCTCATTACTTAGCAGTTTAGGTTATAATTAAATTACTTATTAGCGAGTAGGCTAGATTGTAATGTGAAAAAAGTATCACCATTCACCAGCCGTGATAGGTAAGTACTTTATAAAAGGAAAAAAAAAAAAAAAAACTATTTTTTAAAATATGATCGACGTTTTAAAGTGTACAAACCTACTTACAGAAATAAAAATCATTTATCATTTAAACAAACATAAGTTTATAATATTATCAAGCATTATTTTTACGCCAATCCTTCCTGTGTTGTGTTTTCGTTGTCTACCCTAATTTTTCGTAGTAATGGTTGATTGAGTTTTAAGTTGTTTAAGACCGAGGGTTTTAATTACTTGACACTTCGTAAAATATGAAAAAATTCTAATCATGATTCTATATCACCTCACCTGTATCTACTTGAGCGTGTTTTCCTTCCACCCGGCCCAGTATCATAGGCAGTGATCGGAAAAGATGAGCTAAAATACCTAAAGTTCGAAAAAGAACAAGAGTCAAATTGGAGACGCGTTACGACAAAATATTTCTTTATTACTTACGACAAACTATTTTTTCCATAAATTGTTGAATAAAATTGTTGAAATTTGGAAAATTAATCAAGAATAGTTTCTTTAGAACGTCTTAAAAGTCCTGTAAAACTCATAAACTTACTAAGCGGTTTGATTACCAGAGCAAATGTCAGTATGTCAGTTGCGGTAAAACGTAGTCCATAAAATCAAGCCAAGGTGGTCATGTAAAGCAGATCCAATAAACGATAAAACAAGTACAGGTAAAAAAAAAACAATTCACGAGTCAAATATGTGCACACAACTTGAGGAACTACAGGAGTGAGTGATGCGCGCACGACGACGCTTGGAATGCGAAACACCCTTCAACCCTTTTGTCATTTTACCAGTGACAAACAAAAGATAGAAAGATTCAGCAAGTTTTGGCTATTCTGGGAAACGAAAACATGAGGTGGGCCCAGTTCTTTACCTGAATTAATAACAATAGAAAACGTATCTATTGGTTTTTTGAGACAGTTTCCTCGTTTTTGAAGTCGGTTAAAAACGAAATAAATTCAATTAGTTTACTGTATTAATAACCTTAATAATAAATGTACTTAAGTGGTGTCCCGAAACTCGGAACAAATATTCCGAAAAAAATTGTCGTAACGAAGTCTCCACTTTTGTTGACTTTGTTCTTAGAACTTTAGTTATATTACTCGTAGCTCTACTATTCCGGTCACTGATTCATAAGCCTTTCCAGACAATGGCTAAGTGAACGCAACGCATGTCCGAAAAAGCTGAGAGCACGCTGCCGATAGCCGCTTGGTGAAGTTGAGTTCCCCCAGTATCGATTATCTCGTTCTCATGGCGATCCATGGTATACGAAGTAGCATCCGACAACACCACATCTCGAAAGCATTGATCTTACTGCTTGCGCGGCTTTTAATCAAAGCGCTCAAAACAGAACACCGGCAAGATGGTCAGACGCGATCAAGAAGGCTTTTGGAGGCAGCATGTACCGATCCAAACTGCAGAAGAACGCATAACTTGGAGACGTGTCGGATGAGGTCGCGATCCTCAGCGTTGAGGGAACGACGAAGAAGAAGTTATAGTACTTAGACACAGTTGATACGAATATTAAATTAGCGACTTCAACAGAATGGTGATCCACAAAGATAAGATGCTACACTGCCTAGGCAAGGCACATCTACAAAATAATGATGAACTAATTGTAAGTACCTACAATTCTACTGAAACGCGCTTCTCAATTTTAATTCTCGTCAGATTATAATATCTCCACTGCCTCATCACACGAGATACTACATATTTTCGTTCCGGAAAAAGTAGTTTTAAATGACGTTAGTTGTCTACGGTTCGACCAAAACTTGATTGATTAAATTGTAATAAGCTTTCTAACTTTCTATAAAGCCATTCACGTGTTTATCCTCTTATGTTAGGTTTGTATCGTCGTCTTTGAAATCGAGTTCACCTTGCTCTTCTCTATTTAAGGGCTCTGCAATTTATTCCATACCTTCAGAAATTACTACTTAGTAGTAGTTTAGCTAGATAATTAGTGTAACTACACAACAGTTGAGATAATGTTATATTATTTTCTTGAATTATGGAACAAGTTGGGTAGGTAGGTACCTACTTAATGTACCCACCTAACTACGAAACTTGTTATATGTAATTATGCCACTAACCGGAAATAAGAAAATGTAATGACATGTGTTTTGTTTAGCTTTTGTATATGTTATTTACCATGCTTATTATTTATCTCTACTTCCTACTATTTAATTTATTATTTAAAAAACGCAACATAGCTTTCCGTCAATACAACTAAAATATATGTATCTTTACAATTTAGAAAAATATAAATTACTTAGTAACAGGAAAAAATATATATTGTTTTATGACATCTTTATAGAGATAAGTATGAGAAGCGAAACGCAGATAATGTTATACTAATCAAGAACCTTGGAAGAGGCACTAGGTTAGCGTAGCACGTGACATAAAATTATATTATTTATATATATACATGCCACTTATATTATATCTAAAAGCTAAACACACGTCTGTATCTACAGGTTCAGTACCCCGAGTGTAAGTTTGCAAGTGAGTAAACGTAACTAGCGCGTTTGCGGTAAGATTTTTATTCTCACTATCTCGCATTATGGAATAGTTACGTAGTAGTACAAACGAAATAGTTACGTTTACTCTCTTGCAAACATACACTTGGGTTACAGTTGAAACACCGTTAAATATGAAGAAAGAGTCGATTTTCTTAAACAATCGAACTTATATAAATCATGACATTTCCCAGGGAGATTGAAAGATTAGTAACAGAGTTCTGTGTTACCTAGATGGGTTACCTAAACCTTTACCTATCTTTTATCTTCACTTCTGCAATGGATTATCTCTGGCTACAATCACCAATAGACATCGTAAGGACCCCCTGACGCCTCTCCCTTTGATATGATCTACGTTAGATATTGATAGACGTTGATACCTACTAATAAACCTTATTTGTAATACTGGGGGGCTACTCCGAAGCGCTAAACCGAAGTATCGGCCGAATGTTCGGTCGTTTTATAACTTCCATAATTTATTTTTTTGACTTTGAGTCCTTACCCGACTTCAAGTCACAGTTTTGACTTTGGCTTATCTCTTCGACTGGCTTTTTTATTTATTTTTTCGCCGTACTCAGCAATAGATAGCCGTAGTAAAGAAAATACCGAACATTCGGCCGATACTTCAGATTTATGTTCGGAGTAGCCCCTCTGTTTGTTCTGTTCCCACAGACAAACCGTGAAAACGGTTTTGCGGGGCAAAGTTCTTTAGTTAAGATTTTTATAAACTTTGTTTTTAATAAATAAAATAAATGATAATAATACTGATAACGTGCAATGAGTAAATACATTATAATGATAATGGATTTGTACATATAATTCGGAGCATATAACTCGGATACTCTTGGGGGTAACGTCGAGCATTCGATAAACGATCGAGAGTAGCCAGACGTGGCTCTATACCTATTGTAATTTTTTTCCTCATCACCATATGCCTAGCCTTTTTGCCAACTATGTTTATGTGAGCTTCACAATAAAATACCTACTAGGTAATTTGGCGATGAACTTTGCATCCTCTGCCCGACCCTGGTCTCTTTTAATGCTCACTGTCACACCTCACTCACATGGCCTATGATAAAGATGCCCATTTTTGTAACAACGTGAATTGCCTCGACTTCTCATCTTACTGCTTATTTTGCTTGTTAGCACCAGCTCAACAAATGTAAATATCAGTAATATTTTGATGATTTTGATGGAACTGTCAAGATTATCGTTCTTTCGGATATGTTGCACTTACGTTTTGGCTCATGAAAGATAATAATATATCTAGTCTTATCTCTTCCACGCAAACGCTAATCAAATAAAGCCAAACATGAGAGCTATGTTCAAACATAAGTAAATAAATTAAATACGTATTGACTACTTTAATAACCGTAATTAAAGTAAGTAATTGTAGCAACAACGTTGTAAAATGAGAGCCAAAACGGTCCGCTTACTCCGCTGGCTCTTAGTCTTATCGTTGATTAAAAAGAAAAAGTCAGTAGGTACCTACAACGTGCAGTTTAATGACTTGAAACCCCTAAACAAAATAATTTGATTACGTAATGATAAATGTCGAAGTATTGGAGTAAGTTTTAAAATCAAACCAAGTGGGTAATACACAAAATAACTTGTAATAATTTTCCTTCAAGATCATCGTACATTCTATAAACCTAATTTACCTACTATTGTTTAGAATTTTAGACATAGCATGTATTGTATTATCATAGTAGGTACATTAGTAGATTGGTAACATCTCATAATAGTTACAAAAAAATACCGACATATATTTTTTTTTTAACCGTACCCGAATATGTACACACTGATTTAAAACTATATCTCTTTCTTTACCTATATCAATGGGGTATTTAATATAATTTTACGTAACATCTCATAACAGTTGTTAAAAATATACGGACAATTTTTTTTTATCCCTAGCTGAATTGGTACCTACTGATTTAAAAATATATCTCTTTACCTATATCAATGGGGTATTTAATACACTTATACATAATCTTAACCAAAGTCTACAGGAGATAAATAATTTATTGTTAGATACTACTATTTATAAAAACAACATCACATAATAATTATTTCGTGACCACTCTTCTACAAC
The DNA here is from genome assembly GCA_963921375.1 of Tiliacea citrago. Lineage (NCBI taxonomy): Eukaryota > Metazoa > Arthropoda > Insecta > Lepidoptera > Noctuidae > Tiliacea > Tiliacea citrago. Next base: position 11,831,885 of record OY992793.1, on the reverse strand, counting down.
TTAAATTGTAATGTCGCTCAGTTCCAAAACGAGGACAAGATCTTTACCGATGTAGATTTTGTTCAAATAAACTATTTCTGTCGTGTATAAAATACATTAACTAAACAATCCTTCACATACCATACCACGTAACTTGTACATAGTATTAATAATTTAGTAGTTAACAGTCTATAAAAAACAACTCGCTAAATTCAATAAGTATTTCTTACCTATACCGAATTACCGATACATTCAACTTTACAACTGACCTCGTGTAAATCAATTTGTTTTTTTTTACAGTATATTATTTATTACAGTTGTTGATTGTTTTTTTCTTTGCATTTCTTTACTTGCTCACAGTTTTTGTCTTTTTCCCAAACGCTTCTCCCTCTTCTATTGTCGTTGTAAGTTCGCAACCTTTGGTTTCGGGTAGGAGTATGGTTATACAAGCTGCTATCAGCGGCATCACGGCAAATGCGACCGGAGGCATCCACAATGCCTTAGCTCTCGTTTCTATCACAAAGGGTGCTATCATAGACCCGATTCGAGCTGCCATCGATGAGAAACCGAGAGCAGCGTTTCGAACCACAGTAGGAAACAGTTCTGTACAATATAAATATACAACTACGAAAACAATAAAACTAGCTACAACGCCAATGCTGGCGCAAATTACAGAACCTACACCTTCAGGTATTACTGCTAAAACTAACAAACAAACTGCACATATTAGGTGAAATATTATCACAATTGACTTTCTTCCTATTAATTTCATAAGAGGTATGGACAAAAACGTGCCGAACAACGTGACGCTAGCACTGCACGCTACATTGACGAAAGCATTACCGCTAAGCTGACCTACATACTGCGAAACACCATAAAAACAGTAACTACACGTCAGCCAGTTAAACGCCATAGCTATGATATTCTTCCTAAGGTTTGGAGTTCGAAACAGATCCAAAATATTTCCTTTCTTTAATTGGTGCTTCTCTAGAGACGCCTGGTACGCCTCAATATCTGCTCGTATATTTTCTGTTGGACGATTGTTTCTGTAAAAAATAATTATTATTTATTAGATGTGTTTTCCGTATTAAAAACATATTTGATTTATTGGCACGATGAGGAAACTTACATCTTAGCAACACGTTCCAGTACAGTAATAGCCTCTTCTGTCCGTTTTACTGCTATCAACCACCTCGGCGTTTCAGGCACCAGGAAGAAATATGACAGTAGGATAATGACCGGTGCAGATATTGATAATTGGAAATCTGAATAGTCTCTGAAGAAGTACGCGAATACTGGCAGCAACATATGGCCCAAATTAAATGGTACTTGATATAGAGCTGAGATGAGGTCTCTGTACTGTGTTCCAACGAACTCCATTACAATTACAAATCCAGTAACCATAGTGCCGCCCACGGACATGCCGACGAAGAATCGTAAAAATGTGAACGTCCAATAATCTGGAGCGTACGCAGCCGCTACTCCACACGATACTTGGATTACCACAGCAACTAGAAGAGGATATTTCCTCCCGAACCTAAAAAGCAAGTACTTGTTTCTAAATACTGTAATGTTTCTACATAAGTAGTGATTAGGCAAAAGCATAAGTAAGTAATACTGAAATATAAACTGGACGTTACCTGTCAGAAGCCATTCCAAAAAATACACTGCCCAATAATGTTCCTAATTGGAATAAGGTCTGTGTAAAACTTGTAAGCCATCTTCTATCGCATATTAAATCCCATTCCATTATTATGGTCCTCGAGAAAACTGAAGTATCGTACGTTGGGTCTGGGCATGGGCATGTATTATTCATTTCTGATGTGCCACAGCTATATGAAACTTTTGGAGACAAAAACAGAATGGCCATCTGATGAAAAGCTACAGGAAATTTTGTTAAAAATATTAAGAGGCATAGCCATAGATGATATTTTCCAAATGACCCAATGACCTTTTGAATCAAATCTTGTGAAACCGCGCTGGGTGGTTTTACCCCTGAAAACAACGAGAAAACCGTTTTACATTAACCATAAAAATAAACTTAATCTCTGCCATGTTGGGGTTGGCTTCCAGTCTAACCGGATGCAGCTGAATACCCCCATTTTACATGGCGCGACTGCCATTTGACCTCCACAATCCAGTTACTGGGTAATACGATACCCCTTAGTAAGACTGGTTATCAGACTTTCGGGCTTATGATGACCCGTAACGACTCGACACTTTGACAGTCACAGATCCACGAATGCAAAAAGAACTACAAAAATATACATGTATGTTTATTCACCAATGTCGATTTGGGATAGATCTGAGTGTTATCGACATCAGTACCTTTCATAGGGGACGAACCAGTACATCATAAGTCTCTGGATCTGGTAGTTACCTACTCATCTCCAAATTAGAGAAAGCTCTACATAATCAGCATTATATTGAATAGAAATATATATACACCAACTTAACGGGTACTATGAGGCCCATAACATCATTCTTTATTGTTTGTTCTTAAAACATATTGTTTTGTTTTTAGAGAAGACCTTATTACGTACCTACTACCACTTGATGAACTACATAGGATGCCCGTTTCCTAAGCTCAGCGACTTTTATAAATCCACTATGCAAATCGGACGGTGTTTTCATAGCCACTTTTAGACTAAATTCTACCTACATAATAGATGCCTATTACACAAACAATTCAGTCCATGAACAGGCACTTACAGTAATTTCATGGAAAATAAAGAACATCTACGTATGTACATATTCTAATATTTTATTTACTTTATATTTATTTATTCTGTTGAACCAGATGTTTTGAGTTTCAAATACATAATATTAATACCTTAGACACTGTTATTAAAATGTATCTACTTATTAAAACACTTGTTTTGCTGTCTATACATGCATACATAACTACGCTCCTAAATTTTGTAGATAGTGTTATTCAAGCTCAACACACACAGGCTGTGGGTGCGAGTCGGGCGCGGGTCGGGACGGCAGGCAGTACGGCTGGCACGGCGGGCTGAATTCTCTGTATTTATATGAATGACACCACACGAAACGCGTGCGCGGCTGCCGCCGCCGACCCGCTGCACGCCCGACCCGCGCAAGCGTTTCGTGTGGTGTCATTCATATAAATACAGAGAATTCAGCCCGCCGTACTACCGTCCTGACCCGCGCCCGAACCGCACCCGCTGCCTGTGTGTGTTGAGCTTTAATGTCACATCAATACAACATTCCACCGATATCTATAAAATTGAGTAACACTAGCTATCCACAAACCATCATCAAGAGCGAGTACTCATTTCAATGATTGTTATGCACTTTAAGAACCTCATCATTCGTAATTTCAGCCGAAAGACGGACGTAGGCCTCCAAAATCAAAAAATCAAAAGTCATTTATTCAAACTAGGCTGAGAATCAGCACTTTTCGAACGTACAAAATTACATAAGACAGTCCCCCAAAAACGCCCACCCTTCACCACTTCCTAGTGCTTTAGCTGGGAAGAAGTGGCGCAACAAACTCCCCAGCAGCACAGCTGTCTGTTCAGATATACAACTTGAATCTATACAATAAACTGTAAAATAATTTGCATTACGCAACACAGAACATTAAAATAATTATATTATTTGCATTATCATAGCTAGCACACGCCACTATACAAAAAAATCCTCCCCCAATTTAGGGGGGTTGCCATAGTTTTCACACTTGGCAGGTGGGTTGGCGATCGCAGTATGGTGTTAAAATGCATAGAGAACGCTGCTGCCCATTATCTAGTAAGTTTTTAAGAACCTACAATAATGATTCATCCTTACCATCAATATCATTTCAGCCCGGAATCATCCACTGCTGGGTATACGCTTCCCATTTGTTCTGCCATATTTATCTACCGGTTCTGTGCGTCCCTCATCCTGGTATTCCCCACGATTTTGGCGATATCGTCAACACAACGCGCTTTAGGACGGCCCCGGTTTCTTTGACCTAACCTTGGATATGATTTTTAGGGTTCCGTACCTCAAAAGGAAAAAGTGGAACCCTTATAGGATCACTTCGTTGTCCGTCTGTCTGTCAGTCTGTCAAGACCATTTTTCTCAGGAACGCGTAGAGGTATCAAATTGAAATTAATATCAAATACGTAAGTCTATGGTCCCTTGAAGCTCTAAAAAAATCAAACTTCCAAGTCAACGCAATAAAAAAATACGGCGATATAAGCGACATTATTGCGAAATATTACGATACTCGCAAATAAATCAAAACCTATAGGGTACTTCCCGTTGACCTAGAATCATGAAATTTGGCAAGCAAGGTCTTACAGCACAAGTAAAGGAAAAAGTCCGAAAATTGTAAATTTGTACTTTTATCACATAAAAAAAACATTTCTTGCGATTACAAACTTAAATTTTCAGTTTGAAAATTGACCGTGGCGTATATCGATGTATGGGAGAACATATTTTTCAACTACAATGTTAAGTTCGTTTTAGGGATAAATTCATCCTAACTACGGAACCCTTCATTGTGCGTGGTCCGACACGCACTTGGCCGGTTTTTTTTAAATGTAATAAGTAATAATTTATTACGGTAGAGTAAATTCAATAACAAATATGATGATAGCAAATGGGTCTTCCCTAATTAATGTATTCTCTTATCACTTTACTGGTCAGTAACCTACCCTTTGTTTGACCTTTTGTTAACAGGGGCGCTATAATATGCAAGCTAGAAAGTATTGTGTTACAATATACTAGTTACAAGTTATAAATAAACTTCACTATTTAATTGAATTTATAGTTTTAGGGATCATTAAAATCGGCATAGTTATGATGAAATGTCTCATTAATTGATCACTTAAGAATATATCGTTTGTTAACGTCACAAATATTTATTAGTTTATCGTGTTCCAGAATGTTCTTTCATTCCCCTCTTTTGTTGTGGCTTCGTTCATTTGTTTTTTTTATTTTTTCAATGATAACATTTAATTAAATTAATGTTTTTGCCTTTTTGGGGTAATACTGGACGTATTTTCGACTGGTTGAGTGTGTTGCAAAAACTTTATTTTCTCGTCATCGGTAGGGACTTACCTATACTTCAAATGACTGAAATATGGTGCAAATGGTTAATGTTTAAACGTAGTTTAGCTTTCTACATAGTTTGTTTTTGTACACTGAATGGTTTCGGCTTTGATTTTGTGTAAAGACTAGACATAGTTTTTTTTTAACATGATGAAGAATTGTCCATCAACGGGTAACTTCGGACTTTGATTTCAAGTCGCTCTAGTAGTGTGCTTGGAGAGTAAGGTCTTTAAATGAATACATGCAAAAATTGCTTTGTCTTAACTAATCACATTTATAGCACTTGCGGGTGTAACTGGCTGGGCCTGGAGGTCGTGGCAGAACAAAATGTTGTCAGCATTCAAAAATATTGCCAAATTTAGCCGGGAATGTCATACTTACGGTCTTATCCCAACGCCAAACACACTCTACCTATGTACTAAACCCCAAACGACGAGCACCCCTTGACCTTAGCCGGTCGACTTCTACTCAGTAGATACTGGTGCCGTATTATGAATTATAATAATGCCATCATGATTCCGGGTGCAAGAGAGAGATTGATCTATACATGACCGCTAGCACCGTCCCTTTTTCGGTCTGGAATCATAATGGCATTTATACTTCATAATACGGCCCCTGGTCTTTATCCTTCGTAAGCTAAATGACTTCTCTTTATTATACTTAAGTACCTACTTCGTTGTTTGATGAATGATTTTAACTGGCATCAACTACTTTCAATTCAAAACTCGATCTCGTATATCATGCCTACAATGGAGAGAGAAAAAAACCGGCTAATTGCGGTTTGGTCCACGCAATATAGGTTCCGTAGTTGGGATGAATTTATCCTAAGAACAAACTTAACATTCTAGTTGAAAAACATCTTCCCCATACATTCCAACTGCAAATGTAAATTTGTACGCACAATATTGAGTGATTTACCATGTTATTTTAAAACCATAGACTTCTTATTGGTTTTCCTGTAATCTATAAGTTTTTTTTTTTTTTTTAACTCAGTATATAGAACTATTCTATGTATTTTTTTCAAAATTTAAGGGTCATAGGTTTCAGAGATAAGGGGGGAATGATAAATTTTCATCTATTTTCTGTAATAACTTTAAAAATAATTATTTTAAAATTATAAAAAAAATATGTTTGAAATTCCCTTTCGTTTGATATGCCACACGGTACAGATTGCAAAACTTTTTTTTTTTTTAATAACTAATATTCTTCTTAAAAGTGAACCACATATTCAAAATTCATTTATTTACGTTACACGTTCGTGTTTGGGTCACAGAAATTCATATTTGTGCCAAATTTTAACTTAATCGGTCCAGTAGATTCAGAGAAAATCGGCAGTGACAGAAGGACAGATAGACAGACACCGCACGAGTGATCCTTTATGGGTTCCGTTTTTCCTTTTGGGGTACGGAACCCTAAAAACATTAGGTAAGCTTTTAGTCGCCAAGAGGAAAGAAGGTAGAGATGTAGTGTATACATACATATAGGTCAATCTGCCTTTTCCCAACTATGTTGGGGTCGGCTTCCAGTCTAACCGGGTGCAGCTGAATACCAGTATTTTACATGGAGCGACTGCCTATCTGATCTCCACAACCCAGTAACTGGGTAACAACGATATCCCTTGGTAAGACAGGTTGTCAGACTTTTGGGCTTCTGACGACCCATAACAACTGTCATAGATCTACAAATGACAGCCAGGACCAACGGCTTAACGTGCTTTCCGAGGCACGGAGGAGTCTCGGTATGTAAAGATGGTAACCCATCCACTGATATAGGTACCTACGTAAAATCATATCATAAAATAAAAAACACATAAATAATATCTCGCCTTTTTTCCATGGGGGTAGCCAGAAACTACAGAACGCCACCAGCTACAATGCCTACGTTCCTTACATACTACTAAACTATTATTAAAAATAGCATGAATTACATGGAATTGTCATTCCGGGTATTTTACGCAATAAGTGGATGTTGTCTGGAGCCTTAGAAGTTTTATAACTCACGAGTACGAACCAATGCCAGGTCGGGAGTTCGGCCCTACAGCGGCATGGTTTGGGATCAAAGACATTAAATTATTTACTTATCAATAGACGGGACATAGCGAACAAAATCGTAATCCGATAAATTAGCCCTAGTGGGCAAAAGTCGCTCAGTCTAGTGTGGTACGCCTGCATGTCAAGTCGCAATTCTCATTCGTGTCCACGAAAAGAAAATTATTTTCGAAGTACATATAATGCCTAATTGTGCAATATGGTATTATTAAACTTAGCTTATAATGAATTTTGCTATATTACGCTAGACGGCGTCACTGAGACATGGGATTACAATTTTTCTATGACATTACTTCTGATAGATAGATATATCTATCTTAAATCTCTTTGTTTGGGATGGATTTGAGCCTAGCTACCTACATACTGCTGGCACAAGCACTTAGAAGGATGCCCTTAGAATTTAGGTCGGGAAGGATGTCTGTACAATGAAAATTCTTATTGATTTTCTTATAGTTATAGAAAAATAACCCAATCACCGCTCAGTAATTTCACTGTGAAAAGCTTAGAAGAATTTTCACTCTACCAGCAGGTTTAGCATGACGCTTTCTATGTCTACTCTACTGTAGAATAGAAATAGCTTGTCTACCGAAAATTTCTAGTGTCTACACGGAAACGTCATTTATGTCTATTCTACCGTCGACAAAACGCTTCTGCTATTAGGGGTGTTGGATGGCAAGGAATAAAAAGTTTGCAATATAATAAAGGACGTTATAAGTTCGTCTCGGTGTTTTCATTAATATTCGATGCCTCTCGTGCCGAGAGAGACTGAGTCTTAGTGCCAATTTCACCAATGAAACTGAACACGATCAGCACATAAACCACGTTTAAGAGCTGTCAGTCTCATTATTTTCTTTGGAATATTGACACTGACAGCTCTTGATCTCAGTTTAGATGTTCAGATGTTCAGTGTCATTGGTAAAATTCGCCCTTACTATACACTGTCACTACTTTTACTTTAAGAAAAGACGGATTGGAAATCTCTTGCTCTAAATTCGTGAGCAATCGAGATTTTTTTTCACTGAACATTAGAGCCCCATCTCGTGAAAATTATACCAAAATTTTAATAAGTAGTGGTTTTGGATATACCGGGTGACTTTTTTTACCGTCTTGAAAAAAATAGGGTATATTAGGTGAAAGGAGTAGAAGCCTATGGCACAGTCCTTTTTATTATAACGTAGTAAGAAATTGATCTATCAATAAATACTACACATTTGTAGTAACACTTTCATAATAGAACGATAAAAAAATAACTTTTGAAAAAAAAACAGAAAACGATAATAAAATATCGTTGTTCAAATCATAGGTACTCACCCTACTAAATGCGCGGCGAGTAACTATCGGCCGGCTTCAAAGGATACGATTGCGCTACGAGTTCATTGATAAATAATTAAACCGCGCGCGCTTCTACTCCGTTCACCTAATTTAAACCCCATTATTTTCAAGACGGTAAAAAAAAACATTCGGTATAACTGCTGATCTGTTGGGTAGAACTTGAGGTACTTAGATTTAATTCCAAAAAAATAACTAGCTGATATGGCTCATATCCAATAGACCTTTTATCGAGGTAAAAAACAACCCTAAGTACTTTCTACTGTAGGTAAGTCGGTCTTATCTTTTTAGTTCGGACCTCGGTTTACAAAAAATGTATGGTTATTTACACTCTCATCCTCCGGATGTCACTATGTTATGATCACCGGTTATGACACATTATATGCGTACTTAATTGACTAAAAACGACAAATTGTTTAGTGTTCTATTTCAACTAGGTACAATTCTATTATATCAGGTACCTAAGCATACGGTGCGTACCTACTCTGTAAAATATTTAGGTATGTTGTTAAGAGTTATTCCTGAAAACCATCTCATATTAAACATGAAAATTATTTTTATAAATTTTCATGTTTAATATGAGATGGTTTTCAGGAATAACTCTTAACAACATACCTAATTAATGTAACTCATCAGCAAACCAACATTATGTTTTGCAGTGCCCTGACTGGATTCATGTACAAAAGCCGACAGGGATTTATTGTAAAATCAAATGTATGTTATGCATGAGAGCAAATACATAAATAAATAAAGTAGCCTTTTAAAATAACCTTCGGAAAATCAGCTAGGGGGTGTTAAAAATTTGCAGCACTGATTCATTTAGGAAATTGTTTTCTTCAATAATTACAAATACTTAGAATATTAACACGCATAATTATAAATATATTATTATCGTGACATGATCATGATACCAAAACACTGCAAAAATTAAACAGTACTAAAACATTGAAGAATTTGCGAACATTAAAACATTTTCTCAGTGTCAATGCTAATTTCGCCAAGGCCTATACTATCGGGGTCAACACACCATGTTAAAGTCAATACGCTCACTTTCACCACCATTGCTTACCGTTTCGCTCCTGCATTTCCATTTTAGTTATATTATTTTGTATTTAAACTAGTATCACTTTGTGGTTAGATGATTTTATCACACGTAAGTTTGTATAGGCACTTAGTTTTGTCAATGCGGTGTTCTTCACTAAGCGGCCCGCTGCTACAGACTAACGACTTTGCTTTGTTACTGCGCCCAGAAGAGCTGCGCCCGCGCCGCAGAACACAGCCGCACGCCCGCCATGCGCCGTTCTCTTCGCTATCAATGTTATTGTACTAGGCGTGAGGAAATGCCAGTTTATCGATATTATTGTGACAGCGAGAAACTACAAAGATAACAGCACTCAATTAAACATGTTTTTCAGCCGCGCTAGTATATGTACCTGAAGATGTTCTTCCACTTTTACACAGTATCATAATTATCTAAATTGACACAAACTTATTAGTTAGATATCAAGAACAGTAAAGTCAGCATTCCACAACAATGTGACCTACATTTTGCATATGCTTTTTTTTTGCGGTAGGGGAACGGGAATACGCCGGGCATAATGCTTTAGGAATACCTCAGTCTGGATTTGTGCCCGATTGATAGCAATAGAGTCATCGCTCCCAATTACATGGGACTTGAAACAAAACTGGCGAAAAATGGGTGTACCCGGTGTACCAAACTAGCAAAAAGAAAACGTATAGGTAGGTACCGCACACGTGGGAACTAGTAATCCTGTACCTAAAAGATTGTCGTTCTTGAAAAACTGACAGGTAACGCTAAAAGAAAACCACCAAAATTGTTGAATCATCATTTTAGAGGGACCAACGTCTATGGTCATATTTCTAAAGTAGATTTAAGGTACTGTAATACTATATGTATAGGTAGGATACTCCTCCGACCAGCGTATCCATCTGGTCTCCCCATTTTGATGTCAAAATGGAGGACCAAGGAAGTACGGAGTACGGTCAGAGAATAAAGTTAGGGAAATGCATGGAATTAGTACCTACCTACTATATTATGTATAGTAGGAAAATGTTACTTATTAATCGATTAAATAAATATTTGTGGTGTTTCTGGATGGCGATGGCGCGAGTGGGACCAAGTTATGGAACAATTAAAAAACTGACGAAGATACGAGATGAGATGATGATTTATCTATGGATGTATTTTCTTTTTTTCTTTATACAGTGGCTCTTTGGTGGCGACATTAACACACATATACGGTTTTGCCTTTACAAAACCGTATACGTATTATTAAACGTTAAGATTTATTGATTTATTTACAGGTTTCCAGTACTTCTAATTTGAAGGCCACATCTAGTAAATACAACGATCAAGTCTGCTGATGCGCTTAATCTTGATTTGATGTTTTCTCTTAAGATATTACCTTCATTTTCCATAATATTATTACGTTTTTGGGTAGTACCTACATAACGCGTACAATTCTTTAGTGTATACTATGTCCGGGTATCTACTTAAAGATTGGCATAACTGCTGATATAGTGATCCCTGTTCAAAGATCAAGATACTACAGAAATAGAAAAAGAAAAAAAAATTATAAACCTTTTTAATAACATTCGTCAATATAAAACAATAAAAATTTACCAATAAAAATAAAAAAAGCTTAATAGGTAATAAAGTATTCGTGACAATTTGAACTTCTACAATAAATTAAATACCAAAAAATTATAACTACTTCTCACACAATACTCTCAGGTTTAAAACTACTTAATTATTTTGTACGTACCTATAAGGACACGCGGTCATCAATCAATGTAGGGAATCTATTAGCCCAGGAAAATAAAGCACTGGCCACACCGACCATATACCAACGCGGGACGCGGTGCGAGATCACGCAACTACGCGTCGATTGTTTTAGTGGTTTACAAAGAAAGTCACGTGACTATTTGCGCCAGTTTGAACACCCCCAGGTGTTCAAACTGGCGCAAATAGTCACGTGACTACTCCGAACATAAATCCGAAGTATCGGCCGAATGTTCGGTCGTTTCTTGACTACGGCTAACTATGGCTGACTACGGCTAACTATGGCTGACTACGGCGAAACAAAAAAAAAAACGACAGTCAAAGAGATAAGCCAAAGTCCAAAATGTGACTTGAAGTCGGGTAAGGACTCAAAGTCAAAAAAGGAAACTTTGGAAGTTATAAAACGGCCGAACATACGGCTGATACTGCGGATTATCGCTTTGGACCACATACAAGTTAGTTGACACAATCGGCGCGTGCGAATTTCGTCTAGCACCCCGCGCAAGTTTGGCTCAGTTTGGCCAAAACTTAAAGACTTCGTCTGTGAAGAAAATCCTAGTGAAGATTTCTCACCGGGAATATTTTTATTTCAGCTTAGGAAATACTGTGCGAAAAGACTATTAACGAAATCGTGTGCCAAAAAAGCGTTTACACTATCAATGGTCGCGGAAATATTTTTTTAGAAAATATAAATTTATGTTGTGGATTTAAGTTTATTCCTTACTATAAGGGTGCGATTTTTTATCGCCCACGAGTGATTTTCTCGGCGATTTTTGTCAGAATGTATTACATCTGACAAAAATCGCCGAGAAAATCACTCGTGGGCGATCATCCTGATTCTTCACAAAAAAGTATACACAAAATTTAGGTACCTACGTAGGACTTAAAGCCCTCGAGATATAAGGAGGTAAGTTAAGGGTAACGATGCATTCCTTTTCCGCACCAACTGTATGATAGAGTGCAAAGCGCATTTCCGATATCCTTAGGTAAGTAATGAATTATGTTGTAGGTAATGAATGACAACACTTGCTTTTGCTCGTGAATTCATCCGCGTGAATTTATAATTTTCCCGTAGGTACAAACTTCAACACCCCATTTCACCTCTTTAGTTGTTTATTGGGATAAAAAATAACATGAAAACGTTCTGGGATACTAATCGCCCAATAGGCGTCATAACAATAAAACTTTTTTTGTCTCCTTCAATGTCCTTGAAAGCGGTAACATTAATAATTTTAGACATTCACATTCACACTGCTAGTTGCACGTAAGTCCATTAAATTTAATTGCCGATTAAAAGTAATGCTGTCTCTATCTAACGTAACGTGTCAGAAAGTGACAGCATTACTTTTAATGGAGGAATATAGATGAGGCCATTCTAATAATAACGGCCTCATTGCAATGGTCTATACTCCATTTGAAATAAGATTAGACATTTAAATAAACCTTTTTTACAGTCCGTTCAACCGATTTTGACTTCTATTCTGTAGGCATAAAAGGATGGTGTTAAAAGCAAAAACGTGGTTACAAGTCAAAATCGGTTGAACAGACTAAAGGTTTATTTAAATTTATAATCTTATTTCAAATGGAGTATAGTAGTGGTTGCAAGCAGAACTAATGATGAGCGTGAGGTCTTGGGTTCGTTTTCCAGGTCAGGCAAAGTGTTATTGAATTTTGGTGTCTTATTTTAAGATGCTTACATATTTTATTAAATATACATAGGTAAGCATCCTGAAAATCAATTCACAGGATAGTCAGTGCAACTAGACTCGGCTCTCAGTAACAATGCACTAATATTTCCAGTACATGAGCATTGGTAGTAGAAAATTTAACTTCACTTAATAGGGTTCTACTTTATCAGTCCAAGTGTTTTTAATGAGTGAATATGTACATATTCACTATAAACTTTATGGTCGTAGAAATATACAAAAATGTCATGCCGAGGCCAACCCACGTCAAAGTGCCGATGCTATAAGTAAGTGTCGATGCTGTAAGTTGGGATACTCCTTTAAGGCTCGTACATACTTACGCGATATCGCGGGCGCGACAGTTAGCACGACACTTCCCATGAAGTTTAGAAATTGTGGTACTATAGTCCATTCGCGTTAAGAAAATAGTGAGTCATCAGTGCTACTGCAGGGTAAAAGATATTTTAATTTGTTACGACCCGATTGGTCGAGGGGCGGGGCTAGGCGGACAACAATGACTCACTATTTTCTTAACGCGAATGTACTATAGTGTCGCGACGCGCCTGTCTGCGGGAACCTTTAAGGCTCGTACAGCAGTGCTATTCTGTAACCATCTCACCGGGAAAACTTAGGTGAAGTGAGCGTGGAGTGAACTGTCAGTGAGGGATTGACACTGTTAACAACTCACTTCAAGCTCACTTCACCTACGTTTACACGGTGAGATTTTTTCAGAATAGATCAGCTGACTCGCGCGATATCGCGGGCATGACAGGCACCGACAAAGAAATTGTGCTATAACTAGTGTTGCGTCGCGGTGTACGAGCCTTTACTTGCCACAGATAGAATCAAGTCACGAAAGAAGTCATTAATTCGAGAAATAAGTCGAAAGTAGGTACTACTTGGGGCAGTATTTGGCGAGAGAAAACCTAGGCTTTCCTGGGGTTAACTGGAATTACTGAAACAATTTGGGTAAAAGATGTTGATGTCGCATATTCACGTAAAAGCGTGGATGAAGGCGCGCTCTTCGCAAATTCGTCGTTGCATAGGAATCGGTCCATCCCTTTGGGAACTACGAAGACACAGGAAACGGCTTAGAAATTCTTCAACACCCTTTTTTTGGGTCATATGTAAAAACCGGAGAGGACCGAAGCTAATAAACAGAGATCGGAATAGGTACAGTATACTTACCTAAACTTCGAGGGAGTAAGTAACATAGAGTGGATAATACGTACTCTAAAAATAATCCCGGAATGATGTTATTGACGCATGACATTGACATTATGATTTATTTTTTTCCTAGGATTAAGATAATCCTAGGGGAAAAAAAACATAAATATTGAACTTTATAATATATAGTTACAAGTTATTCATTTGAAAAATTACATTTACTTATATTACATTTTTTAGGGTTCAGTACTAAAATTGTGTCAACAAAATGTACCTATGTAAAATTTTGTTATACAGATATTTGGTTATTCATATCCATGTAACGGTGGTGGTTCCTATTGTTTTAATATACAGATTGTTACTTACATAGCAAAATTTTATATAATTTACTATCTCGTTACGCTAGTTATCGTGCATTTGTATTTTTACCCAATGGACGGCGCGACAGCAAAAACAGGGTAGTTTTTGTTCTATATTGTTGAAGGGTATAAAGTAGAACTACTTTTCTCTGGTTCTTTGTGTAGCGTTAACGAGAAAGTTTTTTAATTATTAATGATAATGTATTAATATATTAATTTAAGTATATGCGAAACCTGAAACACGTGTCTAGTATTTTTATGTAAAGAATCTATGTACAAAATTTCAAAACTGTATCATGAAAAATCACAAAGTTATAAGGTTGTTATGTTACTGGGTTGTCCGTACAAAAACATGCTAACGGTGCCCCCGAGCCTCCAGGGTCGTCTTGCGCTCATTGATAATAATTTGGCAGCCGGTACCTAATCGTACGGCGATTGTATTGTAAGTAATTAAACGGTGATAACATTTTCCATCACACTTAAATATTTTTGGGACAAAATATTACATGGTGTAAAAAATAATTGAAATCGATTCATTCTTTATTCTGAACTAACTATATTCAGGTTTCGCATAGGTATACTAAAAATAATGTTGTATTTGATTAGATATTTTGCTTTTTAGTTTTAAAATTACCTTGATATCGTAATATAATCAAGTAAATACACAGTGACTAGCCAACTTTTCAAGAAATTATTTTCCTTTATGTCAAACAAAGAACTTTAATTTAACAGTTTTAGTATGGAACCCTAAGAAATGTACCTCCCTAGTCAAAGTACGGTAAATAATTCGCAATTTCTTAAATCTAGGGTTTTAATCGTCATGTTTATGATTTCGGGATTTTAGAATAGGTATTAAGGCTTCTACATACTGGCGCGACATGTCGCGCGACGCGACACCGGTAGAACGATTTCTATGAAAATTTCAAGGAAATTGTTCTACCAGTGTCGCGTCGCGCCACAAGTCGCGCCAGTATGTAGTAGCCTTTATCCATTACTTACATCTTCGAAGTTCAGGTAAATATACTCTACCTATTCCGATCTCCGCTAATAAAGTAGAACCTTATTAATTTAATTTCTGCTCTGCATTTACGACGCTACAGTTTCAGTTTTTTTCTTCTTTCCAAACGCTTCGCCCTCTTCTAGTGTAGTTAATAGTTCCATACCTTTAGTTTCGGGCAAAAACATCGTTACGAAGAAGGCAACAAATGGTACCACAGCGAATGCGAGCGCAGACAACCACGGCCTAATATCTTTTAAATCAACAATAAATGGAGCTATCATGGAACCGATCCGAGCACACATCGATGAAAAACCGACAGCAGCATTGCGGACTACAGTGGGGAACATCTCTCCACAATACAAATAAACAACAACAAACACCACAAAACTAGTTACGACACCAATAGTCGCACAAACTACAGATACCGTACCTTCCGAAAATGCTAAAACAACTAAGCAAATAGTACATACGAAATGACATATTAATAAAATTGTCTTTCTGCCGAAAAATTTCAGAATGGGTATGGACATAAATGTGCCAGCTGTGACTATGGTGGAACTTGCCGCTACGTTGACAAAAATATTCCCACTAAGCTGCCCTACATATTGCGCTATACCATAATAACAGTAGGAACACATCAACCAGTTAACCGCCATAGCCAGGATATTCTTCCTTAGATTAGGAGTACGAAAAAGATCGATTGTTGTCCCTGTTACTAATTTATTTCTCTCTTGTATTACTTGAAAAGCTTCTACATTTGCTCGTATATTTGTGGTTGGCCGATTATTCCTGAAAATAATAATTTATTATTTTAGGATAAACAGCTTGATTGATTTAAGGAAGCATTCATGGTAGCATTAGATTTGTGTTGGCAGCACAAGTGATCTACTGTTCATATACAGGAGTTGTTATTCGACGCATTCCTTCCAGGACTTGATAGAGTCAGCGCAGACCGATGGAGTTGCGACGAACCCTTTGCAAGATTTAGACACCCCCTAATAGCCTTGACGAAAATCCATAGGATCTCGAGAGTGTTACCAAAAGATTCCCAAAATTCGTCATTAATTTTATTTATAATTTTTCTCTAAAATTTCAAACTAAATGCCCATCAATGCCATTTTATTCGTGAATACGTTAACAAAGCTTTCGTCGATACTAAGCGTTCTAAAACATCTAACAGTACTTTAAAAGATACACGAGTAACAAGAAGTAAATTCATGATTTTTAAAATCATCTACCTACATGAACTAGGACACCATTTATCTCAAAATTGAACTAAAACATAGCGTTCAAATTACATGGGAAACAACTTCATTTAATCCAAAGGAACATTTTTTTTGTTAATTATTAGAGGTACCTAGCCATCCAAAAATCAGAAAATGTAGAACTTGAAAATTGATGTCATATTTAAAAAAAATGTGTTTAGGTAGCCAGGTTGTCGCGACCTGCAGGGCTAACATGAGACACGCGACAATTACTCACTTTCGCGTCGCAAAGATTTAATTTTGTCGATTTCTGTCACTTTCCTCGTTTCTCACTTCCCACCAACGCTGCCATACAAAATACTCCCCTCGCCAGAGGGAGGGGAGTATTTTTAAGGTTTGAACGTGATATTTTCTCGACAAACCCTAATGTGTATGCGGGCGTTATGGCTGCATACGAATTGTTGAAGGAGGGTGTAAGCATATCCAGGTTTATCCAGTGTGCGGGTAGGTCTCTCCTAGTCCAGGCGGCGCTGACATCCTGCACCTATAGAGAACCATAGAACTATAGGGAACCTAAACCTATACTTAAAGGTTCCAGGTATTTTCTTGAATCTAATCTTGCTATGTCCAAACGCCGTGAAAATGTTGTCGGTGAAAATATGATTCGCGACTATAACAGATAGGATAGGTATATTTAAGAGATATGTATTGTATTTTTAGAGTATTTGAATGATACTTATGATTATAATTCTGTAAATACGAATTCTGCGGATCACATTTTGATCAATATACAACCTGACACTGACCTGCAAATTGCAAAAAGGAAGAAAATTTGAATTTCGCGAGCTACAGGAGCGGATAACTATAAAAATAATTTATCTTTATTTCAGACATACGTCCATAATTATTTTACAAAGATAGCATTAGAAGGGTTATTAATAGTATACACAAAAATAAAGTTCCTCATTTAAGGAACTCCCCATCCTCATGTTCAAGAAAAAGCTGACAAGTTGGTTATTGGATAATTGCTTCTACGAGTATGACATTGCCGAAAATATGGAATATTGTAAAAATCCAAGATGACATGTACTTAATTTTAAATTAATGATTACATAATTAGAATAATATTAATGCTTATTGGACATAATGTAAATCAAATCTTAAATTAATTGTCCTTAGTTAAGAATGACATTTGAATATCTGTACACCTGTTGTAGTAGAATGTATAGAACTTAAAAGAATATTAACACCATACTACCTATGTAAAACTATATTCTTACAAATAAATAAATTCTAACTCTAATTCTAAAAATAAGAAGGTGTTAGTAATTTGTTGATAAACAAAACAAGTTACACAATAATTACAAGTTTATTTCCTAATTCTGCGCAGCACAGTTATTCACAAAGGTACGATTCGCTACCGTATCGTCAATGACACTTGTCTTGTTCGATAACCTGCACCCTAATTGCGTAACGCAGTTTGAATCGGAATGATTTTGAAGTATATTGCTAATCCATTGCTTCAAATGTTAGACAAAATTGTCTGCTCAACAACGTAAATAACGCAATTAATGTTGTTGAACTGTCAAATTGAAACCGATTCCTACTGATAGTGTGTTACGCCATTAGCCCTCTGATTTCTGAACCGAAGGACTGACAAAACGCTATTCACAGATCCGTGTGTAAGGGATTTTTTTAAACCGACGTCATAGTTGAACACAACATAATAACCTGCTAATTTATATAGACTACCTACCTATTAATACTATCTGACTTAAAGACTATTTGTAATTTATTTATTGTACTGTTTTTTTTTAATAAGTTTTGACTAAATTTATGTTATGAACCTACTAATTAATGTAACTCAACAGCAAACCAACATTATGTTTTGCAGTGCCCTGACAGGGTTCATGTACTAAAGCCGACAGTAATTTATTGCAATTTATTGTAAAATGTGTGATGTGCATGAGAGCAAATAAATACATAATTACTAATATCAGCAGTTAATTTTGAAATGATCTAGGTATTAACTTCTTGTTGTATCTTTTAACTGTTTAATGTTTCAGGACACTTGGTAACGTTCAAAGCTTTGTTAACGTATTAACTACCAAATACAATAGTAGGTATTGATGGTCATTCAATTTGAGACTGGCGAAAAAATATATTTTCAGATATTTACAGAAACATTTCTGAGTTTTTACGGATCCCGTGGATTTGTGTCTAGGCTTTATGGAGTGCAATGTTAAAACGTAGAATTACAAGTCACCCTGTATATTTTGAAATAAAACCGCCCAAGTGTGTGTCGGACCGGACAGTGAAGGGTTCCGTAGTAAGGATGTATATTTACGCATGCACGTTATATGTAGACTTTTTTAACACTGCAAAGTTAGCAGTGTTACAAAAGTGACATTTACATAAACGTGAGGAATCATTTATTTGAAGCAGTTTTAAATACTAAAACTATTTCAAATAAATCGATTGCAATATAACCTATTTTAAGGTACTAGTACTTAGGTACCTATTAGTTGCTAAAAAAACTCTTTTGACAAAATAACGGACAGCATTAGTTACCATTACCATTTTGGTAGGGAACCCAAAAAACTTCAATCCATAAGGGATACATTTTATTTTTCAATTTCTTTGGTAATTAGTTTGATGTAAGGCCTATTGTAGCCGAACACTTACAAATAATCTGGCGAACACTGGAAACTGTCGAATTGACGCGACTGTCTAATCCGCAAAACTGACCAATCAGCGAAACTGACTAATCAACGAAACTGGCGAATTAAATAAACTGACGAGTGAGGGAAACTGACCAGTGATAGGATGACTCATCCTTACTGGCAAACATAAAAATTGCCACTTTTATTATTCAGGCGTCCATTTATAAAAGTAGCTTAATTAATTATTTTTAATTACTTTATTCAAAAACATGATGTTAAAATGCGAGCTTGGCTCATTTATATATTTATTGTAACAGAAACTTCGAGATTTTAACCTCATAAATAGTCAGCATTTAAAAGCGTCGTCACGTGAAAATACTATGTTAACAGCAATACTATGATATTGATTTGATAGTTTGGAGTTGGTTTGATAGTAAAGATGGCGCTGATGGCGTGGCCTAATAGGTACTAAAAATAAAGTATTCTTTAGATACATACCTCACGGGGTGGTTCTATGGCAGTTAGGATATGTTCGACAAAGTCTCGTCTAGACTGCAGTAAACGTTCGTTTAGAAAATGTCTGCGACGTCCTCGAAGTGAATGTTGACACAATACACAATTATTATCCGCCATAACAAGACAACGTCCAAATACAAAGAATTATCACAGAAGTCCGGTAAATAATTAAAATATTTTTTTTTTTAATTATATATATATTTTTTTTTTTTTTTTTTATATTATTACGTTCTTTAGATAAGCCATATTGTATTTTTTTATGTTTTTATGAGGCAGTGATTTCTGGGGCTGCATATATTTTCACCAAGCATTTTAACATCATATAATTGAATAATTAATTAAACTTTTTGCCAGTAAGCATCACGATCTAATCCGGCTAATATTTTATTACTTATTATTATTGATAATTTGAGATACATCTCTTTTACCCCGGAGCTGGGTTTTTTTGAGCATTCCCCTTTCTTACTTCTTGGTATTTATTAACACACACAAAAATTATACAAAATTCATGGCAAGGCACTTCTGTATTTTTGTGTTCTAATACAGTATTTTCTTGGAAATTGATCATTTCCATCTGTAAACTAGCTTTGTTAAATAAATTAAAGTACTTAAATATTTTATTTTAATATTTTCAGATTTAGTTTTAGTTATAAATTTTACTGTTTAGGTACATAAAGTCCGCACAAAGGAGGTCCGGAGCGGGAGCGTCATTTGGTGACTCCTGAATTAGTCCATCACCATTGCCTTTTAGGACAACATAACACTTTTAAGCCTGCTTGTACTACAAATTAGGTACTAAATAACTAAGTGCGTTCAGCGCTAAACGCATTTAGTGTTTTTTGGTGCAAAAAATATTAAGGCCCTCCCTTAATATTGTTATCGGACTCCAAATTACACTGGCCTGAAAAAAGTAAAAGTTTTGTGCACACGACACAGGTCATACCAAAACTCCAGCCAGCCCCAATGACTACATCGGTGGAAAGAGCTTTTTACCAATTTTACTACGGAATTAGGTATGTACTTAAAAATACTTACATTGTAGCGGTATGTGTCAGAACTTTAATAGCCCTTTCAGTATGTTTCTTTGCCAGTAACCATCTTGGTGTTTCGGGCAAAGAATAGAAATAAATAACGAATATGATCGTGGGTAGAGAAAAAGCCAACTGAAAATCCCTAAAATTTCTAAAATTATAGGAAATCAATGGCAGCAACACGTTTCCCAAATTGAATGGTATTTGATATAAAGCTGAGGTGACTTCTCTGTACTCTGGACCAATAAATTCCATTATAATAACAAATCCAATAACCATTGTTCCGCCCACAGACAATCCGACTATGAATCGAAATAACGTAAACAACCCGTAGCTTGGTAGCCAAGAACCAGAAATTCCAAATATTAATTGAACCATGCAAGCAAAAATAAAGGGCTTCTTCCTGCCATACCTGAATAAAAATATTAATTAATTGTTGTTATTGCATGCAAATAGTTTAAAAACAGGAATGGTCACCTAAAGACGGATGGATGCACGTGTACACACGGCTACACGTCAAGCTGTACATTTCCAGTATAAGCTGATCTCACATTGTATAGGATTTCCGTACAATGAGAGGTCAGCTTATACTGGAATTGTATAGCTTGATGTGTAGCCGTGTGTACACGTGCATCCATCCGTCTTTAGGTGACCATTCCTGTTTTTAAACTATTTTTAGCGAGCTCCTTTTACACGCACAAACAATGTACACACTACATTGTTTGTGCGTGTAAAAGGAGCTCGCTAGTCCAATATTTACTGAGCGCTTCATGACTTTGTGCACTTTGTGAAACATGGTGTAGGTGTGCATCAGACTCACACAATAGGCTAGTTGACAGTAAGAAAAACTGGCCAAGTGCGAGTCGGACTCGCACACGAAGTGTTCCCGTGCCACCGTACAATATTTATCAAAAAACACCGAAAAAATACGTATCTTCCTAAGGTTTCTTCCTTTTAAATTTTATCTTTATTTTATCTAATCTACTTTCTACATAATACGGTTAATGAGATACAGTCCGCTAATAGCCAGGCGGACCGCGGAGGCTTAGTTTTTTTTTAGTTCAGATAAATGATAATATTAAACAAAGAATATTTTTTATCTTATTATTTAAACATTGCAAAGATAAATTTATATTTCATAATGGTACTGTGAACTACAATATCATATAATAGATATTTAAATAAAGTACCTTATGAATCGGGTTGATTAAAGTATGGTACCGTTCAACTTTCCTTATATGTATATATTTAAATCACTGTCATCGCTCCTATATTTAGAAGAGTAATAATCGATGATACCGATTATTTA
Organism: Tiliacea citrago; assembly: GCA_963921375.1. NCBI lineage: Eukaryota > Metazoa > Arthropoda > Insecta > Lepidoptera > Noctuidae > Tiliacea > Tiliacea citrago. The sequence continues at coordinate 11,809,733 of OY992793.1, read as the reverse complement.
ACTTTTTTTTAGATTCATTGATTGGTAAAAGATACCTAACAAATAAATAATCGATTATTTGGATCGATATCAAACATCACAGAGGAAATCCAAGAGCAGAAGGTGGAAACACTGAATTTATTTTTACTTGTTCGTCAGCAGACAATCTGTCACAACTAAGATGTCACAGATTTGACGACTATGGACTAAAGATGAAGACATCTCTCGAACCGCCATTACAGACTGCGGGTGCCCCCTTTTGACTATGAAAATTAAACTGAGTTTTATAAATGAAAAATTAGAATTGTTAATGTTATTATTTTGATGATTTAATGATGTTTTTAGGAAAATGGACCACAAGGATAATTTTTAATCGGATTCATAAAAACTGTCAACTAGCCTATTAAAACCAACCCGCCTTTGTGAGAGAAAACAGCTAGGTGGTGGTACTTTTATTGTGAACATAATAAAGAGTGTTCTATTCTATACCCATTAATAATATCCCGCTGACCCGGTCACGATGGTCAATCTGAACGGGGGTTTGCCAATCAACCACACATCAGTGGTAACAATTTGACATTGACAGCACCTATATGTGGGCTTAAGAGCGATTTTCGTAGTGAAAGCGTTACCAATGATGTGTGGTTGACTACATAACAGTCAACCCCACATCATTGGTAACGCACTTGTGCACAAGTGTATGCGAGTTTGCGCAATAAACTCAGGTCTGTGCACTAAATTCTCTCTTCCCTCGCTCTCATAGCCCAGTCCGTATAGGTATAGGTACGTAGAACTTGCCAACCGTGCCTGCAAAGAATAGCTGCCACTTCCACCACTTCGTATCCACTCGGAGAGTAGTTGGTAGGTATATACAGTGCAACGAAGGGTGACTGAGGGCTAGTAGCATCCTGGCTTTAATTGGCAGGAACACCAAAGGTAGGTTACTACAATTACCTACAATCAGTTTAACAATGCTTGGAGTTTATTGAAATGTTAGGCACTGTTCATAGAGTTTAGAAAAGATACTAGAGAGATGTTCAGTTGTGAAAGTTCGCGGGCTAGAATGTTCCTAACATAAATTTCGCTTTTGACGTATGTACCTAAAAAATAATAATAAAAATATAAAACTGCATCTCACTTGTCAGAAGCCGCTCCAAAAGCCAGGCTGCCAATAAGCGTGCCTCCCTGAAATACCATCTGTGTGAAACTTGCTTGCCATTTCCGATCACAAATCAAATTCCATTCCATGATCATTGTATTGGTGAACACCGTCCTATTATATGTTGGATTATCACAAGGGCAGGTATTAGTTGTCTCTTCACCCTCACACACATACTTTACAGGAGGCGCGTAGAAAACAATGGCCAATTGATTGAATGCGATTTCAAACTTGGATAAAAATATTATAAAGCAAAGCCATAATTGATATTTTCCAAATGAGCCGGTGATCTCTAGGATCAAATCTTTGGGCCTTCCTCGCACACCACTAGAATAATAAAATTATATTATTACAAACTTTAACGGCCGTAAGTACAAAAACAATACCGCGGTATGCTAACATTCTATTAACATTAAAATTTCAACTTTACTCCCATATTTTTAAGTAATATTTTTATTCGTCGCCTAAAAATACCTTGCCAAGCCGTGCCGCCAATGGGCGCCGGGCCTAACAATCAAACAGCAGTCCTCATCTGCCTAGCCTTTACCCAACTATGTTGGGGTCGGCTTCCAGTCTAACCGGACGCAGCTGAATACCAGTATTTTACATGGAGCGACTGCCTATCTGACCGCCACAACCCAGTAACTGAGTAATACGATACCCCTTGGTAAGACTGGTTGTCAGACTTTCGGGCTTCTGACAACCCGTAACGACTGTGATAAATCCACAAATGACAGCCAGGACCAACGGCTTAACGTGCTTTCCGAGGCACGGAGAAGTCTCGGTATGGAAAGATGGTCACCCATCCACGGACCAACCCCGGCAGGCGGAGTTTAACCTGATGGATCGACCCATGCGGCTGGTTATTACTTAGCCAGGAGCTCTACTTACAAAAAGCAGCAGGTACCTTAATATAAATTATCCATAATGCTGGTACCTAGGTGTCCTATTTTTATTCTAAGCTTGTTTGTTCGATTTTCTCTCCTCGACAGTTTCTTAATGCGATGCTTGTAACATCAGCTTTTTGGTTCGATGTAGGGGAGCGCGGGGTAATGAGAGCGATGGCGATTGGACGGAACCTATGTTTAATTTATAGGCCGCATTCCGAATTAAGACCATAATCGCTGTAATCGATTTTAGCGCGCTAAACGGTAATAGGGAACGCGTTTAAGCGCGCTAAAATCGATTACAGCGATTATGGTCCTAATTCGGAATGCACCCCTAGTTGAATAAGGATTAATACGAATGTCATCGTCTTTGTCGTCATTGATACGAATGTCATCGTCTTTCGATTCCACCCGTGTTTTGATTGACTAATTTGAACAAAAAACGGTTATTGTAACTTACCTATGATAGTTACACGTACGCGGACTTTTTTGTGGGTAATGATGAGTACTCTAAACATGTAGTACATTATTTTATGTACCATCAATAGTTTTCGCAGCGCACGCCAAATAATTACTTTTTAACCCCTTACTGCATAGCGTGACATATCAGGCATCAAGGGGTTTTTGTCACCTCATTTAAAGGACATCTCCAAAAATGGTTTTTTATTATTCAATAATTCTAACCAGGATCAGTTAAATATATTTGGATAGACAACCCAAAAGCTAGTGGTTCTAACTATAACATACATTTTTAAAGGCTTCCATTTTTGAGAAAAAACGTTTTTTTATTTTAGTGTGAATTTACTCCTAAAACGAATAAACCTTTATAACTAACTAGTATATTAAAGTGAACACACCCTAAACAAAAATAAAACTTGTCAAAATTGACACAAGGCACTGTTATTACTGTCTTTAAATATTTGATCGATGATTAAGACAATGTAAACAATAAGAAATATGATGAAATGGGATATTTTTAGTCAAAAATGTTTAGTCTAACCTTTTAAAATTGAAAGGGATTATATTTTAGATTTTATTTGGGCTGCCATCAACAAATAAAATATATGAAAAACATTAAATATTTTATAATTTTTCTCTTAAATGGAGGGGTCTAAAAATATTATTTCAGTGGTTACAAATTCCATATTTTTGTCGCTTTTATTTAGGTGTAGTTTGACGCTGGTTAGATTTTTCTCGGAATAAAAAACCAACGCCCATACAAAAAGCGGACATCTCCTTTGACTCGATATTTTTTCTTCTTGCAACTCTTAAATCAAAAACCGGTAATATGTGTTGCGTTTGTGAAGAAAATTGGTGTCCAACTCTAATAAATTTTAAATAACGTCAGTTTTGATCAGTTTATTTCCTAGCGGTCGATAAGAGTTAAGTAGGCTCAGGTTTCGCGGTATATTTGCATGGATTCTCACGATAGATAGCTACGATACATATTTTGCATACAATAGGCATTTATTAAAAGGCAATAGGAAAAAAAAACTAGATTTGCATGAATGATTGCAAATATTTTTGTTGCTGAAGTTAGAAGTTAGTTATAAATGGGATAGTTTACAGTCGCGGGAAAAACCGTTTGACAGATATGGAATTGTATGCAGAATGACAACAGAAATGAGTAAAACCATATTTGGGATAGTAGGTATGCAATTGTGTCAATTTAAAAAAAACATTATTTGCTTATCAACAAGCTTAAGCAACATTCCAAATGAAGACGAAGAGCTTTCTGATGAAAGATACGGAATGGAGAGATAATCGAGGACAGGACGATTGCCGATTTGTCTGAAGCCGATGAAGATAGTGACGTAGATTCACATTCAGATATTGAATTGGAAGAACAGTCTTCAACAAGTCGACAGCGAAGAGGGGGTAACAAAGAGAAAACTTATAAGAAAACATATTTAAGGGAAACTGGTCAGCGGCAGTATAGCGAAGACAATTAGGTACGCCTTATGAAATAAAAAGTTTGAATACACCATTTCATTTCTCCCTATTTCCATCTCTCCCTACACGTATGCCATCTATCACCAGCCTTTTTTTTTTTGTTCACGGTGTGTAATATTCACATGGATGTCCTCTGCCCTGAGGGTCCCGGGCGAAGGTGTCTGTCAGACTCTTACTGACTAGTGTTCCTTTCCCACACTTGCGCCGGGGATCTTGGGATCTGATATTACTTCCGCAATCCCCTGCTAGTGCCGGCCCGCCACTGCGGGCCACGTCCAGTCTGGGGGGGGGGGGGGTTAGACCCCCCCCCCCGCGACGTCTGAAAGGGGCGCGCATGGAACACTACGCGCCGCCACCTCGTGTCCAGTGTGATAGGGGGCGGCGGACGTTCCCGATTCCGCCGTCCCTGGAGCCATTTTGGGGGGCCGGAAGAGGGCATTATTTGCCCTCTGCCGACACCCAGTGCGCCTGCTGCGGGCCGGGTGAGCGGACGAGATCTCTCGCTCCCTTTCCGCAGCCTCCTTCTGCGACTTCTGCAGCATCACCAGCTTATGCCAGCATTCGTGTTATACCCGATATATACTTATACTTTCTTATTTTGATCTTAATTTTTTTTCTATTTTTGGTGGGGGTTCTTGGGGTGATACTACGTCATATTTTTTTTCATCACAACATAGACTTATAAAAAAAGTCAGACGGAACTCCCTCTAAGACAAAACTGTGTCCCGTAATGGCGGCGACAGTCTTATGTGTGAGTGAATTTAGGGTTGTCATGATAACCAAAATTACCCACTTAATATTGTTTTATTTTAAGGAAAATACAGGTTGGCATACAAATTTGAGGTACTGCATATGTAACAACTCGCCGGAGTCCTCCTTTAGTTGTATAAAAGTCATTCGTTCCAAAATGTAAACTGCAAATGGCACTGTATTTGTTTAGAATCCAGTCATTTTGACAGTTACAATTTCGATTTTTTTCAATCCAATCATTTCGCCAAACTTCATTTACTTTAGGAAATCTAGTAGAAAGAATATAAAACAACCAGTAATAATTAACCTAAATAATTGAATTGATTAAAAATATATTAATTTCCCGTATATTTAGTGTAATTTGCACACGTGAATATTGGCAACACTGGCCTTGTGATGAATTATTTTGTTCTGGTGAATAGAGATTGATTGTAATCTATAAAATCGGGAACTAAGTTGTTGAATTATTCATTTACCTATGAAACGTGATTCCTGTATTTTTTTTCTTCCGATCGCTACAGTTTTTGCAACATTCCACCACACAAGACATGCTGTATTTCAATACTTTTTTTGCCGCATAGACGTGTCGACTGTGTTGACGTTTGCACGCGTAATGGGTGAGTATGCTGTGAATGTGTGCGTGGGGGCCTGTACGTACAGCGAGCTGGCTGACTCTGAGTGACACAGTTTTCTGTTAGCGAGAATCCGTCCGAAGTTTTATACGTCCATGCATCACAATCAAAAATCCATGCAGTAAGGGATAGGCAACATTTTGATACCTAGGATTACATTATTGCAATAATCGTAGGGATTTCAATTAAAAAAAAAATACAGCCCATATTACTCGCTAATAATGTATCTCGATAATGTAGCTTGCTATAGGTGATTTTATTTTTAAATCCGTGAAGTATTTTATTTGCTTATCCATTCACAAACAAATAAACAAAAAATCAAAACGTTTCTCTTTATAATATTAGTACAGATTTAAAAAAAAAGTTAAATGTGGCGGAAAACTAACAATGTAAATACACAGATAATTTTGGAACAATAATATAAGAACATGAGTAAAACAAGCACTTACGTCTTATTTCCATAACACGGTATTAGGCGCGAAAAAACTGACATGCGTCTCGCCTCCGGCATTACCCATTCTTACCCTATTACCACTCTTATTACCCGCATGCATGGGCTAATGGGAGCGACTGACTTGTTTTTTTTAAATCTTTATTGTGATTAAAATATAATCAAATAAACTTCGTTTAAATTCCTAATTGTAACAAAGTAAACAAATGCGGTTTTTATCAACATGTTCCCTTAGGGCGTCCACACAAAACCGCGATGCGATGCGATATTATGATTGATAGTATAGATTTATGCGCAGATATATGCGATGCGTTGCGAATTCGCAGTTATGTGTGGGAGCCCTTAGTAGGCTCCAATTCCCCTGCTCTCCCCTAACGTTAGGTAGATGCGAATATCATTACACCTATGAATATTGATACTTCTATGCTTATTGCACCGATAGTCATCGATGTAAAACATGGCATTGCAGTAAAAAAACTGTCATGGAATCACGTCGTCAAGTCAAATCAAGTCATCAATTTACATCAAATGGTCGAAGTACAGAAAATCAAACAAACAAGTTTCGATCTAGAATAAGACGACCGGCATAGCACCAAAGATATTAAAATATATTAAATCTCTTAGCGTAGCACGCAATGCCATTGCATAGATACTTACGTTATAGATTCCTGCAGATACGTGTAAATCCACATTCTAGATGATTTTGGACCGGGTCTACTAGAGAATACTATTACTCCTAGCGGAGGTGTCTACAGTCGTTTTCCAAATAATTTTAAAACATTTCTATGAAAACCTCAAATATTGTCAATTTTTTTATTGTTGGGCGCAGTCATGACGGTCATGACATTAGGTTTCAAAATCAGTGTCAATCAACATAAAAAGTAAAATACTTATTAATAAAAAAGTTTTTTTAATAAGTTCTTTGTTAAAAAACCGGACAAGTGTGAGTAGGACCCGCACCCTGAGGGTTCTTTGGGATTAAAGAACAAACATAGGTACTTATTTGCAGTTGAAAAACATTTCTCCGATACATTCCAATTGCAAACATAAGTTTGTACGCAAAATATTGAGAGATTTACCATGTTATTTTAAGACCATAGAGATTTAAGTCTGAGTAGTAATACGGTATACTATCCATCATATGTGTCCGTCTGTCACCAGGCTGTAATCTCATGAACCGTGATAATTAGACAGTTGAAATTTTCACGGATGATGTATTTCTGTTGCAGCTATAACAACAAATACTAAAACACAGAATAAAATAAATATTTAAGGGGGCTCCCATACAACAAACGTGATTTTTTTGCTCATTTTTGCTCGATATTGATAACGGCAACATATAGACGCTTGAAATATTCACAGAATATTTAGTTATATATTCACTTTAAAAATAAATAATTAAATTAAAATAAAACAAATATTTAAGGGGGGCTCACAACGAATGTGATTTTTTGCTGTTTTTATAGATAATGGTACGGAACCCTTCGTGCGTGAGTCCGACTCGCACTTGGCCGGTTTTTTTTTTATTCATCTCCATTAGAATATCTCTACCGATGGCGATGCGGATTTTCCAGATGAAATATTTATTATTTGGTCTTTCGGCACTTGTCAACTGAAGAGATTAATAAATCGATCAAAGGTAGCGATAAATTGTCTCAATTGTTTGGTATTTTTCCGGATATTATGAAGACTTATGTCTGTTGAAACGTCTTGATAAGTTTGCAGTCCTAGTTCAAGATAAACTTGACTTATTATTGTAGACCTAACATCATGGTTACGAGCCCACCGTTGACGAAGAAAATGAAAATATCGACGCCAATGATGAAATTTATAAAAATGTTTTTTTTTTTTTTTTTACATGTAAAATACTTTTTTATGCTTTATATATAACATGGCTATGAACGTAATAAAATTATTTTTTTATTGGATATCTTAAAAGATCACAATCGACTAAGCAGCCGCGCTCACACCTACAGCGGACTTTCAATGTGTCTGGCTAGATGTAAAAACCATTAAAACTGTCCGGCTATTGAGGAAACATTTTTTTATAGGTCGCCAAGTAACTTACGAGTATAATATTATAAGCATAAAGACTATAATGAAAGTATAATTATAATTTATTAAAGTTTAAAGGTGTCTGGCAGGCGGTAGCAACTGTCTTATGTGTCCGGCAATGGATGTCGAGATTTCTAAAGTTATCCCGAAGAAAAAAAAAAAAAATTGAGCTTTATACTTTAACGACGGTACTATTTTATACACCTTTACTACCTGTTACCTGCCCAAGTAACCACAACGCAAACTCTATAGTCGCTGGTCGTTCTTGCCTGTATAGGGGACATGCACAGAAAAACTTTCAGCTTTTACAAAATAACGAAGGTCTGGCCGTCGTGGGGTCTTGCTCTACTAGTGCTCAAACCTCAACTGGTCTAATAGAGTTATTTGATCCTCATGAGAAACAGGATCTATTGGCATCAAAAAATTGTTTTGTTTAAATTGCCCATTTTCTTGCTAACTGTACATTTTATTCAAAATCTGTGTATTAAAATCAATATGTCAGAAAAATTAAGGACAGTCTTCTCCGACCGATTTTGTGTAGCTGTAATGGTTAAGTAGGGTTTACCGTCCCATCTCAAAAATCTACTCTGTATATGTCACGATGATTCGACAGCTTAGCCCCATAAAGATCCCCATGAGACGCCCTGGGCGTCGGGAGTCGCAAGCCGATTTCCGGCCACCGTAGGCGCGGGGTTGCGGACGGTGAGCGATGGGTAGCTCGCCGTGCGACAAGGACCAGACCCGGGTCGACGACGGAGCGTTGTGTTCCACGCGCGCCTCAAAGAGATGTCAGCACCAACTGACGGGGTCCGTTAGGGCCATTGCCTGCCAGGGTCGCGAGTTTGTCCGAAAGGAATATCGTGGCCCCGGCACACAGGCAACGGAAGGAACACGGGTGGGTTTTAGTCAGTAAAAGTCTGACACGTCCTCCCGCTCCGACCAGAGCGGGAGAAGTTATTTGATAATATCCCACCCAAAAAAAAAAAAAAAGAAAGCCCCATAAAGATATAGCATGATGATTAAATCTGTAACTATCTCCAATGTTCTAACCGTTTGGCTCGTATTTTTCAATTTGCTCTAAACTATAGAGGAATACAACCATAATTCATTATTGCACATCACCCATAGCAAATAGCGTGATAATATATAGCCCACTAATTGACCAGACATGTAGGGAATATCTATGCAAAATTTGAACACAATCTATCCGGTAGAATTTGCGAAATCTATATTTTCGGAATTAGAATCGATCCCAGACCTCGTAGCATTATTTTTTGTGTTTAATATTCAATGTACTTACTTACAATTTTAACTTCGCTACGATTTTAATAAATTTACCTATAGATTGCTCCGTGTGGTGCCGGACGTAAAGAATAGCACCACCCCATTTCTTCCCGTGGGTGTCGTAAAAGGCGACTAAGGGACTTACTAGAGAATGGGCAGCAGCGTTCTCTATGCATTTTAACACCATACTGCGATCGCCAACGCGCCTGCCAAGCGTGGCGATTATGGCAAACACCCCCCTTAGGGGGAGGCCAATGTCCAGCAGTGGACGTCTTGTGGCTGAAATGATGATGATGATGATGACCTATATAGCTTATGAATTCAAGAATAGAACCATTAATAAATTAATCGAATATCTCTACAATTATTATAAATCTATAAAATATTAATTAAATATCTCTCAATCTAATCTAATGAGAGCTCGTACGTGGCTAAGCAGTAACAGCCGCACTGGTCGATCCATCAGGTTAAGCTACGCTTGCCGGGGTTGGTTCGTGGATGGGCGTCCATCATTACATACCGAGACTCTTCCGTGTCTCGGAAAGTACGTTGATCCCGGCTGTCATTCGTGGATCTTTGAGTCGTTAGGGGTCGTCAGGAACCCGAAAGTCTGACAACCAGTCTTACCAAGGGGTATCATATTACCCAGTTACTGGGTTGTGGAGGCGAGATAGGCAGTCGGTCCATGTAAAATCCTGGTATTCAGCTGCATCCGGTCAGACTGGAAAGTTGAATTTAGTCTACTTGATGATTCATGGTTGAAGAGGCTAATAAATAAATACTATTAAAACCAATGTTTAACTTTTGCGTTTTATTTAATTAATAATACACATCTTTATCCAGTTAATCGCTATTTACATATTATTATTAAAAGTACTAGAGTAATAAAATAATAATAATATATTGATGTGCAGAAAGCATGTTCCATTTCTAATATAATGTTAGGTATATCATTCTTAAACAGATATGAGTTTTAACAGGAATTATTTGACAGCTATTATAACTATTTAGACTGACTGTCCACCGTACCGGAGCAAGGCTACGGAGCGGAGAAACGGAGAAATATTAACCAATAGGATTGCAAATCCCTGTCCACTTTCAATCCTATTGGTTAATATTTCTCCATTTCTCCGCTCCGCAGCCTCGCTCCGCTCCGGTGGATAGGCAGCCTAAGACTACCATAAACGGAGAAATCGATCAGCTCAGACGAATCTGAGCAGATGCGTGCAAACAGTTCAAACGATTCGCTTACTGTTTTTCTGAGTAGCAGACCACAGGACGCGGTCCGATCAGACCGTTCAGTCTGGCCGTCGTTACACAGTATCGTGAAACACTCCAATACTACAAAGACCGTAAATACCTATGTTACTCCGTGCCGTAATGCTGCGCTCCGCTCCTCCTTGATGGAGTGACAGCGTTACTAGCACGTCCAGCACGGCTACCAGAATAATCCCTGTTAATTAACTGGGAATAAAATCACTCGGTAAGAATACAATATCGTACAATACTCGCAGTTTAAATGTTTGTTTGTGTACCAAAATGTATTAATTAATGGATGCATCTGTTAATCCGTCGGATCGAAAACTAGATAATCACAACTTGAAAAAAAAACACCGTTACAACAATCTACACAAAATTAAACGACGTCTCAGGTCTTATAAAGTAATAAAAATTATATAGTTCAGTATTTTTTTACAATAATTATGTAATAGACTTATGCCAGTGGATAACTCCCTCCTAAAATAAAATGATCTATTACCAAAATATTTACATCAACAAAATAGGAAAATTAAATAACTACTTCACTTATTTACTTTATGTCATGTGAAAACTTAAATATACATCACGTAATTATCATAGCAACATATCAATATTTTATTAATCATATTATTTATTACTTTAACAGATAACATTGAAATATCACATGATGAAATGTTTAAACACAATAACGCATGATAATGCCAAAATTAAATACCATAGCTTTATAAATAAAAAATACGTCTTCATCGTTATCGTTACAAATTATATTAATATTCTTATAAGGAACAATCAATAAAACGCACATTTAAAAAAACAAACTGAAGCTGAAAGAGATACTTAGGTGGCAATAATTTACATTATTGTTTAAGACAATATTATGAACACTAAATCGTCATATAAAATCACAGCTTCTATTGGTGTCATTGAGCGCTAATTTGCCTAAATGAGGACATATTATTGGGATAATTTTAAGTACACCTATTTATTTATTGAAAGGCACTAAGACCCTAATCTACAATAAAATTTCTGTACATGGTATTGAATTTGAGTTTGTTATTAATTTTAATTATGTACTTATAGCGTTCAGGCAACATTTGACGCACGACTAGCCGATATTTATGTACAATTAATTTAAAACCTAAATAGTACAGCCAGATAATAACTTTTTTAGGAATTTAATGGAATAATATGAAAGATGAGCTTTTACTACATTAAATGCAATTTTACTCAATGAAATATGAGAATATCTTATTTACATGACTAAATTAATATTATAAGGAAAACCTATTTGGAAAGAAGTCTCAAGTGTAAACTGCACCATACTATAGATAATATAGTTATTAAAAATATAACAAATGTAATTACTTTTCTGAATTTCATGCTAAGTAAATGCCTATTAGGAATTATACTAAATATCAAAATAGCCTTCTATTGGTTTCTATAAAAGTGCGTTTCCATTAAAGTGGAGACGTGCGTGAATCGACCAATCATATTGGTTGAAATAAATTCAAATCACGTCTCTCGTCTAGTCTGTGATTGGTGGATTCCTGAGCGTCTCAGCTTTAATGGAAGCGCACCCTAATGGTCATAAGATGATATTTTATTTCTATAGCTTTTAACCAAGTTCGCAATGATTTGTTTTTTAAAATACAACATTTTTTTCAGAAAACAATGATTGACATGACTTGTTGATTAATTACATAGTCAGGGAAATGAACCGTAAAACAAATTGACTACCAACTTAAATTGTCCGTATATTCAAATCACAACTGCCATTCATTGAAAGTTTTATGAAATGGCTATAATACGGCAAATTGACGTAGGGGTCAATTTGCTTATCAATTAATTTCATGAACTGCACAAGAAGAGGACTGCCTGAGTATAACAGCTGCATAATACATTTATTTTACTTTTATATAATTTGCTTATGATACAGTTAATCGCACGTCTATGGTAACAGGGCTTGACTTTGTCAGAGCCTTGAATTCGTAGCAATATTCCCGTTTTCGTTGATCAGTGTTACTACTAACATGCGGTTGACCCTGCGTCTGTATTAAGTTTGGGTATCATGGCCGTATTGTCCCTTCTAATTGAATGAGGAGTTTCGGTTCCCGCTGCAGTTCATGCTATTCCTGTACTGCACTAAAGAAATGGTATTACATCGAAATTCTGTTAATTATGTAGACTATTAAAATATTCAGGTCTTTGATATATGCATACGCCCTAACATGGTAAGTTATTGAGATAGGACTTCAGGACAAAAACTGAAAGATGATTAAGAATCCCAGCCAAATCAAGAGCTTTAATACATAAGCAAAAGCAATATAAAGTAGTTTTTTGCACCACAAAGGACTAAATACGTTTAGCGCTAAACATATTTATCCTATTGACCGCTTGGTTTTATATCAACCGTGTCTCATCCCAATCTCTCCTGTATATTGACTGATAAAATATATTAACAGAACTATTTTAACAATCACAATTTATGTATGATTCTATTTCAGTCATATAATTTAACTGCTACAAGTTTGTACTAAGAACTCGTAATCTGAAATTAAATGTCGGCTTGTTTACAAACAACCTATTGTTCAGTATAATTCGGAATAAACATGCAATACAAAGAAAGAAACCAACCGATATCTCCAAATTCGTTCTGTATATTGAAATGATGTAAAAAAAATAGTGCGAAATGGAAAAATCACACAAAGCCTTCGAGGCCAACAAAATTTGCTGGCGCTGTTCCAGAATTTTGAATTGTCATTGAATACTTTTAAAATATAATTAAATTGAATCATAGGACAGTAACACAATAAAACCACATCTGTTTTTGTGAGATTCAAAACAAAGCTGATTCTAATATTGAAAAAAAAAACAACGTGTTTTTAGATTTCAGAGAAATAAAATAACATCACGCCTGTATTCCCTGAAGGGTTAGGCAGAGGTGTACCTACAGTACATAAATGAAAGGATGATTTCAGAGAAATGCTTAATAAAAAAAAAGAAACTTATAGTTTCCAACTCTAAGAGTGAATTATTTTAATATTATTTAATATTTAGTACAGTCTCGGGCATAAATATATTACTATAGACAGATCGGCAATAACATCTGATTTGATGGTGCATTCATTAATATCTGTTCTCAAGAACGCAGCAAGTATCTGTGATCATCAAGCTTCAAGAATATCGGACTTATCTTGCGTTATAAATCCACCACCCACCTACCACCTACTTACCTACTTGGTTCAGTTTAGATTCTAAACTGAACCAAGTAGGCAGATATTTATAACGATTTATAAAAATAAAAAAATGGTATGGTATCACATTCTTCTAAACTTTAGAAGAATGTGATACCATACCATTTTTTTTTTGTATATAGCAGGCGGTGCCGTTCTATTAGAAGCTTAACCTTTTTGAATCCGATGCGGTATCCTATATTTTGAAGTTGCATGTCTCGTTAGATAGTTATTGTGTTTCTTAGATGACACATTTGTGCTGCTAGTTGTATAATTATATGCCTTCCACAGATGATCCCTTAAACAGCGTGCAGCTTTAAATGGCGACATGAATGTAACACACGTATAAGGTTTCGCGTTTTCGTTTTATTAAGATATTTTAATTTAATTAAACGTTATTATTTATTTATTTACAATTGACTAAAATAGCATCTTGGAGCAACCTGTACTTAAAGAACTGTAGCGCAGAGATCATTTGCCGGGGTCATGGATCATAACATCGCATCAATGAAATTTAAGCGAATAACGTGCAAAAGTAGGTGAATTGAAGGAAAGAGAGAGGTCCCCTCCACCCGCCACGCGCTTCTAACTCAACTTTCTAGTGCTAGCCGGGTGTGCCCTTGACACATTTATACATATAACGACGGTGTAGTGTTTTTGTGAATGTTTCCGCGAAAAAGTCGCCTACCTATTATTTATTTATTTTTGTGTAATAATTAGTATAGTAATTAGATTAAGGTACTGCGATAAAGACGCTTTGATTTGTTTTCGTTAGTTTTCTATCTAGTAGGGACATCTTCTGCGACAAGGACGCTTTTATTTGTATTATTATTGCTAGTTTAAAGGCTCTTACACACTCACGCGATATCGCGGGCGCGACAGGCACCGACAAAGACAATTCCTTTGTCGGTGCATGTCGCGCCCTCGATATCGCGTGTGTTTGTAAGAGCCTTAAACCTGTGATCGTGGAATCGTGATGTCTCGTTATTAAAGACGATGTGTACGCGGAAAACTTTGACGCAGTGAAACAATTACGCCTTCGAATAACGACCGCGCTTGAGAAATTGAGGGAAATTTTCAAATAAGCGGGATAACATGAAACGCCGTTCAGCCCAATGACGTATTATATATAGACACGTTATCAACAAACATCTCGGCGCTTAAAAACGGCGAAAATACTAGATAACTACTTATACGCGTAAACATTTTTGTCTTTAACTTTTGGGGTATAATTTGTACATCCTCTGAAAACACACGACGGCATGTTTTCTTTATATTTTGCACAGGTTTTCACACACGATATAAATTAAAAACAAACGTAGCGTCGCGCGACAGGTTGGTGCGTGACTGAGCGCAATGTGGCCAATTGGCTTCATTTCATGTTGCCATTTTAGAGTGCGGACAACGTATCTATAGTTTTATACATCATTGGTTCAGCCCTTTGGATCCGCCAACGCGGTGGTCACATTGAAAACTTTAAAGTTTCAAATAAAGAAAATGTAATAAAAGTAATGATTAATGATGATAGTGAATATCCTAACTAATATAATAAATGCGAAAGTAAGTTTGTTTATTTGTTACCTTTTCACGCCTAAACCAATGAACCGATCATCTTGAAATTTTGCATATACGTTGTCAGGTGTACAGAAACGGACATAGGGTACTTTTCATCCCGAAAAAAAGTATTGATCCCGAGGAAAACAACAATAACTTTCCTATGATAATAGATGGCGCCACGTATCTTTCGAATCATGGTTGAATTATGCTATGGGATGTTTATGGGCACTTTAAATTTCAAAAAGCAGAGTACAACCCGAAATGATTGTCAAATTCTAAATTAACGCGAGCGAAGCCGCGGGCGAAAGCTAGTTAGCTAATAAGAGAAGATGATAAGTGATTACGCACCTCCGCGTTTCCTCGCACCGCAGGATCAGACCGATCGTACAACGCGCTTTGATTGGAGCGTGCGAAACGAGACGTTGCCGCTCCGAGTAGAACGGAAGCCAGCTAGTAAGTAGCGCCATGAATGAATTTTTGCACAGAGTTATCCCAATATTGGTTACTTTATTGATGTGAAACAAAATATAGGCGCACGTAAAACCGATTGCTGGCGGGGCGACGCATGCCGCGTGGCGACGCGTCGCTACTATACAGTCTATAATATTTAGTAGTGTGTAAATAATTTCGATGTTTCACACCTGCCAGGCGTCCCGTGACGGCTCAATTTTTATTATTTAGTTTGTTTGAAAAATTGTACGTTTCTTTTTATATTATTATAATTTTTATGATTTTCAGTGTCAAAGTCAAACCATTTATTTCAAATAAGCACATAAGAGCCACTTTTGAACGTCAAAATTTACAAAAAAAAAAAAAAAATTGATTCTAGTTGCCCCTTCCAAAAGGTAGTTTCGTATGGAGAAGAATGGGCAAGAAACTCCACCGGTACTCTTTTAAAAATGTTTTACAATATTTTGTTGTTGTTTTGTTTTTTTGTGTGTTAAATTACTGTCGCCATTGTAGCGGCACGTTGTATATGCTTGCTATCTTCTTGAGAACATATATTAATGAATGCACCATGATATCAGATATTATTGCCGAACTGTCCATAGTAATATATTTATGCTCGTGACGGTACACAGTACAGTTGTACACGCTTAGGTACTATAATGTCGGCGATTTTTTATTTTTGATACAAGATTGCAAATTTTTAAAGCAGGGCCTAGCTTTAAGCCCATGTATTTCATCATCATGTCAGAGTTTAACAATAACAATGCTTTGCCATCTATTTCCTGTAACAAAACAAAAAGTCAAATTAGTATGCAGTCAATGTTTTTTTTTCTATGAAAAACCTACATATAATTTCTGTTGGTTTTTATTTCATCCATCAAATATAGAAAGAAGCGTTACAGGTGTTTCACATAAGTATCCAAACTACGTAATCACGCCAAATTCTACGTTTTATAGCATCATATTATTCGCCCTAAGCAAAGGCCAATCTCTTAGGAACGAGTTTAGTTTATCCCGCCGTTTCTTGCCGTTTGAGGCACACCATGCCACTGGTTGTTTTCGCCCATAGCGCCTAAGCTCCGGGTTAAAAGGGAGGGTACATCTGACGCTCGGACAAAGGACGGGCGAATAGACGGTAAAATATGAAATTATAAGGCACTCAGCAGACTGCGGACATTTAGACTGCGAATGATCACGAGAGAGGTCACCCGGCAAGCATCGGCGGCACGGTCGTTTAGTCCTTCTTGTGTGTTATTGTATTCCCATACGTTATTTCGTCACGGACAAATTTTCCAACGTCTTCTCAGCGCCCAAGGGTTTGGAATCCCTGTTTGACTACGGACTTTTTAGTCCGTAGTCAAACAGGGATACGAAAGAAGAAAGAGAGAGAGAGAGGTTAAATTTTTATCTTATTTCGTAGTGAGGATCGTAATAAATGTAATAATACTAGGTTCTGTACTCACATGCTTCCTAAACAAATCAGCGTGAGCGGCAAGGGCTTGATCGGCTGCTGCAATGAACCCGATGACGTCTTCGACGGACCAGTCGGCAGGGGGCGCGGCGGGGGAGGGTGGTGGCGGCGCGCCCGTGGTGGACGAGGCGGGCTCGGGTCGCTCGGGCGACACTCGTGCCAGCTTGCCGCCCGAGCACTCGCCCGACCCGTTCACGCTGCCGCTCGTCGTGCTCTCTTCCTATAATGAAGCAACTCACACTGTCAGTGTATGCTCAGGTGATCACTATGGATAGTTTTTGGATTGATAGCTTAGGGCTGAAGAAACAATATTATTATCATGCATTGTTAGACTTTGGCTCATAAAAGTTGATCCAGCGATAATTTTTTTCTTTCGCGCAGTGGTTCGATTGTCAGTACTTGAACCATTGCTGCTGTATGGTTCACTGTATACTGATAAATCGAAGTCTGTAATATGGTTAAGTGGTATTTTTAATTGTATGTTTTTTTTTGTAATATTATGCCTTAAAAGGATCTACTTATGATCCTTAGTAGGCCGAAATCAACGTTTTTTATTTATTTTATTTTTATTAAATCGAAACTCTTTAGAATAGAATAGAATAGAATACTCTTTATTATGTACACCATAAAAGTTACAGATATAAATGTTGAAATTTTACACAGGGTGACACAATGGGCGGTCTTATCGCTAAAAGCGACTCTCGCGCGGCGGCTCTTTAATGGCAATATTCTAAAAATATCAAATAAATGTCACCCGAACTATAAAGTGTGTATTTGATTACATTGATTTTACCTTTAATAACCGGCCAAGTGCGAAAAAAGACGTATCAAATGAAAGGTCTTGTTGTGAGGGCCTCAAACATCTTTTTATTTTTTTAAAGAAATAGATATCAAGTTATTAAGAAAATTGATTAAAATTGACCATTCCCCCTTTTATATTATTTCTTTTCTTTCTTTATTTCTTACATCGCACTTTACACATTTACGTTTTTTTTTTTTTATCTGCTGTTTATTATATTGTGTGCCTTTTAGTCTGTGCTAAATAAATGTATTTTATTTCTTTCTTTATCTGCGAAACTAATGAGCCTTTTTTTTATACAGAATATATAGGTACCTTTACCTATTTGTTACAGGAAAACCTATAAGAGATCTGTGGTCTTTAAATAACATGGGTCACTCAATAATGTGCGTACAAACTTACATTTGCAGTTGGAATGTATGGCGGAACATGTTTTTCAACTACAATGTTAAGTTTGTTTTTCAGATAAAGTCATCCCAACTACGGAACCCTTCATTGTGCGTGTAATGTGTATTTGATAAGGTTCTGTTGACCAATATTAATGTGAGTACCTTCTACCTTAAACCAATCATTCATATTTAAAGCTAAGAAAATGCAACAATGTTATATATTTTTTTTTTTTCACCTAAATAAGCGTGACTTTGTTGAATTATATTGTATGAAAAAAATCCAGAAAAAAAAAATTGATAAGTAATTCATATGACAGCTGATTCCTTGAGATGGTCTCATTAATACCCTAGAGTTATGGGATATCAAAAGGAACACGTTGAATAGATATACAGTGTGAGTCTTTATAATCTGCACATACTGAATCGAGGGAATCTTTGCTTAATTATATCGACGGAAAAAATGATAAAAAAAATCTAAATATTTTATTGAAATTTTTAATGGATTTTTTATTTATTTTTTCGCTTCTGTGACTCCAGTGTATACAAAACGGTGTAACTTTTTAACTCGATGTTTTATCACGATGAAACAAACTCCATAATGATTGGAAGTAATTAGGTGTCCGCATTAAATGAAAATTGTGTAAAAAACTGCCACCAATTAAAAATTAACACGTTTTTTCCGCAAAAATCTGATTTTTTTTCATCAATTTTTGCAATAATCGTAAAATTTCTCAATAAGATGCCCTGATTACCTTCATTTTTTATTACTTTAAATTATTCTTCATCGTATTAGCTATCCAATAGTAAAAATTGCAAGGGTTTAACTCAATCCCATCATTTCTTATCAACAGCCAAAGAAAGGCCTAGAGCACGGCTACGCACTAATTGTTTAGCAGGTAGACGTCCTTTTTTGTTGAGAATGTGCGCGGGTCGGGGTGCGGGGAGGTAGGGCCAGCTGAAGGGACCAGAAGGGATGACAGACAGGCAGTCGCTCCGAATTATTCGCCGCTGCTACATGTGTTTCGTTACTTTCATTCACTGCTACCTGAGTTTCGTGACTTTCGTTCGCTGCTACGTGATGCCGCGCTTAAGTGAATTCTCCCCGGCACACATTGCCGACATTCATTTTTACTATGGGATGGGACGAGGAAGTGCCAGAGCTGCGCGCGCAGCTTACATAGCTGCGTTTCCTAACAGGCAACCAGTGCCATCTGCCCGCAACTTCCAGGAAGTTCACAGAAGATTGTCGATCACTGGACTTGAATCAAGTAGAGATCGTCGCGAGCCGCCTCAAATAATTATTGATGTGGTTCTGGAACAAGCAGTACTGAGCGATTTGTTTGCTGATCCATCCATAAGTACTAGACGACTGGCTCTTCGTCACGGAATATCACAAAAATCAGCGTGGCGTATTTTAAAGAAAGAAGGATTGCACCCTTACCACTACCAAAGAGTGCAACATCTACATGAAGACGTAGATTGGCGTCCAAGGTGTGTGATGTCCACCTGGATTCAAAGAAATACCAGAGCAAACCCAAACTTTCCGAAAACCATACTATGGATGGACGAATCAACATTTACCAGAGATGGTATTACTAACTGTAGAAATTTACACAGATGGTGCCCTGGAGGTCAAAACCCGAAATTGAAACGTTCATCGACTTTTCAAGTAAGATTTTCAATAAATGTTTGGGCTGGTCTTATCGATAACATGTTGATTGGACCAGTCATACTGCCGAGAACTTTGAACAGTGAAAGATTTTTAAGTTTGTTGACTGACGATCTACCTGAGTTATTGGAAGATGTACCACTGTCTTTGCGTCGAAGGATGTTTCTGCAGATGGACGGATGCCCTGCCCATTATGCCACAAATGTGAGATCATTTTTAAACGAAAATTATCGTGATAAATGGATTGGACGACTAGGACCTGTAGGGTGGCCTGCGCGTTCACCCGATTTAACGCCCCTTGATTACTTCCTGTGGGGGACCATGAAGCAACGCGTCTACAGTACTCCCATCAACAGTGAGGTCGATTTGCGTGATCGCATAATTAACTGTGCAAATGATATTCGCAATGATCCCGAAATGATAAGGAGAGCGACACAACAAATTTTAGTTCGCGCGGCTTTGTGCCTACAACAACGAGGTGGACATTTTGAGAACCTAATGCATTAAATTTTCTTTAAAATAATAAATGTTTTAATTGAACTCTTTTTCATTCATTGAACCCAAGTAAATCATCCTTAAGAGAACAAAAATAGCGCGTTCGAAGTGCCATCTTTAACACTTGATAGAAAGTGTTTTGTCTGAGCTAAAAGCATACAATTTTTATTATTAGGTAGCTAATACGATGAGGAATAATTTAAAGTAATAAAAAATGAAGGTAATCGGGGCATCTTATTGAGAAATTTTACGATTATTGCAAAAATTGATGAAAAAAAATCAGATTTTTGCGGAAAAAACGTGTTAATTTTTAATTGGTGGCAGTTTTTTACACAATTTTCATTTAATGCGGACACCTAATTACTTCCAATCATTATGGAGTTTGTTTCATCGTGATAAAACATCGAGTTAAAAAGTTACACCGTTTTGTATACACTGGAGTCACAGAAGCGAAAAAATAAATAAAAAATCCATTAAAAATTTCAATAAAATATTTAGATTTTTTTTATCATTTTTTCCGTCGATATAATTAAGCAAAGATTCCCTCGATTCAGTATGTGCAGATTATAAAGACTCACACTGTAGATTCCTAGAATGTAGGAAATAATCAAAAATCACAATTTACTATGGCCACCCATTCATAATGTGATGCTAAAATGAATATAATATTATCATACATGTATGTACTCACACTTTTTGGTCTCTTGACACCTGATGTAACATTATTAGAAGTAGACTCGCCACAGAGAGTGCACGGCCGACCAGCAGCCTCGCCTGTGTCTACCTCTATCATACCAATACAACTGCCAACACCACTAGATACTCCTTTTAGCCAGTTCTTAAGTTCTTCTATTGTGAGCTCTGATGGAACTTTCACTGGGTAGTTTTTATTTCCTGATGATACCTGCAACAGATATAATAAATATAGGCACAGTTCCTCACAAACGCACTTGGTCTTAACAGTAAAAAAAACCTAACTCTTCAATGGTCAATCTACGTGAAATAAATGAGAAGCTAAATAGCCGCTTAACCCATTGTAAAATGTAACTATGAATGTACATGCAAGTCAAGACTAGTGACTAAAAAAAAATGTTGAGCCTTACCTGAACATTAGTTATATTAGAATAGCTACTAGATGCTGTAAGTATTGCTCTTGTCAGCCTTTGTGGGTCTGGGTGGACACTAAGCAACTCCTTCACCAGTGCCTCAGCTGCTCCGGACGGACCGGAGCCTGAGACGGAACTTGGTAAAGAGCTACTGCCACCTGTGCAACTGCTACGAATGCGAAGAGAGACTGTGGCTACTGGTGTATGTGTTACAGAGCTATTTGAGTTTCCAGTACCAGTAGATCCGCCTTCTGGTAAAGCCGGGTTAGGCATACCGCTTGGCCTCATTTTGAATCTGTAAGATTTATAAACATTAATAAGTCCCTCATCTCCAATAAAGATAATAAGTTTATGCTCGAGAGCTCACATACCAACTGGTGTACGTACATGAGACTACTGGAATAAATAGTAGCAAGGAAGTATATAACCAAAATGCCTTGTTTATATTGAAAGTAAAATATAGGCTGCCAATGGGCAGTTCTCAACTCAAATAGGCAATTATCTAGATTCTTAATATAGGAAAATGCAAAAGAAACATAACCAAATCATAAAGGTTTTTATATCTAGATTCTTAATAAGGAAAATGCAAAAGAAACATAACCAAATCATAAAGGTTTTTATTACCTTGATGGAGTTGTAGCACTTTTCTGACCAGGAGGTGCTAGAAGGTGCCCAGCTCTAGCACACCAACCAACTGGGAATATATCTCTTGAGTCATATCTGCACCAATAATCAAAGGCACCCCTCCAACCATCAAATGTTACATGTATCTGATCATTTTTCACTGCACTTACAGTAGCACAACAAATTAACTGTGGGTTTTTCTTATCAACTGCCTCTAATTTCTGACCAACACCAAACAAATTTGACTTAGGAGTTGGGGGTTCAGGTTGAAAAACTTTAGAAGGAGCCATATCTGCACCATTTAGAGTTTTGAGTAAAAACATGGGCCAGCTACTGGCATTCATACGAAATCCCAGAGGTGGCTGCAACATACCATCATTTCTTTCACAATGACCAATAGGGTGAATGTCCCCTGCGTCTACAAGACGCCAGAAGTCATTTTTGTTGTCGCTGCCATCAAGCCTCAGCCTTAATCGAGGTCCGAGAACACCAACAACAGTTGCAATACAGGTAGATGTTAAATTTCTGGGATCAAGAGCCTCTAATTTCATTCCCACTTTGAAGTCATTTACAGGAGGCATAGGTGCCTGTTTAAAACATTCTTGAGGTGCTGCCACACTATTTGTATCCTTCATGTACTCATTCCAATCAAAATCTTGGTATATATCATAAAAGGAACCTGTAGAATTATTATTTGCATGATTTTCTGATCCATTAGCTGCATTTCCAGATTGTGGGGATGTAGTACGCTTCTCGTTTTTCTTCTGATACTTATTCAAACAATATGTGGAACAAAAGTTCTTGCTACTGGAAGGTGCGTTACCCCGAATAACATTATCACAGTGAAGACAGGCGCCTTTACTATAGGCCTGTCTAAATTCAGACAAACACGTTTCCGAACAGAACTCTTTTTTCCCGTTCTCTGTAGGCAGAACATACTTCAGTGGTGTTTTACTTTGAGCACACCAAGTGCATGTACGTTTTGGAGGTCTTCCAGGTCCACGTATTTTGCCGGGAGCAGGCCCCGATGAGCCGACAGTGTTGTTTGACATCGTTCCGTACGCAGATTTAATACATTATAGTATTACTACTTAAATGTACAGGATTATCCACTTACATTATACTCAACACGGACACAAAATCAAGTTAAGATAATAATTAAATCATTTAACTTTGCGCAAATATAAACAACGTCAGTTGCGTATTTATGACGCGTTTCGAACGGCCATCTTTGTTCTTCTTTTTTTGTTTTTATTTGGGCTACCAAAAATAATGGCAACTGGCAATGAGGTTAAAACTGCCACTTGCTCACTTCAGATGTCACTGCTATCCAACGTCTAAGAATTTGACTGCTAGCTGTTACTATCCTTATATTTTTTGTAAACAAGTGACTTCTTTTACGCATAATTAATTAGGCGCAGCTGTTGACGGCAAAAATACTAGGACCCATGTATTTGCCAAAGATGTTAAGGGGGATGCGCTAAGGTAGCCCGCGAAATTCAAATTTTCGTACGTATTTTGCAATTTTCAGGTCAGTAACAGGTTGTATATTGATCTAAATATGATTCGCGGCCATAACAAATATGGCTTTACAGAATTATAATCAATAGTATCAGCATTACAACTCTCTAAGTCCAAAAAATCCTACTGAATGATTATTTCAGAAATAATCTTTCGAACCTAGAACCTCATAGAGATCTTTTGAACTTAGAGAGTTGTAATGCTGATACTATTGATTATAATTCTGTTAAGCCATATTTGTTATGGCCGCGAATCATATTTAGATCAATATACAACCTGTTACTGACCTGCAAATTGCAAAAAACGTACGAAAATTTGAATTTCGCGGGCTACCTTAGCGCATCCCCCTTAATAATTAAAAAACGAAAACTGATAGCAAGCTCTCCGAAAAAAAAATGAAAACACGATATTTCGTCGAGACTATAGCGACGAAATATTGTGTACAAATACACTAAGGGTGCATTCCGAATTAGGACCATAATCGCTGTAATCGATTTTAGCGCGCTTAAACGCGTTCCCTATTACCGTTTAGCGCGCTAAAATCGATTAAAGCGATTATGGTCTTAATTCGGAATGCGGCCTAAAAATCACAGAAAAATAGTGTCTGAGCTATTATATATAACTTTTGAAACCTGAAGACTTTTATGGGTGAAATTCGTATAAATGTGGTGCTCCAAAGATAACTCAGTCTGTTTTCTTTACCTACAAACACTTCTGATTTGATATTATCTAAATTATAATAAAGGTGTGAGTGTTTTGTATTATCATATTAGATCAGTGCTAGAATTAATATCTCTGAAGTTTTTCAGCTAGAAAAATCATCCTCGAGTTGGTTTTCAACACTGATCTGGCGATAATATGTCTTACGCCTGTACAACTTGCATAAAAATAACCTATAAATTATAAATTTTTCCTAATTTATTGATTTTTCCACTAATGCTGCTTTTTACAAGTGGTAGATGCTTCCCGTCCTTAGCTCGTCTTTTAATAATACTGCACTCCAAGTCGCATGCATATTTATCTAGTTATTATTTAATTTGTGATCGATACAAAAGTAAACTTAACTCAACGATCTATTACAATGAAAAAAACTCAGTGATGACTGGAAATAATACGGCTATAGTAGTAGTTTTTCTTTAGTCTTCATAAAATAAAACCTAAAGAAAAAAACTCGCCCTTTTTTTTTGCATGGGAAATTATCAAATAACTTCTCCCGCTCTGGGCGGAGCGGGAGGGCCTGTCAGACTTTTACTGACTAAAACCCATCCGTGTTTCTTCCGTTGCCTGTGTGCCAGGGCCACGATATCCCTTTTCCACGATAGCCGCCGCCGATCGCCTCCGTGGGGACATGGCGGTGCTCCGCCCAAGTCGGGCAGACCTCCACCGTATGCTCCACCGTGTCCTCCGGGTGATCCACACAGTGGTGATACCGAGCGTTTCTTCCCGCTTTATCCTGGACAAGAAACTCCCGAAACAACTGTGTCCGGTGAGGACCTGCGTCAGGCGGAAGGTGAGGACGCCGTGGCGCCTCTTTAGCCACTCCTCAAAGAGAGAACTTATCGCCACAATTGTAGAAATAATAGGGTCATTATTATTATTACGGCGCTGCATTGACGTACTCTATGAAAACCACGCGTGCAATGTCTTGCGCGATCGGCTAGTTATGATTAGTTGACCAACAAATCTGGTATTATGTGAGATATTAGGAGTACTTACAACTACATACAAAATCTTTCATAAGGATGTGACTACACACATTGAAACAGTAATTTGGAGGGGCGAGCCATGTTATCGTAGTTTATATCTACGTATACTTTAGCAGGTACAGACCAATTATTATTATTTTTAAATCCGTCGATAAAAGCTTAGTTTCCGTCATTTTGTTATGTGCTCATTAAGAAGACACACTGTTTATTAGACATCGCTTCTATAAATGTCTACCGAAAATGTTCTACTGTCTACAAGGATACGTCATTTTTATCTACTCATCAGTCGAAAAAACGTTTCTGGGTTCTCGTGCTAAGCTTGAAGCTGCTGTGTATTAGAATTGGCAGTGACATATACTAATTCCATGCATAGGGAGCAAATAATACTTACTAATTCCATGGTCATGCAACAGCATGCAACTCATAAAGACACAAACGCCATTTTACCACTGTCACAGTGACAATGACATATTATTTTAATATTTAATATTTACAGTGACAGCACTCTTCGAGGTTAAAAAAAACAACCTCTCTTTTTAACTTTACTTTCGATGATATCGCACTTAATAAAGAGAACCATGTCTCAAAATACTGGTAGTAGAATTATTAACAATGCTGTAACAGCTGAAAAGAGACTGGCGGAATTGAGAAGCAAGGTAAATACATATTTCAATCTTTCCCGTAACATCCAACCAACTCGTAGATCTATGACCCAACATCACCCAGCTGGGCAAACGCCTCTTACATTTGTAGTTTTTCAAACATAACTAAATTATACGGAGATGTTAAAGCTACAATTAAATGTTTTATTTTTCAGTTAGATGAAATTAAGGTACTCAAAATTGAAGAAAAAGTAAAAGAACTTTCACAAGAAAATAAAGTTCTAGCTGCTAAAGTGGAAACTGCTAAGGCTGAATTAATAAGGTTGGAAACTACGAACGGTAAAAAACAATACCCTATACCAGGAAAGGTGTCAGTGCCATCTGTTGCTACATGTCTATCAGAGGATATACCAGTCAAATCAGAAAAAAAACTGGTAGTGAAAAAAGTCAAAGACACTGCCAAGAAAATCAAGGAGAATCCTGAGTCCTCCAATGACACTGTAGTAGATATTAGGAAGTTGGATTTCAGAATTGGAAAGATTGTTGATATAAACAAACATCCAGATGCAGATTCATTATATGTGGAAAAGATTGATTGTGGTGAAGACAAACCTAGAACTGTTGTGTCTGGTCTTGTAAATCATGTACCAATTGAGGAGATGCAAAACAGAACTGTCATGATTCTTGCTAACTTGAAACCAGTCAAGGTAAAACAGAATTGGTGTCAGTTTAATGTTACAGTATAAATTAACAAACACAATATTACAGCATAAAAAAAATTATCATTTTCAGATGAGGGGAGTGACTTCAGAAGCTATGGTAATGTGTGCTTCATCTCCTGAAAAAGTTGAAGTCCTTATACCACCTAGTGGAGCAGTTCCTGGTGATTTTGTTGAATGTGAGGGCTACCCTCGAGAGCCAGAAGCCATACTTAACCCCAAGAAAAAAATATTTGAGACTTGTGCTCCTGATCTTTTAACAAATAATGAAAAAGTTGCATGCTATAAAGGAAGCCCATTAATGATTCCAGGAAAGGGAGTAATAGTGGCACCAACTCTAAAAGGAGTTAATGTAAAATAAATATTTAAATATATAATAATAAATAAATATTTTACTTATGTAGAGAATTTACTTTTATATTTTAATAAAAAATTTGATGTATTCTCTGGTCAATACAGCTATCTATCTGTACAAGTTACCCCAGCCATGCTAATTTTTTTTTGTATTCTAGTTGGAATCTCCAGATGTTCGTGACCACCTTCGCCGATCGCTTAAATATTTGGCAAATAATTAGTGCTCAATTGGTGCTAATTAATGCTTGAACAACAAAATTGGTACCTTAGTAGGTTGAGAAAATTTTTGAAGGTGGTATAGTCATGCTCCTCCGTCCTTTCAGCAGGACCACCATGAGCGCCGAAAAGGGGGGCATGCTACAGCTAAAGTATACAAATAATTAGTACCCATAAATGTGATTCATTTCGTAAAAAAAAACAAAACTAAAACATTTGTATTTACGGAGTAATCAACGATGATAACTTTCGCGCGCTCATTCAGCAGGACCACGACTTTGAATGTTGATTCTAAGTTTGAGGAGTTTGTCGCTTTCCTCAAACCTACATAGAAAATTATTGCCCTGTAAGACAAAATTAATACCCAAAATTCAAAATTACTACTCCAGTAGTTAACGAGATATACCATGTCATTGGTGGGGTGGCGGTGGTCACGGTGTTAAATTTTAATTTCAAGATTTCCTTATTAAAACTGTGATTTCTTCCCAAATTTATAAAAAATTAGAGCTCCTAAACAAGTTATAGTGACCAAAAATTCAGATTTCTAAGAGTTGTATTTCAAGAGAAATTAGCTTTCATTACTTTTCCATACTAAATCTCCGCGTATAACCCGACCAAATTAAGTTGGCAGTGGTATTGAGCTGTTTAGGGGATGTACACTCGTGCACATAAATTTATGGATGTCTGAATAGTAATAACAACAGTTCAATATCTATAATTTTTATATAAACTCTGAACCTAGGTACATATTAAGAAAAAAAACAACCTATCGTTAGTTGTTACCCATGGCCTGTGTGTGTGTACCTTTGTTAATGACGTGGGTAGGTAGGTACTCGAATAATTATTTTTCTGTATTGTAAGTACCTATCT
Source organism: Tiliacea citrago (assembly GCA_963921375.1). NCBI lineage: Eukaryota > Metazoa > Arthropoda > Insecta > Lepidoptera > Noctuidae > Tiliacea > Tiliacea citrago. The sequence goes on along the minus strand of OY992793.1, from coordinate 11,781,542 downwards.
TCTGTGTTGATATATGAATATCATTAAAGAGCGATAGGTATTTCTAATTTATTTCTTTCCTACTAATTTACCGTTGCTGCAAGCACTACCTAAGTATTAAAAACCAAATTTAATGATTTAGACATATTAAATATATGTGCTTGTCGAAAATAATTGGTAGTACATATTGATAAGAAACAAAACTAAGTAAGAAACAAATAAACAAAAGTAAAGTAAAGTAACAAAACAAAAGTAAGAAACAAATAAACACTCTACTTTTCATTTCGACTATAAGATAAGTCATTTTTTTTTAGTTTTTCTATAATATTTGATTTTGCCACTTCATAAAATTCATTATATGTACCTATATAAAATATATTTCCTTTGAAATTTCTGGGAAAAGATTTTCGATTACTATGTTTGCCTCGTCTATAACCGAATCTGGGGTTAACATTTCAGAATGGCTTGAACTCATTTTTATTAATTAATCAAATATAATATATACCGAGATTTTGAATTTCGGGGCAGCTTAGATTTTTTTTTTTTGCTTCGTTCGGTTTGCACATTTAGCCAGTGTCAAGTAAAAGGAGGTAACAAGTACAAACTTTGTTTAAATAATGATGAAATGAATTATAGTCAATGCATGATACATGATAGGTAGATGAGTTTCAGTAAAGTTGTGGCACTTTACTGAGACCTCACGCGGACTTCTTGAGAGAACTTGAAGTGATGTTGCACTGTTTTGTTTCATTTGCCCTACACTAATGCACGTTCACGAACGCTTAATGGTTAATAATCCACCATTATTACCTACACATTAATATTCAGCTAAACACAAATGTTAGAAAACAAAACAGGACGTAAAGAATAGCATCATCCTATTTCTTCCCGTGGATGTCCTAAAAGGCGACAAAGGGACTTACTAGAGAATGGGCAGCAGCGTTCTCTATGCATTATAACACGATACTGCGCTTGCCAACCAAAGCGCCAACACCAAGCGTGGTGATTATGGTAAACCCTTTTGGGGAGGCCTATGTCCAGCAGTGGACGTCTTTCGGCTGATATGATATGATGCCCTTTGCAATACATATTATTCAAATTTATAGGTACCTATTACTTATGTAACCCTCTTACACTTACGTTATTAGCAACATATTGTTGCTAATAACTGTATGTATATGCAGCGGATTGCAGCAACGGTAAATTAGTAGAAAATAAATAAATAAGAAATACCTATCACTCTCTTAATGATATTCATATAACAACGCAGAAGATAGGTACTTACAATTAAATGAAAATGTAACACCATGACTACCACCACCCCACCAATGACATGGTAACTATATCTCGTAAACTACAGTAGGTACTGGAGTAGTAATTTTGAATTTTGGGTAATTAATTTTATCTTACAGGGCAGGGACACTAATTTTCTATTTACGTTTGAGGAAAGCGATAAACTCCTCAAACTTGGAATCAACATTCAAAGTCGTGGTCCTGCTGAACGAGCGCGCGAAATTAATCATGGTTGATTTCTCGGTAAATAGCCTAAATACAAATGCTTCTATTCTGTTTATTTTACGAAATTAATCACATTTATGGGTACCTACTAATTATTTGTATACTTTAGCTGTAGCATGCCTATACCTTTTTCGGCGCTCATGGTGGTCCTGCTGAAGGGAGCGTGATTACCGCCGGACCACCTTCAAAATAGATTTTCTCGAAAACTACTAAGGTACCAATTTTATTGTTCGAGCACTAATTTGCACCAATTCAGCACTAATTATTTGCCAAATATGGAAGCGATTGGCGTTGGTGGTCCTGCGGTAGGTTCGGACATAATCTCCAGCCTAGGCAAAGGTATCCTCTTTCTCCTTTTACAACTCTTCTATTTCTTATAACTTGGTGGCCCACGAAGGCCCAAATATCTTTTAAACCATTTCCTGTAGTTGAACCCATCTCATATTGTGTTCAAATTTTGCTGGAATCATGTCCTTCATAAAATAGTTTTTCAAAGTATTTTTTTTCTTGGGAATCACACTTCACACTAATATTATAAAGGCGAAAGTTTGTGAGTGTGTGTGTATGTTTGTTACTTGTTCACGCTTAAAGGGCTGGACGAATTTTGATAAAATTTTGTATGGAGGTAGCTGACACCCTGGATTAAGACATAGGCTACTTTTTATCCCGATATTCCCACGGGATCGAGACCTACGCGGGTGAAACCGCGGGGCGCAGCTAGTTCTAAATAAAGTTGCATTTAAGTCAGTGGATTAAGTTCAGTAAGGCATGTAACTAAAAGTAAGACTTGAAATAAAGACATTAAATCAGTGTTTTGTTACTCACATAAATGAAACTACAATATAAGCAATATCAACAATATTTATATTACTTAACTATATGATTTCTATGCAACAATTTGATGTCACACTATGTAGAAATTTAATTTCAGATAGAAAAATAGATGTGACATAACATTAACATCCAAGACCACAAAAACTCCACTCAATTAAGTATTTACGCTAATGGGGCGAATGAAAAGTTATAATTCTCTCATTTTTATATTCAATTCCTTGCTTTGTGGTCTTGTTAGTATATTTTTATTATAAATTGGTGTCAGTTACAAAATTTTAACATGTTTAACTTTAATGTTTGTAATTGTATGCTACATTTTGAAGTATCCTTGAAATATTACCTACTTCAACATCAACATTATTATGAGCCATTAAGAAAATATTTCTTTATAATTAATTAACAAATGTGCAGGCAAGCTCGGTCCAAAGTGAATGAACATACATCAATTTATTTAATCTATTACATTTATATTAATATTATGGTCTAATATTAGCAGTATTATGTACTTAAATTCACTATTATTCGTGGAGTTTAGCTTACTTTATAATGATTTGTTAAAAAGAAGCTAACATACATAGATTTAACTTCTTTAAAATAGAGTTTTTCAGGGTGGTCCGTCCCAGTAACAAATTGAGACACCTTTGAAATTGTTTCTCAGACAATTTTTTTTTTTGAAGGAGTTCTTAAATTATTTGTAAGATAGCTTTTTTTTTATTACAAGATAGACTCATAATTGCAACAATCGCGGGTAATTTTCTGACAAGTTCCATTCTTTGTCTTCGAACATCACTATATCTCTGAAAACAATTATCGTAATTGGTTTAGATTTTGCAGAAATATCAAATCAACTAAGCAACGTAACGGTCTTAGATAACGATGTACAGACGCTAGCAGGTCAAGCTGCCCGAAACTGTCAAATTTGCCCAATCAACGTTGAACCTTATACTTTAACGATAAAGTTGAAAATATTTAAAGACATTTGACAAATTGTAGTAGCTTGATGTGCTGGCATCTGTACATTCTTAAACTTTTTCTGCAACTTCAACTTAACTATTTCTTTTATCCTACCAAAGGAGCATGAGGTGGGGATAGTACTGATCATCTTATCCTAGCATAGCACGTTTCTTAGCGAGCCACCTATCCTGCCACCATGGTTGTTGTCGTAGCCTTTATGTTCCTGGTTTGGCCACAGAACTCAGGCCACATGACTGCGACAGTTGCATTCTGTGGGCGTTAAGCCGGAGCTTCCACGTGCCTTCGGCAGATGCCTTTGCTTTTGTTCACATCGGATTGTGCGTCAAGTGTGCGCAGAGTTCCAAAATGTATAGGTAAATATTTCGGATTCAGCTTATGCTTGATGGCCAATCACTAGACACCGAGCTTCAACTTAAAATAGGCGGTATTCAAGGATCAGGTAAAAAATATAACATGCTCTGATGCAACCATGTGCTTATTTAACAATGCGAAATCGTCCACTACTTTCTATGAAGGAACAAGTGCTTCACAATATAGGAGAATTATTTGTTGAGTGCAAATATTGTACTTAAGCACTATCTGAAATATCAGTGTTCATTGTTGAACGATGATAAACTACTTTTATTTATAAAAAAGAGCCAATCCTTTGTGCGATATGATCAGAATATACGTGTATACATATTATTTACCTACTATTTAATTGCGAAGTGAAATAGTTGACCTCACAAGTTTAAAATATCTGCCAAATTAATTTACATGGTCAATTTATCTAAGTTCAGTATTCCGATACTCCGCTCTTAAATTTTATCTCATTTGCATTGATGCATGAATGGGAAATTTAAGTTTGTACTTTAATGGTATCTAAAGACAGAGAACTTGATTTTTGATAATATTGACCAACTACGGCGAAACCCGCGAGGCAGGGATCCAAAATTTCGCAAACATTTTGTATGAAGTAGCAAATTCTCAACAATCAAGTTCCCAGACTTTATGTAGGTATCTTACTGCATAGATACCTATAATATTAATCCGCAAATTTTGGGCGTGAATTACCTACAACTTACAGACACATGCATAATATACGTATTACATAACTAGTGATCCCAAGAGGTATTAATTACCTAATAAAACTGATAGTTTGAATGTACCTAGTACAAGACAACAACAGTGAGTTGAATGAAACAACAACGATGGCTCGTTTTGGGACGCACGCAGACAACCAATAATAATATTGTACAACATCACACTTGTAGTCCCCGAAAGGTTAGTCAGGGGTGTGCCTAGTACTAACTGCACCCACATTTCGCCAGTTAATAATTTTTTTTTTCTTTTTTCAGCTCAGTCGTTTAAAGGCTCTTACAGACTGGTACGATATCGCGGGCGCGACGCGATACTAGTAGCACAATTTCTATGTCGCTGCCTGTCGCACCCGCTATATCGCGTAAGAGCCTTAAGAGGAGCTTATTTTTGTGTTAATTTGCATTAATATTCTGAAACAGTCACACATACAAGCAAACGGAAACTTTAGTATATGATTTATTGGATCTTTTTCTTTCCATGTTGAAGACAGTTACGTAATTGTAAAAGTTTCTCTCAATAAATTTTTTATTCGAAAATCATGTCTTTTTTAAGGATAATTCTAAAAAACAAACAAGATTGTTTAGCTTTTATGTCTAAAATAAATATTCACAGCAAGAAAATATAGTTTATTATCCCGACACAGCATATTTTTTCTCTAGATAAATTTTTACTTTAGTTATAAACGAAATAAGAATTGACACTTACGCTATTTAGTTTCGTGCTCGAACAAGATCAAAGAGCGCACGCGATATTCTACTTTATTACTGATGTATTAGCGTTTAGCACATAACGGAGTGGCGGGGTGCGAGGGACGGAGCTTGCGTTCGAAATTTGATTTAGACTGCCTGCTCTTAATACGTCAGAACTTCATAAGTAACAACTGGAGAGGCGCAACGCAGCGCGGTTTTTACTGCCAAACAAATATTAACATTGCATGCCTAAAAATAAAGTCAAGAATGTCGGCTGCGCCTCGCCTACTGAGCTTTGGTTTCCTAAGGCCCTTTGTACAAACACGTTTTTCTTGCCGTGAAAAACTACGGTTTACACGCCGTATGTAGGCACGGTCGTCAGTGTTGTATGGATCACTACGGAAGCTTGTTGGCAGACACGTTTTTTCTACGGCGCGGTTTATACGGCGTACCGTAAAGAAACCGTGCCGTGTACAAAAGGCATAAAAAGATCAGTGAATGATCACACAATAACGGCCAACTTTTTTAATTACAACCTAATTGGTTGGCAGGTCAGTTGTCTGCGAACGTCCTTAGTTATAGTGAGCACTCAAAATAAAGACAGTAAAAAATATTATGCAAAATTCAATATTACTGGTAAATGCATTTAAAGAACTCCTTACATTTATAAAAGATCAACTTGGACAACGAGAGGGAACCGAATCTATGATAATATAGCAATGCGAACAAAGGAACCATGTGCTCGATTTTGAAGAAGATTGTAACAGTTTTTTTTAAACCCCTTATTTATCAGGAACCATTAATAAAAATACTATCCTGTAATATTGCACTGAGGGGTAGTGCAATATTACACATACAGATTTTACACACGGGTAGCGGAGCAAACAGCAAGAAGAGAGCTATGTGAAGACTCAAAGGAAATGGATTTAAAATTTCAGGTTTGATTCTTGAGATCTGTTTTCTCTAAAACTTCATGGTTATATTTATCTACTATCATCAAAACACCCTTGTTTTCCCCAAACGGGATGGCAGACTTGTAATAAAATAATCACATTTGGTCAGGATGGTCAGATATAAGTCATAATCTCAAGTAATATACGGCAAGCCTATTTCTACAGGGCAAAAATCTGGACTCCGGGCTGTTACTAAGGCCGATATAAATAGACGTTCCTTAGCTACACTACACTATATGCCACTATAGGTTAAGCAGTATCCCTATCACTGTCGCCCAACTTTAACTACAGATTAACTAAGATAATATGGCCCGCCCCTCCAAAATTCAAAACTTTTGAAAGTATTTGTACGCACGTTTGCGTAATGAGACAGCCGTCAAACAAAAACAAATCACGAATTTCTTGCTCGACTAGTGGCGTCATTAATCGCTCATTATTATTAGTATGGCGCTGCACTGACGTACTCTATGAAAATGACACGTGCGTTGTCTTGCGCGATCGGTTAGTTATGATTAGTTGACAAACAAATCTGGTAATAAGTGAGATATTACGTTTATGTTTGTATTACATACAAACTCTTTCGTAAGGATGTGACTACACACATTGAAACAGTAATTTGGAGGGGCGAGCCATGTTATCGTAGTTTATATCTACAAGAGAAAGACAGACAGGATCATCTAAGCTCAGCCAAAGCCTAAGTAATGTTTATCTCGGCCAAAGAATATCCTAATATCAAAATACAATCACCTCCAGTGTTAAGGGGGAGTCACATATGGATATTATTATGCTTTTGCATGTATCTGTTATTTTTCGTGTATGTTACTAAAAAATATTTACATTATACTACAGTATATGAAACAAGGTGTCCGGTTCAAATTTACATCCTATATACTTTATAATAGATCATAATAATATATATAATTGTATGCCGCACCCATTTACATGCACATTTTGCTTTTTCAGATATGTTTGATGTTGAAATTGTCAGAATGTTATAAATTCTTAAAATCTTAATTTAAGTATACCTATTAAGATTTATATTTTATTTAATATCAATTCCTTCAGTTGATAAAACTGTAGTCAAAAGAATTACATTTAAATTTGGTAAAACATGACGAGGTACAGACTGCAAACACTTAGCGATCGTATTATTTACCATAACCAACAATTATAATTTTAGGTCAATGTTTGAAAATCTCTCAATAAAGCTAATGGTTTTGGTAAATAAAATAACCATAGGTGTTGCTAAGTACTTTTAAAACATTATGCTAACTAAATACACATTAAATTTCTAAGATGAAGATAAATCTACACAATCCTAGGTTTTTCATGATTAATCCCGAATATAACGTTACGTTAAGAATAAAACCTTCTAATCTTTGGTAGAAAACCAATCACCATATTATATTTTCTAAAATATTTATTTATCGTAATAAATAAAATACAATTAGTATAAAAATATATGAATATAGATGACAGCCACCATAGAATGAAAATAATACAGATTTGTATAACTAGTTACGTAGATAGTTGTATGCAAAGAATATTATAATAGATGGTATTATTATCTTAAATTTGTAATTATTATTAAATAGTTTGGCATAGGGACTTGCTCGATCTACAGCATAATACTGAATAGAGTTGGTATGGAACAAAGAGAGTCAATGTTGTTAGCAGTAAGTCCAGTTCATTCTTATTTTCGAGAATATTATATAAAGAACATAAAAAAGAACAACAGTAATTATGGATTTTTCGTTTTGGAATTCCTTTTGATATAACATGAATTTTAAAATAAATAATGTCGTATACAGGTCATATTTTAAATATTTGTTTTTTTTCCTTAATTAAAGCAATAAATTGATTACGGTAAAATTCATAAATAGGAAGTAAAGCACAGGGAATGGCACAGTTAAGGTTGGGTGATCACTACAACATAATAGTTTTATAAAGTATCTAACCAACTCATTACATAGTTAAAAAAATAACAAAAATAAATGAATAATATTTTACTTATTCTAATTCATCATAATAATACTAAATGACCTTCCTACATGACAATAACTTTAAGAACTATATTGAGGGTAATTGAAGAATGAATTATGCTTTTATGAGCAAGTTAGGCCTTATTGATATGAAATGAGTAAAACACCACCTCTACAAAAATAAATTACTGGTTTTGTTCGACAAAATGTCTAATCTTCAATTTAGGTAGTGTTAAAATCAATGTAAGACACTCCAAATTGTCAGGTGGTGAAATACAGATATGGTAAAATGAATAAGTTGACGTGACGAAGTGAATACATGATTTTCTATAAAAATCGATAAAAATTGATTTTTGTATTTAGTATTTATACATAAAATTCATTATCTAGCTTAAACGCGTCATAAAGTTTTGCAATAAAATATACATACCTAGATAGAAGAAATATAACAATTGTTTATGTTACGTATCTCTGATGGCAAAAAGGTGGAAGTAATTTGTGGTGTCGCTGTCTTTTTTTTTTAAGTCAGTCATTACATTTAACTTCTATGCTTAAATCGAATGATACTGTTTTATAAAAATATAAACAATTTTTCCTTTACAAGAAAAACATCAAAATAAAATAAATTTGAAACAACTAATGACTATGAGTATCTTTATATAAAGATTTATTACGAGAAATACTTATAGAGGGTAATACTTTATAAAAATAAACATCGCTAACAAGTTTAATAAGATGTACAGTCGCCAGAACATCAGGTCTGTCCAAGTTTAAACTGTCAAATTTCTCAAATCATTTTAAACCTTAAAATGTTAACGGTTAAGTTCAAAATCGAATGAGAAAATTTTAGTTTGTGGTGACTTGATTTGCTGGCTACTGTACAAGGAAAATAAAATAATAAAAATATTGCACTTTAGCAAGCATAAGAATGATAACTTAATGGCACAAGGAAGTATTAAAAGTTAGGAGTACTATACAGGTGGGCAAGCAGTGGTTCCATATAACATAGTACGGTCAAGCGCACGTCAGTAGTATTACTTCAAGTTCTACGAATTACTGCTAAGACATATAGGCGCTGTCAATGTTAAATTGTTACCACGGTCGTGAAGTTGACTGTACCTGCCTTCTACGATAAATATTTCACAGGAAGACGACTTTCATTTGTCACAACAGTAAAGCTCTTTTCCGCACGTTTTCATGAACTGCAGCTGATTTAAACGTCTAAAATTGTTTAATCGTTCTATACGCCGTAAAAAAATATCGTACGTAAAAGGCAAAAAAAAAAGGTTATATTATCCACAACACCAACTTTTAGTAATGAATGATAGATGTGGAATGACTTAACTACAATGATCTTGCTCTTGATGAAATTATGCATAAACATTAAAAAAAAAACTTGCATTCATATTCATAAGTCTGCGCAACACTAGCAGTCACAAAAAGTGAGCTGTCAAAAAAAAACCGGCCAAGTGCGAATCGGACTCGCGCACGAAGGGTTCCGTACCGTTATTATCTATAAAAACGGCAAAAAAATCACGTTTGTTGTATGGGAGCCCCGTTAAATATTTTTTATTTTAATTTAATTATTTATTATTACAGTGAATATATAACGAAATATTCTGTGAATATTTCAAGCGTCTATCTGTTGCCGTTATCAATATCGAGCATATAAATCACGTTTGTTGTATGGGAGCCCCCTTAAATATTTATTTTATTCTGTTTTTTAGTATTTGCTGTTATAGCGACAACAGAAATAAATCATCTGTGAAAATTTAATTAAACTGTTTCAACTATCACGGTTCATGAGATACAGCCTGGTGACAGACGGACAGACAGGCCGACGGCGGAGCCTTAGTAATAGGGTTCCCGTTTTACCCTTTGGGTACGGAACCCTAAAAAAGCAATCTGAACATAAATTATGAATGATAAAATTGATAACTAACACTTAAGTTCGTTTCGATTCAACATAAATTGGTTTTTAAACCGTTTATTATGGAAATGAGTCTCCTAACATTATGGACTTACAACGCCTCGTTGGGTGTTTATACTATGAAACATGTACTTACATACATTATAGACGATAATGTACAGATTGACGATTTGCCATTGTTATTTGTACACCTGAAGGTATTCTAAAGTTGTGTAGGTGGGAAACGTCGCTGGGGCTGACTCCGACGCTTCGCGAGAGTTGACTGTGATACGGGACCCAAAACTTGCGGTGTCAGTGGTGAAGCTGTCATTGCCTAGGGAGGAAAAACAAATACTGTTGAAGTTCAGCAAACACAATATTCTTACTCTAGCAAGACTGAGCTATAAACATTCGACATATACAGACAACATACACATAATGTTACCATTATTTACATGCGGTGCGTTATGGTCAGCTAGCGCCTTACGACTCGTCCACGGTGTGTCGAAACAAAATAGATATTACTAGTCCAAGCGCGTTTGGAACTAGCATTAGTTTGACAGTTTTAATTGGCTGTACGTACAGTCACGAGCATGAATATTATTACTATAGACAGTTCGGCAATAATATCTCATTTCATGCGACACGACATATCTGACAGATAATGTTTCGAGCAGTTTTCTTTTGTATAGCAACAAGTGCCTATAAATAAAAAAAATCGTTTATTTCAGACTAATTTTGTCCATATTTTGTTAGCATTAAATTTATTGCATTAAATATATTAATAAAAAAATGATAAAGTAGATTAATTATACATTATTTCATCACTTGTCAATTCTGGTCTGTCTGCAATCATCCTTGGGATTCCGTTGCCACTACCTCGAATTCGGCGAATTAGCGAGGCGCAAAAAGTGTTTGCTCATAATAACGTAGACGTAATACACCCTCGCGTCGGCAAACTTGCCCGAGGCATTGTAAAATCAAGGTTAGTTCCACCAGGTTCTAAAGGTGTTGATAAATTAAACTCTGAGAGCATTGTAGGCCTGCTGCGTGTAGTTAATCCATAGGGCGCTGGTATAGCATGGAAACCGGTATTCAGTAATACCGAGAAACTGGGATACCGGATTTATTTACCGTTTTTTTTAATACCGGGATAGAAATTTGTAAAACCTCGAAAGTTTTTAACCGTAACATGTGAGACTAGTTTATCAATTGTATGCCATTCTTGGTGGTTTTATAGAACTTCGGTCTAGATTTAAATAATTTACACACCCACCTTTAGGTTTACCATGCCCTACATACCTTTGATATGCCTGCCTAGCCTGACTATGAGCTTCTCTCACGTGTTTGTTCCACGCCACTATCGTTTTACCTTTTTTTAACTTTTTCACCTTATTGCTTTACACAGATGCCGCACATATAATGTTAACAATGTCATTGTATATGATTGCCATTAAGAGGAGGCTCCCTATTTTTATGTTAATTTGCATGAATATTCTGAAACAGTCACACATACAAGCAAAATTAAACTTTAGTATATGATTTATTGGATGTTTTTCTTTCCATGTTGAAGACAGTTACGTAATTGTAATATTTTCTCTCAATACATTTTTTATTCGACAATCATGTCTTTTTTTAAGGATAATTATAAAAAAACAAACAAGATTGTTTAGCTTTTATGTCTAAAATAAATATTCACAGCAAGAAAATATAGTTTATTATCCCGACACAGCATATTTTTTCTCTAGATAAATTTTTACTTTAGTTATAAACGAAATAAGAATTGACACTTACGCTATTTAGTTTCGTGCTCGAACGCGATCAAAGAGCCCACGCGATATTCAACTTTATTACTGATGTATTAGCGTTTAGCACATAACGAAATGGCGGGGAGCGAGGGGCAGAGCTTGCGTTCGAAATTTGATTTAGACTGCCTGCTCATACTATATCTATGTTAATTATTACACATAGATACAACGGTGTCCGCATAAATACAAAATTCATTAGGAAAGTGAACGTCTTGTTGTCTTGTTGAGAACAGATATTAATGAATTAATCATGAAATAAGATATTATTGCCGACCTGTCTATAGTAATATATTTATGCTCCCGATGGAGCCCATTCAATGGTCCTTCGAGCCGGATCGATGGATGGGCTCAATCGGGACTTTATAAGAAAGAAGTGAACTGAAAATAGGTGTTATAGTTAAGTATCATTGATCAAGTATAGAAAAATGATATAGAGAAATGCCCGTGAGGAGCGTGTCTGTGAGCTGAGTGCGTGCTACAGCGCTCGCGTACCGGTTTCGCGTCATCTACGCGCATATGTTATGCGCCGACAGTAATGTGTACCTGGAAGGTGAGGTCGACGGCGCGGCGCAGGTCGGCGGCGGGCGGGTCGTGGTCGGGCGCGGGCGGCGCGGGCGGGTGCGGCGCGGGCGGCGGCGCACTGATCCACGGCTCGCGCACGAGCTCGGCGGCGCGCGGCCGCTGCGCCGGCTCCAGCTGCAGCATGCGCCGCACGCAGCCGCGCGCGCCCGCCGACACGTGGCGCCACACGCCGTTTGACAGCTCCACCTGAAACCATAAATCAATAACAATAGAGTGCGACAGGGATATTTTGGCGCCGCCTGAATGACATTGACAGGAGGGCGTGTTGGTAAACATTTGTAAAATTGTGTCACAGAAATTGTATTGACATAACAAGATGGCGACGTTATAGTTAGCACTCTACTTTTTTTTTTTTATCTGTTGTATATTATATTGTGTGCCTTTTAGTCTATGCTAAATAAATGTATTTTCTTTCTTTCTTTCTTTCCAATTTTGGCCACGCGACAAAATAACCTTGTAGCGTTGTTTGTTGACCAATGCGCCCGTGCAGCATTTTAAGGCGACGACGGCTCCAGTCGTTGGTGAGCATTGCTCATAGGCATGCTTACTCATATTCAATTCTGTGAGAAAGTGAGATGCACGATGATTGATAATAAGAACTGGCAAGTTATGATTTTGAATGCAAATAGTTATAAAATGATGTGATGAGTTTTTGCTACGCGTTAAGTAATCATAGTGTCAAAGTCAATCATAACTTACCTTTCCTGATTCGATTCTCGCTAAAATGGCTTCCGGGGTATCATCTCCAGTCGAAGCAAATGGTGTTCTACCAGATAGCATTATATAAGCTAGCACACCTGTAATCAAATTAAAACTTTTTGTATGCACACAATTGTATGCACTTCGTGTTTAGCTATATCCATTTACCTATTGAGGTTCCTTCAACAGTAAATTGTTGGTAAGAGTTTCAGAACTCGATATAAGGGTTAAAATGGCACATCAAATTTTAGAGAGAGATTGTCACACTTGTATGAGCAACAGGGTCGACGCTCTGTAAATACAAACTTTTTCTAAAACTCGATGAACCATATTCATGGCTAACCCGCACTGGGCCCGCGTGGTGGATTACGGCCCACTCCCTCTCACAAAAAAAGGAGGCCTGTGTCCCAGCAGTGGGAATATTATAGGCAGATTATGTATATTCATGGCTGCATGCTGTATATTATTGGAACGCGGCTTGCGGTAGCAGTTGACTGGTAGAATTCATCATGTACGGAAAAAGCGTTATGCCTCCATGCGACTTTCTCGCTCTCTCCGTCTCTTTCTATTATATACGAGTGTGTACGTGCGTGCGAGTATCGCGTAAAGAACTTCGTTTCTGACGGGGGTCCCCCGATCGCTTGGGAGAATGATATCAACTTTGTTAGAACTACAATAACCTTGCAACTTGTGGGTCACTTGCAACAATAAATTATCAATAATTATTGCTTTGCTGATAAGTACTGGTACACAGATCAGGCCAACTTCACTACATAGTATAAAACAAAGTCGCTTTTCGCTGTCTGTCTGTGCCTATGTATGCTCAGGTTTTTAAAACTCCGCAACGGATTTAGATGCGTTTTTTTAATAGATAGAGTAATTCAAGAGGAAGATTTATATGTATAATACATGCATAATAAAGTAGAGAAACAATGATAATTTTAGAGGTTTCCAATGTGATGTCGTAAATAAACACATTTTTTTGCGCTTACATTGCAAATGCTGGCTGAATACTACAGTATTGTACACCTTAAAAAGGTAGATCTACAAAAAAAAAACTCCGCGATGGTATATGTCTATCTCTTAGGGATAACCCACAATAACCTTTTTTTATCCTTTACGAAAGTAAAGGATAAAAAATGGTTATTGTGGGTTATCCAATGGTTATCGTAAAAATACGAGAAATAATGGCTTATTTACGAAGCGATTTTAAGCAATACAGCATTAATCCTTATCCAATCACTCTTTCAAGAGTAATCTTAGAAAACATGTTTGTATTGTCTAATGACAAAAAAGCTGTGAACGTTTTATATAAAGACATTCTGTAATATATTTAGTATCAGCATTGCACCCGTGCGAAGCCGGGGCGGGTCGCTAGTAGATTATAAGGGTAAAGTTTGAACTATTTAATTAAACATGTAGATGTGTCTCAGTAGCAGGCCGGAGTCTGGATTTGTGCCCGGTTGATGGCAATAGGCTCGCCCCCTATTACATGGGACTTAAACATAACTGGCGAAACGTGGGTGTACTATAGGTACACCTCTGCCTAACCCTTCGGGGATTACAGGCGTGATGTTATGTATGTATGTGTGTACATACTGTTATTTAAGAGTTATGACAAACATTGAATCTTAGCAATGTAAGAAATTGTACTCAATAATTGAATACCCAATTTATTTAAACTATAGGTACAGTCACATCCAAAATATGTTCATCACCTTAAGAGCTATTTTTGTTTGCTCATTGCAAAGAATCTGTTTTACCGACTCAGTATTATAGAATGTAACGTGATGTCAATACCGCAACATGACGTTCAGACATCTTGAATCTGCCTAGCCTTTTCCCAACTAGGTTGGGGTCGGCTTCAAGTCTAACCGGATGCAGCTGAATATTACTGTTTTGTTTTGTACCTATCTGACCTCCACAGCCAAGTTACTAATACCCCTTGGTAAGACTGGTTGTCAGACTTCTACAACTAAAACTCCCCACTCTTCTACTACTAAAATATTAAAGAAATTTATACCTAAGCTCCAAATGTCACAAGCAGCATCGTAACCAGCACGTTTTAGCACCTCGGGAGCGACAAAGTTAGCAGTGTAACATGGCGTCATCAGTAGGCCATTTTCAGCGCGCAGCTGTTTCGCCAAACCAAAGTCGACTAGACGAATGTCCTCAGGCCTCTTCTCTGCCGTTGCAAATAATATGTTCGAAGGTTTTATATCTCTGAAAAATAATTATATTATCTTTAATTTGTATAACAATCCTTTCTTTTTATAAAAACAAAAACATCGTTAAATAGTTCCAGTTCCGAAACCCGTTCCAGAATTTAGTCCCCAGTATCGGAACTCGGTTCCGGAATTGGAAATCTTACGATATAGCGCTATCACTATCTAGATAAATGAAAAAAGTTTTTAAAAACCCCGTTGTTATGGAAAGTGCATTTTCTACGGGAATTTTATATGGATGATAAAAATTGGTCAGGACTACATCTGTCGAGTCAGCTAGCTAATAGTTAATTAAATACATTCCATATTAATGACTTATTTCTGAGGGATATCTCATATAACAATTGTTTATAAGGAACTCTAAAACCTCTATATCAACAATTAACAGTCTTCGTCTTCATAATTTGAACAAGGCATTTTTTCTCATTATCACTTTATCTCTGAGCGATAAAAAAACATCACGTATTAGCAACTATTTTTAAGACGAAACTGACGATAAATAGATTACCTATGCACGACGGTGTGTCTATGTAGATAATGAATGGCGTGTAGGACATTCCTCAGTATGGGTGCAGCCTCATGCTCGGGCAGGTAGCGGCGTTGCGTGATGTGTTCCAGCAACTCGCCACCGCGACAGAGCTCCGTCACTGCAAGGATTCGGCCTCCCTCTTCGTAGACACCTCGCAGGGTTATTATGTGTGGGTGTTGACTGTATCTGTTTCGACATAACATAACATATATATTCCATGCAGTGTTAAATCTAGCGCCGACAATTAGTGCTTACACTACTTTTTTTTTTTTGGGTCGGAAATTATCAAATAACTTCTCCCGCTCTGGGCGGAGCGGGAGGGGTGTCAGACTTTTACTGACTAAAACCGACCCGTGTTCCTTCAGATGCCTGTGTGCCAGGGCCACGATATCCCTTTCGGAAAGACTCGTAACCCTGGCAGAGTGCTTACACCTGCATTCTTTTAAAATTAACTACAACATCTTAATTCAGATTTGTTACAGTTGTAATGGCAATCATGTCATTTGGTTTAAATAGGTTTTTATTTTTATTGCTTTAGTAATATTTTATATAAATTATTTTTTAATTTGTTTTAGGAGCTTTGTAAACCATTATCTATTTTGTCTAGTACTTGGTACTTTTTGACGGGCCTACACTGTCCTCCCATACCTATTAACACTGTAATTAATTTGAAAACATTGTAAAAGCCCATTATTTTTAAAAGAGTAACCGTGGAGTTTCTTGCCGGCTTCTCCATAGGAAACGTTTCATAAGTGCCCATGTAGGTTTATGTGAAATAAAAAATTTGATTTAATTTATTATTTTTATTTGTATACGAACTATGTATTAATTGTTTGAATTAATAAATTGTGTTATTATGTGCGCATAATGTAGTGCATGCTGGGGTCCTTAGACTTAAGTTTGCTTTGTACAAATTGTTAATTAATAGTGGACTCATTTTTGAAGAGCCTTAAAAATAAATAAACGTATCAGGCCGAAATATGGTCTCATAATTCGTATTGTAGGCGTAAGAACGCCAACTTTAGTCGCATTTTTTTCCGCAGGTGTGTGACTTGAGACTTTTAACACAAGTGGCAAGGTGTAGGTGTACTAATAGTTAATAGTAATTGCTTGATTGATTGGGCTTTGGGATTTTTTTTTCTTATTTTTATTTCTGGATAATATGTACAGCATTTAAAGCTAAATAGTCTTAAAATATGTACTATTGGCTGTTGTATTAGTGTGTATTTTGTATTTTTTTATTGTTGTATACTGTGTCTTCTTTGTGCAGAATAAACAATTTTTCTTTCTTTTTTAATACTGTACCAGGACAAAGTAGCATTTTGCGTAACTTTAGTTTCCACTGTTGATTGTTCAAACGATAAAATGTTGGCCTAGCCTCTTTTATATTATAATTTGAATAGTGTATTTTATACTGCACAGTTAAATCCACTATTTTACAGTCCAGTCATTTAACATTTAAACCATTTGTCACTTTATATACCTAAATGCATATTAAACAAATGCACATAATAACGTCTCCTCATTGATTGCTACGTCTGCACATTGACCTGATATTGAATCATTGTACGGCTTCGGACTTCTAACGCTTCTAAAGTTCTAGGTCCGAGGTCATTAGGTCTTGTATTATCGCAAAACATTATGTTTTTCTTGGTCTACTTCTCGAGTCTTTAGATCTAATGTTTCGGAATTAAAAGACAATGTTTTTTATTGAAAATGATGTGACGATGAAAACAACCAAAAGTATTATTTTCCGTATGAGAGCCATTTGCCTTGCAGTGGGTTAATTATAGGCTGAGTTGTAGACAAGATGGTTAACCAATTTGTTTACTTAATTATGAAGATTTACTGTGACCTACTTTTTTTGTTGTTAAATAAATAAATATATAAGCCTTTTTATTATTCCGGGAAAAACTTAAATAATTACAAAAATTATTTACATCATTTAAAAAAACCGGCCAAGTGCAAGTCTGACTCGCGCACGAAGGGTTCCGTACCATTATCTATAAAAACGGCAAAAAAATCACGTTTGTTGTATGGGAGCCCCCCTTAAATATTTGTTTTATTTTATTTTAATTATTTATTTTTAAAGTGAATATATAACTAAATATTCTGTGAATATTTCAAGCGTCTAGGTACCTGTTGCCGTTATCAATATCGAGCAAAAACGAACAAAAAAATCACGTTTGTGGTATGGGAGCCCCCTTAAATATTTATTTTATTCTGTTTTTTAGTATTTGTTGTTATAGCGGCAACACAAATACATCATCTATGAAAATTTCAACTGTCTAACTATCACGGTTCATGAGATACAGCCTGGTGACAGATGGACAGACAGACTGATAGACAGACGGCGGAGCCTTAGTAATAGGGTTCCTGTTTTACCCTTTGGGTTCGGAACCCTAAAAACTAACAGACTTAAAATAATAATAATAATACCTTATCGGTAATTATATTTTCATGCCGTTTGGGGTTGAAACCCTCGGGCCGTGGGGTCCGAGCGCTCATATTTTGTTCAAAGAAATCTCCAAACGGCTGGTTGACACTTCCCGTGACCCAAGGGCTGGGTTTTACCTTGGCCAGAGGCTAAGCATTGCCATACACCGTGGCAATGCCGCCAGTCTCTTGGGAAATTACCAGTCGACAGCGATGCGGAAATTGTTTGACGCCATATTTTAGTTTTTTAATAATTCTAGTTTAGTTAGAATATAATTTTGTTATTTTTATAAATTAGTTAGGTATAAGTTGTTATTTATGTACATATTATTTAACCTAGAAATTACAAAATTGTATTACAATAATATATATTATGACAATTCTTTAAAATGTTAGGCTACTTAATTATTACATCATTATTAATATTTAATACCTACCGCAGATGGTACTTTTTCAATTCTATTTATACACACCTCAAAAGTATTTCAATTTCTTCTCGAGGATCATACTGCAATTTATCCATGATCTTAACAGCATACTGCACCTTTGAGGTTTTGTGTTCACAGAGGCGGACGACTGAAAATGATCCAGTGCCTAGCTCTCCCATTAACCTGAAATAATAACATTTTAACTAAATATGGAAACCTTTTCATTGAGATTTTTTCAAATCAAATCATTTATTTGCATAACACAGGTTCCTAAGGTACACCGTATTACAACCATTCTAGGTGTGCAAATACATATTAGGAACTCTTCTTAGGGGTTTTGTCTCTGTTACTGTGGTTGCAAGCGACTGACCTGGAGGTCCTGGGAATCAACTAGGTCAGGCAACATTTTATTGGGTTGATTGCAACCCTCCAAATGGTTCGATATCGATAGATAAAAAAATACAAGAACATGCCCCTCGCCTACCTGTATTCATCAAAGAAATTATTTCTATTGACAAATCCAGCCCAAAACTCTTCAGTGGACGTCTTATTGTTCGTGGCCACATGGTTCTGATTTTGATTAGTAACCGTTTTGTTACTATCTTCGTTAAGTAAACAGGGTGCGACGAAACTGAAACCGCTGAAAAAAATACAATAACGATTTATTTGCTGTGTGCGAAGGTTAAATATGTGACAAATGAGTTTATCTTATCATAAGACAATCCGATGATATGATAAAACCATTTACGCAATTTTCTATCATAAACAGTACAGAAAATGTTTATAGTAATGTTTATTATTTTTTAATAAGTACACCGAAATACAGAAGCAGTATTATGGCAGTGCCTTAGCTTCCGTTGGCTTTTATTACAATATCTAATCAAGTAAAACTCTATGGCTACATATAACATCATTGTAAACTTAATTTGGAACTGAAATAAAAAAAAAAACCGGCCAATTGCGAGTCAGACTAGCGCACGAAGGGTTCCGTACCATTATCTATAAAAAAAACCGCAAAAAAAATCACGTTTGTTGTATGGGAGCCCCCCTTAAATATTTGTTTTATTTTAATTTAATTATTTATTTTTAAAGTAAATACTTATATATAACTAAATATTCTGCGAATATTTCAAGCGTCTACCTGTTGCCGTTATCAATATCAAGCAAAAACGAGCAAAAAAAACACGTTTGTTGTATGGGAGCCCCCTTAAATATTTATTTTATTCGGTTTTATAGTATTTGTTGTTATAGCGGCAACAGAAATGCATCATCTGTGAAAATTTCAACTGCGGTCAACTGTATCACGGTTCATGAGATACAGCCTGGTGACAGACGGACAGACAGACGGCGGAGCCTTAGTAATAGAGTTCCCGTTTTACCCTTTGGGTACGGAACCCTAAAAAAGTAGTAAAAAAAAAACTACTGATTATTTACGTATTTTTATTATGTCCCCCTTTCAACGAAAGAATCTCGCTTTTTTTACTCAAAAGGTTTCAAAATTCCGTTGTGCCTGATAAAAATTTGGCAACGCTGTTACTCGATAAATCTATGGTTCTTAATTTGGGTATCATTACGTTATAGGAATTAGGATGTCAGGTTGATGGCAATAGGTTCGCCCCCTATTGTGGCTCGTGCAGACTGGCGCGAACACGCGGGCGCGTCACACGTCGCGCTGCCTGCCGCGATATCACGGCGTCTGCACGAACGTGAGCATGTTACATGGGAGTTAAATTTTCACTTCTGCCTAACCCTACGAGAAGAACAGGCGTGATGTTACGTGTGTAATAGATGAAAATTAACGATTAATTTACGGGATAGGGAGCAGTGATCACGCAAAAGCTGGCTGGCTGTATACGAATCGAGTATCAATTTGTATCGAGTGACCACGCTTTTCCGGTTAGGATGTCAACTCATGTTATTCATAGAAAATCATATCTTACCGGAATAGTTCATGTGCATTCGCCGAAGCCGGTACACCCGGCGAATCTCGAGGCGTGCGACACGTAAACTCTGAATCAAAGTAGAACGCGTCATCGGCGCGAGAGACGGCCGGCCGGAATGGAGGCACCACCTGCCGACAATGTCTCAATTCAATAAAGGAGGAAACATTACAATAGCCAAAAACTTTTAACGGCTCGGATACACCTAATCCGTCATCGGCCGAACTATGCTCGGGCATCGTCGGCCAATCGAAACCATCGTAGGTATGTAAAATGACAGCGCGTACACTACTCATACCGACATCGTCCGACAACGGCAGCAGTGTACATACCGGCCGCGACTGTCGTCCGAAAAGTTCCGACACGATATCGGCCGATGATTCGGTTTTGGTGTAACCGTACCGGAGTACAAATCTTGTGCCCGATGGAGAATCCCATTGACAAAAATTACCAACTTTCATACAAACTCTCATGTATTTACTCCGTTTAGGGGATGAATAATTATAGATCCTTACTTAGTGCTCACCTTCGTAATTTAAGGATCTCTAGTGCAAAAGTTAATGCTTAACCCAGCAGTTTAGACTGTCCGTTGTCTTGTCAGAATTTCATTAAATAGATGAGCATGTAAAGACCTTTAAAGACGTGCAAATTGTCTGATCATGATTTGCTGCACGATAACTGACAAATGCGTGCACTGACTGGACAGGTCCACTCAAATCTGTGTGGTTCTTTCCTTAAAATACCATTTCAGACACCAATCTACATGGTCAAGATGGGTACAAGATTATTATCTGGACTTTATAATATACTGTGACCTCCGAGTTTGTTTCAGTCTTTCTTCTCAGAGTATTCAGATAGGAAACGCCGACCTAGTCTAGTTTTTAAAACATGATTGACGTGTAAAAGTGTTTGTAGTTACAAACACTTTAAGTACTTACAGAAATAAAATCATGTATCAAGACGTTGGAAGGGACTGATTTTGGAACCCGCAATCTAGACCTATAATGATGTAGGTATAATCTCAATCATCAGGGAATCAATAATAAATAGTACAGTCAGGAGCATATCCTTGCACTTACGTAAAATTTAAAAACGATGTTTTCGTGAAGCTAACATTGCAACCTTGACAAAAGACGAATTTCATAATAGTAGGGTTTCGAAAATACTACGTTCGTAACATCATACAACTCATATCAGTACTTTAGGAGGAAATCGCTTTTGATTTTTGCTAAATTCTACTGACCCAAAGTACTTATATTCGTGACTGTACCTACCTATTCATATCATACATAGTTCGTCTTATAATTGTTTCGATGGTATGTTATTAAATTAATTCAGCCCAGTAGGTGGCCACACCAATTGCGCTATCAGTCAGTGGCCTTGTAGAGGTGCCTCCTTGAGTCACGTTAATAGTATCGCCAATTCTGAACATGTATGTACCTACAGCGCAACCTGGACAGCGGACATTCGAAATCAAACTGAACCCTTCGGCCACGATATCATGTATATGTAGTTAAAAACAGAATATCTAATTACATCCTAATTAAGACTAAAAGTGACTAAAAAAGAACATGTAACATTATTTTTTTGCATGAACCAAAGAACATTAATTTTAAAGTATAAGTCGATCGATTGCTATGTAGGGATATACACGGAGAGGTTACATAATTATGTTAGCTGCACGGTTAATTTCTTTGCCAGCCACGTATTCCTACGTACCGAGACCCTGGGCTGCTGTGGAGCAGTGCCTTTATACAAGACTAGCTATTTCTGGCGGCTTCTCCCGCGTGGAGGTCGTAAATTATCCCTAGGGAAGGTACTGCCGGGATAAAAATTTCTGAACCATGGTCATGGTCTACCTATTTGCGAAATTTCATCGAAATCCGTTCAGTCGTTAAGGCGTGAAAAGGTAGCAAACAGACAGACATTAGAGACAGATATACTTTCGCATTTATATTATTACGTATTGATGAAGTTTACTCCTATATTACGCAACATAACATCATTGAGTTACAACTCTGTAGGTAGTAGATTTATAAATAAAAGACAGAAGCAGGAAAATGTTCTTAGCAGGATACTGAAAAACACCTTCATCGAGAGATAACAAATTAATACATAATATACTTATAGGCACACTAAAACTAATTTGCTTACACCTTGGATTTTCCACTTTTCATTTAAGGACTGATAAAAACGAGTTAATTCAAAACAACACCATAAGTTATTCTAGATTGAATACACTCCATAAGTCAACATGCTTTAAACATAGCATAGTATCATGTAGCTACCAGAACAGAACGCTAATAGATACTCGTACATACCTCTTTTTTACAAAGCGCATCCCATTCTATGTTTGCAAAAAACTCATGATTCTTAATGTCTTCTATACCATTGGTGCCAGCTCCCAATCTACAAACAGACACAAAACCAGTTATTTTTCTAATTATCAAACTAGTATTGATAGTAAATAATAAAACATTTTTTAAACATACCTGTTTTGTGGGTTTCTTTTGAATAAAGCTCTCAATAGAGACTGCGCTTCTTCACTAAGATTCGATGGCATCCCAAGTTTCGCTTTTAATATTTGTGTCATTGTTTCATGTCGAGTCGATCCATGGAAAGGTAGATTTCCTGTAAGCATTTCAAACTGAAAAAAAAAAAAACTCAATTAGTTTCATAACACAATTTAAAATCTAGTTTGATTTGAATATCAGAGTGTTAAGCATCATACCATAAGTACACCAAAAGACCACCAGTCTGCTGCAAAGGTATGTCCTCTTCTGTTAACCACTTCCGGCGCCATGTATTCCACTGTTCCACAAAAGCTATAGGCTTTATCACTAGTTGGAGGGAGTTTTGACAGGCCAAAGTCAGTAAGTGCTATATGGCCATCAGCATCTAACAAAATGTTTTCTGGTTTGAGATCCCTGTATATTATTCCCAATTTGTGTACATGTTCTAAGGCTAATGCTAGTTCAGCTAGGTAAAATTTCACATCCTCCTCAGTAAACATTACCTAGAAATAATTAAAATAATGATATAGTGGACCAAATTAATGCATCCATTAATTGCATTACAATGTGCTACCTCATGGTTAATTTATGACATACACATTCATAAACAAATACAATAGGTAGTAAAACTTACCTCTTTACTCAGTCGAGAAAACAAATCACCACCACGTAGGAAGTCTAGTATTAAATATAATTTACCAGCAGTTTGAAATGCATAATGTAATTTAACAATAAATGGATGGCCCATTTCAACTAGAATATTTCTCTCCATTTTTGTACGTTCTCTATCTCTTACTTTTAAAGTAGCCTTTTTAAGTACCTAAAAACAAATTGGATTGTATTAGTTTCGTGTTTATGACATGTCATGCTATTAAATGAAAAATATAATGAATATCACCTTCATGGCATATAGAGTGCCCGCATCAGCTCCAGTTACTTTCCGTACTAAAAATACTTTTCCAAAGGAACCTTCACCAAGAACTTTGAGCAATTCAAACTGTGACGGGTCTGCCTTATCATGTCCTTCTTTAACCACATCTTGTATTTCAACCTCCCTTTCTTCACTGATATCAACAGATGTATCTAGACTCTCAGTTGTAGATGCTTGACGAGATTCAGCTGAATTTTCAACCACTATTGGAAGACTGTTCACTGGCTGTGCAGATGTACCGAGCTAAAAATATATTTGAATGACTTAGTCAAGTTATGTGTGAGTTTTATTAGCTACATGCTGCATCCCAACAGCTGTATGCGGAGCTTCTGGGTTTAATAGAGACTCATTTGCTCACCACTTCAGTACTTTCCTGAATAAACAGCTTACAAAAAAAAATACACTTCTTCAAATGAACATCAATCTCCTTACATAAATGTCATTTTTGTAGTAAGGCAGTTAACTAGTTCTTCTAAGAACAATAGACCTTGTATGAGAGTTTTTTTTTAAATTTGAATTTCATTTATATTGGTAAACAAAAAGGTACTGCTGTCCATAGCCTAGACATTCAAATTCCTACCTACTAATGAGGCATTTAAATTTTATACACATTATTTTTGTTTATATACACAGCTTATTCAAAGGAGCATGTATTTTGTTAATTAATATTAGGTATTATATATAATCAAACAATTGAATTATTTAATAGAACTGGGTTGCACTTGTTAAAGGAAGGTATTACCTTCTTCATTTTTGTAATGAATTTCATTATTATGCACAATCAAGCTTTGATTTTAAATATTTTTTAACAAGATGCACATACAACACTATTGGTGGACCTTCCTAATTCAATAACAAAGCACATCTTCATTCTTTGACTACTGGGTTATTATTAATACAGAGAAGTAAATGAATCACAGAATACAAGCACTTTACATAGTACCTATCATAATCACTTTTCCTTATTATGTTGGCACTGACATGATTTACAAATTTTTCCTGAATTGTAATGAATTTAATTAATTATTGTTAAATAAGAAATAAAGAATGGGTGTCCTCTAAATCCAGTGAACCGAAAGTTATTAAGACAATTACAATTTTATTAATCTCGTGTAGTAATTCTGAGTAGTTTCCAAATGGGCGTAAAAAGGACTTTTTCCAAAGAAGTTGTAAGTTTTATATTCGTTTAGGCAGTAATAATAATACTAATTTAAAATATGAGAGAATAGAGGGAAATAATGCAAAACAATTACTACACCAATAAATTCTAAATATAAGTACGGTACCGTGTTATCTCCAACATTCTGCATTCGCCAAGGATCGGAGGATGAGGTGTTAGCCAAAGGCATGATTTACCACTTTTGCACTTGCACATTCACTGAAAATACTTTAACTATTTATTAAAACCAATTAAAACTTAACTACTCCCTATTCCATTTCTCATTCATAAACCACGAATATCGTGAATACACTGAATACACACAATCATTGACAGCAGCAGACATGATATGAAAAGTAAGAAAAGACAGTAGGGTAACACTTGTAGGGTTCCGTATGGTTTACGTAGATAAATTACGCACCACACAACACACGTTAGTCAATTTAGGTAAGCATAATTTACGGAAAAGGCAGCATACAGTTAAATTATATAAATACGGTTACTAATAAATTAATATGAGAGAAAAAGATTTTATCCAAATGATGTTTCACGATTTTCATATTTCACATTGGAACCCTAGCAAAATTAACTGCACCGATTGCGTTCCAGATATGACACATGAAAAGATCTGAAGCTTTTAGGTGGATGATATTCTCGATGGTTTCATCGATTACGCTCATATTCATGTATTCATGACAGAAAGGTATATGCTAGGTACCTGTCTAATGCCTGTATGCTGGTGCTGGTTGTCAGCTTCGAGCCTTCGGCCATATGGTAGAGCAAGAGAAGCGGTCGCTCTATGCGCCAGGTGGCAATGCTGGTTGTCAGCCTCGAGCCTTCGGCCCTAGGCTCCTAGGGTAGAGAAGAGGAGCGGTCGCTCTATGCGCCAGGTGGTATGGGGCGCGAAAATGCACGGGGAACTTGTTTAAGATAAGAGGAATCATCAATACAACAAATAAAATGATTTCATGAAATAGTGTTAGATGGATCTTTGCAATAAAAGTTGAATTTTGAAAAAGTTGGTAATCAACTGCAATACAGTTTAGGTGATGTGAAAGCGTTGACCAAAGGGCGCCAAAAGATAATGTGGCCTTTGTGTGTATTGCATATAATGTACAGCCATTATTTAAATAGAGTGCCTTATTTATACTATTTTGATGGCGTAACACAAGAAGTAAGTACTAACTTTTATACGATATATACTTTTTAATCAAATCCCAAACAAGACCATTTAGTTTAGTAGTATTTCAGTAAGTAAAAGGCAGTTTGTGGTTGGGGCCCCCTACGCATGCTAAATCTAAACGTGGGTGCTAAAATTTTCGAGCCAACCTAAAGTAAATTCTTTTTTTTCTCAGACTTTTCTGTGTATGTCGACAAAGTAACTCTATTATGTACGAATATTCAAAAGAAAACCTTATATATCCGGGGCAGCTTTTCGAGCTCGCTTCGCTAGCTCTTGCATCCTACGTTTTCAAAACTTTCTGTACTTATACTTTCTGTATACCTACTGATACTACTTACTGACTTATTTCTGTATTAATGGTCAAAAGAAAATTTAAACTACGCGGTGCAAAAATTTGAAAATTATAGCGATTTTTGTAATTTCATCAACAAGTCAATCATTTGCATTCAGAAAGTATCATTTGGTGAAGTGAACTATGGAACTGATGAAGAAGACCATAGATGGCCACCGGAACTCCTCAATGATAAGTATTTTTCAAGATATTTTATTTTAATCGAGATATCTTCAGTTAAAGAGACTATGATGAAGCAAATTTAAGTTAAGTTTCCTTAATTTCGTTATGTGCACATTATCAAGACTCAAACTGTTAATATGTTCGGGCATATATTATTAGTCTATGAACCGATTTTTATAATTCTTTAATTTGCTGCTCCGCACCCAATATTTACCTCCCGTGGATGCTGGAGCCCCCGAGCACCCACGGAGTCGCCCCTGGCCGGCGCTGCTAGTTGCCCGCATCGTTGCTATTTTTATCTAATACAGTTAGGTACAATAAGATTGCTGTCCTCCTGTGAAATCCTCATGGATACCCTCCGTCTGGAGAGAATATGGAGTGTTATTTTACGCTGGACTCCTACCTCCTGCCGACTAAAATCTCACGGTTCCTAACGGTAGCACGAGTCACCCGAGAGGGAGGTACTGAAAAACTCTTACAAACTCTTTGGCGTAGCCGCATAGGCGTAAGGTTGACATAATTGACAAGAAATGTCGTTTTAAAAGCTGATTGGGGTATGTACTCTGTGATTGGAGTATCGGTTTGAATTTCATTTTCTAATCACAATAGATTATTTCATAGAGATTTGAGTAAGAACAATGTTAATGAAATATGGCACTGATAAAAATGTTCAAGTTGGTCCTATTTGGAAACAGCTAAGTCGGTATTTATGCACAGTAGATAATAACGGCCACTTTAGTGAATACAGAAACGAATATTATGAATAATTATCTGTTACATATAATTAGTGCCTATAATGTAGCATACTTACCTTATTTCAGAACAGCCCAGGAAGATAGATAAGCCTCCCATTAGCGAAGATGTAACGACAAAAATAATTGGTGATTTTGGAAGGTGGCAACTAAAAATCAGTATACTGATGGCACTCTTGAAATTGCCCATCGCTTATTACCAATTAAATATAATATTTATGGCACCACAACAAGATTTCTGGTGTACAAAACCACCAAGCTTTGCTAAGTACAGTGTTGAAGAATGGAGAAAAATTTGTGCGCCAGTAAGCTTGTTTCACACGCTTCCTACATGAAATACAATAAAGTAACGTAAAATTAGAGTACTGTAGTTTAAGTAGGTAGCAAAATAGGATTTCACGGCACTCTTGGTCACTGGAAGGAAGTTACTTTTAAATATAACCTAAGAAGTTATTAAAGTGGCTACCAGTGGCGGACTAACGGTGAGTTGCACGAAACCAACATTAGTTTAACGGAGACTTTAAATTGATGCTGACACTTTTTTTTTGATACAAAATGTAAGGGATGGCATGAATTTAGAGTCTCCGTTAAACTAATGTTGGTTTTCTGCAACTCAACGTATCTCTGTCGGGGGGTACGGGGCGGGAAAACTAATTGGGACCGCCCGTCCAGTATGCAGAAAAGTTTGAGAAGTAAGTTTAACCGAAGCCCCATCGATACAGACTAGATAAGTAATAGCAGAAAAGAGTCTAATTTGATTATAAAATTATTTGATATTAAAATAATATACCTATTGTAATCTGTAGGTAATATTTTAAGTTTCTCATGTGTCAACTTGCTGTTAACCTGTGGAATGCCTGCATGTGAACCTCTGCTTACTGTATTGCCTGGCCAATTAAATATGTTTTATTTATTTATATTTTCTAAGAGCGAGCGAAGCGAGCTCCAAAATGTTGGCAGTTGGTACCCTACCCCAGATAGGTTTTCTTTTGATTATTCAAACACTAGCTTTTGCCTGCGTGGATGTCGGAAAATATACCACGGGAACCTAATATCGGGATTAAAATTAGGTAGGTACCCTAATCCAGGTTATAAACTATTTGTGTGCCACTGCCAAATTGTATGCAAATCCTTTCGGACATTTTTGGGCCAATCCGGAACATACCTACATCCAGACACAGCCAACCGACTAGGTTTTTTAAAAACTATATGTTCGGCATCAGACTCGTTTCCTCACCTCGTAGCTACCTACCAATAACGATTTTCAAAAATATTAAATATATATACCTACCTACAGTTTTGACTTCGTTATTATTTTATTATAATAAATGACATTTATTATAATACAATAATAACGAAGTCAAAAATGTAGTTATGGGTAGCTAGATAAATAGGAGTTACCTACTTTGTCGACTTACGCAGATAAGTCTGAGAAAAATAGAATGTAGGATGATAGAACATAGAGCGAGCGAAGCAAGCTAGATTTTTTTTACAACCTATACGTTTATAATTATAAGGCATGCGTAGGGGGCCT
Organism: Tiliacea citrago; assembly: GCA_963921375.1. Taxonomy (NCBI): domain Eukaryota; kingdom Metazoa; phylum Arthropoda; class Insecta; order Lepidoptera; family Noctuidae; genus Tiliacea; species Tiliacea citrago. Next base: position 11,752,390 of record OY992793.1, on the reverse strand, counting down.
CCAACTACAAACTGCCTTTTACTTACTAAACATATTTTGATCTTGTTTGGGATTAAATTAAAAAGTATTTTTCGAGAGTTGGGGGCCCCCCAAGTACCGGGGGGCCGCCCGGCCGGGGCGCTCCACCCCTGCCCTCCCTTACTCCGCCAGTGGTACCTACCTACTAACCTTAACAAAAATACTAGGTATGTCCACCGTCCATGTACCTATGTCTACGGAATATTTCAGTCCTAACTATGTACCTAAGTTTGAACGTTCTATTTCATGTTTTAGCTTGTAGAGGAACATCCGTGCTTGATTTTTGATCCAGATTTACTTATAATTTACCCAAGAATGGACAAGACTCTGATTCCACTTGTGCCATGTAAACAGTTTGAATATGACATACGCGTGTTTAAACGAACGATCACGTCTGAGTGGGATTTGGTATGCTCCAGACATTGGCTGGTTCATGTACGTACTTTAAATGTTTATTTTATTTCGGACGAACATTTCTGTGGACAACTTATGCGATAAGTAATTAAGTACCTATGTACCTACTTACCTAGAGTAGAGATAAATTCACATGAGTGAAACTTTAAGATCGTTGATCGTGGGTTATACTTTAATCCTCTAAGTATGGGTAGATAAATAACACTTCTGCTTACTTCTTCGAGAAATACTACCTATGTATAATCTATAAAGACCTACATTACATTTTGTCCGCAGGAACAAGTTTATACATATTATATCTAATAATTATACTGAAATACGTCTAGACCGTCAAAGCTGTGAACTCGTCGAAAACAATTGTTTCAAACTGTTGCATGTTGGCCGCACTATGCACGCAGACTAGCACAATGACATGGCGAGTGTAAGACGTAGCTGTCACACACGCCAGCCTATCAAAGTTGGCCTGCGGGCTACTTACGTAACACAGTATCTGTAGGAATCGGTTTCAGTTTGACAGTTCAACAACATTCATTGCATTATTTACGTTGTAGAGAAGACAAATTTTTCTAACATATGAAGCAATGGATTAGCAATAAACTTCAAAATCATTCCGATTCTGATTCAAACTGTGTTACGCAATTAGAGTGCTGTTTGTTTCAGTTATTTTGCAGCGCGACACTATCTAGACATATTAGGTTGGGGAAAAAGTCTTTTCGCATTATAGTATGCAACAACATTCATTGCATTATTTACGTTGTAGAGAAGACAATTTTTTCTAACATATGAAGCAATGGATTAGCAATAAACTTCAAAATCATTCCGATTCTGATTCAAACTGTGTTACACAATTAGAGTGCTGTTTGTTTCAGTTATTTTGCAGCGCGACACTATCTAGACATATTAGGTTGGGGAAAAAGTCTGTTCGCATTATAGTGTGTGTATGTCTTGTAATAAAATCTCTTTGGCTGTACTATTTGTATCTGGCTGGTTTTGGTATCATTAAGTTTAAATTTTAAAGAACATAATTCCAAATTTAAAATTAGGAAAATGTGTGATTTTCATTTGTTTTTCGTACTGTCAAGATGAGTGAATCTAATGAAGAAATTCGATACATTTTAAAATTTTACTACAAAAAAGGTAAAAATGCAAAGCAAGCCGCGAAAAGCGATGTTTATGGACCTAGTGCAGTGTCTGTGAGAGTAGCACAAATTTGGTTTAAGTTTTCAATCCGGAAATTTTGATGTCAAAGATGCACGTCGCTCTGGTCGCCCTATTACGGATAAAATGGATGCTATTTTTGAAAAAGTGGAGCAAGATTGGCATATCAGTAGTTACGACGTAGCTGAAGAACTGGGAATTGACCACAAAACAGTTTTGGTACATTTGAAAAAAACTGGGTACCTACACAAAAAAGCTCGATATTTGGGTACCTACCTCACGAGCTCACTGAAAGAAACCTAATGAACCGTGTACTCATTTGTGATTCTTTATTACGACGTAATGAAACCGAACCATTTTTGAAGAAGCTGATAACTGGTGATGAAAAGTGGATCACGTACGACAAGAACGTGCGAAAAAGTTCGTGGTCAAAGGCCGGTCAGGCTTCACAGACTGTGGCGAAACCGGGTTAACTCGCAACAAGGTGATGCTGTGTGTGTGGTGGGATTGGAAGGGCATTAGTCATTATGAGCTGTTACCACCAGGCAGGACCATCGATTCTGAACTCTACTGCGAACAACTGATGAGATTAAAGCAAGAAGTTGAGAGAAAGCGGCCGGAATTAATCAACAGAAGGGGTGTGGTTTTTCATCATGATAACGCTAGACCTCACACATCTTTAACGCCTCCTGCCGGAGGCTCTATGCGGGGATCGTGCGGTCCATGGCCCTTTACGGGGCACCGGTGTGGGCGCGTTCCTTAAGGCTGCGACCAGCCCAGCGATTGAACGCATCCCAAAGGGTCATGGCCATCAGGCTGGTACGGGGTTACCGCACGGTCTCCCGTGAGGCGGCGAGCCTCCTTGCCGGACTGCCGCCATGGGATCTGGAGGCAAAGGTCCTCGCGCACATTTGGGAGTGGCGCGAGGAGGCGAAACGCCGGGGTGAAACTCCGCTGCCGCGAGAAATCACGGCACAGCGGACAGAGCTCCGGCGGATCTCATGGCGACATGGAGAGTGCGATTGTCGCAACCCAGCGCTGGGCACGCCACAATTGTGGCGATAAGTCCCCTCTTTGAGCAGTGGCTAGAGAGGCGCTACGGCGTCCTCACCTTCCGCCTGACACAGGTCCTCACCGGACAGTACTCGCGTCACTGTATCGGTGGCGCGAGGAAGCGAGGGCGCGGGGCGAGTGGCTGATGCAGCGACATGTTGAATTGCGTCGGTCACAGCTTCGCGCAGCCCTGGTGGCGGAATGGCGGGACAGGCTTTCACGCCCTACCGCCGGCCTCGCCACCATCGAGGCGATCCGGCCGGTACTCGAGCCCTGGCTCGGGAGGAGGCACGGCTCCCTGTCGTTTCGGGTGACGCAGGTGCTCTCGGGGCATGGTTGCTTCGGGAAGTACGAGTACTTGTGTCGCATATACAGGGAGCCGGACGCCCGGTGTCACCACTGCGTCGACTGCCGGGAGGACACGGCGCGGCATACGCTGGCAGAGTGTGCCGCTTGGGAGGAGCCTCGCCGTGCCCTCATCTCAGGAGTAGGCAGTGACCTATCGCTGCCGGCCGTGGTCGAGTCGATGGCCGGCAGCGAGGAGTCCTGGGACGCGGTGGTATCCTTCTGCGAAACAGTCGTGTCGCAGAAGGAGGCTGCGGAAAGGGAGCGGGAGATCTCGTCCGCTCACCCGGCCCGCAGCAGACGCACCGGGCGTCGGCAGAGGGCAGATAATGCCCTCTTCCGGCCCCCCTAAATGGGTCCAGGGACGGCGGACTCGGGGACGTCCGCCGCCCCCCATCACACTGGACCCGAGGTGGCGGCGCGTAGTAGTGTTCCACGCGCGTCCCTTTGAGACGTCGCGGGGGGGTCCAACACCTCACCCCCCCGCAGACTTGAGGTGGCCCGCAGAGGCGGGCCGGCACTAGCCGGGGATCACGGAAGTAATACTAGCTCCCAAGATCCCCGGTGCAAGTGTGGGTAGGGAACACCGGGGTGGTTTTTAGTCAGTAAGAGTCTGACAGACCCCTCCGCCCACCCCAGGGCGGAGGACATCCATGAGGATTTTCCACCCCGGCAACAAAAAAAAAAAAAAAAAAAAGGTCCTCACCTGTTCAGGATAAAGCGGGAGGAAACGCCCGGGTGTCACCACTGTGTGGAGCGCCCGGAGGACACGGTGGAGCATACGGTGGAGATCTGCCCGGCTTGGGCGGAGCACCGCCGTGTCCTCACGGAGGCGATCGGCGGCGGCGATCTCTCGCGTCCGGGCCTGGTTCAGGCCATGGTTCGGAGCGAGAGTGCATGGGAGGCCGTCACCTCCTTCTGCGAAGCAGTAATGCTCGCGAAGGAGGAGGCGGAACGCGTGAGGGTGAGGAAAGGTTCGCGCCCTTAGTCGCCGCAGGAGACGCCTCGGGCGTCGGGAGTCGCAAGCCGATTTCCGGCCACCGTAGGCGCGGGCCTGCGGACGGTGAGCGATGGGTAGCTCGTCGTCCGATAAGGACCAGGCCCGGGTCGACGGCACGTTGTGTTCCACGCGCGCCTCAAAGAGATGTCAGCACCAACTGACGGGGTCCGGTAGGACCAATGCCTGCCAGGGTTGCGAGTTTGTCCGAAAGGGATATCGTGGTCCTGGCACACAGGCAACGGAAGGAACACGGGTGGGTTTTAGTCAATAAAAGTCTGACACGCCCTCCCGCTCCGCCCATAGCGGGAGAACTTATTTGATAATTTCCCACCCAAAAAAAAAAAAAAAGACCTCACACATCTGCCACTCAGAAAGAATTAAGAGAGTTTGGCTGGGAGGTGTTAATGCATCCGCGGTATAGTCCTGTCCTTGGACCTTCAGATTTCCACCTCTTTCGGTCTCTTCAGAATTCTTTAGGCAGTGTCAGGTTAACATCACAAGAGGACTGCCAAAACCACTTGTCGCCGTATTTTGATCAGAAGTCCCAAAATTTCTATAGCAATGGGATCATGTCCCTACCTACAAGATGGCAAAAAGTTATCGAACAAAATGGTACCTACATACTTTAGTTAAATGTAAAAAATAAACTATAATAAAAAATGTTTTGAATTTTCTAAAAAAATGCGAAGAAACTTTTTTCCCAACCTATTACTTTAGTTAAATGTAAATACACTTTATTAAAAAATGTTTTGAATTTATATATATTTTTTCCCCAACCTATTATTATAATCAAAGCACTATACAAATAAATAAAATTGATGTTCTTTTTGTAATGTCAAAATAACAACTTTTTTATTAAATGCTTATGAAAGTACATAATATTAAGTACGCTAGTTAGTACGCTACTACTAAACGACGTAGGTACCTACGGCATTTCATACAAACTTTCAAGCCCTTGTTTTTCGAAATGACTAAACCGATTTTAATGAAACTTCATACGCATAAGCAGGATACAAAGGTCTAAAAAGTTAGTTAAGAACATTTTCGAAAAATAGTGTTACAGCCAAATTAGACCGATTTTAAATTTTCCATAGAAACAGAGATTTCCAGTTATCTGTTTTTAAATAAGACATTTCGAAAATGTTCATAACTTAGGCGATTAACACACGACACCGCGTACCGCAGCGGTCAGAGAGGGTGAGAGCTGAGAGCATCGCTCGATCGCGCGGTCGGGCGGTATACGTGTGTTAGGCATCAACGGATTGGGCACGCCACAATTGTGGCGATAAGTCCCCTCTTTGAGGAGTGGCTAGAGAGGCGCCACGGCGTCCTCACCTTCCGCCTGACACAGGTCCTCACCGGACACGGTTGTTTCGGGAGGTTCCTGTTCAGGATAAAGCGGGAGGAAACGCCCGGGTGTCACCACTGTGTGGAGCGCCCGGAGGACACGGTGGAGCATACGGTGCAGGTCTGCCCGGCTTGGGCGGAGCACCGCCGTGTCCTCACGGAGGCGATCGGCGGCGGCGATTCCTCGCGTCCGGGCCTGGTTCAGGCCATGGTTCGGAGCGAGAGTGCATGGGAGGCTGTCACCTCCTTCTGCGAAGCAGTAATGCTCGCGAAGGCGGAGGCGGAACGCGTGAGGGTGAGGCAAGATTCGCGCCCTCGCGCCCTTAGTCGCCGCAGGAGACGCCCCGGGCGTCGGGAGTCGCTAGCCGATTTCCGGCCAACGTAGGCGCGGGCCTGCGGACGGTGAGCGATGGGTAGCTCGCCGTCCGATAAGGACCAGGCCCGGGTCGACGGCGCGTTGTGTTCCACGCGCGCCTCAAAGAGATGTCAGCACCAACTGACGGGGTCCAGTAGGACCAATGCCTGCCAGGGTTGCGAGTTTGTCCGAAAGGGATATCGTGGCCCTGGCACACAGGCAACGGAAGGAACACGGGTGGGTTTTAGTCAGTAAAAGTCTGTCACGCCCTCCCGCTCCGCCCATAGCGGGAGAAGTTATTTGATAATTTCCCACCCAAAAAAAAAAAAAGGCATCAACGGATTTATAAGAGGCCAATGCGACATGAGATCCACTTCACCGCCTACCGCGGCGGTGCGCGGTGCCGTGTGTTAATAGCCTTAGACCTTTGTTTCCTGCTTATCCGCTATTAAAAAAATTTAAAAACATTCAAATAAAAACTTTATGTCTGTTCCGGGTAATTTTGATGGGACTTTCATTAGCAGATAGCTGATGTTATTATGGAGTAACGTAAGCTACTTTTATTTTATAAAAAGGCACGCGGGCGAAGCCGCGGTCAGCAGCTAGTTATAAAATAAAAATGATGTTTTTGCCTATTTGGTCTAGTGGTCTCAAGCGTTAGTGCTGAGCATGAGGGTTTGTATTCGATGCCCAGGTCGGGCAGTGTTATTGGGTTTTTCCATCAAGGATTTCTCAGTAGCTTGGACAACGAGGCAGTATTATATTTTTTTTATTTGTAATAGGTACCTACTTAACTATTTTATTACAAAATAGATACCTACCTACTTCTTTATCCTTTCAGGTGTGCCAGTGCGTATTGATGTGGGGAATAGTAATAGGAGGTATTATTTTCGGGTCTTGGGCGGACAAACATGGTCGACGAAAGCCTCTTATGACTGCAATATTTATCCAGGGCGTCACTAGTATATTTGCCAGCATAATTCCGATGTACTCGGTGTTTCTGGTTAATTGGTTCATTCTAGCATTAGCGTCTGGAGGTGTTGGTATAATATCCTTCGTTATTTGTATGGAGGTAAATCCAACTCAAATTAAATACTTATTAAGATTTCAGAAATGGCGCAGTCAATCATTCATAAATAATTTATGATTCATTTTCAGGTGGTGAGTGGCAAGTGGCGTACCTTAATCCCGGTGATTTATCAACTGCCTTTTGGTCTAGGTAATGCAATGATGGCAGGATTAGCATATTGGCTCCGGGACTGGAGACAGCTTGAGTTTACATTGGGGATTGTTTCTTCATTATTCATGCTTTATTGGTTTTGGGTACCAGAATCGCCGAGATGGCTGTTGGCAACAGGACAAACAGAAGAAGCTGCCGGTAGGTGATGATTAGGCCTATTGACTCAAGCATTAGTTTCAACCAACTAAATGGCTTTCACTAAGTAATGCGTGCGTGTTCAGTTAGGTTCTGACTGTCAGTATTTCTGTAATACCGAACTTAACACACTACCTATATTCACATTATTATAATATTATAAAGACAAAAGTTTGTGAGTGTGTGTGTCTGTTTGTTACTTCTTCACGCTCAAACGGCTGGACCAATTTTGATAAAATTTTATATGGAGGTAGCTGACACCCTGGATTAACATATAGGCTTTTTATCCCAATATTCCCACGGGATCGAGACTTTCGCGGGTGAAACCGCGGGGCGCAGCTGGTTAAGTAATAAAACTTTTAAGTAGGCCTACCTAGGTACTTACCTATTTAATTTATTAATATTTCAACTTAATTACAGTAATTCTAAAAGATATCACTAGACAGAACAGAAGGCATGGCAGCTCAAAATCTATTCGAGCATTAATAAACGAGCATGAACATCCAAATCATCAGGACCCAGATTTTACGGCTTTCTTGAAATCGAAAAATATGAGAAAGAAAACTTTATTGCTTTCGATGAATTGGTATGATTAGATACTTACTTAACAAATGTGATAAATTCACCAAAAACTGGAAAACTGTGAATTATTTAATCAATATCGCTTGCAGGTTTTGTACCGGATTAGCTTTTTATACATTTTCACAATACTTAGGTTCGATAGGTGGAGACATCTTTGTTGCTGTATCATTAACTGGAATTATTTCAACATTTGGAGGATTGACATGCTGTTTTATAATAACGAGGGTCGGAAGGAAGACAACTGTCGCAATATACCAGATAGTTACAGCCTCGTGCTTCATTTTGATATTGATGATACCTAGGGGCATGTATTTAAACGACTTTCCGAGGCTATTGTTTGCTGGAATAGGTTTTGCAGGAATGGCGGTAAGTCAGTGATGTGCGAAATTGAATCGTAGACACTAGATAGATAACTATTATATTTATATTTTACATAAGTTTGTCTTTGTTGCATTATTGTAGCCCATTCATACCTCAGAATCTAGAATGCAAGTGTTTTGAAGTAGGTCATCAGGTTTATAAAATACTTAGTACCTATGAGAAAATACTAAAACACAATATTCCTACCTACCTACTTGCAACTTTAGCTAAGAAGAGTCTTAAGTACCTAGGTAGGTAGTGTTAAGGAATGCATACTCCATAATAGCAGTTAGGTACTCTTTGGTTGTGTTGCCTAGCAATTCTTAAGGCTCTTACAAACACACGCGATATCGCGGGCGCGACATGCACCGACAAAGGAATATTGTCTTTGTCGGTGCCTGTCGCACCCGCGATATCGCGTGAGTGTGTAAGAACCTTTACTGTTGATGAACGTCATTTTTCTTTATCCTCACCACCTAACTTTAACATGGTAGCAAAGCGCGGTTCGTTGCGAAAGAAGCTGCAAAAGTGTTTTGCCAGTAGGAAAGAATAAATAAGAATAATAAAATTATTCTAGCAGAAAGTGTACCTAGAAAAATCCATCGAAAATGGATAAGGCTATAGCTGAAGCCAAAAAAGTACAAATAGTGCACCTAAACGGAAACAACTACAAGCACTGGAGATATAGGATCGAGACGGTATTTAGAGCCATTCTGTAGAGCCATTCCCGGAGCTGAACAAATTTTAGAACCAAAATAATCAAGCCCGGAGAACTAGCAAAGACTGCTGATGCTGCTGCTAAAGTAAAATATGAGAACGATTTACAACAATTTATAAAGATTGATTGTATAGTATTGACTCTGATGACAACGAATATGACAGACGAGTTACTGGAGCAAGTCATGCATTACAAAAGCCGAATAGCGGTATGGGTTGAACTAGAAGGCCTATACAGTGGAAGTAGCGAAGACAAAAGTTATGATCTCTGTCTGAAATTCTTTGATTATAAAAAGATCCTGCACTTTTTAAGATATGAATGAGGGCTTACTGCTAGAGATAGATTTTATAGAGATTAATAGAACGACATGCTTCAGAGGATTAAATCGAAATCATTTCAAGACCTTCTTCATCAAGGGCACATATCGAAACCAATGAAGAAATGATAGATGATACGAATGAAACAGATTTCGAGTCCTTGCCTTCTGATGAAGAAAATGAAATCCTAGCTGAAGAAAACGAAAGCCACAATTCTGATGAAAACCGCATGGTTCTCATAGATAGAGCAAACCTAAAGCCTCCTGTAAGGTTTAATGATCATATTATGGCTCTGGAAGCCAACAATTTATACGAACCCCTAACCTATAAGCAGGCAATATCATGTAAAGACGAAGAAAAGTGGACACATGCTATCGAGAGCAAAATGAAACTCGTTAAGTAAGAATACAAGGAAAGGAAAAAAATATTCTGGCCCTGTATGTTGACGACGGTCTATTGGCTTACGAGAAAGTGGCTAACTGTTTCCTGAATTAATTGAAAGCACATTTTAAGATAACAGTTAAACCCGCAAGCTACTTTCTAGGAATAGAGATAAAAAATAAGTCGTTATTGTTAAGAAGATGCCTCCGATTGCATGAGATTGTTTGTAGTTAGTTTAAGTATATAAATCTTGTTTCTATCTTTTTTTAAGTTCACTTTTTACGCAGTCGGGTTTTTGATTTTTAATTAACTTTTTTTATTTTACACTTTTTAGTTAGGATTATAAGACGGTAAATTAGGTTATTTACTCTCTTATAATCAGGTGATAACGGCCTCTTACTCACTCACTCCAAAAGTTTGGGATAGTTTTTATCATTTCTCATATAAATTACATTTAAATATATAACTTGTGTATATTTTTGTAATCACCTTTTAAAACCCTTCATTTTGATACCCCTCTCAATAGGCTTGGGAGATATTTTTTTTTGAAAACACACCTTTTGGAGCCTCAAATCCGCCATTTTGATTTTTAATATAAGTACCCTATGACACTCACGCAATAAAGACGAATCTAACGACATATCATTCATCAAAATCGGTTCAGCAGTTTAGTCGTTACAAGGGAACATAGGGACGGACATACATAGATACATACATACATACAGGGCCTCAAGTCTGCTATTACAATGTGTCTTAATGGTCGATCATTGATTTCATAATTATTGTTGATTTTGACAAGTTTGGTAATCTACTATTATAATGGCGTCATTATGACTTTCCAATGGTCGGACACTGACACTACATTGAAAGAAATTGCATATATTGGTAATCTCGTACATAATGACAAATTAATGACATTTCTACTAATGGGTTTTATAATAATGGCAATACGACAATGCCATTATAATAACACTATTATATTACGAGAGCATTGACAGACCAATGATCGACCATTATGAATTTACCAGATTACGAACTTTTAGCAAAATGACAATGGGATCGTGTTGGAATGACTGAATTTATATAAATAGCAGACTTAGGCCCCTGGTCCAACACATAACCCTCCCTTTTTAGCTTTGCCGCAGTCGGGTAAAAAGGTACTCTGATGGTTCCATTTTTCTGTATCAGAAAGTATACGTCACTCTTGTTGGAGAGATTTGGCATGGACGAATGCAAGCCAGTGGCAACACCTATGTTAAAGGCAAACAATATTCAGCAGTGCTATTCTGTTACCATCTCACCGTGAAAACTTAGGTGAAGTGAGCGTGGAGTGAACTGTCAGAGTGAGGGATTGACACTATTAACATGTCACTTCAAACTCACTTCACCTAAGTTTTCACGGTGAGATGGTTACAGAATAGCACTGCAGGTTGAGGAATCTACTACGAAGATTTTCCCTACCGTGAAGCTGTTGGTGCGTTGTCCTATTTGATGACAAGCACAAGGCCTGATATTGCCTATGCAGTAAGCGTTGCGTCGCGAAATTTGGAGAAACCAACAAAAGAGAACATTCTGAACGAAAAAGAATTATGCGATACATAAAAGGAACTATGGATGAAGGTATATGTTACAGGACAGATAATGTTCATAGTTTGGAATGTTATAGCGATGCCGATCATGGTGGTGATATGGAAACTGCGCGATCTACATCAGACATTCTCTGTATTTACGCTAGAGGTGCTGTTTCGTGGTAAAGCAAACGGCAAAGCACCGTTGCAATATCTTCGACAAAGGCGGAAATTGTTGCAGCCAGTGAAACCGCCAAAGAGGTTATATGGTTACAGAAGATATTAAAAATTCTTACCGGTGCTAACCTTAGGTGTTGACAATGAGAGTGCAATAAAGCTGGCGATAAAACCTATAGAATTTCACCAGAAGACAGAACACATCAGGATGAGATCTTTCTTCATCAGAGAATGCTTACAAGATGGAAGCATGGCAATCAGCCATGTGCCAGCAACCAGACAGATAGCTGACATGTTAACAAAACCGTTAGATGGGTCCAGACTTGAAATGCTAAAGAAGATGGCAGGCATTATCATCAACGGGTGCGGATGTTAAGGAATGCATTCTCCTTATTATTAGTTACCTACTCTTTGGTTGTGTTGCCTAGCAATACTTACTGTTGATGAACGTTATTCAAATTCTTTTATTCATTATTCTTTTATCTCGTTTCTCGTATTAACTGTTTTCCTATATCCTCACTACCTAACTTTATCAGGTAGAGATACCACATTCACGGGTCACGACGCCAACAATATAGCTTCATTCCAAACTCATATAATTATGTCATTGTAATAAAATAAAGTAGGTACTCAACTAAGTATATTTTAAAACGAATTAGAATGATTGAAGAATTGAAGTGATCACCATAAAATCGCATTATGTCCGTAATGTGGTTCTTTAGTGGTTGTTTTAAGGTACCTATAAATTAGAATGATGGGGGGTGAGGCGGTGGATTACGTTACGGCTGATCCGTGGGTTAGCATTTCATTTTATTTTTGACAGGACGCCACGCCAACTGACCGTGAATGTAGTACCCACATAAAGTAGGTACCGCATTGACTGATGGTCTGTTGACGTACCCTTAGCCCCGTACCTCCCTAATAACTACTACGCTGAATTTGATTGATAAGTCAATGTGAAATTCATTGTAAGTACGTAAGATATACCACTCTAAAGTTAATTATTACTTACCTATAATTCTTTCAGGGCACGATACCCGCGTTATATTTATTTTCTGGAGAATTATTTCCAACATTGGGAAGGAACGTTGGTGTCAGCGGAGTGACGACTTTTGCTCGTATTGCGTCCATGGTCGCTCCGGCTATCGTTAGTTTGGACAGCATACTTGTGGATCTTCCAATTTGCATATTGGCGATCATTTCTTTCGCACAAATATTTTTGATATTGCCTTTACCTGAAACAAAAGATTCTCCATTGCCAGATACTTTAGAGGAAGCTGAAAGATTTTGACGAGCTAGGTAGGTACTCGTCCGATCCACAGGTTACTTAGCGGTGGATAAGATACAGACTGGAATAACTCGTAATTTTTGACGGAGTCAATCTGTATTTTTATAGACCAAGGATGTACTACGTCTTTGGGTCAAATTAAATTAGCTAGCGAAACTGCGAAACTCCGCAGATGTGATGTCGATATCTAAACACGTTAAAACAATTTTTTTTTTGCTTGGAGTCAACGGCCTCTGGTTGTGTAGTTACTTGAAGTATGTTGAAAAAATCTATCAGTGTTTTTTATTTTATTGAAATTTCAAGTATCTACACTACCACAGGGGGCAAGTCTCCTGCCCCTTTTTTTTTTTTTTTTGGGTGGGAAATTATCAAATATCTTCTCCCGCTCTGGGTGGAGCGGGAGGGAGTGTCAGACTTTTACTGACTAAAACCCACCCGTGTTCCTTCCGTTGCCTGTGTGCCAGGGCCACGATATCCCTTTCAGACAAACTCGCAACCCTGGCGGGCATTGGTCCTAACTAGAGAATACAATCCCGAGCATGTTTTTCAATCCCGGGCTTACGGGATTTTTGAAGCCTTTTCCTGGGATCCCGAGCTCATCCCGGGATTAGACTATGTGGTTTCTAATTGGGCTAAAATAAAAAAAACACGAGTAATTAAAAAAACATTCTAAGTTCTACGACAAACATATTATTAGGACTGTACCTGTGTAGTAAATAGTGGGTACCTACGTATTGTACGAGTTGCTTTTTGTCGTAATGTATTAAAATAATCTAGGCAAGGTTATCTTCAAGGCGCAACGGACTACGGAATACAAACTAGACTTGTTTGTGGCAATCCCGAAAATCCCGAGATTAGCCAAGAACAGTCAGATTTTCGGGGCCAGAAAACGGTCGGGATTCCGGGATCCCGAGATTCGGGATCCCGGGATTGTATTCTCTACTCAAGACCCATAAATACGGGTAATTGATTGACAGCAAATAGTTAATATCGGCACCTATTCCATATATTTTACATGATTACGGTCTGGAGCTTTACAGCATTTATGATCAGTGATGTTTATAATGCAATGGCCTGTTGGTCCCAGTCAAGACTCCAGACAATAAGTAAGTCCAGTAAGTCTTCAATAAGTTATTATCTAATCTCTCTAAGTTGCCTAGTGACCTTCTAATGTCACAGTTTTACCCATTACCTTTGTACGGGGGATTGGGACATCAATGCTTCACAAGCATTATCTCAAGATACTAGGCATAAAATAATAAATGGTATCTTGAGTTAAGTATCTCAAGATACTACTTATATCTCAAGACGGTGTCTTGAGCTAAGTATCTCAAGACGGTGTCTTGAGCTAAGTATCTCAAGACAGTGTTTTGAGCCAACCTCCCAACCCCAATTGACATTAAAGGAAAAGTTAGAGCTGGAAATTAACAAGAGTATGAAATCCCCAGATCCTGAAGTACAAGTACAAAATGAATTGGGGTTCGCAAATAGTATTAGACGTGAAATGAGCCTGTTCGAAAATGGAGGAGTTCGTGGATATCATTGTACATATATAATATAATTACCTACAGTACACAGTATATTACTTTTGTATTATATAATGCAATGACCTGTTGGTCCCAGTCAAGACTCCAGACAATAAGTAAGTCCAGTAAGTCTTCAATAAGTTATTATCTAATCTCTCTAAGTTGCCTAGTGACCTTCTAATGTCACAGTTTTACCCATTACCTTTGTACGGGGGATTGGGACATCAATGCTTCACAAGCATTATCTCAAGATACTAGGCATAAAATAATAAATGGTATCTTGAGTTAAGTATCTCAAGACGGTGTCTTGAGCTAAGTATCTCAAGACGGTGTCTTGAGCTAAGTATCTCAAGATGGTGTCTTGAGCTAAGTATCTCAAGATGGTATCTTGAGCTAAGTATCTCAAGACGGTGTCTTGAGCTAAGTATCTCAAGACCCATAAATATGGGTAATTGATTGACAGCAAATAGTTAATATCGGCACCTACTCCATATATTTTACATGATAATGGTCTGGAGCTCTACAGCATTTATGATCAGTGATGTTTATAATGCAATGATCTGTTGGTCCCAGTTAAGACTCCAGACAATAAGTAAGTCCAGTAAGTCTTCAATAAGTTATTATCTAATCTCTCTAAGTTGCCTAGTGACCTTCTAATGTCACAGTTTTACCCATTACCTTTGTACGGGGTGATTGGGACATCAATGCTTCACAAGCATTATCTCAAGATACTAGGCATAAAATATTAAATGGTATCTTGAGTTAAGTATCTCAAGATGGTGTCTTGAGCTAAGTATCTCAAGACGGTGTCTTGAGCTAAGTATCTCAAGACGGTGTCTTGAGCTAAGTATCTCAAGACGGTGTCTTGAGCTAAGTATCTCAAGATGGTGTCTTGAGCTAAGTATCTCAAGATGGTGTCTTGAGCTAAGTATCTCAAGATGGTGTCTTGAGCTAAGTATCTCAAGACCCATAAATATGGGTAATTGATTGACAGCAAATAGTTAATATCGGCACCAACTCCATATATTTTACATGATTACGGTCTGGAGCTCTACAGCATTTATGATCAGTGATGTTTATAATGCAATGGCCTGTTGGTCCCAGTCAAGACTCCAGACAATAAGTAAGTCCAGTAAGTCTTCAATAAGTTATTATCTAATCTCTCTAAGTTGCCTAGTGACCTTCTAATGTCACAGTTTTACCCATTACCTTAGTACGGGTGATTGGGACATCAATGCTTCACAAGCATTATCTCAAGATACTAGGCATAAAATAATAAATGGTATCTTGAGTTAAGTATCTCAAGATGGTGTCTTGAGCTAAGTATCTCAAGATGGTGTCTTGAGCTAAGTATCTCAAGATGGTATCTTGAGCTAAGTATCTCAAGACCCATAAATATGGGTAATTGCTAACTTAAAGTTTAAACTTTAAGGGGGATTTGATAAGGCTTTTCAAACTGAATATTAGTAATAATAGCAGAGACAATAATTTCATCAATTATCCTCAAAGATTAACTTGAAGCCCATCTCCCATGCTCTTTGAAAGACTGGTGATTTTCATTTATTACACAAAATTAAAACTCTAAAAGCAGGCTTAGCATGATGCTTTCTATTTCTACTCTATTGTAGAATAGAAATCGCTTGTCTATCTTTCTTCGTAGAAAACTGTCAGCTGTCTACACAGAAGCGTAATTTTTATCTACTTTAAAACACTTCTCTACGGTTCTCATGCTAAGCCTATGGAACCAGGAATGGTTGGTTAAGTTTCTTTTAGTACTAACCTAATAAGCAATGTGGAGATATGAATAAATATGGACGTCAGTGGCACGTCATCGGAATATCATAAAGACGCCTTTCAATTAGGAGATTAGCAAAACTGTCAAACTCTATAATTACGGAGCCAATGATCGGCCATTCGGCCACAACTGCGTTAGCCCCCTGGTTGATGACAGCAAAAAAAATAAAAAATAACTTTTTTTTTCATATTTAAATATCGATACCCATCACGTTTACGGAGTTCTGCTAGTACATCTGTGAAGCTTACACGAAAAAATTTTTTTTTTTAATTGCCAGTTCATGTAACTACACCACTGGGGCCCTAGTCTGTTATTTTTATAAATTCATTCCAACACGATCCCATTGTCATGCCATTGACATTTTGCTAAAAGTTCGTAATCTGGTAAATTCATAATGGTCGATCATTGGTCGGTCAATGTTCTCGTAATATAATTGTGTTATTATAATGGCATTGTAGTATTGCCATTAAGTATTATAAAACCCATTAGCAGAAATGTCATTCATTTGTCATTATGTACGAGATTACCAATATATGCAATTTCTTTCAATGTAGTGTCAGTGGCCGAGCATTGGAAAGTCATAATGACGCCATTATATTTAGATTACCAAACTTGTCAAAATCAACAATTATGAAATCAATGATCGTCCATTCTGACACTATTGTAATAGCAGACTTGAGGCCCAGGTTGATGACCGCAAAAAAAAACAAAAGATCATTTTTTATCATGTTTAGATATTGATACCCATCACGTCTGCGGGGTTTCGCTAGTTAATTTAATTTGACCTTGTATAGGTAGGTAGGCCTACTGTATGAAGACCAGACTTCATGGGTTTTTGCGTATCAGGAAAATGTTATGGGCTATCATTTCTAAATTTTAAAAATCCTGACAAAAAGCGAAAATGTGATAAAAACAGGACTTCTATGAGTTTTACTATTAGAAAGAAAGATTACCTGCTTACTTTCTATTTTCAAGCTTTTTAGGGTTCCGTACCTCAAAAGGGGAAAAAAACAGAACCCTAAGAATCACTTGTGTGACAGACGTCTGACTGTCTGTCACAGCCAATTTGCTCCGATTAAGATGAAATTTGATAAACTTACGAATTTCTGTGACCCAAATACGGACGGGTCACTTTTAGGGGGCAAATTAGAAAACTAAAAAAAATGCCTTGTAAACCTTACCGTGTGACACATCAAATGAAAGGGCTTCTTGTAAGGATTTTTTATTTCATTATTTAAAAATAAATACTTTTAAAATTATTTAAGAAAATTGATGAAAATTTACCACATATTATCTACACTACTGAGCCTAAAATTTTGGACAAAATACAGAAAATAGTTCTTTACTCATACATAAATAAGTACAGGGAAACCTATAAGAAGTCCAGTCTTAAAATAACATGGTAATCTCTCAATATTGTGCGTACAAACTTACATTTGCAGTTGGAATGTATGAGGGAACATGTTTATCAACTATAATGTTAAGTTTGTTCTTAGGATAAATTCATCCCAACTACGGAACCCTTCACTTGGCCGGCTTATTTATTTTAAAAAAATAACCCCCTTAGGTTGAGTCCCCGGACAAGGTTTCTAAAAGCCGGACATGTCAGGATGGATGGTAACCCTATGTGAGGTAAAAAGGTAAATTAAAATCCCGACTACTACATACTGGTATTTATTGCTTAAAAACAGACATTGTGTAAAAATAAAATGTATTACAACTTTTTACACTTGTAGGCTATGTAGGTATGTACCTACAAAATGTCTAGGTATCCTTTGGAAATACAGAAATCAATTTTACAGACAAATGCCAAGTGCAAAATAAATGCTGTTGTGTGACAATCTTGCATGTTATTTGATATTATTATGTATAGAATATTAGATCAACTCACTGGTAAAACATGATTGGAATAGTTACTTTTTGACTTACATAATAGGGATGTGCGCCTGTGCAGAATTTGGCTTTGGAAAGCATCAAGATCAAAAATAAAAAAATAAAAATTATTGGACTAGAATATACTACAAAATGCAATTCACAATTACACAGAAGTATATTTTTACTTGTACTGTTAAAAATGTATTGACATTATAAAATTGTACATTCTAAATATTATACCATTTATAATACTACTTATTCATTTTTAATTTTGTTCCTTATATTTTCAATTCTGTGTAACAATGTTGGATGTGAGTGGTACCAAGATGAATACAGTTTATCATAAATTGGATAATCCAAATTGTCTTTTCCTAACTTAATTAGAGCAGACCTCAACTCATTAGGATATGAGAGTGAAACAGCGAAGTTGTCTGCTTCAAATTCAAACTTTCTAGATAGAGCTGTAGCAAAGAAAGATAACACAGAATTGTATGGTGCAAGGATCATCTGTAAAACCACAATTAAGCCAATTATGATTGGTTCTTGTCCACCAGGGAAGCCAAGGGAGGTATACAACATGGAATATTTGAACAGCACTCCAAATGCAGTAAATAATAGAAGCAGGTTCACTTCAGTCAAGGCAATTGATTTGTAAATGTGACTGCAGCTCCAGTGCCCAAGCTCATGAGCTAAGACCCCCAAAATTTCATTATCTGAACAACCAGTTGTTACTTTCTTTTCTTCATCAAATTTCTCTAATAAAGTATCAAATAAAACTATCCTCTTTGCACCAAACAAGCCACTGAAGTATGCATTACTATGGGCTGACCTTTTAGATCCTTCAACAATGTATATTTGAGATAAAGGAAAATGAAGCCTTGTAGCTAGATTTTCAATTCCTTGTCGTAGAGAGCCATCAGGTAGAGGTACAAACTTATCAAATAGTGGAGCAATAACTGAAGGATATATTGTCAATAACAACACTGTCGCCACCGTGGTAAACAACCACAGCCACATGACAAACATGTTTCCTCCAAGCATTATTATAAATATAGCTATAGATATGATAGGAAGTGTGATTACAAGGCTAAGCACTAAAGATTTTACCTGATCCTTTACAAAGAAGCCTGCAGTCTGCTTGTTGAAACCATGTTTTTGTTCTAATACAAATGTTCCATAAATGGTAAATGGCATGTTGACAACAAAATTAAACAATGTTACAAACGTCATGAATACACAACTGACTAAAATTTCTCTCTCGGGAGCGATGTTTAAGCCAGCTGCAATATTTTCCGATTTGTGCCATGCAACATATATCCACCGATTATATAAAATCACAGATGTTAATGCTATGCTGTAAAATTCTTTCACGATCTTGAACCGTGATTTGTCGATCCCATAGAGCCGAGCCTTTTTGAAAGATTCTTCATTTAACATTTCCTTTAGATCACTTGGTATGGTGTTATTCGTTTTGTATATTTTCAACTGCAACAAAAAACATGATTAATCAGGTTGAAAATGGATTTATTTTTGATAAAGAAGCAAGTACATGGCGTCATGATAACATAGTATGTATGTAGGCATGCATAAGTTAGCTAGTCACCGCAATATATCGTATAGATGAAAATATAATATAAAATATATACACAAGAATATAGTACTACAACAAATTTATAAAGATCGCAGTAATGTATCAAGAACTCTGATAGAGCTATGAGAAAGTAGTGAAGAATACATGCAAACACCGTACAAGCTATCAAGATAATAATAATTACCTGCCGCAAAGACAGATATAACTCCCACAGATATTCCACCCATGAGAATAGTAAAATCAGAAACACAATACAATCTTCATCGAATTTCATTTTGTTTCTTTTCTAACGGATACAAAATCCTATAGATCACTAACTTTAAACTCGCTCTAAAATATCTTTTTGTTCTAAACCAACCGGACAAAATTTGACAGATCAATGCCGCGTTTGACAATTTGTTGTTTTTTTTTTTCATAGCCTAGTTGCTGGGACCTTTTAGCAAAAGATTGACATTGTGAATTTGTGACAGATCACACGTAATAAATCAAAATCAATGAAAAAAATTAAAATAAAACAATGGAAGAATAACACTTTGGGAACATTGTTTGAAGCACGCAAACAATGTATTATTGCGACCTTAAGGCTGCCTGTCCACCGGAGCGGAGCGGAGAAACGGAGAAATATTAACCAATAGGATTGCAAATCCCTGTCCACTTGCAATCCTATTGATTAATATTTCTCAGTTTCTCCGCTCCGCAGCATCGCTCCGCTCCAGTGAACAGGCAGCCTAATACTATGAAGGTAGGAATTTAGGTATACCATATATCTGAAAAAATATTAGCTTTATCATACTTGAACAACTGAATAACAAAGCCACTATACATTAACTCACGTTTACAAGATATTTCAATTATGTTATCGATGACCCGCTGATAATCGTTGCCTGCGGCCCCCATCCCCTCATTCAGTAGCAGCTTGGGTTTATATAAAAGGGCAACTGAGCAAAGAAAAAAAATATTACTGCTTCAAACACGGCTTGCGTCATACAAAGCGCGACTAAAGTGCAGCAATAATGTCTTCAACGAATTTAAAGATTCTATCAATTTATGCCATTCAAGTATTATTCGTGGTCATTATACAATGTGCTGCAGAAGAAGCTTGTGAAACAATTCCATCTGAAATACACGTAACTAAAGGTATTATTAAAAATACTACCTATTATGTATTCTTTTACTAATCTAATGTTGCCATTCTCTGACATAAATATGTGAATACTATCGGACAGTAAAATTCAAATTTCTTCTCGTTTTACAACATTTTTGGGACATACTCAATAGGTATATAAAAAGCAAAAAAAAAAAAAAGTTGTAGGTGCATTAATTCTAGAGACAGTCTGTTGTAAATAAAAATCCTAATTTTATGGCCATTCTTTAATAATTGTATTATTTTGAACATTTCAGAGGAATACGACGATATGGGCAGACTAGTAAGATCATGCAGCGGGGACGTTAGTGTTAACAAATGTGAGGGGATGTGCAGTAGTCAAGTGCGACCATCAATTTCTGCTCCGACGGGATTTTCAAAGGTACCATTGATTTGACAGCTCACTGGTATAATAAGCTGGGTCACTCACAGCAAAACGATTTTTACACAAATAGGGATTCTATTTACATTGCACTTATTTAGAGCATTTAAATGCTCTAAGTCCACATATAAAAGGATAAAATGTCTTATGCACAATCCCAAATAAAATTTGATAATCAAGCTGATTCGAGAGCACACTATTGCGTCAGCAGATTATGTTTTCTACCCAGTCACAGTACCCGCAGATCACTCTGAGATTATCATCATCATTCTCCTGCCCGTATTCCAATTTATTAGGGGTCGGCGTAATATGTCCCTTTCTTCCATACTTCTCTATTAGTTATCATCTCGGTAGTCACCCCTTTCTAGCTATATCATCTTTCACACAGTCCATCCATGGTTTCTTTGGTCTTTCCCTAGGTAACTCATAAAGCCATTGAAGTCCATACTCAAAACTTTCCTCACGACATTTGACTCTCAGATTATAATGTCGTCAATTGATACGACAATACAATAACATGGCGATTGACCAACTTGGTGTCATTTTTGAGTAATTGGTCAGAATATTATGAACAAATCGTGAGGAAACTTAGCAAAATCCCCGAATTTTTATTATAATATTTCCTGTATTATGTAATATATATATAATATATAATAATATTATTTAATTTATTATCCAGCCTTTCAAATAATTATTTATTTTGCTCTGACAACAACATCAAGTGCGGTTTGTACCGCACTTAATTATTTTGTAAAACAGCTAAGTTTTTTTGTAAAACTTAGCTGTTTTACAAAATAATTAAGTAAATAATTAAGATTACAGAAAATCAATATTTCTACATAATCACCGGATTAACTATTATATTATTAGTGTAGTCACTTTTTGTCTTTATATTTTTATTTTTGTAGTTATTTATTTGTTTATCTATACATAAAACAATTAATGAAGAAAAATACATTAAGGGAAATATCACACTGCTTATGAAAAGCTTACTGAAAGTTTAGTTTATTGAAAAACTTACTTTCAGCACACTTGTGACAGATGTAGGTATATTTTAAGAGATTTTACGCTTTTATCTCACTTTGTATTTTGCAGGACTGCTTCTGCTGTCGAGAAAACTATTTGCGTGAACGCTTAGTTACCCTGACCCACTGCTACGACCCTGATGGTGTTAGACTCGAGGACGAAGACAGTGCCATCATGGAAGTACGACTGCGTGAGCCAGATGATTGCAAATGCTACAAATGCGGAGATTACAACCGTTAGGATTTTGTTTTGTATAACAATAATTTATACCTACCAACATACTTGGCGTGACTTCTGTGTGATTTAGAGAAGGTTGGAAAACTAATAATAATTAAAAAAACAATATTATAAAAAAAATGTTTATAATTACTTATTACGAGTTAGAATTAAATGGTCAAGGGTTTTTATTGTAAAAAATAATAATAAAATAACTTAGTTTAAGTTCATCGGTGCCTGTGTATTATGTAATAAAAATATTAGATATAATCACACAATTTAACAGTTGTGTGACATGTTGAAATAAATAATTTTAATGAAGTTAAACCTAAATTATTCAACCTACTAGCGAAACAAACCACATACCTAATTTAATAAGTAGACGTCTTTGACGGTAGTGTTTCACTGCCCCGCAGTGAAACACCACCGTCTGTTCTAGTCTTCGTCTCTTTTCCGCAAACTGATGCAGATGTGTGCATCTTGACAACAGGCAAGAAATTCAATATCATCCTGACATCATCAATTTGGCCCGCCTTGACTCCGTCCGTATAAGTAACCTCTTCATCTGAAGAAAACATGACATTTCTCCTCAAAAAAATCTTATCAAATCGGTCGCGAATCATAATTGACAACACTTATAACCTACCTATACTTACTTTAGTAATCTGTGATAAAACAGCGGGGTAATTGCGTAACAAACTATCAGTAGCAATGGGTTTTAATTTTGACAGTTCTTCAACATTCATTACGCTAAATAAGTTGTTGAGCAGAGACACATTTTCCAAACATATGAATCAATGGATTAGCAGTATACTTCAAAATCATTCTGATAGTGTGTTACGCACGCAAAAACTGAAGAAAAAAAAACGCAAGAAAAGGAGAAACCGTTTCTGTATGAAACGCGTGCGAAAGATAAAATGAATGGACTGTTATTTTACGATACCGAAAATAAGAAGCGTTTCGCGGAATAATATTATAAGGGCCTACCTGCACTTTAGAGCCGAAAATGGTCCATATCCTTTATTTTTATTATTTCGAGTTAGGTACCTTCTATAAGGACGCTATCACATTTTTAACTCGCTCAAGTTTAGGTATCTGAATCGCAACACAACAACATTACGCGCACGCACACTATGAAGCCGCTCTCCGCTCGATTTTATACGTAACTCAACTAATCTTGGTCTTTGAAGGTATTATTTTTTAATTTTACTGATATTGATTGAGAAAATTATTTGTAAGTTTGCAATCGAATATCGGTAACTGTGACTAAGTACTATCTGCGTGACATTCATGTTTTTAGTATTTTGAAATTCATCAGCCATTACGTAGGGTAAAGGGTACCCAAAAATTTCAAGCGCTGGCCTTATGGATTAAATAGCATATTCTTACGAAAACTAACGACCTTAACATTTTACTATTACAACACCTTTGATTATCCCACAGGCTACTTTTAGTTAGAAAAGATGTACCTACTTGTAAATATTATATTTGCCAACTATTTTTTGAAGTATTACCTAACCAAATAATAGCCTTGGTAGATTATCGTAGACTTTGTGATATTTAAAAATAATTATTCCCATAAGAAAACAGTACTCGTAAGTATTTTATTTACTGAGACTGAGGCGCGAGTTCAGTATTTTTTATACAATTAAAACAAAAGTAGGTAGTAAAAAGTATAATAGTTATATTGTATAAAGGCAGATTACAAATCGCAAAATGTACAAAGCTATCTACTATCAGTACCTAGCAATGGGTTTCATTTTGACAGTTCAAACAACATTCATTGCGTTATTTACGTTGTTATGTAGTTTTCAACATTTATGAAGCAATGGATTGATAATATACCTACTTTAAAATCATTCAGATTGTAAAAAAAAATGTTGATAAATAATAAACCTTTTACGCAATATATGTTTCCGTCAGTATGTTTGTGCGTATGTGTGAGCTATGATCTCTAAGATTCATAGACCTCGCATATCGAGGGTCAACTAGTTCTACCAGAACTAGTTGACCCTCGATATAAAACAATTATTGTAAATTTTTACTAAATGTCCTTCCATGTTTTCCTTCCAGAACTTATCGTCTCTTTTCACGTATTCAAATTTAATTTTGCGATCGCCTGTCCACACTGCAAATACACACATGTTTTTACCAGTTACTCTTAATTGGCCCTGGACTTGGTAGTACCACTTGCTTTTTTTATCGACTATGAAAGCGTCTGATTTATACAACCAAAAGTCAATTTTCTTTTGCTTTATTGCTTCGTCAGGTTCTAAATTAAAAGCACATGATGGACACTTCACTTCTACAATACCATGTTCGTATTTGCTGTCTGGAGTAGCAGCCAGAAATTAAAATTCTTTGTCTCAAACAATCCATATTCTTGGATGTCCAAATTTAAAGCGCTTTTTAATTCTTGAACCGCTGTATGCTCGTTGTTCTTGCCATGTTTAATATACGGGACATTGCTGAGATCGTTGCCATATAGGATAGGAATAGGATTTGCTTAACATGAGGAGCACAGTTGGTATGTGCACGGCGCTTGCAAACTCTGGCAAACTAGGACGCTGTCAAAAGTTTCCGTCTAGTCTCTAGCCATAGCGGGCTTACACTCTGTGAAACTTTACTTCTTTCAATAACTTGCTTCGCTTCTGTAGACATGACAATGATTGTAAAAAATCTTCTTTGGCTTTAGTGTACCTATTCACGTACATCCTGTCAGGTTTCTGACAAATGTCGCCATAAGGAGCGTCTTTTGCCATAACTTGTTTATTGGACTTTTTCTTTTTAACATTTCTTCTTTTATAGTTGTTTTCCTTGCCTAACTGATATATTCGTGAATTTTCATCAGTCTCAAAAATAAATTTGTGCACATACTCGTACACGTACAGTAGTGTGCCGGGTATTGAATGTTATGACTGCGGCTGCACATCGTCCGCTGTATGACCCTTTTAATGCAAAATTAATTCTTTTTCCGCCTACATGTTTTGCAACTCTGGCATTAAAGCTTTCGACTAAATTATTTGTTACATTATATGCAAAACTGTACGCATGAAGAGATAATCTATGGGCCAAATCTGTAATTTTTTGAAACATTCCAAAAGCTATCATTTCGGGGACAAAGTTTTCGGAGTTGGGTTTTTTGCAAAAATATGGTGGACAATGGCTGTTGTTACGGAATGCAAATTTTAGATTACCTGTGATTTTTATCTGTCAGTCAGATTTCTTTTTTCTGATCGTATCTTCAATAATCGATGCGTGTCTGGTAAATATGCGTCGTATTTGACCCCTTTCCCTCTTCTGTTTATCTAATGCGTCCATTCTGGCTACGATGAATATGGATTACAGCACGTTGAAAAACCAAAATGGCTTCAGTCAGCGTGGGCGCAAGCAGGCCTTCGCATTCACAGCACCGAGTTAGTGTTATAACGCCGTAAAGTTTCGCAAGTCACGGTCGCCACTTGTTATAGAATGAAACTACGGTTCTTGTAAACTATTTGGCGTCGGTTTATTTAACTAACTTGGACATTTAATATTATATACATGATACTCTTCGTTCTTTGCGTCTGTTACTGATAAAAAGAAATCTGACTGACAGATAAAAACCACAGATAATCTAATATTTGCATTCCGTAACAGCTGTGGTCACCGAATATATGGTAGGTATGGTACCATTTTAGATATCCTTTTTTATATTACCGACTTTTTCTGAGAATGGTATATTATCTTGACTAGACCAGTATTTTATGGACGAGTCAACTCCCCAACGCAACCTTAAATACTTTTCTTTTATCAGTTTTCTGGCTTTAATGTGGTAAAAAGTGTTGGTGGAGAGTGCTAGAAGGGCTTTACAATAATACCGCAAAAGGTGGTTCTTACATTCTATTTTAGCTACTGTAAAATTTTCATATGGCCGGGCATTTCTAATGCAAGCATAGGTACTGGCGTCTCCATCAGCAATTAAGTGGGAATAAATAAGTCCATGGTCAGGTAAGGAACATTTAAAACCTTCCGTTATAATTGCAGCTTCCATCGCTGTTGAAATATCACAGAAATTTTTAAAACATGCGTGTTCCTTTATTTGCAGAACGGGAACATGTCACACAATATTTATTTTTCGCCTCACAGAAAAGCACTTTTTTGCTGTGCTGTCCAACAATTGCCGCAGCGCCAGAAGAAGCATTGTATTTGTGCCGTATGAACGCTTACTCCAACATGCATCCGCAATTACGGCTATCATTGGCACTCCTTGAGATGACACATTCCCGATACTTTTTGCATGCTCGCCTTTTTCTTTCTCTGCCTCAGTCATACAATGGTCCGCCGTTTGTTCCCACCATTGGCAAACTCGATCGTGTGTAAGTTCATACAACCGCTGAGATATCGGTGGGATATCAGCATGGGCAAGGACAGTATTAAGCTGGATGTATCCAGCACCAGTGGAGATAATTCCTGCTACAACTTCCTGATTGATGTCCATTTTACTATCATCTTTGCGCGCTGTTCAAGGTTAAACTTTGCACCACACATTTTGCAAAGAAGTTCAAATTTCGAATGAAGGCCAGCTCTTTTTTCATGAATCATGATGAGATAATTCACGCTGCAATCAAAAAGGGAAGTGTGGCTACCTATAAGGATAAGCTGCTCAAAAAGGTAATCAATATCGATTATTCTTCTGCCTTTTGGCTTATATACTTTTATTGCGCACTCCTGCTCCTGAAAATAAAAAAAAGACAACATTAGTAGGTACCTAAAGTAAATCAAATAAACAAATTACCAACAGACGTTGATATAACTTGAAACACGTGAAATTTCATAAAACTCATCATCGCCTACGGAGACATCTAAGCTGCTCTCCCTGTTAAATAAAAAAACCTACCATTACAAAACTACAACAAAACTCCAGAGTAGACTTGTGATTTCTGAATGAAAATACTTACAAAGTCTCATTACTTTTGTTTAGTGCTACTTGTGCAGTTTTTTTTGTTCTTTGACCGAATTTTCGAATTCGTGGCATCTATAATAACAAATATAAATATTATATTTTAGCAATGCACAACAAAAACAAGAACCATACTTGGTGTCGAAAGATATCTCCATCTACCATTTTGGATTTATGAATTGACAACTAAGTCGATTCAAATCTTGAGTAAAAAATTGGATGGTATATTCGTAAACACCACCTCCACAAACTCCACATTTTTTTTTTTTTTTTTTGTTGAATGGCATCTCGCAGTTGGCCTTGAGAGGCCGTGACTGTTTAACCGGTATTTCCTGTGGCTGCCCTAAGGTATTAGCTTAAAGCCTCCAGCCAGGAGCGTAAATATAAGTATTAAAAACTAAACGACAGCGCTCTAAGGGCACCCCCTGTGGGGTACGAACCTCGGCTTAGGGCGTCGTTGGGGAAAAACAGCAAATTGGGGACGGGCTGGATCGAAAGTTTAAATTCATGATTATTAACGGGGATTACTATTAAATGCTACGGCTCACTCAGCCTCGGGGCTGGCGATGGCGGTTCGACGTGCAAGGGACGGGGGGAACAATTAATTCTTGAACTTCGCGTGGTACCTCGGCGGCGAGGACGGAATGACGGTTCGTGTTTGTGCACTGTACTTGTGGCCCTATTGCTTTCCTGAAGGAGAGTAATGGGGTCATCTGGGTCTGAGAGAGTATGCCTAGGTCGGCGAGTCTGACTAATTTGAGAAGGCCTATAGCTAGCTGCCTGCACAACCAAGGGGTTGCGATGTCTATCTGCGGAACTCCACAATTGATAACATATCGATTTTATTTTAAACATATCCGCCATCTTTAAAAAAAAATGGAGTACATATTCTTAATCATCACCCCCAAAAACCCCAAAATCGACTATTGTTTCGAATGTCTCAAAAAAATGATAATATAATAATTATTTACACAATGTTTATCCGTAATCTACAACCATAGTACAAACAATTACAACTATGTATTTATTTCTAAAACGAATTCCATAAATTATACTTACTTTTATTTCGGTCCGAATAAGTATCAACTTCGACCAACCACAGTATACAATAAAACACCCACTTCTTTACGTAATTATTTTTAAATTTATTTTTAAATGAAAAAGTTATTAGTTTACCTGCAAAATATTTTGCTTACCGTATAAGGACTTGTATAAGCAACCATTTGTTATTATTTTCAAGTTTAACTACGAGGGCTGCACTAAAAGTATCGGGAATGGAATATTTCCACTGTTCCTGTCATATTAAAATCTTTTTAATTGAAAACTCCTTGGTTTTAAAAATCGAATACCATTTTTTTTTTTTTTTAAAAGATTCTCGGTCTTGTCACAAGGTTTTGTCAAACTTGTTTAGTCGTTGAGAAAATGGAATTGACTCGAGAAAATTCAAGAGCGATGATTTATTATGACTTTCGAACTGGTTTAACACAAAAACAGTGTGTTGACCGGATGATTTCTGCATTTGGTGATGAAGCCCCATCCAAAACCACAATTTATCGCTGGTTTGCTGAATTTCAACGTGGACGTGTCAAGCTCAGTGATGATCCCCGTCAAGGTCGTCCAAAAACTGCAGTCACCCAAGAAAACGTTGATGCTGTGCGTAAGCTGATTGAGGAAGATCGACATGTGACATACCGCGAAATTCAGGCAACTTTAGACATTGGCATGAGTCAAATACAAATAATCTTGCATGAACAATTAGGTGTAAAAAAGTTGTTTTCCCGATGGATACCGCATTCGCTCTGTGAAGAGCAAAAAGCGGCTCGCGTTACTTGGTGCGTCAGAACTCTCGAAAGATTCCACGCAGGATCCTCAAATGCTGTATACAACATTGTATCAGGTGACGAATCCTGGATATACGCGTACGAACCCGAAACAAAAAACCAGTCACGAGTTTGGGTGTTCGAAAATGAGTTAAAGCCAACAAAAATTGTTCGTTCACGGAGTGTTGCAAAAAAAATGGTGGCCACGTTTGTCTCCAAAACCGGCCATGTTACGACTATTCCTCTTGAGGGACAAAGAACGGTTAATGCAGAATGGTATGCTAGCATTTGTTTGCCACAGGTCGTTTCTGAACTCCGTAAAGAGAACTGCAACCGCCGCATCGTCCTCCATCACGATACTGCGAGTTCTCACACCGCGCACAGAACAAAAGAGTTTTAGAGCAAGAAAACATAGAATTATTAGACCATCCGCCGTACATCCCCGACCTAAGCCCTAATGATTTCTATACTTTCCCTAAAATAAAGAATAAATTGCGTGGACAGAGATTTTCATCACCTGAAGAAGCTGTGGACGCCTACAAAACGGCCATTTTGGAGACCCCAACTTCCGAATGGAATGGTTGCTTCAATGATTGGTTCCATCGTATGGAAAAATGTGTCAAATTTCGCGGAGAATACTTCGAAAAGCAATAAATACATTTTTAAATAGTAATGTTGTGTCACTTCCTTGATTCCCGAAATTTTCAGTGCCGCCCTCGCTATGAAGTGGATTTAGCTGTACTGGTTCTTATTCAGACCCCATTTTATTTAATTTTTTGGTTTTATCGTGATGGTTAAAATGTATTTGTGTGAAAATGTTGTATTGGGCTGTACATTTTTTATGGGCCCATTCTGGAGATGAATATATTATCTTTCATTTGAAATCAAGATATCCTCGCAGATGTGACTCCTAATTCATTAAAATGGTACTTGAAAAGCACTTATATTTGTGGAAAAATGTGAGAGCGTCCTTTCATCAAAATACGGCCTCAAACGAATTACAAGACGTAATTCGCGGATTCTGATCATCTTTTGTACATAACTTCTTAGGAATTAGTTGTGCAACAAAAATACCAAAATAATACACCGATTAAAGGTTATAAATAGGTATAAAAACACTTCAATAGGTCCTAACACTCTAAATAAGAGCTCTAAAGAGTTAGTTTAAACGTTATTTACCGTTACCTATCCTGTAAGTGCAGTTCTCCACTTTCACGTTCAAAATGCTCGCGGAGTTATTTGGCCACTGACCGATAAACCTGTATGTGGATATAAAAAAATTTATTTAAATGCAGGTTGTGATAACTCCCATTCGACGTCGGGGTTCACCCTGTGTGACTCTTCATCAGCCTCGATATTGTCTTTTGTGTTTATATACGAAGCGAATAACCACAGCTTTCGCATCTCGCACCATTGCCAAATATTACGAGAAAATGCACTAAGTATGGGAATTGAATACCGCCCATGCGGTTTATATAACTTATCGCGGTAGTGTTATCCACACGAAGCAGGATAGCACAGTCAGTTTGGTCCCGAGCAAAACATTTAAGGGCGAAAAATACGGCTAATAGTTTCAGATACTTAATATGAAAATTAGTTTCATTTTCTTTCCAAGCACCATTGACTCGTACCCCGTTACTAAATGCACCCCAGCTTGTGAGTGACACGTCAGTGTATATTTACAGCGTATAGCTTTGGGGCTTTTTTGGATTATTTACTTTGTAAATATTTTGAGCCCACCACTTCAAATCACTTAAGATGTTATGAGGAAGTTTAACTTTTACGTCAAATGTAACGTGTTGTAGAACCAAATACTTATTTCTTTCTAATATCTTTGTATAAAAACAACCGTAACGCACCGCTAGGCACGCGTGTACTCCTATCAACTACGTGTACTCCTATCAATTGGGACAAATTTCTAATTGAAACTGTGGGTAATTTGGAATAGTTTTGTACTAAACAAAATAGTTCTAGTGGCGTTTGTCTAGGGCTAACGATAAAGTCATATCAGTGGTTTCATAAATTAATCCTAAAAAATTGCATGATGTTTGAGGTTGCAAATTGCTTTTTTCGTAATTTATTACGAAACCCAAACATTCTAGTAATGCTACCGTTTCCTTTACATTTCGAACACATTCTTCGTAACTGCTCCCTCAAAAAAGCAGATAGTCTAAATAAGATACAGATAGAAACCAGAGATTACGTAAAAAACTTACGACCTCTCTGACAATCTAGTAAAACACCTAGGAGCTATGGCGAGCCCATAGGGTGATGCGTTAAACTCGAAAGTTATTGTTTTTTTTTTTTTTGACTTTTGCGCCATATAATGGGATCGAAGGTATTTACGAAATTGCTTAGCAACAGGGGTAAGTAGATATGCTTCCTTCATATCCACTGTCGCCATATACCAGTTTGATTGTACTAACTTACAGGCAGTTCTATTAGCCTCCATTTAAAAATGTGTTTTCGGTATAAATTGATTAATAGATTTTAAGTTCAGAATGAATCTTTTATCACCGTTGGACTTTGGAGCTAAAAATGTAATAGAAATAAACTGATCTGCACTGAGCTCAAACCTAGTTCAGTTAAATTCTCGATAGCTAATGACATGTCACGCTGTTCACTCAATGACCACGTAATTCGAGGGACAGAAGTTTGAAACGGCGCACATATAAACGGGATAGGTATTCCCTTCATGACCGAATTAAGAATACTGGTATTATTAGTAATGTGGGTCCAACAATTATAGAAATGTTGTACCCTAACTGCATGTACCTATTTAACTGGCGTGCAGGGGCACGTGACCGGCTCTTTCGCCTTGGTTAGCGACGTCGCTGTCGCCGTCGCCGCTGCTGATCGACGCGCTGACGTGGTGAATCTCCTCTGACCCCTTCGCCCCCCCCTGTTCGTTGGGTAACGAGAAGGTCCGGCCCAGTTTCCCTGGAACTGATGGCGCGCAGACATTGTGTTTTGAGACTGGGCCTTAGTATTAGATTTTACTGGCAGTGGCGCGGTCTTCTTTATCTGTAGACCCTGTTTTTCAATAGTTTTAGACGCCTTTATATTATCCGGTAAAGTGGAACCGAACAACGTCTCATCTCGCTCGCTGTCCTGTATGACATTGAGGAAAGGCTTCGCTAGCCCGGGTGTAATCATTTTGATCCGAAGCTGGGTTTCGGAATTATGTAAATCACATAAAATGCGGCAACCATCACTTAGTGTTTTGATGGCTTCGATCTTGTTGTCACTGGTTATTAATGACATCATCGCCTTGCTAATAGCAGTAATGCCTGCCCCCAATTGTTGTTGAGATGTCTCAACTTTTTTGTCGCGTAACCTTACCATTTCAGGAACAGCGGCAGAGATCTCAATGTTTAATTTTGGGGCTTGAAATAATGTTCAATTACTGGGTATGAGGCACTGTTTTAATATTTTGTCTCTTATTTCTTTAACCATTCCCTTTTTAAGTAATGGTAACCATAATTGGGTTAAGTTGTTATGTATTATATTTCCTGGCCCCATATAGGTCCTTCATCAGTTGGCTCGCCAAGAGCGGACAGGATCTCTGGATCCAAAGGAGGTTCAGGAAGCACCGGTGATACCGGTGGAGGATGAGGTGGTGCGGATTTAAATCATCCTGTTGAGTCGAAACAGACTCCAGCAAAATGTCAGGTCGAGGCCCTTCGGGGTCAGTTATACCGACTATATCTTCAGGCTTATGACCAGGTTGCGGGACAGTTTCTATGGGTGGTTGTCATATATCCCACACTGCCGTTTCGTCTCCAACAGGAAACAATAAACGTAACTCAACTAGACGTGGGTAGGTACGTTAAAAAGTAACAGTTCTAAATTCGAATCTATTACCAATTTATTTGTAACGCCTCGTTCGCTTATGGAATCTATGGCGGGTAAAATCATTGCCGCGTTAAAATTTGAATCTATGGCAAATTACCAGTATCAAGACTGTCACTTTGATAAGTACTTGTACGGTAGGAGTAGCAGGGATTTTTAGTAACTAACCTTGTTGGTTATCGTCGTCCGAACATGAGAATGAATCTCCTCGACGCCGGCGTTAGTGACGGTTTTTATCCCGTAATTTCACCATCTTCTTCATATAATAATCAATTCGTTCTTCATAGGACCCTTTAGCCATTGCGGATATAAAGAATTACCGTTTTTTTTAAATTCGAACTAAGAACAAAACAATCGAAGGTAGGAGCGCGTGCACTCGTTGCCTCGCACGGAAAAAGAATGAGGTCACCCGTCACCGTCTAGCATAGTGTAGGGTGAACGAGTCGATACTTTAATCGATTATTATTTAAAAATAATCGATTCGTTATTCTAATTATAAATAACTTTAAAAGCGTGCGAGTGTTGCCTTGTAGGTCAAATGACTACCTGTTTATTTATATCGAACATGAAACCACGAAATATTATGTAGAATAGTGTAACAAGTTTAGTACAGATGTGTACACAAGTGTTAAAAAAAACTACATGTTTTTAAATAATTTTTAATGACTATTTTCGACATTATTTTGCTGGGGCACACGCAATTTCTAGGCTTTTTTAGTCATTTGAAATTCTTCATTATGACAAGTCGATGTTAAATTAATCGATCCAGCTTTTTGAAAATGCTCGAAAATAAATCAAATGAGGTTTAAAATACGGGACAGTTTGTCCCGGTGGGACGTTTAAAATGATGCCTGAAATATGGGAAACCCCGGGAAATACGGGACGTCTGGTAACGCTAGTTGTGAGTGACCCACGGTGGAGCGGAACATAAGTATTTTGAGTAACACTGGATCTACACACGTACCTACCTATTTTATTTTGTACTGTATGGGACTAATTTGTAATTACATTTCCTTCTACTTTTCACATTTTATATAGCAGCAAACACGCGTGAAAGTTATGATAGTCGCCATTTTTGTCAGGGTACCTAAGTACTATCTTGTAAGTAGGCCACCAAAATTACCTACTTAATATTTTAATAACTATTGACTTGATCGCATATAGCTATTAAATATCTACTTTAATAATTCCTGCTGAGTATCCATTTAAAGATCGATTAAATCTTGCCGGCGCAGTGGGGCTCCATGTTGGGTCTCACAGAGATGTAGGTACTCGCTAAAACGGATTTCGTGTAAAGTGACGTGTCATCTCGTTTTGTATTAATGCACACTGCCTTTATATACTGCCGCAATTTTCTGATATTTCACACATCACTTTCTTCCGTCGAAGGATCAGAACAAACTAAAAGATTAGATTTTTTATTTATTTCAAAATGTTTAGTTTTGAAATTATTTCTATAAGTTTGGCATTTATGGCTATTTGTCAGCTGCACGATAAACCAGTGAAGGCTCAATCAGTAGAAGTTCAACTGCCTCCAGGTGAATGCTTCCAGTGCCTTTATTTTTCCATACTATCCGCTAGTTGCACGTAAGTCTATTTTTGATTCCCGATTAAAAGTAATGCTGTCTCTATCTAACGGACCGTATCAGAAAGTGACAGTATTATTTTGAATGGGGAATTAAATTTAATGGACTTACGTGCAACTAGCGTATAAACTAATTACTTAGGTACTTACATTTTTATAATTTGTAAATATTTTTGTTTGCAGGACAAGAATGCCAAATGACACCAGTTATTCATATTCTTAAACATCCCGGATGTATACCTAAAGCGATACCCTCCTTCGCTTGTATTGGCAAGTGTTCAAGTTATGTCCAGGTAGGTGGTACTATGCTTGAATTAGAATAGTGTCTAGGTATTAGTAAAAATCGATACGCTAAACATTATTTCCAATGTTTATAGGTGTCTGGCAGCAAAATCTGGCAAATGGAACGAACTTGCAACTGTTGTCAAGAATCTGGTGAACGAGAGGCTACTGTAGTTCTTCTTTGCCCTAAAGCAAAAAGCGAAGATAGGAAGTTAAGAAAGGTAATTTTTAGGGTTCCGTTCCTCAAAAGAAAAAAAACTTTTTACAAAACAAAAATCAACCGACTTCCAAAAAAAACACTACAAAGTGAAAAATAACTTTAATTTCGGAAGTCGGTGTCTTTGGATCTGTATTTTAGTTTTTTGCCACCGACTTCCGAAATTAAAGTTATCTTTACCCTATAAATTTTTTGAGGATTTCCCTCGATTTCCATGGGATCCCATCATCAGATTCTGATTTGGAGGCAATGGGACCACCTCGGGAGCATACCCTTCCAAACAAAAAAGAATTTTCAAAATCCGTCAACAATTGACGGAGTAATCGGTGAACATACATACCAAAAAAAAAAATACAAACATACAGCCGAACATATAACCTCCTCCTTTTTGGAAGTCGGTTAAAAAAGGGAACCGATTTGACCCAAACACGAACGTGTGAGGTAAATAAATGAATTTTGAATTTGGGGTTTACTTTTTGGGGAAAAAGTAGAAAATTAAAAAAAAAAGTATTGGCAAACTTTACCGTGTGAGTGTGACACATCAAATGAAAGGGAACGATTTCAGAGATATTATATATATATATCTGAACTAGAATTTTAAAATAAATACTTTTAGAATTATTTAAGAAAATTAACCATTATCTCTGAAACGACTTAGGGCGAATTTCACCAATGAAACTGAACGCGATCAGCACATCTAACCCGAGTTCAAGAGCTGTCAGTGTCAATATTCCAAAGAAAATAATGACACTGACAGCTCTCAAACGTGGTTTAAGTACTGATCGCGTTCAGTTTCATTGGTGAAATTGGCACTTAGCCTAAAATTTTGATATAAAAGAAGTCTATGGTCTTAAAATAACTTGGTAAATCTCTCAATATTGTGCGTACAAACTTACATGTGCAGTTGGAATGTATGAGGGAACATGTTTTTCAACTAAAATGTTAAGTTTGTTCTTGGGATAAATTCATTCCAACTACGGAACCCTTCATTGTGCGTGGTCCGACACACAATTATCCGGATAGAACTCAAATAGTTATAACTCTATCTACTTTTTGCCACCGGAATTAGCCGAGGATCTGCACCAGCAAGCTAACGGCTAAATACTGTATGCTGGTAGCAATATACTACACCAACCAGTGAAACCTTTATTGATAGGTAATAATATTGCCAACGGTCCGCCGCGGCCGTTCACGACCTTCTGAGGCCTATTTCCAAGTGGATACGAATAAACCCTTTTTTTTTCACGGGCTGGAAAATTCTCATGGATGTCCTCTGCCCTGGGGCGGGCAGAGGGGTCTGCCAGTCTCTTACTGACTAAAAACCACCCTAGTGTTCCCTTCCCACACTTGTACCGGGGATATTGGGAGCTAGTATTACTTCCGTGATTCCCGGCTAGTGCCGGCCCGCCTCTGCGGGCCACCTCAAGTCTGGGGTTATTAATTGTAACTAATTGTTAATTAATTTTGGAACTTGGGATCTGTTATTACTTCACCTCAAGTCTGGGAAGGTGTTTGATCCCCCCGCGACGTATGAAAGGGGCGCGCGTGGAACACTACGCACCGCCACCTCGGATCCAGTGTGATAGGGGGCGGCGGACGTCCCCCCAAGTCCACCGTACCTGGACCCATTTAGGGGGGCCGGAAGAGGGCATTATCTGCCCTCTACCGACGTCTAGTGCGCCTGCTGCTGGCCGGGTGAGCGGACATCTCCCGCTCCCTTTCCGCAGCCTCCTTCTGCGACATGACTGTTTTGCAGAAGGATACCACCGCGTCCCAGGATTCCTCGCTGCCGACCATCGCCTCGACCACGGCCGGGAGATGAGGGTACGGCGAGGCTCCTCCCAAGCGGCACACTCTGCCAGTGTATGCCGTGCCGTGTCCTCCCGGCAATACGAATAAACCATAGATTAAACCTATTGTAGATTATTAAACCGAGTTCTGCATTCCAGATCACCACCAAAGCCCCTCTGGAATGTATGTGCCGTCCTTGTGGCAGCTTAGATGAGAGTTCCATCATTCCTCAAGAAGTTGCCGGATATGCTGACGAAGGACCTCTTTACAATCACTTCAGGAAGTCGTTCTAAAAATCAAACGAATATTGAGTTATAAATTATTACGTTACGAACATGGACGTATAAAAAACTTTTTTTTTAGGAAATGAATGTAGGTAGGTATATTATTTAAAAACAAATTAATAAAAACCCTTCGACCATAGTTTCATGTTTTATTTTGACCTGCTAAAATAACAGTAAGTAATGATTGTTATTAAAAGAATGTTTGGGTAAAACTGAGAATCGATCATAACTTAAAACGTGCTACACACGCTAAGTACTAGCATTTACTAACAAGAAAAAAGTATTTTTAAGAAAAAATAATCTAATTAAATAAAATGTATGAAAGGAGCGTCAAAAATCAAGACCAACTTAAAAAATAAAAGAAATAATGCTTGCATTCTGTATTTAATTTTTATATTAGATATTTGTTTATGATTATGAGTAGTAGGTACACAAAAGCTTACACACAAGTTAATTATCAAATAGGAATATGTATATATTTTTTTAAAATTTTCAATAATAGACAGTAATAAATACCTAAGAAAAGCTCGTTGTTCAAAAAAATTATGAAACTGCAACAATTTTCTACTACAGTTCAACCGTTTATTTTTGTCGCGGTCATGATGTGACGTCATTTATCACGTAACTGCTTTGTTTACATCTGTTTTTAGCCCCAAATCATATTTATTAAATTATTGTTTAATGCTTTACAGAAATCACACTTACTAAAAAATACTTATTGTGAAACTTGTTGACCACTATTACTACACTGAAACAAACAGCTAAAAAGTATTGTTATTTATTAAATATGTACATAAATTATCAAAAACCATACGAAAATCATCATAATTTGATATCATTAACGCGGATAAAAAACCGGCCAAGTGCGAGTCAAACTCGCGCACGAAGGGTTCCGTACCATTATCTATAAAAACAGCAAAAAATGACGATGTTTGTTGTATGGGAGCCCCCCCTTAAATATTTGTTTTATTTTAATTATTTATTTTAAAGTGAATATAATATAACTAAATATTCTGTGAATATTTCAAGCGTCTACCTGTTGCCGTTATCAATATCGAGCAAAAACGAGCAAAAAAATCACGTTTGTTGTATGGGAGCCCCCTTAAATATTTAGTTTTTCTGTTTTTTAGTATTTGTTGTTATAGCGGCAACAGAAATACATCATCTGTGAAAATTGCAACTTTCTAACTATCACGGTTCATGAGATACAGCCTGGTGACAGACGGACAGACAGACAGACGGCAGAGCCTTAGTAATAGGGTTCCCGTTTTACCCTTTGGGTACGGAACCCTAAAAACATCATAGCCTCAAAGAGCTTTGGTAAAGAATAGGTTAGTAGGGATGGAAAGTTAGTTGGGACAGGGATCTATAATTTAGGGAGATGACTATAGAAGTCATGGGCTGAATTATTACTGAAGCAGATAAAAAAGGTTTGCTCGAAAGTACCTTCACCCACATTCACAGAGCGATGTGTCTCTGACCCGGATTTTGTGATGATTCTCTAAAGTTGATTGTTTCCAAACGTGTCTTTTCTCGGTTTAGATACGTCAATGTCATTGACTTTGCTTTGTGTCATAGTGTCAAATGTAACTGTCAATTCTTGTATTATTTTGTTTTTCATCAAAAACTAAGTTTCTCCTGTAATTTTTCAGTAAATAGATAGTTTTAAAGTAATTCTTCTTCAAAATGAGTCGCAGGAAACGTACAAAGGTAAATTACTTTTATTAAATATGAATGTTATTCATCAATGTTTTCTTTTTATTTGTTTTGATGAGCAGGTTATGTTTATTGATCGTAGGTTGAAACCCGGGAATTGGATGAAAAATTAAAACAAGATGATTCTGAATCTGATCAGTCAGAAAAGAGTAAGGTCACTTCATCAAGTCCCACATCGGTTGGGGGTCGCCGGGAGTCGTCATCGAGCCGTACCGCGGAAGTTATAAAAGACACGAAAGAGAAAAAGGAAGATGTTAAAGTGGATGATACAAAGAGTGACGATATCGAAGAAATTAACTACAAAGAAATGCTTAACAGGTATACCCACCCAAAACTTGAACTACCAAGTCCTTTTTTTTCCATTATCCGATATTAGTCCTAAGCGAAAACCGCCTCGCTCTTTTTAATGCTGCAGTAGGTAAAGTAAACTAGTGTCTGGTGCATCCAGGCTTTAATATATAATATTTCTATGTGGTCATTAAAGAAACAAATTAATTTACAGCTTGGAAGGAGCAGCATTCCAATCTCGGTTGCCCTTTGATAAGATGTCATCTTTAGAAGCCGAGTGTTTCTCGGATCTGCAAGGAGCTTCAAGCCATGCATTTGTTCAGATAAGGAATCGCATATTGAAACTGTGGTTTGAAGATCCCAAGAAACAATTGACCCAAGAAATTTCTGTTCAGAAAATGGAAGTAAGTTCCCTGTGCAACTAGTTCAAGTCAGGGACTTGATTTATAAGCAAATTAACTATTAACTACAACTTAAATTGATTGTATAATCAAATTACTACTGTCATTCTTCTTTTTTTCATACGAATGGCTATACCATAGCAAGTTGACGACATATGTCACTGCTTGACAATTAAGTTCTCTGACTGTACAATAACTTAAGTTTTAATTTTTTTTTGATATTTTATATGTTTTACTATTTTATATTTGAAATTTTAATTTTTGTAGATTCTGACATTTTATATTTTATTTTGGCAATTTTAAGTTTTATTTAATGAGTTTTGTATTTTAGTTTGGGTTTTTGTGTGTTTGGATAGTATGTATGTCCTATTTCTATTAATTTATGTTTGGCAATGGGTGTTATTTATTTGGAATAAATTAATTTATTATTATAAGTATATCAAAATAATGAATGTGATCAAATTGAATGCTGAACTAAACTGCACATTTTTATGGTGTATATACTCTCTCCAATTTATGTCCATAAATATTATTTCAGGCTCCATACAATGGTGATCCTGCATTAGTAATGAGAACTCACGCATTCTTAGAAAGACATGGTTTTATAAACTATGGTATCTATGAGCGAACTACACCTATTCCTACTCCACCAAAAGGAAAACAGAGGCCAAAAGTCATCATCATTGGAGCAGGTATGAACATAATCTTCATTAGTTGTTAGTAAATGAAAATTAAACATAATAGTGCCTATACAGAGCTCAAAAAGCCATCTTGAGGAATGTTGTCAATGCACCATGGCTCACATGGAATGAAGACATCCATGATTATCTCAACACTCCTACCATTCATGAGGAAATTAATAAACATAAAAAGCTTTATGCTCATCGTCTGGCCATCCACCCAAATCCTCTGAGTGTTAAATTGCAGGACATCAGCGAATCTGTCAATCGATTTAAAAGAGGTCAAGTAAGAGGTAGCAGTGGCAATGGCCCCAGTACCTGAAATGCCAACTATATTCACGCAACCAAACTGATAATAGTCCAGATAGGACTGATGGCAGTTATTATTACAAAAAAGTTACCTATGAAATAATATGTCCGTAAGGCATATTGCTCCTATATTTGTAATACAATCAACTGCATATTCATGGTAACAGTTTAATACCTTCATAGTGTATTACATAGCAGTAAAGGAAGTTTTTTGTAGTTCAAGTATAACTACTAATAGGCTGTTGACTATACCTACATATTATGTAATTATGATAAGTTTTAATAAAAGGGCATCTGCTTACAAATTAATTTGTTAAAAGTTTGGTTAGTTTATTTGTTATTTTACAAGAATAATAAAAAAACCTTTTCTGATTACAGGAGTGTCAGGCTTGGCTGCTGCGCGACAACTGATATCATTTGGCTGTGAAATTGTTATCCTAGAAGGAAGGGATCGAGTTGGAGGCAGGATTGTAACATACAGAAAAGGGCCCTATGTAGCAGACTTAGGTTAGCTTAATTTTTTATACTATAGTTACAGAAAATTATGGTTAAATAAAGCATGATGTTACCTAATGCTTTTCAAGAGTTACCTTTATGTGAAGGTATAAAGATTAAAGCTTTTTCCATTGAATTCTATTGTGAAGATGGTTACAATGAATTGAGAAAAAAAACACCATGAATCTAAACTACTTATACATTTATAAATATTCTAAATTTTCAGGTGCTATGGTTGTGACTGGTTTGGGTGGTAACCCAGTAACTACATTATCAGTACAGATGAACATGGAATTGCATAAAATCAAGCAGAAGTGTCCTCTTTATGAAGCAACTGGTAACCAAGTGCCTAAGCATAAGGATGAAATGGTATGTAAAGAGCATAATATATTTAAAGCGGCTACAGCTACAGTGTAGACTGGCGAATTTGCGTAAGCATGGTATATTTACTTTAGTTTGAGTAGTTAAGGATTCACCTTAACTACTCAAACTAAAGTAAATATACCGCAGCGGTGGTCCGCGAAATTAAAATTTTCCTGCAATTTGCAGGTTAGTGTCAGGTTGTATCTTGATCAAAATATGCTTTATTTATTTAAGTATTTTTTATTTAACAGTTTATGTACACACAT
Source organism: Tiliacea citrago (assembly GCA_963921375.1). NCBI lineage: Eukaryota > Metazoa > Arthropoda > Insecta > Lepidoptera > Noctuidae > Tiliacea > Tiliacea citrago. Next base: position 11,711,088 of record OY992793.1, on the reverse strand, counting down.
ATAAACAGACAAGAAGAAATGAACAGAAAAATACGTACAAAGGTGATGCTTATTTCTAAAGAAATCTCTTCCAGCATTCCTGCAACAGGAAAGTAGACAAAGAGATGTAGACAATGTGTGTAAAAGTAGAAGAGAAAACATAAAATCAAAATAAAAACTTACTAATACGAGGGCTGCACTAAAAGTATCGGGAATGGAATATTTCCACTGTTCCTGTCATATTAAAATCTTTTTAATTGAAAACTCCTTGGTTTTAAAAATCGAATACCATTTATTTATTTAAAAAAAGATTCTCGGTCTTGTCACAAGGTTTTGTCAAACTTGTTTAGTCGTTGAGAAAATGGAATTGACTCGAGAAAATTCAAGAGCGATGATTTATTATGACTTTCGAGCTGGTTTAACACAAAAACAGTGTGTTGACCGGATGATTTCTGCATTTGGTGATGAAGCCCCATCCAAAACCACAATTTATCGCTGGTTTGCTGAATTTCAACGTGGACGTGTCAAGCTCAGTGATGATCCCCGTCAAGGTCGTCCAAAAACTGCAGTCACCCAAGAAAACGTTGATGCTGTGCGTAAGCTGATTGAGGAAGATCGACATGTGACATACCGCGAAATTCAGGCAACTTTAGACATTGGCATGAGTCAAATACAAATAATCTTGCATGAACAATTAGGTGTAAAAAAGTTGTTTTCCCGATGGATACCGCATTCGCTCTGTGAAGAGCAAAAAGCGGCTCGCGTTACTTGGTGCGTCAGAACTCTCGAAAGATTCCACGCAGGATCCTCAAATGCTGTATACAACATTGTATCAGGTGACGAATCCTGGATATACGCGTACGAACCCGAAACAAAAAACCAGTCACGAGTTTGGGTGTTCGAAAATGAGTTAAAGCCAACAAAAATTGTTCGTTCACGGAGTGTTGCAAAAAAAATGGTGGCCACGTTTGTCTCCAAAACCGGCCATGTTACGACTATTCCTCTTGAGGGACAAAGAACGGTTAATGCAGAATAGTATGCTAGCATTTGTTTGCCACAGGTCGTTTCTGAACTCCGTAAAGAGAACTGCAACCGCCGCATCATCCTCCATCACGACAATGCGAGTTCTCACACCGCGCACAGAACAAAAGAGTTTTTAGAGCAAGAACACATAGAATTATTAGACCATCCGCCGTACAGCCCCGACCTAAGCCCTAATGATTTCTATACAGATCATTCAGATCATTGCGGACAATTAATCACTATTCCAAATCCGAACAAAAAAGTTATTAAAAAAGATATCACTGTCACCCCAAAAACTACTAAGCGCTTGGAAACATTTAAAACTAAACTGTTGAGTAAATTACCAGTTTTGTCAACTAATGTCGCCCCTAATCAACAATATAATGATTTCTTTTGTATGTATTGCACACAATTTGCCAACACTTTCATTCCAAAGACATTCTTGGTTAATAGTAATGCTTCTTTCAGTGACTGGGCCACCGTTGGTATACATAAAAGTAGAAAACGACTATATGAGTTGTATGATGAACGGACTATTATAAACACTGCTGAATTTAATTTATATGTTAAGAATTATTCAAAATTATTTAAAAATGTTTGTTGTATGGCCAAGTCACGTTACTTAAGTTCAAAAATCAAAAATAGTAGTAATGTAATTAAAATGACATGGAATATCATTAATAGTGAAACGGGAAGGTCATGCAACCGAAGTAGTGACTACAGCCTTGCTATTGATGACAGTATAATTAAATCAGATTCTCAAGTCGCCGCGGCCTTTGAAAATTTCTTTGCAGAGATTCCTGTATTGACTACTAAATCTCTAAACTCATCAACCACTGCTGCAGAGTCTTTACTTAAGGAAAACGTTCCAGTTTGTGATTCTGAATTTCATTTCGAATATGTCACCTGTAAAGATGTAATTAAAATCTTTCATACATTAAATGTTAAAAAGACCGCAGATCTATGGGGTAATTCTGTGGACGTTGCTAAGTCGATTATAAACATTGTAGCACCTACTTTAGCTGTTATTTTTAATAATTGTATTGACCTTGGTGAGTTTCCTGATCTTATGAAAAACAGTAAAATAATACCGTTGTTTAAATCGGGTAGTACATCAGACCCTACTAATTATAGACCTATTTCAGTGCTACCTACCTTTAGTAAAATTTTTGAAAAACTTATTTTAGATCAAATGCAAAGATTTTTTAATAAACATAAGTTATTGCATAACAAACAGTTCGGTTTTACAAAGGGTCGTTCGACTACTGATGCCGGTGTTGAACTTTTAGGACATGTTTATAATGCATGGGAGGATAAATGCGATGCTTTGGGCATCTTTTGCGATTTGTCCAAGGCATTCGATTGCGTTCTTCATAAAACATTAATCAGGAAACTGCACCACTACGGAATCCGAAATGCCTCTCTGGATCTTCTTACTTCATATTTAAGTGATAGGATTCAGAGAGTTGATGTTAACGGAAAAAGATCTCCCGGATCTGTAGTAAGAATGGGGGTACCCCAGGGCTCAATTCTTGGCCCATTTTTGTTTCTTATTTATATAAATGACTTGCCTTACCTCATAAAGGATAAACATGATATAGTGTTGTTTGCAGACGACACTTCACTTTTATTTAAACTCAAACGTCAGCAGTTGGTTACTGACAATGTCAATAGTGCCCTTGAAAAAGTAGTTAACTGGTTTAATGTTAATAACCTACTTCTTAACGAGAAAAAAACTAAATGTATTAAGTTTACAATACCTCATGTTAGACAAGTAAAAACTAGTGTGCTCATAAAGGGTGAAGAGTTGAAACCCGAAGATTCTACAGTGTTCTTAGGCATAACTTTGGATGCCAAGCTTCAATGGGGCCCCCATATAGATAAATTGTCGAAAAAGCTTAGCTCTGCAGCATACGCCGTTAGAAAAATTCGTGATTTAACTGATTTAGAGACGGCCCGCTTAGTATACTTTAGTTATTTTCATAGTGTAATGTCGTACGGTATTCTGTTGTGGGGAAATGCCGCCGACATTCAGACAATTTTTGTTTTACAAAAAAGAGCAATTCGTGCAATTTATAAATTAAGTCCCAGACACTCCCTCAGAGACAAATTTAAAGAGATTAATATACTGACTGTAGCTTCTCAGTATATTTATGAAAATCTATTGTATGCACATAAAAATATTAATCAGTTTAAAAAATACAGTGATATCCATAATGTAAATACTAGGAACAAGCACAAATTTGTTGTTCCTAAAACCAGGCTTAAAAAAATAGGTGGCTCGTTTAGATGCCAGTGTATACGTTTTTATAATAAACTTCCTAGCCATATTCAAGAATTAAGCCTTAATAAATTCAAATGTTTTATAAAACGGAAACTGTGCCAGAAAGCATTTTATACTGTTAAAGACTTTATTGAGGACAAAAAGGCTTGGGATTGAGCTGCTCCAATTTACAGTGAATCTTGATTTAATTTTTTTTGCCAACTATTTAGACTATTTTTTGAATTTAAATACCTAAACTATGACATGAATATTTACTTTGTAAAGTATTACATTATTTTAATTATTATGAATGTGAGGACTATGTGAATTGTTTTTTTATTTTTATTCTCAATCAAAAAAATTTTTAATGCAGGTCTGGCAGTTTGAGTACTTTATGCGGCCTAACCAATTGTCCTTTCTTTGGTATTGTTCGTCGAATCGCTGAGCTCCTTAAGTTTTGAGTTGAGCTGCACGATAACTGACAAATGCGTGCACTGACTGGACAGGTCCACTCAAATCTGTGTGGTTCTTTCGTCAAAAGACCATGTCAGACACCAATCTACATGGTTCTCAAATGATCTGACCAAGATTATATCCGTATTTTATATACACATTGACAGTGATTAATTTTATATATACAATGACATGAATATTTACTTTGTTAAGTATTATATTGTTTTAAGTATTGTAAATGTGAAGACTATGTGGGTTTTTGTTCATTTTCCTTTTTATTCTCATTTAGTTTTTATCATAGTCTGGCAGTTTGAGTGATTTTATGCGGCCTACCCAAATGTCCTTTCTTTGGTATTGTTCGTTGAATCGTTGAGCTCCTTAAGTTCTTAGTTGAGCTGCACGACTACTGACAAATGCGTGCACTGACTGGACAGGTCCCCTCAACCTGTGTGGTTCTTTCGTCAAAAGATCATTTCAGGCACCAATCTACATGGTCTTCACATGATCTGACCAAGATTATGTCTGGACTTTAAAAAGAGACTGTGACCTCTGAGTTTGTTTCGGCCTTTCTTCTCAGAGTAGTCGGATACGAAACGCCGACCTCATCTAGTTTTTTTTAAATATGATTGACGTGTAAAAGTGTTTGTACAAACCTACTTACAGAAATAAATCATTTATCATTTATCATTTATTTATACTTTCCCTAAAATAAAGAATAAATTGCGTGGACAGAGATTTTCATCACCTGAAGAAGCTGTGGACGCCTACAAAACGGCCATTTTGGAGACCCCAACTTCCGAATGGAATGGTTGCTTCAATGATTGGTTCCATCGTATGGAAAAATGTGTCAAATTTCGCGGAGAATACTTCGAAAAGCAATAAATACATTTTTAAATAGTAATGTTGTGTCACTTCCTTGATTCCCGAAATTTTCAGTGCCGCCCTCGTATTATTACTATACTGATCACTAATTTAAATATAAACATACAATAAGAGAATATACTTACATACATACTTCTAAAATAAATATCACTAAAATATATATAAGAAAAAAATAATAAATACTATACTTATTAAGCAATTATGACGAAGTGGAAAGATAGTGTTCTTTCACTCTTTATTTAAAAACTGCAACGGTTTGGCAGTCCCTAATGTCAGGAAGTGAATTCCACAACCGAACCGCGTGCACAGAGTAGAGTAGGAATAAAAGTCGGTAGAGTGGGGACGGTGATTTAAGGATTTCTAAGACGCGACCTGCAAGGCGCATCAGAAGGACGGGCGTAGGAAAAGCGTTCCCGCAGATAGGATGGCGTTCTAGGGTTATGAAGGATGTTAAATAGCAGACACAATATCCGAGAGTTCCTGATTTGCGACTATAACAGATATGTATTTACAGAATTATAATCATAAGAATCATTAATACATCAAGGTCAAGATACAACCTGACACTGACCGGCAAATAGCACAAATCGTAAGAAAATTTGAATTTCGCGGGCTACAGCTGCTGATCCACGTTAACAGGAATACTAACAAAACCCACTGAACTAGTGATTTTGAAATGTGTATGCGATTGGTTACTTAAATAGCCTGTAAAGTTTGAAGTGGCAGTGGGCCGGCCATATCTATCAGTAAAGAGTGCGAATTGGTAACCCTGGGACGACAACTTAGGCTACTGGGGCAGGCTAGATGCTGAAAGCAAAAAATCTGTTGTTTTGGCAGAACTTAGGAGGTCCAGCAGTGGAGTGCGATAGACTGAGTTGATTTATTTAAATCAGCACACAAAATATTTGTTCTTAAACATGCTTGGAAATTTGAGCATTATTTTGACAAACTTCTTCGAGATAAATCGAAATTGCTGTACTGGCCAAATACATGCGAGCAGCGGCCGCCAAAAGTTGTATGAAAATCCATATCTGTCGTGATTTAGCGGCCAAATAATCTACATAGTAAACTCATATAATTCGTGTAATTTAAAAATGGAACGATCTTTTACTCCGAAACATAGCAATCAAGGAGGTAACTTAACAAAGGATTTATTTAAATTTCGAACTGGCTTGCAAATAGAACGCTGTTTATTGAAAAAAAAAACAAATGAACATTATTGGCGCGTGAAAAATGATCGTTGTTCGTCATTGAATCTGGATAAATAATTCACTTAGTTTGATTTTCCGCGCATTATTTGAGAAAAGCACTATACAAGCCTTGGCCGCAACCAGGCATTGATGGACTCACGTATGTGTGCCTCGGCTTCGCCTCGGCCCATATTTTCACGTTCGCCCATCAAATCCCCTATTGCAGGTCGCTGCAGTAATGAACTATTTATAAAGACGTGTATTTTTTCAGGTGGAGCGAGAATTTAACAGACTTTTGGATGCTACGTCTTATCTGTCACACCAAGTGGACTTTAATTACTTCAACGACACACCCGTTTCTCTCGGACAAGCATTGGAATGGGTTATCAAACTGCAGCAGAAGAATGTGAAACATAAGCAGGTACTGATCAATAATAGCGAATTAATTAAAATATAAGTCCAGAGGCGTAAAGCCAGTCCCTGTATAGGAGCTGATACCGGGTGGAGCTGAATTGTACCCAGACATTGACCTGCATAATTTTGAAAACAATCAGTTTTTATGGTTTACCGCACAGACATTGCCCTCATAATTAAATTACAGATAAAAAGACGAATCATGTTTGCTCTCAGCACTACACTACTTTTCTAAAGTTACGCGCGGTACCGCAACATGATTGTCCCTTAAAGAACGTAAGTAGTGTTGCCCAAATTCAGTCTTGGTCTTGCAGTCTTGGTCTTGTTCTTGCGTTTTTGCAAGACCAAGACCAAGAACAAGACCGCGTATTTTTAGCAAGACCAAGACCAAGACTGACCGTGCAAGACTTGAGCAAGAACAAGACATAGCCTGCAAGACTCTTGCGTCTTGCAGCTAGGACTTAGCGCTATTTCACTGAGTAGTTAGGTGTAACAGTTCGGTGTATAGGTAGGTACGCTTAGGAATTCTATGAGACGCAAAAAACTGTATCAAAGAATATGAAAAACTGGACCTATGCGCATTACCACTAATACCATAAACATAGCGAATAAAAAAATATCTATTAAAATCAAACTGAGTGCATGCATAGTTATGTTTTAACCATCGGCACTTTGATAATGCGGCATCAAAGGTTTTGTACTTACTTCTCAAAGAAATTTGCCGCTTTTCGGAAGTACATGGTTATGATACACGCGCCGGCGGCTTCTTTTGAAATCTAAAACAATCGTTGCCGCCACGCCGAAATCATAACACTTGTGACACTATTTGATTGCCGCCATAGGGCGTAGGTATACTCATGCAAAATAATTTCGCATTTTTTTAAGAGTACCTACAGGTGTTCCAAAGAATAAATAAGTTTCAGAGTGCTTAGAATGAAAATGAATACATTATACTGATCACGCAAGTAGTATTATGATTAGGTTATAAATCAAAGCTTATAAATCATAAATGTTTATAAAGAAACAGTTACTTCCATGGAAAACGACATATAGGTCAGTTGATTTTTCGAATTTCTTATCAAATCTTCAGTTATTTATTAATCTGCTTGATCTTTACTATGGCTATGTTAATTCAAGCTCACAATGTTCCAATTCTAATACGTTTTTCTAAGATTTAAAGTAAACTTTAATAAATAGTAATAGACTAATAGGTAATTGCAAGACTTGCAAGACTCTTGCTGCAAGACCAAGACCAAGACCAAGACTGGGAGCGCAAGACCAAGACCAAGACCAAGACCAGGTGTATTGGCGCAAGACCAAGACCAAGACTGGCTAAGTCTCGTCTTGTTCTTGCATTTGGGCAACACTAAACGTAAGGCGTCTAGGAATAAATCTGTGCCAAATATGAACTGAGTTAGAGCGAGACCTGTGTATTGCATGTTTGTTCGCATTGTTACTGTTTAGTTTGATTTCGTTACGGGTAAATGAACTGCGGCATTGATCATGCCACGTGCGAAGTTTTTGTTTTGTTTGCGTAATTACGTAGAAATTAAATTAACGCAGGTCAAAGTCATCTTGACTTTACTTAAATGCTTTTGAAATGTGATGTGTGATGACTTAAGTGTAACGTGTAAACTATGAAAAAACGAATAATGACATACACACATCTCATCACTTTTATAACAATAATTGCTTGTACAAAATTATTAAATTTTAATAGAAAAATGGTTGACGAAAATTGATATTATAAAAATAAAGGTATCTTGCTGCGGTTGTTCCGTGGATGGGTGATCGTCTTTACATACCAAGACCCCTCGGAAAGCACGCTAAGCCGTTGGCCCCGGCTGTCATTCGTAGATCTCTGACAGCCGTTACGGGTCGTCAAAAGCCCGAAAGTCTGACAACCAGTCTTACCAAGGACACATTACGTTACGTTTACGTTTTCATTAAATAATTCTGACTACTTCTACTCTTTCTGACTTCTCTCCTAACTTTATATTAATATACCTAATACTTACAAATTATAGTACACAAACGTAATTCGCAAATTACGTTTGTGCAAATTAGTTTAACGACCCCTAATCTAATCTACATTATTTAACCAACACTAAAATAAATATAACTACAACCATAAACAGGGTTTTTTTTTTTTTTTGGGTGGGAAATCATCAAATAACTTCTCCCGCTCAAGGCGGGAGGGCGTGTCAGACTTTTACTGACTAAAACCCACCCGTGTTCCGTCCGTTGCCTGTGTGCCAGGGCCACGATATCCCTTTCGGACAAACTCGCAACCCCGGCAGGCATTGGTCCTAACGGACCCCGTCAGTTTGTGCTGACATCTCTTTGAGGCGCGCGTGGAACACAACGCGCCGTCGACCCGGGCCTGGTCCTTATCGGACGGCGAGCTACCCATCGCTCACCGTCCGCAGGCCCGCGCCTACGGTGGCCGGAAATCGGCTCGCGACTCCCGACGCCCGGGGCGTCTCCTGCGGCGACTAAGGGCGCGAGGGCGCGAACCTTGTCTCACCCTCACGCGTTCCGCCTCCTCCTTCGCTAGCATAACTGCTTCGCAGAAGGAGGTGACGGCCTCCCATGCACTCTCGCTCCGAACCAGGGCCGGACGCGAGAGATCGCCGCCGCCGATCGCCTCCGTGAGGACACGGCGGTGCTCCGCCCAAGCTGGGCAGACCTCCACCGTATGCTCCACCGTGTCCTCCGGGCGATCCACACAGTGGTGACACCCGGGCGTTTCCTCCCGCTTTATCCTGAACAGGAACCTCCCGAAACAACCGTGTCCGCTGAGGACCTGCGTCAGGCCATACCCATAAACAGGGTGGCAGGGTCATCGACGCGAAACCTGTTACCATGGATTCAGTGCATCAAACTTGAACCCGTGCGTTTAAATTTGTCTTCTTTTTTAGGGTTCCGTACCCAAAGGGTAAAACGAGAACCCTATTACTAAGGGTCCGCCGTCTGTCTATCTGTCTGTCTGTCCGTCTGTCACCAGGCAGTATCTCATGAACCGTGATAGTTAGACAGTTGAAATTTTCACAGATGATGTATTTCTGTTGCCGCTATAACAACAAAAACAGAATAAAATAAATATTTAAGGGGGCTCCCATACAACAAACGTGATTTTTTTTGCTCGTTTTTGCTCGATTGATAACGGCAACAGGTAGACGCTTGATATATTCACAGAATATTTAGTTATATATTACACTTTATAAATAAATAATTAAATTAAAATAAAACAAATATTTAAGGGGGGCTCCCACACAACAAACGTGATTTTTTGCCATTTTTATAGACAATGGTACGGAACCCTTCGTGCGCGAGTCCGACTCGCACTTTGCCAGTTTTTTTAATTAACTGACAAAAAAAAATAATGCAGGGGGTCAACAATGATGTACTGAATCCATGGTAACAGGATGCGCGTCGATGACCCTTCCACCCTGTATAAAACAGACAATGTTCATAGGTGATTCATTACAGATCAATCTAATAAAACATTCTTATAACATACTTGATAGCGTGGACCTATTATGTTGCGATGTCTCAACACCATCAGCGGTGGTTTTTGGGTAACAGATATTGTCCGCACAAAAAATCAAAACATTATCTTTAGCAGTAACACAAAATGTGCGGCTCAGCTCCTACGGCGTTGGACACAGGGATTGCCTTTACGCAGCCCGGAGTTTGGATTTGTGCCCGATTTATAGCAAGAGGCTCACCCTCTATTACATGGGACTTAAACATAACTAGCAAAATGTGGGTGTATTATAGGTACAACCGAGTTAGTTCCCGGTCGACCACTTTTCGCCCTTATGCCCATAGTAATAAGGTTGAAAAGTGATCGACCGGGAACTTTCGCCCTTCTGGCAACAGGCAACTTCTAATAACAGGCGTGATGTTATGTTATGTGTAATTAATTAATTAATATTAGTCTAGTAATAGTCGTAGTAGAAAATATGAAGAAAAACAACAATTTTTTTTTGTCTTTTTTCTACCAGTTTTTACGTAAGTACATATTTATATTTTTCTTTGTTCTAGGGGCAACATCTAAAGGCACTCATAACGCTGCAAGATAGACTTAAAACAAATATAAACAAGTAAGTAGCAAAGTAAAAGTTAAGTGATTATTATGTGTCCGTATACTCCATTTGACATAAGATTAGAAATGTAAATAAGCTTTTTGACAGTCCGTTCAACCGATTTTGACTTCTATTCCGTACGAATAAGGATGGCATTAAAGGCAAAAACATGGTTACAATATCAACTGTTTATTACAGCTGCCATTTGTCATGCCACCAACGCAATAGAAGTCAAAATCGGTTGAACGGACTATAAAAAAGGTTTATTTAAATGTCTATTTTTATTTCAAATGGAGTATAGTTATAGTTTGTGCTAATACGAGAGAGAAATGGATTTCAAAACAAAATCTTTTTTCCAGGATGGCCGATATGAAAGAGCTCTTGCAGTCTATGAAAGCCGAGAAAGACGCTTTGCTCGTAGAGAGAGACAAAGGTTTAACAGGAGACGCGAGTATCTTGCAAGAGTTCAATTTTCGCCGCCTGAATAGAGAGATGAACCTGTTGTGTAACGAATATGAGGGACTGGTCTCTACTAACGCTACGATTGAAGAAAAGTTGACGCAACTGGAAACTAATCCGCCGAGGTATGTAATTATACAATTTAGTTTCTAGTTTTAATTCTCATTATCGAACTCCTTGATTTACTCTCAGCATAGTTTTTAATAGTTGTCAAGTTATGAAAGCCTACTAATATAATTATTATTATTTGAAAGGTACAAAATGGATGCAACGTACATCCGTAATATTTTACTGAATATACTAAGTAGTTACTAGAAAACATACATATCGTAACATAACATCACGGTTGTATTACTCGGAGGGTTAGGCAGAGGTGTACTAGAAAACATCCGTGTTAAAAAAGCACCAACATGCTGATACATTGTTCCTCGGATAAAATTTCAAAAAAATTCAAATGAAGTATGTTTTTTAGTTCAGTATATTTGTCGGTACGCGACAGACAAATACTAGACTGGCACTTCGCTAATTTGGAGTTCGCGAACGCTACACCGTTGGGCAACTTGTCACTCAAGCACTGGGATCAGGATGACGACTTCGAGTTCACTGGGAACCATTTAACAGGTATGTTTATAATAATCACTTAACGTCAACCACATCAGTTATTAGTTATTGGCGGATACCGAGGGAGGGGGGGGCACAGCATACTCATAGTTAGGTATATCAAGAAACAGAAATATATTCTTTACAACGGTATTATAAGTACTAACATAGCAAGCATGCACGTACATCGGATCACTAGTAAGCAGCCCACCTCGTAACCACGTCCACTTGGGACCTTGAAATGATTTTCCATCAAGCAATAGAGTAAATACCTACCAATTTTCATAGTTTTAACTACAAAACTAAGTAACGGAGTTCCTGTTACCTCAAGGGATAAATTTGCAAAAATACTGAAGCACGTCTTATTTATTTTCTGACCGAAAAGCTAAACCACCACCAAACCCAAACCTACCAAACCTAACCCCAACCCCCCCCCCCCTGACCTAACCTATCAAATTTCATTTATTTAACTAATAGAAAAGTTAATCCGAAAATTGCCGAATTTCTATAGCTCCGAACCTTGACAGAATGGCTCCCCCAAAATGAAATCCTGAAATCCGCCCCTGACGTCAGTTGTTAGACTTGAACTACGAAAACCGCCGTTATTGTCAGGGAATAAAGGTGCTGTTAATGTCGAATTCTTGCTATAGACGGGTGGATTGTATTAATATTTGTTCTGAAAGTATCAGATGAAAGTGTAAACAAACCCTGTTCTGCGGGGTAACTGGCTACTATCACTGGCAATGGGTTTCATTTTGACTGTTCAACAACATTCATTGAGTTATATAAATTGTTGAATTGACAAATTTTTCGAACATAAATGAAGCAATGGATTGGCAATATACTTCAAATTCATTCAGCTTATGATTGTGTGTTACGCTATTAGGGTGCAGGTTAAATTCATATACAATCACTCACTAATGGGAATTATTCATCCGTATTTAGAAGGTTTTTAACTTTATAACTCACCACTTTTTCCAACAATTATAGTTTGAATAACATTATTAAATCTTAATTAAAATGTCATCGACGAAAATTGAGGTTATTAACTACGATTGTGAATTATTGAAAAATATTATTTATTTATATGTAATTAGAATTTTGGGTTTAAGTATTCAAATAAACAAATCAAAGAACTAATTTGGAAGTGGCACCACAAATTGGCATCCACAGGTGCATTTTCTGATTCATTTATTCCATTTTCATTAGACACTTGCAACAGATCATACATACTGTAGCCATCACATCAGGTTATACCGTCAAATTTCTTGACATGATTTTGAATCTTAAAATGTTGGTGAGCGTCGGTTCAAAATCGAATGAGAAAATTTGACAGTTTGTGGTAACTTGATCTGGCGAGATGGCGACTGTACACTTTGTACAGTCAACATCTCCGATAAGTGGTCAACATCCAAAGGTGCATGATGTTACCTTTTTGAAACTGCTATTATAATTAAATTAATTTTATTCGTAATTTTGACAAGATGCCATAGTACCATAATATGTAGGCATTAATAAAAAAAAATACCCTAATAATTTTGTTTCTTCGACTTAATTTAAAACGCGCGTGTATTCAAAACGCGTTATGTTGCGCGTATAGTCATACATCTCATAAGGCTACGTATAGACGAACAAGCCGATCCAAAATATTATCCACACTTATGCTTTGGACCTTTGCTCATCCGTCAATTATGTAGATAGTCATAATTTTGTAATGAAGAGATTCTCAGTACAGTGACAATTATCCAATATTGTCCATTCTTTGTAGCGCAGTTTATGACAATATGAAATACGCATTAGCAAGGCCAAATTGTTATCCGTTTCCATTGTTATCCGTGTGTCAATTAGCAAAATTACCACAATGTGTATTAATTGTCACTGTATACGACATGACTTAATTAATTTAGGGCCTATATTTGGTTCCGTGTACATACGGATATCTAATCATTATAAATGATTCAGCGCTCGACTATCATTTAAAAGCCGAATTATAGTTCTACTGTTGACCGTAAAGTGGTAATGATAAGAATCTTAAACCCAGACGTATTTTGCGTGAATCAATCATTAATCAACTAATGGTACCAGATTAGCTGATCGATGAAGTGACAAACGGTGTCGATAAAGAAACAATCCATTAGAATTGTTTCCGTCGCTAATCACCTGGGCATTCGGGCGTGAGCCTAGGACGGCAATAACTTCAATTAGCCGATGCCACGGCACTCGTTAGCGTTTTACTGAACATTTCCGTGCAATCCAGCACGATCGATGCGCCATTGTATCACACACAAAAGATGCTACCGAATAGCAATAGTTGCCCCTATAAGGGTTGTTTTACCTCGGTGTGTTATTTGTTTCCACTTAGGCCATCCTATCTAAGAAACGGTGAATCTGCTGGGCTTTTGTATATAGCTACATATTTTATTCGCCTACCCTTTTACTAAATACATTTAGTGTCATTGATAGCATATAGAGCAGGAATACTATTGATGTTATTGCTTTTGTAAAATATACAAACTGCATCGTAAAATGCCTTAAATAAAGTACACCGTTTTGTCTACAAAATGCTTTCGCAGTGAATCGATTATTCGCGAGTGTGGTTCGACAGTGGCTCTGTTCGTGCCCAAGGGCTTGCTCCGTTATGAATGTGGAATTTTCGAGTTAGTGGCCGGTTGTGATCTTTAGCAGCGGATGGCGGATTTTAGCCCCGAGCGTCGGTTCGTGTCAATAATTACTATCATTTCTGGGCGCAAGTTTCCATCTTCTACAGCCGATAAATTACCAACTGACTTCTGTGAATTGTCATAATGACCGTTGCAGAAAACGCGAGCCCAGTACTTAGCTACTTTACACATGTGTAGGACTGACAACTAAGACGTACTCGTTTAGCTTGTTCATATTTAATTATAGCTCAAGCAAAAGTTACAAGTAAGTAGTGTAAGCTACTTAAATAATGGTGCTTGTCTACTATTCGTTAACCAGATTTGCATAATGCAACTCTTCTGAGTTAGCGTCAGGTTGTCGCTGTCAGTTGTTGAGTAAAATAGCATTTGTTTAGATTTCATTTATGTTTGTCGATTACGCGTAAAATATAAAAAGGGAAGGAGTGAACTGTTGCGTCCGTTGTTCAGTCAAAAGATATGTATCGCGACATCCCCGAGACGCCTCTTTTGTACGTCGGCTGTGCGTGTGTTGTCGGCCATATTTCTTGGTGTTCGCTCGCTCCGTCGTGTGTTCGCGGCGTGGGTAGTTGAAAAATGACATCTTGATTGTTGTGCGTTATTCTACTCATGAGAATGTCGAGTCGCAGTGGTCGCGCGCACCGCCATTGTCGGGGTTCTCAGCCCCAGGCTCTACAAATTGAACGATTGTTAACCGTTCCTTGAAAACTCTGTTATCGTGACTTGTCACGGAATTATGTGTACTCACGGAGATAACATATTTTGTTAGGATATTATAGTAAATATAATATTTAAGCCTTGTTCGCACTGCAGCACAAGTGGCGCTACACGTTTTGCGACTTGTGCCACACGTTTCACGTAGTAATCTTTTTGGTTCCGTTACTGATAGTTATCGGCACATCTATCTATTTCGGAACAAATTTGGGGACCTTATCCGAAGATCATATTATTATACCAATACCAAATGTGCAGACAAGGCTTTGGGATACAGGATCAGACGGAAAAGGATATCGTTGTCCCCCCGGGGGTAACGCAACAAAAATAATGAATTGTGTCTAAAATGGAAAAACTAAACTTACGATTTTGACATTGATACCAACATTGGTAGTAACTATTACTATTTGTTGGCATAATATCGACAAAGACGGAAATTCTGTATTACGGTACTTTGAGTTATTTGTTGATTTAGCTAATGTCTATTTTTCAATAGGTTGGCGCTAGTGCATGCAACCAGAATACATTTTACATTCCAATGATAATTACGCCCTGCAATAATTTACCGACTTGGTATTACGACTGAGACATTCGCAAATCATAAATAAAACTAACAAAGCCACGGTCAGAATGAATTATAAGCTGTTTAGCTGTTAACCAACGACAAATGGCTTTTGAAACAAGTCCCCGAGGTGGCGGCGAGGGCCAAATGATCGAACTGTAGAAGAGCTCACGGCGGCAACAAGTTTTGATAAGAGTGTGCGTGGCAAGATGCGAGGCAGTAATGAATGTGATACAAGCGCGACCTTCCTCATTTATCACCCGCTCTATGAATAAAATATCTCGACGTTCCTTTCGGATAGTGTCTGGTCGTGCCGGGACGCTTACGGCTCACAGCCGGGCGATCACAATCTTCAGCCTAGTACCTAATAATGCTGGGCTCTCAGGAGAAATTCACACTATTCGCTCTTGTTACGTCTCTTTGTTTGGTGCAAAACAGCCACTAGGGAGTATTTCGTTCAGATTTCTGAGTACCTACGGTCTATTTTTTTATTTCGTCGCTCCGTTATAGAAGAAAGCAATTATTGTGTTGTAGTTTCGTGAGTTAATACTTTTTGATTACTTATATTGATTTATTTACTTTATCCTTTAAATAGTTGACATGCCACACATTAAGGGGGTGGGGGAAGTCAACAAAGTGTGACATCGTGTGACTAGGAGGGGACAAGTCACGAGCTTCATGAAATCTAAAGTATTAAAACTCTAAAAACTGTAATATATACTAGAGTATGGGCTACTGCGTTCTCTATGAATTTTAACACCATTCAGCGATTGCCAACCCGTCTGCCAAGCATGGCGATTATGGCACCCCCCCTTCCTCCCCTCCTTTTGGGGGAGGCCTATGTCCAGCAGTAGAAGTCTTTTGGCTGAAATGAATGATGATGAATGAATTATGTGATATCACACACAAATATGACGACCTCTGACAAGGACCGTCCTTGGGGGCTCCAAAAACCATCAAATTCGTGTGACATCATTTATGGATAACCCCTAATGAAAATATGCGGAGTATGTGAACTAGTGTATAACTGCTTATAAAAGCTTTGTAAAAGCCTTGCTAGTGTAAAAAATTAAGACTTGAATACCCTACGTCCCTAGCCCTACCCCGTTATACACAATTCAGTCTTCCTCATTATACATGATTCAGTCTTCTCACCACGGACCTTGGATACAGGGTCATAGACGTGGTGAATGCTTAGTAATAGAACTTATCCGCGACAATCCTGGAGTTTATGACCATGGTAATAAATGCCGCGAGTCACGACATATGGCCGTTATGAGGTGTGTTTATAACTGGGTGAGTTTATAACTTTGGGAGTCTCAAGAAATTGGTGTTTTTCTTGATGTAAAAACGAATTTAACAACATAAAAAAATGTCTGTAGCATATCCTTCGAAAACCGAAGCCCTATAGAAAAGGCGAATCTCTAAAAAGTGCAACTTGGTTTGCGTAGTATGAGAATTCCCGATGACTAATGAAGTTATGACGAAACCCGGGATAGGATAGACTGACAAAAACTGCATCTCCAACGCGGTTTCCTAAGAAAGTGCTCACAGTTGTTGCACATCAGTATGGTGTAAAGACATAAAGGTCTTTTGACTCACGAGGATGTCAATGGCGACGGTGGCGTAGCCTGCGGAGGCGTCTGGGGCGTGGATGAATAAGCAATGAAACGACGAATGGCTCTATTAGACCACCATTGTTGCCTTGCGATCGCTCGACTTGCGCAAGCGACATGTATTGTTCGCGACTCGTGGCTTTCACTACGAGCGATGACGTCACAACGCTTGCGACCTAAATGCTTGCAGTGTTAGATGTAGTGCAATTTCCATTTATTGAGCCTTATATAGCTTGGAATGCACCCAATACGGTGGTAAGTCGTTGTCGCGACTACAATGCCTTGAATGTTACTTGTTTCATGTCTGAAGAAAAGGATTGATCGTAGAAAAGTTTATGGCTGTTTTTTTTTGCTTTTATTTCAGTGTAAACTTAAATCTACGGCGAAAAATTGCCACTCAGTCAATTGCTATCTACTGCTGCAAGTGGGTGTCTGTCTAAAAAGGAAACTTGGCCTCAGATAGTAAATTATTATTGTTAGAGACTAGCAGGAAAATCGTTGAAGAAGTAGTTTATCAAGATGGTACTGTTTGACACGGATTTTCTGTGGTGCACGTCCCCGTGGAGATTTATGTGGTACATTGTGTTACCACGGGTCGGCACTTTGTGCGTCTAATTGACAAGTGTCCGGAAGCGAACGCGTCACACCTGTCTAACGAGCATCGTGCACTTGATTGCACCCACTCGGCCCGACTAACAAGCTGCTCATCTTCGCATATCAAATTCCAGCATCTGACAGTTTTATTGACAATTTGAACTATCGGAAGATTGATTTTATGTAACAAGTTCCTAATTTTTTACTTTGATATTTAAAGCTTTAAGCTCTCTATTAAAGCTTTTGGTATCCTCATAAGCACCTCGCATAGAATGCGACGAACGGTACGAATATTAAGCGTAATAAGTGCACCGAGAGATAACTTGTTTTTGATAATTGTGCTAATCTGGCTGAATGCAGTGGAGCAGGACCCTCTGGGCGACTCGGGCCAGTAATATAATTTGCATCGTGTACGGTAGTAGTTTTATTGCCAACAATTGGCCATTATCTGAGAACATTTGCACGCCCGCCCGTCATACTGTTTAATATATTGTTTCTCGTCGTCTATTTCTATTGGTCTAAATTTTACCATAAACATGGCCGTGTCTAGAACGTCTGTTTCATGAGTAGTACTTATATTTACTACTGATTGTCATTCCTACTTTTCCCATAACGTCAAAGCGCTCTGTATTATTATTATTAAGGCTTCACAGAATATATTTTGGGAGTGATAAAGGTTCAATTTAATTTGAACTTACTACGTACTCATTCAAATTTTGATTATTCCACGTTAGTTTAAATCGGGTCTCCGTTCAACTTTCCTTTCATTGTAAAAGTTGTAATCCTCTTTGTGGACCCTAATTGAATTCACTGTTATGCTAATACTCTGATTTCCCATCTTATTTCGTTAATAGAGGTCTGTGGTAAACCAATTAAAGGGTACGTCTGTGGATTACTCAACTTTTGGCTAGTAGTTTGTGGGTTCTGCATGCACGAGAAATTAAACGTTTGTTTGGTGCTTTTATGTAAATATACCGTTTGCTTCTTAGAATTTTAGATAAGTTATTATCACTAGGTTTTGGAAGTAAGCGCGTCAGAATTTGGTTCATTGCTACTAAAATCGTTCAACAAAAGCTTGGTATCAACTAAAATGTTGCTGTACTGCTGTCGCTCGCTACTCAGTTCGAAACGGTTCCATCAAATCGGGTAGTAAATTGGGAGAACTGAGTACGATTTATTGTATTCAACAATATCTATGTATGTGTTTTCGCATAGTGTGTGTCTGATATGTGCAGATGTTTATGTGCGGCGGTGCATATGTCGCTTTATTGCGCGTTTCGGAAGGCTTAGCATTCCGCCCGTGGACTCGGTTGTCTCTAATGCTGGCGTATTGCGGTTTTATTAACGTTGTTTCCTTTCGTATTACATTCCGTAGCATCTTGTTCACATGTGAATATATTATCTATTTTCCGGGGTACGAGGATTTTCTTTAAATCCTTCTGTCTTGATGGTGCAATTCAGTTTATTTAAAATACCTTTTCTAACTCGTTTTGAATTCGTTAGGGCCTTTACAAAGACAAGCAAAACAAAATGAATTTATTGCAGTTGTAATTGACGCTGTAGTATAAAGATATGTATGCATTAGGTATGTGTTCATAAGAGCGTTGTGCAGGGTTGTGTCACTCCGTTCGGTCGAGTGCCCCGGCAGTCAGCGCAGCGTGAATTGCGGACGCCCGTTCCAGTGCCACTAGCGCTGCGCCGGCTGGCTACACAAAAAACGAATAGTTTTGTTTAACTCAAATCCGCTTAAACCTTTCCGAAAGTCACAAACGATGAATAGTTTAACCAGAAAAAATAACTTTTTACTGTACTGGAAGCACTGGAACATATATAAATCCTGTTCAGATATTAAGTTCTATGTAGTTTGAATCAGGCCGGCGTCGTAGCCAGTTGGTCCTGAAAACGGCCCAGATGTCGGCTGGAAGCGCAAAATGAAACACGTTAGCGCTTCGGCTGACGTCAGTTCCCTTTTTTGTCGCGTCGCCTGTGGAAGGCCATTTATCAACTTTTTATGGAAACGCTTGTTTTAATTTATGCTTACACTAACTTCCGAGCTCGTAGCTATCTGCGACCTCATTTGCAACCACAGCTTTGTTGCTGTTTACACGGACTACTAGAGCTGTTCTGCATTTTAAAACAAATGAAACCATAGCGCCACTCTAAATGAATGTTTACGATTATGCTTTATTTTAAAGGAGGCACGGAGTGGCGGACGTTGGAACGTTTCTCGAGACGGTGCAGTCAGACAATAACGATATAATATATATATTTAATAATATTTATGTAGCACTGAGATATATTCAGACGCACATATGTATTCTTGCACTTAATGTAGTTACAATACAATGTGTAATACTACTGCAAATAATTTAAGTATTAAGTATTATTAAATGTAGATGGTCAACTTATACGTATGTCCATCCGGCGGCATATTTAAAGCTTTGCCCGATGCAATTACATCTGATGCTTGTCTGAACGAACATCTGATAAGACAACTAAAAACGCCTTGTGAAGTTACTTTAATTAAATACTGACGTTTTTGCTCTAGAGGAGTACGTGTGATTTTAAGATAAGGTCACACATTTAACGCAAAAAAAAACATAAACATTTTTCTAACGGTAATTATTATGAGTCATTTAAATAAAGTAAAATAATTCATTCAAATTCGTATCAGGGTCTAAAGTATTTCTGCTTGTGACTAAAAAAAAGTTGATAAGGTACAGTCACGAGCATAAATATATTACTATGAACAGTTCAGCAATAATATCTGATTTCGTGAGTCATCCATTTATATGTGTCGTCAAAATCAAAATATTTTATTTCACATAAACCTACATGGGCACTTATGAAACGTCAGAAGCTAGGTGCACGGTTCCAATTGGTCGTTTCCTATGGAAAAGAGCCGCCAAGAAACTCGGTTACTCTTTTAAAAATAATGGGCTTTTACAATGTTTCAAGTTACAGTGTTAATAGGTATGGGTGGACAGTTTAGGCCCGTCAACAAGTACTTAACAAAATAAAAAATGGTTTACAAAGCTAGTCTATTGAGTCTACAACGTTCTCACATTCACAAATTAAAAAATAATCTATATAAAAATTACTAAAATAGTAAAAATAAAAACCTATTTAAACCAAATGACAAGATTACCATTACAACTGGTATTAATATTCTGTTCACAAGTCCGTAATAAATATTTTAGATTAATATTATAGGTATTTAGTGTCAAATAATGAAGAGATTGTGTCAAGGTATGTAAAAAATACATAAAAATAAACATCGTAAATTTAAATTAAATTAAATTATAAATAAAATTATTTTAATTAAAACATACATAGTTATGCCGTTAATGAGGTACCAGGTAAGCCACATGTGCAGAAGCAATTATTGCCAAACTTCCTTGTCTTCAACGTAGTCCTTAATCTTATAATATGCTATTTTGATTAGGACACGTTTGATGTAGGTTTTGAACTTTCTATCGCTAAGTTCTATAACCGACTTTGGCAACTTGTTATAAAAGCGGATACTGTTTATAAGAAATGACTTGCTTGTTTTAGTTAATTTAAATTTGGGTATCACAATTTCATGTTTACTACGTGTATTTATATTATGGAAATCGCTTCTTATTTTGAAAAGTCTTAAGTTTATGCGAACATATAAAATACTTTCTAAGATATAAAGAGAAGAGTTAGTACATCAATTTCTTTGAATTTGTTTCTAAGGGATTCACTAGGGCCCATTCCATGGATCGCGCGGATTGCCCTCTTTTGTAAAATGAAAATTGAATCTACGTCAGCAGCCGATGCCCACAGCAGAATTTCATAAGACATAATACTGTGGAAATAAGCAAAGTACACTAACCTAGCTGTGGCTATATCAGTTAACTGCCTTATTTTTCTTACTGCATAAGCAGCTGAACTTAATCTACCTGAAAGAGCTTTAATGTGGGCACCCCATTGTAATTTCGAATCTAGAGTAATTCCTAGAAATACGGTTGCCGTAATAGCATCTAGTATCTTGCCATCAAATTTTAAATTTAGACCCACTTGGGGTATATTTGATGATGAGAACTTAAGACGTTTTGTTTTGTTCGCATTAAGATGGCGAGAAATATATGTGATCTTTTGTGGAAAGCACACCAAAACTATCTGACGAGACAACTGGCACCAAATTATAGGATACTGTATCGACTTCAAAAAGATTTTTCGTCTATCTGCTTGCTCATTTAAATTCGGAAGAATGTGATACCTCGTTGTGATAAACAATATAACATCTATTAGGCAGCATAAAAACCTGATAGCATAATAATGTTTCAAGTTTTATTCTAATATATATTGCAAACAAAATGTGACATCCTACTGGCTGCATAAATATCCTGACGGTAATGTTTGACAGTAGAAATGTCAATAATAAGCTGTTTTTCTTTTTGGCAACTGAGCCGATGTCGGCTGTTCTGCAAGTGTCAAGTATGAAATTGATACTTATCTACTTTAAGATGGGTAATTGATACTGGCAGAATAGCCGACATTGACCCAGTTTTCAGCATTCTAAGAGGTGACACATATTTTTGAAGCTGATGCAGCATCCTATTTTTTGGCGTCGCTTGTTTCGTCAGATAGTTTTGGTGTTCCTTCATTGTCACATATTCGTGCTCCCACTTGTATATGCCTTCCACAAATGATCACATATAATTTGCCGTCATCTTGGTGACAGATATTAATGGATGAATCTTGAAGTCAGATATTATTGCCGAGCTCTCCATAGTCATATATTTATGCTCGTGACTGTAGAAACTGTAGATAGAAGTGTGAGGTGGAAAACAGCATCAGGTCTTAGCTTGAAACCAGGAGCTAGTTTTCAGCAAAGGTCTAACTTGCAGGACGCGCTCCGCGAAACGTCCGCCGCAGGACAAATTTCGCTTATATTAACTTTTGCTTCGAGTAAATTTCTCTTGAACCGTGCGACCACTGCACTTCCAAGTGGCAAAGTTTTAATCTCGTCGCCGGGTTGTGGCTATACTTTCTGGGTCTCTCATTGAGACACTGTCCCCTCTTCAACGTTATTTGTTCTCATTAATGAAGGTTCTGTTTAATTTAACCTTATTGGTATTTATTTGATTGTCTATTAGTTACCAATACCTATAGTACGATCGAGCCCGAAACAACCTGAAAATTTATCTTTGCATTTAAACGCATAAGCAACAAGAAATCCTTCCAATCTGACAGTTCATACTTGGAATAATCGAAACAGATGAAAATTGCTTTGAATCTGTATTGAAATAGAATAGACTACTCTTTAATATGTACACCATAAAAGTTACAGATATAAATGTTTAAATTTTACACAGGGTGACACAATGGGCGGTCTTATCGCTAAAAGCGATCTTTTACAGACAACGTTTGGATGGATTAAAGGGAGAAGGAGAGACAATACTGCAGGTGTACCATTTACATATGCAATAAATACATACACACAGAAAGCATACACTTATCTAAATAAATATATATATACAATAATAAACATGAAACAAGAGCAAGGAACTGTATTATGTAATGATGATGTTTAAGGAGAGAGGAAATGTTTTTTTACCTGAATTTTAAAAGTGGACAAAGATTGAGCACGCCTTACCGACATGGGCAAGGCATTCCATAACCGTACTGCTTGAACTGTAAAAGACTTGTCATAAAAGCTGGTGGAATGCATCGGCATCTCGGTCTCAATCCCAAGTTTTCCAATGACCTCAGGTATCTATTAGGTATGTGTGTCATGAAGGAACTTGAAATGTTCTTTAAGATAAGAGGGGGTTGTAGGATTGAACAGAATACTGTAGAGCTGAAATAAGATATGAGAATTCCGGCGAAGACGTATGGGTAGCCACTTGAGCTTTGTACGAAATTCGGAAATGTGATCATATTTGCGCATGCCAAATATAAATCTTATGCAAAAGTTTTGAAGTCGCTCAAGTTTATCCAGTTGTGCCTTAGTGAAATCGAGATAACTGACATCAGCGTAGTCAAGGATGGGTAGTAAAAAGGATTGTGCAAGAGCAGTTTTAGTGGCAGTGGGAAGAAAGTTCCGCAATAGTCTCAGGGACTTCCCGGATGCAAATTTTTTAAATTAACTTTCCTGAAAGATGGTAGAGGATCCTAGAGGATTTTTGGGCAAGCATGTGCACAGCGAAAAGTAGATAGCTAAGTAGGTGCGGCATGATGAGAGAACACCGAAAATATATTTGAAAAGTTAATTTAACTCAGCTATCAACTTTTCGCCCTGCATATGCTCGCTCAAAAACCCTTTGGGCGGGACTACCAAGTGAAAATGAAGTTTAGACCTTGCACCTGTTACTAGTGATCTAACGAACAATAAAGTTGAGCACGATGGATATGGATCTATCAAAACCTCACCGAATTCCAATGTATGCAACGTAATTCCGGCGTGGTCTCCTAAAAGCGAGCACTTAACCACAGCGTAATTCCGGTAAAAGGTTCGGCGGCCGCACCGTCCATTCTCTTCTTAATGTTTATTTAAGCGAAAAAGTTCGACGCTCATTAACCGGATTGGCGTTTAATGAAACGCGTGCGACTTCGAATATTATATGTCCAACACCGCTACCACCAGATAATATCACACATTATTTTCACATCTCATTGAAGGCAACTCGCTTATTAACCTGTTTGTCGAGTGGAGGTGTTAGTCTTGATGTGTTAAGGCGATAAACTCAGTTTTAGTGGCTCGAGCATGAGGCTTCGACTGAGACAATTACTGGGGCTTCGTGTCAATGTACTCAATGTGCTTATGATGGATTTTTTGCACTTAATAATCTTTCTGTTTTGGCCCTAAAAAGCGATAATAAAATGCAGTTTATAATTTTATTTTCATAACAAAGTCATGGATTTTTTTACTCTTGACAGAATGCAAGAGGCCATCAAATTCAAAGTATTTCCAAATAGCTGAAATTGGGCAGATATAGTCACAAAAAAAATGATCAGAATTTCTCAACCGTCACCATATGAGCAGTAAATAAACTCATGAATTTAACGAGAGCACTCATTAAGGGCCTTTTTCATTCCGAACCATCGCTCGGTGCGGTTTTCCTGCGCCATTGAATTGTGCTGCAGCCGCTAACTTCCGCGGAGAACTGTTCCACCCTCAGGGCTTTGCCGTTTTTGCATTTTAACACCTCGGATAATGAGGTCTAGAGGCACGTAGTAGATGCAAAGTGCCGTAAATATATACTAGAAACCAAGTTTAATCTATCATGAATTAATAACAGCTATCTGAAAGGTAAATTAGATTTGCTAACTGAATATATTTGCTAATAACATTGATGTATTTGCTTAGGTCTGCAGTAAAATTGAACATCTGTGTGTTTGCAAGCACTATGCTTAAAACTGCGGAACCATTATTCCGATTTTCGTGTTGTTTGTTTTAATGTAACGATAGCTTTACTATAAAATTCGATTAGCTCATTGTTTTAATAGGCTTTACAGTGTATTTGGTTTAGAATTCCATGTCCAGCTGTGACTATTTTAAGATGAAGGACTCAAGTTCCCATGTAGCCATGTATCAATAAATTACAAAGGATAAGAATGATGCGTTGTGTGTCTCTAAGGGCGCCCACACAAAACCGCGATGCGATGCGATATTACGATTGATTGTATAGATTTATGCGCAGATATTTGCGATGCGTTGCGAATTCGCAGTTATGTGTGGGAGCCCTAAAGTGAAATGCTTGGAGCTTGGGTGCTATTAATTCCGACAAAAAAAGCACCCCGAAATCTTGCATATAATTAAATATCTCAGAATCAACATCTCTCTCTTAAACATTTCAGAATTTGTCTTTATTGTGCTCTCTACTGTAACTGTTGGTTGGCAGCATTTGCCCGCGTCTATCTAAAATATGTAGCAATAAAAGCGCTTTGGACAATGTCCGGACGTGTTAGAATCCATTTATTGTTCGGGGCCCACGTGTTGTGGCTGCCCGGTTATACACCGCCTGTGTGTTGTGACATTTACAAACATTTTGGTTTGTTGTCTCTACGGCACAATTAAGTGCCCTATAATATTATGTTTTTTCCGCGAGTCCTCCATGTATTTTTCCTAGAGATTCATATCCTCCTGATTTAAACATGTCCTGTAAGTTCCATCTTGGTATATTTGTCACACATTAAGTAAATCACTTTGGAGAGAACTCTTTGTCCAGCTGATAAAGGTTTTGTCGTCTCACTTAAGACGTTAAAGGAGAAATAGAGCCGTAGGGGTTGGAAGCAACGTGTAACCTATTTGTACTTGTTTATCAAGGAGATAAGTGTCTGGAGTGTGCAGCGAGGTCCGCTGGCCGTCTTAACCCATTAGTTCAGAGGAAAGATAGCGAACCGGTCGGATTCCTCCTTTAATTGCTAAACTATCCGTGCTGGGAACTGATTTACTAATGTTTTTATATACAAACACAGACGCCCTAACTATAATATTGATAATGTCTCTATGATTCAGCCAATATTTTAAGAAATTACAACACATACCTAACGTTGATGTTTTCGCTTTTAAAGCCTTGGGGTACTACCAATGTGTATCTACTTATTAACTATATCCTTTTTTTTTTTTTTTTTTTTTTTTTGGGTGGGAAATCATCAAATAACTTCTCCCGCTCTGGGCGGAGCGGGAGGGCGTGTCAGACTTTTACTGACTAAAACCCACCCGTGTTCCTTCCGTTGCCTGTGTGCCAGGGCCACGATATCCCTTTCGGACAAACTCGCAACCCCGGCAGGCATTGGTCCTAACGGACCCCGTCAATTGGTGCTGATATCTCTTTGAGGCGCGCGTGGAACACAACGCGCCGTCGACCCGGGCCTGGTCCTTATCGGACGGCGAGCTACCCATCGCTCACCGTCCGCAGGCCCGCGCCTACGGTGGCCGGAAATCGGCTTGCGACTCCCGACGCCCGGGGCGTCTCCTGCGGCGACTAGGGGCGCGAGGGCGCGAACCTTGTCTCACCCTCACGCGTTCCGCCTCCTCCTTCGCTAGCATAACTGCTTCGCAGAAGGAGGTGACGGCCTCCCATGCACTCTCGCTCCGAACCATGGCCTGAACCAGGCCCGGACGCGAAAGATCGCCGCCGCCGATCGCCTCCGTGAGGACACGGCGGTGCTCCGCCCAAGCTGGGCAGACCTCCACCGTATGCTCCACCGTGTCCTCCGGGCGATCCACACAGTGGACCCGGGCGTTTCCTCCCGCTTAATCCTAAACAGGAACCTCCCGAAACATCCATGTCCGGTGAGGTCCTGCGTCAGGCGGAAGGTGAGGACGCCGTGGCGCCTCTCCAGCCACTCCTCAAAGAAGGGACTTATCGCCACAATTGTGGCGTGCCCAGCGCTGGGTTGCGACAATCGCACTCTCCATGTCGCCATGAGATCCCTCCGGAGCTCCGTCCGCTGTGCCGCGATTTCTTGCGGCAGCGGAGTTATGCCCCGGAGTTTCGCCTCTTCGCGCCACACCCAAATGTGCGCGAGGACTTTCGCCTCCAGATCCCATGGCGGCAATCCGGCAAGGAGGCTCGCCGCCTCACGGGAGACCGTGCGGTATCCCCGTACCATCCTGATGGCCATGACCCTTTGGGACGCGTCCAACCGCTGCGCTGGTCGCAGCCTCAGAGAACGCGCCCACACCGGTGCCCCGTAAAGGGCCATGGACCGCACGATCCCCGCGTAGAGCCTCCGGCAGGAGGCGTTTGGACCCCCTAGATTGGGCAGAAGCCGCTTCAAAGCAGCCCCGGCCCGCTCCAGTCTGGGAGCCAAACGTCGAAAATGCTCCACGAAGTTCCACCGGCTGTCGAGGACGAGTCCCAGGTACTTCATCGTCGACTCGACGCCGATGTGAACCCCTCCCGCCGTTATCTGGGAACCCGACAGCGGCGCGTTCCGAGGACCATAAAAACACATGACCTCGGACTTGTGCAATGCCACCTCGAGTCCCAATTGCCGGATCCTATCGACGATTGTCGCAACCCCACGTGCCGCCAGTTCGGCCGCCGCCTGATGCGAACTCCCTTGTGCCAGGACTAGCGTGTCGTCAGCGTAGCAGACTACGCTGACGCCACTAGGGAGGTCGGCGCGCAGCACCCAGTCGTACCCGATGTCCCACAGATGCGGCCCCAGGACCGATCCCTGTGGGACACCGCACGACATCTCTCGCCGGTTCCACTCTCCTTGGTGACCGGGGTAGATGACGGCCCTGTCCGTCAAATAGGCCTCCACCACACGACAGAGGTAGGTCCCGATCCGGTGATACCGAAGTGCCTCCCTAATGCAACTCCAGGGCAAGGTATTGAAGGCATTGGCGATGTCAAGAGACACCGCCAAGACGACCCCACCCCGGGCAACAGCATCCCCCGTCGTGAGGGCTCGAACGCGCATGATGGCATCCACCGTAGAGCGCCCCTTACGGAAACCAAACTGGCTCTCCGCCAAATCCGGCCCCACCCGCACCAGCCGCCCGACAAGGCGGTCTGCAATTACTCTTTCAAAGAGCTTGCCCACCTCGTCGAGCAGCACGATGGGCCGGTAAGCGGACGGAGAGTCCGCCGGGCGCCCTGGCTTCTTTATGAGGACCAGTTTCCCCGTCTTCCAACGAAGTGGAAACTGGCCCCTCTCCAAGCATGCGCTTAGGAGCCCCCTTAGTCGAGGCCCGAGAGCCTCCAAGGCCAGAACCCAGGCTTTTCCAGGCAAGCCGTCGGGTCCTGGGGCGGTATTTTTGGCATTGAGCCTATGTACCGCCACTCTCAGATCTACCCCGGTCACCTCTGGAGCATCGTCGTCGTCGGTGTGGTCCGCATCTGGCACCGCAGGAGGCGGAGCCATGGGCGGGGGAGTATGTTCCCCTCGCGAAGGGAACAGAGCGCTCACCACGTCCTCCACGCACTAACACCACGAACTATATCCTAGCAGTTTAATCCGTGTACAATCATGCTTAGTTGGAAAATAAATTGAATTTAATAAATTGACGTCTTTGTCTATCGTGCTGTAGACGCCGAAGAAGGTGATACTTCAATGGTCATTTAAAGCTACTGCCTGCTACTACTGCTACTGCCTGCTACTACTGCTACTGCCTGCTACTACTGCTACTGCCTGCTACTACTGCTACTGCCTGCTACTACTACTACTACTGCATACTTGCACACTCACCGAAACTGTGATTGTTTTTGGTTGTTCCGTTTTGAATATAATATCTTCCATGATAAAGGTGATGCAAATGTGAATAAATATAACAATTTTTATTTATACTTCCTACTCACTAAAACGAAGTCCTAGTTTTATGTCAGTGTTGCCAGAAAGGAAATTTATTTTCTTTTCTAAAGAAAATATGACTCCTTTTAAAGCTTTTCTTACCTTCCTATTTCTATTATGAGTGGATAAGAAAACATTGTTCCTTACCTATTGTACGTACATAATAAGTCTGTTGATGGTAACATGAGTTTCGACTTAGGATACAAGTCGGAGTATACAAAGAATGGTATTATGAGGGTATCTAACCATGGAGCGCCGTAAGCGCATTATTGCAAAGCGCGGGTGGCGGCGGCGGCGGGTGGTTCGTGGTGAGATGCGACGCCTCTCGAATGTACAATGCGCCCTAAGCTCCGGGTGGACGTATTCACAGAATAAGTGCTTTGGTAGTCAAAATGAACATCGCTTTTTGAGCCTTATTTGGAAATGCGACACACTTTCCCTGTAGTGGAATTACCATACGAGAGGATAAGCTCTGGCTGGCTGCATGTGACTTTGTGGCTTTTTAATAAAACATCCCTTTTAAGATTTTATAGGATTTGGAAGGTTTTTTCTACCCTACATTTATTTGTTTCACTAAAATCTTAGGAAATTACTATTTTTAACACGCTTTTATTAGCTTCGCCTGTATCTACGTATGTATGTAACGAAATCTTTGAACTCGATTTTTGACCACTTCAAAACGTCGGATTAATTTAAAATTTTGCACAGTTATCAAGGACCGATGACAATACAATAATTTAATATGATTGTCCCATTATCCTTACCAGGATCTTCAGGATTATCGATTTTTCATATTCAGAGACAAGGTAGTGATTTGTGGCAAGTACTAAGGCATACATGACTTAAACTTTTGAGACGAGCATATGCCTATTGGCAGTATCAACTGGAGAGTATTGTACACAAAAAAAAACACGCATTAATAGAAAACTAAACTAAAAAATAGAAAACAATTTTAAATAAGTTTGAAACCATAAGATGATAAAGTTAACTAAGAAGAGAAATAATCGTAACTAACCTAAAAAGTATTTGTTTCTAAATTCTATTGTAACTCAAGGCTGATTTTGCAACAGAAGTGCCAATTATTAATTGTATGTCATATTAAAAAAAACATTAAGATGACAAAGTTTACTAAGAAGAGAAATAATTCTAAATAAACCTAAAAAGTATTTGTTTCTAAATTGTATTGGTACTCGAGGCTGATTTTGCAATATTGTGATATTAAAATGACTAATAAAAAAAAAGAAGTTATGTTTTTATCATAAAAAAAAAAATATTAAACTCCACTGATTTTAATCAAATTTTTGATTTTGAGGTCCAAAAAAAATAAAAACGTCCCAAAACTAGTACGTACTGATCCGTAGGTGCCATTTGTGGAATAAAATATTTAATAACAATTTATTCCACTAATGGCACCTGCGAAAAATATCGATAGGTGCCGTATGTGGAATAATACCTCAGGTGCCATTTGCTCTGGTGCCGTTTAAGCGGGTGCCCAATGTGGAATACGTCTAAAATGAATTTCTTGTTAATCACTATTATTATTTCAAACTAATTTAAAATTATTTTCTACTTTTTGGGTTGGTTTTCTATTAATGCGTGTTTGTTAGTTTTTTAAACTATTATTTATTTATATTTCTTTACGTACAAAAATAGTAATTCCCTTAGCTAAAACTAGACATGTTTAAATATTATAAGAACAGGCCACTTATATACTTTGATCGTTCAATGCCAGCAATACCTGTTCAGTAACTGACTACAAAGCTTACATGTGTAGCATCGGCGTCATTACATTTATTCAACGAATTAATTGAACGAACGATGAGCGTATAATGAAACTATTTCGCATTCATTATCTTTCTTCGGATTAGTTAATGTGATTGTTCTGGTTGACAGTTAGGAACGCCCAGCTATGCAAATGTCATTGTCTCTAATGCGTGCCCGACCGCGCCCTGGCGTATGGGGCTGCCTACGCAGTGTACGAACTACGACAATCTCAGCCAATGCATATTAACAACCCGACTTAATATGATGCCTATTGCCTACTGCGACAACCGAAGTATATCATTCTAGCACGTGGCTTTGACTCTTGTGGAAATATATATGACAGCCTGTTTTGTTGAAGGATAAAGACATTAGCATTAGACAATGTGGCTGAGTAATTTATCTATCTGAACTAAACTGTACTGTACCACTCCCGCGCAAAGGTCTTCATCTGCCGCTTCCATACGCTTCTGTTCTCTGCTGAGTATTCTGTGTTATTTTAGGCATTGTTACTTGTTTGAACTTGAATTCGCTTTAGGTACTTACTTATTAATTTAGCAAAGCTATAAGGAAATCGACACTTCCAGATTTAGTCTTAAGAAAATGGCTCAGGAATATGGAAAAAATTTGCCAAGTGCGAGTCGGACTCTCTCACGAAGGGTTCCGTACCATTATCTATAAAAATGGCAAAAAAATAACGTTTGTTGTAAGGGAGCCCCCCTTAAATATTTGTTTTATTTTAATTTAATTATAAATTTTTAAAGCGAATATATAACTAAATATTCTGTGAAAATTTCAAGCGTCTACCTGTTACCGTTATCAATATCGAGCAAAACCGAGCAAAAAATCACGTTTGTTGTATGGGAGCCCCCTTAAATATTTATTTTATTCTGTTTTTTAGTATTTGTTGTTATAGCGGCAACAGACAAAATCCATTACGATAAATATAGGCATTGTCACACAGCCACTATAGCTAGACGTGACATTTAGATCGCACGCGTAGCTTTCTCTATTATGCAAGTTGTGATTGACATGTGCGCGCGCGCAACGTGCCCTATCGACCAATTGTACAGAGCTTTTCCGTGTTAAAAGATCGCGAGATTGAGACGTCACGATTGATGCTTGTGTCACATTCTCACATTAAGCTATTACGTCGTTTATATAACAGATTACGAAATGACACTACCATGAGTACATACATTTTCAAAATCTGCCAAAACGATAATACATAATTATATTGTTTGCGTTAACATGATCATTGTTAATAATATATTTTTCCGTACGGCAAGCTGAAATTACACTTGAATGATTATGCGTGTTTTATTTTATTAGTAAACTAGGTAATACTTAACTTCTGAACGGACTAATATTCGTCGGATATTACGTTATGTCTTAAAATGATATAAAATTAAAGAATATTTTGATGGCTAATTGAAATACACATAGACCAACACTTCATCAATTAATCAATCGGTCAATTGACCGAATCGAGTCTATCTAAGCTGTTAATTCAGACGAGAGTGATGAACATCCTTGTGGACCCTAAATAAAGAAAAAAAAACTGTTCTAAATTAAGTTGTAAATTGTCCTGCCCTTGTATAAAGGGGACGATCATAAATCGACGCTGTAGTGGGGTCATAAGCGTCGTCCGACGTTGTCGCCGCGCCGGCTCGACGGACAGCTCGCTGGCATGTATATGATTATTAGCGGTCCAACTTGTAAATTTCCTTTTAAAACTACATCTGAGATCTTTATCTCAATGGATACGAGCGATAAGGTTTTGAATCGGCGAGAAGTGGCTCGCGTCAGCTCATATTATTGTCACCGCGCTCAATTTTATTGTCACTCATTTGCCATTTGGGACTGATTTAAAATAGCTTTTACCATAAAATAAGGCTAGGCCATTCGATTAGATCACCTTATTTAATCAATTGAATGTTAATCGAGTTTTCGCGTTCGCTATAATAACATGACAGTTAACAAGATCATAGATCGTGATTGTTAGATTAATATCTCTCGGTATGACAAATTCGAATATCAAATGACTTTCTGGTAATGATCCGGTTTGGGTTTGGGTTACAATTTTAAAATGTATTCTGATATATCCTAACTATGTGACCATTTTATAAGTTAATAGTCTTTATCTGAATAATATTAACATAATATTTTGCAATATAAAATGATTTTCATGTTTCTAAAGCGAGTTTTCAATTATTTCTATTTGTGGCAAACGCCCACAGACCGCCTAATAGAAGCTATAACTGTAAATGTAATCTCATTACCACATTGCAAAATTCTATTTCCATTACAACATAACGAGAATTTATTTGTTCTCCATTTTCATAAAGTTGCGCTTGAGAACTCGATACTGGGGCATATTCGGCTTGTCGTGTCCTTGTTGGAGAAATGTACCTAATTGTGAAGTATTTGTGTAGGTACTGATCAGGCGCACTGGAAACACAGCAAGAAAATTACGTTGAGTCAGTCTGACGATATGTAACGAGATGAGACTTATTATGTACTTAATAAGTTGGTTGTGTATCCGGTGTGTGTTTTGCATAATGGCGGAGAGCACGCATGCGTATTTGTTGAGGATCTGCCGCGGGCGACCGAGTCCTGACCGACGCCGTGGTTACAGTACCGCTTCTAGTGTTCATGGATGAACAGCCCCAGGTCATAACATATATCGTGCACGTTCTTTATTCAAACTTGAAATCGATGCATGGTAGTCTTTTTTTGTGGCGGCATATTGCGTGTATTAATATACCTACTTCTGCATGCAGAGTTGCAAATTGACTAAAGCAAGTTTTTAAGACTTATCGGTTGGACAGCGCCAAACGTATTTTAATGATATACTTCGTATCGTCGTCGTGCATGGTTGATTTTTCTCATTCTTTTAAGTTTTTTAGCACTGGGAGAGTAAGTTCATCTTTAGTTCGTCTACTAGCACTGCAGTAGTTTTAAGCTTGAGTTGTGCTACAAAGGATCCTTAGAAAGGCAAAGATACAACAAACATTAAAGTACTATACAATGAGAAATTATGAGAAAATAGGTACTAAGTTTCTTTTTATTATTGCTAGACACAAAGTTTTCCAAAGAAAAGTGTTTTAAGTGCACTTTGCTCTCATTTATTCGTTTAGCGTGGAAACGGTTTCCTGAAATCTGAAAGTTCCTTGACATTTTAAATTGTGTATCAATTTTCTTTCTTTAAATCTTAACCCTAGCAATGCATACGTTGGTATAAAGCTACAAAATCCATGCTTTACGGTCATCTTAGTCCTCGGTAGTTTTGAGCTATCTCGTGTGTGCAACCACCGAATATTAATAACTGTAATATTTCTCTCACTGCACCGAGCCGACCCGACGACACGGAACTTGCTTTGACATTTGGATTAATAACCACGAATGTTTAAAAAGATCCCTGGTTATTATTATAACTCGGCAATTTTAACGATTATGTATACTTGTCAAAAAATAATAGGCCCGTTTTGACATTTAACTTGAATTGATTTATCGTGAGTACCGAGTACCGAGTCATATGGTTACTTCAGTAGTTACGTCGCGATCATGAAGGTATTGATAAAAGTGGAGGCAACACTCTAAATACCTAAGTGAAGACGACTGTGGCCCGACTCTCTCTTTCTGAATTACATACATAAGAATGAGACAGTGATATCTGTTTATGTATGTATTCAGAAAGAGAGAGTCGGCCCACAGTCATCTTCATTTAGGTATTTAGAGTGTGGCCTCCACTTTTATCTATACCTTCATGATCGCGACGTACCTACTGAAGTAACCATACGACACGGTACTCGATACTCACGATAAATCGATTCAAGTTAAATATCAAAACGGGCCTATTATTTTTTGACAAGTTTAGTCACTTATGACCGTGGTCTCATTATAATAAAATATATTTAAAGCAGAGCCAAGGAATGTTACTAAAGAAAAAAATTCATAATCAGCCTATAATGTTCCCACTGCTGGGACAAAGGCCTCCTCTCGGTTAGAGGGAGTGGGCCATAATCCACCACGTGAGCCCAGTGCGGGTTGGTAGATGTCACATGTTTTCGAATTTTTGATTTTAGGACATTTCATCATGATGTTTTCCTTCACCGTTTTGAGAGCAGTGGTGATGAAATAATTTACACAAAGTAAAGTGCCTGTCTGGGTTTGAACCTGCGACCTAAAACTCGCAAGTCGCGGCTGTTACCACTGGGCCACCACTGCCCTCCAAAAGAATAAAGAAATATGAATAGTTCAAAATTACTTAAATTGAGTGAAAATTATAAATGGATCAGTTTTGCCAGCTTCAGTTCAGTTCAAAATATAGCTGAATACATTTTTCTGTCGTTTTGCAGAAAAGGTAATTAATGGACCATTCATCATCATCATTTAATGTTTAACCAACGTGAACTTTCTGAACAACGTAAATTTTCACTGTTTTGACATTTAGTTATCCTTAGAGCCGATATTGCAATAAAATATGACTCGGACCAACTGTATAGGAAGCTGATTCAGTTGTCATTTAATGGAATGTTAATTGAAGATATGTAGATGCAAGTGAGATGGAAATATAGTAAAGTCGTGTAGTTGTGGTCTCGTGTTTCCGCATACGACGGCACCTGCAGCGGCCGCTCGGGCTGCGCACGCGCATATGCGCTGTGTTCCCGCCGATAATGAATACGAGTTAATTAAGCAACATTAGCTCCAACATCGGCGCCTCCACACGATGAGAGATCCGACGTGCGATTGCCACGTGAACCAACATCGTTAATGTAATGTATTCCAAATAATTGTGATGCCGTCTTAAGTTTTTTTATGACCAACCATAATAAATTGTTTATCTTAGAAATCTTGGATTACGGACTAATTTTAACGATCGGATAAAATTGTACTTATTTCTAAGCGCTTATCAGGATCCTGTTTTAGTCTAGTCTAGATCAATGAAAATCACCTTTTACCTCAATTGCTTAGTGGGTAGTACCTTCGCATTAAATGTAGAGCATTGATCTAAAAACTTTATGTTTAAATACTTCTAACACTATCGGTACCTGTACTTAAAGAAATTAAAACAAATGATAAGATAAATTGAGTATTGGTTGATTGGACGGGATTCTTGCCTATCAAAACATAATAAAATTTCATTATACAAGCATAATCTTATGCCAATATGGACATATGGCATCCAACTCTGGGGCTGTACTAAACCGACCAATATAATAATAATACGAAAATTCCAGAATAAGGTACTCGGGAGTATTGTTAATATGCCCTGGTATATAAGAAATGACGACCTCCATCGTGACTTAAAAATGGAACCAGTCACCAACATAATCCAAAAATTTGCTGAGGCCCATGAATACCGACTCCACCGACATGTGAACATCGAAGCAATTCAGCTGTTAGACCAAACAAATATAGTGCGAAGGCTAAAAAGAACAAAACCTTTTGAGTTAGTGTAGTGTAAAAAGTGTAGACATAATAGTGACAATGACACACATTATGACAATAACACATGAACAAAGTGTTTATATTATTATATCAGACTATAAGAAATTGGAACGGACTTGTGTAAAGTACAAGCGGCACTATTCTAAGTTTTAAAATTAATATCACGTAGCTAATTAAGTTAGATTCAAATTACTTATTAGTCTTATATGCTAGATTGTTATTAATTATTAAGAACCTGGTTCTTTTTAATAAAGGATAAAAAAAAAGAAGATAAATTGAAATATGAACGGAACCAGCAGATATAGAGATACTCACAGTAATGCACGGGGTTCCGTAACTATCGAAGCTTTGAGGGGAAATTCGCAGGCCATTCACATACAATTGCGACAGGAGGCTTCGATAAGCCGCTGCGAATGCTAATGTTTTTCTAAATAAAATTTTATCGCATGGCGTGTGCACTATCTGTGCGCAGCGTCATGTATAGCTAGTTAGCAGAAATTATAAGCGTTTAGAGAAACTAAATTAAATTATTTTGTGGCTGCAATTTTGTAGTAGATTTTTTCAGTTTTCAAATTGAATGGCAGCGTTTTAAGTGATGGTGTTTGTGCTTTTATTAGGATAGTTTTCTTTATAAACTTGAATGTTGGCTTATTACGCTGATCGTGATGATTTTAGTTTTGGTAGGATGTTTTCATTAGTCCATTTGGGGATATAAGATGAATGGTGATGATTTCGCCATCATCATCACCATCACCACCAGATTTGATCATCACCATAGCACAGCATCATGCTGAGTGCAGCATCATGCTATTTTTTTTTGTGCTCGTGATTATAATTATGTAGATTTGTTTTGTACAATGTTTACCTACTCAAGTTTATTATGTTTTCGTAGGCAAGTGTTATTTTTTTTAAAACGTTGCCCCACACTTGGAATTTCTCCTGTATCGTGGGTGCATTTACAAACATTTACTCACATACACAAACAACCAGACCCGGAACAACTACTTGTAGGTCAATCGCTTAACCACTGCGCTAACCGTTTTCTTCGAAAATCATGTCTTTTTTAAGGATAATTCTTAAAAACAAACAAGATTGCTTAGCATTTATATCTAAAATAAATATCTATATAAATAGCAAGAAAATATAGTTTATTATCCCGACACAAGATATTTTGTGGGTCGCAATCCACCACGCGGGGCCAGTGCCGGTTGGTAGATGTCACATGTCTTTGAATTTTTGGTTCTAGGACATGCCGGTTTCCTCACGATGTTTTCCTTCACCGTTTTGAGAGCAGTGGTGACGGAATAATTTACACAAAGTAAAGCGCCTGTCTGGTTTCGAAACTACGACCTACAACTCGTATGTCACGGCCGTTACCACTGATGAACCACCACTGCTGTCTAATGAAAAAGACGTGAAACCAGAAAAGCCATTGATGAATTGGTCAACAAAAGTCTAGCATTATAAAACTCAAACTCAAAGCATTTATTTCAAATAAACCAATTACAGGCAGTTTTGCAATTGTCAAGGGGTCGGTCAGTCAGAGATAAAGCTAGTTGCCCATTTCAAAGGGTAGTAGGTCCCTATGGAGAAGAACGGGCAAGAAACTCCACGGACAGTCTTTTAAATTTAAATATTGTTACAAAGTATTGGTTACATCATTCATGTTGAAATTATACATGTGAGAACAATGTAGAAAGACGTGCACGTTAAAAGCGTCCATAATAAAAATATAAAAACAAAAAAAAAACAATTAAAATAAGTTAAAATAAACCGTGGCAGCTAAGAAATGACCAGTCCCTACTGACGGCGCCCGTTCGCGAACATGACGCATGGATCAGCACCATTCAGCTCAACCATTTTGAAGGGAACTTAATGAACCAACACACACGCCACCATCAGAGACACATTTAAGTGAGCATGACACACTCTCTGCCGCCAGCGCACGTTTAAGTCAATTCAAGAATTTACGGCATACTATTAAGAGCATGGAGTAAATTATGAAATGCTGCGCCCATCTATATGTGTGGTGCACGGGAGACGTGTTGTAGGTGCTAAATATTTAAACATATGCGTTACCTCTCAGTTAGTGATATTGTAATGATGTATTGTTTCAGGTAAGTGGGCGGGGAGCTGCTTGGCAAGCGAGAGATGAGACAACTGATACACTTTCAAGACTCCATGAGGCAATACTTTGTCATCATCGTCAGGGGGAATGTGCTCATTTGCCCTTTGAAACAATACTTATGTAATGTCTTGAACCTGCTAACTCTGTAAAGGTTAGTAAAATATAATTTAAACGTATCGATAAAATTCCGTTTTATAGGTCGCTAACTTTGTCGAAGATTTTCGGAATCGCGTGTTTACACAGGCGCTAAATTTTCATCAGCAACAAGGGATCACTCGAGAGAATATCCTCCCTAGTTGAATTATGTAAGCTCGTGCTTTGATATGATAAGACGAGGGAGCGATCGGAGCCAGTGCTCTCATTGTGTTGGCCATAATCTTGCGTATCGCGTAGGACTCGTGTCGGAATGCGAGTTTATTTTAATATTTAATAACTCCCGGGCGGGCGAAGATACCGTCTGCTCAGAGGCGATTCTCTGCTCGTTTTTCCTCTGTTATCGCATTGCTTTTGTGTCACGCTTTCGCTCTTATTCGTTTTACTTAATCACATCGCTGATCAGCTCGAGTGGCTGGCCGGGTTCGCAAATCAGATCGATACTACTACTTTACTTTGTCTTAACGTTTTTTAATAAATTTGAGTAAAATAATTGGTCTACCATAAGTTTGAAATGAAATGTACGCATTATATTAACGCATTACAAATAAGGCACCCATTGTTCGCTTACAAATAAATTGTAAACATAATTACAGGGTATCACGAGTGCGCGCCAAAGCCTAGGAGAGCGCCAT
Source organism: Tiliacea citrago (assembly GCA_963921375.1). Taxonomy (NCBI): domain Eukaryota; kingdom Metazoa; phylum Arthropoda; class Insecta; order Lepidoptera; family Noctuidae; genus Tiliacea; species Tiliacea citrago. Next base: position 11,672,159 of record OY992793.1, on the reverse strand, counting down.
CAGTTTCTTTGAGCTGTTAAATTTGACGCCTCCCTACATAAATTGTTGGAAAGAGCGCCGAGCGCACGTGACGCGCAAATAAAAATACTAATTCAAGTGGGAATTTATCGTCTAATTGTTTTGTATTTATGAGCTCGCCGCCCGGCACATTGTTGTGAGGCGATAGCTGCAACCGCTCGACGCCCGGCATAAAACAGAGTAACGAACGCAGGTACTTTACAAGGCTTCGCTTAAAGTCGCGTCGTGACTCGCAATATTAACCCGATGCAAATATATTTAGGCTCGGATTACATTTTACTTTTCAGATTGTCACCGTAGAGCGTCGCTGGGGCGTAAACTTAGGTGCGCATTAATTTATCAAGCAAGCTTTTATCGTAATGATGGTCGCGGATGAAAGTAGGTCAGGCAAGGCAAGTCATTCGAAACCGGCGAGTACTTTTTTAATCCTGCATGGTTGCACGCATCCCTCTGTTTCTTCGGTCTGATTATTTATTCCGGGCTATTTTTTGTTTTTGTTATTTACCTAGAACAGGGGTAACCAAAGACTGATATACGAAACAGATAAAAGGCGTGTCCACGATACCAACTCCGCCGATTTCGGCGGTTTTTGAAACTGCGCCAACGATTTATTTGTTGTCTGGTATACTCTTCTGGCGCCGTCGATACGGAAGGAAACACTTCACTTTGATATTTTTTTACTACCGACCTCCGGAATTGATTAAACGTGAAGAATTTAATGTGGCGCAGAGTCGATCGCCGATCCCGAAGTCGATTGTGAAACGGGCGTGGGAAAAGGGACTTTATTGAGTATTTATGGAAGTAAAACATTTTGGGAATCTCGTTTATTAGCGAGTTGTTCAATTGGTTGTCAATTTCGTATTTACTTAATTTTATTTAAATGAATAGCGTCATTGTTAGGTATGTCGTGCGTTTTTGTCTTCTGAGTTTACGTTCCCTTACGTCAAAGTTAAGTGGTTGGACTTACTACAAGTTAATCACTTTTTGAAGATACCTTACTTCCTACAAATTAGACACAAATGATTATTACGACTGTTGATAGACATGTTAGTCGCGTGTAGTACAAATGGCACGGTTGTTAAGCACAGGGCTTGCGTACTTGAAGATAACGAATGAATGAGTGACAAACAAATTGTCTGTCAGTCAAACGATTGCTGCGGGCATTGTCTGGAACACATGCAAGTTCTATTATTATAATTTCAGAACTACACGGTTACAGCTCAATTTTCAAAGAATTGTTATACAGTTCAAGTACAAGTCAAAAAAAAAAAAACAGTAATTTCACAGAATATGCCTAGGAAAAGATGTGAAAAATTTGAGAAACTTTCATCAAAACGTGCAGGATTTTTTTTAACAAACAACGTGTCATGTATCAAATGAACTTACACATATATAGCGTGTACCTTGAAGTTCAATGATAGATGACATGAGCGTATTACCTTGGCTTTATGTTCTTCAGAAAAGTTTTACCGCTCATAATAGCAAAGGTGTTAAACATAATCGCTCATTACTCGAAGCTCTGTAGAGTTAGTGTAGATGACGCCCGATTGAAGTTCCGCCTCGTGATTGGTTAAGTCAACGGCACAGTAAGCTCAACTGCGCTTCAATTTACTCAGCGAGGAATTCTAGCGATTCCGTAAACTTCACAACTGCGACAACGCTTTGAGTAGGTACGTTCTCCCAACATAAAGTATGTAATTCCCATTTGTCATTAACGTTTAAGCTTGCAAAATGCGGAAACCTATCAAAATATTCATAATTGAATCCGTGTCGTAAAGAACGTATGAAGTTTATGATTTTCTGTAATGATTAGAATGCCCGGTAGTACTGCATAGTTGTAAATAATAAACTGTGACTTGCAATTTATTGCTTTAGATTTCCTTTCTTGATTTAATTGACAAGTAAATTAAATACGGTAGTCGTTTTTCAGTGAGTGTCACTTGCTATTAGTACGTATGGTGATATTTCAAAGCAAAACTTATATTTGTAAAACTGGTAAGTAATTTCAAAATAATATTTAGTTTCCAAAAAGAGTTCTAAAGACAGCAAGAGTCAGTATCTATTACAGAAGGTTTCAAAAAAACAGCCATAGATAAAAGGAAACAGTCTGTGCAAAATGCAAATGAATGTTTCTTCATTCAAGGACAATACCATTAAAAGAAACGTTTCCTTTTCAATTTTCTCACGCACCGGTCGTCAGACGTCCGCGATCTTGGATTCGCTCGATCATGAAAATATATAGCTTCATTCGAACGATCGGTATCGGAAAAGCTCCTTAATCGGTTTTCTTTTATATGAAAATGGACTTTCAGATTTATTACACCATTTTGGTTGCGAAAAATGTGATATGCGTCTGCTCGGGTTCAAAATTGCATATTTAACAAAAATTCAACAACGTGCCGCTACATATTTTAGAGAGAGTGCCTCTTTGTGAAGCTGCTAAAAATATTGGCTCTGAAAGAAAATTGCTCAGGAAAAGTGTGGTTGCGTTGATTTGTTATTTCGTATTCATTGTACGTTGAAATGGATCATACCCCTTGAGTCGAGATGTCTCCGAAAAGAAAATGTAGTAATGGGGATTTATATCGCGATATTTTTTATTTCGTGTATTCCATTTCCATTTGCAATACTTTTAAATCAAAGTCGAAGCACTTTATGTAATGGTTCTTAGAGCACATAAATCGCACCTCCAGTATATTTCAGCATGTTGCTTGCATTCATAAGGCGAGTTAATTTGGGCGACTCGGTGCGGCGATAAGGCGACACGCACGCGAGCCATCTCTTGTGTCGCAGTGCGTGTTCAATGCGCGCGCGCATCGTAAATCTCTGCGTACGAACACCGTCGACCGATTTCAGGAGTGCAGACCGATGCATGCGTCCCTTAGCTGTTGTCACTGTCGACAGGATTGCGGCCTCAATACGACGAAAACTTTGCTCATAAAATATGATTTTCCATGTTCACCTGAACATGGAAAATCATGTTTTATGAGAAAAGTTCAAGTCAAAATCTGTTGCCTGAAAGCTCATAAAACGATCTTAACGTTTTGTATACTTGATTATTAGTGCACATAGTGTCTGAGTTTGATTAAAACAAGCATTTAAAGATCTTCCCCTATATATAAACGTAGCTTAAAGTTAAGTAATGATTAGCGACTGTTTAACCATACATGTTTGACGTTTAAACGTCTCTTAACTTTAATCAACGTTTACAAATAAACCCAATTATTGCTTAGTCATTCAATAGTTAAACAACTTAATTTATTCAGTGACTTACGAAGTGTGAACATTTAATATAACAACTTTAACAATTCACTACATACCTATCAGCACGTATGTTAATACAATTACGATAATAGTTTGACGTAACGAGGCGGCACCGGAGAGGTGCATCAATATTCGTACTCGCCCACGTATTATTGCGTGGGACGATCGCGGGGCGCACACGTTTCTCAAAATTTTTACTCGCCACCTTTCGTGTAATCCTGGCCTTACACCCGCCTTATCTTTTTGAACACGTCCGTATTAAGTTTCGAGAATTCGTGTTTCATGCGTACCCACATTCAGGTATAAACTCGGCTTTAATTTTATGCTAGGTAGGTGAGAGTTCGCGGCTTAAATTATTAGCGTATTAATGTAATCAGGGCTTCGGTAATATTTTTAATTTGAAAATTACACTCGACATGTTTTGGGGTATATTTAAAGCCTTCTGCCTTGGGTTTTTGTTTAGGTAATGTAATGAAAGGGACAGGCGGCGACCGCTGTAAAAAGCCTGACTCGGCAGTTAATTCGTGCAGTGGGCTCATATTTTTTTGCAAAATGTCTGGACTTTATTAAAGCAAATATTAACGTGTGCGACCCATCATTTTATGTGCGGGGTGTTAGCAGCGTGTTGATATTTTATTTACTTTATTGCCGACTGAGGCAAAGGCCATTGTGTTCATAATGAAACTCAACTCTTTCCGAGATTTTGTCGGGTATGTAATTAAACACATCTGCTACACGTGCAATTGTATCTCCCTGTGCGTGTTTTCATATTTTCAGTTAAACATTTCAGAGGGATTTTTGTGATACTTATGGGACCTTTTACTTTGTTATGTTGGTAGTTTGTTTTAATGTTAACGCTTATGTCGCAACATGTGTCGATTATGTAAATTAGTTTCAGCGTACTTTTTATTGCTGTGCAGCATGTTCTAGGAGTTATCCAAAGAATAAAGGACAAGAGCTACTCATGTAGACCGCTCATTAACATCATGTTTAACTTTAAACATGTTACGAACACGCTTTGCTTAGCTCAGACAGAAAGCCGCACTGATGCTAAATAAACCTAATGAAAATTTATTTCGGTCCATGCATGGTTGATTAACAACCATTTCCAGTCGTATTTCTATTGTACGAATAAATGTTCTCGCCTTGACTCATATTTAATGCGTGAATATACTCGTTCTACTTTTAATACAAACAAGGGTATCGTATTGTAAAGGGAAGAGCATTTTGAATGCAGGCTCCTTTGCTCTCCGGTTAGCTGTGTAGGCGCTATTATACATATTCCGCGTCCATTTTGAATTGTTTCTGAACAATTCGTTTCGATTCCCACTACTCGGAGAACCGTTTTAATAAAATAAAATTCGTTCCAACTTTATTTGCGCATCAAATTAATTGCAACCGTAGGTAATATAAATAAATATTATCATCGTGGTTAATTGGTCATGTAGTGCGTATATTCAGTCATACGTTTCCGTTGGTGGTTTTAATCGTATGTATAAATAATTGCGGAATGAGTGTTGTACTCGGTGGTCTCCGGATCGGTGACCGGGTCCCGCGGGCCTAGCAGCTTCTCTAATAACTGTAATTAAGTACAAGCCATCCCGTTTGTCGCTGCGATTAGTTACGTACGTGAATTGTAAAATGTCGATATCGATTTATGCGTTTTTCGGATTACATCACTACATAGTGTAAAACAAAGTCGCTTCCTGCTGTCTGCCTGTCCCTATGTATGCTTAGATTTTTAAAACTACGCAACGGATTTTGATGCGGTTTTTTTTAATAGATAGATTGATTCATAAGGAAGGTTTATTTGTAAAATACATGCATAATGTAGTAGAGAAGCACTGCACATCAACATTGCACCCGTGCGAAGCCGGGATGGGTCACTAGTAATAATATAATTTTATATGCTAAACCGATTCTGGCTGGTTTTTCTATTAAAATATAAAGAAAATGAAAACTATTTTATTGAAAGAAAATTAAGTTAATTAAAAAAGAGACATTGCTTAACTTGAAAAGAAAAATTCAATTAATCGCCTGTTTTAAATTTCAATTATTGATATCGCAATGTAAAACAAGAATAAATAATTCAAGATAAACTTACCTATAGTATATTGAGTTCTTGGTTGATTTTCAGTATCATAGTTTACAACTCGTAAACTTCTTCATTTACTTTTAATCAAATTAAAGACTTGGCATTTGAAAGGCTTCTTGCTATTAAACTTGCAAAAGTTCACCTTTATCGATAAGTAAGTGTTGACATCACTAAAAATGAAGGGTGGTTGCGATCTGTTAGTATCAACTTGTCGTTGCGGCGCGAACTAGCCGATCGCAATCTGCGCTTGTTAGCCACCATTATGAATGCAAATTTAACAATTATATACGTACTCTTCGGTCAGGTATTTGAGTACATCTGCCTCGTTCATCGCGTGACTCTCACTCGTCAGTAACTACGAGAAAATTGTTTGTTCGACGAAAGAAACTCAACGTTTATGACGACATTGAGTGTCATAATTATGAAAAGTAAGTAATTGAGTAGGTACTTTCGGGATGCTTGTTTTTAAAAGACTTAAAAAGGAGGTACTTGGTTCCACACCTTTGTGCGTGTCACACACCGAAAGGTGATAGGTAAGCATTTAATGAGGGAGTTCCTTTCGTTCATGTTAGCTTTTCAACCAACCTCCTTATTAACTAGTAGGCAGTTAGTATGTTAAATTATCCAAGTTTGCTTGCAAAAATATTCATTCTATATTTATTTTAGTTTTTATTTATACAATAAATAAATATGAATATGTTAAGTACCTATATCGGTTGGTTTGTTTTATTTATTTTATATTTTTTTACTGGCGTTCAGCTGCATCTGGTTAGACTGGAAGCCGACCCCAACATAGCTGGGAAAAGGCTAGGCAGATGATGATGATGAAATTTATTTATTGTTTTGTTCGCCAATTTTAAATAACACCATGGAAACACTAATTTGCAATAGCTGCACCTCTCACCGCATAGTTAGTGTACTAAGTAGCCGCGTGACGTTGCGGTCCGCTGCGGTTCGTTTATGGAATGTCATCGCAACACCAGCTCGGCTCTAATAGAGCTTAATCAAGCTCCCGCCTTTCATCCAATCTCGTTAACGAACTAAATTGACTTTCTTATTGCGCGCAGTTTCTCTCACACTACACGATCTAAGTTTATAAACCTCTTAATCCGACGTTATAGTTGCAGGCAGCGGCACTAAGAGCCGTAACAACTGCATTTGCCTCTAAACAAACATCGTTTACTAAGTGTATTATCTGCCGTGCGCTACACATCGGAATGAGTCGAACTACTTAGCAAGTAGGCGATGTGCTTCTACTAAAGTGGGTTTGCGCCGCGGAGATGGCTCTCTGATGGCTTCCTACGAAGCTAGTTTGTCTTGTATCCTTCATTAAATGGGTAATAGCTTCGGCTCAAATTGACTACGTAGCTTTATCCTTTAATGCTTTATACTACCGTTTAAATTAATTATAGGAGACGCAGTATAAAATTAATGTAGTTTTACTTCAGATACCGCGGAATAGTGTAATAAAAATATTTGTTTAGGACTAGGGAAAAGGTATCCCGCAAACTTTCAATATCCGCTTCCGCTGATGGTAACACAAAACTATAAAAACTGTTAATGGCCATATGAAAATTATAATTTTATTTAGCAAGCTCAGGTTTAATAAAAAGGTCTGTTGCTCAGTCAGGGACCTTGATTGTTGAGCAGGTTTACGCAATACTATGGCTAATAGTTGTGATTGGAATTTTAAAATGCAATTTAAGTTGATAGTCAACTTGCGAATCGGAGGAGCTCGTGGCTAAGTAATAGCAGCCGCGTCCATCAGGTTAAGCTACGCTTGCCGGGGTTGGTCCGTGGATGGGTGACCATCTTTACATACCGAGACTCCTCCGTGCTTCGGAAAGCACGTTAAGTCGTTGGTACCGGCTGTCATTCGTGGATCTTTGACAATCGTTACCGGTCGTCAGAAGTCCGAAAGTCCGACAAACCTGTCTTATCAAGGGATATCGTATTACCCAGTTACTGGGTTGTGTAGGTCAGCTAGGCAGTCGCTCCATGTAAAATACTAGTATTCAGCTGCATCTGGATAGACTGGAAGCGGACGCCAACATAGTTGGGAAAAGGCTAGGCAAATTGCAGAATGAGTGAATTTGTGAACCAATAAAGTGAATTTACAATGGATATTCAAGGATTGCTTCCATACCACAACGTTAGATAAGATAAGATAAAGATTTATTTCTCACCACATTAGATTCTCAATTCCAATCAGTACATTTTCAAATTATTTTTTAAAATAGTTTTAATTATACTGTGGGAGACTGGTGCCTAAGCTAGGCGTAAGCCGGTTTGGGAGTCACAGGCCGATTCCCGGCCACCGTAGGCGCGGGCTTGCGGACGGTGAGCGATGGGTAGCTCGCCGTCCGATAATGATTTATTTCTGTAAGTAGGATAAGGACCAGGCCCGGGTCGACGGCGTGTTGTGTTCCTTGATACGCCCTCCCACTCCGCCCAGAGCGGGAAACACTTATTTAATAATTTCCCACCCGAAAAAAAAAGGTTACACCCTTTTTTTTCGGGTGGCCTGTATTTCAGGACACCAGGTTTTCACTCCACCCCTTCGGAAACGGTTACGTATATTTAAGATTATGCACTCGTACACAGATGCGGTAAGTCATATAAAACCAGAGAAAAAATAACTGATTTCACTATTCATTATTACTTATTCTGGGGTTAGTATTTATGTGTGGTGTGTGGTGTATGTAGGTGTGTGGTGTGTGTGTGTGTTTGGTGTGTGTGTGTGTGGGCGTGTGTGTAAGGAAATGTGGTAGGAAAGGTGAAGGGCTGAATGCACAGAATGGTGATATATGTAAATATATCTTAACCTATCAGTATGTATTTTTTTTTCTGTTTGGACACTTTAGTATATTTGGTAACTAGGTATACCTACATAATTATCTAAAACATATGTGCGGTACATCTACATTGAACAGTGTTTATTTAGTGACCCGTGCTCATGCAATAACACGACTCAATAGAGCTGACTGACGCAGTCAGTTTAGCTAATATGTTATGTCAACCTAGCACCATGTTATATCAGTGGCAACATTTCATGAAACAACTACAGGGTCAACTTTAATTAGCTAGCGAAACTCCGCAGATGTGATGGGTATCAATTTCTAAACACGATAAAACAAATAAAAATCAAGAAACTGATTTTGAAACTTATATTTCAAGTGGATAACCTCCAAAAAAACTTTTTTTTCGTTTTATCGTATTGAGTTATCGATTCCCATCGCGTCAGTGTTGTAGGTCGTGGGTTGGAACCTACTTAGGCGCTTTACTTTGTGTAAATAATTTCATCACCACTGTTCTCAAAACGGTAAAAACATGGTGAGGAAACTGGCATGTCCCATAAAAAATTTGAAGACATGTGACATCTACCAACCCGCACTGGGCCCGCGTGGTAGATTACAGCCCACTCCCTCTCGAAGAGAGGAGGCCTGTGTCCCAGCAGTGGGAACATTATAGGCTGATTATGTACCCGTCACGTCTGCGGAGTTTTGCTAGATCATTTGACTTGACCCTGTATTTGTCATTTCTAAATTGTAACTTATGGATACAAGTGACGGCACGGTTGGAGCAGTGGTTAAGTGATTGTTAAGTGAGTGTCTCGGGTTCGATTCCCGCACGGAACAAATATTTGTATGACCTACAAGTAGTTGTTCCGGGTCTGGCTGTTTGTGTATGTGAGTTTAAAGGTCTGTAAACGCACCCACGATACAGGAGAAATTCCTACTGTGGGGCAACGTTTTTTTTTTTTAAGTCCAATGTTGTAGTGTCCATATAAGCCGTAAAGCTGAGGGACTCGTGGCTAAGTAATAACTGCCGCACGGGTCGGTCCATGAACCTCATGAGGTTAAGCTACGCTTGCCTGGGTTGGTCCGTGGATGGGTAACCATCTTCACATACCGAGACCCCTCCGTGCATCTGAAAGCACGATAAGCCGTTGGTCCCGGCTGTCATTCGTGGATCTTTGACAGTCGTTACGGGTCGCCAGAAGCCCGAAAGTCTGACAACCGGTCTTACCAAGGGGTATCGTATTACTGAGTTACTGGGTCGTAGAGGTCAGATAGTCAGTCGCTTCAAGTAAAATACTGGTATGCAGCTGCATCCGGTTAGACTGAAAGCCGACCGAAAAGGCTAGGCAGATTGATAAGCCGTAAAGCTTTAACGACTTACAAAAATGGAGTTAATTGAATCGTATTAACGACAATCATTATCAAGTTTCGGATTTCGCCAATTAAATTAAGAAGAAACGTTAGTGTGTAAAATATGTTTATGTCATATTACAAGCGCTCGGTCATAAACACTTTTATAGCAGCTTCCTAATAAGCAATGGTCGCAAATTGAAACTAACCGCAAAGTCATTTAGTTTGTCGTCACGCTACCTATCTTTTAAATGTGCCTTATTTTTAGAGTTCCGTAGTCAACAAGGAACCCTTATAGTTTCGCCATGCCCGTCTGTCTGTGGCTTAGCTCAGAGACTCTTAGTACTAGAAAGCTGTAATTTGGCATGGGTATACATATTAATCACGCCGACAAAGTGGTAAAATAAAATCTTTTTTAGTGTACCTACCTCCCTTTCATGTAAAGTGGGGATGGTCGCAGCATCATGCTGAGCGATGGCCGTTTTGCGTGAATGTGACGCATATTTTCCCTCAACTTGTTCTTTCGTGTTTGTGTTTTTATTTCTTTGCGTTATGTTTACCGCAAATAAACTTATTTTCTTTCTTTCTTCTTTCTTTTAAAACCCGTTTTCAATTCAGTGATCCGTTTGCGTAATATTTTTTTTGTTAGAGTCAAGTGTCCTCCCCCCGCCAGTTACGTTATATGGTTCATTATTTCAGCCGAAAGAAGTCCACTGCTGGACATAGGCCTCCCGCAAAGGAGGGGGGCGGTCGGCCATAATCGCCAGTCTTGGCAACGTTACATGGTTGTTATTGGATAACTATGAGAAAAACAATCATGGCAGTAGTATATAATATAACGAAATTAGAAGGAAACCTATCACAGTTAAGTAGGCTTTACAAGTGAACGAATAATAGTCGACCAACTTACATTTGCAGTTGGAGAATTGGCCGTGACGTATACCGATGTATGGGAGAACATGTTTTTCTACTAAGTTTGTTTTTGGGATAAATTCATCCTAACTACGGAGCCCTTCATTGTGCGTGGTCCGACACACACTTGGCCGGTTTTTATAATACCGTTTATCATTATGCACTTATGTTTCTTATTAAATTGTAGCGATTCGATTATTATCATAATTATTGTGATCTGATAAGATTTAATATTTCCTGCCACATCTAACGTCGCAGATGATGTGGTAATAATTAGAAGTTGGCTAGACAAAGTTTGTTTTAGTGCTTCCTGTGACGGTATTGTATGTCGCATCAGATAAGCGTTACTGGTTAGTATTCGCGCGAATCACTGAATTATGGGCATTGTACATAAGCCGGGACTCCCGCTGGGACCACCCGTGTCTGTCCTCCGTGGAAGCGGCTGCCGCTGCGGACACGCCGCTGGTTTTCTGCGCACAAACACCTATCTATTGTCAAGTTCTTTATGCTTAATTCTCAACACAGGTTTTATGAAGAACAACAAAAACGAAACATATTTTTCGTACCACTTGCTCAAAAAAGTGACATTCTATGCCACAAAAAGCAAACATAACAATAGTCATTTTTAATCTGTTAAAAACAGGGAAAGAAAATTGTACTGAATTTCATTCATCCTCTAGGGGGAGAATGTGATTTAAATTTGGAATACTTACCGAAATTTATATTGAACTACATGTGTGTTTACACCATTGAGTTTGTATATAAAGCATTATACATCTTTTTGAAAAAGGAATACGCATTTATTATGCAGTTATGATTATAAATAAAATTACGAAAACCGACGAGGCCGTATGAGCTTGATGCCTTTGCTTTTCCGACAAAAAAATATTAGTCTAGGAATTTGCCGCGTTTTTGTTTTCTTCAAATACATAAACGTTAAGTTTATTTTAATTTATTTTTATAAATAAGTTAATGTTCTAAAAATACGTTACGATGTTAAATCAAAGCGACAATTCATGTCGGAGTCCATTAGTGCAAATGCTGCCGCAATTATAAATAATTTGCTTCCAACAAAATCCAAGGAAAATTATTTAAAAACTTATGCAGAACTTTCAACGTGGAGAAGTGCGAAAGGCCTATCAATTTCAGAATCAGTACTTCGCGTCTATTTTGATTATTTATCCAAGACAAAGAATCCGAATACACTTTGGTGCATATACTCAAAACTGAAAGCTATAATAAGCATCACTGTGTTTGATGCTTATTATAGCTTTCAGTTTTGAGTTTTACATTGAAATAAATAGATTCACGAAATTACTGGCTTTTTTAAAAAGAAAATCAGAAGGACATTGCGCAAAGAAGTCTAAAATTTTTACGACTCAAAATGTGGAAAAATTTCTTAATGAAGCTCCTGACGAAATTTGTCTGGCCACAAAGTTAACTTTTACTTTTAATTGTCATTATTTTTAATAAATGCTTATCTCATATTATTATTGTGTAAATTTTTTCGCAAATGGTACGAAAAGTAGAGTATTTTCCTCGGTGATAAAGCTGTCTTAGTCTTGGGTGAACTTAAATCCCTCGCTACACTCAGGACTCGTCTTAAATCCCTCGCTTCGCTCGTGATTTAAGGTTTTAACACCCTCGCTACGCTCGGGAGTAAATCTCGAGTCGTTCGTTACGCTCGCGATTTAAATCGTCATCCGCGACAGAAGACACTGCTTTATCCCCTTGGTTAATAATCTACTATTCTTTTGAACCCGTACCTATACGTAGGCAGTGTGTGCTAATTAAAATAAATCAACATTTACTTTGCATCAAAATGCATTTGCCATGGTCTGGTTGTGTGTCCTAACACAGTGTCAACATAGCTCTGTGACTCTGTGCCTACATCACATAATTTTGAATTAATCTCGTTAATGTGGGGCGTGCTCCAGCTTGTATCGGCGTATGAGCTTTTACGTAATTATGCAAATTGAAATTTGATACGCTTTCTGAGTTTGCGAGTTTGTTACCACTTAAGAAAGCGGATGCTGGAAGAAAACGGAGTAATGTGAGTTTAAATAGACGCCTAATTTAGAGGAAACGAACATTAAACGTTTTTGGGTTACAAGGCAATCCGCTTTTTATCCCTTTGATAGACAGGCGGAGATGCGCCATTACCGTCACCTAAAGTTCAGTGATAACCAAACCATTAGTAAAAAAAAAAAAAAAAGCACCATTTCTATAATGTATAAAATAAAATAAAACTTATACCGATTTCCAAAAAAAAAGAGTGAGTTTTACAGTAGTCGCATATGATGTGTCTGACATCTCACGTTGCTAATAAGCGACTCAGCAGCGACAGAATCTGAAATTACCCTCAAAATTTAAAAAAGCGAAATACTTATTCGAATAACTATTCATTACTAGTGGTCGCTCACTGATCGAAATTAGACCCCCTCTACTTACAATCTATATATGGCTTGCTAATTCCATGAGTAAATTATTTCCATGCTATTCTAAAGTACTTACTTATGCCATTCTAAAGCTGTCACTTCCTGTTACACACTTCCGTCTCTTTTCATGAAATCACTCCCACAGAAAGCGAGAGGAAAGATGTTACATATAAAAAAAGACTACCTACAAATTGAAAAATAATTTTAATTTCGGAAGTCGGTGTCTTTGGATCTGTATTTTAGTTTTTTGCCACCGACTACTTAAATTAAAGTTATTTTTAACTCTGTAGGTACAGGCTGTTTTTGGAAGTCGGTTTTTTTTTTTTTTTGTAATAAAAATTTTATTTTTCACTTTTTAGTTATGATACCTACCCCTTACCAATTCGTACACCACTACTTGCGATGTAAACGACTTTGACAGGAAGTATTATTGTTTTTGATTACATCATCAAGATATACGAAGTGAATTAAATACGTATTAACGAAGCTTACTCAAAAACTACCCAAGCAAAGTTAAGTTTCCTATACCAGATGAAAAATTATAATTTTTTAAATCGGGCTACAACTGACGAAAATATGGATGAAAATATATTTTCTCGAAACATACAGACCAACATAGTTATAACCTCCTTCTTTTATGATATCAGTTAAAAATCAGCCATGTTGCAGTATTTTTTCCTTGATCTACAATCGTTTGGGACAGCTTCTGCATCATTGTTGATCTACACCGGGCAGTTTGCACTGAAAAAAAGGCAATCACAGTTAACGACGGCCACTATTTGTCACACACAACTCGCAGTACTCGAAAAAGCAGGTGCGCTGGCGCGTATTTATTACGTCACTGAAAAATGTCCGGCGCACACGGCGACAGGACAAACGAGAGCCCACCGATACAACACGCCGCCATTGACATATCCCTACCTAATGAGAACCACCGACTACGGTAATGAGAAAGAATATCCTCTATTCGCTTGTCGTAGCGTAATTAACTAACTAGATTCTTTGGGCAGGCTAACTAAATAGACTTCTGTGCTTGTGGGTTTACATTTCGGAGGCACAGTTCTATTTGATTTGTAGTTCTTGAAATGTTTACCTTTCGGTTTCGAGTTAAATACTTGTATTTTCAGTTGCAAGTTGATGAGCTTAAAAGTCTAAAAAATGGTTAAGTATTGGCCGATTTGGTTATGTATGTCAAAAGAAGGTTATAGAATTCGGAAGCTTATGTCACGCTCAGGTCAAATCAACAAAGCAGTTTTGTTGACTTCACCAGAAAAACAAAATGTTTAATAGTATTTGAAACGCGCATGAGTTATATTTTTGTCCGGAATGTAACAGCATTTTTTCGATGAGTATATAAAAACCAACCGTAGTAAAAGCATGCCATGGTTAGGGGTGTTCGTAGGACCGTTAAATAAACTGCAAATAAAAAAAAAACTCAATTTTTCAAGAGGGTGAACCTTTTCCAAAAAGGTATAATCGATAAAAAGTGGAGTTTCTTATAGATAGATACCGATATAATTTAATTTCCCTTACAAAACCGAAAGCGCCATTCACACCGAAATAATAAGGCGTGGATGAAGGCATATGGCGTTTTCAATAGACCTGCCGATCGATATAATTATTTTCGAAGTGGAATTGAATTCACATAATGCATGTCATGTGTACGATTTGATTGTTAAAATTTTGTTTCATGGTAAACTTAACGACAGGTTGCCGTTTTAATGGTTCCCCAATTCGTTGAATGTGCATTTCTCCGTTTCATCGAATTATGGATATCAATAAAATTATTGTTTTGTTTATCCGTATGCTTGTATTTAAACTTAACGATTCTATCATTAAAAAGTTTATTCCATTCGAACTTTGAAAGTTCCTTTACTAGTTTCCACTAAGCTAAAATATTACCACCTCTATGTTAAGCTGAATGGACGAAAATGAATTAACGAATAAATTACATTTATTGGTCAATTCACATTACGATGTCCAATAGCTTGAGGTACCTAAAAAGGAACTAACTTGGCCTATATCCTATATATTTTCTATTTCTGTGGGCACTTACTCCTCATTACTATTTCCTTTTTACGCCCTATTATTACGGCCTTTTCCATATTGAGAGTGGTTCTTGGCTGCTGTAAAGTGCATTTGAAAATCACAAGGTACTTACCTAAGCGGTTACTTAATTTATTTTTTTACATGGAGGACTTACAGCTAATAAAAACAGACAAAAAGAGGAAACCATAGTCACCAGAAAGCCAACTACAAATCCTCACGTATAGACTTATAATAATAATTAATCAAAGCACTGATGAATTTATAGTTCTGGGTTTTTTTATTGACATGTTGTCATAAGAAGAAAAGCATAAGCATTTTAATAGCAGAAGTTTTAGAAAACGGGCATAATCTTCTTATTCTTTTCAGAGACATTGCATTGCCATCCACTGAAATCCACTTTGCGATGCTCATTAAATCTGGAGTCTCATATGGTAGGAAGTGTTCTAACCGCGCAAATGCTACATTTCTTTACATCTACTGCCTGCAAAGGTGGATCATACGGAATTTATTGTTTGTTGTGGGAGTAAATTATTAGTCAGCCTTCATTAAAGTGCACCACAATGCAACAATGTTGTGACGATGTTTTAAGTTGTAAATTAGAGGCTGGTTACGTTATTTCATCAGCATCATCGCATATTATTGGAGTTGGTCTGCGCAGTGATTGTAAATGGCCGCGGCATCTGAGCTCGTTAGTGTTTTTGATAGATGACGGCCGGTCGTTTGTTGAATTTGTTGTAACACTCGCTGCCCGTGTAAAAACACATGGTTCGACAACGAGATATAAATGGACACTCCCCTCGGCGATCTAAGTTAACGAGCCACCATATAAATAAAGAGAGGTTAATACTTTATAATTCTGACACACGCTACACTAGTTAACGCTCGAGCACATTGAATATATTGAGCAAAAATTATTACTTATTACGTGTCATGCCGGGAAGTGCTATACCTTGAATTCATTAAAGCTCAACTCTACCCAGTTTCTCAGTTGCGCAAGAAATAAAAGTCAACATAATTATTTCGAAACATGACAGTGTGGTGCGATAATAAATAATTGAATACGCGTTGACGTTGATAATTTGTAAAGTCATTATTCAATATTCGTGACGTGAAGCTTATAAATTTCTCTGCAACGTTTTACACTTTAGCACTTGGTCTGATGTAAAGCGCCGCCCAATAAGACAACGGCCGACTATTTTGACGAAGGCCGGTCACGTTTCGTCGATACTCACCATGAGAATATTTGTTTTTTATTGTGAGCCCGCCGTCGAGTAAAAATTGAAGTGTAATTTTACGTTTTAACCGGTGCCTGCCCCCTTTCGTTCCGCTCGCCTTGAGTGATGGTTATCATAATTGGAGAGAGGGTAGGTGAACAGTGCGCGCCGCCTGGATGATGACGGTGGGCGGGCACGCGACGAATATCCTAACTACACACTTGTGCTCGCTTCCACTCTTGTCTTGAAGTAGGTCAACACTAACGAACTGTCCCGAAGGTAACTAAACATACAAGTTTTGATAAATCGAATAGATCCCGTCAGTATGGTAGGAGGTGTCAGTTAACTGTAATCGAAGTTATTGATTGCATTAAACAAGCGGGTTTACCATTAGTGTTATCAATGCGCATATGTTGTGAGATGTTGTTGGCTAATACAATGGTAAGATTAATAATGCGGACGTATCGGGCGGACCGTTATGCCGGCGACACGAGTGATCGCGGACCAACAAGGGCGGAAGAGATGGACCGGATAATAAAGCATCAGCTCGCTGCATCGTAACTCAATACCGTCGACATAGAAATTGTTGGTTGCATCGTTGCGCTAAACTCTCCACAATGCCTTATGGATGGTAATTGGCCAGTCTCTAATCGACGTGTTTCAATAATAATACACGTATGTTCGAGGTTTATGCTGACAGTCTTGTAGATTGAGTCCCATTCTAATATTTTAACGACTGTTTTAACATAATAATATCTCGACTCATGAGACAGCTATAACATTTATTTTTATTATGATATAATTTTGAGTCAGCGCTGTAATGCAATATTTATTGCAGTTTTAATCTGAAGTGGTCGGTTCTGCAGCTGTAAAACATGTAAATTCCGTAAAATGATTCGAAAGTGGAATTGTTTCTGGTATTTTTATTTCAATAGTTTATAGCATTATAAATTGATGCAAAGTTAACTTTGTAACTTGGAATTTATTAAAAAAACTCATTTAAGGTGAATCCGCAGCTGTAGCCCGAGAAATTGGAATCTTCTTACGTTTTTTGCAATTTCCAGGTCAGGATCAGGTTGTATCTTGATCAATATATGATTCGCAGTCCCGATAACATATATGTATTTACAGAATTATAATCATTAGAATCATTAATACATCTCTCTAAGTATCTAACTTGTTGCCCAATGTCATGATTTCATGAAAAAGTCATTCAATAAAACAAATCTAACTTAGAGATGTATTAATGATTCTAATGATTATAATTATGTAAATGCATATATTTTATAGTCGCAAATCATATATTGATCAAGATACAACCTGATACTGACCTGCAAATTGCATAAAACGTAAGAAAATTTGAATTTCGCGGGCTACAGCTGCGGATTCACCTTAAAGCAAGTACGGTTAATAAAATAATTTTATTGTATTGCATTCTAAAACAATAGCAAGTACGGGCTGTATACTCGTAGTAGTGTATACGAGGGCTGCACTAAAAGTATCGGGAATGAAATATTTCCACTGTTCCTGGCATATTAAAATCTTTTTAATTGAAAACTCCTTGGTTTTAAAAATCGAATACCATTTATTTATTTAAAAAAAGATTCTCGGTCTTGTCACAAGGTTTTGTCAAACTTGTTTAGTCGTTGAGAAAATGGAATTGACTCGAGAAAATTCAAGAGCGATGATTTATTATTACTTTCGAACTGGTTTAACACAAAAACAGTGTGTTGACCGGATGATTTCTGCATTTGGTGATGAAGCCCCATCCAAAACCACAATTTATCGCTGGTTTGCTGAATTTCAACGTGGACGTGTCAAGCTCAGTGATGATCCCCGTCAAGGTCGTCCAAAAACTGCAGTCACCCAAGAAAACGTTGATGCTGTGCGTAAGCTGATTGAGGAAGATCGACATGTGACATACCGCGAAATTCAGGCAACTTTAGACATTGGCATGAGTCAAATACAAATAATCTTGCATGAACAAATTAGGTGTAAAAAGTTGTTTTCCCGATGGATACCGCATTCGCTCTGTGAAGAGCAAAAAGCGGCTCGCGTTACTTGGTGCGTCAGAACTCTCGAAAGATTCCACGCAGGATCCTCAAATGCTGTATACAACATTGTATCCGGTGACGAATCCTGGATATACGCGTACGAACCCGAAACAAAAAACCAGTCACGAGTTTGGGTGTTCGAAAATGAGTTAAAGCCAACAAAAATTGTTCGTTCACGGAGTGTTGCAAAAAAAATGGTGGCCACGTTTGTCTCCAAAACCGGCCATGTTACGACTATTCCTCTTGAGGGACAGAGAACGGTTAATGCAGAATGGTATGCTAGCATTTGTTTGCCACAGGTCGTTTCTGAACTCCGTAAAGAGAACTGCAACCGCCGCATCATCCTCCATCACGACAATGCGAGTTCTCACACCGCGCACAGAACAAAAGAGTTTTTAGAGCAAGAAAACATAGAATTATTAGACCATCCGCCGTACAGCCCCGACCTAAGCACTAATGATTTCTATACTTTCCCTAAAATAAAGAATAAATTGCGTGGACAGAGATTTTCATCACCTGAAGAAGCTGTGGACGCCTACAAAACGGCCATTTTGGAGACCCCAACTTCCGAATGGAATGGTTGCTTCAATGATTGGTTCCATCGTATGGAAAAATGTGCCAAATTTCGCGGAGAATACTTCGAAAAGCAATAAATACATTTTTAAATAGTAATGTTGTGTCACTTCCTTGATTCCCGAAATTTTCAGTGCCGCCCTCGTAGCCATTACTTGCTATTGTTTTAGATTGTATTACAAAGGTGTCTCGTGTCGACATATATAATACAAGGTGTTACAGGTCCGCCGTGACCGGTACGCACGAAGAATCGTTTTCGTGCCGTGACGGAAGTAAATATACATTGACACATCCTTCAATAGGTTTTTCATGATCATAATTACCCTCTACTTCGGTACAGACGTTAGAAATGGTTATTGTCTCATTATTGTCATTTGTCGTGATGAATTTTAAATAAGCTGTAAAATGTATTTGATCCTACTTAATAACTTGATATTTTTCCCTTTGTTTTTGAAATATTTAAATGTCATCAACAACCAAATGGACATAGGTTTAATTCAACACCGTGCACTTTAATTGTAATGGAATTCATGCCCCTTTAACTTATCTATTTACATGCATTTATACAAATCTGGTGTAACTTCCTAGTGTATTGTTTCATGCAATATGTTCGCGACTTGTTTATAAACAATAGCAATTTGCCTTTTGGCGTTAGGTCACGCCTGCCCATTGATTCTCTGCTACGTAGTCGGAGGTTCTATTATAATTATCTGTTCAATATCATACAGATATGCACACTTGTAAGCTGGTGATTTCTGTTATACGGTACTTGTCAAAATACATACTATGTAAGTTATTTTCAGTTTTTCTGGGAAAGAACTCTACTGTTGAGTGTTTCATAGCTTTAGTCATATGGTACGGTAATGTAATGCGTGTTTAATTACAAACAAGCCTTAAATAGCGACAAACATAACCATTTAAAGACAAATTTAGTTTTTGAGAGATCCAGAAGTCTGAGTATCATTTAATTTACAGAACCTCATAAATATCGATTAAAGAGCCTAATGCATACAGTTATTGTGAGCGGGGTGTAACTGTTTACAGCTAGGAGGCGCGGCAATTAGCTGTGCAGGTGGTGAATGCGACCCCCTGGCCTCAACGCGCCGGGGCCCGGGACCCACGGGAGGGACCCGTGTATAGCCACGAGTATTTGCATGTTTATTGCCGATACGCTTCCGTAACTAGGACGAAATAGTTGCTATGTTTATGACTAATGTTAGTCGGAAAGTTAGTAATACATTTTGTTTTGAGACGTTTTTGGACGTGACTGTTAAATAACCATGGCATGGGCATGGCATAATCAAATGTATCGTTAATGGTTTTAATCCTGTCGAGTCTTCTCGATTATAATTACATAATTAAACTTAGTATAGGCCAATATAAACGGCAGATGAAAGCTTCATAAAGTTTTTTTATAATGCGACACGTGGCTCCGTATCATTTTCGGAGCATATTGAACGCGCACATACCGTTGTTCGTTTTTAATGAAACTTTTTAGATTATATTTTTTATGGTAATCATAAGGACAAGGTGTGCAGGTATCTACATGTGGCAACCGAGTCGCGACATACGCGTGCCAGTTTTTTTAATTATCAGCTGTCAATACTTGACACGAGCTTGATCAAATATGTGGGTGGCACCTGAAGTCATTTGGTAGGTAAGTGTGAAATCGATTATGATCACTCATTAATCGAGAGTGGTAGGTAATAATCGATCATAATACCTAACAATTTTAATCTCATTGAATCAAATAGGTACCTATGTTGTTACTTAGATAGTTGTTGCTACGAGTAGATGCCTTATTAACACTCGGTCTTCCGAATTTCTTGACGAATTGAAACTACTGCCTACTTTGTCATCACTAAAAGCATCCAACCTGTTTTTGAGAAGCCTGTTTATATATGATCTAGAACTGATTCAATGTCCACCGTCATAAAAAACATAACTCTGTCTTTGTTGTCGGGTAAGAAGGTGCTGGTCCGTTACGATAATTTAATACATTCTAGCTTCTTCTGGTAATCTCAGATCTGAGTGAATATTTTTTGCTAAAATAATATGGCTGGTATTCACATAAAAAAGGTTTAAAGTTCCTGTTTTCTCCTCATTTCTTACACAAATATATACAAACAATTCGCAGGAAACTTTGTTTCGCAAAGTTCTCACATAGTCGCCAAGGAATCCTGAAACTGCGAGTGAGTAGAGAGGATGGCTTTGCTACTTGCATTTACATAGGTCAATGCACCTAAATATATTAAGTATAGATGGCTCACTATGTGTTAGGTTGGTACGGTATAATTTTAACATCATAATTAGATACTCTACAATACTCAGTCGATCAAAACATTCGTGTAGCACTAACACTGTAAAATTGACTTCCTTTGATTGAAAACTGTTGCAGCGATCCGGATATGAAATATTTTCTCAGAAAACATCTTGGTTAAGGTTTCCCATTCACGTTACGTTGGATTCGACACTAAGATACTTTAATTTTAAAGTTACTATGATTTGAGTAGTAGTCATAAGTTTGATTGAATTCAACTTAACCACAGATTGTTTGAAACAACTTAAAATTCTATATTATAACGGCTTTGTTATACCGTTTTAACTTTTAAAGCGGTCACATATAGAACCTTCCATAACGATGTTTTAGTACCACGTTTTTAGCAGCACGTATCCAGAGCTGGAACATTATTTCAGAACACGTATCGCGTTCAGATAATCTAATGCAGAAGCGTTATGACGCATTTATTGGTTCAAATGTGTTGCGCTATGTAAGCTCACGTAGCTGTAATTAATCGGAGACATTTGAATTACCTCCTAAACAAACCGTTTTAGCCCCGGATTACACAATAGTCTGTTCGATAATTATTTTTAGTTAAAGGGCCACTATCTGTACAATAGCCAATTTATTGTTTGGTTCATTGCAGAAGTCGCATTAAGTATATTTATTATTATTATCTTTTTAATAAAACTGCGAGATACCTAGGTGACAGTTTTATATATCTTATGCTCGGAAAACAAAGTATTAATAGTAGAAATAAGTACCATTTAGTTGGGATTAAAAAATATTCGAAGAAAGACTAACTTTTGCCAACCAGAAATGTTGAAAAATAAGGCGCCCTATTGTCAACCGTTGAATAAAAGTAAATTTTCTTTTCAATGGGAATGTTGTTCTGTGTTCGTTGAACATTGTCGCCTTTCGTTGGCCGTCGGTGGGTGCCGGTACATGCCGAGACAGACCTATTCAAATGTCAGTGTGAAGACCGCCCCCCTCCCCGCGCAGACCTCGCGCTCGCCTCTTCACAGATACTGAAATGTCACTCGCCACACGAAGCAATCAATTTCGTATTTGTATGCTCTGCCTAGATAGTGGTAGCAGTAGATTTATCGAATCAATGAGCTTGTATTATCTTGTTATACTTGTATTGAATGTTACATTTTCTGCATGCGAAATTATTTGCACTTTCTTTACTTTTAAATAAGATATCCATTATTTATAGTTTTATTCTGATCCCGTTTCCTAAACCGAAAACTCATTTCACAATTAATTTTATACCATCAAAGGTTGAAATCTCTAGTCAATGCTTAATAAGTACACAGTAACATTTAATTCGATCCCAGTCATTGTAAGTCGGCGCCAAATGTCGCACTAATTGCTTTGCGCAACTGAAAGACATTCACGACATAGAGCCGTCTGTTTGTTAAAGTTTATTAGCAGGAAATTAACGTAAGCGGCAAACGGTCTATCTGGCTTCACCCATTTGTAATCTCTGCACTTCATTAAACAATGAAACGATTTCTCAGTCTGATACTGATACACCTATTTTTGTTATTAAGGCCAGGATTTACATTTTCAATTTAAATTCACTACACAGTAGCACAATTTCTTAACCTTGTTCGAAGTTAGAAAGCGATTAATCAACGTCTAACAACATTCTTATTCCCGTCTACGTAGGAGCGCAAGAAATACAGCCTTTAAATGTCTTAAAGATAGCTTCACAGTTGCTGGCAAACAATTGTCCCTTTTAACCGGTCGCCCTCATTAGCATGGTCTGATCGCTCTGGCCTATCAACCTCTTCAGATTGATACATTGACGGTAAAGGTCTGTTTAGTAGCTCCAACTTCAATCGTAATTAGGACTGCTAGCTTGACGTATCTTGTTTCGTTTATGTTTGATCTATTCTCTGTGTTTTGATCTAACTTTATACAAAACGTTGTGTATCTAGACACTATAATGTGAATAGGCTGTCGTGTATACTTCACTGTGTACAGAATTCAATAGATAGGAGTATAAGGTAAGGAACTCGATGCGGACAATCGCGTATTCGCTATCGCAATTTAACGAGCCACGATTGTTTTTCTCAGTTCTGAATAATATTGAACTTGAACGTCCCTCGGTATCTGATGGCGATACTTTCGTTGGGCCGCGCTGTACTGTTAGTTGGCTAGCTTACAAATGAACGGTGTGATTATGGGCGCGCGGATCTAACTCCACGATAATTTAAATGTTCCCGCAACCAGCACCAGCAACAGCCCGTGAGATGGCAACGATTACACCCGTGACTTCCTCTTATGGTTACAGTATATCTGCGAATTTTGAATAGAGTTACGGCCACTGCTGCTTCTTGAATAGGAATAGAACGTTGATAATAATTTTGTATTCATTAAAATTCTATTCAAACGTACTTTTCTGGAATAATAAAAGATTCAAACTTTTAACTTTATCGATGCGTTGTGGAGGATTGGTAGGACACTATTCCCATCACCGAATCTGTAAAAAATCGTGGCATTTGTTTTGCGACTTAACACCAACAGGTACGTAAACGAGCAATTACGCTCAGCTATGTGTAATTCAAACAAATCTCTTGGTATAAACTAAATCTTTAGGGCTTTACGAGCACTCCTCGCAGAATGCATAATATAGCATCATGAAACGGCTTGTTATGTTAGTAGCAGTTAAAATCTTGGAGCTTTATGACCTACGTTGCCAAATTTATACGGACGTTCCTTTTGTCGCGGAGCAGGTGGTTGTAATCAAAATATATCTATCTACCAAGTTACATAATTAAGGTAGTAGGTAAATTGTAGTTCGTGTATGTAATCCGAGTGGCCCGCCTGCCGCGAATTCGATGCGCGCCTCTCGAGCTTAAACTTCAGTAAACGCGATATGGATCTCACGTTTACCGCCGACTAAATAGCGGATAAATTAGCTAACCGAGTTAAATTAGTGTAGCCGGCTAGCTGGGCTTAGATCAGGCTTTTACTGTTTTTAGTGTCAATATTTTTGTAGGTGTGTATAAAAAATGTGACTACTTATAACCTACCTAACTGCTGATTTGGACAACCTTCCTTCTAAAACAAAGACCAAGAGCTCAGGAGAGTCATTTAGTTGGAGCATATAAAATACATAATATTATTACCAAAAACAGTTTCCATTTCTATAGAGGCTTCAGTTGGCCCGTAGAAAAAAAGCACGCTATGGAAAAAGAATTCAAATAAAATAAAACTTGAGTAAATGTCGAAACAAAACAGAACAAAACCCTCCGGTGTTAACGTCCCACGACTTATCCTCCGCTGCTAAGTTTCGCTGCATATGTGAATCGCAGATTCAGCGAGTGCCGACCTCCGCTCCGTCCCGTAGGTATCGACACTACGAGCCGAAGAGGAAGTTGTGCCTACTTAAAGCCACTTTACAATGCCACGTACCGACGCCCTTTGTGCACTTGTCGTGCGTTGACTGGTTTGGAATAGCTGCCGCTCTTCGCGGAAGCGAGATCGAATTGGCCGATTCGTGAAGACACGCTGCCTGAGAGCTCAATCTCTTGTGAGATCGCTTATTGCTACTGTAGCGCACCTGCGCACAATTATTTTAGAATCATTATCTTCCTTGATTTTATTAAAAAAAACCTATATAGTATTTTCGTTGACATTTATGTGCATCTTAAAAATCCGTTATCAATTAATTATATCTACACACGTAAAACTCCTCTCCAACCTTAGCTATGTATTGAAATATAATAACATGGTTATTTTTTTCAATGAAAATTTATGATGGATCGTCGCAAAATCTATGATTGATTCGTGCTGTATTATTCGTTGCTTTCATAAGAGTGCCTTCAGTAGGTGCTCGCGTCTGCGGCTTTCCGCGCCCCTTCAGTCGGTATGATTGATTGCTCGCCGGCAAACTTCATATGTTTGGGAGATAATTTTGTATTTCAGCCGTAAACAGATTACGTGTGAAAAGAATCATCACTTTCTTCCGAGTTTCCCCGTACAGTTTGTCCTTCATTGTGACGCCGCATTTTTCTTGCTCGATTACACATCCATGTCTTTTTAAGGAGGCTTCTTGGGCGCATTTCAGCTCTGCGCAATCCGAATCTGGGCTCTGTGTCAAACGAGAATGTTTCGTTATGTTCTTTTGATTTATTTAGTACTCAAGCGTTACTTAATCACTCATTCTATCTGAAAACAGTGTCAACTCTATGAATTATAGTTGTTAGACTATTATTTAAATTTCCATATTGGTAAACCTCTGGTTTCAGAAATTGTGTAAGTCATAATGATTAAGGCGCTAGCACCGACAGAATCGATTCTATTCACGCGAGAAATGAAAGCGACTGGCAGCTGTATCCCTATACGTAATGCTGTTCTGCTTCTTGTTGCTAATTTATTCTCTATGACATTTTAAGATAATTGAATTCAAGAATTATGTCATGCACTAACGCCTAGAGGTAAAATAGTTTAACCTTAAACAAAATGGGCGTAGTCTGGATTTGTACCCGATTGATGGCAATAGGCTCGCCCCTCTATTTCATAGGACTAAAACATAACCGGTGAAATGTGGGTACAACTCTGCCTAACCCTTCAGGGAATACAGGCGTGATGTTATTTTATGTAATGGGCGGTAGAATATTTTAAATGCAAATGTACCTAGCTTATTGGGAAACAAATGAAAAACATGTGAAGTATCAGCTAAGTTCATTTAGTTCACATGAACTTTTCTCTTTCACTTCATCATCATCACCTGCTTAGCTATTTCCCAGCTATGTTGGGGTCGGCTTCCAGTCTAACCAGATGCAGCTGAATACCAGTATGTTACATGGAGCGACTGCCTATCTGACCTCCACAACCCAGTTACTGGGTAATACGGTACCCCTTGGTAAGACTGGTTGTCAGACTTTCGGGTTTCTGACGACCCGTAACGACTGTCAAAGATCCACGAATGACAGCCGGGACCAACAGCTTAACGCGCTTTCCGAGACACGGAGGGGTCTTGGTATGTAAAGATAGTCACCCATCCACGGACCAACCGCGGCAAGCGTAGCTTAAACCTGATCGATCGACCCGTGCGGCTCTTATTACTTAGCCACAAGCTAACCTTTTTCAGTTTCTCTTTCACTTATGAATCTAAATTGTGATTTCAAAGATGTCTAATCCTGAAATTCGGTAGGTATATGAATATAAATTAAACGCCATAATTTTGTTATAATATCGTAGCTTCCATCCGATTGCGAAAAGGTCTTCAAGAGAATAGACAGGAATAACATTTAATCGTTAAAATGGGTAGACTTAAAGTAAGTGGTGAGTAGATAATCGGTGGTCGGTAGCTCGTTAGAGATTGACTATCTCACGCTATCGAGATCGCGAGCAAATTGATTTGCGCACGCGCACCTCCAGGTATCGGTTGACAAAGCCGACGCTGATTGAATATCTAGACCGCACACTGAAACACTGAGTAATTTTATTAGTTCAACTATTTAAATTGCTTGAACTGCAAATGATGATAAATTATAGGTACTCTACCCTGACATTTGCTGTACAGATACTGAAATAGATTTACTAAAACAATTTTATGATTACACTTTATAACGACATCAATTTAAGCTAAATCCAACAATTTTGCGGACGTTTTTGATTTCATATTCTGACTCACTCGATTTTCTTAGAATTAAATTAGCTTCACGATACATTATTTCAGTTAACCTCAATGTGAGCGGCAGTAAATTACTTCAAGCTTGTCGCATTGTTGAGGCGATATCTTAATTCAAAATAATTTGATGACATAGAGTACAATTACTGTCCGCAACCACTTCCCACGGCAATACTGGCGTGTCCACAGAACTGGAGCACGCTGTGACACATAGAGCGCTCTTGGGGAACGTAATGCCGGTAATATAACAATACTCTTACGGTACCATCCTAAGATGACCTCTACCGGTTCTGCGACTAAGCTCGGAAAAGGAGAAAGAGTACAACTGTATAGGTCTTAGAGTAATGGTGTATGCATAGTGCTCCAACCTCGTAGCGGTTTCATAACGCTGGCATTTGCGTGAGAGCGCCGACGTCGCGCGTTGTCGTACAGCCTACGGGCTTGTTCAACACACGAATAATTGTACCGAGATATAACCATATTGTTGCTTAATTTATTCCATGTCTTCGTATAAAATAAATACAAGTTAGGATGGGAGAAATTTTAATAACAGCCTTGAAAGCGGGATTAACTATTCGTCGTCACGTCGTGTGCACTTGATGTTGATCCTGAAACGATAGAATAATTAACAAGTTCTTCAATATAAACAAATTAGTTACGATACGATAACTTGCTTCCCTATTACACTTAACCAGGGCAGTTAGCATGAAAAGGTTTTTCAGATATAAAGATCGGTCCTATTTAAAAAAAAAATACCCATTAGTAAATGTAAACTATACAAAGTCCTCCCCCACAAACTGAAATTATAATTAACTAGAAGTGATAGGTGGAATGTTGATACCAGTTAGATGTAGTCATTGCAGTCAATAACTACATCTACTACTATCAACTAGAAGACAGTAATTAATTAATTATATTGGGAGGGTTCCTAATATAATTACTTACCGTTTTGTATGACTCCCATGGGGTTTGACGGATTAATCTTTACAAAAACAAACGTTCAGTATTACACATTGATCAAAGTTATACATTTAAGCGTTCAGAAAAGAAACTTAAGAGCTACCAGGATGTGAATAAAATTTTCTCGAAAATGTAATCTTGTATTTGATTACTCGCAGTATTACTGGGAAACGGTTTCGTGTAATTACGTGAGCTGTTTTGTTTAAACAACGCTTATGGTGATATTATACGGGTTCGTCATCGCCAAATCTCTTTATAATAGAGTTGTTCTTCTCAAAAACGTAGATTTGGCATCATTTGCTACATAATTACGGTGGTGTCGTTCTCTGATGGACATCATTTGACTCATTACTCGGTTACACTGAGTCAGTCACAGTTAGAAGTACTCGAGCTGTAATTTAGGTCGAACCGTGACTTGATTTGCATGTAGGGCGCTTTGCTAAGGTTCATAGTGAAGTATTTTATGTGTCTATTCATAGGTTTTACGTAAACTTTCCAATCGTTAACCGACGTAAATGTTGCAGACATTGCTTATGAGTGGCGAAATATCTGTTAGGAAGCTTCTTGCAAAGCTAACTTTAAATGTAAGTTTATTTACTAAGGGAAAAGTTTACTACACACACAGATTTGAAAGGATACCAGAAGTAATTTAAATTGAAAAAAGTGACGTCCGGGTGACGCTTCTATTACTGGTGATGACTAAGCAAAGGTTGCGCCATCAGAGGCTGCGGCGGCTCTCAGATAGCAAGGAGTGATTCCGCACGTCAAAACATGCGATTGACAGCGATACATTAAGAACTATCGAGCGATCGCATTGCTTACGTAATTTTTCACTGTCAACGGTGAGGCTAAACGTCCTCGTCATCGTTTCGACTAGTGACTCTCAAAAAATGTTAATGCAATTTTCGCTTGCACGACGAGGGTGCTGTAAAATATTGCCGCTAGTACAACATTTCCGGTTACCAACTTCCGAAGGGTACCTTGTTTACTAAAATATTATTTGTGTGGTAACAGTTAGTCGTCTATCAATCTTAGTCACTATTTTGTTTGTACTACTGTGGTAGACTATCATGTTTTACAAGAATTATGATTACAGAATGGTGTGCAACAATACCCAGTTGCAGGAACGTGCTTTGATAAGCAAATAGGTATCTTTCGCAAGTGTCTGGAGTCCGGTTGGAAATAGTCGAAAAGGCGTAGTTTAGTCGTGCAGTTTGTTGATCTGGATTGTTCTGCGTGTCGGTCATGGCGCAGGAATCTGTTCACGTGTATTGTTGGGACTGCTGCACGCCGGCGATCCCGCGATAAAGCTGGATATAATCGGTTTAGGCACGCTGTCGCTCACCGGTCTATGTACTAATTGCCATGGTTATGTGTTACGTGGTCCGGTTAATGCCCGCTAAAATATCGCGTGCATTTGCGCAACACTTTAGGTAATTGCGTGATCGATAGATTGACACAGAGATAACATTGTCTGCTTTGTCGTTCTACTACCCTTTTAGTAGTTGCGTTATGAGATGATGACTTCATATTGTAAGCTAGTTCTAGGCTACTTTTTAGAAAATTAGGTAATCTTTGTTATATTTATCCTAAAGAGTGCCGCTACATAAGAGGGGTGTTCTAAGATTAAATCGTTTAAATTTAAAAGTTTTTAACGGTAATTTATTAGTATTCAGTCTTCAGAAGAAGTATTCACTGACTGCATCGATTAAACAATGGTGTTTAATTTATTTTTCAAGCTCATTTATTCACATAAGTATGGAATTAGTCAAGTATAAAAGTATGACTAAGGTTTATTAAGATAACCTTAAAAGGAAATGTATAGTATAAGGAAATAGCAAGAATAACTTTCATTATTATTACTGTATAACTGTATACCCTAAGATTTTGTCCTTCAAACATGATCTACATAGGTCTAGGCACATAACGTACTCAATTATCTTGAAGTTAGATCTAAAGTCAGTGCCAAAGCTTGATCAAAGCCTTGGAGCACTATAAAATTTACATTTACATTACGTTTGCTCCAGATTCTGTTTAAGTTGCGACACTAGCTTATAGGTTTTATTGACAATTTATAACTCCATTCTACTTACATAAACGCTATGGTTTATGTTGAAGTGGGAAGTTCTATTAAACGTAAGTTATTTGATACTTTTCTTAAACAGCAACGTTTTACAGCTACGATATGTTCCGAGGTATGAGTTGCAACAAGCACGAGCATTGTAACTCACGCGCATAACCAATGTTTGAAAATTAAATTGGATTTTGTTCTGCATGACATTTTACTCATGTGCTTGAACCGCAACATCGATTTCCTTTGCTCTTTCTCTTCTCATATCGCTAAAAGCAGCGGCACGTTGAAAAGAGACGTCGCGAATTTTGTGAATTTCCGTCGAGTGCCTCGGATCGGGTCACTCGTGCTATGTAAATTTGAGACCTTTTATTTTCTCGTGCTGTAGAATGTTATAATGGAATTGTGGGGCGATGTTTGTGTTGCCAATGCTTCTGCCGCACGCGTGCATGCTTTGTAAATGCTATCGATACTGTGGCTTTAATATCGATTAATTTTCGAAACAATGTTTTCGATTTTAAAGTTCACTGGTGCACAAGTCACGAGCCACGAGCTTGCATCTGCTGTGTTTACATTTTCACTAAGTATGTTTCGCTACGTTAGCGCTTGTATTTATCATTTATGTACAATAATAATACAATGTTGTTTATATGTTAGGTATTATGGTAAAGGTTCCTTTTGTATTGCGTGAGCGCAATATCCGAGAGATCCAATAACAATATTCGTTGTCTCAGTTGGCAAGAGTAATTTTATTTTCTTGAATAAAAAATAAACATTCAATCTGATACATTAATGCAGTCTCCATTAAACGATTAAACGTTGTTCGCTCATCTGCATGCATGCAACGCAGTAGCCGTCTTCAAAGCGCAGCCGCTCGAATAAATTCGGATTTGTAGTCGTACTGTGGATCCGTTTCCAAACATTCGTATTTGGAACAAAACAGCACGGAATGTGCTTATGCAATCCGCTATACATGTGTTTATTACAACTATGTCTAGAAATGTTAATGAGAACATGCGATTTGGTGAAAGTATTACACCCGAATATTTTCAAACAATAATTTACAATTATGATTATAATATTGTTGTGGGTAGATTTTCCGGTTTCTAATTACTTTATTTAGTAAGTTGTGGACAATGATGTGTTTAACATATATAATCATGGCATAAGCGTTTTAGTTATGAGCAACTGTAGCTTTACGATAAAAATAAAGCTCTTTATTTATGAGGCGCTAACTAGTTTAGTAGTGATAAATTGTGTTTCATGCCAAAGATACAATAACTAAACAATTTGTTACCAAACATTTATTGGGATTTTTCGTTTATTAAGCCATGATAAATATTTCTGGAAGAAACTGGTATGTGGTATGAAGACGGAGCGGCCGTTGGCCGAGGCTGCGAGTAGGCACACAACTGATTAAAGCTCACAATCAGGTCTGTAGTTCGGCAGGGCCTGCTCTTTGAATTTACGATGTGCCTGACCGACGCTTATCGCATGCGAATGATCTGCCCACGGCGCACGGACCGCTCCGCACACATATTTTAT
Organism: Tiliacea citrago; assembly: GCA_963921375.1. Taxonomy (NCBI): domain Eukaryota; kingdom Metazoa; phylum Arthropoda; class Insecta; order Lepidoptera; family Noctuidae; genus Tiliacea; species Tiliacea citrago. The sequence continues at coordinate 11,640,884 of OY992793.1, read as the reverse complement.
TTTATTCGCGCTACTGTGATGTAATGAGCTGATAAATGGGAGAAAACCACCAATTAGTGTCGATGAATTTATTGTTTCTACTTAAAACGTTGGAGGGCTACGTACTTAATCTTAAATTGCGTTTTTAAAGTTGCTTTTGAATTTAAATCATTATTTAGATTGTTGCCAATTACATAATATAAATACGTTTATAAATTAATCTGATTTAGTCTGTTCGTTATCTCAACTTGTCATGCACCGTATTTTAAAAGGTTGATAAATAGATTGATGCGAACGATATTTAATAAGTTAGTAGGTAATCAGTAGAAGTATCAGTTATATACTAAGTCACTCTCCACATTTGTTGCTCTAATTTATGAATGACATTATGTATGTATTGCACAGGTATTTGAAAAAAAATCCTCTATCTTGGCCTTGAATGTCTGATTCGATTGTTTTGTATGGCGAGTAAAAAGCATGGAATAATTTGTACACTGCTACAAGGATCTTTTGGCGTTCTAATGAAGTTGACAGGGCCACCGTAGGCGCGGGCTTGCAGATGATGGGCAATAGGTAGTTCACCGTCCGATAAGGACCAGGCCCGGGTCGACAGCGCGTTGTGTTCCACACGCGCCTCAAAGAGATGTCAGCACAAACCGGCGGGGTCCGTCAGTGCTAATGCCTGCCAGAGTTGCGGGTGTGTCCGAAAGGGATACCGTGGCCCTGGCACACAGGCAACTGAAGGAACACGAGTGGGTTTTAGTCAGTAAAAGTCTGACAAGCCCTCCCGCTCCGCCCAGAGCGGGAGAAGTTATTTGATAATTTCTCACCCAAAAAAGAAAAAAAGAGGACCTGTTGGTTAAGCTTGTAGCAATGTTGTTTTGTGAAATGTATTGAAAAACAAGATGGCGGCGTTAGTTCTAGTTTTGGCCACGGGCCAAAACAACCTTGTAGCGCTCTAAGAGAGATTTGACTAAATACATCTTGTCACTAGATGTCACAGAAGCGCGTCAGTTGAGGGCTTTGAAAAGTTGACTTACCTTATTCTAGCGACTACGCCATCTATCTACTCTCTCTACGTAAGCCGTAATGGACCAGACTCTTGTCCAGTTGATATTTATTCCCGGCTTTGATCTTTAGCCTAGCACGTACTCTTAGCTAGACAGTTTGATTAGTGACAATGCATTTAGTGTGAACATCGCTGAGGGAACTCTCACTTTTAGCAAAAGGAAGTTTTACTAAAGTTAAACTTTTTTAGTGTCTTCATATCCACATGAAAACCACCACTACTAATGAATTATTATGTCGCATAATCGGCCTATATAATGTTCCTACTGCTGGGACTCAGACCGCCTCTCTCCGAGAGGGAGCGGGGAGTAGAGTTATTATATAACACTTTAATGAATGGTTATTAACTAACATATGCAGTTTATTACCATCCTACATTACAAGTAGATCCTGAAAGAAAAGTTTCGAAAATTAAATGTTTTCGAAGCTAAGATAGTAAACTAGTGTTCGTAAGCTATTAACTCTGGCTTCGTATGTACAGAACTAGCTTGATTTCTTGGCTAGTAAGCTATTGAGAAAGGTAATAAGCTATTGTCTCAAGCTTGGATAGTTTAATAGGATGGGATTCTATTTTTGATAAAATCGGTGGTGGGGGGAGCTAGTAGCGCGATTTGACTATCCTGGCTTGTGTACTAGCCTCGTATGGCCGGCGAAAATAGTACCCAATCGGATCATTTTACTCTACGGACTAAGTCATCGCAATGCTATTGGCTTAAATTTTACTGGCTTACACGATTGTAAATAGCACTAGCTTGTGCCAAGCCATGGTAGTATACAGAAGTTCTAGCTTGGTATCCTAGCTTTGAAAAACTAGCCTCTTGTATCCCGGGTCTATGGCGAAGTCAGCTGTCATTCCAAGTGGTATTGACACTATTAACAGCTCACCACTTCACTTAAGTTTTTACGGTGGGACTTTTGCAGAATCGAACAGCAACACTACAACTAGAAGCAAAGCTGTGCGTGTACACTGCAACAGAAAATGACTTCATCCAATTGTAAAGAGTGCAAATGAAATGACAAACTGCAAGAGTAAGGTCATGAGTCACGGGAGCCGGTGCGTGTGACGCCGTTGATTTATCTCGCTTCATTACACAAACCGCTCGAGCATTTAATCGGACCGCGGGAGGCGCTCGCGCATAAGTGTTGACCGCGGTCGTACTGGTGAATGCTCCAGTGTTAAGACAGAACAGAGAAAAATTTAAAGGGGAGAGTATTGGTGAAAATAGGGACTTAGCCGTAGTTAAGTTTTCGCTAAGAAGATAAGGATCCTGGCGTTTAAAAAATTGGATTAGTCCACTAATCCTCATTGAATCCCCTATTCAGGCAAACTTCATCAGTATGACAACCGACATGATGACTGCTGAGAGCAATAGCGCATTAACGTATAAGTTGAAATACGCGGGGGAGCTCAACTCTCCCTGCCTCACCCAGTACTCCAACCTATAATATATGGTTCCGACAGAGAACCCGCCCATTTCATGCTATTGTATTTATCTGGCCTCCATACCAACATTTAAACACGTTAATAAGATCTGTGGGGAAATCTAAGTCCTCCAACTTCTTCCATAGAATGTCATAGGAAACCAAATCAAAAGCCCTGGACAAATCGAGAAAGCACGCGTATACTGGAGTATGTCTGTCCGTATAGTACCTGACGGCTTGCTTAAGACACAATATAGCACTCTCTGTGGACAGTCCTGGCCGAAAACCAAACTGATTATCGTGCAAATGCAGATATTCATTTAACTGTGTGTCAAGTAGGTATACATGACTAATAAAAAAATTAAAAATAATGCTAACTAGGTGCTAATTAGGTGATTTCCAGCCTGCTGAAGATGTTCAACGCTGAGGCCGTTATGGCTAGGGGACTTGCCTCTGGACATTGAATTAACAGCACATGCTACATTTTGGCAGCTAATTCTCGTACCCACTTGACCATAACATGTCTCAACATAAAATTTCCTTAGCAAAGGCGGCCCCAGGGGCGATTTCACATGAAACTGTTCTTTGAAAAGATCAGCAATGTCCTTGGGGTCACTCATACCATTGACGCCTACGGCGAGAGGCCAGGCCGATGTGCCATTTTATTTGTGTCTTTCCAAAAGTTACGAAAATCCTTTTTTGGATGACGTGAAGCAAGGATATCCATTTTATCTGGACCTGTTGGTCTTGGCCCCGTTTAAGCCTGGACATAAATATCCTTCTGCTCTGACACATTTCGTCATAAGAAGGGCCGGTAGAAGACCCTCCCCGCATCGTTGCTAATCATGAAACTACCCCGTGCGCCTCACTTACCAGCCTAGACCACCCCACTATGCATCTCAATTTACCCCAGCGTCGGGCACTTCCTCGAGTCACAGCCGTAGACTCACTGGGACACAACATCCCCATACAATTTATCAATATGTGATAAGGCTGATTACCATATTTATCTGCACAATTGATAAATTCTGATGGAAAATCCTATAATTTATACTGTTGCATTCATCTCAGTATATTTTGATCTGTTCATTAGTTCGGTACCCCTTAATACACTCGTACCAATATTATTTATGACATTTGCCTTTGGCGTTAATAAGGCTATGATAAGATATGAGCTCTATGAGATGTCAATGAGGATTTGTGGAAGAAAAGTTCACAAATTCCCATTGATGGGGAATGTCAATGGGGACTAGTGGAATAAACCTAAAAATCTTATAATCTAAAAAAAATACTGGCTTGTAAAGAAAATAATTGTTATAGATGTTATCAAATTTGGAATAATTAAATGTGAAATTGCAATTATTTCATTTAAGTCTGGCTGATTGATATTCTTAGATCTCAAATATCTTGAGGAGTTTAGGCCTACTATTTACTAACATACTAGAGGTTCATACTTCATAACAATGTCCGTAATATTGAAACAAAATTAAGAAAACACTTTTGCACTCGATAATATTCAGAAGTCAGCTTCTTAGATTGTCCCTTTTGTCCATGTCACGCAAGGAGCTGCGTTGATCGAAATCGACAATAATTAAATATCGCTTGCGCCCTTTAATACACCAATTTATTCATTCTCTGTCTTTACTGTGTATTAATTAAGATTGATACGAAATGTTCCCTCTTTAGCTGTCGAGTTATTTATTTAGTTACAAGTATAAATTATTGCCATTTTACTTGAATGAACGACCGGCCTTGTTAAAAAATACAGCGGCGAATTCGTTCTCAACAGTTAATTTTGACGCGTATACAAAAGACTTCAACGGGAGGCTTACGATTGTGCTGTGTATTAATTTTAGTATATTTTTTTGTTCAAAATATTTTTTCAGTTAGTTGGGAGTTAAAATATATAATATAAGTTTGAATTTTAATTAATGTAGAAGTAAATATAGTGATATAATTAAAAACTCAATTAATGACAATACCTAAAAAGGGTTAGTGTTCATTTTTTTTTTAAATTTATTCTAATGTAAATCGTTTTGATTTTTTGGTGTTAATTTTTACCCCCTCTATTAGTAGTCATGTGAATATTGGTTCTCACTGATTGATTTTAGTGTAGGATTTCATAGGAATACATACATAATCAGCCTATAAGGTACCACTGCTGGGACACAGGCATTACTTCTTTCTTTGAGAGGGAGTGGGCCGTAATCCACCACGCGGGCCCAGTGCGGGTTAGTGGATGTCACATGTCTTCGATTTTTTAACCGACTTCCAAAAAGCAGGAGATTATATGTTCGGTATGTATGTTCACCGATTACTCCGTCAATAGTGGACGGATTTTGAAAATTCTTTTTTTGTTTAGAAGGGTATGCTCCCGAGGTGGTCCCATTGCCACCAAATCAGAATCTGATGAGGGGATTCCATGGAAATCGAGGGAAATCCTCAAATTTTATAGGCATACCTATAGCGATTTGAGTATTTTTTATAGTAACTTGTGCATTTGCTCTCGGAAAGCACCATTTGGTGAAGTGGAACTGATGATGAAGACTGCAGATGGCCACCGGAACTACTCAATAATAAGTATTTCACCGTTGCGATTCGAATAGGCACTTTAATATGGTTGATAAGCAATTTATGCTCGTCAAAATGCATATGGTGAAGTCACCATCAGTTCTCCTGGTTCTTACTTAGGAGAACTCTTCAACAATTAACGCCCCAGCATCGGGAAAAGCAATATTTTGTAAAAGTTGATGAGCATTTGACATTTGGCTATTGTTAATTAGATAAATTACAAACTGACCCACTAAAAAGTGAAAAATAAAACACTTTTTACAAAAAAAACAACTAACCAAAAAAAACACTACAAAGTGAAAAATAACTTTAACTTCGGAAGTCGGTGGCAAAAAACTAAAATACAGATCCAAAGACACCGACTTCCGAAGTTAAAGTTATTTTTCACTTTGTAGTGTTTTTTTTGGAAGTCGGTTGTTTTTTTTTTGTAAAAAGTTTTTTTATTAGTTCTTGGACATGCCGGTTTCTTCACGATGTTTCCCTTCACCGTTTTGAGAGCAGTGGTGATGCAATCATTTACGCAAAGTAAAGCGGCTGTCTGGGTTCGAAGTCGAGGTTCGTACTCGTAAGTCGAGGTTATTACCACTGGGCCACCACTGCTCTCATATTATGGATTAAATAAGCTGATTATTTCATAAAATTAAATTCCTATTCCTTCAATTTCCTATTAAATAACCCTGATTTAACATCAGTGGTTGCTCACGTAATTATTATTGTCAATACGTTGGATCGCATCTGCATCAATGTAAACGGTAGACAGCGTCAGTGGCACATTTGCAATGATTTGGCATTATCCACGCCAACTTAGGATGAGAATCGAGCTTACGAGTATCATACACATCGTTCATCAGTTATCGGAATTTTACACCTTATGGCGTTAGAAATAGAGTTTAAAATCATTTATTTATGGTTGTGAAGTCTAGTCTGGTCCACATGAAGTTTTAATAAGAGCGTGTCACACGTCCTCCACAAAGCTTTTTAAATTTATGATGCGCTTATTAATCCAATTGTAACGGTTGTTTAGTTGTGCGTAGTAGTGCTTTATGTATTTGAGTATTTGATTGAAGGCGTAATGGTATGTCTACCTAATGTGAATCAAAGGAATGCACCCGTGGGTAACGTAGTTTTTTATGTTCGTATTCATACATGAAACAATCCACATACACAACATACCTACATTAAAAAAAATAGCTACTGGACTTCACTTACCTACCTTAGTCATGTATTTATTCGCTAAGTGAACAATGTATGTTCTTTTACAATAAATAAAGAATCTTTAAACCTAAACTTGTAAATCAGAATATGTAATTGAATTGTCAACAGTTTCCTTAATAATAAATAAATACGAATGAAAGTGCAGCTCCTTTAATTTGATAACTGCAACTTGGGTAAATATTAAAGTGACGACTTCCGCGGGTTGATAAAGGAATGTAATTGTAATGTCGGCGGCCATTTTGTTTGCGGGTGGGGTCAACGCGACCCCGCCTCGCGTTTCCGCTACGGGATAATTAAATATTACCCCACCACAAGACTTCCTCTGAAGAAATGTGATTCGCTATACATCTGTTTACCTTTTTTCTTTTATTCTCTTTACACGCTCTTTCATAGAGGGTTTAAGGAATATAAAAAAAAAAAAAACATAATTATCTCATTTCAATTGCACTTATGTTGGGGTTTCTTTTATTTGTTTAACAATGCAGGTTACATATACTCGTAAATATTCTATAATTTAAACAGAAGTTATTAGGGTTTCGTACGTCCGAATGAAAAAAACTGAATCCTTATAGGATCACTAGTGCATTCTGTCCGTCTGTCACAGCCAATTTGCTCCGAATTTAATGGACGGACGGAAGTTGAAATTTGGTACACACATGAATTTCTGTCACCCAAACACACAAACTGTGAACAGTCTCAATTTTTATTTTATAAATTAAAATAAAATAGTTTTAAAGTTATTTAAGAAAATAAATGAAAATTTACAATTCCTTCTTATCTCGGAAACTACTGAGCCTAAAATTTTGAAATAAAAATACAGAATACAGTACAATATTTATAGATTATAGGAAATACTATACTTCTAATAGGATTCCAGTCTAACCGGATGCAGCTGAATACCAGTATTTTACAACCCAGTTACTGGGTAACACGATATCCCTTGGTAAGACTGGTTGTCAGACTTTTGGGCTTCTGACGACCCGTAACAACTGTCAAAGATCTACAAATGACAGCCGGGGCCAACGGCTTAGTGGGAGAACATGTTCTTTAATTACAATGTTAAGTTTGTTCTTGGGATAAATTTATCCCTACTAAGGAACCCTTCATTGCGTGTGGTCCGACACGCACTTGGCCGGTTTTTTTATAACAATGAGATTCATTTACAATGCTAGTTAGTACCTATTTTAAAACACTGGGTAGCTTAAACCAATCATGTTTTACGACTAGTTAGTCATAAACGAAACCTACTTACTAGAAAAAAGTTTTTTTTTGTACTTATGTTTCATAAACAAAATCTATGAGTCTCACGCCTAATTATACTGAATTATTAAAACGCACATTTCATGTTTTACAAATTAATCTTTGAATGTTAATAGTCGTAAAACAACGGTATAACTAGACCTGAAATATAAAATAAGCTTTATTTCCTACCTATTTTGATCGAACAAAGTTTACTCTGCTTCACTTAAAGTTGAAAGAGCAGTTGTTAAGAAACATAAAACTTATTCCAAACAATTTCTGATTTCCTTTGCGTTCTAGATTCGCTGGAGCACGCAACAAATGCTGGCCCGAATTAATTTGAACGTTAATATTTGTAAAGATTTTCTCCTACCCATTTAACACAACGGTTCCACGACTCATTGTCAGTGGAAGGTATTATTCTGACCATAATTCGAATATTTTCTCTTTCTAGTTTCTATTTTAAACGTTTTGCTGGGTTAATAAACGCTTTTAGAATGTCTCTTTTACGTTGAAATCAAGCATGAAAACTAGTCGCCAGTAAGTACGTGCTGTAGGTGATGAATTCCTAACAGATAAAAAATATGATTGGAATCATTGCCAAAATATAGTGGCCAGATCTTTGAAAATAAGTTACGATTGTGCCATTGCTAAGAATCGAGATCGAACGATATAGAAAATATTCAATAGCACTTATCATTCACTTTTCGGTCATCGGAAAACTTGAGACTAGAGATGCCGATGCATTCCACCAGCTTTTATGACAAGTCTTTTACAGTTCAAGCAGTACGGTTATGGAATGCCTTGCCCGTGTCGATAAGGCGTGCTCAATCTTTGTCCACTTTTAAAACTCTGGTAAAAAAAAAAACACTTCCTCTCTCCTTAAACATCATCATTTCAGAATACAGTTCCTTGCTCTTGTTTCATGTTTATTATTGTATATATATATTTATATAGATAAGTGTATGCTTTATGTATGTATGTATTTATTGTATATGTAAATGGTACACCACTGGCTACCTGCAGTATTGTCTCTCCTTCTCCCTTTAATCCATTCAATGGTTGTCTGTAAAAGATCGCTTTTTGCGATAAGACCGCCCATTGTGTCACCCTATGTAAAACTACAACATTTATATCTGTAACTTTTATGGTGTACATAATAAAGAGTATTCTATTCTATCATTAATCTAATATCTGATAATATATTCATTGTACCAATTCCACAAACATAAGTTCAATTATATTCTTAAAACACAATCAGCTTAATCCTCTAATTGAATCACAAAGCTAACCGCGATATAGGATTAATTAACCCCTAGGATAAATACTGTGTATCGTTCACGTTGTCATCTGATAGCGTTTATAATTATGCTTGCAAAATTACTAGTCATATAATTGCATGCTAGAGGAGCTTTGTAGTCTTCGTAACGCGGTACGCCGCGCGTGTCTTTGATTTAGAGCAAATTGAACTGGGAGATTGGCTGTTGAGAACATCTCATTTGACGCTGCAATGCTTCCAATTGTCTCAAGACTTCGATTCTATCTGTTGTGTCTGCAGTTATCACCTCAGCGTTGTTAATGCGAATCAGCTTCCATATTGGAAATCTTCTTGTTTTCTGTTACAGTGGTTGCTGTTGTACGGTTTGATTGCAGTCATAGGAATAAATTAAAACTAAAGTAAATATAAGAAAGTTATACAATAAGTGTGGACCGTCCATACGCTGTATACAATAAGCTGCACTTAACTATGTTTCTACTTAATCTCCATTTTCATACATATAGGAGAGATTTTACCTTTTTGTTAAAACTAACACGTGTTCACTACATTTGTAAGCTGATAAATGTGATAACTATTAGTTTATAAAACTGGTGGTGAAATTGTTAACTGAATGTAAATTCAAATAAAGTAATTAAAGGTTGGTTTCACAGCAACCCGTTAATTTGGGCGTTGCTCGTTACCAGTTTCGTTTTATGGACGCGTAGAATAATATTTTGAAATTGGACGGTCATTGCGAGTGTTGACGCAGATTATATCCTGCAGCCTTGTGTTCGACTGGTTTTTAATTGCGGTCCGAGCGTGCGTTTCCCGCGCTGATTTAGAGCAAATTGAATGCTTCGAGCCCCTCGCGTCCAGTAACCGACATCTCATTCATCCGCATCTCGGCACCTATCAATTAACTAGCACTCCAATTGAGTAGGCACCTCATTGCTTTAAAACTATGCGCTGGCGGCTGAGCAGCTAGTTATAATGCCGAGAATTGGTTCACCAACTCATTTTATCTACATTTAAATGAGAATATAGCAGAGTATTCGTAGCATTCCGACGCTCAGAGCTCTTCAGTATACCACTCGTGTGGTGTGTGAAATGCTAGCTATCGAATTAAGTGGAAATAGCCATTATATCTCTGATCTAATGTGTATGCCTTGCTTTTGGAGTGTAAATTAAATTAATTGTGCTCAACGTCGAGTTTTGAGACGATGGTATTGTCATAACGGCAGCTTTTCGCAAGTAATTGTATGTATGAATATTAAATGAATAGCAGATTATTTTGTGTACTGTCAGTTAATATGATGACAGCACAATGAGGAATATTCGGTTGGTTGGCGGCTGACGTCTTCGGAGGCCCTCCGCATAAAAGCTGCTGTCAAAAGATTCACGATACATCTAGTAATAACAGATGGTCGTAACCTCAATAGCTAAGTAAATATTTATGAAAGATTTTATATTAAACACGTTAGGAAGGACGTACCCAATAGGCTATTGCGTTAAATATTCGGTACTCACATGCACCATGTTATTGTAGGCTAGATTTTTATCAGATATAGTCTGTTCCAAAAGTCATCCACGGACCAACCCCGGCAAGTGTAGCTTAACCTGAAGGATCGACCCGTGCGGCTGTTATTACTTAGCCACGAGCTTCTCAGTCTGTTCCAAAAGTATCTGATGGAAATGTTAAACAAATGGAACTGAAAACGTACCCATGGATGCCAATTGGTAGTGTTACTTACCTACTTACAAATTGAAGACTTTGATTTGATGGAGACTTACAGCTAAAACAAACAGATCAAGGACAGTACAGTCTGTAAGCCAACTCGCGCACGAAGGGTTCCGTACATCCGTCTATAAAAACGAAAAAAAAAAAATACGTTTGTTGTATGGGAGCCCCCTTATATTATATTTATTTTATTCTGGTTTTTAGGATTTGTTGTTATAGCGGCAACAGACTACATCATGTGTGAAAATTTCAACTGTCTAACTATCACGGTTCATGAGATACAGCCTGGTGACAGACGGACAGACAGACAGACGGACGGACAACGGAGCCTCAGTAATAGGGTTTCCGTTTTACCCTTTGGGTACGGAACCCTAAAAAAGAAGTAAATTCTAAGGACTTTTACACCAAGTTACTATATACTACAGCATAATTACTATGTTGCTCGCATAACAACCATCATAACAACATGAACTACGTGAAAAAGTTACAGCTTAAGCACTTCCTGGCTGACGACGCACTAGTTACGAACGGATCTATATCGTACTGTTTACAAAGCTTGTTTAAATTTCATCATCATACTGAAATGTACCGTTCTTTTGCTAATGTTACCATCTCAGAGCTTTAGACTTGATTAACTTTAGTCATTGGGCATTAAGCTTCTCAAATTATCTTTATTCAATCAGTTATTTCCAAAAAAACAGTTACGTGCTTTCAATAAAAAACAGAAAATAATTATGATTTCTGCATAATAATCACGAGTATAATTTGTTTATCACATCACTGTCAATTTTGACTTTTCGGGTTCCAATTTAAATAATCATACGTTCCGAAATGTGCATACTTTTTATGGTTGCGAGAGTCAACGACTTTCAATTATTTTGCTAATCAACTGATTGTTGCTTGACTTAAACGTAAGGTTACGATCAGATGACAACAGCTTGATAGGCGTTTACATACCAAAGCTCAGTTTAATTGGAACATTGTAAGCCTGCGTTTATTAGCACAGAACCGGTCGAAGTGGCGGTGCTTTGCCGAAAGACTTCCACTGCTGGTCATAGGCCTCCCCTATGACCAGCAGGGGAAGTCTTTCGGCTGAAATAATAATAATAATAATGATGATGCGTGAAGCGCTTGCCATCTGAACTTAGCTTTAAGCATTGTGTTCTCCATTTTGTAAACGTAATAGATCGGCATACAATTTCTACATTTTACGGAGAGCTGAAAGGGTCGCACGAGGTTACTGACATCTCAATAGATCGTTCAGAATTTCATCGAAAAATAAAAACTCACAGTAGTTAACAAGGACACGTAATATCGACAGCTCGTCACGGTTGCTTTTTTATGCTTACAAATTGCAGTTGGCTCGTTAATTGGTCAGAATGGGACGGATGACTGGTGTTTTTGGTAGTGCGAAGTGCGCGCGCGACGCGGCGTAATGATAAGTTGCGCGGTAATGGCGGCTGCGCGGGAGTGCGGCCCTGCTGAGTCAGCGCAGTTGAACGGTGCCGGCGCCTTCAGGTACCGGCTCTTCCTGATTCTTCGCGCCTAATGTATAGTTTGGCGTTAAAATACTCACACGCCACTCGCTACCGACTTTATTCTTCCTAATGGTCGTGCCTTTTTATTGCTTTTATTTTACTGTTAGTAAACTTGACTTTGCTCTCTGTATTGTATAAAAGTAGGAAGTTAGAGTAAGGAAACTATCGAAACATTCCGATAATATGCCTACAAAACAGCTGGTCTGTAAATATTTTCACGAAGGAGCCATAAAGAACTTAGAAATCTCCAATTAAGGAACACTAAGTTAATCTAACTTGCAAATGGCGATGTACAAAAATGGAGACAAACAAATTTCCCGTACACTTAGTCGCCGAATCGGGAAATTCTCTTTATCTATTTTAAATTCCTGGCACGTACGCCTCCTTGTTTGATTGTATTTCACTTAATCCGTCCGTTCCGCTCATTCTCTATGGTAATTCATCGGTGGTATTGTTTAATAAAGTAAGCATTAGCTGTCACTTTTATTCATGTTAGGTACTATAGTCTTTACTTGGAGGATGTACTGGCCACAATCGCGTATATTAACTTTTTGACGTGAGTAACTAGTTCGGTGCCGACCCTACGCATCCGGTCGAACCACTCTCGTTTGCACCTTGTCAGCGCTACTGATTCTATCTGTGGCCCTAATTGCTGATATTCCATTAAAGTAATAAATACGCTTCGCCTTCTCACCTTCTTATTAGGGTTGATTACTGCACTCGTCTGTTTCTATTACGTCAGGAGTTGTTAATGTTTGATGAGCGATTGTTCGGCTATTTTCGTTGTAGTAACAATATTCGTGAGATTTGATGTTTGCTTTCACAGGTGTATAGGAGGGTATCATCAGAATTGAATGAATAATTACGTAGACGGTTGTTAAAGTACGTTTTATTCGAGCACTTAATGGACGCCGGTGTTTTATATGTGGCATGTTTCGGAGTGATAAAAGCGTTGGTTCATAACTCTGCTCTATGCTTGGCACGTTTTGTTAAGTGTTATAATAAGATAGGATTTTCTTCAGAACAAGGAAGTTCACACCGTGGTGAGTAACACATATTTTGGTATGAGTACGCGTAAGTTCTCACACACATATCAGATTGTTGTGCGAGTGGGCCGACGGGAATGTACCAAAATGCGTGTAAGTTGTCAAATAAGAAGAGTCCGCGGCGAGCGGAGCGGTGGAGACACTAATAACTGACTGGCTTGTTTTAAACATTCTTAACGGTACTTATATTTCAAAATAACGTGTCTACCTCGGTTGTATAGATTTGGAGAGCGTGTTAAATATTTATTGACTAGTATAATTAATTAACAATTCCAAAACTAACGCCGGCGAGTAGAATCTACAAAAAAACCGAGGGAATGTAATCCTAAAGATAATAAATAATCTGTTTCTTATCAGATTAGGATCAGCATACTAGACGACATCAAATTGACACTAAAATCGGATAATTAATACTTAATGTCAAATCAAGTTTTACTATAGGTTTGCTAATGTAATGAATATTATAAATAAATTGTAATTATACAAATTCTCTGACTTTGTATAATTACAACCACAATAGATTTCTATTCAAATAACTACGAAAATCAGCCTAGATCCCCAAAATCGCTGGAAGCTTTGTTTTTAAAGCTCATTTGAGTAGTGCACAGCATCTCTGTCATCAACCGCACGGCCGTGGGCAGGGTACGTGTGCAATGACACGATCGCCTCATACTGATAAGAATAGATAAACATTTAACTCATGCCTTGAATAATACATCGGTTACTTAAGAGTCAACTAACTACCTACCTGTTTGAACATTCCTAACATCCGGTATTGGCTGATTTAAGCCACAATTTACATAGTTTTGTCATTAAGAAATCTAAATGTTCACATTATAGTGGCAATTGCCTAACATTGGAGATAAGACTCGACTTTAAAGCAAAATCTGTCAGAAAATTTAGATAAGGTTATGCAAAAAATAGAATTTGTTGCCTAGAATTATATTCTATTCTGTTCGCAGTCTCTTTATTGTTAGAAATAAGTTAAATATGGGATATACGTGATTTATATTATGAGAATTGTATGTGTGAACTTGTTCAGAGATATCCATAATTTTTTAAAGTAAATCGATAGAAACGCGTTGAAGTCTTTTCATAACGTGATTTGAATATAGAATACGGTTAATGTAATGCATATTATCATAGACACACAAGTTAAAGTGGAATCCAATCTCTACTCTGAATGTAAATATTGTTTTATAAGACTACTGTTAATAAAGGACTTAATAAACAGATATTTATTCTATTTATGTAGTAGCTTTGGCCCGCGGCATTGCCCGCGTGGATGTCGGAAAATATCCCACGGGGACGTACGACCGGGATTAAAAGTAGCCTAAGTGTTAATCCAGGTTATAACAGGTGGGTCAAAAGTAATGTCATAATGTGAATATGTCATAATTTTTGTTAATGGCGTCATAATGTCATTGTGATTTGATATTTATGTAGACTCATATAGAGAAGACACTTATGTAGACTCATATAGAGAATTAGTTGACTATGCAATGGAGCGATAGGTACACACAGCTCAGGCAACTATGGAAATTTTCAAACATTTATTTCCGCTCCGTGTGATCTCCCGTTTTGGCCATTTGAACTGGCCGATCAGATCCGAAAGAGATCAGAGACCAGAGGGCTTTTTGAAATCTCGCATTTACCACAGCAAAACACAAACCTTGCAAGTCTTGAAAGCCAACTTTGAAGAAGAAATCACTAATTTGGAGCCAGATGTTTTGCGAGCAACAATTCAAAGCATAATAATGTGCATCAACTCAGGAGGTGGTCATTTTACATAAACTTTCCGTGAGAACACACCCCATTTTTTTTATATACAACAAAATGCAGCCAATTCACATGATGACATTCCTTTGGCGCCAATCTGTGTGCCAAATTTCATCCGAATCCGTTTTGCAGTTTTTGCGTCATTGCGGGACATTCATCCAGACGTTTGTTGTGTATGTTCCGGATTGACGCAAAAACGGCAGAACTCGGCGGATTTTTGTATACAAAATACTAGAAACTATGTTTTCGGCATCAGACTTTACTTTACTTTTCTTTTACTTTACTTTTCAGACTTTTTTTCAAAAATAATCAATTTACAGTTTTGACTTCTTTACCATTTTATTATATGTACTGAGTATAGATGTATAGAAGAGAAGTTGTGATCGCGGCACCTGAACTGCAGCGTCCGCGCAAATGGTCAGTTTTAATAAATGGAACGTTCCTACGCCCAACATATTTTATTTGCTCAATATTGATCGTATTTTATTTTGGTGTTTTATTTTAAAAATATACCGGTCGGAGGAGTGTAAGAATCTATATCTTTAAAAAAATGTACAAGTAGGCGATTAGAATACATTGTAGCGCACCACCGGTACCACGGCGAACCGGAGATGTGCGGAATCTACTCCGGAGGCACTTAATGTGGGCCTCGTTTAAGTAAACAAGGTACACGTCTGCGAGTAGGCTCCATGTCTTGTTTTTATCCGTCTTATTCCGCCGCTCCACGCTTGTTATCTTGTTATCCTATCTTGGCGAGATTGTGCCTTTTTGTGCAGCTGATGCACTCTATGTATGCACATATATCTCTCATTTTAAAACGGGCAGACTCTACACGTTTTACGATAGCTGCAGCAAGATCAATCTAATTCCAAGTCACCCTTACTTCTAACAGGTTCTTATTATAAGAAAATTAATAGACTGGATCCAAACCGCTACTACATTCGCTCTCCGTCTCAGTATTGTGAGTAACAATAAACAGTAAGCCGGCTAAAGAAAGTCACGTTTTTCCTGAACACCATTCGCGGTTACAATACTGTCATCGTATATGGCGTTAACGAAGTTAAAGGTCTCTTTGGTTGCGACCTCCTATGTACCGCTTATTATGTCTAAATTAAGATTAACACGAGCGTGTTATCTGCGAATTTCATCTAAAGTCGTCCAAGGGTCTACCTTTATTTTTATTTCTATATTTTCTTTTATTTTATTTAATAATGTTTTAGGACTATTCCCATATATTTTTACTAGAACAAGTCATTTAACATTATCTTTATCGGGGTAGAAAATGTTTGTAAGGTTCTAATAATTTCCATGTTCCCATATTTTAGCCCTTAAACAAAAGTTATCATTATTTGTATATTTAATTTTACTCTTTAGTTTTATGTTAATTAGGGAGGGACTTTAACTATAATTTTCTTTGAACCCGCGACCCGTGCTTGGTATAAAGTTGCATTAAAGCTGTTTCTATTCGGCGTTAAGCTTATAATAGAGAGTCAGGCGGGAGCGACGACGGCACGGCGCTGCAGCCTTTGTGAGGGTGCACTGTGCGCGGACTATCGCGGCGACGACGTTCAACCTCGCGAATAACGTAAAAAATATTTTCTCTCCATCGCCGCTCACGAAACGCTAGCCCTGACGACCGCTTTCCGCTGAGTTAAATTCTCATTACTTTTCTTTGAAAATGAAGTTAGCTTTTATAACCGCGCAGCGGTCGAGAAAGAAAACTCTATTACAGCGATGGCTTTTGACAGAGACGCTCCGTATGCCGTGCCGAACTCTTTCAGGCGCTTGCTTTTATTCACAAACAATTATAGAACATTCAGGGATATTATGAAATCAGAGCGCGGGCGAAGTATCGTGAACGTTTAATGATAAAGCGGACGGCGGCGGTGTCTTTGGATCGCAAATCTCGCTTTAAGTCGACGTGCGAGCAATGGCTTCGATAATAAAATTAATTATGAAATTTATAGCACTAGCCTCTGCCGCGGCGGTCATTTCTGATGCGAGGGCTTTTGTCGTTCAAATGTGTACCGTCTTAATCGACAATTTACGAGGGCCATTTAGCGAGACAGGAACGATTCCAATGTCCTATCCGGTCATAAAAGCTGGCTTGAATCAAATTATAATCGCAAGATACATTATTATTTAAGGATTGCAAAGTTAAGCCTTTTGTCGCCATTACCTTACAATACGTAAGCCTTTAACTGGCACTTCAAAGAACACTCGATAGTCCAATCGGTACTTATTGAATTTGTATTTGTAAGCTTTTATGATTTTTACGAAAGCTCTTTATGTTTGAATTAAGATTAATATTTGTAAGATATTTATGAAGCGCCTAGAATAGAAATATTAAAAAACCCCAAGAGCATGACCTCTTTAGACCCAAAATATGGTGTTGCCCTATATCCCCCAACTTATCTTAGACTGACCAGTGTTTCTAAGTTTTACCCACATACTATGTAAATTCTATTAAAGAAACCTAACCGCGTATAAGTTTTGTACTTTTGTTAGAACAAATGCTTGTGGCTGGTCGTGAGTGCCGGCAGCCGAAGGGTCATCCATACGTCGCGAACCCGCGACATTCGCATAATGAGCGCAACATTGTACTGACCCTTACCTATAATATGTTAGGGCTAACTAATAACTAGAAGTTGTTTACTGCGATCTACAACTGTGCCAAGCGAAATTCTACATACAAAAGCAAATGTATGTTACGTGATGTTTTCTGTACGCTGATAGAAGTAAAGTGTCTCTCTCTCTTTTTTCGGTACGGTATCTATTAGATGTTTCCAATCTAATAAATTTTTGCATAACATTGTAGCAGAGCTTGGTTAGCTAGAAGACCCAAGTCCAGCTGAGAGCGATAACCCCTGCCTTGCTTTGGTTAGTGATAAGAAACAGAGATGAGCCTAAATTGCCCAACAGGTGATTCCGATTTTATGGGATTTCGACAAAGCTCACGTCAGATTCAAAATTAGAAGTAATGGCCAACTAAACATATGGAGTGTTTAGTTGGCCATTACTTCTAATTTTGACAACCACTTGACTGATCCATCTAGCGTGGACAAATCATTTACATGAAGATTTTATAATCTTTATTCAAATTACAGTGAAGAAAAGATTCTGAATTATGTTCAACGATAAAGTCAATGAAATGGATAACTTTTACGCTTTCATAACAATAAATCAAGGCAATTAGGTTTTAAATCGACTTCGTCAGTAGTCCCACTTGAAGCAATCATCGTATTAACATGAGTAGTTGTCCAGAATTGACTGATTGCCTGTTCAGTATACCCGTTCGTATTTAATCACCCTCAAATTGCCGCAATTAATAGCTCTTAAACGGTAGTGCTAGTATAATTGTTTATATGAATTGTTTCTCTACCTATAGACAAACTAGTTAACTATAATTTGAAGTGATGTTTCGAACTTAAGGGTCGGGTAATCGCCGTTGACCTTGACCATACAAATTCGCGTCACGCTCACGCCGCGCTGCCCCGTTTGGTTTCATAGGGAATATTTATTTTTAGTAACGAAAATATGAATATTGGATAAAATCACTGATAGAATTTTAAATAATAAAATAGATTGTTCATAAAAAACCTAAAAAAGAAAATATCAGTAGTTTGAAAGTAATATAATTTTTTATGCTTTGGGTAGACATTACTAGATTTTATTTCATAAAGTATTTTCCTACAATACTTACATATTCACATAAATAATTGATGTGTAGTCTTTCTAGTTTAACATACATTTTTTTCGTAGCTTACTTGCATTATTTGATGCCGTAATAACATATTTAAAAGTCACTAAAATCATATATCTGCGCCTTAAAAGAAACTTCTCAATTACGATGTTGCAATTAAATTATTAAGCTTTTACGGAGGGAAGTAATAAACTGGACTTGTGGATCCGAGCGCAGGAAAACTTTGCATGAATGAAATCTCAAGTACCTAATGTCTGTCAAACTAGAGGTGATGCCAGTGGCTTCACAGCATTAGCATAACGCATTCAGTAACAAAACACGTTTGAGTACAATTGCGTTCGCGAAAGAACCCTACTCAAACAACCCATTTCTATTTTAGGTCGCCACCGCTTGTTTAATGTTCGGCCCGTACAACCGCGTCGGCTAACACTTAACGTTTTTGCATACGAAAGCGTCCAACGTTTACCGCCCAGTGTCTCTTTGTTATTACGCTACTCTGTATTCTGGTCGAGCTAAGTTGAAGGTCGCCCTTCTGCTCGAGATAACGAACAACTAGTTTCTTTTATTTATTCGTTTATCTACTGCTACGACTCTACTTTCAACATTGTTTCCAACCTGAAATCTCATTGGTATAGATTTGAGTTGACAGTGATATAGAATTAGGCTTGGATAATTCAATCTTTCACTTTAAATCTAAAGGATTTTTGAAGTAACAAATTCATTTAGTGTGTCGTTATCTCAACTGACCTGAGTAGCCCAAATAAAACGTTACGCGGCGCCACAAAATAGCCTATAAAAGAGCAACTATGTAGGACGTAAATGCTTAGATAAACGAGTGCACTTAATCCGGGAGTTAGAATGTTGACAAGGAATGAACGCAATCAAATATAAAAAAGGCTGGGCATTTTATTCCATTAATCCACGTCATGTTGGATGTATTTGTAACAAAGCTAGCACTTAATAACTCAAGTCGGTCCTCGATCGAGCAGCGCTTCTACTGAAACATCTAATCATTGTGTGGGTTGCCGTAATTGAAGTGGAGGATCGTCCCTTTGCTTTATCTTAATTTTATTCATTCCGAGCGTACTGATGGTTAATATTGCTGTGACCGCTTGTCACTTTCAATAACAAGCAGCTCGTTAATGAGATTGTGCACCTGTTAGTATATTATGACAAATTATCAACTCGGTAGTTGGTAGATATGTACTACAAATCTGGATTCGTTCAGTGTAATAAATCATTACAAGTTGATTTTTACTGTAATTGACATGTTGTTTTGTATAGTTGAAAATTATAATTAGGTTGATGGTTGCGTGACTAGCTTGGGCCGTATGATGGATAGCGTGCCTAAGATACGATCGGCGGCTGCCGCCGAATTTCATGAGAATCTTATTTACAGCCGAAGGCGCCCGCGCCGGATTCAATGTTGTAAATTATCGAATTATACTGAACCCGCCAGAGCATGCCTGTGCGTGTTTATTTAATTTTGGAAATGTTTTGGTACTATTAACGCTGCGTTTTATATTATCTAGTGAATTGCAGTAGAGTGTGGGAACATCGACTATCGTTCTGTTAATTCGTGTGTACATTTGAAATTGTTTGTTGTCACGAATTTAATTTGTAGGTGTCAAGTTGTTAATGCTCAAATTACCCAGTTGTTTTATCGTATGCTCGCATCGTAAAAGTTAATTTACAAATTCATTGGTGTTAGATTAGATTTAAATACAGAAAATGTTATTGTTAACGGTCTTATTTATAACAAAAGGAATTTAATTCTCGTTTTTTGTCCGGTAGTAAAATAGGCACAAATAATAAAGCAAGTTTTTTTGTGACAATCTCACTTGCAAATTGTGTAGGTTGTCTAGTACCTACCTACTCTATGTCTCAAAAATGCCAAGTACGCAGAGTCGTGTCCGGATTAACAAACATCCTCTTTGGTGGGGATCGCGCCGTTTCAGCGGGGTTGCTCAATAGCTCCACGTACCGTGCCGGTTCCCCGAGACCAAAGTGCATCAGATTGCCGGTTACATTCCGAATTATGTATCGCTCTAAACTGGATCGCTACTCGATCTTCGATGCCCGTACAAAATAGACGAGTCTGTATGCATGATGTCCAAGTCCAACTTAAATGTGCATTTAGTACACGGACTACAGATTCCAGTGCAACATTTGAACGTATACCGGTTTCGTAACAAAGCTCGCGGATTACGTGACATCGGGGTCGCTGTCTTGCCCCGTCTTCTGACATCACTTGTCGATTCGGAACTACTTTTACTCACAACTGTTAATAATAACAGCGAGGTAATCACTCCGAATGCTATGGCTATTTGCGTTCTGTCAAACACAATCAACAAATTTTACGTGATATGAGAATCATGTAGTCATGGCGTGCGTTTTACACACGCAATATGTAAGTGAAAGATACAAAATAATCTTTGCTCCAATACTTTAGGGTTATTGTTTCTTATAAATCAAACACAATAGACAATAGTGGCACAAGGTCCTTTATATGTCAAAGATGCCGAATTATATATTGACCTCAGGTTAGTCACGATTTCCACCATATCAGATAATTGCAACGATATTTTCTCTTAACAATAAATTCTCGTTGGACTTGTCTCGTTAATGCAGTTTGAAATTTAAAGGTCCTATGGCCATACCAGTAAATTTTTGAAAAGAATTTATACTTTCTCATTATTCTTTACCATTTTAGTTGTTACAACAGATGTGGGTCAGAAGTATGACAATAAAGTTTCTTTATAGGGGTGTTATCTCGTTGAGCGATCGCCGCAAACCGTGAACAGTTTTTGCCGTTTGTACACAACACTGAATTATGGCACGTCATGTACCTAGCGACTCGATGGGCCCCGAAAGAATTATTGCAAGTCGCTGGGTGCATCTCCCGTTTCGCACGCCCGCTTCACATTGTTATTAAGTTCAGAGGTCGCTTTGTTTATGAGTCAACGCTTTCGAAAGGTAACACGGCGCGCGCGCGAGTGAAAACATCGCTCCGAAGACGCCGATGACATACAATTGATAATGTAAATATTGCGCTTAACCTGTGCCCACGAACACACTTTTCAAAGAGATTTAGGTCTCAAATAACGTGCTTCATAATTTGATATCTGTCTTCATCTTATATTAGTTGACTCACACGGGCAAAGAACAAATTTGATACGAATTAGGTCATGCAAAATTTAGCTTATTGTAAGCTTGGCTGTTTGCTTATTACAATATCCATTAAAGGAGTTCGAAATTAAATGACAGCATTTAATGTCGAAATTATCGATCGGAAACGCTAAGGTCATTTACGATTGTATTTTTAATGTCCGATTGCGCGAAAGTCTAGTCACGGCGCACAACAAGCAAATGTTGGGCGACATGTTTGTTGCGGCCACGACAATTCACTTTCGATAACGGTCGTGCGCCTCTCGGCCTACGGACACAAATGCTTGCCATAGTTGGTGCAGTATCTGGATTATGATCAACGGCTACAATTGTGGGGCGGGTTACCTATTGCACATCGAGCCAGCTGTTTGCTTATTGTCTTGCGTAACCCGGTGAAGCCAACTGGATGATAATTTGCTCGCTCGCCTCGGCTTTCATTATCGTCGGGGCTACTTCGTGCGTGTTTAATTTAATTTTCTTGCCAGAGTCACTCGTTATTAAGTAACTGAAATTACTAATTTACTAAAAAGGTCTTGCTTGTTAAGTTTCTACTTAGGAAGGAATTAATTAAAGTTTTACTTCGTGATAATAATATTTAGCCATGACAAAATTTCTTAACCTTTTATAAAAGCTAAAGATAAAAGAAAAACAGGTTCCTGTTTTTAGATCGAAAGCTTTTTAAACTTACAAATCCCTACGTTGGCGAACTTCAGCAATCCCAGAAACCGCTGAAACGAACACCGTAGCCAGCCATCAACAAACATTCCTCAAGGAAACACTTTTACAGAAACATAGCTCCTTCGACAGTGAGAGTGGCGCAAGGACGTGTGATCCGTTGACTCAACGGTCTAATAAAGCTTCGTCCTGCCTCCGAGGAATGCCGAAGTAAGCTGATCCTGTAAATGAGTGAGGAGGAATCCCGCTCGGTCGTGGTCACGCGAACAACCTGACACTGACACTACCCTTTGTTATGTGTAGGTGCCTCTCGTACCACGATCGTGAGTTATCCAGATTCCAGATCCATTCCGTGTTTGATATATTTTATTAGGGTAGTGTAGTGATGCTAAATTCTCGTAATTTTGTATTTGGTATGATTTTAAATTCTGCTATTAGTTGTACCTAATCAATAAACAATTTAATATCAATTAATGAATCAGACGGCGTGCTACCATAAATTCATGATATTTTTCGGAGTAAAGTACCTATGCTTAATTTAGTATTACTTTTCTTTAAAAAAATCCACATTTATGATCTAGGTAGACAAATACTGGGAAAAAAAATCGGTTTTATTTTCCGCATAATACGTAATAGTTTTTCCGCGGACATTATTTACGCGTGTATCTACACTTAAACTGAAACCTATTCCGATTGCTGTGTACGTTGGGTCCTTTTCCCTGGGGCAGGATTAACGCGCGATATAAAGGTGAGTGCTCACCGACAGCGATGGTTTTATTGGCTGTAAGCCGTAGTGCAAGGGTTTGGTGTAAAACGAATTGCGACAGTATGCCCTCTGTATCTTGGAGTACGTCAACAGCTTGTGATTGTTGCCTTTATAGTCAGAGATCATGACATCATGGTGGTCTTTTTCTGTAAAAAGATACAATAATCATAACAGATTAGCATTTGCCAAAATGGAGTCGGTAACGAACAATAAATAGTTTGATTTAATAAAATAATTGATGACAGAAACGCTTCTTCACACCATCCTTTTCCAAAATTATTTTTAATTAGAAATATTTGACTCTACGTCGCAAACGTTAAAAACTTGAAAGCTTGAGCATGTTGAATTTCAAAATGAATAACAGCAAAGTGAAATATTAAAATCTCATCTGATGTTGAAATTGAAAGAACTTTCATAGCGAGGAGCTCTACTCTATTAAAGCATCAAAACATGTTTGATAGGTAGCTCAGTAGCTGTTCAGTCATGAGTACTTTTGTGATCACTTTAATATTTATTTCGCTTTCAAACTCGAAAGCATTCTCCAACTAAACTATTTACCTACAGGCTTTTGTATTGTCAAAGGAGTCGGTCAGTCAGAAAGATGATGCTGGTTCCTCATTCCAAAGCGTAGTATTTTTCTATTAAGAAGAACGGGCAAGAAACTCCATGGACACTTTCTTCACGGTCTTTTAAATTAAAAATATTAGTTACATCTTTATATTTGCATCATCTTTTAATTCTAAAATAATCTTATGTTATTAACTTTCACTTGTGGTATGATAAAACACATGATCAATTTAATATCCCAGTATACTATGATCGCGTCTGTCGTAGCTAGTAACTCTACAATACCACTTCATATGGGGTTAGAAACACAAAAGAAATGCGTTGGACTGGTAGGCAACACTTGGCTCCGTGAGAACTCGACCTGCACATTACACCGCACTCCGAATAGAACGCCACCGCAATTGAAGCGCGGTGGCTGCTGTGGTACATGGAAATACCTTTAAGAATGTGGGACGGAAGCTTTGAAAGGAATACTAGGTGATCAATAAGCTATTTTTCGTGGAATAACGTCGTGCATAACGTCTTCCTGAAAAGCGTTTTATTTGCTGTCTGCAATAAGTTTTTCTGTGAAGTTTTGTATGCCTTTAGCAGGAACAACTTAAATGTTTCGATAGTAAAAATTTTAAAGTCTGGCCACTAACAATTTTTATTCAGGACTGTGTTGTGTTTTATTCTTCTTTTCGAGTCGATTGTAAATTGTCAAATGAGTTGAGCCGATTAGGTTGCTGCGCCAATCGCGGCATCAGTGGTTTATGGCTAAAAGTGGGATGATTACTGAGATGACGAAAAATAGAGAAGAAGTCACGCTGCGCCGACCCCAAACAAATTGGGATAAGAGAAAGACAATGTGTATGTTTCACTGTTTGATTGTCATGTGCCACCCAAAATTATTCATGGCCACTTATACTATAGCTTAATAAAAAAAACCGGTCAAGAGCGAGTCGGACTCGCGCAACGAGGGTTCCGTATGTATAATGATGTTGATGATTTCTGAAAAACTGTGCTATTTAGAGACATCGTTTTATTTTTCCTGTAATCTTTACATAAACTTCTATCACATAGAATAATTTCTGATTTTTCTCTATACAAACTTCGAAGATAAGGGGGGGTATTTTTTTACATTTTTCATCAAAAGTCGAAAACGATGTCTAAAAAAAAATGTTTGAGAATGTGCAAACAACGCTCTTTAATAATATATGATACCCACATGCCCTAGTAGACTCCATTCAAATTTTTAAGACACCCTTTCAGGCCCTGTTGCAAATAAGGTAAAAAAAAAAAAAAAACTTGTTTGTAAAATAGTTGAGTAAACGTCATCTAAAACTATTCCAAATTTCATGTTGATAGCATTAGTAGTTCTTGAGATACCCAGCTGTGACAGACAGTCTCACAATAAGGATTCCTTTTTACCATTTTGGTACGAAACTCTAAAAACCTTTGATCATTCACGTAAAAAGTTATTATTTAATAACTTTTGTCCATCAATTTTGCCGAATTATAAGTTACTGCGTTCAACCCACGAACCGCGACGCACTGCGCTGACGTTCACAGGTACAAAAGTTAACTGTAATTACCGCTTTTGTCTTTGCTGCCGAAAATGAGATGCGCTTTGTGCTCACCTCTCAACTACTGACACAGGCTTTATTATCAGCGCTATTACGATATTATACATTGTACGTTGTGCCGAGCTGGATATGATACGGGTCATAGATTTCTCTTTGCTTTAGTAATTATAATAACATAGAGAGCTTTTATGTCAATCGTGGCTGGTATTTTTATAATAGGTTGGGGAAACAGTTTCTTCGCATATTTTAAGAAAATTCAAAACATTTTTTAATATAGTTTATTTACATTTAACTAAAGTATGTAGGTACCATTTTGTTCGATAACTTTTTGTCATCTTGTAGGTAGGGACATGGTCCCACTGCTATAGAAAGTTTGGGACTTCTGATCAAAATACCGCGACAAGTGGTTTTGGCAGTTCTCTCGTGATGTTAACCTGACACTGCCTAAAGAATTCTGAAGAGACCGAAACAGGTGGAAATCTGAAGGTGCAAGGTCAGGACTATACGCCGGATGCATTAACACCTCCCTGCCAAACTCTCTTAATTTTTGCTGAGTGGCTAAAGATGTGTGAGGTCTAGCGTTATCATGATGAAAAACCACACCCCTTCTGTTGATTAATTCCGGCCGCTTTCTCTCAACTTCTTGTTTTAATCTCATCAGTTGTTCGCAGTAGAGTTCAGAATCGATGGTCCTGCCTGGTGGTAACAGCTCATAATGTATTCATTATGAGCTGTTACCACCAGGCAGGACCATCCAATGCCCTTCCAATCCCACCACACACACAGCATCACCTTGTTGCGAGTTAACCCGGGTTTCGCCACAATCAGAAGCCTGACCGGCCTTTGACCACGACCTTTTTCGCACGTTCTTCTCGTACGTGATCCACTTTCCATCACCAGTTATCAGCTTCTTCAAAAATGGTTCGGTTTTTTTACGTCGTAATAAAGAATCACAAATGAGTACACGGTTCATTAGGTTTCTTTCAGTGAGCTCGTGAGGTACCCAAATATCGAGCTTTTTTGTGTACCCAGTTTTTTTCAAATGTGCCAAAACTGTTTTGTGGTCAATTCCCAGTTCTTCAGCTACGTCGTAACTACTGATATCCGATCTTGCTCCACTTTTTCAAAAATGGCATCCATTTTATCCGTAATAGGGCGACCAGAGCGACGTGCATCTTTGACATCAAAATTTCCGGATTGAAAACGCTTAAACCAAATTTGTACTACTCTCACAGACACTGCACTAGGTCCATAAACATCGTAAATTTTTTTCGCGGCTTGCGTTGCATTTTTACCTTTTTGGTAGCAAAATTTTAAAATGTATCGAATTTTTTCATTAGATTCACTCATCTTGACAGTACGAAAAACAAATGAAAATCATACATTTTCCTAATTTGAATTTGGAATTATGTTCTTTAAAATTTAAACTTTCAATGATACCAAAACCAGCCAGATACAAATAGTATAGCCAAAGAGATTTTATTACAAGTTCATACATACTATAATGCGAAAAGACGTTTTCCTTAACATAATATTTAACTTGTAGGATATTTTAGTTACATATATGGGGTGAGCTTTGATATGGACCTCAAAAACCAAAAGGTTGAAGGTGTTTAACGTAAATACGAAGCATAATTCTGACGGCACGGTTGGCCCAGTGGTTAAGCGATTGACTGTTGCGCTCGTGTCGCGGGTTCGATTCCCGCACGGAACAAATATTTGTATGACCTATAAGTAGTTGTTCCGGGTCTGGCTGTTTGTGTATGTGAGTTTAAATGTTTGTAAACGCACCTACGATACAGAAGAAATTCCTAGTGTGGGGGCATAGTTAAAAAAAATATATATGTAGTCGTTTTGAGGGCCTTGAAAATCATAAGGTTTTTTAAGCATATGCGGCTACATGAGGGTTTTTGAGGGTAATGGTAGGTAGGTACAGTCTGACTAGAAAAACCGTTCTCGCCTGTTGTAGGGACCTAGTAATCCCGTTTAGTGAATTTCCATTTTGTCAATACTGACGTATGTCGAGGCACGTGGCGAAGGAAATAATGAATACTTACCTAGTGGCGTTGGTTGATATGAAACCGTCTCTCCATAGTTCGGGCACGCCCATTATGCCTGGAGGCTTTATATTTAAGTACGTTCTGTTTACGTTATTTCTGCTTGAGTATAATTTTTTGACTATTTTAATGTTTTTTTTTTTTTTTGTATAGTGGCGTGTGCTAGCTATCATAAGGCAAATAATATAAATATCTTTAATGTTCTGTGTTGCGTAATGCAAATTATTTTACATTTTATTGTATAGATTCAATTCAAGTTTTATATCTGAACAGACAGCTGTGCTGCTGGGGAGTCTGTTGCGCCACTTCTTCTTCCCAGCTAAAGCACTAGGAAGTGGTGAAGGGTGGGCGTTTTTGGGGGACTGTCTTATGTAATTTTGACGTTCGAAAAGTGCTGATTCTCAGCCTAGTTTGAATAAATGACTTTTGATTTTTTGTTTTTTCAGTCGTCACGACCCGATATTATTTTATGCCAACCCTGTTATCTAGCAGTAATTAAATTAGTATATTCTGCATCCAAATATTATAGCTTATCATTCACTTTTAGCTTTTCTGATATTGCTGGTCCACAATTGAAATTGATAGCGAATCTGATTAACTTTTTCTGCGCTACACAGCGGATGCATTAATGTGATGCAGCTCGTTACATATGATTTTAAATCGATCCCCAGTTTAGATTGCGAACGCAGAATTGGAACGGAAAAAAGAACAAGTCCGAGTAAAAGCCAAGTAAAACTCAGCGCGCTATTTATCTTAAACTTATCAGAATACCACAGTGTGTTCGTTTTTCTCTCCCGTCCCGTGTATACTTTGAAATGGGTGTCGTTTTATTCTCGTTTCAAAAACAATGATTACCGCGTTGTCTGGAGCGCGCGTCGTGCGAAAGGGACGCTGTGATCGTTTTGCATGGAACGAGGTGAAACCATCAATTTGCGCCGCGCCAGAGGTAAACGCGTCGATCTTGCTTAAAAGAGGCGAAACTGAACTCACTTGTGTGGCTGCCATACTTTGTACTTAGGAGTACCCGCCGTATTGTAAGCTCTTGTTGCATTAGCAGTACTAGTGGCCCGACTTATACAGTCTCTCTCACTTATACAGTTTTATTGACTACCATGCAAATTATGTTAGAAATCCGCATGCATGCACAAGCATGCTAGCAATTACATATTCTCGACGAAGTGAATAATAAAATGTTTCGGTAGTTCTGATACGAACATTCCTTAGAACAATGTCGTTAAATTGTAGTTATACGCAGCATACGCAGACACTATTTAATGCGTTGGACTCAGGCGGCAGAGGCGGCAAGCATCGTGCTGAGGGGCGATTCACCCAGCGGGCGGTAAATGCAACACCTCGGCTCCTTTTTTCCCAACAAGCTCGTGTTTTTGCATGAGAAGCGATCGAGCCAGTTTCGAATAAGGGGGCGTAGTGGCAAGAAAATTGCTATTTTTACAAACAAGCTCTTTATGGCGTAAAAAATGTGTGCAGTGGCGCCGCAACTCGGTAATCGATTCAAACGAGCTTCATTGTTTCGAGAAAGAGGAAGGGCTCGAATATGTCGATATCGGGCACAACTACGAGCTGCTCCAACCTCCGATGTGGGACTTTATCCGATCGAACGACTGTTGCTAGCAGTTTATGTTCACCCGCAATGGGCATTCCTGTTCCTTCTAATGTTCACCTCGTGTTCACTTCCTTGCTTGCGCTGGCAGTTATATTGTAAAATTACAACACCAGTGGTCTTTTCAATGTATGCTCTGCTAAGTAGGACCTCCTATCTAGGTGTTATGATACCACATACCGTAGGAATTTTATTGGTGCACGATAAGTACTCGGTCGGAATGTCGACAATTTATAATAATTTGCTGAGTTAACAGGTTTAGGTAGTCGCGCCACGGCAGGACGAGCGTGTCGGGCCGCCGCATCGCCTCGTAATGAGCAACATCTGCGAATCAATGAGGTCGGCGCGCGTTTTATTAAGCGTCGCGATAAATTTGCATCGGCAAACAGCGACCGCGGCGGAGAGGCACGTTCGGCAAATAGAATAAATACGTAGCGGCTCCTCGTTTCCGCGCAAGCCTCCCGACATCCCCCGCCCTTACTACAAACATAATTTGGACCTATTTATGTGCTGCTATTGCCTCAGCGCCGGCGCCACTTTCCAATTACCTTAAATAGAAGAATTGTGAGCGCGCGATATGCGTGCCACACTCTACCTGTTTCAGTTTTCACTTTACGCGTTATCGCGTGCAAAAACCGGTACAACCTCTACTCTCAGCTTCATTAATCTTTCAACAGTGATTTGATAATGATCTATATTAATGAAGTATCAACTGTTATCGCAGATATATGCTACTTCAAGTACTAACCTAACTTCTTGCTAGTGTTAAAGTTTATTCAAAAGGAACAAGTTGGTCGTTTTCGTATCTAGTATATATAAAGTTAGCAGAATGTCTGTTACTGCGGATCTTTCTACGGACAAAAATGTGCTCAGAGAAACTTACTCCGTATTAACTTATGTTGAGATTAGAAAAGGAAGAGAAATCTCATTTGTTCTCGGCTCATCATGAAGTATAATGACGTCGTTGGTTAGGTAATTTGCAGTAAAAAGAATTCCTGAAAAAGGCTTGACAAAGTGTTCGGTCGTCGGCGGCGTTCACAGGAGGCAGTCTCGATTACACGCGTCAATTATACCATAATTGCGGACAGCTTCTAAAGCTAGTGTTACGCGCGGGTCAGTAGTCGTCGTAAAGTTTCACGACCACTCGCACCCGGACGGGACGCTGAAGGGAATCTTATGGTAGCATGAATAAATGTACCGACACTAGACGACAGCCTTGCAAGATGCTAGATTGGTCGACCAGGTCTCTCGTCTAATGGAAACATACAATTTCTCTATCTAGATAGCTTGATCTACAATATGAAACGAGCGAGATAAGAGACGATATTATCGAGCGGTCCATGTGTCGAAACATTATAGATAATAATACTTCCAATAATGCTAGCGCTGTAACTATATTAAATTACGGCACTTGCATACGTGAATGTCCAGTGACCCGAAAGCTGTCAGATTTTGAGAAGATAACTGGTTCGATAGTGTAGGCTGGGAGTAAGACGAACGATGAACTCGGAACGTGTTGGGCTGATCCGAATCCGTTGAAGAGTTCAATAAGCCAGGCTTAGCATCGATCTTCGATCCGGCTATTACGACCAACGGCGTTGACGGATGTCAGCTTAACTTGTCTGTCACCCGGCCGGCACGGACACCTACCATATTAATCTCTATTCTCGCCGAGCAACACGTGGATTTACGCATCGACGAAAGTAATTTATATGCAAATCATTTCAACCTTGACGATTTCGTGACTCTAATTCGGCTGTCATAGTCTAAAGCTACAAAGCCTCTGGATTTATCTAACGGGACTTATTACATAAAAAGGTGTGAATTAATTATCAACTGATTTGTAAAAGGCGTTGATATAACTTTTGTAGGGAACATTTCGTTGTCATTCCGAGTCCATTTCGAAGATAATCAAATACTGTCCTACTTATTGTAAAACCATGAACTCGAAAGTGTAACAGGTTGTTTCACGAGACGCCTTTTTATTCAAAGTTTCGATTAATATTTCACTAATACCGATGTCGCTTGTCATGAAACAAAGAGCTTGGCGTTGTACCGGGGCGTCGCGTCGCGATCGCTAGCTCTTTGTGTGAGCCACAACAATATTACTGGCGTCTTGATAAATAGGAACAACTGTTGGCCCAACAATGTGGCTCGTAAGGCGATACGCGCGCTATCGACCGCTCGATTAATGACCGTCTCGCCTAAAAGAATGGACCGTAATATTTATTATCAGATAAGCGCCCGCTACTGGGTAATTCGTGTGTCTCCGACTATTATACAACTCTCCGTGAATCGCCTATGCATTAGTCACGTTGCGTCTTACGATATCATTTTATGGATTTATG
Source organism: Tiliacea citrago (assembly GCA_963921375.1). NCBI lineage: Eukaryota > Metazoa > Arthropoda > Insecta > Lepidoptera > Noctuidae > Tiliacea > Tiliacea citrago. The sequence continues at coordinate 11,609,561 of OY992793.1, read as the reverse complement.
CCTTTATATTATAGATCGCGTCGGTTTTATGTTTCTTGGAACCATTCTTCGCTTATGGCGCGTGGTAGGTGTTCTTTATTTGTGATACTTATGCTACATTTATTCAATAAAACGTAAAAAAAAAACATAGTCGTAACGTTGAGGAGCTCTGACACGCCTTACAAGATTTTTATATAAATATCGATTATCGTTTAAAAAGCGTTAGACGTTCAAGGAACTAATCAGCTTGGGCTGCTTTTATATTATAATAGTTAATGAAACGGTCCGCCCACGGCTCGAAAGCCAATTGATCTCTGGCGCGTTAATGGGCGCGTCGAAAGATGTGTGCATGCGCACCCAGACATGTGAAGAGAGTCCCCGCCGTCCACCATTATACATTTAAATACGCATATTTATAGATTTTTATGATTGGATACACGTTATCAGTATTTGATAATCGTTGATGCGATGAGGTAATCATTGCAGTGATGAGAATATGTTCGCATAAATTAACACTTCATGAAACAATGCTTAAAAGTAAGTAGGTACCTACCTAGTTTTATTTTATAGCCGAAAATCCTGATTATTCGGCCGGCCGTCGCTGAAAACTAGCGCTCGGGCCGTCTCGCATGGGTAGCAGCAATATGCTGAGCGATAGCCGTTTTGCGTGGATGTGACGTATATTTTCCCCCAGCTTGTTCTTTTTTGTGATTGTGTTCCTTCTTTATGTTATGTTTACCAGAAATAAACGTGTTTTCTTTCCTTTTTAACCGACTTCCAAAAAGGAGGAGGTTATATGTTCGGCTGTATGTTTGTTTTTTTATGTATGCTCACCGATTACTCCGCCAATTGTGGACTGATTTTGAAAATTCTTTTTTTGTTTGGAAGGGTATGCTCCCGAGGTGGTCCCATTGCCACCAAATCAGAATCTGATGAGGGGATCCCATGGAAGTCGAGGGAAATCCTCAAATTTTATAGGCATACCTATAGCAATCTGAGTATTTTTTATAGTAACTCGTGCATTTGCTCTCGGAAAGCACCATTTGGTGAAGTGGAACTGATGATGAAGACCACAGGTCACCGGACATGGTCACCGGAACTACTTAATAATAAGTATTTCACCGTTGCGATTCGATTAGGCACTTTAATATGGTTGATAAGAAATTTATGCTCGTCAAAAGGCATCTGGTGAAGTCACCATCAGTTCTCCTGGTGCTTACCAGGAGAACTCCTCAACAATTAACGCCCCTGCATCGGAAAAAGCAATATTTTGTAAAAGGTGATGAGCATTTGGCATTAGGCTATTGTAAATTAGATAAATTACAAACTGACCCACTAAAAAGTGAAAACTAAAAAACTTTTTACAGAAATAATAATTATTTTTTAATTAATTTAGTAATTAATAATAATTTTAAACTGTGAATACGTAGTATAAAGTTTGGGTAGGTATGATATGTAAACACATAGCAAGAGCGCACTTTTCCGCATTGCACACCTACGACTTTAAAGTTCCAGTAAGTAATAATAAAAGATAAAACCTTTTTACAAAAAAAAAAAAACTACAAAGTGAAAAATAACTTTAACTTCGGAAGTCGGTGGCAAAAAACTAAAATACACATCCAAAGACACCGACTTCCGAAGTTAAAGTTATTTTTCACTTTGTAGTGTTTTTTTTGGAAGTCGGTTGTTTTTTTTTTGTAAAAAGGTTTTATCTTTTATTATTACTTACTGGAACTTTAAAGTCGTAGGTGTGCAATGCGGAAAAGTGCGCTCTTGCTATGTGTTTACATATCATACCTACCCAAACTTTATACTACGTATTCACAGTTTAAAATTATTATTTCTGTACTGAAATTACATACTTATTAGATATAATGCAGCTGTCTGTTCTTCTTTCTATACTAAAGACATTTAACTTGAACAGAACAACAACAAAAAAAAATACTGCCGTGTACACCATTCAAAAAGTTAAATAAATAGTATTGTGTTGCAACAAAGTCTTCCGAAATAACCGCAACGGCAACTTGTAACAGTTGTAACGGAACTAAAAGCTCCAAGTTGTAAAATAATACATCCCATCCGCAGGTTGTTATGAAACATAATCATAAGAGAGGCCTCGACGGGTCTCAGTTACAAGAGAATATCTTTCCCCGCTGAAATTTATAATCCGATGTTGAGATAAACGGCTCCTCACTCACAGTAAATTAGTCAGAATAAATAGGTAACGCACATAAATTGTTTCACTTACACGTCACTGGGATATTCAGATATGCGTTATGAAGACATTGATCAGTAAGAACGGGTTACGCGACACGGGTCTGTCGGTTTTTGTGTTGATAAAACATGTGTTATGTGCTATTCTTGTTGCTGTTTCTTTTAGCAACCTCTTGTTATGAAGAGATTTGCATTAAACTTTATGATGTTGCGTGTCAAAAAAAACATTGTATACAATAAAATATAGTCAGTATCCTATCCTTATATCGTAGTGGTACCTATTTATTGTCTCTATGTTACTCTTATGGTGTACAATATTAATATTTATCTATGTATAGTTTTCTGTTTTGTAGGAGTGGCAATACATGCAATCAATAGAGGCTTTTGCTACTATGCTCACACTTCAACTAGATGCAACATTTTTCATTGTTAATTGAAAAAGCTAATCAAGCAAGAAGAATAAAGAATAAGGAATAAGAAGAGATAGGATAGGGGGGGGGGGGATAAGAATGAGGTGGCGCTGAAGTATTATGGACTCTTATGAGTCCATAATACTTCAGCGCCACCTCATTCTTTATGTCGTTCGCACACAGACAGGACGGCAGGGAGAAGGCTCTAAGGCGCCGATAGTTAAGATCATTTATTTTTACGATGAAAATAAAGGTTTAAAAAATAAAAATATAGTAGGTAGACTACTATACTTTTGACCTACTATATTTTTTTTAAACCTTACCTTTTTACCTTTAGGTATATTTAGCTCACATATTATGCAATATTTCATGATCTAAGGAGAATGTCCAAAAGAAACCCAACGTCGATTCAAAAGCCATATATATGTAGGATTGTAAAGCATACATGGTGGGTATCAAATGTGAAATTAGTTTCTCACTAAATAATCACCATAAGCGTCACAGCGTGCACAAAGCGGCAACATTGCAAGCGTTGAATAACAAGTTTCCTGTGGTTAAAAAGAGATAGGTAGTGTACCATGCCGTTATGTTGCACATTTTATACCATCTAAACAACTTGACGGAAGTCAGTTAAGCACTGAGAGTGCTAATAAGTCGCGACTATTGACAATGGTCCGAACAAAACAGCGACGAATGTAATGAATGAATTTAGAATCACAGCAGCTCTCATTAATGCATATCAAGAACATACCCCGACCGAGTGCCAAAGCAAAAAAAAAAACCGGCCAAGTGCGAGTCGGACTCGCGCACGAAGGGATCCGTACCATTATCTATAAAAACGGCAAAAAAATCACGTTTGTTGTATGGGGCTCCCATACAACAAACGTGATTTTTTTGCCCTTAAATATTTGTTTTATTTTAATTTAACTATTTATTTTTAAAGTGAATATATAACTAAATATTCTGTGAATATTTCAAGCGTCTACTTGTTGCCGTTATCACTATCGTGCAAAAACGAGCAAAAAAATCACGTTTGTTGTATGTGAGCCCCCTTAAATATTTATTTTATTATATTTTTTAGTATTTGTTGTTATAGCGGCAACAGAAATACATCATCTGTGACTACACTATCACGGTTCATGAGATACAGCCTGGTGACAGACGGACAGACAGACAGACGGACGTACAGACAGACAGACAGATGGCGGAGCCTTAGTAATAGGGTTCCCGTTTTACCCTTTGGGTACGGAACCCTAAAAACATTAAGCCTAACCTGCTTGTAGATGTAGATTAACATAATATGAACCGGCAAAGGATAGTATTTATAAGATTAGAGGCTAATCACCCTGAGATCTCAGAGACTTTCCTAGGCTGACAGATAATTTGTAACAGCGATGTATTTTTGTAATAAATATTTATCTAAGCGTTTTTACATGTGTGCTTTTCTGTATACTATATACAACTTTTTGTATATGAAAAAAGCAAAATATCATTATCATTAAAAACTAAAAAGTAAATCATGGGATAATTTTTAAAGACAGTAATTTCATATTTGTTATCTACAATTAATGCCCTTTTAACCCACATACGTTTTCTTTTAATCGACATTGGGCGTTTTTGGCTATACATTTTTAGGCATTCTCCTTTAAAGTATTTTTTTAACACTAACGGTTTATTGTTCGGTTTACATGGACTTTGTATTTTTTTTCTGTCGAGAAAATCTTATGGAATCGTGTTTTCGTCAAACATACTATACTTAACATTAATCTTCAACTTTACCATACCTATATTTATTTCGAAACTAATGCTGCAGTATTTTCAATATAACGGAGGATAGCAATTTGAGGTATTGTAGACTCTTTAGATAAATTAGATAGCTTTGTTTATATTCCAGCTTGTTTTCGCCCAAATAAACTAAACTATGCCCAATATGAAAGAAAAGGAATGGTTAAAATTTCCTTACCACTGGCTTCGAACGCGGTCTGTATTGCTGCTTTGATATCGATCATTTTAATATGCAGCTTTCATGATAAACAACACACGGCTGTGGAATGTAGTCTGGGCTTGATCCTTAAGCTTATGAATACCTAACGCGTTTCCAACTATCTTTATTTAGAATTGAATAATACAGAATTCATTGATGTACGATTAGGTACGCTAGGCTGGGCTGTTTTTGAATAACAATATTTTTGATATAGGTATTTTCTACATGTCGGTTTTTCTGAGCGTTCGACACAGCTAACTACAAATACATTGTAAGTAGGTACTTTTAATATTTATAAATAACCCTGGTTTATAAATATAAAATGTATCCTTCAAAACGCGGTGTTGACATTCAATTTCGGTTGACAGTGTCAATAGAAGCAATGTCGGTGGTTCGTTGGCATCGTTACAATTAGCCCCGATTGGTCGCGGTGCGGGCTCGACGCGCACGGCCGCGCTTCCCATAGCCACCTGCGGCTCTTCGCACTGTCACCGTCACCAGCTTTAATTAACTTTTTGTCTTCTCCACCTCGCACAATCGACAGACATTCCGGACTCCGGACGCTTCTACTAGTGAATCACCGGCAACTTGTTTAGACGACGTTTTTCTCTTCATTCACTATAGTTTATGGGAAGTGAAGATCCACTCGACTGGAGCGGTCTCGAATTAAACTGATTTGGTTGAAATCGATTAAGCCTTAAGCATTCAGTTATATCGAACATAGCTTTTATGAATGAAGCTTTCGTTACTACCTACAGGAATTTAAGACTTCACCTGTTTCTACTACATTTAATTGTATTTGTAATCATTACGCTTTGTGGAGCAAGAAAGTAGCACTGGGTTAGTAAGCTATCATATCGGGTTAATCTCTTTTTAGGGTTCCTTACCCAAAGGGTAAAACGGGAACCCTATTACAAAGGCTCCGCCGTCTGTCTGTCCGGCTGTCACCAGGCTGTATCTCATGAACCGTGATAGTTAGACAGTTGAAATTTTCACAGATGATGTATTTCTGTTGCCGCTATAACAACAAATACTAAAAAACAGAATAAATTAAATATTTAAGGGGGGGGGGTCCCATACAACAAACGTGATTTTTTTGCTCGTTTTTGCTCGATATTGATAAGCAACAGGTAGACGCTTGAAATATTCACAGAATATTTAGATAAGTATTCACTTTGAAAAGAAATAATTAAATTAAAATAAAACAAATATTTAAGGGGGGCTCCCATACAACAAACGTGATTTTTTTGCCATATTTATAGATAATGGTCCGGAACCCTTCGTGCGCGAGTCCGACTCGCACTTGGCCGGTTTTTTTTATAAAATTAAAACTGAATACAAGAGCGTACTTCAGCAGTCCACTGGTCATCGAATTATTTAATCTCGGTCAGCGACTCCACCCATATTTTTAAAGTAATTACAGTTTGCCGTAGCACTCTAGATTAATGGCGACGACGACGACGTTGTGGATTTCCTCTTTAAATTATGTCAATCGTTAATTGAAGAATGTTCTGCTTTATCATTCTCATTTAGCTGTATAAGTTTAAGTATGCAACAGCTCTTTACTTTATAAAGGTCTAGCATTAAAGATTAAACACATCAAACAGTTCGTACGGAGATTTATAAATCATAATAGAGAAGTCAGCAATGAATGGTAACATTGCGCTTGACCGTCCGCAAGTTCAAGTTCGCACGGACAGACGGCGAGCGCGCAGCTCGCAAGTTGCGCAAACGCGCCGGTTCTCCTCCGCACCGCAGACGCATGACTTGCGTCATGACTCATCAATAGTGTCAGCGCGTCAATGTCTCGTTTATATAAATACGTTGCATTCTTCGACATGTTTATTTATAGAAGAGTGTTTCGATCAAAATCCTCGATCATTGATTAAGTACCTATTTATTTTCTCTTGTCTGTTGATAGGTTTTCAAACACATTTGATATTTTCAATATGTTGGCGATTTATATTTACGTATTCTTTTAACATGTGTTCGGTATGGTTCGGCTGTATGTAATATCAGCCTACCGATCACATCAATGCACCAACAACATAAACATTCCTATGCAAATGTAAAAGATTGGAGTGGAACAAAAAGAACGATTAATCGAAGTCAAAACTAAATCGAGCGTGCGGGTGCGGCGGCTCTCGGTTCGCGCTGTCTCTTTAATTGCTCTTTGATAACCAGTAATAGTAGTATAAATGCACCCATTATAGTTTCTTCCATTTATATTGACAGCATTAATGCTGATCGCGTTTAAAATTTAAACGCCCTTTGTGCGGCCATCGCATGGTCTCCGTCTCGGTGAGCAATACGAATAAACTTTACTATGAATGGTTTCACGCGAAACTCTCGCACTCTGTTGGACTTGTAATGCGAGGTATGCGTGGGTTTCATTTTAATCCCGGACGTATGTCGCGTCATTCTATGATAGCTTTACGATACTATTACGCTTTTTTGGATGTTATAATTGTTTATCAGGCGGTTGCTTAATCAAATGGCCAGGGCAAGGGTATCTTTCAATTTTGATTATACTTTTCATCCTATGGGTAATTGATGTTTGGTGGAACCTTTTAAAAAGAAGCATTTTATACATTTACCAATTTACAAGTGTCTATTTTGATTCTCTTCGCTTTACTTGTAAAACGTCAGTATGCTTGTTCTGCATGTTCAGAAGTATAAGAGTATGACCCGTCAAACGTAATATTCAGGTGAATACAAAGTTCCCACAAAGTTTTTACACTATTTTCATTTTATGTACAAGATTTATGTTGTCCTCTCAAAAAAAATATAAAATCATACTTTGTTAAGAGTGAGAGTAGCTTCTATTGTAAAATATCTTATAAGTAATATTGTTGCGTTAGTAGTACTTACTTTTGTTTCTCGGGTTTAATTTTACTTGACATGGCCCGGGCGTTTACGACGGCAACTTGTGCGTCTCCACGTTTTATGGACCACTGTTAAATAATGCGTACTCTTTGCGTATTGTCAGGGATAGGGAACCATGTCGTTTTGTACTCTTTTTATGAGTTGTAGGGACGTGTCTCATTTTATCCGATTGCCGCGAAGGGTGAAGCTTTTATGATTTTGTTTAGTACTATATGTGCAAAATACTCGTACACTGTAATTTTCCTGTTCAAGTTTAATGTGAGCATTAGTTTGACGAGACGGATGAGCTACCTGACTAAAGAAAGTATTTGTGTGTTCGGAATTTAGAATTGTTTATTTTAAATGGTTTTAGAAAATTTCATTCGTAAGGATTACTGTTACCTGATCCTGTACGTGTGTTACACGTACAGGATGCATCAGGACGGGTGGCGAAGTGTGGGGGAGACCTTTGCAGTATAGGTTAATAAAAAATAAAAGGATTACTGTGTTTCACTTGTGTTTTTTGAATCTGATCCAATCAGACCTAGTTTACATACTAATGTTAAAAAGGAATTATTTTTATTCTTATCATGCGCCATTGCTCCTTCTATATTTTTTCTTATTTTAACACAAAGTGTTGAACTATTCCCCTCGTCCTTGCATCACAACTCATAAATTGTGATTGCTTTCTACATACCCGTTGTCTGCGAGACATTCCAATCAGTCAGAACGCCTCAGAGGACGAACTAAGACTGGGAAAACCGTTAACTAGATCCGCTACCGTATTCGGGTCGCACTTCATATTCGAGGCGACGAGCGTCTTCCAACTGCAGCAGAAATGCACCTTCCAGCTGCGAAATAAGGGCCTATTCAGATATAAGCGATATCGCTGTCGCGATCGGTAGCGATACTGGTTCGCCTTCTGGTTAGTCACTTTGGACCAGTATCGCTGTGAATAGGCCTTAAGGGCTTATGTTAATTGAGTAGGTACTGATCTGTGTTCCGGATTTAAAACTATCAGAGAAAAAGAGATTTCTCTTTGGCGTATGGATTGTCCCAAAATTAAGTTATGCTGGATGTTATATGATACGATAGCTAGGTGGTATTGTAGGAATTGACATGGAAAACTACGTTGAATATTTTCAACCAATTTAAAACTGGTAGATTGAATCGGCTTTATCACAATAGACGAGTGTACGCAACAGCATTGTACCCCTCGCATCAGCAGGTATTGACATGTGGGGTGTCACTCGAGCCCGACGCAGTGCGCGGGTTGATACCGATAAGATTTTTCCAACCAATTTGCCACCGAGCACTGTTCGCAACACCTGCCCGTTTTTTACGGTAAATCTGCACCAAGTACGCACTTAGTATGGCGCGAGCCCCTGTGATGTTTCTTTAAAACATGCTGCTCGGATAAGTTACACTTAGAAACACTCGGGGCTTCCTAACGCTACTGTGCCACTCAACGTACCATTTTTGTGGCGTACGGGTATTCAGAGAATTTAGTGCGCGTTTTAATATTAGATTCTGGGGAGTCGCTCGCCCCGTTATGTCAAACACGAGGATACATCCCGCCACATTGCAGCAACATTTCCTCGAATCGTGTGCCCGCCGAGTTTTGAACTCGGTTAAGCTTGGTGAAATAGCTATTCTGAAATTTCAGCAACGCATATGCAAATGTCAGCTCTCGACACTGATTGTACGAGTGGCACGGGGAAAATTCATGCATTTACATTAAATTTCACCGAAATTGGATCCCGACTTCGTAGTTTATATACGAGCAAGTGTGACACGTGCGCCCGCTCCCGATATTTACGATTTTCAATCGCATCTGTCGCAACAACCGTATGATTGTTTAGCGAGCGGATCCGTGCTCGTTTATTATGTGATGCATATTTTTCTGACATGCATACTTGCAATTTATGTTTTGTACTAATATTACGATTACTTTTAGTATGATTATTATCTAAACAATTAACAACCAAATGTTATCGTCGCACAAGCGATAAAAATTGGTCCAACTCTTCGTTGGGTCTCAGTGCATTTTCTAATCCCATAGACTGTAGAGCATAACGCCCGATCTAACGCCTTTTAACTAATCCACACCTATTGTCTATTTATTTTTTTATGTTGTAGAAGATAAAAGTAAATAAAGCTTGGATAAACTGCGCAGATCGATACATAATGTAGCTAAATACCATTTTTTCTTTCAATACAAAGATAAGCTGATAGTAATTATGAAAGAAATTCACATAGCCCCGAAAATAAGCGATATCATAATAGATCAATTGGTGCATGATTATTAGCCAAGTACCAGGTGTAATTAAATCAAAAACTATTCATCATCATCTGCCTAGCCTTTTCCCAACTATGTTAGGGTCGGCTTCCAGTCTAACCAGATGCAGCTGAATACCAGTATTGTAAATGGAGCGACTGCCTATCTGACCTCCACTACCTAGTTACTGGGTAGCACGATATCCCTTGGTAAGACTGGTTGTCAGACTTTTGGGCTTCTGACGACCCGTAACAACTGTCAAAGATTACAAATGACAGCTGGGACCAACGGCTTAACGTGTTTCCGAGGCACGGAGGAATCTTGGTATGAACAGATGGTCACCCATCCACGGAACAACCACGGCAAGCGTAGCTCAACCTGATCGATCGACCCGTGCGGCAGATATCATTTAGCCACAAGCTCCTCTAAATCAAAAACTATTATGCGGGTCAATTTAGATGCGAATGAGGACATACTCACTTGAAACTGTTTTAAAGTTATTTATTTATTTAGGCAACCAACAGCGATACATACAGTATGTTACAGAGATGTATTTCAGTATTGTATGGCTAATAATAGGTTTCCCTGTATAACTAGGATAAATATAAAACATGCGAACGGACTACCCACTAAGAAATTTAAATACAAAAGGTACAAGTTTAGGTATTGCTTATAATTAAGTTTAAGTTTTAAAGATTTAAAAAAAAGTTTGATTGTTGACCAAAAAAAAAAAAAGTTTGAATGATAATATATTAGAAGTTTGTCATTTGCCTTCACTTATGGTTTTTATTATTTGTTTTTTGAAAGTACGTTTATTACAGTTAAATATATCCGCTTGAGAGAAATCCGCGTTATAAATTCGAGCAATACAAGTCAATACACAATTTATTTTTAATTTTTTATATTTTGTATTGCTCGGAAATGACTCCTTCAATTGTTTCCATTCCTTTTCATTAACTTTTAATCAAAGCTAGGCTATCGGCTCTACTATTAAAACGTTAATGCGTCGCTTGACGGAATAACTAATCGAATGATTGTTTACATTCGTTCGGTTCGCAAGCACAGCAGCTTGCGTATAATGAATGTTGGTTACATTAATTACTACTTTAGTGCCAGGTTTATAGCTTTGCCGTTATCGGATTGTGTGAGATTACGTGTTCAACCTTATTACTTTTCCTCTTTTTATTTTCGATGACTCAATTCAACTTTATTGTTTGCTCCTTAACAGCTATAAAAAAAACATGATTATGTTTACATCAAAGTATTTGATGAGGTTAGGAATGTGAGAGGTGTAGCTATTACAATGAAGTACCACTGCTTTCCACATTTATTCAAATGTGGATTTTGCCCTTATTTTTTTTCCACTTATTCCAAAATTTATGACGCTTTTCACATTATGTTGGTGTCATCTATTAAACTTTTTATCTATGTGATCTGATTTAACTTACTGCATGTTCAACCGTAACAGAAACGTGAACGTACCTCACCGTACAGCAGTTACAAAACTCATCCACTAAGATTTCCTGTAAGTATTACGAAGAAAATTTCTCACTATCTCCCACAGTGAACTAATTGTATCACTTTGTGGAACAACTGGAACGACCGTTCTCTCTAATTTGCGGGTAATGCCGTCCAGCGCATGAGCCTAGGAAAGGTAATAAATTGGCGCGGGCGATCGATCGGGGCGCTCGCGCACAAATCAACCGGCACGTCAAAACAATGGCGGCTACGGCTGCGGGGGCGATCGTGCAACCACCAGCCGCTTATCGTCAAAACCAACTTATTTATACCACAATACCTCGGGACCTACATACGCTTGCTGGAAATCATTTAACTAATAGCTATGTGCCTGATCCCATCTTACGTTGCTTGCAATTTCTTGAATGGGAATTGCGCTTGATCAGATTGCTAGTCAAATTAAAGAGTACGCATACGACTGAGCTGTAATCTGCCGATAGTTTAGATAGATTGTTAATGGGTTATGGAAGTGGCGAATAAATTAATCGCAATTCTCAAATCAAAAAGTTGATTAATGAATTCTAATAATTGGTTGTTTCTTCGGTTATCGGATTTCATAAAATTTCAAATATAATTCAGTGATGTTCGTATTAGGTATCGTGAACCTGTTCCTCAGTGTGCTGGGAAAAAACCATGAATGAATGTAAGTGAGTTTTTGTTCACTTGTCACTGCGTTTCCGGCGGTCGGTCGGTCGCACGACGGGCGCGCGCGCGTGGAGAATCGCCGTACGCGTCGGACCGTCGCGCACTTGATCGCCTTTAGGGCCACCATCAGCCCTTTTCCTTGAGATTTTTTATCAAGGATGCAGTATACCTGCTGTCAGTACTTGCCTAAAAAATATAAAACTTTAACCAGGCCGTCTTAGTGTTAATTAGAGCAAGTCTAACATAAAAATAAAAATTGCCCCAGAAAATAAGTCTGAAACTTCTTCTCTCTTTGTTGTATGACAGCCCTATCCTCAGCACGCAGTGGACATGCTCCATCAGTTATTAGTGATTGAAAAACAACCTAAAATAACCGATCATCATGGGACCGTACTGTAACGTGCCGGTGCCGTTGTTTGGTAGAATGTACCTGGTGGCTTTTTGTCTACCTTTTTTAGCTCACTTTGTGCTTCTTCTTCCTACCGACTCAAACCTGCTTCAGGTGTCGTCAATTAGAGTGTATACGTTCAGACTGCATTCCAACTGCAAAATCAGTTTTGTTTGGATGTAATGTAGCAGGGAAACTGCGCTGTGTTAGACGTATCGTATGTAGTTCAATGCTTTTGTATTGTGATGTGATGCCTATGACCAGATGTATGAACGTAGGCGAAGCAAGAGGAGTATGTAAGGAGCGCAGCAGGTGGCGTTCTATAGTTTCTGCATACCCCCATGGGAAGAAGGCGTGAGTTTATTATGTATTTACTAACCTCAGAACCGTTGTTAATTCCAGATTGAAATTATGTTAAACACTGCTTTCACAAAGTATAAAAAATTTACAACTTCATCTGACATTCTTGAGACACACGAGGTGGAAAAACAGTGCAAAGACATCAAGAAAAATTGCCTAGTGGTGTATTACGAAACTGTTCACGTGGAGTGCTCATCTCTGAGTGTATTCGCTCGGGAACTGAAAAAAACAGTAAGGCAAAGCAACAGGTAGACGTCCAATTAGAGGGAGCCGCACTTGAGTGGCCGACGCGTCGCGCGACACCGAGCTTTGACGGCCGCCACAAAAACTGCGCCCCGTTTCGCCTGCCGTCATTACACTAGCATTTTTTGCACCACAAACTTGTCGCGCTTCACTTTGACTTTCTCGACCTCCATGTTGCATACATATGTACGCATTATTCAGCACCAGTCAAGTAAAAAATAATTCGTTCTTTCTTTACGCCCGCGCCGTACCGATCTAGAGCTTTTATACTGACTACAGAGCAATTTATTATAACTTTAATTTGCACTGATAAGCAGTAACACTGAAAGACATCGCCATAATTTACGACGAATTCACTTGCACAGTTTATCGATTAATCTGCTGCGAATTCTTATTTACATTTTCAATTTAACTGGAAATATTATTCGGCGACCATAAATCAGGAGTCTCCTCCGGCTTCTTGCGACAATTTCGGAAAGAGCTTTAATTCTTAATTATGGCCTTGGTCGCTCTGTCGTATTTATTTTGCTTTGTGAAATTATCTTTCGGGCAGCCCAGCTATAAATTTGCTCACGCGATCAATAATTAAGATGTTAATATGCATGTAGCCAAGTTCAAAATTTTTGAGCGTATGCAATCGTTTGATGTTGCCGATTGTAACTGCTAATAAAACTTTGTCACATAACTTGACAAACGAATTTTTGGGTTCGTAGCAACTACCTTTATTGTATTGCATATTATTATGGCTTGTATTTTTGCTTAACTTTCTGCATTGAATTATCTTATTTCCTTAAATTGCAAGGGCGATCCTTTACTACAAAGAACAAATTCTTCATAAACAGCTCTACTAGGTCTAGTGGGTTTTCAAAATAATTACAAAATCCTAAAACAGCTTACCAACGTATTTTTCAGTTGTTAACAAAATGTAGGCTATTTGTTAAATTCCACCAATGGAATTTTAATTCACAATTTGTCTCCCAATTTTTGGGTTTGCTCGGAACGCGCGCGGTAATGGGAAGGCATGCCACGCGGCAGTCGCACGCTGTCTTCGAATACGCTACCATAAAAATAATCTGGATTAAGTGCGCTCGACGACTTTGTGGAACAAAATTGAATTTCCTTCGAACTAAATATAAGATTGTCTAGTTTGCTGCGAATCTTCGAAGTCCAGTTAGGCGAGCGGACGAGCGTGTGATGCAGTTTTAATGACATAATCCAGTTACCGCTGACTCGATTAACCCTCGCTACTGCCAGCTTCGCTAAACACCTATCTTCACGCGTTGCCGTTCAGACGCTGAGTCTATCTAGTGCCGTATTAGTTATTATCTGGTAGATCGAAAGCAACCAGAGCTGCGCCGGCCCAGCCAGCCAACTGACGTTTCATCGATTTACCGCGCTGCCTCGTTATTGATCATTCACTTTGATTACGCGTACTTGCCTTACTTTAATATGTAACACCGAACGCAATTTATGAAATGTTGCATAATTGAAGCAATTATTCTTAGCCAACGGCGATATCAATATTTTAATTGGGCATTAGTAAAAGTGTTTATTAGTGGGTTAGTAAGTGTGAAGTAGCGAGTTACATGAACGTTGGGAACACTGATATAGGCACGTCGCGGGCGGTGCGGTCGCAGTCACTCTCTTGAAGTAGAAGCTCATCAGATAAGCACGCGTGACTTCACACGGTGACGGCGCGCACGCAGCCCGCATTGAACATTCAGTGCTAAAGTTTTTATTACAAAGCGACTCACTGCTGATAATAAAAAGAGCATGATGCTATTAACTTTTGTACCTTCCAAGATTTCACATCATTCCTTTTAAAACTAAGAATGCACTTATTTAATAGAGGTTGATCTTATGTGGGCTGACCGATGTTAAAAAAGTCATAGTATATTATGTCACATATACGTTGTTTGATGTTTAAGTATCACTAAAATTAGTACATACCTTCTTCAGTAGCCGAATAAAGAAATAGAGGCTATTAAACGTGTAAGACACATTTATACTGATATATTTCAAGATTTTATTTTATAGTTACTAGATTTACTGTCTCCGGTGATTAATTTATTTGTATTTTTATTTCAAGATTTGCATATTATATGGGCCGAATAAACATAGGTATCTCTATTTGTGGAAATTTTATTAATTATTAACGCACAACAACATGACGGCTTTACTTTATCGGGTATCTTAATTGATAGCGATGTGTTAAATCTTTCAGATTATTTAAAACATCTTATTCAGACAGGGGCACAATAACTCTGCATAGTTACTCTGAAGTGAAGTACCTATTATTAAAAGTAATGTAGAGTACAAAGTTTCGCATTTCATAGATTGTCATATTGCGTTCAAGTAATCGTACGAGGCAAGCGATTACCATCGATATTATGCGGTATCTTACTGTACATTACAAGGTGGATTGAAATGAGCGTGTTAACGAGGCAGAAACGAGTGCGACGAGGGCATGCATGACCTCGGGATCAAGCGCATGCCTCGCGCCAAATGTAGGCGACAAATACGAACTAGAGCAGGCTTCAGACGAACCGTACACTCAAAAACCAGCCGTTCGTTTAGTTTTTGCATACGTAATGCTTTGTTCAAGAACACAAAGTTACCGCAATCACAACCGGTAGACCTCAATATATAAATGGTTTTTGCAGGTGATTGGAAACGGGATCTGGCAAACAAGCCATCTAAAAAATTAAGTTTGATTTACCAACTATTTAAAAAGCCGCTAATAAGTGTATGTAGCAAATTGTGAAGTGTTAATGGTCTATGGATTTCACGGCGTACACGTTATGGTTGAGGCAGTTGCCTTACTTCTAATACTGCCCGTCATAATTGCTCTGTTGAACGAATCGTTTATCATATTAGTAGATTGAAATTGCTTCGAGCTAGAATTTATAGGATTCTAATTTGAGCTTTGTTGCATGAATGCAAATTTTGTATCGACTTAAGCTTGTAAATTATGTCATTATAGTATTTGGATCATATCCTTAAAGGAGATGAAGGTGGGCCATTGGTTAGGACGTGAAGATACGTCGAATGATAATTTTCACGAATTTTACAAAGGTAACAAGCCTTTTTGTAAATAAAGCCTTTCTAAATTCTTCGAAATCATGAAATTTAATTTTCGCGCACTAACGAACAGATTGATGGAATTTTTATAGCTGTTATAAAAGACTATCCGAAGAATTCACTTGTAATTAAGATTTAATTTATAAATCAACCGCCGCTTGTATATAATAACTCAATAATGTTATCGAATAAGGCGTCTATAAAAAGTTTATTCGGAGAGGCCATTATTGGATTTGCTTGTTATTTTTATGAACAACAATAATTCAACTTTGTATTTTCACTGTTACATAGTCAAGAAGACAAATGTTAAGAATTTCTTTTCATTAACTGGGCATTAAGTACACGGTGGTACGATGTTAGTGAGGTAAGGCGATGAAGCTCGGCGCGGAGCACTATAAATCAACGCGGTAAGACTGTATTTCTTTCGTAATCAGCTCATATCGGTTCTCGCGGTTGTGGCCGCCTAATTATTGTCGACATTTACGATCGACCTAACGAGTTTTCACTTGGAGCCAATCACGATTTTACGGCGCATATATTTTGTGTTTTAATTATTATAAAAATATCCCTTGCGAAGGCATAAAATGAGAAGTTTCATCATTGTGCTTATGACCTAGTTGAAATGTTTATTTAAAGATTATAAATAATTTATTAATTTGTTTAACATAGGTAATAACAATGGTATAAAATGATAACGAAAGAAAAAAAGTGCGCTCTGTTATGCCAGAGGTCGTACAAACAATATGGTAATAAATAATAAAAAAATATGAAAAATAATCAATTACAAATAATGAGAAATTTCATAATACAAATTAGTTAATAATAAATAGCAATATAAATCTATGTCAATAAAAAAAAGAGAAAGAGAAAAAATAAAAAAGGTTTTTAGGTTGTATGTCTTTAGGTTGTATATTGATCAAAATACACTCCCGGACACCTGAATCGAGCCACCCCGTATATTTTTGTTTAAAGGTCTCGGATCTTTTTCAATAATTAATAGTAGTACAAAGAAAAACACAAGTGGTTTTGAAGCCAGTCACTCACTATCATTTCCGTTTGTCATTGTTCTAAATATGAATACAAAAAAAAAATCCGACGTTTTGAAGTGGTCAAAAACAAAGTTCAAAGTTTCCGTTACATACATACTAACATACGTATGAAGCTAATAAAAATGTCAAAAAAACAGTTTTATTGCATTATGCCGACTTTTCGCGTTTCTCAGGGGCAAAATGAGCGTGGAATTTTTGAAGAAAACAACTTAGGGAAAACGTCTGTTTAATAACTTGTGTTACCTCCAAGAGCATGTACGAAGGCCGTCAGGCGGTTCGGCATGGAATTAATTAATGCCATTATGACGTGCTGTGGAATGTTCTTCCACGTTTCGAAGATGGTAGTTTTCAGCTCTAGCTTAGTTTCTGGAGCTGGTTAGTTACTTTGAAAACACCTTTTCAGCTCATCCCAAAAGTGTTCTTTCGGATTAATATCAGAGCTCCTCAGCTCATCCCATAAGTGCTCTTTTGGATTCATATCAGAGCTTCTTTTACTGCGACACAACGTCACGCAGATATTCTCGAGCAATTCTTGCACTGTACGCCCTTGCGTTATCATGCATAAAAATGAATTTCAGGCCCACAAACACAGCATATGGCATCACAGGAGCCTCTAGGCATTGACGAATGTCCCTTGTCCCGAAGTGCCTCCCGAATGAGTTGCATTAGGGAGGCACTTCGGTATCACCGGATGCCGACCTACCTCTGTCGCGTGGTCGAGGCCTATTTGACGGACAGGGCCGTCATCTACCCGGTCACCACGGAGATTGGAACCGGCGAGAGATGTCGTGCGGTGTCCCACAGGGATCGGTCCTGCGGCCGCATCTGTGGGACATCGGGTACGACTGGGTGCTGCGTGCCGAGCTCCCTAGCGGCGTCAGCGTAGTCTGCTACGCTGTCGACACGCTGGTCCTAGCGCAGGGGAGGTCGCATCAGGCGACGGCCGAACTGGCGGCACGTGGGGTTGCGACAATCGTCGATAGGATTCGGCAATTGGGACTCGAGGTGGCTTTGCACAAGTCCGAGGCCATGTGTTTTTATGGTCCTCGGAACGCGCCACTGTCGGGTTCCCAGATAACGGCGGGAGGGGTTCACATCGGCGTCGAGTCGACGATGAAGTACCTGGGACTCGTCCTCGACAGCCGGTGGAACTTCGTGGAGCATTTTCGACGTTTGGCTCCCAGACTGGAGCGGGCCGGGGCTGCTTTGAAGCGGCTCCTGCCCAATCTAGGGGGTCCAAACGCCTCCTGCCGGAGGCTCTACGCGAGGATCGTGCGGTCCATGGCCCTTTACGGGGCACCGGTGTGGGCGCGTTCTTTAAGGCTGCTGCCAAAGGGTCATGGCCATCAGGCTGGTACGGGGTTACCGCACGGTCTCCCGTGAGGCGGCGAGCATCCTTGCCGGACTGCTGCCATGGGATCTGGAGGCAAAAGTCCTCGCGCACATCTAGGAGTGACGCGAGGAGGCGAAACGCCGGGGTGAAACTCCGCTGCCGCGAGAAATCATGGCACAGCGGACAGAGCTCCGGCGGGATCTCATGGCGACATGGACAGTGCGATTGTCGCAACCCAGCGCTGGGCACGCCACAATTGTGGCGATAAGTCCCCTCTTTGAGGAGTGGCTAGAGAGACGCCACGGCGTCCTCACCTTCCGCCTGACGCAGGTCCTCACCGGACACGGTTGTTTCGGGAGGTTCCTGTTCAGGATAAAGCGGGAGGAAACGCCCGGGTCACCACTGCGTGGATCGCCCGGAGGACACGGTGGAGCATACGGTGGAGGTCTGCCCAGCTTGGGCGGAGCACCGCCGTGTCCTAACGGAGGCGATCGGCGGCGGCGATCTCTCGCGTCCGGCCCTGGTTCAGGCCATGGTTCGGAGCGAGAGTGCATGGGAGGCCGTCACCTCCTTCTGCGAAGCAGTAATGCTCGCGAAGTAGGAGGCGGAACGCGTGAAGGAGAGGCAGGGTTCGCGCCCTCACGCCCCTAGTCGCCGCAGGAGACGCCCTGGGCGTCGGGAGTCGCAAGCCGATTTCCGGCCACCGTAGGCGCGGGCTTGCGGGCGGTGAGCGATGGGTAGCTCGCCGTCCGATAAGGACCAGGACCGGGTCGACGGTGCGTCGTGTTCCACGCGCGCCTCAAAGAGACGTCAGCACGAATTGACGGGGTCCATTAGGGCCAATGCCTGCCAGGGTTGCGAGTTTGTCCGAAAGGGATATCGTGGCCCTGGCACACAGGCAAATGAAGGAACACGGGTGGGTTTTAGTCAGTAAAAGTCTGACACGCCCTCCCGCTCCGCCCAGAGCGGAAGAAGTTATTTGATAATTTCTCACCCAAAAAAATAAAAAAAATAAAGGCATTGACGAATGTATCGGTCGCTATTAAGTGGTTGCAACTGTTCCCGCCACAACCTCAAAGCCAGTTTTTCCTCCGGTGGTAATTCCGACCCAGACTGTCCCACCGCCATAACTCACCTTCTCTCTAATGCAACATTTCTGAAAACGTTATTTCTGTCTTCGATAGACTTTTCTACGTCCATCATTGCCGTACAGCATAATCATGGTTTCATCCATAAAAAGAACTTGGCTCCATTGACGTTGAGTCCAATGCAAATGTTCGCGTGCAAACTCTAGGCGCGCCATTTTGTAAGCTCGTGTCAGTTTGGGACTATTGGCTGGCTTATGATATTTCAGGCTACGTTCTTCAAGTCTCCTTCTAATAGTACTTACAGTTCGAGCACAAACAGCTTATAGGCCATGAAAGTCTTGACACTGTCTTATCTATTCTGTAAAAATCTTACCGTGAAAGTTCTTGAACTGAGCTTTCATTCCACCTGATGCTAGGATCTGGGGGCCGATCGCGCTAATTTTGAACGTTAATACCAAAACTAAACCACAACCAAAACGTTACGTTAGACACATTTCGTATCGCGCTAATCATTTCAACGGAAACGATTTAGCTTTACTTTGGAAGTTACGTTGGAGGAACGATCGATCGAACAATATTCTCACAAAAAAAACCGCGATACCGTTTCTTACACCAGCTAAACCAAAACTAAACTAAAACCAAAAACGTTCCGTTCGAACGGTAATTGTCGTTGAGAAATAGCGCGATCGGCCCCCAGGTCACACTCACATCGGCTGTTCTTGGTCCTGTACTGAGGTCAGGTGACGATTACGCAGGCTGGTGGTAAAGATAAACCTATCATGTCTTGTCGTGCTGTAGTGACCCGGTTTTGTGGTCTTCCTGGACGGCGCATGAAGCCGCCAGTCTCCAGGTATCGATGGTAAATTCTTTGAACGGCAAAACGATTTACATGAAATTGTGCACTTACGTTTCGTTGACTAAGCCCAGACTGGAGAAGTGCGCGGCAACTTCAGGTGCAGCATCCATAATTAGAACGTCAGAATGGATTAAAAACTAAGGAAAAATAATTTAGATACTCTTTTTATGCAGAACAAAAAAACAACGAAATAACTATTGACTTATAGGTGCTCTAATCAAAGCCGTTGCTTCTTTAAGAACGACTAAACTCTGATATTCTTCTATTTTTAAAATTCTTTAGTTCAAATTTGGAACAGTGGTGATACTGAAATGATGTCCAGTATGTATCTAAGCTTTAAAACTGCATAAAAACATATTCTCTGACTTATCATTATTTTGGTGTTTTAGACTTATAAAAATACCACCACCGTAACAAGTATGTATTTACAGAAATATAATCATTAGAATCATCAATACAACTATATTAAGAAAAAAAATCATGATTTCATAAAATTTACTTTAAATAGGGTAATTTGAAAATGAGTTGTATTGATGATTCTAATTATTATAATTCCCTAAATTCATATCTGTTCCAGTCGCGAATTATGTTTTGCCCAACATTCATACATTAAGAATTTTATCTTTCCAGGTAGGTATATTCGCCAGATAAAGCTTTTAAACAAATACGAATAAAGTCGGTATACCATACCGATGTAAACACAGGGAAACTGCCGCCATGAGATCTGGAGGCAAAGGTCCTCGCGCACATCTGGTAGTGGCGCGAGGAGGCGAGTGGCGCGAGGAGGCGAAACTCCGCTGCCGCGAGAAATCACGGCACAGCGGATTGAGCTCCGGCGGGATCTCATGGCGACATGGAGAGTGCGATTGTCGCAACCCAGAGCTGGGCACGCCACAATTTTGGCGATAAGTCCCCTCTTTGAGGAGTGGCTAGAGAGGCGCCATGGCGTCCTCACCTTCCGCCTGACGCAGGTCCTCAGCGGACACGGTTGTTTCGGGAGGTTCCTGTTCAGGATAAAGCGGGACGAAACGCCCGGGTGTCACCACTGTGTGGATCGCCCGGAGGACACGGTGGAGCATACGGTGGAGGTCTGCCCGGGTTGGGCGGAGCACCGCCGTGTCCTCACGGAAGCGATCGGCGGCGGCGATCTCTCGCGTCTGGCCCTGGTTCAGGCCATAGTTCGGAGCGAGAGTGCATAGGAGGCCGTCACTTCCTTCTGCGAAGCAGTAATGCTCGCGAAGGAGGAGGCGGAACGCGTGAGGGTGAGGCAAGGTTCGCGCCCTCCGTGCCCTTAGTCGCCGCAGGAGACGCCCCGGGCGTCGGGAGTCGCAAGCCGATTTCCGGCCACCGTAGGCGCGGGCCTGCGGACGGTGATTGACGGGTAGCTCGCCGTCCGATAAGGACCAGGCCCGGGTCGACGGCGCGTTGTGTTATACGCGCGCCTCGAAGAGATGTCAGCACCAACTGACGGGGTCCATTAGGGCCAATGCCTGCCAGGGTTGCGAGTTTGTCCGAAAGGGATACCGTGGCCCTGGCACACAGGCAAATGAAGGAACACGGGTGGGTTTTAGTCAGTAAAAGTCTGACACGCCCTCCCGCTCCGCCCAGAGCGGGAGAAGTTATTTGATAATTTCCCACCCAAAAAAAAGGGAAATTAATCAAATTAACTAATGACTTAAATTATCCGTATATTTGAATAAATCACAACTGTCATTTATTAAATGTTGTATGAAATGGCTATAACACGGCAAATTGACGTAGTGTGTCAATTTGATGAACAACTAATTTCCCTGACTGTACCTACCCATTTTTATTCAACACTTGAAGCTTTTTATTAACATTTTAAACATTTTATCGGTGTGTTGTATAACTTATGTAATATCTCATAATCTGAGATCATAATCTTGAAATTCTTTAATAGTGAGTATTTATTTATGAAGTCAACTTCATTGATACCGGTTTTCGCACTTAATAAAAACAAGCGCATTATTAAAATAATTTTCTATTTAAGCAATTATATTACATTTTATTAGTTTTCTCTGACCATATTTCTATATTATTGAGATAACAACAAGAAAATCTCATCAGATTGTCTCTTCAGTGGTGAGATGATTGCCTTATTTGTGATCGTATCTCGTAAGAATGTGGGTTACTCTTGTTCCACGTCGGTGACTATATGTTTTATGTTTAGGAATCTGACTGCCTTATCTCAGATATTAACATATTGATTGTGCTCACCGTATTGATGTGCGACAGTCGACTCGCTGCGAGCTGCTGCGTTCTACACTGTGAACTAGTTTGTTGAGAATAGTGCTGTGCCTTAATGCGTTCAATAAAAATAAGTTACAACACCGTAAATACACCTTTACGATACCTCGTATCCATTAGACACAGCCTGTATATGGCAACATACTCGGTTCCTTGACTTTATTGTAAATTATTAGATCGTGAAACACCATGCCGTGTAATATACCCGTTTATAGCTCTCGAAAATTAATAATGAAATTCGTTTAACGATGGTAAGTCAGTGTCACGTAATACAAATATAAAATAATGTGGTACTTTATCGCTAGTTAGTGGCAACACTAGCGTTCGGAGTGTGCCCGGACCCCGCATCAACTCGATCAACTTATCTCAGAATCTAAACATAGTGTAGATGCAAGTGTTGATAAAGACCCCTATCTTCTCAGAGGCTGAGGTGTCTGGATATTAGGAGCGTAAGCAATTTGTCAAGTTCGATGTACTATCGCGGGTATGCATATCGAACCACTTGAAAACAAAATCCCGTACTCACGAAGACGACATCTGTTTACCGCCCGTTTTTGCGTCGACCAATAAAAAATATTTAATTTTGTTTAAATAAATTTCTCAGGCTTTGTTACAATGATCATAGATTTCTGACCACCCTTTACCTGTCTTTGTTTTCATTTACGAAAACAAGGGGCTCAGCAAAAATCTGATGCGGCGATGCTATTGGTTGATGAGCATAGTAGGGTGAGAGTTACTATAGCGGCCTTGCACTGCAAGCAGGAATAGTCCTTACGTTACGGTGGTACGATATGCACACCTGCGATACAACATTTTGTTAACGGTATTTTATGAAATACATCCACATCTAACCAATTTCTGTGAGCGAGGGTCGCCCCCGGCCGGGCGGCGCACCGCTCATTACATTATCTGATAAAAATATATTAATGAAACTTTGGAGGAAAGTTTATAATGTGTTAGTTTTTTATTTCAGTACAAACATTTAATAAATCATCTGTGTGATGCTAACATGGCGATTTGTGCTGGAACACAAGTAACGCACTTGTTAAGAAACAGATACTGTGTTAAAATTTACTGAATTGCTTTTCTCTTGTTCTTGTTTGCTAAAGTTTATAAATTGTCTTGAAGAAGTATTCCTGTTTGAGCAACTGTTTTTAGAGCACCTATGCATTTAGCACCAAATGTGAATACATTTGGTGCTCAATGGATAGGTGGTCCAACGTTGATACTTCGTCTTGAAACACTACGGTTTTCGATCCATACTTTGTGATTAGATCTGTGAATATTATATAAGTTCTCGCAACTGATAGTTTACAAGAAGGGTTCACCTGCCTGCACATATATCTCAATTACTTTTGCAAACCCAATACCTGGAACGTATTGAAAAAGGAACACTTATATTTATTTGCCAATTTGCCTCATGTTATTCATTATTCCAATCGAAAAAGATTGGCGAAACTCATTGGCACATGGCAACATTTTGACAATTTATGAAGCAATCAGTGTTTCTTTTCCCGTGTTTATTTGGAGAGAATTATTTATTTTTATCTCGAGATGGCGTTGGAAATTGTTTCGGAGGTTGCTTAATATTCATTGATCTCGTCTTTCGATTTGTTTACGTCGTTGCGCGTAGGCGCCGAGGTAGAGAGTGGTCAAATTAAAAGGTATCTTAAGCTGGCCTCGGTGGCGAGCCGACGAGCCGTCGAGCCGGCCAGCCGGTTTTACTCCCCGCGGCTTCATGAGGTGTGAATATGCGGACCAATGCACTTGTAACGATTCACGCACTGTGACAATTTTAACTGAGTGATTTAGTAATTGCTGTTGCGTGTACCTGTTATTTACCCCCTAATACGTAATGATCAAATTATCTCAGACCAATGTGCGAATTAACATAATAACTTCTGTTCGTAGAACTACCAAAATAAAAGCCACCGTAACTTCTTAGATACGTTCCATGATTACTTTTCCAGCTTCTGTACTCATCGATAATTTTATATTTAGACATGCATGATTCGATAAAGCTCAATAGTAGTAGCTGTCAAATATTGTCATGGATCTGTACCCGCAGGCTTCCGGCGTGAAATTTATAATTTTAAACTTATCAACTTGGTTTGGAGGTACACAAGCAATTTAAGATTATTTCTTTCTTTGGTGTGAATAACAATTTTGATTGAGGCTGAGAATAGAAAAATGTTTGGATGTTTTTCTTTTCTGAATGCCTCATTGTATTTGTATGAAAGCTCAATGATTGTACATGTGGAACAAAATTACGATAATTTGTCTGTCATTCAATTGTAAATAAGCGGCACACAGTAAAAACTTTATGCCGTAGTAGGGAATTCAAATTAATTTAAATTAATGTAGACAAGCAAATGCACAAAAGTATTGCTGGAAGAAGGAGAACTAATTAAAAGTTAGCTTCTGTACTAATAATTCGTTTGACTGTCAAAGTTTTGCGTCGTTAATTTTAATTAAAGAAACGCCGGAGCTGAGTTTGTAACAATATTAAAGCATTGAAATTGGTGATCCGCTAAACTTCGACATTCTGCTCGCGGATGACCGTCCATTCGTTTTAATTAACCCTTCTGTGGCTCTCATCTGCCTCGCTATTAGAAAAGTTTCAACTTTTTTGCGAAACTGTGGCGACCACGCGGTAATTCAATTATTCGTTGAAGTTAGAGTTACTGTGGGACTTGCTTCGAACCTACTGCTTTCATTATTTGACCTACTTAGAAGGTATACCAAAAATAAAACGAGTAATTTACTGAGGATCTTATATCGAGTTTCGGTCGAGTGTATCATTTTAAATATCTAGGACACTACCTTACTGAGAGCCTTGATGATCAAATGGATATTGAAAGGGAGCGCAGGGCGATGGCGGTCAGAAATAATATGTTGGCACGCGGGTTTGCTCGTTGCAGTTCACAGGCTAAAATCACCCTATTTAAAGCATACTGCTAAACATTTTGTGTTGAAGGTCTTCGTCCGGGTTTTTATTGAATAACCTTTTGGTAGGATATTCGATCGAAACCAAAATGAATCGTCTTAAATGTATTTTTAAATTTGTAATTTTCTATTTATGCTAAAGCTTTTACTATGATAGTGTTTTAGTCAATTTGTTACTAACAAAGTGGACTAAATGTCTGAAATAAAGAATTTGATTTGATTTTGATTTATATTGTAGGAACCAATTTACTCGCTACAGTAGTTTTATCTCACGAAGCGGCGCGCGCTTAACTTGTGGTTACCAAGTGTACAAACACGCTGTGAATATGTGTAAGCACAGTAGTTCTTGGTACCGTCAGAGACAATGGCGATGTCGGAAGTGTGTGAGTGTGTGTGTGTGTGTGTGTGTTATATGTGCTGACGCTACTCGTCTACACATATTCACAGCGTGTTTTTACACTTGGCTACCACGAGTAAAGCGTGCGTCGCGCGTCGCTTCGTGGGATAAAAATACTGTACCAGTTGCGTCATAGTCAAAGCATGCAATTTTTTGTAGAACTTACGGACCTATAATTTTTAGGGTTCTGTACCTCAAAAAGAGAATCGGAATCCTTATAGGATTAGTAGGTCTGCGAATAGAAGACCTCGCGAACACAAACTTTTTGCAACAATTAATATACCACCTCTTCTATGATTTGACGGCGACTGACCTACTATTTTTCCTATCAAAAAAACATGACAGCGTTCAATAAGTCCAATTCAAATTTAAAAAACCGGCCAATTGCGCGTCGGAACACGCACAATGAAGGGTTCTGTAGTTGGGATGAATTTATCCCAAAAAGAACTTAACATTGTAGTTGAAAAACATGTTCATACATCGATATACGTCACGGTCAATTCCCCAACTGCAAATGTAAGTTGGTTGGCAATTACTCGTTAACTTGTAAAGCCTAGTTATCTTTGATAGTTATTTTCCTTTTAATTTCGTTATACATACGTAGTAGTGCCATAATTTGTTTCACATATCCAAAAACAACCATTTAGCTGGCAGGGGCGGACAGGCGGTGACACTTGGCTCTAACCTAAGATCTAAGATCTCTCTCTTGAGTCTTGTGCACTTTAAAAGCTTAATATTACGCAAACGGACCCCTGACGGAATCCAAAAATGGTCTTCACAGACCCACAATATTTTTGAACGAACATATCCAATGTTTTATTTTACATCATGGAATAGACGAGAAAAAAAATTTCATCCCCACTTTACGTGTAAGGTACCCTAAAATTTGTTTTCAAGTTATTTACCACTTGGTCGGCGTAGCTTTCTAGTACTAATAGTTTCTGAGCTAAGTCGGGGACAGACAGACAGACATGCCGAAATTATAAGGGTTGTTGACTACGGAACCCTAGAAACCAGAAAAAAATTATAAAGATAAAGATCATTTTATTTGTCAAAACATGCGTATACTTGCATATTAAGCATGCAGGATGTCACAATATTAATATTTAGTACGTACATGTTTCACCCGTAAGGCGTACAAATTTATAAAATGTAAAAAAAAAATACAAAGCTAAATTACAAAATCAAAACTAAATTAATAAAGGCACTTTTCAATTCAAGTACACAATAGTCAGTAATAAACTTTGATAAGTCAGTAAACTAAATAAATTATAAAATGTCACAAAAAAAAAGATTAAAAAAAAATATATAATATGTCAAATAGTGTCATGCAAAAAGTCATTTATATTATAATAAAACTTGTCTGTTAATAAATCTCGAATCTTTTTTTTAAACAAATTACCGGCAATGCTTTAAAAAACTGCCATGTGCTATTTTATTGTAAATTTTAGGAGCCATGCAGAAAACGCCTTTTCCCATTAAGGGTGCGGGCGCCCACGAGCGTTATTCTCGACGATTTTTGTCAGATTGTATACATTCTAACAAAAATCGCCGAGAAAAACGCTCGTGGGCGGGCACCGTAATGCAGTCTTTATAGGCCAGCTAGAAAAATGAACTAATAGGTTTTAATTGGAATGCTGCAGCCTAGTTTTGTGTTGAGAAGGTGGTCTCAGGTGCTCCATCAATCCCTACCAAGTAGTTAAAGGGCCGATTCCATGGGTAGAAATCTAAAAGTGAGAAATTTTGAGGAGCTATTCTGCTCATTACGCGGAAGCGCCTCATCAGATCTTCACCAAATATCTATGAGACCAACTTAAAGTTACTATCTTTCAAATGAAAAAAGAACCATCGAAATCGGATCACATAAGGCGGAGATATCCAGTAAGCCCCCTTTTTCCTTCTCCAATCAAAAATCCTGACGACAATTTTTTTTTTTCAAAAGTCTTTAAACCTGTATACCTACCATCTTTTGTCAGACTTCCTACTCAAATTTTGCCAGACTTGAAGCGAAACGCTTTGCTTGCTCGGTCAATCACTCGTGTGTCTGTCTGGCTGTCTATCCTTCTGTCACAGCCGATTGGCTCCGAATCTAATGGACCGATTAAGTTGAAATTTGGTACACATTATGAATTTTTGTGACCCAAAGCCATATTCCGAAAATAAACAAATAATCGGAAATTCGGAATACTGCCATTAATTAAATTTTTTTAGTGGATACTATTAATTGTATTTTGTAATTTATTTTATTAGTATTACGAAATAATTATTTCAAATTATATCTCATTTGAATTCGTGTGAATTATGTAATTGTTATTCGACAGATTTCCAAGTTTAATGAACGATCATGTTCGTAAAATAATGTCATTATGTTAACCTGTAAAGCCTACTTAGCTGTGATAGTTTTAATTTTATCTTTTCTTTATCAGTACATGCCATGAATTTTTTCATATATCCAAAAACAAAAATTTGCTGGCAGGGCGGGGGGAGAGTTCGAAAGGGATATCGTGGCCCTGGCACGCAAGCAACTGAAAGAACAGGGGTGGGTTTTAGTTAATAAGAGTCCACTCCGCCAAGAGCGGGAAAAATAATCTGATAATTACCCAAACAAAAAAAAAAAAGTGGGGGAACTTGACTCTAACAAAAATTGCATTTTAAAGCTTAATATTACGCAGACAGATGCCTGAATCGAAAAATGTTTTTTACAGACCAGCAATATTTTTGAACGACCTATCCAACGACAACCCACACCATGGGATAGACCTGAAAAAAAATATATCATCCCCACTTTACGCGCAAGGAGGTACAATTTTTGTTCAAGGGCACATTGTCGGCGTAATTAATGTATACCCATGCCAAATTTTAGCTTTCTAATAGTCACTGAGCTAAGTCGCGGACAGACAGACAGACGGACATGGCGATGCTATAAGTTTTCCTTTTTGACCACGGAACCCTAAAAAGGCTATTTATTCTTCGTCAGGTCTGGTTTAACTACGGATCTCTTCATTGTGCGTGGTCCGACACACACTTGGTGTATTTCGTGTAACGTAAATAAATGAATGTTGAATATGAGGTTCATTTTTGGGGGAAAAAATTTGAAGAAAACAAAAAGCTTTGCAAACTGTACCGTGTGACATATCAAATGAGGACTTGAATATATTTTTTTAATGATTTTACAATAAATAGTTTTAAAGTTATTAAAGACAATAGATGAAAAATTACCCCCACCCCCCGCTTCCCCCTTATATCCGAAACAACCTAAATTTAAAAAAAAATACAGAGAATAGTATAATTTACATGGTAAATCACTCAAAATTGTGCGTACAAACTTTACATTTTACAGTTGGAATGTATGGGGGACCATGTTTTTCAACTACAATGTTAAGTTTGTTTTTGGAATAAATTCATCCCAACTACGGAACCCTTCATTGCGCGTGGTCCGACACGCACTTGCCCGGTTTTTTCCCAGCGGCCTTGTTCATTTGTATGTCCGGCTTGTATGTATCGAATTCCCAATTCTGCGCGTTCGTCCCCGCTGTCCACGTATTAATCTTGGTCGGTTTCTTCGCGTCTTTGATTAAGGCTCGCTGTGATGTATTTCTTGCGCGCTAACCTAATGGAAAGACATACGTCAAGTGTCCACCTTATTGGCTAGCGGATTGGCTTAATGGTGCCAAAGCGTGCCTTACAGTAAATTTCGTCACTCTCCCATTGATATGATCATGCATGTGAGATGCAGTAGATAGAACCAGACCGTAAGATAACTGTTAAGATAATAGTATTGGTTTGTACTTTTTGTGAACGAGATTAGAATTAAATGACTGCGATACTAATCTATTTATTCAGCTCATTGTGTGCTTTATCTCAATGATGGTAGGCTATTTACATGCGAATAAAATAACAGTATCTTATATCTCCTCTTTTATTTAAAGTCGAGGTCAAAAACTGGTGATAACCCATGCGGCCGTTTCGGATAATCTTTGAAATAACGATACTGGCCTAATGTTGCGGTTTTACATATTTGTAGGGCTGCGCTTCGCTTCAGAATATGTTTTTTAATGGAAATCTAGATTTTAATTTACATTTTGCGTATGTATATAAACATATTCTTCTTAATTTGCCACTAGCCCGTCAGGAAATACCTTTTGTAGATTTAAAATAGTTTTTAGATATAAAAGGAGAACGTACATTTTATATCAGTAGCAATTTAGGTACGTGTTATGGTATCAAATTTCCTCCTTGTATGTTAAGATAAAAATAGTTATCGTAGCGTGATTAATAGTCATATCGTTTTGTTAACTAGCTAACGGTCTAGAAGCCTTCTTTTTAGTCAATACATCAAAGAGACGTCAGTTTTTATGCGCGTCGACTTGTCCGAGACGTACTTGAACAGGCACGGATCGGTATTTTGTGCCTCTCGTGGCTCTACGAACCTAACATATGTCATAGTTCACTATTCTAACAACAATTTATCACATGTCTACATCGACTGTTAATTTTTTCTTGTCGGTCATATACCTAATGTTACTGTAAAATCCCGTTAGAACTATCAGATATGTATTCCCAATCTGTATTTTTTTTCTGACGTGTAATTTAAATCCTATAAGTATCTTAATCTGATGTGTTAAATTATTTTATGGTGATATGAACACAACGTTATTTAGTTCAATTCGGCTAAATGCGAATTGGCTATTATTATTGCTCGTAAGCATAAAAATGTTGTCTTATTTCAAAATTCTTTAAAAAATTAGTATTCCCTAATCGATATTTATGATATGACTACAAACTCAATAAAAATCGTCAGCGTTAATTTATTCTTAAAGCTCAAAAATATGTCACTCATTTCATCTTGATACCTACTTGATTGGTTGGCGTCTGCTCATTTTGATCGATTCTAATATATACGTGTAATTAAATTTTATCAACGTATTTAACCGGTTGTTAAAGTTTTGAGAATGTTTAGTATCATATTGTTTGTTACGTGATCCCTTCGTTATGAGAGATGGCGTGCTAGAGTCGATTATGGCCATACCATAACTCTCGTTTGCCTTTATATGTGTCTGTTTTAAAATAAGTATTTTATGGCCTTTAGAATTCTGTGGTGTCAGTAAAATTCCTGAATCGAATGTATTCTTTGTTTATGCTTTTACATACCTATTTGGGTTGCATCATTGAGTGCTCGTGCTGTTAAAATTTTTCGTTTTTCTTTGAGTTTTTGAAATTATTATCTTATTCAAGGGATATTATGTTGTGTTTGGTTCATGACTAGAAATTAGCGGCTCTAATTTTACGTTATGAAAATATATGCCTAACCATAGAATTAATAACACTTCAGCCAAAGCAATTACCTTTTAAATTCCGGATACCAATTTGTTTTGACAATATTATTATCACAAAACTAACTCATAAGTAAGCACTATTAATTACATATCTGCTCATAAAATCCAGACCATGTTTCTGCGTATTTTTTTCCACTCATGTACCTATGTACCTATCTATTCATATGAATGACTAAGTGATTAATGTTTCGAGATAAACTCCATACAATACACAATATGCAAACCGACTGAACGCCGATCAACCGTTTTGATATCTACACTAATTTGCATTGTTAGATATCTAGATGTGCTAATACTGTGTGCCGCGTGGGCAATTATAGGTACGTTTATTAATGTACCATGTTATTCACCTCTTCTTTTAAGGTGAATCGTTTTCGAGAAAAAAAAAATGATTAAAGACTACGTTGAAGACAAGGAAGTTTGGCAATAATTCCTTCTGCACATCTGGCTTCCCTGGTACCTCAATAACGGTATAACTATGTAAACGTCTATTAACTTCTCCCAAATTATGATGTTATTTTTTACATCCTTCCTTGACATAATCTTTTTAATATTTGACACTTTTTAATTTCAAATGTTTATTAATGGCTTTTGTGGACAGGATAGGGGAACAGTTGTAATGGCAATCATAAAAATAAAAACCTATTTAAACCAAATGGTTTAATAGGTTTTTATTTTTATTATTTTAGTAATATTTTTTATAGATTGTTTTAAATTTTTGATTTAGATTTTTTGATTTTTCAAGCTCCTCGTGTTGGCTTGAGTCTCGATACGAGAATAGCTCATGCTGTTGTAAGACGAGTATTTATTTATTTGGTTAATACACCAACAGCAGTACATACACAAAATTACTAGAAAACAATAATAAAATAAAAGTGCTGCTATGTATGCTTATTACAAGTATACGCAGCATTCACAATAAAGACAACAACGTAATCGTCTAAGAAAACATATGAAATTACAATAATACAATTGGAATACAAAATAAAGTGGATATTTGCAAGTGTTAAGGCTTCTAAATACTGGCGCAACTTGTCGCGCGACGCGACATCGGTAGAACAATTTCCTTGAATTTTTCATAGATATTGTTCTACCGGTGTTGCGCGACAAGTCGCGCTATTATGTAGAAACCTTAACCAACATCAGGGTAGGTTGAGATGATGGCGGCTCAGGGTGTGATAATAACCGTGGAGGCTCTTGCTTTAAACACTATAAAACTTACAACGCCGTGATAAAGTTCGTTACCATCTGGTTGTTTGCGGACAGACGGACAGAGCGCGGGGTGTGATGGTATAGCAATCTTGGAGGTTCTTGCAGTGCTGTAAAACCAATAATTTAAGGCGCAGATATATGATTTTAGTGACTTTTAAATCTGTTTTTACGCCTTCATATAATGCAAGTAAGTTATGCAAAAAAATATGTTAAACTAGAACGCATACAAATTAATTCTATATGTGAATATTTAAGTATTGTATTAAAATACTTTTAAAATAAATTCAGGAAGTAATGTCTACCCAAAGCATAAAAAACGATATTGCTTTCAAACTACTTAGGGTATTTTCATGCATTTTTTTGTACGAATATACTGTTTTATTATCTATAATTCTATTTGTGGTTTTTTTAAATATTCATATTTTCGTTACTAAAAATAAATATTCCATATGAAAGTTAATGGTGGCGTGGTGTGAGCGTGACCAACCTATGGCCAAGGTCAACGGGGATTATCTGAACCTTAAGAAGCTCTGTACCTAATAGTTCTTGAAGACATCTTGCTCCTATTATGAATAATTTGATTTCATAGAATAGTCAGCGCAAACGTAGTAGTATCGACATCTACCCACGATGCTAATGCTAACACTCTGCACATTAAGTCATTGCATGCTAAACAATACATTACACATACCATATCGTGTTATTCTGAGTTATAACACTTATAAGTTATAACCCCTAATAACTCTGGTTTAGTTACAGTAGCTCTGACAACTTACGTTTCCTTAACTTAATTTTCCATTCAGAATGTAGGCATTCCTTTTGAGACTTGAATCCATTTTACACGGATCGATTAAGCACGGCCTATAACTAAAAATATTTGTTTATTTAACTAACAAACAAAACAAGAAAGATACCTACAGCTGCTAATTTGTTAACGTGCAAAATTTATAGTCAGCATAATTATGTTAAGTTAGGTCCTCCGAGCTTGAGTTCATCAAGGTATTTTTTTTTACTATTACCTGTCCGAATTCTGTTCAAAGGCTTTTTACTAAGTCCTTCCTATGACAAACTTCCTTTTAGTGAGTAATAATTTCCTTCAAATCATTCTTATGTAGAAAGCGCTATATTTACTTAAGTTAATTCGAGGCCCACCTGAATGAGCGCCTCTGTACAAAATTGGGAACTAAAAGTGTATTGATAATACTCGTTCCCCATTGCGTCCACGCAGCGTCGGTGTTTCGGTAATTCTGTGTGGAAAAATGTTCGAATGCCCGAATGGCCGGTAGCGAGTGCGGGTCTCATTATATCGAATGAATCGGCGAAGAGCATAATGGTGGACCGCGTGCATGGCAAATTATATGCCAGCCGATGTCATTGTGATAAATAATTCACTCGGTCGTATCCTCCTCTGAACCCGGTTCACTGCGGGGGTAAAGCTGTTGAGTCGTAATGATGGAATGTTGTCTATTCTATTCATTGAAATCTTTTCATTTAAATATTTCTTAGAAGTTGTTTGTTTTATAACTCTGTGAAACTTTTCATCATATCAAATCATTCATAAACCTATGAGTCACTTATTTATTATCGAAGCAACCTAACCATGTTATTTATAACGTTGATTGACACCAAATAGAAACATACTATTTGGTTCAGTTCAGAAGTGCTGAAAAGAGAGCTAACTTCGCTCAGCTACTTTTGACGACGATCATGACTACATGATAATGATAAAACTACTGAATTACAACAGCGTTTAGAAATCTCAATGAACCAATATCACAAATATGTATCAATGAATTGAAATTAATTTAATGATCTCGTGGTCGTTACAAGTCTATTGTAATGAGTTCATAGCGTAGTCATTTAAATCAGGCTAACTGTGTTACACTATTAAAAAAAAATGGCTCAAAACGCTGACTCCTAACAATATTTGTTGATAAATGGAAAGATAAGTGGGATATTTTACGCCGGCGATGCTACAAATTGATACCAGCGGTTCACCCGAGTATTTTATTGTTGATCTCGCCAATGTGTGCGTGTATTAAAACCTCTATCTAACACGTTTATATAGATGCAGTATCACGGCGCGCACCGATCGTAAATGTCATCTGAAAATTTATATTCATTACGATTAGATAGCAGTCCACAATGGCCAGCCCATTGTTGGCCCGGTGTACCACCTGATCGATGTATGATATTGCATTTTTATAGGTGACGCCCGGACCGACTATCTCCTATGTATTTTTATATATTTTCAGACTACTGAACAGAGGGAAACAGGACGCTGTGTAGTTTCTCTGTGGCCGCACATTAAAGCTTTTATGACAAGCTAATTTATACATCGCCCACCAACCCACAAGCTTTTTCGAACCAAGTATAACTTTACATGAAAGTTTAACATTATAGGTATACATTGCATTATTAATTCATAGTATATCAGGTTCCTAACGGAACAGCTTCATATAAAAGGGATAGGCGTACCTATAAATAATTTAATTATGACATACCTTAAAGAGAATTGATTTAATTAAATATGTACTTGATTATCATCGTTTACGTCTGCAAATGAATATCACATCACATCACACTAATATTATAAAGGCGAAAGTTTGTGAGTGTGTGTGTATGTTTGTTACTTCTTCACGCTCAAACGGCTGGACGAATTTTGATAAAACTTTGTATGGAGGTAGCTGACACCCTGGATTGAGACATAGGCTACTTTTTATCCCGATATTCCTACGGGATCGAGACTTACGTGGGTGAAACCGCGGGGCGCAGCTAGTTTATTTAATAAATAAAGGTGTCGTAAATTATAGTAATTAAGTAATAAACTGATTTTAATTCTTTTTAGCAAACACAATGGCGGCTTTTATAGAGCATTACAATCTTTAACAATATTATTTTTATTGTTACATTGAATCAAAGTTTACGAGCTTTCCTAAGAAAAGCGCATATAAGTGCTGTGAACCTCAGTCTGATCAAGAACCCGAATGCGCGGCCGCGTATGCGCAGCAATTTGCGACCCAGCTCAATATCGTCGATTTACGAGGATCCATTTCCAATTTTACGAGCTGACTGACGCGTCCATTTATACGAGAACTCCGATTCTTGGCTGCAACACTCTAGCTAGAAAGTTGTTGTGCGCAGAAACGGTAGGTCATGTTACAACGGCGGCACTCAGTCCACACGTTTAGTTCCTATTCGTTGCTACACCACTACTAAGCTGCTCTGACGTTCAGTTAAATTTATACGACTACGAGAAGGCCTCGGGCCCGAGGGTTCTTCTTACGCCAACACAACTTACGCACAACTTTACACTTAAAATTAATTCCTGTCTCTCGTTTAAGAAAATTACTGCAACTATTAACAATTACATTAAGAAAATAATATTCCAGTGTGGTTGGATTCGCTACGCGGACTGTGTGTGTTTTGGCGCTGTGCAGTGTTTGTGGAACCGGTATTTAGAGCTTTATGTGGAACCACACGTGGGGGTACATTTCATGCCGCACTTAGTCTAACACATGCAATGCTTTCGCGGAAAGCTAGCTGCGTTGTGGTTTTGCGATGAATAATCGCATACAAAACCGTCTCACAATGGCCAATGCGAGTGTTTAAATGCCCTATTAAATCTTACGGCCTGCGTAGGATTCTGTGGGATTCAATTACGCTTTGTGCGCGATGAAAGGCGCCGGAGTTGTACGTGTAAAGTGAGCCGCGAGCCGCGGGAACACATCCCGACACCTCGGCCTCAATGAGCCCTGTCACAAAAGGTGCAAACGAAATAAGAACACGGCACACAACACGTATCGCGCCGGGGGCAGATTGAATAAATGCTAAATTAAATAAGAGCAAATAAAACCGTCCATTAATGAGTAAAAGCGTCTCGGATAATTCGAGTGGCGTGACATTCACGACAAAAGGTTGGCTCGGTCGCCACCGCCGCGTTTCGCCTGCTCCCCCGGGTGAAATGCTGACGACATAGATTTGAGCCGGATTATTTGATTGTGTAAGAAATGAGTTTGCTCTCTAATGTATTGTTAGGGATTTACGCATAGTCGCAGCATGTGGAGACGTATAAAGAGCTTATCATTTTATTTGGGTTTTATTGTACGTCTATTGTAATGGTATTAAATCAATGCCTTAGGTGGTAATCTCTGATATGGATGGTTTATGTTTATATAGCGCACTATTATAAAGTAACTTTTACCACATAACTTTGTATGGACCACGTTCCCATGAACTCGTATTAGCAATGTAGTTGACTTTTATTGCGACAAATAAGTGTCGTGGATTGACATACTTTGTTATACATCTGTTTCGTTACCGTGTAACGTCTTGACATTAAGGTTCGTGCAGACTGGCGAGATATCGCCGAGGCGACAGGCAGTGCGACACTTCCTATGAAGTTCTCATAGAAATTGTGCTACTAGTGTCGCGTCGCGCCTGTAGGCAGGAGCCTTTATGGTGCCATAAACAAATAAAAATATTAAAATAATCTTATCACATAATTACAGTCAAGAGTGTACGGTATGGACGTATTAAAATTATTATCGACACTTGCTCCCCGAACGTTCGGAGCAACATAAACAGAACGTTTTCTATTCGGGAACCAATTATCATTTACATATCATAGACGAGGCACCGACACTCGCGGCACGCAGCCGGGGTCAATACATTTATACTTCCGCCAGTTTATGATGACATCTGGCTCCGCTTGCTCTCCGTCAACAGTTGGACCGCTCAGGAGAAATGTGTTCATGAATTAGAGGTCCAATTATGCTGGACGGACCAAGCTAGATTGGTATATAGATGCATATGTGTGGTATGTGAGTACCAAAACAAGACGGCTAACCAAATCGCTTTTGTTAAGATTTTATCTCACCGTTAAATACTTCTAACCATTATAGTATATCGAGCGACTCGTTTAAACCTGCGGCAACCAATTATGCTTGTTACCACGGGATACTGTGATTTGGGAAGGTGTGGAAGTATTTGGGAAGATTGGACCCATCAGCTTGTTGTTTTATCGATATTGCTTTTAGTTTTATAGTAAGGGTTGGGGATTTAGGTAAAGACAATGTAGGGCATAAACAAGATCGTTTGAAATACACGTTGCTACTGCAACAATGTTTGTTAATTGTCATGCAATTCGCAAACTTTTACATGTGCTTTAGCATCTGAACTTATTCAGTTCTATTTTCTAGTTTAATGTACTCGTATGAATGTCATTTAAACGGAAACTTTTTATATCATTTACTATGTTATAAGTTCATAACAGTACCTGCTATATTGGACTTGTTTGTTTGTTGATACCCACTTACCGACTCGAGTGGATATCAATAAGTAATTAAAGTAACCACTCGGACCACTTAAGACTAAACAAAGCGATTCTATTGGTCGTTTTACGCCTCGTCCACTACATTTGTTTAGGCGAGAAATGTACGAGCCATTGTAACAAGGCGTGACGAATCAAGTATTAAACCGCTCATGTTTCAATTGAATGATTTTTTACTATGAATTATAATAAATAGAAATGAATTTTTGCGTGACATTGAAGCGATTCGATTTGCGATTTTGCGATTTATGGCGAACGTCAGTTACGATAAACGTTTTGTTGAGATATTATTGTATAGAACCCAAATATTATCAACGAAAAAATCTCGTTACTTACATCACAGAACCCATAAATTAGGTATAAGCACAAGTTTGCCAACATTTTCAGTTTATTAAGAATTACGGTCCAGTTACAACACAACACGTGATAGGTCCGCAGTCATTTTCATAATTGTAGTAGCTTTTATGTCGAAAAGAGGGTACATTCGTCTCACGACGTGACTAGATTATTATCCGTTAATTTCAAGATACGTAGTTAAAACAAATAGCTTCGTTGAAATAATAATTGCCTGTGAACATAATTGAAATAAGAATTTGATAATCAAATTAATATCATGCAGGCAACTTAATTATCGTTGTTGCCTATAACAGCGTATAATTTGCGTCAAAATTGTTTCACGTCCAATGAAGATCGTTAGTTTGGTGAGTCACAACGGAACACATTATAAGCCAGCACGTGATATTGTTTGGTTTCGTAATAGCAGTACAAAATAACAGGTTGGCTCATAACGTTAACGAGAGAGATTAACACTCGTATTTATAGTGAAGCTTAACCGCTCCGTCAACATCGCTGGCGCTGATTTTGCGAACATCTTTCTTGTACCGTTATTTTTTAACAGTACCACCTTTTAACAACCAGTCGAAAAAACTTAATTTGATATCAAAATTGCGTGGGGAATGTGTTTGGGAATTATTTTG
Source organism: Tiliacea citrago (assembly GCA_963921375.1). Classification (NCBI taxonomy): domain Eukaryota; kingdom Metazoa; phylum Arthropoda; class Insecta; order Lepidoptera; family Noctuidae; genus Tiliacea; species Tiliacea citrago. The sequence continues at coordinate 11,570,802 of OY992793.1, read as the reverse complement.
ATTGTTTTTGAGAACGATTGTTATAATAAAGATTTTCCTTTCAAACATTTCAGTTATAAGAGTTTCAGTGCAATTTATAACAATGGATTGAATCATTCCCGGCATTATTTATTTTTACATAAAAAAGAAAGTACTAAATATGATTTATTTAATAATAATAAAAATAATAGTGTGCTGACTTATTATTGTTGAATACACAATATAATTTTAAATATTTGATGAAGTGTTTATGTAGATCAAGCTCCACAAATACTATGGATACGGGCGAGGCGGGCACCTCGTTGAACTCTTTCGTATGGCGGGCGCGGGCGACTCAGTGCCCGGTTTATTCCCCTCACGCCTCTAATGAGATTTAAGACCAAACATCGAAAACGGTTATGGCGGAACATTACACGCTCTAGGATATTAAAATGAGACAAATTTATTGCCGCTCTCCGATTATACTTTCGATAAACGCGCAGCCCGGTGATTATGATATCTAGTGGTTTAATCGTACGATCGATACGGAGTCGCGTTCCGTTCTACACTAAACCAGTACTAATAAAAAAGAAACTAGTTACGGGCCGGGGCGGGTCGTATCCGACAGTTTACGTTGGAAAATCAACAAGGTGCTATAGTGTGCCTATAAGTCGGAACCACGGTGCGTTATCGACTCAATCGGGCTCGAACAATGCATCGAATGTTTCAATATAGCTCCGACAGCATTTTTAACGTTTCATCGGTGCTGTAACAATCGTAAAATAAATTCTCTACGCCTTCTCAGAGCTCTGATTAATGTTGTACACAGCGCGGCGTCTCGTTTTTTTTACCTGTGTGTTATTTTCTAGCTTAATTTATGGAGGCTGGTGACTGAGAGCGCGACTTGTATTCGAAACTACGATTTCTCATTGTGTGTATACCTAGATGTTTGCTGACACCCGTAACAGACAGTTAAGTATATTGGACACAAAAAAATTAAAGTGTGTAATTACGTATTTTGACAAGTAAGCAATTACCATGACATTGCGAATTTCAAAATTATAGTCTTGTTATACTGCTGACATGTAAATAAATGTTCTGTCACGCATTTTGACATGTGTGTTGTAGAATTATTTGCTGTTGTGTATTATGGTGTGGAATTAGTTTTGTTTGAAGTGCGTTGGTCTATGCTGACCGCAGCATGCGTTTGGTCGGGGTCTGTGGCCGCGCAGAGCGTTACCCTCGCCGGGATGGATGGATGCATCGAGCTAATAAACTCTACAGAATACGGATATTTCTGTAAGAATTTATATATATTTTTTTAACAATTTATGTAAAAATATTACCAAGAAATTGAAATAAGAGACCCTTTCGAGACGAGTATCATGTTATGTTTATTTGCTTTGAAGACACTAATGGAATGGATATTTCAAAATAAATAAAACAAATTTTGATACCTATAAAAGGAATAGATAATCACATTGTAGTCTATCGCGTCATATTTTTCTTTGCAACCAGCGAGAATCGATTTAATAATCGATTTACTATGCTACTCGTGAGCGATCATTATTCAACGCAGTTGCGATACTCAAATAAGCAATGAATCCAATACATTATTACCGTATACCGCCTTTATGAGGGCATTGATATTCCTTGAACTAAGGAAAATAAGTACTATGAGCTATAAACGCAATAGCTTAGAGGAGTTAGAGGTGTGTTTGTGACCCAATTAGCGGAACCCATTCAGAACGACAGGGGTAAAAATATATTTATTAAGGCTATATTTTTAAGATTCTTTTGCAAAAAGGTATATTTTTAATCAAACAGAAATTCTGCCATGTAAGTATTTTTGAAAAGAAACATATATATACAGGGTGGAAACTTTCAGCGGGGCAGTAAGGGGAAGTACCTTATCCGTTGCAGCTACGCGAAAATGGTCTTAAGAGACTATCCATATTTTTTTATGGAATTTTGATCCCCATTCACAGATTTTGAAAAAAATGTACAGTCAGCAGGAAAATGGACAATTTTCACAAATACTTTTTTTTATGCCAATCGATCCTCTAAGGATCAAAAACCTCTATTGGACCAATTGAGGTTTGAGTACTAGAAAAGTCATAAAACGCAAAAAACTTTTCCCTTACATTTCGTAAGAAATGATACTCCAACTTAGTTTTTTATGATCGATAGATGGACCGCTACAACGAAGACTGGCCAAAAATAAATAAACTTCGTATTTCGAAATCGAATTCCGGCAATTCGCAAGGCAGTGGATACAAACATAATGATGGTCCGATAACGTGACCACCTCGCAGTCCTGATCTCACGCCTCTACACTTTTTTTTATGTGGCGCTATTTAAAAATTGAACTTTATAAAAAGAAATACAACAGTGTTCAGGAACTCAAAGATTTACTTACCACGATTCTCTAAGGAATTAATCCTAGCACATTATCAGCTGCTACCCAGTCTGTAGTAAAGAGAATAAACCTATGCCTACGTCAAAAAGGCTACCATTCTGAACACCTCATAACTTAGAGCACAAAAGTAAAATTTCTAGGTGAGTCCAAATGTAAAGTTTCAAGTTTTTAATTTTAAGGTGAAATAATACCCAAAGTAGAAGTTATAGTTTTTTATTTGTTTTTCGATCAGTCTTTTTTGTAGCGGCCAGTTTATCGATGGTAAAAAATGTACGTTGGAACTTCCCATTTCCTACGAAATGTATGGAAAAAGTTTTTTGCGATTTATGACTTTTCTAGTACTCAAACCTCAATTAGTCCAATAGAGGTTTTTGATCCTTATAAGAAAGAGGATCGATTGGCATAAAAAAAAGTTTTTGTGAAAATTGCCCATTTTCCTGCTGACTGTACATTTTTTTCAAAATTTGTGAATGGGGATCAAAATTCCATAAAAAATTATGGATAGTCTCCTAAGACCATTTTCGCGTAGCTGCAACGGATAAGGTACTTCCCCTAACTGCCTCGCTGAAAGTTTCCACCCTGTATATAGATACATAGGTAGGTCTACAGTTTTTATGGTAAACTTTTTTTGCAATTGCAATTTATAGCAACTTCTGGAATGGGGTTTTGGGAAAAGAGCAATATCAGCTTTAAGTTGACCTGTCCCTCCAGAAGACGGCACATAAGTGTCAGACCTCAGGTATACCCTACGAGTAGAGCACAGATGTACACCTACTCATCTCAGAAAAGTGTTAAATCTTACCGTGAATGGAACGACGGTCAAAGCTATTTAATTATCTAATAAAGCGAATTCTTTATCACCGACATTAACTTCACATATGCATTGAAATTCGCTGAAACTTGCTTAACGAAGAATAAAGATATAACTGGATCTTTATTAGCCAGACTTTATTGCTTATCTATAGATACTGGTTCCAGTTGTGAACAGAGTTTTCCTCACAAGATGAAAGTTTAATACATTATTTATGGTATAATAATTATTTAATCAACTGTTGTATAATAAGGGCTGAGTGTGATAATAGTATCACATGAGTTTTTAATACCTAATTATGTACAGTTGCATACAAGACTTTGTCTACACGCATGTGGTATGAATCCTCTATAAAAGGTTCTGAAACCATAGGGTGTTGTACAGGGTTGTGAGAACTCTATGTAAATTCATGAAAAGTTTAATTGCTGAGTATCTTATTAGATACTCAGCAATTAAACTTTTCAAACAAACTATGTACCTATAGGTAATAATACAATTATTTCTTGTAATATTTTTTTATGGATCGTACAATTATTGAAATGCACTTGAATATTTGCACCTTGTTGAATTTTGACAGATATAAGAGGTGAATTCGAGTAACCTATAAGTTTTTTTTTTAATTGCGGCGCTGTGATAGGGAACGCGCGTGCATGACAAAGTTCTTTTTTTGAAATTCATAGAGATACCACGAATTGAGTAGTGAGAATGTGGCTGTTTGATGAGTAAAGGAAGGGATCGATAAAGCAAAGGAGTTGCATAATGAAATTTAGTACAACATTATAACATTCGTTTGGATGATATAATGGTTGTTTTAATGTTGGCAATAAGCTAACTGTTTCAGAAACTTTTATAGAGGATTTATAGAATGGGTGTAGATATAACTATATAAGTGTGATCCTATAAAAAGGAAACTAAAATATGTCAGTAATGTATGTCAATATTATAATCCATGCTGTTCCAAGGGTAATAATATAATTTGAAAATTCTATGTTTTTGTCGGACTTTCGTTTTCTATTAACATCCCCGTAAGAATGTAGACTAATTGGAAAATTCTGAGGTGGCCAGGCCATCCATTAGAACTTTCCTGGCATTCCTATAACGCAGATAAAAATATGTCTTAGCCTATTTATTTTCATAATGTGGCAGAAATAGTTTGTGAAATGAATATACCAATACGAAAAACTAAATATAAGTGTCCACAAACGTTAAGTTATTGTCTAATATGAGAAACATTAACCCATATCCTTTAAGTAGAAAAGAGTGAACATCGTTAACTATACCAGTAAGTACTTAATAACTTCATCAAAGTATTTGAGCAGCTCCATCGATAATGATTCCCAACAATAAAAGCAAGGTTCGTGGCTGTAAAACGCTTGTAAATCCAATCGGCGTACGAGGTGTAAACGCGCTATCCTTTTGTTCGAGCGAGGCTTCAAGCGTCGGGCGTCCAGTTGCTTCGTTCGCGCCTCCTTAGGTGAGAGCCAAGGGCTCGTTACCTCAGATTGAAGGGCCGCGGTCGTCGGCCGGATCCCCACTGATCCTGTGGCAAAAAACTTCGCACGCCTACCCACTTAGGTACGTATAGCTATGGTTTCTCATTTCTATGGAATGTTGAACAGTATGCAGTATACGTGTGTGCTGTTATTGATAGCAGAGTTATAGGGTAAATAAGGTTGGTGGCAGATAGAAATGTGTATGGAAAGTGATTTTCTAATATAAGTATTAGATGCTATTTTGTATTGGATGACATCTGAGAGTTTCTAATATTTTGTTGGTATAAGAAACGGTTGGCTACTTTAAACTTTAAACAACTAAGAATTTTCACATACACAGATTCTTTGCTTTTGTATGAATAATTTGTTGATAAATCAAGAAGATGAATAAAGGTTGTCTCAATAATTTATTCTTAATCGGTTATAGTTGATGTAATTATGGCTTTAATTACTTACTTCACAGCGCCAACCAGTTGTTATTATAAAATAAATAATATTAAATAACCCTTCCATACCTTTTAAGTCATTTTAAAAGTGTTAATAAGCCATTAAGTTTTATTTATTTTGTGTTTTATGGTAATTATTGTTATGACCACACAATAGGCTGAATTTATGTGTAAAATATGCATCCACATTAGAAATATATAGGTAAAGTATCACTTACAATATTTGGTTTCATGCGTAGACTTCACTTGATTCTGCACGTTCTTGCTAATTGCTGAGTTTGTCCAATGGTTATATCGGTCTATTTTGCTGGTATGTGCCTAAGTAGTCACCTAGGGTTTATAGAATACTGGAATCTGTATTAATACGTTATTGCAAGTAATGTATGTGGGAAACTATCATGAACTCTTCACTTTTATTTGATTTTGAAGTTTCTTATTTGAATTCATACGAGTTCGAATTCATTTAAAGTTTCATTTATTAGAATTAACAAATACTTATTATTACATTCAAGTTTTGCTTTTAGTAAAAAGGCATACAAATATAATGATTTCAAAAGTATTTTCATAAAAACGACCACGTTTGCTATTTTTAGCTGATGTTCGATTATTTACTGCAACTTCTCGATACGGTCACATTGGAAATTCTAATTAAAATAAATTAATCTGGATTTCAAAAAGGAATCGTATCCATTTATATGCAAATTTGCGGTATGGGGTGAGGCCGCATAAGGTGCAAATGAAATGAGGTGGAACAATTATCTGTTGTCATCAACAATAACACATGGATATTGTTTTAATAATATTCTTAAATGCGCTTTCTTGGTTTCAAGTATTTCAGTTGATAGGAGTTTTGTTTCAAAAATATTGAATTAATTCATGTTTTATGCAATAAAGCTGAACATAGTGTTATGTAAAAGTTAGCTCTTAACCTAAGATTTACTTTAATCATCTGGGTGTCATTATTACGAATTGAATGATCTCACATAAGCACGTGTATTATTTTAGAATAGTATGAATACTGTTATGTTTTGTAATATCTACTTTACTTGTGTTTCAAAATTATTTAGAACAATATTTGTCTTGTAAGATAAAAATAAAGTATTCAATTTTTCATGTTTCATTGTTTCTTTGTAAAATAGCTTATTGCAGAAAAATATAATATGCCATGTACGTAACTAATGTTTGAATGTGTTTGTTATGATAACTGTGTTATGGACGTGGGTAATTTTTTTTGTAATGAAAGTAAAAAGAAACTTGTTATGATTGAATTGTATTTAATTTTTTATTTATATTTTTTCCAATTTACGCTTTTTTGATTATGTGTTTTCCACAATAAATATTCTTTTAGTTCAGATTACAATACAAAATATACATTGATGTGATATAAAATGAACGCTAACTATATCTAATTTTATCACAGATTGCGGCAGTATTGCCATTTTATTTAATAGTAGTCGGCAAGTTTTGCCTAACAAACACAGCCTAAATAGGCCTAACTCATACAACTATTTATTTATACATCGATTTAGTTAAGCTCAGATCACATAATATGACAGACATTGTGATTACAACAAAGTTGTTACAACCTTACAACAGATCTTTTATAATACCTAACATTCTTAAGAGATTATTTCTTGTAAGCTTATTCTTTAAACTACAATCAGGCGTATTTACACTACTATGACTACAAGTATTTTTAATTATGTACAGTTCATAAACACTAACCGACTAGCCATCACAAATTTAAAACAAAACGGTCACTTCTGTTTTTGTCTCTGATCACTCCATTCCCATATTTATGAAATCACTTTGTTCACTGAGAGTCACAATTGAACAGTTTACTTACACTTTACACATGGACGGACATGGTGCGAGGAGACGCACGCGGTGGTACTTGGTGAGAAGTATGGGAGGGGTGTGGGGGGAGCACGGGATGAGCGCCATGCACCGGCGGCTGCGGCAGCATGCCCAGGTGGTTTCTGGCGTGGTGGTGCCGGTGCATGGGCAGGCCGCCGCTCACCACCGGGCTCGGCACTCCGCGACATCGCTGATTATTGCGCACATCAGGCAACGCAAACTTTAGTTTTTCCCAAAACAGTCGATCGTCCGCGTGTAGACACTTATTTGTTTTCAAATACAGTCTTATATCAGGATCTAAATCCTTTTGAGGCACTTGACCTAATAACACTACAATCAGTCTTTTTCGCCGGTCTCTTAGTACTTGATGGAGAGCCGATTTTAGCTCGAACCGCACCCACTCACATCTTAGAAAGTTTTCACTGAGCACCATGATTGTACGACGCGAAGATTCAACAGCTTGTCTTATCTTCTCTGTCACGTGGGCGGATAAGTCGCGGTAATGTAGGCAAAGTTTGTAAGATGGGTCACCACGCTCCAACATGGAGGCAAGTTCCTCAGTAACCCATACTTCATCTTTGGAACTGTAGCACAAAAATGCGTCGTACATCTTCTCGGAGTCTTCTCTATCACTGGCTCGATAAAATAGTCTTACACCGAATTTAGAGTGGAACCATACTCTCATTTCTTGTCTGAATATAAAAATAATCATGCTCACTAGTGACACAAATAAGAAGCATCCTAGAGTAGCAACCAGGAGGGGTATGTAGTCTTGTACTTCTTCGTTGGTGATTATTGTCCGGGTGGCAGTCAAATTTCCGTTGATGCTGTTGTTAATGCTTGGCAAGCCCGTACACATAGTTCCATTTTCACTTGCAATTTTAAATCCAGTGTTTGGGTCGCTATACATGCTTTCGTTATAAACCGTTAGTTCAGTCGTATTCCCTGTCGAGTAGATACATTTGATGTCGGTCAGATCTGTTATTGAGTTCACTCTCTTCGTCCACTCGCGAAACATTTCAGTGTATTCGCAGTCACACGACCACGGATTAAATGAAAGTGTAATTTCCGTTATCGCAGGATTGATTTGCCACACTGTCAACGTAATAAGTCTATTATGATGCAGATGTAATACCTTCAGACGTGCCATATGATTGAACATTTCTTTCCCAATGCGCTTGATCTTGTTATTATTTATGTGTAGTTCCCGTAAGTTGTCCAACCCATCAAATTCCTGTCCTTCGAGGACTGAAATGCTGTTGTAATCCAAATGTAGTATTTCTAATTCTTTTAATCCATTAAATGTTCTGTTGTGAACCGTCTCAATATTTGATGCATTTAAAAACAGAATCTTTAACTTCTTACGGCCTATAAAAGCGTGGCTTGGTAAAACTTTGATATCATTACCATCAAGGTATAGTTCTGTGGCCTCCATTGGTATTTTTTCCGGTAACATATTCACATAAGCTGAGTTAGCACAATCGACAACATTTGCAGACCAAGACGGGTCATGGTAACAAGTGCAGTTGTTAGGACAAGTCATTTCGCAGTCGCAGGCATCAAAGTCACAGCAATGACATAGTGCGTGACAGTGAGATTCATATTTACACAAAAACTGGTGAGGCGCTGCTTCAATCAAAGCCACTTGAGCATTTCCACGACTATACAACAGTTTGCAGTTAATGCTGTCTAAATCCATCAACTTTGGCTGTGTTCTAGCTCTGTTTCCAGTGTTTATTTTTTGTAGCCAATCCATTGTGCAATCACATTCCAAAGGGTTACCGCCTATGAAAAATTCTGGCACCGTTTTATCCTGTGGTACGGCAGATATTCTCAAAGAATTAGGGTCCAAACTTGTTATTCTATTCCCATACAAATCAACTCGTGTCAAATTAGGTTTTTTGAAAAACGTGTAAGATTGCACTTTAGATATTAGATTGTCATTCAAATACAACATTTCCACAGAATTTGGTATTGCACTTCCAGTTATTTCTGTTAACTTATTAGAACTGGCGTCGAAAGTACTGAGCGATAGTTGCGATTCAATCTCAAAGTAATTTCCAAGTTCAGCTATCCTGTTAGCGTGAATGTCCAGCCACTGCAATCCAGTTGGAATCATTGCATAGTCGAACCATTCCAATCGGTTATCAGAAATGTTCAACCACACCAAATTAGGCAATTTCGCGAAAAGTCCACCGATGTCAGTCAAGTAATTTCCATCCAGTCGTATTGCTTGCAAATTGACGTTTGCATCGAATGCACCGGTTTCAATTTTGTGAATTTTATTTCTTGACAAATTCAAAATTTTCAGGGAAGTCATTTTGTCGAACACGCCTTTGCTGATATTGCCAATATTATTTTCAGTTAACCGGAGACCGTACATTTGTTCCATTGTCATGAATGACGCATTTTCGATGCTTACAATAAGATTTTCTCCCAAATCAAGGGTTTTCAACTGGGGTATCTCTTTCAATGCGAGTGGAACTTCATCAAGCCGGTTTCCATTGATGTGCAAGTCTTGCAACGAAGAACAATTCTTTAATGCATGTGGATGTATTTTGGATATGCGATTACTGTCTATAGACAAAACAGATAGGACTTGCAAGCCCATAAAAGCATAGCTCTCGATATTGGTGAGTCTATTGTTTGATAATGTTAATGTGTGCAGGTTGCTTAGCGAGCTGAATACATTTTCTTGAATGTGTTCAATAAAATTGTCTTGCATTTTTAATATTTGCAGGTTATGTAAATCTCTGAATAGTGCTATTTCCATCTTTGACACCCGATTGTGTGAGAAATCCAAGTACACCAGTCTTTTCAGTCCAGAAAAAGTGGATGTATTGATCCAGTCTGAAGTTAATTCGTTGAATGATAAATCTAATACTAAAAGTTGAGTTAGATCGCTAAATAATCCAGGAGCAAGTACTGTGATAGTGTTATTGTTTAGGTATATTTCTTTCAATTCTTTTGTGTCGCTGAATAGTTCAGGAGGCAAACTGGTAAGCTGATTGTCCGAGAATCTTACTGTAGTCAATGAGATAAGACCTTCTAAAGCTCGGTCAGCGATTGAATTCAGACCATTGCCTTGGAAATATAATTTTTGCAGTCGTCTTAATCCTGATAGAAGATTTGGTGGCATAGTGTCGATAACATTCCGTGAAAGATCCATAACTAGTAGGTTGTCTCCGCATTTTTCCGTCGGATGTCGATGTGCTGAAGAGAATTGAAAATGACTAATGTCTCTCATTCTGTTACCAGTCATATTCAAATATTCTAGGTTCCTCAATGTACACAATGCACCTTCTGGGAACACTAACATATTGTTTTCACTCAAATCCAATCGTTCCAAGTTTTGTACGTCTCTTGAAAAAGCGCTGGGAGTTATTTCAAGTGACATTGTGGACCAGTCTGTATTGTGTGTTCTTATTGTCAGGTTTCTTAATTCGCGCAGACCTGTGAATGCGCTATCAGAAAGGTTTCCGATCTTGCAATACTCAATAGTAAGCTCGCGCAGTTCAATCAACTGGCGGAAACTACCAGGACCGAGACTGCTTTGGAAGAAAAGCGCGTCGCTGCATTCGAGCCGCAGCCTGACGGTCGGATGCGGTTGAATTGCACTGAAGTTTGTGTTCTCCAACTCGCTGTTAATAGTTCTTAACCTACACTGTAACGCAACTCCTGAGCCATCATAATCCGTCATCCACCCGCATTCATCGGGAGCCTGGTAACGTGTTCCTGCCGATAAAGATGCACCCCTAACAGTTATAGCGGTGCTTAGCACCAATAAGGCGCACGTAAACCGTGTAAGGAACATTGTTTTGTTTTCACTGTTATCACTTTGTATTACATATTTTTATTAATCATCGTTTCGCACTATAATTCCACTGCAACATCGCATTATCAGCGCACTAGTTCATTTTATTTCGCCTCGCAGTCGAGTACTTCACTAGTCGAACCGGCCACTTAACTCGTTTCTCGCGAGAACACTAATTGGATGGGATCGTGCGTCCGCAACCTACTGAGTCGTGGTGCACGTGACGCGAGCGACCACGCAGAGGTCTGGGGTGGAACTGAGTCGCAGTCGAACCTGCGGTGCGCTCGCGCACAAGGCCGCGCCGGTTCACGCGTTCCAACAGGTAAATTCACGCCTAGAGCTAGAACGTATTAAGCGACTTCAAGATTGTTTCGCGTTTGGCTCTATCGGTTTTGCCACAAAGCTTGTCAGAAAAATACACTGAACACACACAGATACGTGTAGGGCACACCATCATAGATCGAAACCGCTTTTTGTGGTGTTGGAGCAAGCTTTGATACGTTGTGTGTGAGCGGGACAGAGGGATGGTAGCGGGGTAAGGCGCGCATAGTTTGGTGGGGGCTCGAGGCAGCTGGCCAGGTAGTGCGCGGACGCACTGCCACAGTCGCTGCTTGTTAACACTCCCGTTGATAGAATTGTATTGCAGACATTTTTGATGACTGTTGACATTCTGTTTACTCACTATCGCTAATGAAATTAATGGTAGGTATTAATTATCGTGCTAACATCAGTCTCTCTCCTTTATTGATTCTTACAATGTTTTGTGTTAAAATAATGTTGCTGGGAGTTACTTTACCGAATTATAATTATGGGTTTGTTAAATTGGATAAATACATTTAAAATTGTTTTACCTCTATGAAAGCTTTTAAAACAGTTCATAATGGAATGTTTATAATATAAGCTTTTTCATTATTGCATTGCATTGTTTGGACCAGATAGCTTAAAGTTTAGTAAAGCTGAATTTTACTTACACATGTTTGACTACCTAAAATTTAAATATTTAAAATTGTAACATAATGATTATCTATAATTAATTATTTTCTAAGTAGTGTTTCTGTTCAGAAATACTTCTTTGAACTCTTATGTTCACTTTGGTCCAATCTCGCCTAAGGGACTAAAATGTCTTGCAAGAGCTTCTGAGCAGTATTATAATATTGAAATGCGCTAAAACGGTAGGAAATACCATGCTATTAATTTATAAAATGTTTCCTGTGTTTAGCACGCAAGAACTTTGATTCCTTTGCACATTAGTTGTCGAGCGAAATTGCTCTTTCCAGGTAACTTCAGCCTAATCACCCTTTAATTCAGTTAAACGATTTTGATATAATTCCCGCCGTTGAGCCCCAAACCTCTCATCAAATTAAACATCTGCACATTATGCATTTTGTGTAGCCGCCAATTTGTTCGACGCCGTTTGATTTAACAAATTGTGTCGGGCCTAATATGAGATCACTTTCATGATTTATACCAATAACCTAAACGTTTTTATTTCTTACGTATTATTATGAGTTCTCTTATTTATTTTTCTCGTATTCGAATATCTGTTCCATTAAGTTACAATAAAATACCACTCGAAATTGTATGGTGTGGCCGTATAAGTAGGCACGACGCATCTGTTTCTATTGTGTCCGCTTGGTTGCTAATTGTCGCGCTCATTCACACCTGCCGTTGTGCAAAAAATTTAACGAACGTGGCCTGAATTTTCTTTATAATGTATCAAGTAAATCACTGGAACAACAATAGCGCATCATCTGGTTACCGATAGCTTCCAAAATTAACACTTTGTTATTGCTTTCACACATCCAAAATAATATTGAAGGATACCAAGGATAATAAGGAGGTATATAAGTATTGTTCTACCAACTAAAAATGTTGTTATAAAAGAATGAAAATGTATTCTAGTGAAATAGTCTACTTAATCTTGTATGATAAATGGTCATGATCATAATTTTATTTGGTGTCGGGATTATAGGAGGACGTGGCGCGTCCGTCGCGCAGTACTATTTATGCGAGGTGTTGTGGCCCGATCCCGAGGCGCCTGCTATATATCAATTGCAATAAATTATCTCCTTTGACACGCGAGAAGCGGAAAATTTGCAATCGCACCAGTCGGGACCATAGAATTCGCGTCTCACCTCCTTTATGTAAACAGCGTAAATGGCTTTGTAATAGGAATCGCGTCCGTCCCACTATGACACCGCCTCGATAATTCACACCGAGTCCCACGGGTAGTTTGTCCAGGTCGCGCCTAGAGACATTCACCACAAAAGGCCAGCGGGAGATCTCTTTCGAGTTTTTGTCATAAGTGGCGAGGCGTTTCTTGTCCTATGTTTATAAAAGAACAGATTGGCGGTAAATCGTTGGTTATTGTGGCGCTATTTAATGTATATTTCGAGGGTCGCCATCCAAAATTTCTGTATTCAATTTACCGTGCTTTACGTCGACACGCAACAGCCCGGGTGTTGGATTGTTCGCGTGGGCACATCATGATTTTGATGTGGGTTACTTACTAGCTTATGAATCACCTGGAATATTAAAATCTTAATTCAATTTAGTAGGGCATTAAAACAATTATATTTAAATAAATAAAATTATCTTTAAGTAAATACAATAAGGCTAACACATTTTACAACAATTCTATTATTCATACTCGTAACCCTTTATAAAATATGGAAGTGTCCTGTGTAATACATAAAAGTGACTTCCAAGAATAACGTCGAACATCTTCCGTAACATGTACTGCGTCGTCGACTTTATTTCGTTTTATCGGCCGAGTTCATCGGTGTGTAAAATCATTCCGAGTCGATTTCCATTATGTTATTAATTTTTGTAATTTCGGTGCCTAATCTCCGGCGACAGGTCAGATACCGGCGCGACACTTATCTTGGTGTCGGCGGACACATATAATCCATTAAGTCGTCATTTCCACGCGGTTGATCATTCCTCAACCACGCGTCAAACCCGCCCCCAGACCGACGGCGACGCACAACGTATTGTTCGCTACCGCTTTATCTTACCTACGATGCACCAAGGACTTTTTGAATTAGCCCTATCAAATACATTATAGACCTTAAAACAATAGCCACAGCCTTTATAAACCTTCGGTTCCGGGTTCATCGAGGCTTTATCCTTGTCGACTAATGGACTAGTTTGTTATCTAATCGGGTACACGGTGGACCTATTAATAATTTCCCACATAATTTTCTAATTAACGTCCTGTCTGGTGTTCGGTCGGGGTCTCTGGATACACGAAAACGGAAATGACGTAGAATTAGGGTTAAGTACTCAGAGTATTTATCAAAGTAATTTATTTGTGTACACTTTGAGGAGTTAGTATTCCTATTAACATTAATGACTAATGACATTTGTTTTTGTTTCAGGTAATCAACATTAGCGATTTCAAATTCTGAGTTGCAAGGTAAGCAAAAACAAATAGTGACCATAAAACAATTTCACAACGATACGAACGATCGCAATACAGATAGTATAGGTATTAACTGCAGGTGATTTAAGAAACGATTCGCGGTCTTACTTAATCCTATTTACGAATAATGGAGAAAATAAAACTTAATGCGCGCATTAAACATTAGAAGTGTTATGTTACCTGGTGTTAACCCCTGACGGGTTAAATTGTAGCGTGTAAATTGAAGAGATTTTACACGTGAACGGAACCCTTAGTAGTGCATCAGATCGCGACACGGGCAATTTGGCGCGCGAGAGAGCCAACGCGGGTTTATTTGTTCACTGGCACCTGGCGATTCAGGACCCACGGGGTGCAGAACATAAGTGTCGTGGAGTCGCATCCGATTTATTACACTACATATTTTATAAATCAGAACCGACTATCTAAAACCAATAGTTTATGTTGGCGATACTTCAGTTTCATCTTTATGTCTGTTGAATTTTACATCGCTTATAGGTGCATTACAGGTTTATATAGGTGTACCTAATTGCAATTATTCCTGTGCAAGTGTTGCTTGAGAGCAGTGGTGGCCTAGTGGTAACGGCCTCTGTGTCTGTGGCCTGGTGTGTAAATTATTTCATCACCACTGCTCTCAAAAAAGTAAAGGAAAAAAATATCGTGAGGAAACCGGCATGTCCTAGAACTAAAAATTCGACGACATGTGACATCTACCAACCCGCACTGGGCCCGCGTGGTGGATTATGGCCCACTCTCTCTCACAGAGAGGAGGCCTGTGTCTCAGCAGTGGGAACATTGTAGGCTGATTATGTGGTGTTGCTTAGTGATTGCTATCACTTTTATGATTTTTTTTTTACGCTGAGAAATGCATTACGCATGCCCGTGCCCGTGCTCGTGGGGGACGCGTCGGGGTATGTAGAACTCCTGTCACTACAGTATACCCACTAAAACTCAGCGGTGTTCCCA
The DNA here is from genome assembly GCA_963921375.1 of Tiliacea citrago. Classification (NCBI taxonomy): domain Eukaryota; kingdom Metazoa; phylum Arthropoda; class Insecta; order Lepidoptera; family Noctuidae; genus Tiliacea; species Tiliacea citrago. The sequence goes on along the minus strand of OY992793.1, from coordinate 11,555,617 downwards.
CATCGCCGTGTTGGGAGGGCCATGGGATAATCACTAAGTCAACCCAACCAACAACTCCAACTATCAACCAACCAACTTATAAAAGTTCCAGGATTTTGAAGGGTATACAATCCTCTTTTGTTAATTCAAACGAAATGCACCAATTTAATTTCGTTCAACACATTCCATAACTATTCCACACATAAAAATATCAGCATCGCCAAAAAAAAAACATGAATGCACTCACGCCAGTCCACTCATCATCCTTATTGTGCTGCTCCAGAGACGCACGACGTGCCATCGAATGGGACCGGTTAGATTACGCATTGTCGTGGCACAATTAGAAACTGTTGCGGAACCATTCGCTCACTTTGTTATTTGCAAACAATCGCCGACGACATCTGCGCCCCACTCTATCGTCTCTCTATGCCGTGTCACCGCTGAGTAATGGTGAACGCCGAGCATCTGCTAATTGCGACCCATTCAATTAGGCCGGCTTCGAAGCAGATATATTATAACATTAGAGAAATGTTTGTTACAATTAAGTGAAATCTATCTACAACACTGTTTAAGAAACAAAAAAAACAGCTTCTGAAACTTGTTGATACTGCCTATAGTTTCAAAGATGTTTTGTTGGTTTTGGCTTACTTATTACCAAAAACAATGTTTAAAACTAACCTAACTGACCTGGCAACTGTACCTATAATGACTTATCATTTAATTACCGACGTAGACGGACGCTACAAATCTTTGCATTCTTGTACACCATGATCGGTAACAAAGTTCCGATATGTTACCATTGTCTACAATGAAAGGTTAGCTGTAGGCGCTGACTAATGATTGATGAATGATTGAATGACTCATTGATAAAGTGACATTCATCGGTTATCGGCATGTGATATGGACTTCACTATTGTATTGTCTAAAAGAAAGCTTAGACAAAAGCTTTGAATGTCGTTTCGTATCGTATGGCAATCTTTTATCTTGTTACGCTTACAATTTACATTTTTTGTATGTTGATTGTCTTCAGTACGATAGGTAAGTACCTAATTCGTTTTTATTTCTTATGCCAATTGATGTTCTCACTGTAGATAAATATGGTGGTATGTAAATATGGGTCACGTTCGTCGCCAATATCGCTCCGTTTTGGTCATACAATTAAAAGGTATGACAAACGTTTTTACGTCGCTTTCGTAATAACGTCAGGGCCTGCGTGACATCCCCCACTGAGAAATACGTGCTGCTACTAAGAGAAATGTTAGTAGGTATCTTAGAAATTTCAATTGTAACATTTGTTGTGTTCGCACAACCTCTCTAATTTGTTCGGCTCGTGTGCCGCCATTGAACGTCTCTAGATATCGTCGGAATACCGGCCGCTATGTTGACTCATGTGATTAAATTCTTCGCCTGGACATACGGCGAGCTTGTAGTACACCTGAGTTTTTTTTTTTGCCAGCTTTGCTAAAACATCTATTTATTATTTTAAATGTACGTTTTATTGAATGTATGCTTTATTTTATCTTTCTGTGCATCTAAATACCTAATGATATTTAAAGAATAATTTTTCAAGCATCAACTATAAGCAGATAATTACGAGTATAGCAAAATTTAAGAGTAAAATGTACGGAATTCATTAAAATGGAAGCAGTGAATAAAAATCAGATTGTAAAAAAACTCATTTCACTATCAATTTTATGTGCCATTTATTATAAAAACACGCAAATTACATTATTATTTAAATTTATGCAAACGAGGTAATGGTGTTTGATATTGTTATTTATGGCGTATAAACAGAACGGTGACAAATTCTGCAGTGTTATGCCAGGAAGGGACTGTCGCGCGCCTACTCCTTCCACAGACACAATAAATATCAACTGTACAAGGGATACAATGATGCAAACGCCGTAACTTGGGAGATTAATATAATATTTTTGCGCGCGTACACAAGCGGACCGTTGCCGTTGGCCTAATGAAATATGGCAACATGTTCCTTCATTCCTGATAAAACCTCCGGTGTCGGAGTTTTATTGCGACTCGAGTACGATAATTCAAGTTGGCCAGGCAGTGAAATAATTTACATGGTGGTCCTTTTACGTTTTTTTAGACCCGGCTACCGCATTTTTACCATACGCCTCCGAAATGGACTGAGGGCTCGGCATTCCCACTGAATCCTTATCTTTGCACACATGCGATTTAGTTAGCGTCACAAAAACATCTTATCGATTTACATAAACAGCTGCAGGTATTATTATTTGATTCCACCTTTACATTTTTATCTTTTACATTGCAGTAATTGCAATCTTTATCTATAAATATTGAACGAAAATCATGCAGCAAAAGAACAAAACTTCTGGAATTGTTTAGAATCTCTTTGGGGATAGAATAACTGTCAATCAATCTGCCTAGCCTTTTCCCAACTATGTTGGGGTCGGGTTCCAGTCTAACCAGATGCAGCTGAATACCAGTATTTTACATGCAGCGAATACCTGTCTGACCTCCACAACCCAGTAACTGCGTAATACGATACCCCTTGGTAAGACTGGTTGTCTGACTTTCGGGCTTCTGACGACCCGTAACGAATGTCAAAGATCCACGAATGACTGCCGGGACCAACGGCCTAACGTGCTTTCTGAGGCACGGTATGTAAAGATGTTCACCCATCCACGGACCAACCCCGGCAAGCGTAGCTTAACCTGATGGATCGACCCGTGCGGCTGTTATTTCTTAGCCACGAGCTCCTCTGTGCTCCTCGGGAAAGTATAACTGTCATAAACTTTAAATCAACACTAAAGGATTTCAAAATTCACTGTGTGAGCACCAAGTTTAGTATAAAGCCTTTTATAAAAAGTAACAATAGCTTAATCACTTTTATTAACTTGGGTGTCCGTGTAAAAAGTGCACAATTCGTACGCCAAACGCAAAACCATTGTGATATTAACTCTCTATTAAATATTTTCCGCGTTGCTGCGGACTAATCTTTATCCCACAATGGGGTAATAAAAATACCTGAATAAAAAAGTCGGTGAAGCGTAATACATCGTCGGCAGCGGGGTTCCGTCGATATAGATTGAACTTATTTATTGTTGCTGGGTAGACTAGTGACTTTATGCTAATCATATACTCGCAAAACTTTGCATGTTAGGCGATGCTAGGATAAGCTTTATAGCGCTTTCCCAGCATGTTGTCGAAGCTTTTCTCTAAGAAACAGGTACTTTTGATAGCTAATCGTTTTAACCTACATCCTTTATTCTAAAACTTTTGGACTTTTACGGAGTGTGAAAATCGGGAAACTGTAATTTCGGTCAAAACTTGTTTTTATGTAAAGTTTTCTGCTATATTGTGGAATCTACAACAATGGTAAGAGATACCTCTCACTACATCACCACTAGGTACGTAATTACGTATAATTATAAACAAAGTCCCCTCGCAGCCGCGTCTGGCTGTCTGTCTGAACGCGATGAACTCAAAAACTTTCATACGGTTTTCACCAATAGACGAAGTTATTCATAAGGAAGCATTAGGTGAATAATTCATTAAGGTTTTGTGTAAATTGGCTGAAATATGACGAATATATTCTAAGTAGGATGACCATCAGTTACATTTTAATCTAACCCACGTCCTCGACGTAACAGGCTCATCTGATACATCACTACGACAGAAAATTTTTTAGGCATTATATGCTCTGCTACCCGTGCGAAGCCGGGGCGGGTTGCTAGTAGTAATATATTTATGAATGTAAAGGCGACGATGTCCCGTAGTCCGCATGATATTTTAAACAATGTTTGACCCCTTTAGGGCTGCAGTTGAAAATCTGTTCTTAGCTAAACGTAGGCAAGAGTAAATACAAATATCCGAGATTTAAAAGGCATTCGATTCAAAAACTGTCGAATTTAATCATAATATTTTTTCACAGAACCCTAATAAATCACCAAATTGAATGAGCTATTCAATCCACGGTGCTCGGATCACGTGTCAATCATTGCTTGCACAAGCCGCAATGGGTCGTGTTATTCTATTTAAACGTTTTGTTATTCATTGCCTCTATCGAAACTACCCGCTTTTGGGTGATTCACAATGGCCCGGCCCCATATTGTACATGATCCCTACTAATAATAAATGCTTATTAAGTTCTCGCTTTGCATAGATTAAAAAAAATATTGAAAAATGAAAAGGAAGCGTTTAAAGTTTAGTTTTTATTTTCAGAGTTAAAAGATAATAATATTCGGTTTTGGTTTTTTAGTAAGTTTGTATGACTTGTGCAGTTTTATGATGCTATTATGTTACGCTATTGCTACAGTAGCCAGCCATAGTGGCTTTATGGTAGAGCATTATCTATATACGCAAGTGTATAATAGGAGATCAGGGTGTTTTAATCCATGAAATACCTAAATCAAATCGTATACGAAAAGTCTTGCAAAGACGTGTAGCTTTGGCTTACTTGTAGAATGGTACAATACGGAAATCAAAGTTATATTGATTCAATTCCAATAAAAATAATTCCGTACATACAAATGATTATCTAGCCCTTTCGTAAAAAGGGTAACCGGGTTGTAATACAAGCGGGAAAGGGGTAAAAAAACTAGTGTATTGTTACTACATCAATCTACTTACATACAGTGGTTCCCTAGCTCCCGGCCCATACGCGTTGGGCGCTTATTGTGTTACCCTTGCTACACGCATTCTTTGAAACCTGAGCTACGAGATGGTATTCTTTTGTTGTGACTCGATTTGAATATTACTTTAATATGATGGGTTTTTGCTGTTAATAATAACCGGGTAGGGAGACCGAGTAATGGGTGGTTATGGGGCGCGCCGTTTCATATGTTTTACACGGCTAATAAGTGACTAGGTACCACCAGAGAGCAGTACCTTGATATTGTTTTGCGCGATTTGTAAGTGCAAACCGGTATATTTTATGCGATTTTCATAAAACTTTGACCAAAGTTTTGATCTACATGTAGCCCGTGCAGGTTCATAATTGTAAAGGTGTTCAATGGTGCCCTGAAATTCATGCACAATATTACCCAGTTCTGTTTAAGTGTTTATAATCGGGCAAGATCTTTACTGTTATAAAATGCAACTGCAAGCAATGAGGTAACACATAAACTCATTGTTTAAAAACGTTTCAAAACAAAAGGAGTACAATTGAAAGCTCAAAGGGAGCTCGTGGATAAAGAATAGGTAAATACTAGCTTAGAACTAAAAAACTAAGGAATCGTCCATTTACTTTTGTAATACGGATTTGAAAAACGTTCGCAGAATAATAGCAGCTGTGCAAACTGAGCGCGTACCAATATCTCAGTATATTGTCAGTTCCGTGTAAATCCCTTGTACGACGATTGTAAAACAATGCTTATAAAGTATCCCAGCTACGAGCCGCGACTGCAGGCGTGATACGAAAGCGTTAACAGAATTCATAAATTTTGGACAACAAAGGAATCGAGAAACCGTTTAAGGCCCATACGCAGATTCGACCGCATTATATTAGTGATATGGTAATGTGATTGTTCGCGATAAATTAAACTGGCGAGTCCCGAGGCCGGGTCGCTCACAGCGGGACTTCGCGACGCCCGCGCATCGTTTTCGTATATTCGACAATTCGAGGTGAAGAACCTCGCAATTTTTGACAATAATGCTCACACTTTTTATATCGAGGGACAATACTAAATGCCACTTTTTGGCTGCCACCCAAATGCGCCGGATTTATTTACCCGAGTTTTGTGTTTGACTTATCAAAGGGAGATCCAGATATTCTACTTAATCACCGTTCAATAAGATAACTCCTCAATATAGTCAAGCATGGACTCCTAGAACTCTCCCAAGGCAAGTTTAGCTACAAAATCCAGTGTTGCAGAACAAACCTACCTAGTTAGTTTTGTACTTGAATGTAGATCAAGAACTAGTAGTTAAGGGTAACGTGGGCTTCCTTCTTTGATGACCTAACGATATGAAATTATCAGCAGTGCCTCAGCGATAGACACCAAGCGGAAAACTGCAAAAAAAAGACATTGAAAACAAAAGAAAATACCTTATTTGTCTGTGCACATAACACAACTACTACCATTAAAACCGTAAAAGGCAACTCTTAATACGTAGGTACTTATGGCATTTACCATACTACATAGTTCATAAAATCACTTCGCTTTTAAGGAAGATACGAAAGAGTACAAAAAAAAAATGTTATAAAAACCGCAATAAAAATATTTACGCCAGGCAAAACCCAACATTTTCTGGTGTGGGATGATGACATTTCTGCTTACAATCGAGAATACCGGAACCTTGCCAGTATGTTTTGAAATATAATTGAAAATTATAGCGTTCATGAAATAAACTGTCAACTTCGGCGAACTGTCGACACGAAGTTCGTGTCCTGTCGCCTCCTTTAATTGGCCACGTTCATTGTGCTAACCTATCCATTTTAGAGACCGAGTGATTGTCGCCATTCCCAGAATTCCTTATTTTGAACGATCGTCTATCTCGTTGCTCCCAGTTTGTAATTCTGTTCCTAGTGTGTCCAACAAATTACTAACTTTAGATCGCCAGTGAGCTAGGCGATGTCGACAAACTTTTTATAGGTTAGTTCGCTGTATGGACCTTTACTGCTCCCGAACTCCTCTAAATTGGGTGAGAAATGCTCGGTTTGACGGTCGCTTTGCATATCTCAGCGATAAATTTCTAAGAGCTGCACCTACGCGGTACGGACATCGCGCTGGTTTCTCGAGCATTTTACATAGTAAGCCACTTTATTAGCTAAATAATACCGTCTTCTGTCAACTTGAGAATTTATTTTGCCTCTCATTTCATTACTTGGCTCGTTTTTTATAAGCACTTGTATCCTTCTAAAAGATCTCCTATCACAAATTTTGTTGCCCGAATTGCGACTGAGCCCATTTATATAAATTACGGGTTAATTAACTGCTTTGTTGTTGGTCGAGCGCGTGAATTCGTTGAAACGACGCAGTTTGAGGGAATAAAGTCAGATGTTAACAATAAAATATTGCCCTCTTTTATTTGGAACTATTTATTATGTCGTATTCAATTTACATCTCCATATTAACAGAGTGTATCTTTTACTAGATTGTAGTAATACTTTGTAAGAAATACTGCTGGTTTTATATCCTCATGTCTCTCTGTAATAGTGAATACCTCGTGTCCTCCTAAAGAATTCAGTGTAAGCACGGATCGAGTGCAAGTTCGTTTAAAACTTTGCGAAGAATTGCATCTCGCGCTGGGGCACTTAACTTTATTGTTTTATGGTGCGATAATAATATTGGCGTGGCAAAGCCCTACTCAGGACGGCGCGCGTCCGATTGTTTTCTCACACAGATCGATTTAGTGTTACCTGTCGATCGAAAGTTTTCAGCCTATCGTTCTTACGTATTTCCAGGAATTTAACTACATCTCCACTCTCCAAGAGATAAAGCTGATAAAACACCGTTTGAAATTACAAAAGTCTTATTTGGAGAGATACAAATAATAAATCAAAAAGGGAAACAAACATTTTAGGACATACTCGCTTTGGTTATCGCCAATTTGTGTCAACTGAAGCGTTCGTTTAATATTAATAAAACTGCTAGCCCCTCAACCCTCGCCGTGCTTTTACGGTCGGCTTGATGGCGTCTTATTTGAATAAATATTTTCGAGTGTTGCCGAGTCGGACAGTTCTTTAAATTTATTTATTTTGTAATTTTTTTCAATAGTACGCAGCATAAACAGGATAGTGCGCTTGAAGCTGTTGTGACGCGACACCCCGCCACGCGGCGCATTACTAATGTGGATGATGCGACACTATTACAACCCATCCTTTATCTAACACAATATGTCCTTTATTATAAAACTAAAATTAAATGTCCGACCTCTTTCGAAGTTATTTGATCGCCGCGGGAGTCCATCACATTTGTTATGTGGAACAGCAAGAAAGTGTTTATTGGTTTATGGATTATTTTTTGCTTTCTGTGGGTTTGAAAAGGATTGATTTGTTATTTATGGAAATGTGATATTAGGTACTGGTTTGCAAGGAATATTTTTAATAAATTGATTCTCAAGCCAATTTGTGATTTATTATTATTATGTCCATAAATATTTCCGAATACTTTGTCATAAATGGTCACGAGGGCGTGGTTTTCGAATTACTTCTTACTTGCAAACATAAATCGATCTATGATTAGGTTATTACAGTTCAACCGTGATTAATGTTAAATGGCTCTGTTAAACTAATAGGTGGAATTTAAATGTCAGAGTGGCTTGTAGTCGGGGTCGTTAAGGCGATGTTCACCGAAGCCCAATTCGTAATTACACACGGTTTGACCGACACCCGTGTCAGCGCGCGGAAGTTAATCGGAGCCGACGGCCGGCAAATGATGCGTGCCTGCGCCGCGAGCCTACTTATGTCACCCGCGATTATGGCGCAGGCAACACAATGACGGATCGCTTAACATCACGTTTAATTCCAATGATAACAAAGAGCATCTACGATTAAATCAACGTACTACATCATACGCCATTAAAATGGGTCATTATGTCGGGTCTGTCATGTTCTATCCTATCAGATAAACTTGTGCCTGTGGTCCAACATAAGTGAGCTGGTAAAATTCATTATTTGGCGATTACAAAAGAACAAATTGAAGTTAGGATGCTGGTTATGGAGTAAGCAAAGAAAGTAATGTTCTCTCTGTAAGAAAGTAATCTTGCGAGTGTTACATGGCCAGTTCATTTGCCTGAAATACATATTCCAACCGTGAATTCGTGTCCTGCTTAAATGAAGCATGACTGAATTAGTCTACAGACCATATTAATGTAACTTATGTTTTCATTTAAAGTAGCTAAGAGAACAATGCCTTTTTATAATTTCGAGCACATGTTATTCTTGTTTTCGACAATGTATTCGATTTCGTGTATCACACGATCGAATTCATATTCCACGCGAACTAAAAGAGTCGTCATACGGTAAATCGTTTATGGTAATACAGGCTGGTCGTACACGTATTTCGATCATGGTGTTCGATCGTGAGGCTGAGTTCGTGAGCGGTGGACTCGCGAAAGTCCTGCGGTCCGTGGACATGAGTTACTTGCTTGATGTGACGTTATCGCACTGTGCACCTCGCACGTTGCGACACATCCGAATGGAACTGCACCTCCAAATTTTATCAACAATAAATAATGCCTCGATTGTGTATAAGCTTCTGCTATTTGGCTTCAGGGGGTCCAAAAATGAACATCATCATCGGTAATACAATCCTTGCAAACTACCCAAAGCTTTATGCTAGTACTGGACTCGTTAAAGAAAGGTGGGTTTAAATTTCCATTACAATGATAACTTACTATAGAAGCTGTAATAGAATATGATCGCTTCGGGGTTGATTTTGATTTAGCTGTACATAGAAATCCCGGAACAGATTGAAAAGGGGTAATAATAGACTCGACCAGATTTATCTCGCGCAGCCCATCTCTTGTTTGATAAATAGATTTTTTCTCAATGGTTTCGAATCAAGCGCCCCACAGAAGACGGTCTGTTTCCATTGTGATATAAAATAGCTCTTATTTATTTGTGAAACATGACAGATAATTCAGGACGGCTACCGATAGAGATGTCTTTGTTGGGAAGAATGCTTGTTTGGTTTTGTGAAACACAAATACAGTCGCTCATTGTTGTACCGTGTTTTGGTTATGAAATTTATTATTGTGACAAATTGTTAGGTCGAAGTTAAGCCTTTCGTTTGTATAGCATCTGCCAGGCTTAAGATATCGTCGACGTCATAATTCTTTGAATGTTGAATTATTTTGATGAATTTGCAGCTGAGCAGAAGTAACTTGTCGCAGGTGTTTATTTGTTCGTCATGATTCTGTTTATATTTTTTTGATAATCTTTAAACTTTATGGCTTGGAATTTAGGTTACTTGTGTACATAATATTTGTTGAAACAAGAACTTTGTGTTTATAGCATGAATTTTTAATAGAATTTGGATTTTACTAGTGTCTATTATCTACTTGAACAGAAGTAACGATTTGATAAGTTAGGGCGTTTATCCACCGCCACCGTCAACGGGACGTCAACGAAAACGTGATGACGGCGCGGAAGTAGCGACACATACATTTGCTATGGCCGCGTTTCCACCGTACGTCCGTCACCCGCACGCCGTGCCCGCAAGGATCCTGACCTTCGATTTTCGAGTAGATCGCTAGAACTCGGCCCGAGATTGTGACGGGCCGACGCGATGTGCTGGCAATACGAAACACGTTTGATCTTGTCCACACTGGGCACGCCACAATTGTGGCGATAAGTCCCCTCTTTGATGAGTGGCTGGAGAGGCGCCACGGCGTACTCACCTTCCGCCTGACGCAGGTCCTCACCGGACATGGATGTTTCGGGAGGTTCCTGTTTAGGATTAAGCGGGAGGAAACGCCCGGGTGTCACCACTGTGTGGATCGCTCGGAGGACACGGTGGAGCATACGGTGGAGGTCTGCCCAGCTTGGGCGGAGCACCGCCGTGTCCTCACGGAGGCGATCGGCGGCGGCGATCTCTCGCGTCCGGCCCTGGTTCAGGCCATGGTTCGGAGCGAGAGTGCATGGGAGGCCGTCACCTCCTTCTGCGAAGCAGTTATGCTAGCGAAGGAGGAGGTGGAACGCGTGAGGGTGAGACAAGGTTCGCGCCCTCGCGCCCTTAGTCACCGCAGGAGACGCCCCGGGCGTCGGGAGTCTCAAGCCGATTTCCGGCCTCCGTAGGCGCGGGCCTGCGGACGGTGAGCGATGGGTAGCTCGCCGTCCGATAAGGACCAGGCCCGGGTCGACGGCGCGTTGTGTTCCACGCGCGCCTCGAAAGAGATGTCAGCACAAACTGACGGGGTCCGTTAGGACCAATGCCTGCCAGGGTTGCGAGTTTGTCCGAAAGGGATATTGTGGCCCTGGCACACAGGCAATGGAAGGAACACGGGTGGGTTTTAGTCAGTAAAAGTCTGACACGCCCTCCCGCTCCGCCCAGATCGGGAGAAGTTATTTGATAATTTCCCACCCAAAAAAAAAAAAATCTTGTCCACACACTGCCGTCGCACCGGAGCCGTTCGCCCGACTTTTGTTTTGTCTATTATAACTTATAACCATACTGAACCGCAGAGTTCGGTTGCGCTGGACAAACGATCGACGTCACCGAGGCATTACGTTTGTTTTAAAAAATCCTGTTTGTCGTTGACGTTCCAGTTGACGGTGGCGGTGTACAAACGGTGTTACTTTTGCAACAATAGTTAATCGTTGAGTTCGTTTTAAGTATGGTCTGTTCCAAAAGTTTCTGACAAACATGTAAACAAATGGATCAGAAAACGTACCTGTGGCTGACAATTTGTTGTGCCACTTACAAATTGAGTGCTTTGATTTGTTTATTTGAGTACTTAAACCTGAAATATACATTTTATATCACCATAAATAAAGATGTTTTTTATTTGACGATTGAGGTTAATTGTATAACCTCAATTTTCTTTGAGGATTTTTCAATTACAATTCAATCATGTTATTGAAAGAATAATACTTGGAAAAAGTCGTAAACTTAAGAAATAAAGATGAAAAACCTTCTAAATATGTTACTTATTACCTTTAGTGAGTGATTGCGTAAGAATTTAACCTAACGGGTTTATTTACACTTACCTTATACTATACTTTTATTGGTATACTTTTGGAACAGATATTAGGTAGGTACCTATTTAATATGCCAATACGACACTAGAACCATATTTGTACGTAGTAGAATATTTTAAACCTAAGCATATTATATTATAGTAGCTTTTGCCCGCGCCTTCGCCCGCAAGGAGTTCGGAAATAATCCAACGGAAATGTACTATCCGGATAAATTTCACCCAAATCCTTTCATCCGTTTTTATGTCGTTTATGTGTATAGTAGAGGAAAAGGTCAATGACTCCCGTGCCACCGTCAGCCATTATTATTTTGTTACGCGTAATTTTGAATCTATGATATCTTTTAAAGTATTAATTTAAATGATGAAAGGCCATATTTAAATCTAAATTAAATACCCAATTTAAATAACATTTTATTGGATAAGGATGAATAAATATTACCGGAAAATAGCTTCGGAATTAACAATGAAATTTTTATCAAATTCTGAAATATAAAAACGGTTACTGTGGGTCATCCCTAAAAGATAGACATATTATGCTATCGCGGATTTTTTTGTTGAACTTTTTAAGACGTACAATCCAAAATAAAGAATGTTATGTAAGTATCTAGTATGGTTTACGCAGCTCACGCCAGTAAATCTCGCTTCGGCATGATATTTTCCGACATCTTCAACCATGATCGTCATATTTTAGCTAATTTACACAAAACCTTAATTACTGATACACCTAAACCTTCCTCATGAATCACTCCGTCAAAATCCGTTTAGTAGTTTTTGAGTTTATCGCGTTCAGACAGACGGACAGACAGACGCGGCGGGGGACTTTGCTTTATAATATGTAAGGATATAGACGCAGCTACAATGACTCCTTTGAATTCTGAAAAAAGTCAGTTTCCTTTTTTGTCCTGAACATCAATTAAAACGCAACACGATGTTTACAAGAATATAAATCGCGAGTGGGTACATAAACGCCATGAAAGTTTCATTGATCTCAAGCGCTTTTCCTTATTTGAAAATATACTTTGAAATTCGCAATAGAATGTCAGTCGCAGGGGACCGAGACGCCGCGGCCGAGTAAAGAGCATTTTATAAATGTGTTTTGAGAATAGCGAGCGAGACGTGGATAGTCGGGCCGCGCAACGCACAGCGATGCACCAAGTTTAATGGAAAAGAATTGAAAAGTAGCGCGTCTATATGGTAATAGAAATTGCCCGGAAGAAAGGAACACAGACGACAGAGTGCAGAGCTCTAAGTTATGGTTGTTTTCTTGAAAATTGAGCGTTATTGCGTACGTTTTCCCCGGAGTATTGGCGCGTTCGGCGTGTCTGTTCCCGGGGCGTGCCCGCACCGTGCATCTGAGTTTTATTGGGACCGGAATATTTACAAATGTTAACTCAGATCATTCGCGTTACTGTCGTCTATGTAGTTACCTTATTTGCTTGTACTTATAAGTCTGTTTGCTTTTGGTAACTTAGGTAGGTACATCCAGGAAATGTCAGGACTATTATATCGTAGATATTCCGTTTAATTTTCAAGAATATGTTAAATGGTGTTTGTAAACTTAAATGTTTAAGTAAACTTCAAGGGGTACCTAACGGGTTATAATTATATTTACAATGTTTGTTTGCACTTTCTGCGGCAACTTTTCTGAATGAAGTAAGTATTTGTCACGTTAGCTGTGGGTGTTATAGTACGACGTCTTTCGGCTTGTTCTCATTGATTTATTTGTAAACAAAGCTCTCTGGGCTGTATTTTGTACAAATATTTGTAGGATAAGAGGGCACTTAGCGGTATGTCATTGTTATGTTCGCCAAGCACTAAGAAATTTAAACTAAGTATCAAACAACTCTACCAGCCAACGTCATTCATATAATATGTTTCCGTGAACCGATTTATATTTTACTTGTTGTACTTAATATTTGAGGTTGGTTCAACGCATATCAATTTCAACAATTTTCTAGTTTATCGTCTTACAGAAACCAACTTATTGATTAGAAATCCAATCGGCATAAATATGAGTTCTGGCGCCATCATGCCACTTATAGCAATGATGTGGGTTTAAGAATTTAAATATGTAGAGGATTATTAGTGACCTATTGACGGTCTGTCATCTACGTTACTTAGAATTATTCATTGTTGTAATAAGAAATTGTGGAGGGAAACCAGATTTATTGATCGTTCAGATGGCAGCAGATGTCAATTTTGATCTTTAACCCATCATTTTCTGTTGCATGTAGTTATGGAGTGGTGACAATACACACAGTGGTGGAGTTGTTAAATTTATTCAGTTAACTCTGTAAGGGAAACTGATTTTAAATGGCACATTTATAAAGTTGAAAGTCCACAATGAAACGTGTTGATTCAGGATATGTGGCCAGTCTCTGATTAACGCGAGTCTATCAGCTGCTGTGTCTGCACCACAACCTTTAGGAGATCTAGATTTCCATAGCGTGATTCTATCAATGTCTAATTGGATGCTGTTGCCACTTAGATATAATCATTAAGCCATTTCGACGACATTTAAGACAGTGGAAGATATTGGAATTGTTTGGAAGAAAATGACGGTACTTATGTCTGAATTTACCGACATTGTTTATTGAGCAGTAGATCGACTAAGGGGAGATTTCATAACATTTTTAAGAAATTCCGTTTAGTTTTGTATTCTACAAATCCAGTCATGTTTCGCTATTCGATGTCATCATGTCACATTAACTACTAGCGGTACTTTTTGAGCATCTGTTAGATTCTCACAATCTATATACACAAATGAGTAAATTAATCAGGTTTATTACGTTTAACTATCCTTAATGAAAAGTAATGTAGTTGTTTGCCCAGGCCATATTATGTACGTTTTATCTGTATATACCGTTACTATCGATGGCTAATTGTGAGCTGTTTATAAATGTCGTCACTCCGATCAATATTCATGTCCAGATTATACTCTTCTAATTGCCACTTATAAATCTGAACGCGTCGATGACATCTTAATTGCCAAAGTAACAAATCACCGATAATATATGAAAATATTTGGCAGCATAAAAATATGTTGATATATTAGGTATAGTCAAGACCGTGCGTTAGGAAAGAGTTTTAGATATTTTTTTTTCTTCCCATAGCATAGAATTTTGTTTATTACCGTGACGTGATGACATTTCTTACGTCACATTCATCTTTTCTATTTACCGTGTAATTCATTTAGCTGGGAGCTCTGCGACATTAAAATATGATTTTGAAGTAAATTCAGTTCTATGTTTAGTATGTTTATAATAAAAACGTCAAAGCGTTAAAGCACGATATTTTATATAACAGTAGTGACCCCCCACGACTTTGTCTTCTCCTTGTTACAATTCCTATGATAATTTGGTTACTATGAATTGTATATTAGTATAATTTTAAAGCCCTGTTTGTCTGCTCATTCCTTAGCACGTGTATTTTATTTACAATTTGCTTTGTATATTTAATAAACATTCCTTCGTGTCATAGGTATGTTTCTCTGTTATTCAACATACGGAACCCAAAGCACATCTTTAACATAATTTGCATTAAATGTTACTGCTACATTTGGTTATCCGAATTCCTGCTGGGATTTTCTAAACATTTGCTTTAGGTTAATTAATCTGGTTGCATTTGTTTACGTCGGACGGTTAAATATTTCGTGGTTCATAACAAATTGAGTTAGCTTGTTATTATCTAGAAACAGTCACGAGTAATTGGCAAGCGAGAGGTACTGTCACGTTTTACTAATGGTTCCCATATAAAAGAGGAGTAGTAGTAGTGCTAAGTAGGTGCTAATGTTTTATTTGAATACACCTCTGTTTTTCTGCTAATTTGATAAGCTTCGATTTACATTTTAATTAATTAAAATATTCTTAACTTCGTGATCTAAAAAAATAAACGTTGCCTCTTAGCTACTTGGGAAAGGTGGTTTATGTAAAGGAGCCGTTGTAAATTGTCAATAATTCTGTCGAAATTAACCCACTTGCAATAGTAATAACAAGTGGCGTCAATATGAAACCAACATGATTTCAAACATAATTTAGACGTTTCCTGTGATAGACATTGTTTAAGTAATCACTGATATTGTCGACGTCATGAGCTACTAAACTACGGTCTGTTCTCGGCCCGCCACCGTTCATTAGCAGCTATAAATCTGAGGCTGTTTGTCGTGGACGCTCGTAATTATGAATAATTATGTTATTTTATGGCTGTCGACAACCGCATCGTGTCTCAATATTTAAACATTGAGACAGTAGACATAAATGTAGCGGTTTTGGAACAAAGTTACTGTAGAGTAGAGTGTGCTCTTGGCAGTAATTGACCGAGCGAGCGAAGCGTCTCTGCTTCAAATCTGGCAAAATTTGCTTTCCTCTGTCAGTTTGTTGGTACTCCTCTACAGCTCGTATATTGCCGACCGAAATTTGGTACAGGTACAGGTTTCACGACTAGATTTTTTTTTGTCGTCGGGTATTTTGATAGGAGGGTATTTCCTCCAAAAAGGGGCAAAAAGGGGGATACTATTTTTTATATTTCTATGGGGTTACTGGATATCTCCGCCTTATGAGATCCGATTTGGATGTTCCTTTTTGTATTTGAATGGTAGTCACTTTAAGTTGGCCTCATAGAAACTTGGTGAAGATCCGATGAGGGTCTTCGGCGTGATGAGCAGAATCCTCAAAATGTAGTAAATAGCTCACTTTTAGATTTCTACCAATAGAATCGGAACTCTTTAACTACTAGGTAGGGATATCAATCCCTACCTAGTAGTTAGGAGCACCTGGGACCACCTTCTTATCACAAAACTAGGCTGCAGCGTTATCTCTGCCAATTGAAATCTATTAGTTTATTTTTCTAGCTGGCCAAATTACAAATTACTCATAATTTTTCTGGTTGTTAATTTTTGAGTTTGACTTATTTGAACGTTGTCATGTTTTTGATTGCGAAAAAAGTAGGTCAATCACCGTCAAATCATAGAATAAAATATTTTCATTGTTTTTTTACTACTAAAGTTATTTAAAACGGGATATTTAGCATGTTTTAAAAAACAAAAGACGTGATTAATAACCCGTTTTAAATAACTTTAGTGGTATATTAAATGTTGCAAAAAAGTTTGTTCTTGCGAGGTCTACTGTTCTCAGAACTACTAGTAATTACTACTAAAATTAGTTATTTACTGGGTGTAAGACAAAATGGTCCATCAAAACAATCAGAGTATGACCGTATATTGCACAAGATCTATAGATACATTGGCTGCGTCCCCGAAGTATCATGACATGACAGGATATTTAAGAAAAACATAAGTTACCATAGCCTTGAGCTCCAAGCTCATATTTAAAGCAGCCTCACTATCTTTGTTTACATTGCTGGAAACTTTATTTAAAATCAACTATACAATTAGTGTTGTTTGGAATTCTTGATGGATCAATTTTATCTCTTGCATTCGATAACGTTAATATGCAAGCGACAACGTCGGTCCCATATCATAGTTTATTTTGTGCTCCTTAGGCAAATCCGTATTTAAATAATGTATCTATATTTACATTTTTAAGTATGTTTATTCATGCTCTTTGTTATTACTACATAAATCGTTACTCTTAATCTTATCACAATGTAAACAAAGATACATATTGGAATGGCTTATTTCGTTCAATGCTTAGTTTGGATGACGTCCATGGGCTTTCGTTAAAAATAACAATTTGCACTACCAAAAGTTTAATTAATAGATATATACATGAATAACAAGTTATATCTAATTAATTTATAAAAATAACAAAATTATATCCAACTAAAACTATTAATAAACTAAAATATGGCGCCAAAAAATTCCTCCGCATCGCTGTCGACTGGTAATGTACGCAAGAGACTGGCGGCATGTACCCAAGAGACTGGCGGCATTGCCACGTTGTATGGCAATACTTAGCCTCTGGCCAAGGTAAAAGCCAGCCCTTGGGTCACGGGAAGTGTCAACCACCCGTTCGGAGATTTCTTTGAATAAAACATGAGCACTCGGACCCCACGGCCCGAGGGTTTCAACCCCAAACCGCACGAAAATATAATTACCGATAAGGTTATTATACTTTCGCCGCTTGAGATTTGCCGCAGACGCAGCAGCAGCGCCAACACCGCACGCGGAGTCAAGAAGATGGGATGGCGGAAGAGTATCGACACGTTGCGTCCCACACTAAAGGTCTACCCACCTTCCATGGAAATAAAGTCATGCCGTCCGGTCTTGTCTTTTTTTAACCGACTTCCAAAAAGGAGGAGGTTATATGTTCGGCTGTTTTTTTTTTTTTTATAATGTATGTTCATCGATTACTCCGTCAATTGTGGACGGATTTTTATGGAAGGGTATGCTCCCGAGGTGGTCCCATTGTCACCAAATCAGAATCTGATGAGGGGATCCCATGGAAATCGAGGGAAATCCTCAAATTTTATAGGCATAACTATAGCGATTTCAGTATTTTTTATAGTAACTCGTGCATTTGCACTCGAAAAGCACCATTTGGTGAAGTGGAGCTGATGATGATGACCACAGATGGCCACCGGTTGCGATTCGATTAGGCACTTTAATATGGTTGCTAAGCAATTTATGCTCGTCAAAATGCATATGGTGAAGTCACCATCAGTTCTCCTGGTTCTTACCAGGAGACCTCCTCCACAATTAACGCCCCTGCATCGGAAAATGCAATATTTTGTAAAAGGTGATGAGCATTTGACATTAGGCTATTGTAAATTGGATAAATTACAAACTGACCCACTAAAAAGTGAAAAATAAAAGCCTTTTTACAAAAAAAAAAACACCGACTTCCAAAAAGAACACTACAAAGTGAAAAATAACTTTAATTTCGGAAGTCGGTGGCAAAAAACTAAAATACAGATCAAAAGCCACCGACTTCCGAAATTAAAGTTATTTTTCACTTAGTAGTGTTTTTTTTTTGTAAAAAGGCTTTTATCTTTCTTTTATTTGCACTACCTAGTTGTTAACTAGCCTATGCTCGTCAACGAACGTGTGTCAAGCTGTCTGAATTCAGAGTTAAGTCAAAAACTCTCACTGAAGGCTAATAACAGGTTATAATAATTTATACAATCTTGTTATATCTAGGGAGTTCCATCTTTTCGATTTTTATTTTCACATCATAGTTATAGATCATTTACGAGTCAACACACGACCAACGGTCGGTTAGCCGTGTGGGGGCTGGCTTGCCTTAGCTGTATTATGATTATGACTCTTTATATCTTTGGACATTCGACAACGTTTATAGGGTTAAATTAACGCCTGATATGAACCGAGGTGTCCTACGGGTTAATAAAATTGTATGCCATTTCATCTTATCTAGCTCTGAAGGTAACTTTGTCATTATTGAATGGGCTTCGTTCTTGAAAGATGCGTAGGTATAGCTATGCGTCTCGCATCTCTTTCAAATATTGCATTGCGAAACCTTGTAATGTCAATTCACAATCTAAGATTTCCGACAGTTAAGTTGTTTATTTAATTTCATTTATTTATTCATTAAAATTGTGTTGAAAATTACATATTAAATAACATTATCTCATGCAAAAACAATACATTTAAAAGTCTAATTAAAATTGATGTTAAATGTCTTGTTCAAGAGTCAATTAATTTAAAATAAGTCAACAAATAAATATAAATGTCAAATTCAATGTCAAAGTATGAAGAAAACAACTTCATCTAGGTCCTAGTGATGAGCACAGTGTTTAAGCCAAAAGATAATTAAATTTATAGCTTGTTCACTGCTATTTTTGTAAGTGACTATTTTTATAATTTGACATAAATTCTGATACCGAGTTTTTCCGCCCATCAATTTAAAAAAAAAAATTGTTTACTATTTTTGGAGCACTTCAACTGATATTCTCAGAATTTAATTAGTTACCTGATTGGCATGGAAACATTAAAATTTATTCAAAGCCTGTTGAAGTTTATTTGGGTCAAATCAAAAGTTCCCACAGCAATTACATAGTACCTACACTCCAATCACATGAATAAATGTTTAATGTTTCACAAATATTTAATTTTCTGTGAATATTTGTTTCTTTCCATTCAACATAATTTCGAATTTGATGCATTTCTTTCTCGTTTATCTTTATTTATTGAATGTAAATGTTAGAAATATCGTCGTGGCTATAAATCATTGACTAAACAAAACTCGCTATTCCATATTGATTTCGATTATAATTTCTGTTATATATTTCTCGGATGTCATGGTAGTAATTATGTAAATTGATGGAAGAAAGGTCGATAGCCGTTTGTGTCTACAACGGTATTGGATTTTTCTCAAGTGTTGAGTTTGACCGTTAACGAAATGATTCATTACTGGCACTAGAATAAACTAAGGAGATGTTTGTTCAAATATTCTCACGCATTGCTGACGCAACGTGTCAATTGCCTGGCTGGGCCTGGCCCATATTTTGACACCTCTCAGAGGTCAACACAGATAGTTTTGCGCGCTCCACCAATATTTGTCCAATACCATCTTCAACCTTCACTATGATTGCACTCGAGTTGAACAGTATTGTTCAGCTTGTCACAAAATACTTTTTTCTATTCGCGTTGCTCTTTGTGAATAACAGTTATAGGTTTAGATAACGTAGCAACTTTAACCTGTCATCTTGATAGAGGATATTGTGTCCTCGGAATACATGAAATGGTGTCATGAAATTGAACACAATCAATGTAACTTTTTTGTACTTTATTGTAAACAGCCTATCTTAAAGGAACATGAAACAACCCTTTGATTTTAAGATAGATATAAACTTGTCCTTTGGGAAGATTCTCACATCGGGATCGGGCCCATCTCATTAAAAGGTGTCTTTATATTTTCCAGTCAGCTGCCGGCTTATCGCTACCATAAAGCTGACCCGATCTATGGCTTGATATGATAATTGTAATCCAATACATCACTATCAGTTTCATCCGGGTCTACCTGTTGCTTTAAAACAAAATAGGTTAAAAGTATCGGGGTCGAATGCCACGTTTTGACTTCAATTATTATAATAAAATTAATTATTATTCATATTAATATAAATTATAATATTCATATTAATAAAAATTCAATTATTATAAATTTTGCAATCAATTAATATTGGTAATAAATGGAGTAAATATACAACATTAAAACAAGATACGAAAATTCATAGAAGTAACCTACGCAAGTTCACAATAACTTATTGTTCAACCTACACATGATTGTTAGGATTGCCTACGCCCACTTTTCAATAGCATTGTTGTCACGACGAGTGAAAATTTCCACAATGAGGAAGTTACCAGTCGTTAGGAGTGATGGATTTGCTTGAACCTACTCGGACATCTCCTCGGGCGCTGCGCTGGTTTGATGCGTAAATCGATTAAGTTTGACAGTTGACTCTTTGATTGTGGCGCGTAAGGTTCACGCCAGTAATTACTGCAGCCTCTGCGGATATTGAGTCGATGCGAACGATTCCACATGACACACCGCTAATGAATTCTGTCCATGTTGACGCGACACAAACATGTGAGGAATTAGTGTTATTTTAATTACTCCCGTCTGTCTCCCTCAACCAGCAATAATTCGTCTTGTCCGACAATAATACGGACGCTTTCGATTTCGATAATTAATGGATTTTTATAATAAAGCTTCTTACGGAACTGTAAGTTATTTTTGGTTTCCAAAAGAACAAAAATACCATCAAAGAGTAATAGTCTGTCGAATGTTTTTCTTGCTGTTTTAGTCGCGTTCATTGCAAAATAACACATTTAGGATCTTTAACACAATTATATCGACATAACTTGCTAATTTATTTTGCCATATTATAAAATCAGTATGTTGAATATATTAAAGCTATTAGTATGTATATTTATTATTTAAGAAGCTATTGCATTTTAGGATGTCATAAAATGAAGAAAAAACATTTAGATTTTGACGATTGAAATTTGAGAAAGAATTAAAACGAAACGACACTTAATATAGAACCCAAATGAGGTGGCGGCGGCACTGTTTAAGTGTATTCACGTGTCAACTCATCTACAAAACGGCCTGCGAAAGGGAAGGATCATTTATTCAAAATTTTATGACTATGAGTCCCATTCTGTCGCGAGCGTGGCATATTATTTTCAATTACACGAGGAAATTAATACAAATGACTTGCACGAGCACTGCGATCTTGCGTTTTAGAAGTATAAACCAACCTTCAGCAAGTTCCCATCACGAAAACCGTCGTACATGTATCGTTTATTCATCGGTGCTCATTAACTATAACAATTATCTTAACAAGCTGGATCGCAAGGTGTTTTGTATCTTAATCGGCGAGTGGCCGTCCAATCTAGACCCGATGGCGTATTATCGATTGTCGCACAGCGGGGCGTACGACAAAAGAATTTCATTTTAAATAAATCGCGCGAGACCGCGTCGCGCCGAGAAATTAGGCGCGGTATCCCCCGCCGCGAAAACTCATCGTAAATAAGTGTCGCGGCTGGCTCCGAACAGCGCTTCGCTGCGTCGACGCTTAAAAACACATTCTTGTTATACACTCGTTTAAGGATTTAATTACTTGCATCGCTGATGGAACCTCATCGCAGCGTTCCCCGTCGCCCGCAACTACCTCGCACGTGATCGTAAATCCTCAGTTCGTTAATGATCCGAACGTTGTTCCGCGATGAATTACAGCTTAGTCTTGTTGACTTTTTACGCGAAATATTTTTTTCCGATTTTAGTGAGCGTGGGTTTCGTATAATGGACTGTAACTCTAAGTGGTTTTTCAAGTTCATCACGATTTATGTTTCAATAAGTATGCAAGATTGTATTTGTATCGCTCTTTTATCTCCATGCACATCATATAAAATGCAGCGGTAGAGCTGCTGTCAAAGCTTGTACGATAAGTGTTTTCCATGAATGTAAGAACTAAAACAAAAAATATAATAATATGTATTTCCTTTCTCACTTTGCCAAATTTGCAACTAATTAAAAGATAAATATCACCACCATCACGGGTCAAAGATGCCGATTGGGGGTTGCTATCTCTCGTGTAGTTAATCATATGGGCGGGTCTTGCCACACCTTTGCACCTTTACTTCTGACACTTTTGCTGGGTAAGTTCTTTATGATATAAAGTGTATCCTCACCCGCCTATCACCTAGTTGAATGATATTGTGTTCGGCGGCCGCCTTCTTTATTCCTTAAAGGTATCAGTGTCGTCGTTTTCAATTTACTTTGGCGTGGTGTCGAGTGTCGCGAACAAGTGAGCATCAAGGTCCCGGCATCCGGCTTCAATTGCCTTCAACTAGGAGTCTTCTCTCCGTTCGGCGGCTGCTTCTCGGTCACAATGCAGTCGGTGCGCCATTTGTAAACGCGATACTTCCTCAGTCGCAAAACCTCTTCGCATGTGATTGCGGCCCCTTTACTTTAATCAAATGTCTGCGACAAAGGATTGAAAGGAACGCTCCTCGATTTCGCACAAGCGATCGGTATTGGCTGAGAAATTCCTTTTACGGATTGCCGGCATTTTTTACCGATGCCTCGACGAAATACGTTTTTTTAAAATATTGTCAAGTTTTCGTACTTGTGATTCAAGGGTTCTTCATTCAGAGTTCCCATGAACTGTTAAAACGTTAAGTTTGCTTTGAGTTTGAATACTTTTCACTTCAACTTGTACAAAGATTTATATGAAGATGATTATTTTGTATAAGTATTGTGTCTGTGTATTAGTTTGAGTAGTCTGTTTTATTTACTAAACAATCATAGCGAAATAATGGGATTGAATTAATACAAAATCACTTACAAATAAATTATCTGAGTTCAAGGGTCTGTAATTGTTCCTATTCTTTGATTTTAATCGTCTTTCTCCCGCTTACCCTTCGGGCAAATTATAACCTTTAAAATGTTTGTATTTCCCTCATGACGTTTGATGATTAACATTAAATTTGATTTTGATTACATAATAAGGAGGTCTCACGAATAAAACAATATCGTTTTATTACCTTAAATAGTTAATAGTTCACTCTACATATATGTAGCATATCTTTGAAATAACAGAAGGCCAATTCTCGTAATTTAAAACGTTCAAAATCTAGTCGCAATCTCATCTTGGCGACAAACAAACGTCAAAAAATTGTCAAAATGTAGGGAATAAGAGGTATTTTTGACAGATTGAGACTGAGATCAGACTGTGAACGTTCTTAAAATTAGTAGAATTGCCCCTCAGATGTTGTTTATACTTACATGGGCAGTGAATGGGCACCCTTAGGCTAAAATATAATTATTTCTATTATAGCATGATAAGTACGATCACTCCATTGAATTTTCTTTGCGTTTTCGGTGATTTATGCTCTCCCGAGATTTCGATCGTGTACCATAATTATTATTCAAATATTTAACAAATTTTAATTGAATTCCCACTGAAACATTCGTTTGAGAATGATTATGGTCGTTCATTGTATCTAGACGATGGGTTCAAGTATAAAAGACGTTTCTGCTATTGTTTAAAGTCTCAAGACGATCAAAGAGTACCTACTTACATATTGTTACTACGAGTAGTAATAATCAAATCTGATTTGATTTGATAATCTGTTATTTGATATTATATTATCTATTTGGGTATAAAACATGAATAATACTGTGCATAATTATCTGTACGTGTTTCTACGTAATTAGATATACAATCAAAAATTGATAATGATATCGATTATGATGGTTCCATAAGTATCGTACTCAGTTATAAAACGATCGGAAAGCTTGTATCACTTGTGTTGCGTGAGACGTTAACGAAAATGAGTTTCATAAACAAAGTGGTAATAGTGACTGGTGCTGGCTCTGGTATCGGGGAAGCTATAAGTTATCATTTTGCCAAATATGCAGCAAGATTGTCATTGGTTGACAAAGACGCTGACAATTTAAAGAAATCAGCTGAGGAGTGTGAAAGATTAAGTAGAGCTAAAGTGCTTACTACAGTTGCCGATTTACGTAATGATCAACATGTTCTAAAAGTTATAACAGATACTAAAAACGAATTTGGCAGAATTGACGTTGTTGTTAACTGTGCTGGAGTTTACAAACCTGCAAGTATATTGGATTCGAATCTAATTGAAGTATTTGACGACGTAATGACTACTAATTTAAGAGCCATAGTTTACCTCACTAACTGTGTTAGTCGTGAACTAGAAGAAACCAAAGGGAACATTATTAATATTTCAAGTGCAGCGTGTTCTTTGGGTGCCTCGAAAAGCGTTCCATATCAGACGTCAATTGGGGCCCTGGATCATTTTACTACCTGCGTAGCCGTGGATCTGGCTGCTAAAGGAATTCGTGTTAACTCGATTTCACCCGGTGTAGTTAAAACGAGTATATTAGATAATGCTGGTGTTGATCAAGAAGAAAGTGAAGCGTTTTGGAATGAAGCTTCTTCTGCTCCACTGAATAGGCTGGTGAAAACTGAGGATGTAGCTGAGTTTGCTGTCTTTTTGGCCAGTGACAAAGCAAGAGCCATGACTGGGTGTAACTATTCTATCGATGCTGGATTAGCTTTATCATTAGCATTTTAGTAATGATCGGATATGAGAATTATCGCTGCATTTTGTGACGTACAAATGAATAGACTTGATCAATATAAAAACCGGCCAAGTGCGTGTCGGACCACGCACAATGAAGGGTTCCGTAGTTAGGATGAATTTATCCCTAAATCAAACTTAACATTGTAGTTGAAAAACATGTTCTCTCATACATCGATATACGACACGGTCAATTTTCCAACTGAAAATTTAAGTTTGTAATCGCAAAAAATGTTTTTTTTATTTGATAAAATTACAAATTAACAATTTTCGGACTTTTTCCTTTACTTGTGCTGTGATACCTTGCTTCTGCCCAAATTTCATGATTCTATGTCAACGGGAAGTACCCTATAGGTTTTGATTCATGTGCGAGATATTCGCAATTTTATTTATGTGATAAACTACAAATTTACAATTTTCGGACTTTTTCCTTTACTTGTGCTGTGAGACCTTGCTTGTGCCCAAATTTCATGATTCTAGGTCAACGGGAACTACCCTATAGGTTTTGATTTATTTGCGAGTATCGAAATAAATGTCGCAATAATGTCGCTTATATCGCCGTATTTTTTTATTGCGTTGACTTGTAAGCTTGATTTTTTTAGAGCTTTAAGAAACCATAGACTTACGTATTTGATATTAATTTCAACTTGATACCTCTACGCGTTCCTGAGAAAAATGGTCTTGACAGACAGACAGACAGACGGACAACGAAGTGATCCTATAAGGGTTC
This sequence comes from Tiliacea citrago, assembly GCA_963921375.1. Taxonomy (NCBI): domain Eukaryota; kingdom Metazoa; phylum Arthropoda; class Insecta; order Lepidoptera; family Noctuidae; genus Tiliacea; species Tiliacea citrago. The sequence continues at coordinate 11,529,752 of OY992793.1, read as the reverse complement.
CGTTTTTTCCTTTTGAGGTACGGAACCCTGAAAATTAACCTTGAAATGTATAAGCAATTTGTTTTTATGAGTCGACGTTATTGTTATCACAATCAGCTATCGGCTACAATATAAAGCACTACTTATACTTCAGATATATTATCACACTAATATTATAAAGGGGAAAGTTTGTGAGTGTGTGTGTGTATGTTTGTTACTTCTTCACGCTCAAACGGCGGGACCAATTTTGATAAAATTTTGTATGGAGGTAGCTGACACCCTGGATTAAGACATACGCTACTTTTTATCCTGATATTCCCACGGGATCGAGACTTACGCGGGTGAAACCGCGGGGTGCAGCTAGTGATACATATAGTTTAAACAAAATTGCATTAGGAAAATAAATTAAAATGTTAACACTTATAGCATACAGCTTCACTCAATTTGAGAACAACAAAGGTATAAGTAACACGAGACCTCCATTTAAATGGTGGGGTTATTGAATAAAAACACAATGTAAAAAGGAATCGTTGGGCTGAACCTTGCTGCTTATATGAGATTTTTTATGAAGCGTGAAATGCGGATATAGAAATTATGCAATTGAAATACATATACAGTTTTGTTTTACTTATTCAGTCCTTATTTTATATGCCTTTATTACAATTTCTACATTAAAAAAAAACCGGCGGTTCGGACTCGCGCACGGAGGGCTCCGTACCATTATCTATAAAAAAAACGGCAAAAAAATCACGGTTGTTGTATGGGAGCCCCCCCTTAAATATTTGTTTTATTTTAATTTAATTATTTATTTTTAAAGCGAATATAACTAAATATTCTGTAAATATTTCACGCGTTTACCTGTTGCCGTTATCAATATCGAGCAAAAATTCACGGTTGTTGTATGGGAGCCCCCTTAAATATTTATTTGATTCTGTTTTTTAGTATGTGTTGTTATAGCGGCAACAGAAATACATCATGTGTGAAAATTTCAGCTGTCTAACTATCACGGTTCATGAGGTACAGCCTGGTCACAGACGGACAGACAGACGGCGGAGCATTAGTAATAGGTTTCCCATTTTACCCTTTGGGTACGGAACCCTAAAAATATCGAAAGTATTAACGTACTTCAACGAATCCCTGTCTGATTGTGATTATACAAGATTTTATTTGCATCCATGACAGAAGAAACGAATACATTTATTCCGACAGCATCATTATATTACACGTCGCCGTCGTTCCGATAAACAGGCTCCTGTATAACACATGTATGTCGTCTTTAAATAATACGAGTAGCTGGAACTTGGTGCCATAAACTAATGTATGCAGAATGGCCGCCGCCCGGTTCTGCACAGACAATTTCACGCGCGCTTAGCTAATGTTTGCCGAGCGATTTGCCGGCGGCATCGCGATGGACGGTAGTTTTTTCCCTGCCGACAGCCCGTCCAAGCATGTTAGAGAGATGTTCCCAATCTAGACGCCCGCCGCTGTATGCACGAGGAATTGATGTATGAACACAGCTAACCCGATGGTTTATGTTCTAAGCGATATTCGTTGTCTCGACTTAATAAGAGTTTTTTTGTTAAGTTTTTGGCAAGAATTTTAACATTGTGATTGATTAAATACATTTTTAATGATAAAATGTATGTTTTATAGTGATTTTTGGTCAGCGTCTTCTATACCTTCTTAGTTCCTAAATGATTGTAGATCGATTACTTATCGTTTTGTTCAAGTTTGTTGCCGGGGCACGCTTTCCCAAGTTACTCTTCACCACTTCAGTTGAAGTGTTTTAGTTACCAATATAATTATTTTGTCCAAGAACAACTGACGTATACACTTGATCGTGATTCCTTTAAGTGGCACTTGCTTTTATTTATTTGACCTTACATTGTTGAATGATAGTTACCTACTTAATAGTAATTAGTTCATACACACACTAAGTTATATACCTACCTACTGACATGCATGAAACGTTTAAATGATTGTACATTTTCAGTAGAATTTTGACTATATACACTTATTATACGTACAATATAACTGTACCAACATAATATTATGTGTGTTTAATTATGATAACATCAGTAACAAGTTTCGATTGTTTACATTAAGACAAGCTTGTAACAATTATAAGCGCTAACCTATTTCATGTCTAATTTAAATAGGAAATAGATTAATCAAACGATACTAACTTTCCCAGCCGTCGGTAAAATATTTAACAATAGCCTCATCCTGTGTTTTACAACGTTGTCCTCTTTTTGGGTTGGGCGTTCGAAATTAAACTAGTTTGTATTACACTAGCGTTAGGACCTTATCGGACGATCGATTTCTCAACCCTTTAATGTATACGTCACCGGGCCAAGTTTAACGAATATTTATATGTAACGAGCGATATGTAGGTAGTAGTAGTAAAGTTGAACACAACACTGTGCCGCCAACTAAAACGAAGTTCGTATTTCCAGAGCACTGGAGCAATAAAGTAAGCAGTTTTACAAGTGAGTGCTCCCAGAACGAATGCGCGGGTTAGTATACGCTCGATATTCTTATTTTATGAGTGAAAAATCTTACAAAGAATATTTTCCGAGACACAGCGATGGAAGCAGCTCCTGTTACCTTAAGAAAACTGTCTTGTAACCTTTTCAATCTCTCATTCAATTGCTCTCGACCGAATACATTGTGGTCGAGCCGCATTGATTTTGTCAGGACTGGTTGTCAAAAGTTCTCATCGTCATTAGCTCAGTTGATTCGTGTATTCAGTCCGGCAAGACGAAGAATGCACTCTCGGCAACAAAGCGTCCACATTATGTTGTCGCACGGCGCAGCGCGTTCCAATTAAGAGAGATTTATTCATCCCCTCGCCGTCATACGACTTCTCCAAAGACATTATCAGAGATTTAACTCGGCAGGACGATTGTTCCCCAATTTTCTAAACACCTCGACAATACTGTCGTAATTTGTTCCATCCTCTTGGCTGTTTGATTGTTTGCTCTGGGAAAACACGAAGCGTCATTGCGCAGCTTCAGGGTGTTGCTTTGTACTTGAAGCTGTTCGCATTCGATATTCATTTGCTCGAATGCTTTGTAACCATTCGTAATTTGAACACGTCGAGGGAATTTAAACGATGTTGTCATTATTTTGTTAATGTTTACCTAAATTGTGATGGTGAGTGTTTCATTAGGACGGAAATAATGGTTCCCATTTCCCAACACAAACTTACCTTGTTTCCATTCGGAGAGTAAACCTAACTATTGTTTGATTTTGTATGGCAAAGGTACACATACGATACGATTTATGTTAACAATAGACAAAGTTTTCAATACTGGATCTTAATTTACTTGAATTTCTGTTCATATAGTTTCCAAGCCTCATTCATTAATAACTGGTTAGTTAATTGGGCTACCGAGGACCCCGTCTTTTGTTATACACGAACCACGCCCCGGGTTTATCTAAGCAGTAGCTTATTTAAAATGATAAACGAGCTCCCAATCGATTTGAATAACAAGCAGGCAGATGCTCTTAATCCTTTTGATTTCATTAAATGCATGCGCCCCTAGGCCCTTGCCGGAAATATCACTCGAGTGTGGGCCTCCAACTTACTTCGGATTGTTCGGAAGATTGGAAGATTCGTCGGAACATAAAACCTTAATATAAAAAAAAAAACAATTTTGGTTATCAGCGTTCCGTATACTAATAGAAATTCCAAAATCATAAAGAGTTGAAACCATTATTTTAATATGTTTAATGTCTACTTAATTGTGTAAAATATACGAAAAATATTTAATACCGAAAGTTGTAGTAGGGTGCTATTATGAACTTAAAAAACCGACCAAATGCGTGTCAGACCACACACAATGAAGGGTTCCGTAGTTGGGATGAAGTTATCCCAAGAACAGTCCATTCCAACTTCAAATATAAGTTGGTCGACTATTTCTCGTTAACATGTAAAGCCTACTTAGCTGGGATAGTTATATATATACAAGTGCAGTGATTTTTTTTTACATATCCAAAACCCATCCTTTATCTGGCGGGGGGGACTCCGGAACCCTAAAATCATTCTAGGATTTCTAAAATTTCCCACCTCAGTTTTTGCTTCTCAAGCATCTTTTAAAAATCTTTTGAAAAGTTACTGAATGGGATGATTTTACTTTGACACAGAACCCTAAAAGAATCTAACCTTTTGAATTTACAATGTCTAAATAGCAATACATTTTGGCTTATTACGTGACTGAACAATATTTTGCCGGATTTGTCATTGTTCCTACAATCTTATTTGGAATTGTAATCCCTTTTATTAAAGAAAAATATAAGTATAACAAATATTTCTATCACGATGACATTGTGTTTATCAGTTCACAATAAATCAAGTTATCCTCTTTCGTTCCAAAGGAAAATGTAATGAATTTAAACGTCTTTTTGGAATATGACACGTAATGTGAGTGTACCGGTCGAAGCTTCATTTGTTTGATTGTTTCGTTAAGGAGAGGCCAAGTGAAAAATCCGTCAACATTAATCACGTCGATACTGAAATATAATTTCGAACGGTCGAAAAAATTTACATAAATAATTTATACTCAAGGGACGGGAGGTACCAACGTTCAGAGCTTTCTAATCCGTCGTCTTGTAGCGAGGACGGCTTGCTTCCGATCTAACGATACGGTCCTCGGAGGCTTGCTTTGTTTTATTGATAAGATGCGCTAGTATTTTGTTATTGATAAAGCTCTAAGCATATTTCAGTCTTCGGTTTTCTTTACGGCAGCGATAAAAACGGACGGTTGGATGTTCATGGTATTGCTTCTAAATCAATATAATATATTTTCCTGTATATTTTGTTTTTCAATTTTATTTAAAACAAACGCGTCAAGTAGTCGTCTCGATGTATAGGTTCTTCATATTAAAGAATTTATTTTTAAATTATCGCAAGATATGTTTCGCACTGAATAAAAAAAGCTTTAAACTAAATGAAATTACTTTTTACAAGCACACGTCGCACAAGTATTTTACAATCGCGAAAGAATTAAATATTTGATTATGTATCGTCAGTTAGGTCGCTCTCAGCGGGGTACCGCAAGGGTGTTGGTTGGCGGTCCTCTCATCTCCATAAGAAGTGGCTGTGCCCTGCCGAGGCATACTGCGCACCGCTTGATGGAGCATTATTTTAGGCATGTGACTGTGATCGATTCGATCGAATCTTTCTTCGGACAGCGCGAGTTTTTACCAATGTCTGACGCTACGCTCGAAAATACACAAATAAAGATGATGTAGTGTCCGCGGTTTACAAGTGTTGTTATGATGAATGGTCGGCGTTATGACCTCCATTTTAGTTGGTTTTAGTGTAATTTATTGAATCTTACTCATATTGGTTGTGTGAATATTAGTAATTAATTTTATGCGAGTCCACTCTGAAAGCGGATAGCGGTTTATCAATTAATCATTTCGTTTTTACCATACAGAAGCACAAATTAAAAAGGTATTTTAGCAGGAAAGTGCGCAAAAACTTTTAAATTAATATCGATTAAGAATTTGGGTCTGTATACTCTGTAGGTATGTATTTAAATAAAAGTTTTAAGGCCTCAAATAACCTGCCACAACGACATTACCAGTACCTATCAAATGAAGGTAACGGCAGTCTATATCCAGCACAACATCTTTCTAAGACATAACAATATTTCTGATCTTATCTAGTGCAAGGTGTGCGCCTCCGTCCTTAAAACAAAATAAAATGTGTGAGACATCCAATTCCCCACACTATCTTCATAATTATTATAATAACTTTTAATATAATTTAAAAATACAATATGAAATATTCCAGCGGTGTCGTTAACAGCATCGGCTCGAACAATTAACCTTCGTTAGCCGCCAATAAATAGTGTGCTCGCTAAACAGCTTTACGACTAGATAATAATTAACTGACTCTTGGTCCGTTACGGTAGCAAGTGCTTCATCCAGGCTATGCGCCATTTAGTACGCTCGACACCCGATAAATCATTACAAGATGATCTTATAAGGCCAAGGGAAATGTAAATAGAGCCACTTTATCGCTGCAAAAATGCTATACGATATTATGTGGTGTATTCATTTGGTTTTATTATTATAGGTTAAGAATATAGAGCTTCATTTGTTAGCTAGTGTGTATTTTTTTTTATTCGTCTTCTTTCTTTTTATAATAACTTGGAGTTGCAGATAAGAAGGTAGGTGATGCAGATAAGAGACAATTATGTGCATTTATTAGAGTAGAGTAGTACCTAGTATAAATGAGATAATATCATTATCCTATTTGTTCAGGTTTTTAGGGTTTTGAGGTATCAAAAGGAAAAAAAACTGAACTTTTATAGCAGGGTTTCTCAAACTTTCGGCTCCACGAACCCCTGTTAAAGTTTGCAGGTGACAGCGAACCCCTTTACTAACTGATTAAATCCCCCCTCAAAGAAAATAATAAAATTGACTGTTGGAGAAAATAAGGTTTTTATTTCAATAAAAGGTAACAAATAAAGTGGCAAAAGAAATATCTTTTTGAATCACGTAATAATTATTTTGTAATCGTTGTGCGAGTTGATTTTCAACATCGTGTGCCATGTCGTGAATGCGACGTGCTATAATGTATCATTTGAAAGTGGTATTTTATCCAGCAACTGATCATATCTTTAGCAGCTGGTAAAATCAATTCTTCAGCAATATTGTATGACTTGCCAGTCTTTGCGATTTTATATACCACAAGGAAAGGCGCACGTAAATATTCAGACTTAGTAGCCAAGACGATTTTCATAGGCTTTTTCGAAGAAGCCAACTCTTTGTTTTTTCGAACAAAAAAATCTATAGGTTTGTCTACGTACTGCGGATGTTTTGTGTCTTTGCAGCAATGATGGTTTCATCGAGCTATTCGCGAGAACTTCTGAACATATATCTACTATGGCTCTGGGTACTGAGATTCTTCTTTGCACGTAAATCTAATTTTCAGATAGTCTTGGTCATATTTCCTTTATTTGCTGATGATATGATGGTTTTTTCTTGTCCTTTCGATTTTGCAGAATTTCCGTTAAAAAAGAACTTTCTGCAGAAGTAGAGGCAATTTGTAAATTTACTTTATGCAGGTTGCGAACTGGATGATAACGTTGAATTACGTGGACATTTTCTGGATAATGACCCCGTTTTTAACCACTCATTCATTTTCAAAACCAGCTAGCTGCATGAAGGGATTGCAAATATTTTGTTTTATTGTACTGTCAACCAAAACGCGCTCACAGCGCTCACACAAGTATCTAAAATAAATAAATCAAACACTGAGCGCGGACCACGCTACGCGCTGGGCAGTGGGAAGGGCGGGGTATGGGGAGAGCGGCGTGGCTTGCGAGAGCAAGCGAGGAATTCAGTCGCGCGGACGCGCGCGCGCCACCAAATGTACCACACCTGCCTGCCAATCCAAGCCACCATTACGTAAATCTTGTAGCGAATCCCCTACCGTCGAATGGCAAACCCCTAGGGGTTCGCGTACTCCACTTTGAGAAACCCTGCCTTATAGGATCTGTACATAGGTGTCAGTCTGTCTGTCCGTCTGTCACATACGTTTTACTCCGAATCTTCTGTACAGATTAAGGTGAAATTTGGTAAATGACATATATAAACTTCTGTGGCCCGAACACGGACGTGTATCGTATTAAATATATTAATTTTGAATATGGGAGTCACTTTTAGGGGCTTATTTGAAAATAAAAAATAGGTTTTGCAAACTGTACCATGTGACATGTCAAATGAAAGGACTTAGTGTAAGGATTACAGATATATATCTTTTATATTTTTAAAATAATTTAAGAAAATAGATGAAAATTGATCATTATCTCCGAAACTAAAATACGACCCTAAACTTTTGAAAAAATACAGAAAATAATTCTTTACTTATATATTACAGAAAACCCTATAAGAAGTCTGTGATCTTTAAATAACATCGTAAATCTCTCAATATTGGGCGTACAAACTTACATTTGCAGTTGTAACGTGTGAGGGAACATGTTTTTCAACTACAATGTTAACTGTGTTCTTAGGATAATTAATCCCCCCTACGGAACCCTTCATAGTGGCTTCACTTGGCCGATTTTTTTTGGTTGGGTGGGTACTTAATTAACTTATTTGTGTTTTATCTGTACAGGCGTGGGTTATATGTACCCTCCTAGGTTTATTTATTTCAGTATTTTAGAAGAACCGAAGAACTGTAAACCCAAGCTTTTCGGAAGCCCTTTAGAAATTTATGGAAAACTCTCGGTAAATGTTATGATTAGCATATAATAAGATGAGATGAAGGTTAAGTTAAGATTTATCACAAAAGCACGGTAAATAGAAATCTGCCAAGGTTTTTGGGATGGGATTTCATAAAACGCTTAGACAAGTTGATGGACCAAGTGTTCTTTAATGAACATAGTGCAAGTTATAGACAGAGTAAATTGTAGACCAATGGATGAAAAAAAATAAGTTGGTGAAAGACTATTTCAAAAAGACACAAATCAACATGAAATCGTTAAACAACCAACCCACTACTCAAGATTTTACAGTAACAAACATCACACACACTTCTAAGGAACTGATTAAATCATATATCAATCCAATAAAAATCCGAACTGTATAATTGCAATGAAACACAAATCTATTGTCGACACCAAACGGCCAATGTCCTTCGGCATCGAATTTAATAACTCCGCATGAATTAATAAGCCGTGGCCACGCCCCGTAGGCGTCAACTCTATGATTAATATAGCCATTGCAAACGACTTCGACTACCGGAACGTGAAGAGCCGCGTCTTTCGCCCCCACTCAGTGTGCTCCACGCCTTACTTATAACAAAGCTAAATTCACACGTCTGTATTATTTATATCGATTACGTTAACCGATAAACCGTATATCAATCCGAGTGTTAATATTTAAATAATAATGTCAGATTATAAATCGTTGGAGCAATTTCTTATACTAGACACTTTAACGCTCGTTTATAACGCATGATCTTAGTAATTTTGATGTTATTTCTATCATATCTGGTCGTTAAACTTCTATGCTTTGGATTGGATTATTGGTGGTTGTGTGTTTGCGAAATCGGTTTTGAATGGATTCTGGTTCGATTCAATTCCTCGGATTACATCAAGTCTTCTATCCCCATTAGAATAAACGTACCCAACGATAATGAAAGTATAGCAAAGAGAGGAGAGAAAAAAGACCATTACAAGGATAGTAATAGTTTACTTTCAAACTGTTTGTGTCTAATTCTTCTGAACATTCTTTCTTTTTTTACCCCGCTATTCTCTGTTGTATTCTCTTTTGTTAGCCAGCAAAGCGTGCACCTGTCTTTGTTAAAACTAAAAATTATCAGGAGAATAACGTTTACGTCCACAATTAGTATCTTTGCGTCTACTACAAGACGCCACAACAATCTGTAAGTGTACAAGCAAAATAATTATTTCTCATTGTCCTTTTGTTTGTTATTATCTCGCAACAATTACAAAGAACACCACCATTCTTACCTCTCAAAAGATGTTTTTAGCGTAATCCTTTATTCGCAAAGAAAAGGATTAAAAGTCAGCAGAGTTTAACAAAATATGTTTTTTAAAGCGTTTATAATAGCAAAATGAATATTTAAGAAGATTTAAAAAACACGTCTAATCTTACATTTTCTTAATCTGCTTCAGAACTTTTGTTCGAAACCGTATAAATCTCATATTAACTTAAATTTTTCGTTTCGTATTATCTGTGGTTTCGTTACTAAATCTCGCAGTACCTACCTTTATTTGGTAATTACGAAAATCCCCATTACCGTCCATTTTGTGATAAAAGATTCAGCATCAGAAGTTTGGTCCGTGCGTCTAGCCTTAGTGGTCAAAATGCCAGGCGGAGCAGTAGATGCTGAATTATTCCGCAAACATCAATAATGAAAGTAGTTTGAAGAGAATTTCCATCGGTAACTTGGCTGGTTTTGTGGCTAATAGTTCGGTAGGTTGTTCCAAAAATGTTGTGTCATTAAGTCGCGACCGCACGTGACTGAGGGCACCTGCCACCGACCGGTCGCGCGGTCGTGCCGACATGCCTCAACAACCAGACGCTTCTATCTCACAGTCCTTCGTTACGGTAAATACTTCATGAATTTACAATTAGTGCTATTTTGGGAGGGTTTCACCCCTTCTGTAAATAAGGACTGAATAGTAAAAAGATATAATTAGCTTGAAATAGCATAAAAAACGTTGATTATTACAGAAATACGCTAGTTTTAGTAATGTCTTCAGCTCAAAATTGTTCGCGTTGCTATGAATAGCAATGTGAACAATTTTGATCTGAACAATTTTTATTAAACGATTTCCATATAATTAGTGTCAACAGCTAGCTTGTCAGTATAAGCGTGGTATAAGTTCAGCGTTAATTTTAAAACGTCACTCATTGACTCACAGTATATAAACTAACGAGTGATTTAAAAATAGCCGTCTTCATCGACCTCTTTCTCTACGCATTCTTCGTCTTATTTGCCTCGTTATAGCCTATTGAGGAGGTTTATACTGAATTACTTGGAGCTTCAGGAAACATGGAATAACGGCCCGAACGTTTTGTTTTGCCCTCTCAACACAACATCGTGTGACGCAAAATTACAATTTTTATTCGCCAATCGCGCCCGTCGAGCGGCTTGACTTAAGGCGCAGTTATATGATGTTAGTGACTTTTAAATCTGTTATTACGCCCTCTAAATGAGGGCGTAATAACAGATTTAAGAAGTTATGCAAAAAAAATCTTAAACTAGAACGCATACACAAAATAACTAGCATAAATAATTTTAACTTCCGCGTCCGCACATTAAGTTTCTTGGCCCTGCGTTATCTCACTGTGTGGGTGAATTTAGGCTACTTATATTTTGTTTTGTATTACCTTATTTTGTTTACTTTAGTTTGTTTTTGTTTGTTTTGGATTCTATATATATTATATTATATTATATATATATTTATATATTCTATATATTACACTTTATTCTGATTTGTAGCTTCTTTATCAATTGCATAAACCAGTGTATATAATTGCTGGTGAACCAGTTAAATAAATAAATAAATACACATCAATTCTATATGTGAATATTTAAGTTTTGTAGTAAAATACTTTATGAAATAAAATGAATGTAATGTAAGCATAGAAAACGATATTACTTTCAAACTACTTAGATATATTCATGTTTTTTTTTGTATGAACAGTAATTTTACTATCTATATTTCTATCTAGGATTTTGTTTCAAATATTCATATTCTCCTTATTAAAAATAAATATTCCATAATCTAACGGGGTGAGCTTGCCGCGCATTTGTATAGCTAATGTTAACGACGATTACCCGACCCTTAACGTCGATATTTTATTTGACATACAAATAAAAAATTGATTTGGCGTTTGAACTGGGTTTTATGGAGCAATCTCAAAGTGAATTTCGATGTTAAGGACTCTAAAAACTTTAAAAGTGCGGATAACTTGTTATAACATTGCTTTTCCCTTCAGGAGAAAATGTTAACTGATTAATTAACAAGATATTATAATTAATCTGTAGGCATTTAACCCTCGGCTCAGAATATTTCATTAAGTAATTATTGCTTCTTCCGATGCGGTTGAAATCATTTCGTCCCCACCGGCGGCGGCGCAGGCGGTTGAAAGAAACGCGTCAGGGATCCCGTCATTCGGGAATATGAAAATAAGTAGAATAAATCAAAGTTTATTGAAAAGTATTCCACTTGTAGTATTATTGCGGCGTCACCGTCGCAGTGTGGGCGGCCACTACACGTCGTGGGACGAACCGATATAGTTCCTTATTATTGTTAACAAATTCGAACCTCAGAAATCCTCATTTTTTAAATGCTGTTTTATTCTTAATTTGTTTTATTTTTTTTTATAAAAAAGTCAAGTTTAAATTCGTGTAGATTTTTATAAAACCTAAATGATCAGACATACGGACACGCATCTTTCGTGTTCTATATTTGTTGGAGTATATTTCATGAGGTTTGAGCCGCGTGAGGTTTAACGCAAAAAATACCCGCTATTATTTCCGTTACAGCTGATCGGTTCCTTCGTACATCAAAGTATTAAAACATCGATCATTATAATACCCGAAATGATTCGAGCCTCCTTTCAAGTAGTCCTAAGTAAACTTCAACGTTGCATAATGCATTATTCGCAAAGAAATATGATCTTTGACGTAGAGCTTCTCTAAATATTGACTTTATGATAATAGCTTTAAAGTCTTTACACCTGAGCTAACAGATCGAATGATTCTAAAGGTGTCCATGGCGAAATTTTATTGATATAGGAAATAAGTAATTGTCTACCTATATAATAGCCGTTCTGTGTGTATTGCTCGTAATAAAATGTTATGCTTAGGTACTTCTCCGCCTGACGCAGGTCCTCACCGGACACGGTTGTTTCGGGAGGTTCCTGTTCAGGATAAAGCGGGAGGAAACGCCCGGGTGTCACCACTGTGTGGATCGCCCGGAGGACACGGTGGAGCATACGGTGGAGGTCTGCCCAGCTTGGGCGGAGCACCGCCGTGTCCTCACGGAGGCGATCGGCGGCGGCGATCTCTCGCGTCCGGCCCTGGTTCAGGCCATGGTTCGGAGCGAGAGTGCATGGGAGGCCGTCACCTCCTTCTGCGAAGCAGTTATGCTAGCGAAGGAGGAGGCGGAACGCGTGAGGGTGAGACAAGGTTCGCGCCCTCGCGCCCTTAGTCGCCGCAGGAGACGCCCCGGGCGTCGGGAGTCGCAAGCCGATTTCCGGCCACCGTAGGCATGGGCCTGCGGACGGTGAGCGATGGGTAGCTCGCCGTCCGATAAGGAGCAGGCCCGGGTCGACGGCGCGTTGTGTTCCACGCGCGCCTCAAAGAGATGTCAGCACAAACTGACGGGGTCCGTCAGGACCAATGCCTGCCAGGGTTGCGAGTTTGTCCGAAAGGGATATCGTGGCCCTGGCACACAGGCAACGGAAGGAACACGGGTGGGTTTTAGTCAGTAAAAGTCTGACACTCCCTCCCGCTCCACCCAGAGCGGGAGAAGTTATTTGATGATTTCCCACCCAAAAAAAAAAAAAAAATGCTTAGGTACTTCTTCGTTTGGTTCTGCACATATCTAACGGTAGAGATAATTTGCAACTCCGAATGTTTGGTCCATGTAACTTCAAAGGGGTACCGAATGTTATGAAATTAAGACTGCCGATTTCGTACGCAGAATTCTTTATTGTACTCCTTTGCTCGCTCCTAAAGCCGAGAATAGATCATGTTTGAAGGTCCGAATGGCATTCTCGATCGTTCTTAGTAAGTGTTTTCATAGCGCGTCACTACGTATTCTCGAAACTTGGCTGCGCGGTCACTGTTTATCTTTGTAAAAGTTACCATTGTGCTCCCGGGGACGATAATTGTACTCGGACATATTTTTTTATGTATTTTTTGTAGTATTATCGTGGCTGATGATATTTTAAATGTTTGTGTTTCTGCTCAACGCGATGGTCAGTGACGTGTAGGGCCGGACCCTATTGTGCCTGAAATCGTTCGGTCCGCAAGGGCCGTTTGCTTTAGTGCCTTCTGCCTTTTGTGTGTCCACTGTACAATTTTATTACATGCTAGCAATTTTGATACTTTTGACAATGAAATTATTTTTTTAATATTAATGTGATATTTGATCATTATTTAACTGCATTTTAAATCGTATCCCGAAGTAATAAATTCTAATAGTAATATTATTAGTATTAACAAAAAGTTAATAAATATGATGATCGAAAAGTATTGATTTGCATAAAGATTATCGTTTCAAATTAAAACATTTTGTAACATGTTTTTCAAGATAGATCATTAATAAAAAATCCTAATTATTTTTGCATACATTGGGCGAATGTTAACCAAATAGGTAGATATATTAATTTTCTGCGTTTTTAATACGTAGTTTATATGGGTTGTTTTCTTTGAGTTTCTAATAATTTATTATGTGGTTCTATATAAAAATAATTTATAACATAAATGTACACATACTTACTATCAGCAATTTTTAAATAAACATACAAATTATACCGTCATATTCTATATATGCCAAGATTTAACCGATTCAAAATATACCTATTTTATCATTTGATTATGTAGTTATAATCAAAGAAGTATTTGTTTTTTTTTATTAATTACTTTATTTTTTATTTATTGAAATACCTCATTAATAACGTGATAATTAAGGTAGATTATGTTAAACATATAATTATGAAATTACTAATTAGTGTGTTAATATACAAATATAATATTTTATTTATGTTTATTTAGGTTATTAAAAGATGCCTGTCATCCTAATGATCTATTTAAAATGTGAGTTATATAACCTACGTTAAGGCGCAGATATATGATTTTAGTGACTTTTAAATCTGTTATTACGCCTTCATATAATGCAAGTGTGTTATGCAAAAAATGTATGTTAAACTAGAACGCATACACATCAATTCTATTATGTGAATATTTAAGTATTGTAGTAAAATACTTTATGAAATAAATTCAGGAAGTAATGTCTCCCCAAAGCATAAAAAACGTTATTACTTTCAAACTACTTAAGATATTTTCATGTTTTTTTTTGTATGAATAGACTGTTTTATTATCTATAATTCTATCTGGGATTTTGTTTCAAATATTCATATTTTCCTTACTAAAAATAAATATTCCAAAACCGTACGGGGTGGCGCGCAGCGCGGCGTGAGCGCGCCACGCATTTGTATGACTGATGTTAACGGCGATTACCCGACCCTTAACGTTAATTTATTTGGCATACAAATAAAAATGAGAACCAATTGATTTGGTTTTTGAACTGGGTTTTATGGAGCAATCTCAAAGTGAATTTCGATGTTAGAGACTCTAAAAACTTTTCTTTTACTTTTAGCGCGACGCGCTTTTGTATGGCCAAGGTCAACGGCGACTATCTGACCCTTAAAAGAGCTGGTTTGATTTAAAATTAATCGGATTTAGATTACTGGAATTAATTAAAAAAAAGTAGTGTCATGCACAAAATCCACTACTAAATTATAATCAAAACTATCAAGATATTTTGGTTTCTTATCAAATCGTTCGTAGCTCCTACGCACATTGTTCAAAGGTAAACATGTAAGAAATTCGTTCTTTTTGTTCGATACCAACAATTGAGCTTACGTCTCTGTGATGCTGAGACGTGCATACACCGTACTACAACTAATACAACCATGAATTTTTGGTACAAATACTCTTTGTATTGTCGGCCGTCGGCCATCTATTGTGATGCGTTTAATATCTATAGGAAGTGTGGGCTTTCAAACAAGACGCAGGCAACACGGTATTCGTATTGTCAGCCTTTAAAACGAGGCGGTCTGCTTACAATTAAATAATCCAAAATTATGAAAGACTCCGTTGAGACGAGCTATTCTGTTGGAAACGAATATTAATTTGATCCGGACTTTTATTATGTGATAACATTATTTAGGTACATCAGACTTCCAGTCATCTTGGCTCATTAACGTTTTAATGCCCGTACATAACCGCTGTTCAGGCGTTTAAACACTGATTACAGGACGTATAAAATTCACTATAAATTCTTTATTTATGTGACAAAAAAGGAAACAGTGGGGACGCTCTTAGAATTAAATATATGCTCGCGATCATAAAATAAAGAATTTATAGGCGTCCTTTGGAATTACCGTGGCTCGGTTTTATGACTTCACGGGGCGTTTATTTAGCGTTGCGTTGCGTGGTCGGATCACAGGCATTCATGATAGTCTTCCGCTCCCTTTGTCATTGTACTGAACAATTGCGTCTTCACATATTGCTTGTTATATGTTCCATCTTACGCCGTAACTTTTACGAATCTCAGACAAATGTTATTGCTAAGCTCAAATGATTGTCGTTTATATGGGGCCAGTAAGTAATTCCGTTGGCGTTTTTCTTTTTGTTACGATGTTTGCACAAAAATAATTAAAGTATCGTATAATAGATATCGGGTGCTCTTAAAACGAGGTTCGTTCATTGTTGTACGAAGTCAATTTAGTTGCACATGACCTCTCTTCAGATAGGGTAACTAACTATCATGTTTTCCGATGCAGGCTCTTGTGCTGGTTGTGAACATCCAATCAGGCACCGACAATTTCTTTGGTTTACTGTCAGGAAACCGCAAATAAGTTAAATTTTATTATATCTTTGCTACCAAAAAACAAGAAAACGCAATCATTTTCCCATAAGAATATTTTATAGCCAGGCGCACACCACCTATAATGGTATCAACAATGAGCAAATCTTTAATTTCAAGACAATTTTTATTTATGTTATGTTTTATTACGACAGAAACATAATCATAATAATATATCATCGAAACCAAAATTAATCACATTTTTATTATTTTATTGCTCCAACACGCTATTATAAATCGAATAATAAGAAAAAAGACGTAATAAAGAAGCTGTGTGAAACGTATCTGTGTGTGGACCTCTTTATGCGTTAAAACACTTTTGAACGGGTACCTAAAGGTATACAAAAACAGGCGTGACCAACAGTTTAACATGTTTTTACTGTCTATAAGTACGCGTGAAATTGTGATTATGAGCACAAACGAGTCTTTCAATCCACTCGTGGTGTGGGCACAGGTGAGGAATTTAATTTTTCCCTTTGTGCGTACGATAGCCGTTGCGTAACTTTTCATTAATAAATGTTATGATCTCGCTTAAAGGCTTCCGCAGACAGGTGCGACGCGACGCGATTCTGGTAGACCACACAGGCGCGACTTATTCTAAGATAAACTTTTGATAATAATATACCAGTTCACTAGTTGCTGGTGTTCAAATTAATAATACTTGGGATTTTATGTCAACACTTTTATCTTTCTGCTAATTCACAAGCTCATTAAACAATCATGTTTATTAAATCAATGCATACATCCAGTTTTCTCTTTTGCTGACATATAACGAGCATTTTGGTATATTTATTAGACAATTAAATGCATGAAAGTCAAAGTTACTTTTAAACTTTATTGTCGAAGGATCGAACGCCACTGTCAAATTAGTTGCTCTAAACGAAATTACCTCGTTCAAATCAACGCTTATATACTGGACTATTGCTCAATGCGGAGACACCCATAGTTTGGTATCAGATATGATGTGAGTTTGTTGATAGGTCATTGTGTTATTCCAAATAGAGACTTATAAATTGAGTAGCACCTACCTATCCATTGTAAGCACTAAACCATCTATTAACCGGAACTAATATTGCTAAAGGTTCGGTTAGTCGACCGTTTTCGATATGTGAATCGCAGGCGCCCCGGTGACGTGAGTCTACATTGTGACCGATTCGATACGGTTTTTGTGCGCCGGCGCACAAACCGCTGCCGCGTCATTATGACGCTGCTCCGCGGGTTAGGTTAGGTCATGTAAGTAAACGGCCAACGTAACTGTTACAGCATAGTTAACTATAGTTTGTCAGAGTCATTGCCTACGCAATTGGCAACTTGGGAATCCGCATCTAACGTTCACTATCATAATATGGTGTTCAAATATTAATTTAATCAAAATCCCTCCATTATTCCGTTGCTAAAACTTGTTATAACTTAATACTTGTAGGCATTTCTGTTAAATGCCAATCCGTTTTACAACGTACCAATCTTGTTATGATAGACTAGGTATAATGTCTATGGGGCATTAACCTGTTACGAAGAAATCGTCTGTGGAATATTGACGCAATCATACTCAGTACACCGGCACCGTTACAATGCAGCAGCATTCAGAGCCATCACCCCGGGCACGCCTTCAACCAAATGGTATCCATCGACATGACTTACATACTTACCCCATATGTTGTGTTGTCCGTCGAACGTGAGTCGCGGCCCTTATTATAATCACAGATCAGACGATTGTTGTCCACATAAAATGTATAATTTATAAAAGCAGAACGAAGAATAATCCAAGAGACGTATTGCGTTTGCTTTTTTTCTGCTGCGAGTTAGCAACGTGTTACACTTTAGTTTTTAAGGAATCAAATCGAATCGATTCGATGTAACGGGCGATATATATTTTTTATGCTATACAAACGTCGTTTGTTACATGGCGAATGGTAACGTCGCGCGTCGGCTGGGTAATAAATTGTTATATTATTTTAATTAAATCGATATTATAGACTGTTATGACATTCCGGAGCGATGCAATTATGAGACAATAAAATGAATTCATTCCGTATTTTTAATTAAACGGAATTTCGCAAAAGCTATGTTCAAATTGTCTTACAATTTGAACATAGCTTTTGCGAAATTCTGTAATAGGGTTTTATAATTATTTTTTAACGGCTGTCGTAAATAAAATGGTGGAGGCGAGAAGGTTAATCTTGATTGTTAGTATAGCCATAGACGAATATCTCTCGTGTGACGGTGAGACATAGCTTGTTGTGATTTTATGGCCCCTATAAACCGGCCGTTACTATTCACTGATCTAATACGATTTTTACATCCAGTGTCTATTAATTGTGGTAGTTGTTCGACTAGGTAGTAAAATTGAAAGGTTTATCACTAATAAATTAGATATACCTAGTTCTGGATTTAGAACGAGTAAAATTACCATAGGTAGCTCGTTTTGTTTCTAATTATATTATGTGTTGTTGTTGGAATAAATTTTGTTCATCCTTTTTGACTTCAGCGTCCTGTAGACAATATTTTCTGTTGAAATGTTGCCCTAGATTTAACTTGAAATGATAAAAAACACTGACGCAACACGGAAAAACGGATCAGAGCTCTATATTCCATCACCTAAAAAAGCTTACCTGCGCACGCCGCCCATTCTTCGATATGAGAAATTCGAGTTGCAATTTAGCGTCTATTGTGTTGGAACAAAGCGTGCGATGCGTTAATAACAGGTGCATCGGTTCCAAAGTTTGGTGGACGGTCGCAGGACCCTAATGCTACGTGACCAGTTTTATTTTATGCCATTTTCGCCATGATATTCTCCATTCTGTGTAATTTGCCGTTAAACTCGAAAACTATTTTTCAGTATTTGGCCCTTTTTGTGCCATTGTCCCCGGGATGTTAGATTAGTCGTTCGTCCGCCCATGTTTCATTAATGCGAATCTAATTTGTGTTGCGGCCCGGCTGTTGGCCGTTCGTGTTTTTAGAGTAGCCTTTGTTGGCGAACAGTTGAATTATCAGCGAATATTTTGGGCAGATGTCGGTTTAATTAGGCAGTTACATTTTGTGTGATGGAATCAATTTTACAAGCTTTGGGAGGGCCTGGTGCCTTATTTGAATTAAATGTTTTGTCTGTCAATTTAGTGATTCTATTTAGCAGTATCATTTCATCCATTACTAATTGCAGTTGGCAGCTGAAATAATTAATTAGTGACGGATAACTGGACTCGATCCTAATTCCAACGCTAGACTAAAGCGGAAGCCCTTCATCGTATGGTTATGATGAAGGGCTTCCGCTTTAGTCCAGCCTAATGCTCCCACTGCTAGGACACAGACCTCCTCTTTTTGTGAGACGGAGTGGGCCATAATCCACCACGCGGGCCCAGTGCGGGTAAGCCTTTAAATAAGTGATTTTAATTTGGCTCCTTGATTCACTTGATAGGGCTTAAAAACCAAGCATGTACTTACCTAACTAAGTAACTATCCAGGATGTTGAACGCAAATCTGAAAATAAGTAAATGTGGTATGACCGACTATTTTGTTAGGGATGGCAGTTGGTCATATAGCATACCCTTTCACCTCAATAAATCCTGAACCTTCCATATCTTGACCCATAAATTCTGCATGTATTTCATGTAGGAATTCTGCATAGAAGATGTAGCAACTGAGAGCTATTGTAGTTTTAAAATTACTGCCAAGCGGTCCTTGATCGGATCTATCTATTAAATGTCAAATGAATTGAATACCTGACATTTAAACGTTGTTTTCTCAACGTCCAATTACTGCTGTATACACAATGATTAATATCGAGAGAATTTCTCAGCAATTACTAAGCAGACTAGGCGCCAAGACCGCACAGTCCTATATAATATCCGTTACTGAGCTCAATAGAGATGTAGATACCAATCTGGCTCTCCGTTGAAGCGGAGAGTTTGTCCATAGATAAGGAATTTCACAAAAACATCAACCAATACGGATCGTGTGCTCAAAAGATAAACTAAAATATTTTTTGTTCCAGATTTTGGAGTTCCTTAAAATATTCGGAACTATTGCGTTTCTATGTAGCAGGTTTTTTCTGATAATTTATGACTTATATAAAAGTAACGTTACTTAAACGTTTTTTGTTTGACAGACACCATAATAAAATCATTATACTATTAAAACTGGTCCAATTACAGGTGTAACAACTTAATAAACGCAAAACATGGTACTTACAGAAGTTAGAGACAGCAGGCTACTGTTACTATTTCTAAGAATTGTTGCTGTAGTAAATTCTACACGATTTTTTTATCTGATTAGTGGATCAGCAATTAGAAAATTTAATTAACACAGTACTCACCAATAAAGCCATGTTATAAAGTATATCACGATCATCAACCTTGTTTTATGAGAAATCTTAATAACATAATTGCGCGTTTATTACTGCAATGCTATTAAAGCCATACGGTTATAATTAGCCGCAGTTTAATTATGCTGTTTAAGTGTTCATAGTATGGTAGATCAGAACTTTTTATTATGTTCGATCAATAGAAGTGGCCGAGGTGGGCTAGCATTCCTTCCAGTGGTAGAGAGAGACGTGTAACGCAAACAAAAGTAGTGCGAAACTAAGGGTAATAAAGAGAGGCTAGGGAGAACCATCCCCGAGCACGTACGGCAATTCGTTCTAATAGTCGCAGCAGCCGACAATGGCGCGCTATTCTGACATTGTTTTGTTAGGGCGGAACGTTGGCCAATGCAAAACCCGCTACCGAATGTAAAGGCGCCTAGCGTTTTTTATTTCCCTTTACGTGGGGGGCGAACTGAAGTGGTCCCGTTCAGTAATTAATGACGGATTGACGTGGGCGGTTGTTTCGTGTCACACTGTTTTGGTAACAAATTGTAATGAATCGCCCAGCGGGACCCCACACTTGGAATGTCAACTGAATTACGTCATAATCTTAGCTGTTTGTCGCAATAATGTTTATGTAAGATTTTGTAAGTAAATAATAAATTATCAATCAACAACAGTCACAGTGAAGTAAGGAATCCTGTAGGTTCTGTTCATTTTGAAACGTGTCCTGTTTATTTGGGTAATTGAATACCAGTTGCAGAAGGTATTCTAACATTGCCGTTAGCGACACGCCTTGATTCGGTGAGAACAACCTACATCAATTCAGTAATCGTTTGTAGCGTTTCACTTGTCGAAACCAAAAAAGCCCAAATTAGACCACAAACTTTCACCTTTAAATTCGTAGCCCAAGTGAAAAATATCATTTTCAAATTATGACATAACCATCAACCCGTTCAATGCATAGAAAACTACCACAAACAAAATAATTTCTATAATCACGTATCAACAAAGACATAAAAATCTGAACTAGTTAGGTACCTACATTGATTTAAATTTTGATAAGCAACAGCTGCGGTATGAAGACATTTCCTGCCCAAATGTAGTATCTATTAAACGAAAAGTACCAACTAACACTGACCCACGAAACAATTTGTTACTATCACTTTTTAATGGAGCCATTAAAATAGTTTTGCGGTTGAGAGCGAGTCATAACATTTTGGCGCCTGTTACTGTCTCGGATAACAAATATCTTGCGGTTGATAGGATTGTGCGCTCCTTTTAGAACGTGGGATTGAGAAATCGTGTTTCATCATTTTATATCACTCAGTGTCTCCTTTATTGAATCACGACGTTGAATTTTCATAAGTAAGTGACTAAACCAGCATTACTAATTCATCCTAACGGGGGACTTTCCTAGAAACACGCGTTACGCCACCTTTCATTTGAATCAGAACGAAGTTATTTGCCTATGCTGAGGCGGCATCGGGAATTTGTTTAAGTATCATTTTTCCATTGTCTCCATAAAAGCTTGCGTCCTTTTACTCTGCCGCTTTTGTTTGTCTTTCGCGTTTTTGTCTCCGGTCCCGTAAGATTTTATGGATATGACTCAATTTTAAGAAGACTGAAAAGAGCATCTTTGTTGTCATTTTTTGTTTGTAGATAATACGCAAAAATGGGCCAATAGAATGTTTATGGCAGTAGTTTATTGGATCATCCATTACGTGCAATCTAATAGATATAAATATCAGAGTAATATCTCTTATTTTCTTTCTTTCGTCGCCTAAAAGCTTTGCTATGATATTAGTATCATATTCCAGCAGTCACGTGTGGCCCTTTTTTTGTGGCAAATGGGTCGAGTATGTCATCTGTCTTAATTGTTTAACAGCTTATTGTTTACACAAAAAAGTTTTGTTTCAAAAAGATATATTGCCTTACTCATTTTTGCAGTTTTCCTCAAATAAATATGTTCTGTTTAGAATTATATTTTGGGTAGTGAGTTAGTGACAGCTGACTGCACGTGCAATTTGTCTTTTGTTGTATGTCCCAGAAGTTGACATTGGTATTTGGAGCGGACTATTGTCTTTGTCATTTCTATATTGTAAATATCTGTTGTATTACTACTATGACTCACAACTGAACAACTTGTAATTTGCGTTCGACAAACTAATAATATAAATATCACTGATTTTAATTACTTGTTCCATTTTAGTTACAATGAACATGAACTAACTAAGGCATGTTTATTACGGGCTGCGCTAATTCTTCATTAACATTGCTATTGCTACATACCAACCAGGGGGCCGATTGCGCTATTTCTCAACGTAATTACCGTTCGAACGGAACGTTTTTGGTTTTGGTTTAGCTGATGTAAGAAACGGTATCGCGCTATTTTTTCTGAGCGACAAAATCGTTGACGTTACCCAATACTGAAAGTTCGATCGATCGTTCCTCCAACGTAATTTCTAAAGTAAAGCTAAATCGTATCCGTTGAAATGATTAGCGCGATACGAAATGTGTCTAACGTAACGTTTTTGGTTGTGGTTTAGTTTTGGTATTAACGTTCAAAATTAGCGCGATCGGCCCCCTGCTATCGGCTTGCAATCTTTCATGAACCTTCCGAAACTTGTTTTTATAATACTTGGAAACTTCTAAAGTTAATACTTATATAAAATATTTGCCTAAGTATATTTTTTATTACGTTTTGTCTTTTTCACTTTTTACCAACACAATAGAAAATATTATTGTTTAGAAAAATGAAAAGTAAAAAGAAAGCGAAACCACTGCTTAGCTCATTTGTGCGGTTTGGACTTACCAATCTGGGTTGGGTGTTATTCAGAATTTTTCATTTATTTTATTACTTTATGCGCTTGTGCCCATTGTCTAGTTGCCTTTTAAAATGTTTTTTTTTCAGCATTCGTAAACCCTTTTCGTTTTGGCTGTTCGCTCGTTTATTGTTTCTTTATTGCAGACCCTTGCCGACAACCAGTTTGCATAACATTTACCTAATACGATTTAACGCTGGTTCCTAAAGTATATTTCATTTCATTTTGTAAAGGGTTATCTCTGTGTCTGTTTTGTACGTAGCAATTATTTGACGTATTTAAGAGGCTTCATGTCAGCGGTGTTTACACAGGATTCTCATCATTTTCATCTCAACTTTGAAACAAAAAAGCAAGTATTGGTTTTTTCCCAAGTCGTTATGGCAGCTAGGATATGTAGCCCTTGGGCCATGTTTGCTCTAATAACAGGTTTCCAGAAACAATTAGTCGGGTCTCTTTGTAAAATAAAGAATTTTATCGCCTAGATTTATTATATTTGTAGAGAATTTTATCGCT
Source organism: Tiliacea citrago (assembly GCA_963921375.1). Classification (NCBI taxonomy): domain Eukaryota; kingdom Metazoa; phylum Arthropoda; class Insecta; order Lepidoptera; family Noctuidae; genus Tiliacea; species Tiliacea citrago. The sequence continues at coordinate 11,505,978 of OY992793.1, read as the reverse complement.
GCTTCGATAGCTCGCATCGGACCGTTCTATAGAACATTGGCTTACGGACCAGGTAGAGCCGAAAGTTTATCAGCCGTTTTAGTTTTTTGTTGTTACTTTTGTTATTATTCGTATCCCTCCGATGTATTAATCTCGCGTGGGTCCGTCTGAACCGGTCATTACCTAAAAGTTGGGGGCGTATTGCGTCCGGGTGCCTAGTTATTACGGGTTTTCTAATAAAATAACCTTGTATCATTTACGTAATTAGATACATCGCTAAATATTTTATAATGGGGGATTGGAAATGAGTTGGGTTGGCATCGTTTATATGTGAATGTTTGTGGAGCAGGCTGCGTGCGACGGGCTCGGGAATATAATGACACCGTTTTTAAATGTTTTCACATTAAGTAGGAGGATCAGTTTTATTCGTTTTGTCAGTCACCTGTTCCTGAGATGTCATTCCCGTTATTATCAGGTTAGCAGGAGACTAAACTTGTAATTTGCCATCTTTTTGCTTTCCAACTGTCTATGGGTATTATGCTAACCATACAATTTAATACATGACTGAGGATGCGAAAGACTCCTATTACATAACACCCGTCATAATATTATTATATATTCTTAAGAATTGTCGCGGAGGAAGGAAGTTTAAAAGTTCTTTTTTCCTGGAGTAATTTGAATTCACGCAAAGGCAAACATTTTCACAGCGAATTCGTCGTTGTGACCGCACATTATGTTCCCGACATATTGTCATAACATCCCATTTCATTTCACTTTGGAGAGTTGTCGCGAACACCGTCGGTGTGTGAGGTTTCGGTTAGAGACGGAAATGAGGAAGAATTTCCCAAAGAGACCTCGTCTAGTTGAATAAGAATATTTCGTGAGCAGAGGTCCCACAACAGACGCGGCCGGCCGCCACGCCTCCGGAAAGAATCAATTATACGAACCCCCTGTTCGAAGACATGTTGCCGAATGGGCGAATTGTTTGTTTAATAACATTTCGGCGCTTCTACAAACGTCACGGTAAAATATTTGTCGCTTTTGTCCAGTAACGCTTTGTACGTAAATAAGCGATAGACCGTTTTTTCGACATTACATTCCGTCGTGTCATGTCTCTATTCAAAGCGGATGCGCTCCTAGTTTTTGTTTGGGAATGCTTCCTGTCTCTGCTTAGCTTGCTTTTTAATATTTTTTGTTTTTCTTTCTAAAAAATGCCATAAATTTAGCTTATAAGTAATAAAATACGTGAGAATTGTGAACTTTGTAAGATATATGGAGAATATTGTAATATTTATACGTGTATGTTTTATCAATTGAATGGTTATTGTATTGGTAGTTTTCTATCAACCGGAAAAAATCAAAAATGAATTATTGTTTAGTAATAAGTAATTCATTTGGCGTGACTTAGAGTCGTTTATGGGCGACTGGCCGGAGAAGGCAACACACAGGCCGGTAAACTGTGGGGGAGATCTTTGGCATTGAGAAAATACAAATTGATAATAAACATAATATATATTCCGGTACAATATAAGGACACAAGCATAATTATCTATTTGAATTGGTCATTTAAAATGCCGTGAAGAAATAAATGAGTAAACCTTTTTGTAATGTCATACGTGCCAGTTTTAAATAATCCCGCCGTACGGTAGCATCTTTAAACGTGATCGCATAATTTTGATGTAACCCATAATTTCATTTGAATATTTTCAAAACACACTTAATCAACTTTCAGGGCACGTTGTGGAGAATATACATACAGTAGTGGTAATAACTATAGTAGGTACTTTTATTCTACATTGTTTAGTGAATTAAACAAGATCTTGCAGTGGGATATGCATTAGATTAAATAAGATAGGTCTCCCTTTATATTAGTTTAAAGAAAACAATAATTGAAAAAATAACTGAGTATTTAGTACTGAATTTTTTTCGAGGCTACGTTAGCTGCTTACTCATTACTCCATTTAGAGTTATTTTATCATTTATGCCGAGTTTATCTACTTCAAAACTTGACAACTTTTTTAATTTACCTAATAGAATAAAATCCTTAAAACCTGGTTCTTGTTATGAGTTTCACACATGCATCAGCGCATTAAATATAAGATTTATTTATGCAAAAGCAGGCACGAGTCGTTTCGCTAACTTACGTACTTACTAATTTACTTTCTTATTGTCTCCAGTGGTGGTCTGCTGATCTGAAATACTTAATAAATAACGTAATATAGTATCGAATTCCTACGTCTTTGTTTGAGCCGTAGAAGCGCATTAGGTACCTACAGGTAGGCAGGAAACATTCGCCCCTGTCTTAAATATCATCAAAATCCGATTAGATTATTTCCAAATACTCTAAACGGATGGAATGGATCCATAGCCCCCTACATATAAGGTGGCAGTCCTACCACACGATTACCGTATTTGCTGCTCCAGGCAGCGAATTGGCTAATGGATGTGTGTGTAATGTGATTATGGCATATTTATGATATTATTGAATATTTATTTATCACGTTATCTATACATCTATTTATTATAAGTTGTATGTGGATTTATATCTGGAAAATTAACATTTCATTTCATAAATGATTAATTATTTAATAAGTGAGAAAACTTCAGTAGTTTCATAAATATTGTTAGTGTATTTTATAATATATCGCAGGAAAGCTGTAAATGTTTCAGTAGGTCATATTTTATTATGCACCGCCCACGTGTTGATTTTCTGGGAAAGCGAGCAGTTTTACCGAAAACAGCCGTTGTGGCCAGGACCACACAAATGGTGCCGTAGCCGGGTCTTGCTTGTCTTGACATTTGTTTTAAAAAAAATGTTGCACAACTGTTAGTAGGTATTTGCAATATTATGTTTTGTTTACGACGGGATTAAAGCGGAAGTATTTTGTTAAAGTTAAAGGTATTTGCCTTTATTGTAATGCCAAACCAAACAGGTTGGGCTAGTATTTATAAAGCACTGAAAATCCATACGCTTTTCGGCTCATTTTGTTGTCCTTATTGCGCCTTCATGGAAAAAGACATAACCGTACTTTATGGGTTTTGTAACTTATAACTTTTATAGCAGTCTAGCTTGTTTATAGCGAATAGACACTGGTTAAAGGCTTTCCATGGCGCTTTCAAACTGCCATTAACCCGAAAATAAATTTAAAAATATTACGCGTTTAATATAAAATTTATTACTCACGCCAGTAGCCAATTTGCAACTTTTATGGGGTGGTATAACAGGCCTTATACCAAATAAATTTAGGAGGTAATAACGTGAAACCACTCGATAATCATAACGTCTTCTAACGACGCACTAACTTTGAACGACTTGCCAGAATCGATATAATAATAACCGATGAAAGTTAATGAAATAATATGCAACTAATTACTATGCCTTCGGTGTATCACGCTCCTTCTAGTTACACCGATAAATAAGCCCACAATAAAACCCTATTTTATTGCTGTTTCCTCTCTCGCTTCGTTGGCATTCATCCCGAGAACTACCAAATCATTAAAGCTTGTGTTTGTTGATTTTTTCCTACCTCTTTGTTTGCTTTATGATAATAGGTGTTCGTTTCGTCGCGCTTGGAGCGCGGGAGCGATGCGGTGTGAAACTTAACGCCTTCATTCACGTTCCTTTTTATAGAGGCACTTGATTTAGCGAGCCAATGCCGTTTTTAATAGACTCCGTTGAATTTCGCTTTTTACAGCCACGTAACTCTGTTTGCTCATCGGATTTGGCTCTTGAGTATTATGCTAATAAGTAGAAGATGTTTTCTGGTTTGGGGTGTCAAATATTTAGAGTCCTTTTATATCGCTGTGAGCCTGCGACCTTCGAATCAGAGCACCTGTAGGTACGTTTAGGGGTCGAATAACTTCTGTTGGTTTATTGAGAGGAGAGGTTGTATAAACTTGACAACTTAGTTTGAAGTGAAAGTGTTGATGCCAGCAACTACCTACTCCGTGTCAGTAATCAAAGTGTTGTGGTGTATTTTAAGTTTCACGCCATCGTCCGCTCACAAGTATCATTCGACGCCTGCTCATTTTACACCAACTATTACAGGGCGTTATTTGAGACCGAACTAACTGCACTCATTAAAAGTTATACGCGACCGCGAGAACCCTCGAAACTCAGCCGAGGTCTGTGGAATTTATCAGCTAACTCAAAAGTGCTTGAAGGGAAGTCTGTTCGGGCCATTATTCGCCATTGTCCCTTACAATAAGATTAAACTAGCACCCGCCAACTATATAGATAACGCTCTGACCAATTCGCGAGCGAACTGCTCACGTAATAGTTTTGTTGTTATCGGCCGTAACCACTCTTCAGTTGCTTCTGGGACGATATTAAAAAGATTTTGGCAACGAGCCACTCTGATATTGATCTTTATGCTTGGCCAGACGGCTATAGGAGTTTTGTAAGTGCCACGCCAGTTGCTTTAATGACTTCCCATGTTTGTAAGTTTTGGTTAATATTTTACGTATTTGGCTGTATCTGGTGACATTTACTACTGCTCTGTTTGTCGTGTGAACAAGTCTTATGCTTTATGATCGTATAATGTTATTTTGTCAAGTAATTCATCCTGTCTGCTTTATTACTTGTAGCAGCACTTAAACGTGGATAATTTTCTGGTTGTTAGAAAGTTTTTATCTTTCCATTAAAAAGAATGACGGTGGTCCTAAATATGATATTATCAAACTTTAGCTAATACCCCGCAGCTGCGTGCTTATAGCTTGCGCGAATTGGAATATATTGTTAAAAACGTGTGTAATTAAGTTGGTATGTGTGAAGGGTAACACCTGCGTCTGCTATCAGAGATCGGGCCGTTACGGTTTATGGGGTTCCTACCAAAAACAATGGAAATGGCAAAAAGTCGAAATGCGGGCCAGGTACCAGGGGTGCAGTGCAGGGAAGGGTAGGCGTGCGGGTCGCGACGGGGCACCACAATTTATGATTGCGCCGTGTCAGAGTGCTAATGAACGCACTCTGTTGCTCTTTATTGAGATAACGCTCGCAATCGATGGCCGCGCCGGTATCGAGTCATTACTTATTGCGTCGCCCGATCTCGCGTGTCCCTTTATACATATTTTTTGCTCACCACATTCGTGCAAATAAACTATTATTAACCATCCTCTCCATAGGTATAAGATAACCTAATCCATAAACTCGTACCTGTGTCGTGTAATGAGAATATTCTCATAGTTGCACATAACTGCATTAATAATGATATAAAATAACACACTATTATAAATATAAAGAAGCTTATTTCATTATTCTCATTGCGTGTTATTAACGTTGTCATCTCGCCTTTAATATTAATGACTTTAGGAGATTGGTATTGCATTAAGTATTTAATTGTCTTGCTAGAATTGATTAGGAATAATTTCTTTAATTTGTGCAGGGTTGCTATAACTCAATAAATTTAGCACAAACGTACCTACTTTAATCTACACGGAAGCTTTTCTATAATCTGATCAATTTAAAGTATGCATTATCACAATGTCTAATCTACGAAATTGACACATGACATATCGAATAATTTTTTATATGAATTGTGTATTAAGATCTCGTGTCGTCCGCATCCCGAAGACTGGTACGTATCGACGATCGGATCGCGCGATACGGGAGTGAGAATGATATCATCATTGGAGCCTGCGTGTACGCGGCCACTAGCCACTGTGTACACAGTGGGTACTACTTGTCGGCATTGTGAACTTACTTTATCGTAAGCGAGAAGTTACGAGACAGGCTCATTGTCGCCAGATATACACGCACTCACTCTAGGTACTAGTAAACCAGTAGAGTAGAAGTATATAGTATAAAGTGCTGTTTCAAATACGAGCATCTAAATATGTAAATGCAAATTTTCCCTCTGGCACCTAAGGCAAATCGTTAGCAGAATATTATATATCGAACAAAGTACATAAATATGTTCTACTCGAGTTTTCTGCTACAGATACCATTAAATAAACTTCTGACATATTTATTTGGGGCATAAACAAATTCTCTGACTATGTTCCCAAGACTGTACACATTTTATTTTAACTAAACTAGTTGATTCTAATAATAATACTCTTTTAGTATCAGTATGGAAACTAACCCATCAATTGCAACAAGGATGGCAACGACGGGTTAAATCTTCGTCATTTTTGTAAGAATACAATTAGTTATCTTCGTGTCAGACTCTTTACGTCCTATGAGGCATTTAGTACACACCACACTTCAAACATTCATAATCGAATCTTATTAAATCATGTTCCCAATAGGTAATATTAATAATTATGCTATTTTTGACAGTACATATATGAAAACACATGTCTTCCAGCTACGCGGTAAGCTTGGAACTACTTGGAAGTCAATCGTGCCACAGAATATGCAGATGAAAACAAAAATCTTCATTTCAATGATCTGTTACTCTTTCCGGCAACTTTATGACAGTGGTCGGATACCGGGAGCTTCCACACAGAACGCGCCGCGTGCGCAGCGCACTCTCCCACTATCACCGATCCTATCGATCGATAGCCATTGTTCACAGTCATCGGCCCGCCATTTAACTGTTGTTAAACTTAACGTACAAAGTGATGAATAGCGCGCCGATCCCGGGATATGTTTATCTGCGGACTGTCTTATAAGATATGTCTTTTACAACTGGTTATCTTATTTGATATCTTTTTGTTGTTTGTCGAGTTATTAGTAGTAGGGTCGGTTTCATCACTTTCTGATTAGTTTGTGATAAGTGGAATATTTGTTGAATGTGGCTTCGATGCTTGGGTTTTGTTTCTTGTTTTAGGTACAGACAGGTAGCTTTACAAGAGAGGCTTGAGGTATGCTGTATTTAGATGGTAGCAGTCATCATAAGTATTTATTATGCTACCCACAAACGAATCGTGTTGGTTACTCACCCTAAAAGCCTAACCAAGTCAAATTTATCAATATAAGGATGTATTCGTAATTTATCTTACGCTTGAAAAAGTTTGACCATTTTCTCGTTGTTGCAGGTAATTTTCTGTCTGAAGTCAAAAACAAGATTCACGATTATCGACAAACAAAGAAGCAAAAATACACAAATAATAATGTGAGTAATTGGATTAGCATTCTAGTCAGTACCTAAAAGTCAAGAAGTCAGTAAGTACCGACCTTTTTACAAAAACAAACGAGAATCTCCTTAGCACCTACAAGACATTCTCAGGTAGAAACTTATGAGATCAAGTTATCTGTCGTCGACAATAATATTCAAATAAGATATCTCCATAATAATTCGCCGTAACGAAAGGGCCACAAAGCATATCTGAGCGAGGTGTAACGGACTCACATAATATAAGGATGGTCACCCAAGGCATCGGACGATGCTGCATCTTAAATGCAAATATGTTACGAGTTATTAGTTAGGAATGTGAGCATAATACCTAGTTCTACCGCTGTTAGGCAGTATCTTCATTCAGTTTAAAATAGACTTTCGTTTTCGAGTAGTCTCATCCGACTGATGGGAAATTACTATAAGGTCCTGGTCCCTGGAGCATCCTGGGTTTTGGCTACCTAATTTTGCGCTTGCGTTGACGTATCCTTCAATAGTATACAACAAGTCGGTCGGGTCAAAATACCTCTTTTGTGACTTATTTTATAGATTTTCGGTTGACAATAGCCTCCTTATAATGTAGGTCTGAAAAAAGTTATAGACGGGTTAATTTTAGGTATCAGCTCTTGAAAACCAACCATGGGAACTGCTAACTGACACTGAGTTGCTGTATGCTCAGCCATTACAATCTTTACATTCAATGGGATCTCACGTTACAAATAAGTAATAGCTATGCTCGATTGCCTTATCTCAAATTGGTGCTGGGTGCTCCATATTAGAAAATTAGTGAGATACGGTGCGTATGTTTTATGTTCCGGTATTCTATGGAAGGTGGTCCTTAGATGCGCGCGCATTACGGTCTCATAAATCGGGCAGGAGACAGGACCAAATGAGACGTCTCGACTGTGTAGTGATGCCGACAAACATAGCTCAGACTCTTGGTTCAAGGATTAGAGGTTTGTATCGCGCAAGTTTTTAAATCGTTCTGACTTAGACTTGTGTCAATTTATCGATAGTTATGATCTTTTGAGTTGTTACCAGCAAAGCTTGATTTGATAGTACTAACTAATTTTTTAGGGTTTCATACCAAAATGTTAAAAAGGAACCCTTATGGTGAGACTAAGTCTGTCTGTCTGTCACAGCTGGATATCTCAAGAACTACTAATGCTATAAACTTTAAATTTGGGATAGTTTTAGATGACGTTTACCCAACTATTTTGCAAACAAGAAAGAAATTTGAAAAATATATCTTTTTTGCAACAGGGCCTGTCTTTCAGAATTCGAATGGAGTCTACTATGTGGGCTATCATATGAAACAGCGCTGTTTGCACATTCTCAAAAAAAAAAAATTGTTTTGGGTACATGGTTTTTGACTTTTGATGAAAAATGTAAAAAAAATACGGTTCCGTATTTCCGTTGTTATCTCCGAAGTTTGCATAGAGAAAAATCTGAAATTATCCTATGTGATAGAAGTTTATGTAAAGATTACAGGAAAAATAAAACGATATCGCTAAATAGCACAGTTTTTCAGAAATCATCAACATCATATATACGTACAGAATCCTCGGTGCGCGAGTCCGACTCGCTCTTGACCGGTTTTATTAAATCAAAAGTGGCTATCCCTGCATTTCGAAACCAATTTAATTTTACCAAATTGCTAAAATAACTCATAACAATCAAATCAAATATGTACGTTATGGCCGTTGTCTTCGCAATACAATTTACCTATCAGAAGATAGAAGTTTACAAAATCACAATTTTCCGAATTCCATTGAAGAGAAGCCGCGGGCGGTCGCCAAGTCCTTACATAAAATAACAGTCTCTATAGGACGCCGATACGAACTAACGAGTAAATTACACGGCTCGGAAGTGTTTGCGGACCGCCCATCGCCGCGTCTGGCCCGATTTGAAATTCTGCTCTGAGAAAATAGAGTAACTATTTTCGTAGTCAAACATACAAACGTTGTACCTCGAAGCTTGTACAAAAGTTACATTTATCACAAACTATTAGCACGGAACTAGTTTTCTGTTAATAATTTCCTGCTAACTGCTAATGATAATAACTCGGTCGCAATCACAATCTATTTATAGACTCAACGTCTACGTCACTGCACACACAGTAGTAGTGATAACATACCTACCATTTCAACAACAATATACAAGCCCGGCTAGCTCAGTCGGTAGAGCATGAGACTCTTAATCTCAGGGTCGTGGGTTCGAGCCCCACGTTGGGCGCAACTTTTTTAACTATTTTTGCTTTAGAAATAGTTTTCATAATATACTTTATTAGATTTTTCAGTGTATTTCTTCAGTAATAGTTGCATTCCACTTTTTAAATAAGTTTTTACAATCAAGTTATGCAATCAGTTGGTCGCGTAGTACCGTTAAAGGGTCAACGGATGGACAGACAACGCTATATAAATGTTTCCCACGTTTCGTAGTCACATGTACACACTCGATGTTGATTGTGGTGACGTTTAATATCGTTGGATTTATTTTGACTGGTAACTGTTCGCCACTTATTAGCTGTCAACGTTCAAATCTATAATACATTTATTTATTGTCTACATACTCGTAACTGTTGTAAGTGTATTTATAAACGAGCTAGAGATTTCTCTTATAGATTTTTCAATTTGACGTATTAGTTACGAAACTTTTCACACTCGTAATCGAAGAAACGTGCGTCAGTGGTTAGGAAAAAGTTAAACAAGAAAGAATTAAACGTGTATCGTTCTCACGAGGTATAAAGAATAACCATGATTGTGTATCTAAAATTTTACCTATCCATTGTGTCATGTCATCAGCTAGACACAGTCAGTCTTAGACCCCTGACTCCTTCAACAGTACACAATTTATTTGATCGTGAAAGGTTAGACTACTTATTCCTCGGTACTACATTCTTACTTTTCCGCCTTTTGTATAGGTTTCGTCATTCTTTACTCTAGCGTTCTTTCAATGTGTTCGAAGTTTGCCTTTCTCATTACAAATACGACATTTAGAGAATTTCATGCTAAGGTTTCGGAAAAAAAAAAAACTTTTTGCTTTACATCCTTGGTTTACTACAAAAACAAGTGGATCAAGCTTAACTGTAACAGCAAAACGTAGATTATTAAGAAAGATTAAAAAAATATACGAGTCTTACATTTTGGCCTTAATAGTTTTTACTGAGAAATATTTGCCTTAATTACGTAGTAGGTACTTATGCAAACAGTTTTTCTGACATTTCTTGAGCATGTAGCTTATTATGCAGAAATGTTGGAAACATTAATTACCGTTTATTCTTAATCCAATAAATGGTATTCCCGAATCACCCAATAAAGTAGTTCACTTTACATTGCATTTGCATATTGAGTGTCTTCATTAATTCTACTAATTTAACTTAATTTTAGCTTTTACCAGTAGATACAAAAAGGTTACGGATTTCTTTTCCCATGGGTGTCTAGAAAAGGAATTGTCAAGTGAAGGAGTTAACGAGAGGGATCAAAATCCATCATTACCGTATTACCATATCCTTTAATAATAGTTAATTGTAGTGGTTGATCAGATAGCCCTTGATCAGTTGTAAACCCGTCTGTGTCCGACATACCTACTGTATAATAATGTGCCAACCTGCCTTACGATCCTTACAAGGAAACTAGTCAAGTCATGATATTTTCACACCTCGACATAGCTCATTCCATGTTTTATTACAAACATTGTATTAAATGTATTTTTCGCACATATCCTTATCTAGAAATGCAATCTTGAACATATTAGCAATTCGTATTTAACATTTTATTTTAATATAGTCTGCGTTGATCCAAGGACTACTGGAACTATTTGTATGCAAAATTTTATCCTGATCCAATCAGGGTATAACCAGCCACGCTTTTAAGTAGGTATATACTGAAACATTAAGAAGTTAAAGCCTCTTGTGTGTACAGTGCAAACAGCTTATCTTGATCCTTAATGACATTGTCGTCTTCAAATTCGCTCACTATGGAACACGGACTAAAGGTTTGAGACCTAATCTGGATACGGACTTTATAATTATATGCACTTTGTGATTACGACGCAGGCGTGTGCGATATCCTTAGGTTGCTGCTATAGTTAGTTGTAGTATCTCGTAATTATGAAATATAGGTTGCCTGTGTAGGAAATTATGTATGGTCCTTCTATGTTTTCTATTTATTTTAGGATTCCGTACCCAAAGGGTAAAACGCTAAGGCTCCGCCGTCTGTCTGTCCGTCTGTCACCAGGCTGTATCTCATGATCCGTGATAGTTAGAAAGTTGAGATTTTCACAGATGATGTATTTCTGTTGCCGCTACAATAAAAAATACTAAAAAACCGAATAAAATAAATATTTAAGGGGGCTCCCATACAAAAAACGTAATTGTTTTACTCGTTTTTGCTCGATATTGATAACGGCAACAGGTAGAGATGCTTGAAATATTCACGCAATATTTAGTTATATATTCACTTTAAAAATAAATAATTAAATTAAAATAAAACAAATATTTAAGGGGGGCTCCCATACAACAAACGTGATTGTTTTGCCATTTTTATAGATAATGGTACGGAACCCTTCGTGCGCGAGTCCGACTCGCACTTGGCCGGTTTTTTTATTAAATAGGAACAGCAAACAGCTACATTATGAAATATAATAAAACAGACAAACATAAATAAGTAATAATGTAGCCAAAATGTACATCCACCCTTAACAAACGTCACGTAAGGCCGCAATACTGGTCAGGGTGTGTACAGTACATGAAAATATATTAGAAGTTAAAGGAACCTACAAGCCTAACAGTCCCTACGACTCTAAGCCCTACAGCCCTAACCTATCATATACCTAGTATGTGATAAATAAATATATAAATAAGTTCAGGATGTCTGCACCATGCGACCTAAGGTTACAGACGGATAGTAGACAGGATTTCCAGGTTTGGGAAGGGTACACTCACTGCCAGTCGCGCAGACTCACGAGACTGATCAGAGACGGCTAAAGGTGTCTTGGTCTTGTATTTTTGTTTTTTAATACCTTATGTCATGTACCTACAATCTATGCAAATAAATAAACTTTATCTACTTTACTTTACTAAATAAAACCTTAAATATTTGAATCCTTCTTATTTTATATTCTTTCTAATTATTCTTCTCCACATTGCTAGTTAAAGGGAATTCTCAACAATAGTTATGTAAGTTTATTTGTGTATTATGTAATATAAACAAAAATATCGTCTTCAATTAATCCTTGTTCGCAATCGACGCACTGGTTGCACGTAGCTACCTAATGAAATGCAGAAAGCTAGTAAGCAAAAAAAAAGTTTGTGTCTCTTTCACTTTAACACGTTTCACTTTATTTTGTAAATGTATCCAGTTCATGAGTTCACTCCAGAAGTAAGAATATTCCGTAGTTTAGCGTGTATTTGCTTTTGAGTTGTTATTAAGATTTCGCACTGGAAATGATCTTATACTAAGAAAATTACACAAACGCTTTGTCCCCTGGTAAGTTTGTTACATTCTCAGTTAAATGTACAGTCGTTGGTTCTCAGTAGGTAGCACGAACATTCCCCAGGTCACCCACGCGTTGTATTGTATTGTGTATTATAATGTACCCTATTTGTGTCAACTTATTGTCTTTGAATGTCAATATATCATTGTTAAGGATGTTGGACTATTGTGCTGTTGTTCCAGGATACGTAGTAGGTATGTCTGCTGAGATAAATATATTGAGAATATGAATAATTCTATTTTGGTTTGAGTAACGACCTGATTTGTCATTTGATAAATCCCTTCATTGCGGGCGCCATATTGTTCGACAAAATTATTGTTATATTCGTCTTGATTTCAAATGACTCAGTGTTATAATATCATAAACAAAATAACTGTAAGAAATGTTATCAAGGCAGGTTCTTATTTAACGCCAGCCTTTTCAAGATTTAGGACACGATAGTATCTTAATATCAGGTGGGCTGTTCAAACCATTTACTTTTTATAACATCGTTGAACATATCGTTGGTAAATAAAAAGGTTCATATAAATATGAATTTATAAGCACGTAGTCACGTCCACGTAATTATCTGTATTTAATTCTATGTGTAAAACGCTTCACGGGTTGAACATAATTTATTATGATAGATAATCAGTTAAATAAGGTTGAGTGGATGTAAATGTTTAGCACCGCCGTAGGTCAGAGTGCTAGTTTCTACATAAAATTACATTTCAATCTCAAAAACGATGATTGCTTTAAGTTTAAACCGTTATGCTAAAAGGCATTAGTTCGCAGAAACGTTCGCACTGTGCTACTTGAAAACGTTTGAAACTGGCCCCAGTTGAATTAATTTGACTGTGTAATAATTATTTTCAGTGTTCATTGTAGCACTTTGTTAATTAAAAACAGAAAATGTTATGACGTTTAAATAGTTTCCTGCTATTACGAGGGTGACACTGAAAGTTCTTAGAAAATCAAAAACTGAACAAACTAGCAAGTTATTAATTTTATTATATCTTTTCAAAATAGTGTCCATTTACATCAATACATCGCTGCATCCGATGGAACCACTGAGAAAAGCACTTTGCCCACTCGTCCTTAGGGGTCTCTTCGACGGCATTTTGAAATGCAGCCACTGCTTCCTCGGCGTCCATAAAACGTTATCCTTGAACCAGCGTGCAGCGCTAGGGCTCTGTTTTGTATAGGGTCGCAGCATAATGCTGAGTGATAGCCGTTTTGCGTGGATGTGGCGCATGTTTCCCTCAACCTTTTCTTATTTTTGTGTTTATGTTCTTTTTTGCGTCATGTTTACCGCAAATAAACGTATTTTCTTTCTTCTTTCTTGAAGTTTTTCTTTTATTTTTTATCTATCTACGTGATCCAGTAATTCCACGTCTGACGTCGCCAAGTAGTCGATTGTTTGCTCGGCGGCTTGCGACGAGGCGTTGTAGTGGTGAAGGAGGATCCTACTGTGAGGTCGTTTCTCCCGAACTTTTTCCAATACAAGTGGCAAACAATTGTTAGTGTACTAAGCAGAAACTGTTTTTCGATTCTCTAAAACAATTCAAGATTCAAGACTCTTTATTTGTGGAAACATGAGTACACATACAGAGCATGCAAGTTATTACATACGTTGTAGTTTATGACCAGTCATGTTTGGCCTTAGTGGCGTACAAATATTTAAATTTCAGTACCTAATAATAGTTATTGGATAATTTTGAACAATTACATATGGACAAAAATAATAAATAGTAAATGTAAATTTTGTTAAGAATAAAATTAAATATATGGTCATGATTACGAAACAATTACTAAATATCGATTAAAATTATCATCATAGCAATAATATGTTGCTTTATGTCAAGATTATGTCAAAGATGTATTGATAATATTAGGTACTAGATGTTGCCGTTAAGAAATTCTTGCGCAATTGCGCAACAATTGTTGCGTAATGATCTGTCCTTCCGAAGAACGAGGCCACCATCTTTTTTTCCACGCTTCGATCTCTCTTCACTTTAGTTGGCAACTCCTCGGAAGGAAACACCCAGACAGCAGACTGTCTCAAATCCAGCTTTCTTCACCCGTAAGTATGTCGAACACAGCATTTGAGTCACCTCCTTTAAATCTTTGAACCATTTCACGACATCAATCAACACGACGGAGTTTTTGGGCCACTGTCAAATTATTTATTTATTAAAACTTTATGCACAAGTAAAAAATACTGTACAAAGGCGGACTTAATGCCCGAGGCATTTTCTACCAGTCTACCTTAGGGTGATGCAGAGACAAAATATGGTAGGTGCAACAAAGGGGATAGATAACTTGAAAATCAAACATATATACTAATACATAGATACATACATACTTATAAACACAATAAAAAGTGTCAGGAGAAATAACGATTGGTGGTAGGAGAAAACGAATCAGTGCTGGGATGATTCTGCTAATTATGAGGTATCCACCGGGCACAAAGCTTCCTGACCACTAAATGTTCATGGAGGATTTTGTGCACTTGACTCATACCGATGCCTAAGCTTCTCCGAATCTGCTGATAAGTCACTCTTTTGTCAGTCTCTATCATACGCCGCACAACACTGATGTATCTTTAGTCGTCGCCGTAGAAGGCGGTCCCTCACGCAGATCATCGGTGAGATTAGTGCGACCACGTTTAAACTCATTAAACCAGTTGTAAACAGTGGCACGAGATGGGGCTTCATCGTGAAAGGCCAATCGAAGTCTATCATAACTTTCTTGTCGACTTAAATGACATCGAAAGTCATAAAAAATCATTTTACGAAATTTTTCTCGCATTTTTTCAGGCTGACGTGACACAAACAATTTTCAATTTGCCGCCAAATCGTAAACAAATTACAAATGAATAAAATACATACACAATTACATTGGCAAAGAGTTCCATTTTCAAAATTTGAACTTATTGTTATATTATATCGTTTACAAGTGGCCAGGTCTAAAAACTTTCAGTGTCGCCCTCGTATATATTTTTCTACTAAATATGTAAGAAGCTGCTACAAGATGATAACAACCATAATAAACAAATCAAAGACAAGATTTAATCAATTTGACTTTCAAATAGGTATAATGTTACACTTCTAAGGGCGGATTTCACCAACGAAATTAAACGTGATCAATTCACGCTGAACTCAGATCAAGCGTTTAACTGAGTTCAGAACTCCACTTTTGATTTCACCAACATAAAGTGAACGCAGTTCAAGCTTAAACTAGTTTAAATTCTGAACGCCCGATTTTCGGCGTTCAAGTCTCTAAACGAGTTCATGGGCTTTGTCAGTGTCGTGTTGTTTAGAAAATATTGTTTGTTGTCTTTTAATATTAATATTTATTTTGTTAGTATTTGGCTAATTAAAATGAAAAAAATGTTAAGACTATATTATAACGAAAACTGGGATGAGAATGAGCAGTATCATCAACTTCATAATAACAGTTTTTGCTGCAGATCTTTGAAACCTAAACGCAAAATAAATAAATATTTAGGTTATGTTTTCAGGTTTGCGAACCTCTCGATCGATGTGTCATGATTAGTGAATTTGCTCTATCTCGCTTCCTTTACAAGTTATAGTGGTTTTTATGTTTTTTTTTAGGTTAGGTCGGAATTGCATGCTAATAAATGGATTTAAAATACATTGTCATCGAGTTGTGAGCTACCCTGAAAGTTTCAGCCGGATAGCTTATTGGGAAGTTCTCGAAATTTGAGTTGCAAGATTCCACCCGGAACGACAGACAGACAGACAAAAAACAAAAGTGACTTAATAAAAACGTGGTAATAAAATGTAAGCACAGTAGGTCGCTATCGCATGTTGCAAATGCTAAACAAATTGCGTTCTTGGGGCAACATTTACATTCTATGCCACGGAAACTTGGTTTTCGTGAACGCGATCAAAATGTAGCTGGTGAAATTGGTTCGTCGTAAAACGAGATCAATATTGACATTTGAGCTCGTTTATACAGAACTTAGTTTTCTTAAACGCGTTTTGTAATACGATCGGTGAAATCAGCCCTAATAGGGCAAAACAAGAAATAATATGGAAAAGTACTTGTGTTTATCAAAAAATGCTTTAAAAAAATAGGTAGGTACATAGGACACAGATAAAAGTGTAAACTGTTTTCAATTACTTTAGTCTGTGGTGCCACGAAAGCCGTACAAGTTGATACTAATTATATTAAACTGTTCCTCTCTATTCGCGCTGAATAACATTTTGATGATTGTTTCAGTCATTGTTATAAACGTGAATGCTAGAACATTGTGCTATCGAATTGCATAGATAGGACAGAAAGCACTATGTTTATCATTTCGCTTTTAAAACTATGTTGCTATGATTCAATTGTCTCATAAAAGAGTTGTTGTGCAGTTTTAACGTTCTATCTTCTTGTGCACGGAAAAACTTCTCGAAAAAAGCCAATTCATAAAACGTTAACAAAAACAATATTGTAAGACATCGCGAAACTGTATCGAAGTTGTATCTTCATTTAAATATAAATAAGAAACGACGAGGGGAAAAAGGTAAAAGAATGGAATCTCTGACAGCATAAAAACATAAAGCGGTTCAATCACTCTGCACAAGTGAAGTGAGCGACTCATAACAACCGAAAGATTGAAATGAGATGATAAGGGGGGGAATCAGAAATCTTGCCGAAAATACGTACCCACCTATTATGAGTCGGCGGTAATTTTACAAGGGATTCCTCCGTTCGATATGGGGCCAATCATTAACCAGAGCCAAGCATGCTCTCGGTACATCGCCGCGGCTTTTTGCAAGATCTACGAGAGATATCCCTGAGCTTAAATATGCGGAGAGCTCTGTAAGCGGATCAATGTGCGCACAGGCATTTTGAAATCCAATCCCTAACACTTTGATTGAATCTCTTGTCTTATTATAAAATTCTTAGAATTTAACCCTGTCTTAATATATCACTTCGAAAACTCTTCAACGTTTGCCAAATTGAATGTTGTTTATCCTCATGTGTTTTATATTCACGAGTCTTCAGTAAAATCGTACTTTATTGTTCCGTGCATCTCGCGTCGGGGCGGCTCGTTAACGCGACCTTTCGGATATTTATTGTATCCTCTCCAGAAAATACAATTTCCAAGTCGAATACCAATAAATTTTAAGCAGTGCACACTCATGTATTTAACATTTTTGAAAATTAGATCTTATTTTTTAGAATACTTGTAATAAATCAACAAGCCGTGGAAATTGTCGGTTTAACTCGTGATTTTCATAAACTCTTTGAGAATTCTCCAAGAATATAATCTACTTTTTATCTGTCAACATTCATTTGCTGCTCTTAATGCGATCGTACAAAACTTCACGCGCATAATTCACTCGTGAGTCAAGTATAAACACAACGAGTCGCGATTGTTACGGAAAGAACAATCCAACTGATACAAGATAAAAGCGAAGGCGTGAAATAAATGTATTTACAACTGGCAAGTGGCAACCAAATGGTATTTAATTGGAGTGTCACCACAAAGTTGTCATTGCCTTGTTTGTGTACTGTATAATATGAACACGAAAAAACCACATTAATTTTTAGAGCGCTTTGATTTACACTTGAAATTTTTCTGCAAATCATGGGCGCTGAAAAAGCACAGTGGGCACGATTTATGGTGTCCATACTCCAGAAAAAAACGCAGCTGCAAGCGATAAATCGCTCACTAGCAAGTTAGAAATAAAAAGGTAGTAGAGCTCGCTCTGCGCTCAACAAATAGGCATCCACGAGATTCGTGTCTGCTAGTCGATCATTTTGTACCGTTGCTTTACATATTGTTTCGTTCATAAGCGTTGAGTATGAGATGTGTAAACGTAGAATTGAACTTGCATCGTCACTTTGTTCCCTCTATGGCAAAGCACCATAAAGTGATAAAGTATTTTATGAAAATGTCTGTCCTGTGCCGCGTACTTGACATCAAGGCTCGTTAGTGTTGAGTGACTTTACGGTCAGCTCGTGTATATCCCTATATGCTCGAAAGTGAAAGGGTTACCCTTTGGGCGAGAATAAGCTAACGATTGGAAATTATTTTGTATTAAGCAACTGCAAAGTAGGATTTAGTATTGAACTGAAAACCTACTGCTGTACAGTAGGTTTTCAATTCAATACTAAATCTGCTCCATATTTGTATTATAAATCTTATTCTATAAATATGATGTAAGATTTTTAATACAAATATGCAGAAGAATACAAACATGTGGGACGACATCAACTCTATGGATTTCTTCAGAATAATATAGAGTACACCAATAACTCTTGAGCACCCATGTTGGTAAGATCTCATGATCTTCGTGTACTTCTTTTGTCAACAAGCATAAATTAGGCTTAAGCAATCCTCGAGTTTATTACCTTTATCAACACGCGAGTGTAGGTCTCGTAAACGAATAGGGTAGTTTTACTTGAATAGGATTACCGGTGGCTCTGTAATATTTCTCCTTCAATATCGATATTGCCTATAGGTTGTCCGCGACTAGGTAGGGGCATCGCGTGTGGTGAGCCGCTGACGCTTAATATACGATCGTCTTAATCACCACCTCGTTTGTATAAGATTTATATCACACCTGTTGCGCCAATTATTTACATTCGGAAGTCATTCTGTTCGGATTCGGTGTGTTTCTTTGATGAGTTGAGGTTTAAACGTCTTGATAAGATTTGGAAGTGTAGAGAGCTCGGTATAATACCTATAAAGATAAGACATTTTAAACAACATTCATATTTAAAACGAACTTTTCGGCATTGCTTACGTTACGTAAAACAGATATCATAATACCTAAATGCTTGGTTTATGTTGTATCATAACATAATCTGACCGTTGAACACGATGTTGGCATTATGAGGCTAAAATTGCTTTCTTGACATTTATAAGATGCAAAAATTATCTAGAAGCCTCATGAATATGACATCAATAATCGGTTTATATTCATATTTCGACTTAGAGCTGTTGAAAGAAAATGTAAATGAACCATGTCATATCATATTATGTGATAAAAAATAGCACCTACAAATATTTTCTCGACCGTTCATAAATTATACACATCTTCTAGATGATTTAATACCGGTTCTGCCACGTTGTATTTACACTACTTTTGCAAGCAATAATAATAAATAGCGTGGGTATTTTTAAAGTCGAGCGTAAAGCTCGAAACCCTCCATTAAGTGGAGTATCAAGTTGCCAATGACGATAATTTGATAATTGAGAGTGTCATAGTCTCTGCGCCGCGGCTGTGCCGTGATGCGACCTGCTGTATTGGATTATTTTATTTTTACTTGGCTTGGTGCTCCTCGAGTAATTTGAGTAATTTTTCACAGCTTTATCTCTGATATAAAAGTGTCAGAATATATTTCACAGATACGCTAGGCATTTTCGTTTAAAGTTTTTCTATCAAGATCTAACAGAACGATAATTGATAACGAAATCTACGACACTTTGGTATGTTTACCGAGTGATTTATTTCTCCACAAATTTCCCTGAAGATATCGCGCCACGACGCGATATTAATGTAGGAAGTAATCGTTTGTTGGGTTTGTTGTGTTTTATGTAGATATCGGTTGGGTGATAATTGGTACGTGTTGAAAATCACTCGACACCACAAGTTTAACACCTCCGCTCATGTTTACCTCGCATGTTTGCAATAACGCCGTTTTGTTAAAGTGCAAATGTTGAGTTTCTTTTACAAAGACAGGTGCATGAAAAACCCATTAGTCGTTTCTCTTTGTTTGACATCAAATTAAGAATTAATCTTACTATTTATTTAAACGACCAAACACACCACTAATAGTAGTGGAAACTACGTATTAATGACTAATGAGTTGACATGCTTTGCTAACAGAATTGAACATAAAAAAAAGAACCTAATCATGTGTGAATATTAAATGTTAATTACAGAACATGTTACAAATTAAACCACACGATACCAACTAAAATAAACTAAATAATAATTGTTGCCAACAGCTAAATCAACGTGTATTTAGTACTATTGAATATGTAGATGGTAACATCATCACATTTCTCATTCGTAACACTTACACTATTACACACAGACGGTCCGACCGCCAGTCCCGCCGTGATTTATCTGCCTGCATCTCCGACCTGCGAACAGCTCGTTTATTGCCCGCTTGTTATTTATAATTTATTTTTAACGGTCACCGATTTGTATCCGTATGTATAGTTGTATACTATACACAGGAATTCATCGCCTCACGGCTCGAAAGTACCATAAAGTCCACAGTTACGTGTTAATTATGGATCAAAATTGTGTAAATTTCCTGCTTATAAGCTGCTATTGAGAGCGAGTGCCAAGTGGTTAATTATGCTATAATTCGTTCATAACGGGGCGGCCTACTTTATTAAAAAATATATCAGAAATTCAAAACATGTTTGCCCTTATTTTACTTTAATCTTCTTTTTTCATGAAAAGGTTATCCAGTAATTCGTTACTGGTTATTTTCTCACCTGACCTTACTCAAAAACAGACGAATATTTTTCTAAAAAGACTGACAACATCATTTACCTAACTCCACATGCAAACACTTGTAAGCAAACGAGAACAGCTAAACTCGACAATCTACATCGATACCCCGACATTGATATACAAGTACTATTATCAGATATTTCTAGACTGTTCTCAACTCATCAACTTACGATACACTTTGGCTAGTGATTTGACCATCGATACTCGCGGCAGATTTACAATACGGACAGATAATTTATAGCGTTGTTCGATCTAGATGTAATTTAATGTCGTCGGTACACATAAATCACGGTCATCTACCGCGCGGAGATCAGGTACATGTCTGCTTCACCTGATAATGTGAGCCGTATTATCTTTTGAACCGTTGACCTTTGTAATTAGGCTAATGTGTGGCGAATGGTTTATTTGTTCTATAGAAATTCGTCAGAATTTGCTATTTTAGTACCTACTGTCCCACTTCTGTGTCTATTTTGGCGTTATTTTGATAAGACTGAGTTCGATGTCGTTGAACTCTCCATCGTGTCAATTGAGGTGGGTAGTTAGCTCAATAACATTCTTCGATTATACGTAGGTGTTACTCTAAGTGGGATATATCTATTTTTATTTATGTTTAATATAATGATTTACCTATATTCCTTTGTTCTCCTACATCTATCATCTTAAGACATCCTTGAAGTATCTTCACACGGTCCAACGGTGATTACAGCCTGCCAGCCTATCTCATTACACTGGACTTCTTAGGCTGAGTTATTTAAATGCTGCCTTTTTATTTAGGTATTTCGAATAGTTTTAGTAAGAATAGCATTTACTGTACGGTAAGTACTCGGGCAATTATTTTTCCAAGTACAGGCCTGCGTTGCATTCAGGTTCTCAGTGGTTGACTTGGACATCGAACGGGAGGAAATAGCGTCAATAAACAGGATTTATAAAATAAGTAGATGCGGCACGGTGCCTATTTAAATGTAGGTACGTGTTTTTCCCGGCCTTATTCTTTAAGTATAAATTAGATTTGCGTGCAGAAAAGTAGAGCTCGTAATATTTCGACGTGGGTTTGAACTGGATGTAACTTTGAAAGGTGTGAGTTCTGAGGTTGCTACAACCAGGTAACAGTCGGTACTACAGAACAGAACCAGGTGAAGTAATTTGCATTAGGTGTGACTTGTCGTAAAATTGTCATGCCAAAAATTGACAAGTAGTCACTGGGTGACTAACAAACTGATAATAATCGGACTTGCCCAGTGATTATCATTTTCTGTTTAATTTGACCTGTCTGTAATGCATTATTTATTATTATTTGTGATTTTATCATTGTTTAGGATAATTTCTCGTTATCAAACCAATATTGCTTGAAACTACAATTCCCTGCGGTTTGGCCCGCATAGAGATTCGCCTAGGAGCCGTGAAATTTTCTGGCATACAAAGAGTATCCTTCGTTACTCGGGAATAGTGTTGCTTTTTAACGATGAAAGAAGTTTTGTAGAAAATAACTACCCTGAGATTACAATTTATAAAGATACATAGGTACAAACATATCTTTACTTCCTTTTATATCAGTAAGGAAGCATTAGATAACTTACTTGTGATATTTAAGGCATCTCATTATTATCAGTTCCGTGGCAGCTAAGCGACTAATCGAGCGGCAGCGTGTCGCAAAGCTAAGAATAGTCGAGCGGACACTTTTTGTCCTCTCATTCCATTCGTTAGCAGGGAACACTGCACTGCCAACTCGGAGGGAATTTTTGCCATATTTGCCTAGAAAGGATAGACAATGAATTATGCCTTTTATTTTGATTTATTGGTTTGATAGGTAGGACAATTTATTTGTTGTAACCAACTTTGGCGATTTGCATTAATTAAATTAACAGCTGGAGATAAGTTACCTATCTGTTCTGATGAAAATTAGTCTTATGGACTCCATGGGTTATTTAGTTTTAAATGCATTGAGACTGCTTAAAAAATCATACAGGTGCCAACATTTATATTAATAATTATTTAAATTCATGTTTATACACAGTTAATTAGCATACCTGATCGCACGGGGAGAGACGTGACGTGTGCGTTTCATGAAATAAAATAAGTTCATATAATTTGTCTACTTTTTTAAATAATCGCTCGTTACTACTTCATTATCTAAAGAATAATAAACATGAATAAAAACTCAGGCAAGCCATTTATGTGACGAGAATATCTTAACGGTGGTTATTAATGAAGCAGACGTCTAGTACAAAAACCTCTAGTGTCTGTCAAAGGCATGGAGACAGCTACTTGCTACATACTTCACGCCCTATAAGGAGGGTTAATAATTTGTTTGCGCACCAGCCATTTCCTTCAACAGTACAACCAAGTGGGCAGACTCAATTCATATAGACATAAACAGGTTGTACACGTACAATGCAGATTAAGAGTTTCTTACTTACGAGAGAAATTATTATTGAGTGCGCCTCGACGAATATTATTTTTCTCGGAAAAAGATAGATCGCTTAAGCGATTTTACGGGAAATTAATTTTGGCAGTGAGCGACAGGGCGGCGCGGCGGGCGCACCGCTGCGTGCCTCGTCGCGATGATTTGTTGCGATCCGACCGCGCTCGTTACACTTCCCGATAATGACGCATACCATTTACTCAAAGGCGAGGGCTAAAGTTGTAATTCAAGTGCCTTATCGATACTTCCCGGTAACCATCTTAGCTCACGTTGTAACTAAAATTAAAACTGAAAATATAAAGGAAATCATTCCACAGTAATTCTTAGGACCAAATCGTACAAGATCGTGTAGTATGCGCGGGCGCAGGCCCCGCCCCAGTTGTCGCCACAGCCGGCTCAGCCGCAATTAATCCACTGTAATGCGATACGAGCCTCCTGTCGTCGGCGACGTAATGCATCGTGATTTACGCGCAACGAACAAGCCGTTAATCTTATTACCACTTTCAATAACTTTATTATCGAGTGTTCGATACAAATGCCCTACGAACTAAAATACACCTTGAACGCACCACGCAAAGAGATAATTTGCATTTACAATAGCTTAGTCGGTAGGAGTTAGGAAGCTTCCCACGAAATTTATTTTAGTCGACTTAACGATTGTGTCCGCCTTACCAAAAATGGAGAGTTAATGCGCCCGTTGCTTAACTTCGATTAAACGGTTATATAGGTAGGCTTAACCATCTGATCCTGGTTTAGATTTCCATTTTCAAAGTTAACATTTCGACTTTCACTCGTTCATGTGCATTGATTTAAAACTAAGAATATTTTTTGAAACCTTTGCGTTTTGAATAATAATAGAATCACCTTCAAAGACCAGCAGCATGTTCGTGTGAAATCACTTCTTATTCAACCCGCAGCGGCTCGAGGCGGCGGTAAACACGATTCAAATTCGACATGTTATCCCCTAAAACATACCAATAATAAGATGCAAATAACGAGTCCAGCGGCACGGAGAACAAAAAACCGCTATTCTTAAAAAGGGATATTTCCAGTGAGCTGGTAATTTGCATATATTTTCGTAATAACAACTTCCGTTTGGTGCGCCGGCGGACGTGTCACGAGTTCGAGCATGTAACTACAGTAGCATCCGATCAAGCTTTGTTATTTCGCCCCCAGCTCTTTGACACTTCCATATTGTTTTAATAATTTTCCACTGCGAGATACTCCAATAAGGCAAGTCTCCGGAGAGACATGTCGTTTGGATCTTTTTCTGAGCGCATCTTCAATATTCGGCGATAATGGGATGTTACCTGCTCGTTTCCATAATGTGTTGTAATGAGCCGACGAATTTAACGTTTCATCAATTATTCATTCGTGATTATTAGTAAGAACTTTTAAACGTTTTTGAAATATTATAACTCTGCTTTTAAGTTTAAACCGTTTCTCTTCTTGATCATTTAAAATGTTTTTAAGTGGCTGACAACAGGTAAACCGTTGTCACTGTCAGATTGTATACAAAAGAAAGAGATGCGCGATGACACAACCTATGGCGTAAAAATGCAAATAAAATCGTATAAAAGTATATATTAACTAATTAAGAAAAATTTATCCATCACCGGATGCAGTTTGGCGTTTGCAATTTTATGGTATACATTTAATTATAACTGTTAACGAAGGGATCAATTGCTTTTAAAAATAATTAAGAGTTGACTTTGAAGATTTTTTTGATGTATTAAATTATGTTTAATTATGTTTTGAGTTCCATCACCGTATGCTCAGACTTGAAAATATCATACTGTTTATGTTTTGGAAAAAATATTTACGGTTTAAGAGATAACACTGTTTTAAAAAAAACACCTTTTTGACCATTTTCAAGAAATCTCCGCCTTAAAACTTGCATTGGTTGATGGTCACGTACGAATACATAAGAAATTCTCTTGTTCTCTTTAGGATAATATTCGATTAATAAAGTAGTCACAAACAAAACCTCGTTTCGCAGCATCATATTACATTTTTATTATAATATTTACATGAGGACCATATATTATTATATTCTGCGAGATCGGTGGCGCCACGCTGTCCCACGGTAGTTACACGTCGAGTCACGTGTGTCAAATACATTTGTAGTCAGTCTTTGTGTCTCCCAGTGCCCTACTCATTGAATAAAAAAATAATACAACTTGCGTAGGTTATGAATTATTTATCTAATTTTTAATTGAGTGTTAAGAGTCATTGATGTCGTCTGTCATGTGTAATTGCTTAGTCATTGCTGTGTTTTCAAGTGTCTCAATGTTAACGATATGAATAGCAAGTGCTGTAACGCCTCTCATTCCCTTTTCTGTGATGGTATTATGAAATAGATAACGTTGACTTTTTACTTTTGCCTTTGTGTCTCACCACAATTTTGAAACAAATTAAACTTGTAGGTGGCATGGCGGTTACATTGGCCTCTCTGCTTTCACAAAATTTCACACTTCCTGATGAAAGTTTTAACACAATTACCCGGTCCACGACCATTTCCCCCGGCCCTCGACGACTGGACAGGAAAAAACTTGGCAAAGAACAAACTAACCA
Source organism: Tiliacea citrago (assembly GCA_963921375.1). Taxonomy (NCBI): domain Eukaryota; kingdom Metazoa; phylum Arthropoda; class Insecta; order Lepidoptera; family Noctuidae; genus Tiliacea; species Tiliacea citrago. The sequence continues at coordinate 11,479,972 of OY992793.1, read as the reverse complement.
ACAGTCCAATTTAGCGACATCCGTATAAAGTTTAATGTACCCAATCTGAAATGTTGCCGTATTTTCGCATTTTAACTAGGCACACGGGGAGCGTATTTTGTTTTCTTTTGTTTTTTTTTTATGTTATTTGAAGCAGGTGGGTTAATTCCAAGCAGTATCAAAACACACGAGTACACAGTGTAAGTACACGAATTTATCTACACGAAAATACTTGACAATCCTCGCTGTTTACCAAAAGTTCGACGCTGATGCCAATTGTCTAGAGAGAGAAGATAAATATTGATTGGTAGATTCAGGCAGGTCGTTGGCAAATGTCCGAATTAGCTCAAAGTTGCTCCTTTGATCGCAGTTCCGGTGTTTGTCGGTCGGTGTCAGTTGTCCTGACCAATTCGAAAACGTTATCGTGTCCCAATTGCAATTGGTGACGTTTCCGTTCCATTTATTTACGGAAGCGAATCTATTGTCTTGTATAATTTTAGTTCTACACCAATAGCTTATATTGTAGCATGGCATGTTTTGAGTTAAGTATAAACAGTGTCGTGTCATGAATTTTTAATTCCATTAAAATTTCCGTAAACAAGAGTTTCACTTCAACGCCGTTGCTAGAGGCAGGCGACAAAATCCTCTTTTATTCCCGTCGCGTACGCCGTTCTAGATCTAATCAAAATTTAGCAAATTTGTTTACATACATCATGCGGCGGAGCGTGGTGTATCACGATATTCACCACACGTAAACAGAGCCGCGCCAGCGATGACACCTCCTTTTGATGTCCCTATACTCCCCATATACGAACCCCGAGCTAATAAAATGTCACCGGCTATGTACGAGACATGTTTTTCATATAAACGAAAATTAGATTTTGGCGTGATTCCGTATTCCAAACCCAATTTCCTCTCATTTTTGTTTGTAACACATCTGAAACTATTTCCTATCATTCCGGGAGTTTGGGATCGGTGTGGGCTTTCTCATGATGGCTTTTTGTCTTCTAAACGATGTTCTTATGACTTTTCTACTTATTGGGGTATCTTAAATACCTATATCTATATATATTTATATATATATACAAATAACATCACTCCTGTAATTAGGTAGGTTAGGCAGAGGTGTACCTATAGTACGCCCACGTTTCGCCAGTTATGTTTAAGTGTAACCGGACATAAATCCAGACTCCGGGCTACTACTGAGAAATTCCTGGCGTAAAAACCTAATAACACTGCCCGACCTGGGAATCGAACCCCGGACCTCGTTCTCAGCAGTAGCGCTTGCGACCAATAGACCAACGGGGCAGCAGATATATAATGTGTTTAAAATTGTACTGATGATTAATTGACCCTCAAGCTAGGGCTCGTGTCAAGTGACTGCTACGCTGTTTAATAGTTCAACTATGAACGATGTCAAACAACTCTGCATGGATCACTCTTGCTGCAAACTTCAGAAATTATGATAATCCGCTGGGTCTCGGTTATTCATGAATATCTATGACAGTACTCACATGCAGCCATATGCAACGTTCTGGCGCTAAGGTGACAGTAGCTTCGTGCCAAATTCGGATATTGAGCTACATCTGGTAAGACTAGAATCAGAGGCATTTTGCATAGCGTAAAAGTCAAGACTGCATGATTAAAACTGACTTTGTTTAGCTAATGTTGCTTAACTTTAACAATAATAGTACATCGTCGCTATCGGGAAATAAATAGAAAATTCTGTCCTAAGCTTTATTTTTAAGTAGTTCTAGGCAAGATCGATTTGGACAAGATGCCGCTATCGGTATAAATTAGCCTCGGTGTCGTATCGCCGCGGAACAATACCGCTGTCACGGTGGCCGCCGTATCGACTGTCCCTGCCGTCCCCAACCGTCCACTTCTCACACGAATAGGGTTGTTTAGGCACTTTCGGTCCCAAGTTCAAAGAACAATAAACTCTGTATACCCAATGTTCCAAACAAAAAAATCTGGACTGATATAGCTTTTAGCTAAACTAAATAGGTATAATTGTGATCTTACCTTTAGTACAATTAAATAAACGAAAACAAAATAGAACCGACTTCTAAATAACTGAAACTGAAAATCCGACTAATCGATACCCAAGTCATTAATTCAAAAGTTTGTACCAAATTCTATTCCAGTAACATGGCAACCTTATAATCGACTTCCTCTTTAAATATTATTTTATGCTCTGCACAGATGCAGTAGGGTTCAAATTCAGTTGTGTTATTTGGTATTGTTTACGGGACAGGCTTAGTGTTGCGGTTGGCAGGTGACACGAGGCTCTATAAATCTGTGCCGCACGGCCTACGTCGTAAACACGGCGAGAGCACAATCCCTCGATCTGAACTGCGACTGTTTCAATAACTCGCTATTATTTCAATAATTGAAAAGGTGCACTATTATTTTGCTTGCACTTGTACAATAGAGCTTGAATGTGGGAATAGCAGTGTTACACGCTGGTCACGTGTTCAAGATCCCAGTTTTGTTTTCGACATAGAAAAGAAAACTATGAAGTGTCTGCTGTTGAAGATTTTCCTGATCGGAAAATTATAGATAAACACTTAAAAAACTTCGTGGAACAAAGTTGTAGCTACGGATAAAAAACTCTTTTCTTCGAAACAAGAAAAATATTAACCAACTGAAACATGGCTCGTGGCCGTAAGTGGTTTCAGATATTTATCGACTCGAGTTTTTCTTGAAGAAACAAACTCTGTTAACCACAAACGAGCGATTAGTGTACAACAAGTTCCGTACACGTTATACGGGCGAGTGTAATAACTTTCACCTATAGAGAATTTATTGGGTACTGTCTCTAGTTGCTAAGTAGCTTCGCACCACGATGTACTCGGAGGCAGGTCCGTGCCTCGGGCTGTTCAGATTTACGAGGTGGCGCGCTCGTGCTGTGCCCCACCCCGCCCTCAGCATCCAGCCCCCCCCCCCCCCCCCCCCCCGCTATCGCCCGCTCAGAATGCGGCTCCCTCGGTCACTCATTGTAACGGCTCTCAGTTAGTTATGAACTAGAAGCAAGTGCCGCCGGACCTCTTACCGTTTCAATTGTAGAAACCTTTGAAGATAGCTGTTAATTGTTTAAGTTTGCAATAAATTTCAAAGCTTTCACGGTTTACGCCTTCTGGATTATCTTGAAGTGTATCTGGAATCTGAAAGCTAGGAAAATAAATTTTAACGCTGATCGTAAAAGAAGAGGAAGATTTTACTCAGATTTAGTAGGAGTGATAATCTCCCGAATTTATTTTCCAACTTACAACTGTACTTGGAATAGGTGAATGTTGTAACTTACTGGAATTCTTGTTGCGTTTATCTACTGTGAATCTTTACAGTGGCTTTACTGTTATACGTTATCCATGAAGATGGCAACTAGACAGAGTGACATGTAGTCAAGACATTTTTGCACCCAGGAGATTTTATGGTCTGTTTCTTCGATCTGCTTTGCTTAATGTAGTTTTATTCTTAATTTGTTTGGTCTCCTACACATTCCCTGCCTACATAAGCTGGTAGTGTGTCGGAGGGCAGACGCACAGACCTTGAAGCTGTAATTTTGTGAACTAAGCTTTTTACTCAAGTTTCATCATTATTATTGTTGTTGCTAGTCACGATGTGCGTTGCGACGTATAATGTGATCCTACTGACATACCTACTGTGATTGTAATCTGTTGTAGTTGCCTTGTGAATAAATAAATTAGATACGTGAAACAGCATTCCTCTGTCACAAATGGGAGCCAATTTTTTCACAATCGCGATGTGATCTGGTGCATCTCGGCATTTGTCAATTTCCACTTTCCTGCCAGGGCATTTTATACTCAGGTTAATATTAAATACTCACAATGATTAAACGATTGATTCATGTTAAACCTTCCATTGACTGCTATATCAAGCGAAAAGCATTAAACCTCACACTCAGCGCTATAACAGTAATGAACAACACTTTTATTTAATTTGGAATTTATCCGCTCCCCGTGTTGCTACAAGAAACATGCGTTTGCCTTGTACATACATATGTATGCAACAAACTCTTACATGTGCTCCAAGCAGACTTGCGCTAAAAAGTGGCAAGACTAGTCTGTCCGCTTGGACTGGTCCTTGTGTGACGTCATACGTCATAACTACCAACCAACGTACCACATGATTACTACAGTTCAATATTTAACGAGCTACAAATTGTTTCGAGACTTTGAAGCCTCGGTGTTTTTTTTATATTATAGATGATTAAAGAAGACTGGTTAATAGGTCAGGATCTGTTTTTATTTAGTGCTTTATTATCATAGTTATTACAGCACTTCAAAGTGTACTTGTATGGATCGCCTAGGTGCCTACTGGACAATGAACGGTCGTGAAAGAATTTTGGCATAGTCGTTCCCGTGGCACACATGACTATCATGGTATGCATACATTTTTCCTTAACTTTTAACCACCTTAAATTTTTATAAATTTTGCTGGATAATGTTCAGCATCGTAATTAATAACATAACATCACGCCTGTAATCCCCAAAGGGTTAGGCAGAGGTGCACCTAGTACCCCCACGTTTCGCCAGTTATGTTTAAGTCCCATGTAATAGGGGGCGAGCCTATTGCCATCAACCGGGTACAAATCCAGACTCCGGGCTGCTACTGAGAAATTCCTGGTGCAAAAACACTGCCCGACCTGTGTGGGGTACGCAGGACCTTGTGCTCAGTAGTAGCGCTTGCGAACATGGGACCGACGAGGCAGTAATTAATAAAGAAAGATTACAAACCGCAACTGACATTAGATGGAGAGCTACTTCAAGAGTTGCTGAGATAGAACGATAATTTTGGGTAAGTATAAGTATAGATGTGGATACCTTATGTTTTGGACAGATCATAAAAAAGAAAATCATATTTCAGTGAGCTTGGTAATGGTCTTAGGTACCTAGGTACAAACAGTTTTTCGAAAAGATGGATTCTCGCAACATCATATTTTAGTAAAAAATCCCACAGTGATTGATAGTCCGAGAAACGTGCGTAGAGAATATAATATAGCATGAGCAGCTAAAAAAGGATTTCTCATAATTCCCATCGGTGTTAGAACAGAATGGGGACCTTAAAGATAAAGATGAAAGAGGAAGATAGAAGAAGCACCAGGTAATGTTGTAATTACTACCTGCGGTTTAGTATTTTACGAGACATCAAATTATTTCTAGGGCCCAAATTTATACTGCGAAGCTTAAGAGTTGGGAGAAAATTAAAACTGAATTATGTCCAAGTGGAACTGATGTTTTATGTCTTCCATGACGGTTGGAAACAGACAGTTCCGTTCACAGGTCGTTAACACGCATTTAATATGTAGGTACTAAACGTACACGTATAGGGTTCCACATAATTTTTCGCTCGTTTAAACCGTTTATATCTTTAAATAGCATAACAATTATTATGTTAATTTTGCAGCAAGCAAATCGAACGATGTTAAACGGATTTTATTTAATGTCCCACCCATATTGCCGTGTTATAAAAGCGGTCTTGATTCCTTGACGATTTAAGTAGTCATTAAAATGCGCCTAGAGGGTTTATGGCAGAATCTAAGAATTTTGTGAAGTTCTTAGAGTATATCCGACAAATATTAAGCACATTGCACATTGTGACGGGTCGGTAAATGATTTGAAACACACAAGGGTCTAAAATTATCACTCAAACTTTACTTGTCATCCACTAGTAGATTTTACGAGTTTTGCAAGACGTTGGTTACGAACTCGTTAATTGGATAATGGTGGAAGTGAAAATATATCGATGACTGTATAAGTGCTGTTAGGCTGCAGCCTATTAGATAGCTACAAACTGTTAGCAAACATGATAGCTTTTATGACCAAACATTTATCAAACACCTATCTAACGCTATTGACATGGAATATTTTAAAGTTGTTATTATATGATCACGTCTGTCTTGCTTGGTAAGTATCAAATTCTATGATTGAAATTATTTCTACGAATTATTTTAAACTATTTCTCTTTTTCAGTGGTGTAACTTTGGAAAATGTCAACTTATCTTTTTTGAGAAGCCTTTTGTTTTCGAGAATGATAAAATTGTCATATCCTAAATTTAAAATACAGCTAGAGCAATTTATCACAAAGATTGGATTAAGATGAAAATAGTCCGGTGGGCGCTCCCACCGGACTATTTTCATCTTAATTCAACCTTTAAGTAACCGTTGTAAGTTACAATAAGTAGGTACTTGTAAATACTAATAATGAAACGTTCGCTAGTCAAAGACAAGGACTATTGGCAAATAAGTAAATGCTTGTAATATTTCAGAATCAACATACTCACGAGGTAAAACGAGAGACACTTGAAGTGTAAAAGTATAGAATTAAGGATATAGGTATAGACAGTGAATGCCTCAAAATTAAAATCAAGACGGTGTTGACAAGGACAAAACACAAATATCGAATCGATTACCGGACATCTCCTTTTATAGTCGCGAGGTATTTGAGATAATTATCCGTCACAGAGGGTAGTCTCGACACTAAATTCTTAAGTTTTATTGTAAAGACTTAAAATCTTCGCATAAAATTGTCGTGAATGAAATGAGAACGTCCCATTTAATTAGGTACGACCGCGACACCATCAGATGCTTCATGAATGTCGCTTCCTCCCCCTTCTCCGCCTGCCTCTCTCATTCGTTTGTTTCGAAACTACCCGCAAAGGATTTTAACGAGATTACTTTCAGCACATTTTATAGGTCATCTCGCGAGATTTATTTAACTGTGATTTGTAAGGCATTTCTCATCTGCGCAGATTAAAAGAAATTCTGTCATTAAAAGTAATGGTCGGTTTATATTCCAAGAGATTTATATCTGTTTATCAAGTGTAAATGCTTAGCTTGACTTTAACGGAACAATTAAATTTTGTTTTACTGAGTTCTACCTAAAAGCTCCCAATAATAGTAAATTATTCACTAAGGGGATAAAGCAGCGTCTTAATGTCGCGGGCGCTATTTTGAATCCAGAAAGCAACGAAGGATTCTAGGGCTTCCAAGCGCAGCAAGGGAGAATCTTGAGTGCAGCGACGGATTCGAACTCGCCCAAAATGAAGATACTTTTATCCCCGAGGAGAATAGAATAACTCTACTTTTCGCACCTACTGCGTGGTAATAAAAACCAGTTCGATTCTCGGATTAGTAGTTCATGAAACCGTTAAATAACCGGAGAATACCTAGTTATGTGTAGTTTCATACACTATTTTATATTGACTCATGAAATTTTATCAAAAACACAATAAATAATAGCGTAAATATGACGCCCAAATCTAACATTCTAACTCGGGGGCACAGTACAGTACTTTAGTGTATACTGTGGCGGGCGCGATACGCGCTACAGGAACCGATCAGCTGTTGCCTATGTCATGCCGCCTTTACTGCCACAGATAATGTAGAAACAGCGGTTGGGCGAGTTTAATACGCACATTGTTAAATCATTTTGGACTTGGCCATATGCAGAAAACAATTGATTTTACTCAAAAATGCTTGTTATATGGTCATTATTTTGACAAGCTACTATGAGCAAAGTCGACCTTTCCGCGCTACTTAAATAGGCGCCAGCAAAGTTGTATGGAATTTCATTACTGGTGTGTTTTAGCCACCAGCAATCCTTTGAAAATACATTATTGTCGAGTTTGGTTTCAAAAATAGTCAAGTACAAAAATATTTTATTCAGAATTTGGTTGTATAGATACAGGCAGTACAATCATCATAGCCTAATTTAAAAGAAAAGCGCGGGGAAAAACAAAAAAATATTCAAAACATTATTTTGCGTTTATTATAAAAAATTTTCAGTGTCTTTATTTACACCAAAGTGAGGGGCTTGTATTTATTTGATAGTTCATTGAAGTAAGCCAAATATACGTTCTCCGTTATGACAGATTTTTGCTGTTTTTCCACTGTATGAAAGTTTTGTTCACTCGCGTTTCGTGCCTTGATTAGTATTTCCGGCGGGGTCAAATCTATGTATTGCTTTTCTTCCCTACGAGAAGTCGACATTTTTGATAATAATTAACCACACACGAAAACGTTAACAAATATTTATGGAAAATAGCGCGCTGGTCGCAGTTGTAAATAAAGGCACTAGCAAAACCGCTAAACATACCTTACCCTTAACCATACCTATATAAAAAATATGATAAACACAAAATAATGTTTTGAATACGCAAATTAAGGTAGTTTATAGTAAGTAGTGAAAAAAAAATTGATGATAAATAAATGACGATAACTTATCATGACATTGTTATCATATGAAATCTTCAATAGTTTATTTTATTCACAAAAATATTGATTGATTTTAGACATAAAAACTGTTTGCGGATATTAAAGAGACACTAGTGTCGTAATGTAAAGTAAAAAATACGAGTGTATAATTTAAAGTAAAAAATACGAGTGTATAATTCTAAAATACTAACTAAAATTATGAACCTAATTGCGCTGCTATAAGAGTCACTTTACAAACAAGTGTGTTGGTTTTTTTTTTTTTGTGGTACAAGTTTTCATACGATTTATTTGTTAACGTTTCATATTCAAACGTGTCATAATGAAATTGAGTACAATATTAATGCCCGGCTAGAGGCTGGGTCTTTAATGACTTGCGTTAGATTAGATTGGCATGACATAAGTGAGCAGGTGGTGCTGTGAAAAAGTTATTTTAGTAAATAATCAACTTCATTTTTCTGTTTGTCAAAAAATATCGATACTCATGTCAGAAAAGTCGCTGTTTCTAGCCCGTATTATTATTAGCGTGTCGATGGCAATCTAAATAGAGTCAGCTTAGAATTTGACAATTGAATTGGCCCTCCGTAACTAGTAACTGACTATGAAAATATGATACTGCCCACTGCCTAACTTTTCAGGAATCATGAAAGTGTTGAATATTTTTTATAAATATTAACAAAAAGTATTGATGGCATCAAGACGCGTCGTGTTAAAGGGAAGGAAGCTACATCCCGGCTGTCCGCTGATATTTACTTCGGCACAAATCCAAGAGTGGTTTCGTGGTTTTTCTTCTCTGTCAGTTCCGCGTTTCCGTAGAAGTTTATGGTCTATACTTTCCCAATACTATTAAAATGGGTGTTCCACGAGGCAGCATACTAGGTCCGTTGGTGCTGCACATCATTGTTTTCCCCGGATTTTACCGAAATTCATGCAAACTGTTTATATGAATGTCGGAAACTATATAAGGAGAAGTAGGGGTTTCTGTCCTAAAATCACATGTTTTATAATCGTATTTTCTGTGCTTTTTAGCAACATTTGCTTCAAGAAACACGTCGTTTTCATCCCGACATGTGCGGGGTCATTAAACAATGAACGTTCGATGTTCATTTAAGTCTAAAATTACTGTGTGATAGCTGCAATACTTAGTAGAAATAATAATACCATATCCAAAAACACATTTACATGCGTGCGCCGTTAAGCGTACGTTACGACCGCGCGCACTTTCCCCGATGTTGTTATTGCTCGCCCCTCGGGAGCCACTACACGCTAAGAGCGCGAAACCGAACATCAAAGACCGTATAAAACGCACTTCATTCCATAAAGTTCCATAACAGAGGCGTTGGCAGTGAAGCGACCAACGGAACAAGAACCGTTGACACCCTTTCATATTCCTCGACCTACCTACTTGATGGTCTATGTAATACAGGATAGGGAGTTCAAACGAAGGTGGTAGTTCACATGACCGCCGCAGCCGCACGCGGTATCGACGCGCTTCCCATCTATATGGAGAGCGGCTCACGAACTACCCGCAGCTATTGTAAACAAGCAGCGTTCTCTATTCAAACTATCGTTACGCCTTCCATCCGCCGTTTCGTGCCGTATTGACGATCCGGAAAAAGGTCTTACCGGTTGCCTGCTCCTTGGCGAGGAATGGAATCGTATGAATTCTGTGCCTACCGATAAAAGTTTTTTTATCGGTAGGCACAGATTTTCATACGACTTGAAAGCCTTAAGGTTTTATGACTTCATCCGGTTTCTTTTTCCTCACATCCTTACTCCTATTCGTTTCAAGGATACAGGAAATTTAATTAAAATGCTCATAGATATTGTACGCACAGTAAAATTTTCCAACCCTAATGTGAACAAAGATACTTTAACGTTAAACAATGAAAATGCAAAACAACTAAGTGTAAATGTTTGCCACAATGAATTGTGACAGAGCAAAAGCTTTGTTTGTTGCGAAAATTAAATAGTAGTAAAGCTAGTATCCGGTATCCGGTAGAAACGCTTAAAAGGGTGGCACTTTGATAAAACTATATTATCCAATTTGAGGTATTGTGCTACATTTGAGTCTCTATAAGTATAATCATAATCAGCCTATAATGTTCCCACTGTTGGGACACAGGCCTCCTCTCGCTGAGAGGGAGTGGACCGTGATCCAACACGCGGCCCCAGTGCGGGTTGGTAGAAGTCACATGTCTTCGAATTTTTGGTTTTCTCACGATGTTTTCCTTTGCCGTTTTGAGAGTGGTGGCGATGAAATAATTTCACAAAGTAAAGCGCCTGTCAGGGTTCGAACTTACGACCTACATCTCGTAAGTCGCGGCCGTTACGACTGGGCCACCACAGCTCTCTAAAAGTATACACAATCATTTTTATTTTGAAATGTTACGAAAAGAGCGAAGCTGTGTCTGACAGAACTTACCCCTTTCTGTGACAATAATGAGACAGGCAACGAGAAACAACGAGGCACTCCGTCCGCTTTGCTTTCTTAGACTAGAGAGAATGCATTACTGAAATGTCATTGTGGTATACTGATCTTGCTCCTAAGAAAACTCAAATATAGTGTTCCCCTCTTCTTCGGCGTAATTTTATGTAAATTAAGGCGCGAAGGAAGACCTGGATATTCTTTTTGAAATTTGCCGTCTGGAGTCTTCAGATTTATATGCGGTAACGCTGTGCTCACGAAGTGGCTATCGACGCGTGGATCCACGTGCGACCGAGGCGTGCCCTCGTGGTAAGAATTCGCGCATTTTTACGGCATAATAAAAATCGTAAATAATGCCAAGTGAGGCAGACGAAGTCGGGTCACGATGTGCCTCGGGCCCCGGGCCGTCATCGCGACTCGTGAATTTAGGAGTGGCCCGCGAGTATCGTCCCATCCCACCATGCGAACGCTCATTTGAAATTAGCGTTCATTTGTTTATAACATTCAAAAATAAGCATCACAGTTGCGTCAATAGTGCTCACAGACATCCCGATGGACGTATCGTTATAAGAAAAGGTCACAGTTAAAGCTCCAATTTTACAAGGCGGCAATTTTCGTCGAAATCAGACACACGTCCGAGCAATTTGAGAGAGGGTCCTGAATATTATTATCAACGTCTCGCGGCGTCGTTGCCTCTTTGAGAGGTGCGGAAGCGGCGAGGAAAAATCACCTCTGAATTACTGTTACTACAAGGCACGACGACGCGACCGCCCGCTACTCTGATAGTCGTGAGTTAAGATGCTTTTCACACGGAAGGCAACAGCCTTCCCCCCTCTTGTACACACTGAAAATGTTAGAATCATTACTTTTTAAGGGATTGTTAGTCAAGATTGTAAATTAAAATTATCATCACCTTATTTATTTACACGGTCAAATCTCGTGAACGTTAACGCTGCTCTGTACCTGCAAATGACGGTGAAGTTATGTTTGTGTATAAACTTCCATAGTGAGAGCCAAACAAACCACTTCCGAGAAAGCAATTTGTGTTAGCTATGTGCAAATTGTTCAACTGTTTCTATAATAATTTCTCGTAACCAATAGACACACCTAGGTCTAAAATATGGAAACATTTCAAACATTAGAATAAACACGCAAAATAGGAATTCTTTTAAACAAATTATGAAAAGCGGCACAACCCTTGTGTTGTGGTCTGAAAATAGTGAAGAATGCCCAAACATAAAACGATCAAATATTTCAAGTTCGATGAAGTTGAATGAAACACATTCAACATAAATCTCTCAAAAAGTTCAAAGGTAGAACCTCGAACGTCTGTTGTAATAAGTACAGTTTCAGTAGAGCCGTGGTTTAATTTAAAGGCAATAGAGCGAGCCAACTTAATTTTCAGGCTCACCGCAGTTTCCTTTGTATGTAACCTCGACGGATTAACGAACTTCTGGTTCAGTTAAACTGAAGAGGCCGTATACGAGATGAACACGTTAATAATATTCATGTTTGGTTATCACTATGAGTTTTACATAAAGGGGTAACTGTGCGTGAAATGGACAGCTTGCGAATACGTTTTATTTTATATACCTACTAGTGGAAGAAGATAGAATATTGAATGAGAAAACCTGAAAGTAAATCTCTTGAGACGCCAAATATTACAGCTTCTGAAATAACTGTCGCTCCATTTTTATTGTCAACTTAATTTTTACTAACGCGGAGGGTTAAAAAAAAACGGAATGAAATATAATAAACCAAAAAAATTCTTGTGCTGGATTCATTCCATGCAGACATTCCCCCATGTAAATATGCAGTTGAATTATTTTACGAAGCGTTAATAAATATTGACTGCATCAATATTCTATGCATCGAATGTTGTAAAATTATGCAAGAAGTTGGTATCTCGCCTACGCTTGTTATAGTAGTGCATTATTCTTGACACTCGTATGAAATGTTTTCAGGCAACTTAATAGAAAAGACGTACGTCTTTTCTTTTCGCTGTAGATAATGTTGCAAAGTTAGTTTTCAATAGTTTATACCTTTGAATTTGGATTCGGTTTCATGTTGTCGATTAAGATTAAAACAACTGCATTGTGGTTCTTCCTTCTCGGTAGAGGATATTCTACTGTATTGTTCGTGTTATCTTTATATGTATATTAAGATATCGGTGTATACCGATATCTTAATATTGGCTTCGCCGTATCGGTGAAGCCACCGGTCGGCGTCCAAACGTCTCGGCGCCACGGCATTGTACGGAAACGGTCGTGACCCCCTTTAAGCCTGATTAATGGAGAGACCTCAACCGTCGAACCCTATGTGTTTTTTCCCTAAACGACAATCCCGGTTTTTGAATTTTTGAAAACACGATAGGCCACTTAGTGCCCCGTGTCGCGCCCGATCGTAACTTAGCACCGTTCGATACGGCTGCCATATTGGCTCGTTCTTTTTCGGTGCAATTTACTGCGCGGCGCCGCCGGGGGCCTACCGACATCGTCCGACTGAAAAGATGCGCACCGATTTATTTACCGTCGATTGCATTCGGGAGCGTGCCCACTGTGTCCGATATTTATGTTACGCACCGCATGCCCGCGCGAATTGCCAACAATGCGAAAATACATTTAAAGTAACGCCTACAATACCGCGGATGTCTCGTATTTTTTCCATGTCCCATTTTAATCCGACAGTCTGTATTCTTTGCGCTCGGTGTGTCAGATTTATATTTGGCATTTACTGACTCCTCTGCGATGTCTGGTTAGTTTATTTAAATGATTACCACAAGGAAGTTGAACAAGGTTAATGCGGTTCAACATCCCTCGGGTACCAGTGACCGCCCATACCCATTAACATATCTTAATTTGTCACCTTGCGGCCGACCATAACTTGCCGTTAAGTACCCCCTCCTAATAAATAGCGGTCGAATGATCTCCTGTTATAATTTAAATTAATTTAAAAGAAACTGCTGATAACCCGGACATTCGATTCAATTTAATGTCTTGCCAGCCGGTGTTTTCTTCGGTTGCGGCATTACGGTGTGTGCTTAAATTATTTAAAGTAATTGAGTAGATAAGGGCCATATCTCGTAACGATAATGTACAATAAATCGTATTTTGGAACGTTTTGAGTCATTTATAACGTTAATTTAAAAATCTTGTCCTGGCAATTTAACATTTGGGATTGGGCACAATTAGAAATAAATTTTGTTGTATGTGTCCTGTTTGCAATATAAAACTTTTGTGGATAATTTGTATCTGAATCACAAGATTTTTCAAAAGCTTTTATTTTTACTGGATAACTTGAATGAAGCTGAAATTAGATTTGCATTGGCCTTTGAGTCGACAGTAAACTAACAATTGGGTTGTATTGCGACGTTTGATTTTATCGTCGATCTAGCGTCTTGTTTCAATTTGGAGAGCCACCTTTGTGTCCAGGCTTGTGTAGCGTCACACGTACACTAAAGCGAATAGACTGAAAGCGCTGCAAGCAGTTTGTTTTACAGTTTAACATTGTTTCCGTTTCGATCAGCAGGTAGAGACAAACATCTGCTTTGGGCGTGTTCTCCCAGGCCGCTCAAGTTATTTGCCTTTGTGATAGTAAACTACAGTGGAAAAGCTGTGTAAAACTTGAAAAGAGCCTGTAGATTTTCCTCGATATTCAATTTTTCGTTGCCCTTTATTCTGGTAAGTACCTACTTACTGAATTATAAGTCGATTAATGAATGAAACTTCGTTTGTGTCGCACAAATAAAACAGATCTACATTCTATTACCTCCTAGCTAATGGGGACTAAATCTAATCATGTGTTTTAGTTCCGGAGTGGCAGTCCGTATATAAAGTCACATGGGTTAAATAGTAATTGCCGACAGAAGTCCTTCCTGGCGCGTTCCCTTCCATGTATTTCGCCGGCTCCCGTATAGTCTCAGTTCCAATTACTCTTTGGAATCGGTGTCCACTGTAATTGGATTGGGCTGGCAACCGGACTTGTTGGCATTTTAATTGTGCTATTGTGACGCCGGACACCGTCCGCCGCCCGCTACGACAGTCTGCGCTAGACAAACCACTTTTTGTATCACATTCGCACATCTGGACTTGCTAATACGGCAATAGATGTTAGTCAACGATTAATCCGTGAGATTATTATCTGTGTATAACAAGCGATAAAATCAAAATACCATATGAAAACTCAACCATTTTTGTTCCCACGATTAGATCAAAATAAGAATCAAAAACAAAACATGTGAGAAAACATCTTTGTCGTTAAAGCGTCAAATATTTCTTCAAAGGCCGCGAGTTGCGTTGTTTTAGGAAATCGAGACATTAATGGAATGACTGACACGTATTGTCGATCGCTGTTCGAAGAAACTTGGTGTGTCTTAAAATGTAAGGAATTGAGGATTAATGCGGTTCCCTGTAGAACGTTGGATTTCTGGCTATGTGTTATATTTGGCGCTTGAGAAGAGTTCTTCCCATTTTAAAGGCGGTAATTGGATTTTCTTCATATTGATTATGTGTTTAGTTTTTAAACCAATAATTTTTAATTATGTACGTACACTCATAGCTCTATTAAGATCTAGTTAATATTCTCTTTTATGTCTGAAGAGTAAGCGTATAAATTACATATTTTACGCCCAAGAAAGTAATACAAAGAACATAATTGCGTTACAAAATTCGCTTGTTTGTTATTAGTTCAGATTTGAATTGAAATTCAAATATTATTTTCTTTGGGCCGTTTCATGTTATTCATTCTGTGTTAGTCTTATTATTCGCCACAGAAACCATTGTCGGCGACGCTGCCACTTCGGAATATTTTATACAAATTTTAGAAACAAGAACAAGGGCCGAGTGACAGGTACACTTATTCGTGTTGCTTATTTTTGCTTAGTGAAGTTTTATCGGATACCAATCGTGGAGGCGCGGCATGTTGTAGAGATGAATAAAATATACATTTCTGCGTTGAGCGCGCTTGCTCGCGCCCAAATGGGAAGTTTGGATGCCGGTTTAATGGAGTTCTGAAGTTTGGCATTCGTTTCTATTATGGCCACGGAATTGTTTGTTGTCGTTGATTTAAATTTCACGCTCCAGTTAGTGAGTATCAAATCTTATTTGTCAATTATCTGCATTTTGAATAAAGACCGTGCTCGTCTTTATGGACCATTGCTTTTGTTTTTGCACGATGGTTATTACTCTAATTGGCTTTGTTGCTTTGAACTCGTCTTGTCTCAATTTGATTGTATTTTACCTATAGAACATAAATTGACTTAAATCTCACGAGTCTTCTCCAAAGAACACGGGTAAAATAGCATTGATCGTCGGTCATCTTTGTCTTTATTCTATTTTGTTTTGTCGAATTTTTCGCGTCCCTAAGTCACTTTTGAATTTGAATTCTTTCCTCGTCTTCTACGAAAAGGTATCGAATGCTTCGCCTTTGTATCACTTTTTGTGCTATCTCATTCTGTGTTGCGATTCAGACATTATTTATGATCCGCGGGCTTTCTTAAAAATAAACAATCATGTAGATAACTAATACGATATAAGGATACTGTTTTCTTTTGACACAGTTATTTATTCTAGTGGTCGCCCACTGGTCGAAATTCGACCCCCTCTACTTAAAATCTATATAGTTCTTACTAAGATACTTTGAAATAGATCAATGCAATCATGTAACTAAAGAAGAGCAGATATTTACATCCAAACGCAAATCATTCATATATGGCGTTCCACAAGGGAGTGTCCTGGGCCCTCTACTATTCATAATTTATATTAATGATCTACCGAATGTAACAAATAACCCGGCGTCACTTTTTACCGATGATAGCTCCGTAACAATTAAATGCACTGATAATCAAAATTATGAAGATAAAATAAATAATACAGTTAATGCCATTATTACCTGGTTAAGTAATAATAAACTAAAAATAAATATTGATAAAACAAAATTAATGGTTTTTCGTCGCTTAAATATTAATAATAACTTGAATATACATAACAATAACAAACAGATAAGTAAAGTGAATGTTAGTAAGTTCTTAGGGCTCACAATAGATAAAAAAATAAACTGGAGAGTACATTTAGAGGACTTAAGCAAGCGACTGAATAGATCCGCCTATATGCTCTACAAAATCGCTCCTGTTCTAGGTGTAGCTTACGGTGTATCATGGCATAGTTGGTCATCTTCTGAGATTTGGTGTTATTTCCTGCGGGAACTCAAACCTCAGAGTTAATATTTAGGTCACAGAAGAGATGCATTAGAGCCATTCTTTGTAAAATATAAAATTTTAACCCTGATGGGAGGGTTAAAATTTTATTTTTAGACCTCTCATTGTACAGAAATCTTATACAATGCGAGATCAGCTTATACTGGAAATGTATAACTGGATATGTAGTTGTCTGTACTTAGGGATAACCGCAACCGGCGCGATTTAAGCACAGATTGTGTGTGAGACCATCCAATACAACACTAATGCGTAAAAGTGTTTTCTGTATGGCACCACGTATATTTAACCATCTACCACAAGCACTCAGAGATAATTATTAGTGATACTAACTTATTTAAGAAAAAAAAAAGAAGTATTTAGCAGCCAAATGTTTCTATAATATTGCTGAGTTTCTAATGGAGCAAATAATTCTAATGTAGGGGGTTACTGCTGTATTTTATTTGATTTTGACATTGGAATTAATGTATGACGATAATATTTTGTTCTTCTACTTATCTAATTTAATTGATGTTTGAATTACTTATGCTGTACTTACCTACATTATTTGTAAATTTAATTTATTGTAATCGTGAACAAATTAATTTCAGTTAATTGTATTTTTTTTAATTTTTAATAATTATTAGTTATAATGAATTAAATTATTTATCAAATATTATTATAATACATATTTGTACGCCATTAAGATAAAACGTGACTGTGATCCTTTCTGTAATGTACTTAACATCTTTCATGCTTTGTGTGTGCATACTCGTGTTTCAGATAAATAAATGATCGATGTATCTATCTACTAATTCCATAAGTAGTACTTTCTTATTCCATGGTCAAGCTGTCTCTTCTGTCACCTATCTATCTTCATGTCATGAAGTACTATGTGTGTGTGTGTCAAACGCATGGTAGTGCTTGTACCTAATATTTTTTTAATTCATTTAATTTATTTCTTATGTTGGTATTTCGTCATTACACAATTTATATGATATAAAAGCTTGTCGCGATATTTAACTGTGTAGATAAACAAGTACACTAAATAACTTGATCTGATACGATTTAAATTTTTAAATTTTGAATCTATGTAAATACGAGTACTTAAATCTTGCGACAAGCTTTTATATCTTAAAAATTGTGTAATGTCGTTATAAGTTGACAGTAAAAGTTTTCAATTAAAAGTTTATATTATTCTTTTTAGAATCATTTGAAATACTTGGAAATAATCATTTTGTAACTGAAACTGATACTAAGGTAGTTGATACTTAATTTTATTTTAGAAAATTACGTGGAAAACCTTTTCTTGATTTTGAAACAGATGATATAATTGACACTTCTCAAATGTAAAAAAATCTCATCTAAATTAGTTTTATATGTATTCGCTGTTTATTTAAACTAAGGAAAATACAAAATTTACTTTTCATTAAAAGTACCGTACAAGCTCTCCGTTTAATCAACTTGTATGTTGAAATAATCTGTTGACACCAATTTGTAGTATTTATTGGCATATTAAGATCTGCAGATTTCAAAATAATAGAGGTAAAAACATAAATCAGTCTATGCTTCCGGTGTTAGACAGTGTCCGTCTGACGAGGCCCATTTATCAGGGAGACTAGGCTCCAATACAGGTATCTAGTGAACACGGAGCGCTGAACCATTCAGTTTCTGGTTTTAATACTAATCTGTCGACATGAATCATAGAATTACATTATTCACAATTTAAACATCTCTTATTATCTGTCCTAATCAAGATATACTCGATGCCGGCTCCGAGTTTTCACTCACGTACGTAAGTACGTACCTAATTTAATTTATCGAATATGCTTTCATGTTTATTGATCCGTGAAATGGCTTTTTGACGCAAAAAAAGTATCCATTCGCACGGAAAAGTTTCTAAATTGCACCGTCGGGAGATAATAGTACCGTTACCGGTATTGTTTATGCTACTTCGAAATTTTTTGAACAATAACAAACAAAAAATGAAGACAGTCGCACTTATGCCCTGATAGTTTTAGAAAGTGAACGCTGTATTAACTCTGATGATTACTCTCACGGCCACTTTTTGTGGCTAGCTAATTTAAGTACGCAGCGAAATTACCCAGCATTATTACGTACATCGTATCAAATTATAGCACGCAATGTATTTCGTATACATGTTGTGCTGCAATTGTAGTGACACTAATCGTCTCATTCTCTAAAACGTAACTCGTGTGACCATTTATTTTTTGTTCATCCACTGTACTAATTCAGTGATAGTTACTTACTGTCGCTTTCGTATAATTTTGGCGTTAAAGGTTTAAAAAGAAGAGATTTTCGAATACTATAAAAAAATCACAACTGTCTTTATCTTGTCTATTAATAAATTATATTTATGACTTCTACTCGAAGGTATCACATCGAAGTCCTTACCTACTCGATATGACCTTAACATAACCAATCGCGGTGAGCTGCAGATAGAGGTGTAATCAAATTGACACTCTCCTCGATATTTATCGGATACCAACGTAACTAAAAAGGGCAAGAACCCCGAGCCGCCAAAGCCAGTAACTATGGTATTCCATAAAAGTACATCGGTTTGTATCGTTCAATTAATTTAATCAAGCGTATTGATTAAATGTCAGGTACCCAATTAAATTATCGACAGCAGATCGGGGATGCAACGCGAGCGCATTCTCAAGTCGTGGCAAGTGTGCCCGCGGGCGATACAATTCGCGCTTTGCTTTCGTATCTCGTTCCAATTCGATTGCTGTGCCAACATTTGATGCTGCTATATATGGTGTAAATATTGCCGCAGATTACAACGCCCGACTACACTTTGTTGGTACTCGTTATAACAACTTGTAATTCCGAACGAACTTACCCTTAAATAGAAAACAGTGGTATTTTCAAGTAGTATAAATGAAATTCAATAAGGAATTGGTGCAATTTAATGATACTAGTGGGAATATTTCCAAGAATTCCATTTATAATTAATTTCTTGAACTGTTCACACATGGAACGCCGTTTGCAGTCGGCAGCCATCTCCAATTTCAAATAGACCAGATTCCAACTCCATCGTTCTTTTGTGAAGTTAATAAGCATATATAAATAGACATTGCCTTTTATATGTTCCCTGTTATTATCTTTATTATACCTGGCATTTTCAATAGCACCCTATACAGACCATCAATGAGGCATTCCACCTTTTTTACAACTGTTTCATATTGACTGCAAAAGTCAACAGTGTTTCGTTCTTAATGAAAGCTATAATTTTCATGTCTCTATAGAGTGGAACTTATTTTCAATTGTTAAAAAATTATGGGTTGGCGTTTGTAATGTAGTTATCAGGGAAGAAAATAAGTGCATTGAGACTTGAGGCAGGATGGATCACTCACGCGCTAACATAGTGTTTGTTTACGTTTGACAGTCAAATTGCGTCTCTGATAGCGTAAACCGCACCTATTTCAAACCCTTGTATGATTGCTTGAGTCAGTAAGAAATAACCTTTAAAGACTCCTCTGATGGTTTCAAACAAAAGATTATACCTACAACAATGTAACATTGAAATAAATATTTCCTCTCTGAAAATACATGAATAAAAATACGGAATAAAAGCTGTATTCAGTGAAAGATATGGTACAAAATACCTACGAGTACTTGAAATTATTAAAGAGGTATCGAATGGGATTAATCGCCTGATAGTTTTATATAATCACATCATTGAACGAAAAGCAATTTAGTAATTTTAAAAGCCGTGGATCAAGCTATTGATCAACTTTATTTATAATCCCATAAATGTAGCCATAATAAAATATTTACCACTTTTTCAAATACCGTAACGTCGTTATATCTTTGTTATAAGTGAGTTAGTATCAAATTGGTACAATATTTTATTGAGAACGGATTTCCGAGGCATTCCACTACCTTGACCGAACAGCACCTGAGTACTTCCACTAACGGCACTGAAACAAAATTTTGATGAGTGCGGTTCGGTGGAACAGTTTATTAATATTATTTTCAGTCCCCGAACGGCACCTATGTAAAATATTTTTTTAGTGATGGGGTGTATTTTTTTGTTCAAGACATAAGCAAACAAAACATATCGATACAAATCAGCAGAAGATAAGTCTTCCGGATAATTCCACCTTGTTCACCTGGAGCAAAGAGTAATGTTTTATTTGTGTCGCTGTCAGTAAACAAAAAATGAGAGACCTTGTCACCTTTCTTAGCAATTTCGTTTGTTCAAAAATTTTCTGAGGTTCAAATCATACAGTAGTTCAACTGGGAACAAAATGGTCGAATGAACACACTCACACATATAGACCGCTACATGAAATCTAAGTATGTTTCGGTATGCAGTGAGTCGGGGCTGTCACATCGAGGCAAGTTTAGTAATTGCGTGTTATCATGTAGGTAGGATGTCTAATTTATTATAATAATTATGTCGTTTGTTTTTTGATTTCTTACCAGAATACATTTTTAAATATTTCTTACAATCAAAAATAAAAAACAAAACATTTAAAAATATATAAAAAATGAGTTCCGCCGGTGTTGGGAGCAGGGTTCGAGCTACCAGTTGTTAGGGCTGCAGGAGATAGAACTTCCTCACAATGCAAGCCGTATCAAGGAATAGTGCCTTTTGAATCACGCCCCTGATCCAACCGCCTAACGAGAGCCTCGAGAGATGTTGATCGAGGCTTTCAGGCATCAGGCTTTTGGCCGTAACGACAATCGGCACAATGACAGCCAAACTCACATTCCACATGTCAACAAGCTCGTGTCGAGATATTATGTTTCTCTTTCTCAGCTTTCACGAGGTTCTCGTCATGTGGAATGGCAACATCTAAAATCATTGCGCGGCGCGCTAATCGATCTATCACCACTATATCAGGCAAATTGGCGACAATAGTCCGGTCAGTAATGATAGACCGATCCCAGTACAACGTGACATGGTAATTTTCGAGAACTAGGTCAGGCATATTAATTATTATTATTTTCCGCCATTTTGGACTTGTTAGTAACTTAAACTTACTACTTGTTACTTTTTTATTTCTCGAAGAGTGGAGGCCTGTGTCCCAGCAGTGGGAACATTATAGGCTGATTATGTATGTGTGTTATGTAGTAACTTAAACGATTGCTTTCAAAATTGATTTTAGTTTAAATTTTTTTTAAATTACCATGTATGTATCTAGGTATGTGTGAATGCAATCAACTCCTCATAATATGTAACTATTATATCGTCAACGTGATCTATCAACTCAGCCTTGCGCTGACCAGTGCAGGAAATAGGCCTCTCCCAGACTGCGCGACAACACCCTGTCCTCCGCCTTCCGCATCCAGTCTGTCTAAGCTACGTTTTTAAGGTCGTCGGTCCATCTCGCCGATACGCGGTCTCCACTCCAAGACTCGTCTGTCTATAGGCCATCGGTCCTTCAACAAACATGGGTCGCCCACTGCCACTTCAGCTTGCTAACTCTGTAAGATATGTCGGTAAATCCGGTTCTTTTCCGGATAGTTTCATTTCTGATCTTATCCTAAAAAGAAACTCCGAGCATAGCCCGCTCCATAGTACGCTGAGCAACCTTGTATTTGTGGACCAGCCCGACTGTATGTGTCCACGTTTTGTCACCATATGTCATATCGGGCAGGACGCACTAGTTCAAGACCTTGGTCTTTAAACATTGCGGGATAGGTGACGAAGAGACTTGACGAAGTTTTCCAAACACTGCCCAACCCAACTGAATCCTTCTATCCGCTTCATTCTCAAAGTTGTGTCTACCGAGCTGGATGACTTCCTCTAGGTAGACATACTCCTTCACAACTTTAAAAAGCGACCTTTTGATGTAGATTGGTCTCGGCAAGACGTGCATGACTTTCATCTTGTCCAAATTGATACCAAGGCCAGTCGAGAGGCTCCATTTAAGCTATGCAGCATCTGGTCTAACTTTTGCAGCGTCTCTGCTATTATGCTATGTTGAAATAGTTTAATGATTTGAATCCAACGTTAAACAAATTGCATACGTACAAAATTTACCCGCATTCATTACGTACGATATCGGAGCCATTTACTGTACGTGGTTCGATTGCACTTACGAGGGCTGCACTAAAAGTATCGGGAATGGAATATTTCCACTGTTCCTGTCATATTAAAATCTTTTTAATTGAAAACTCCTTGGTTTTAAAAATCGAATACCATTTATTTATTTAAAAAAAGATTCTCGGTCTTGTCACAAGGTTTTGTCAAACTTGTTTAGTCGTTGAGAAAATGGAATTGACTCGAGAAAATTCAAGAGCGATGATTTATTATGACTTTCGAACTGGTTTAACACAAAAACAGTGTGTTGACCGGATGATTTCTGCATTTGGTGATGAAGCCCCATCCAAAACCACAATTTATCGCTGGTTTGCTGAATTTCAACGTGGACGTGTCAAGCTCAGTGATGATCCCCGTCAAGGTCGTCCAAAAACTGCAGTCACCCAAGAAAACGTTGATGCTGTGCGTAAGCTGATTGAGGAAGATCGACATGTGACATACCGCGAAATTCAGGCAACTTTAGACATTGGCATGAGTCAAATACAAATAATCTTACATGAACAATTAGGTGTAAAAAAGTTGTTTTCCCGATGGATACCGCATTCGCTCTGTGAAGAGCAAAAAGCGGCTCGCGTTACTTGGTGCGTCAGAACTCTCGAAAGATTCCACGCAGGATCCTCAAATGCTGTATACAACATTGTATCAGGTGACGAATCCTGGATATACGCGTACGAACCCGAAACAAAAAACCAGTCACGAGTTTGGGTGTTCGAAAATGAGTTAAAGCCAACAAAAATTGTTCGTTCACGGAGTGTTGCAAAAAAATGGTGGCCACGTTTGTCTCCAAAACCGGCCATGTTACGACTATTCCTCTTGAGGGACAAAGAACGGTTAATGCAGAATGGTATGCTAGCATTTGTTTGCCACAGGTCGTTTCTGAACTCCGTAAAGAGAACTGCAACCGCCGCATCATCCTCCATCACGACAATGCGAGTTCTCACACCGCGCACAGAACAAAAGAGTTTTTAGAGCAAGAAAACATAGAATTATTAGACCATCCGCCGTACAGCCCCGACCTAAGCCCTAATGATTTCTATACTTTCCCTAAAATAAAGAATAAATTGCGTGGACAGAGATTTTCATCACCTGAAGAAGCTGTGGACGCCTAAAAAACGGCCATTTTGGAGACCCCAACTTCCGAATGGAATGGTTGCTACAATGATTGGTTCCATCGTATGGAAAAATGTGTCAAATTTCGCGGAGAATACTTCGAAAAGCAATAAATACATTTTTAAATAGTAATGTTGTGTCACTTCCTTGATTCCCGAAATTTTCAGTGCCGCCCTCGTACTACTCGTTATGTTGTAGTTGGTAATGTCCTGAACACAGAATATAATGTACGTCCCATCACTACAAATTGTATGCAGGTGCCGTTCGGAGACTTAAAGTAGTATTAGAAAACTGTTCCACCGAACCCATCAAAATTTTGTTTCAGTGCCGTTAGTGGAAGTGCTCAGGTGCAGTTCGGTCAAGTACTGTTGAAATCAGTACTCTTAGTGGAATGCCTCGGATTTCCGGCTTTGGAAATTACATTTTCAAAAATCGAATGTGGCTGTTTTAGCTTTTATCGAAATCACGTCCGATACTCCTTTGAGTATTTTTCGCAATTTCTTATATTAAAAGTAGGTAGATATTTTATGTAAACCATGTTTATTTTAGAGGCGGATAACTTTAAATTGAAATATAATACAGATAAATGTTTTTAATATCCATAAAATTGGCTTTATCGCGCGTAGGTACATGGCGTAATCTGGAGGTCAAATTTTCACACTCTTCGCAGGAAATCGGGCTGTATTTCGGTAATTATGCGTCGAATGTTGATATCCAAGTGTTCAATCGTTACTGGTTTGATCAGATTTGGTTTGGTCAGACATGCGACTTTACAATAATGTAATGACGTCAAATCGCACGAACAAGGTGGCCAGATTTCGTGAAATTATTAGTCGTTACGGGTCGTCAAAAGCCCGAAAGTCTAACAACCAGTCTTGCCAAGGGGTATCGTGTTAACCGATTACTGGGTTGTGGAGGTCAGATAGGCAGTCATTCCATGTAAAATACTGGTATTCAGCTGCATTCGGTTGGATTGGAAGCCGACCCCAACATAGTTGGGAAAAGGCTAGGCAGACTGATTGACATGATGATTTAACATGGACGCAAAGTAGCTTCGGCCTGAGGCTTTGTTCAACGTATATTTTTTATTTGTTTATTGGAAGTATTCTATTTCAATGATTTTTAGGGTTCTGTACCCAAAGGGTAAAACGGGAACCCTATTACTAAGGCTCCGCCGTCTGTCACCAGGCTGTATCTCATGAACCGTGATAGCTAGACAGTTGAAATTTTCACAGATGATGTATTTCTGTTGCCGCTATAACAACAAATACTAAAAAACAGAATAAAATAAATATTTAAGGGGGCTCCCATATAACAAACTTGATTTTTTTTTGCTCGTTTTTGCTCGATATTGATAACGGCAACAGGTAGACGTTTGAGATATTCACCAAATATTTAGTTATACTCGTATATTCACTTTAAAAAATTATAATTAAATTAAAATAAAACAAATATTTAAGGGGGGCTCCCATACCTCTTAGCGTTACTAGTGTTATTGTTCACTTTTTTGCGAAATAAAGAATTATTTATTTATACAACAAACGTGATTTTTTGGCCATTTTTATAAATAATGGTACGCACTTGGCCGTTTTTTTTTAGCTTACACCAATGAGGATAAAATCTGCTACTTGCTCACTTCAGATTTCGCTACTTACCAACGTCTAAGATTGTGGCAGCTAGCTGTCATTATCCATACATTTTTGTAAACAAGCGACTTCTTTTACGCATAATTAATTAATATGCCCCGTTGCGCCGCTGTTGACTGCTAAACTATGGGGTATTTGCCAAAGATGTTAAAAGAGTGTGGAAGGAAATTCTCGAAAAAAAAAAAACGGAAATCGAGTTTCCGTTTCTTTTTCCGAGAGCTTCCTTCGTTGAGACTTTTGAAACCTGAAGACTTTTATGGGAGAAATTCGTATACATGGTATCCTCCCAAGAGAACTAACTCCGTTTCCTACAGGCACTTGTGATGTGATGTGATATTATGTAAATTATATTGAAGGTGTTTTTGTGTTTTGTATTAACAGAATTGTCATTTAGAATAGCTAGAATTAACGCCTCTGAAGTTTTTCAATCAGGAAGATTATCCTCGAGTTGGTTTTCAACTCTGATCAGGTTGTTTTCTGTCGTACGCCTCCAGTCTTCAACAAAAAAATAACTTAAAAGTCAACAAACTCAAAATAACCTATAAATTATAAAACATTAAGTGGCCCTTCCGGTGTCCTTAGCTGGTCTTATAATAGAAGTACACTCCAAGTCGCGTACATTATTTATCTAGTTTTCATTTAATTTGTGATCGACACAAAAGTAAACATAAACAAAACAATAACGGTTGTTGACGGACAACTGTGCTGCCACCTATGACGAGCTTTCAGTTTTTATCTATCTGAAGCAGATACTTATGTCTAAGTTAATAACTACGATTCTAGTCGACTTCGAGGCTAGGTAATTTAAACGGACACTACACCTGTAAACATTGTGCTAGAATTTAGTCAGTAAACCACCATAAAATGATCTGCAAGCGGGTACCCGCTACAGCTTTCAATTTCAAACACTTGAGGCGGAATATTTTTGAACCTTTGCGTCCGCTCCGAGCCCGCAGATTGCTTTTGAGCGAACCTTCATCCCGAATGCTTTCGGAAAGCATCTCGTTACCTCAATTTAACTGTCTTGACACATACAAATTTTATTTGCCTTTTTGTGTTGTAGCTTTTGTGAGCAAATTTTATTTTCGCGAAATTAGTCGGCGGGGGCTTATTGTGAGCGAAATCCAATTACGTCTGAGCGCTCGAAGGATTTGTGTTTGGCGATGGACTCTTTTCAATTTGTGTCAAGCAAAGTTTGCCACAGATTCATTTATCTGTCATTTTAGAGAATTTACTTTCGTATTTACATTTTACATTATTAGTTCAAATACCGACCAGTCATAATACCTATCCGAGCATGTTAAATGAATGAAAGGTAAACAAAATGAAAGAGCACTTAATACGCACATAATGGTGATGTGATTAGCAAATCGCAAATTAGTCATGTTATCTCAGATGCGCAGGCGACGGCGACGGATCGAGCATACAATTACATGATTCAACGTCACTTGTCTTGGAACCGGCTCCACTCGCCGAGATAAAGTGGTAGTAGATGTGCCATTACGTATTAAGATTGTTTAGTAAAGGGAATAATTCAAATGACGTCGTTTATATTTTCTGCTACCAACTTCGCCATCTGTGAAGCCGGACTGATAATTATATATTTATTCGATATTGGTGTTTCTTTATTTTGTATTCAAGTTATCGTAGTGGCAATGCGTTAGTGTCAGATAAAATATTTTTATCAATTTTAGTTCTGGTTTGGTTTTGTAATTTATTTAGTACTTAGTAAAAGTTAGTTAACCTGCTTTAATTAACTCACGTCTTATCTATATATATCACGTCTTATATATATATAACACGTAGTTACTTTCATAATTTATTTTTCGATTTATTATAATTACAGGGTGTATAATAATAATAACGGACGCGTTTTCTTAATAAAATATTAATTATATCCACACTTGCTGGTCGCTTGTACGTGCAAGTTCTATAAAAGGCGGCTTGTAAAGGACTTGTTTTTCACATCACAAGGCGTGAAGGTTCTTATTCTGTTCTTGTCAATCAATGGCAACCCGTCGTTAAGGTCTAGAACTTCCTTATCTCGCCCCATTTTGAATTTGCAATAACTTTTTATTTTGATTAAAGCTAGAGCTTGTCAAGAGCAGCGATCTGATTTAGACATGGTTTTAGTTCAGAAAATACAATTATTTATGACATTTTATTTAACATTCATAAAACGCTTTGTTGTCGAAATCAAAAAAGATTAAAAGGCGGATTTAATTTAACAAATTAATACAATATTCAGAACAAATGAAGCTTAGATGCATTACACTCGTGCTTTTATACCAAACTAGCAGGTTATTCAATCTAATATTCCTACTAGTCACCACCTACTTGTTATTTATGAGACGAACAAGTAAATAAACTTCAGAAAATTGGCACTGAAAGACCGCTTAAGCTAAGTAATAATTATATTCATAATTGTGAATACATGACTGTGTGACCGTAAGCAAGGTATGAAGCGCGTCCGTAGCAGTTCGTAGAGCAATTTTCACGTCACTGTGCACTTTGTCATTATGCATCAGGATCGTGACGCCCCGAGACAACTCGCAATTATTATATGTATGTAAAAGAAATTCTTTCTGGCGTCGAACAGCGAAGGACATGCAGTTGTTGTATTGAGTGTTTGTTTAAATTATATAAAAAAAAAATAAGTGCATTTTTTATAATTTTGCGTGTGCCCAATATAAATTTAAGTTGAAAATGAATTTTAATTTGCTACAAAGTTGTTGGCGCAATTATTTACATTTATTGACTTAATTTAGTTTAATAGCTCGGTTTTATTAGGGTATTCCCCAAAAATTTTAAATATTTTATCGGCTCTACTCCTAAGAAGTCGCAATTCCCGAAGTTCACATTATTATAACGAGGTAGCGGCACTAGCGGCTTGGCGGCGCGGCGGCGTCGAGTGCAAAGCAAACTGTGCCCACGGCCGCTCGAATAACCGATACTTTGGCGTAATAGCTACGATCGAGGCATGCGATAACAAGCCGCCGATAGCTGAACCCGTATTTTATTTATATATCAGCTCGCCTCTTTTTCAATAACGCCTTTTCCTTCTCGCAGCGGAAATTTTGCTCTTTTATGGCATGGGGGCTATGCTCGTTATTTACTAAGGTAATTATCCGGCTATAATACAGAATATTCAACGGACAAATTGCCAATCTAAGTGACAGTTCCCACCGGTAGGCTGAATAGCGACTGTACCTGGCAAGCGCCTCGCTATTATCACAGTATGGTCATTTTTCAGTGCAACTTGTATGTGTTAATTTTAAAATAAGTTTAGCTTTATCTCATACGGCTTGATTATTTTCACACATTACTGTGATTCTTGAAGCCCGAAAGTCGGACAACCAGTCTTACCAAGGGGTATTGTGTTACCCAGTTAGGGGGTTATGGAGGTCAGACAGGCATCAGTCGCTCCATGTAAAATACTCGTATTCAGCTGCATCTGGTTAGACTGGCCGACCAGGGGGCCGATCGCGCTAATTTTGAACGTTAATACCAAAACTAAACCACAACCAAAAACGTTACGTTAGACACATTTCGTATCGCGCTAATCATTTTAACGGAAACGATTTAGCTTTACTTTGGAAGTTACGTTGGAGGAACGATCGATCTTACTTTCAGTATTGGGTAATGTCAACTATTTTATTTTGTCGCTCAGAAAACATAGCGCGATACCGTTTCTTACATCTGCTAAACCAAAACCAAAAACGTTCCGTTCGAACGGTAATTACGTTGAGAAATATAGGCCGCGATCGGCCCCCTGCTAGGCCGGCTAGGCAGCTTGATTTTAACTGTGATTCTTGAAAGTAAAGAGTGTTCTTCTGAACTTCTGATGAATGCTGCAATAGCTACAAAACTGTTCAACTTTTGTAATCTGGAAAAGTTTTGGTAGGATGTCTTCCTCAACTTTGAGGCCTAAAGTTTGCTGTTACGACTAGGCCATAGAATCCTCCGCTTTTTCAAAACGTAAATTACCATCTAAAGCAGCTTAGGTCTACAATATTCATAAATTGTTGAGATGGCTGGACGATGGGCACATGTAATTTGATGGCGTTTTAGAGACGTCTGGTGATACGATGCAGCGGTGTGGCGATGCGACGGCGACGCCGGGGGCTCGAGTTCATTAAGGAGCCAGTCGCGATGCCATTGTTAACGTTTTTAATTCACGTGTCCAGTGCACGCGCCGCCTTCCCCCCTTGCCCGGAGACTGCTGGGAAATCTCGCTGGAAAATTAACGCCACAATTTTTATACCTTTTTTCTCGTTTGCGAGGCGCTTCCATTTTATTTATTTCACGCTTCGATCGCGCCGCGGCGTTTAGTTAGCGCTTTTATTTTTATTTTGTTAGAAACTTTTGTAATTTCCGCTCGTTGTCTTAACGCGAATTTCGTGTGTTTTGAATTGTCTATATTAATACATTTCTTACCATTCAAGCACTTACTGTATTTTGGTATTTCAATTTATGTTCGCCATAAAAACATCCACTAATCCCCAAATCTCACGAGTAGCTCAACGCACGACTAAAAACTCATCGTTCATCCGTTTTGTTTAGATAGAGATGAACACGGCAAAAAGTTAATTGTTTTGATTGCCAATACACAAACACGTCCGGCCGTCTGTCTGTTGCAAGTTATCGCCTTAGAAAAGCGTCCGATCTTAATTAGTTTTCACGTCTTTGAAGGCGCCTAGCATGATACAATCTCTCCCTTGCTACAATTTGTTTTCCTTTGGCACTCTGTTCATGACACAAAAACACATACCTTTTTGTTTCACTGAGTTTTATTTGGATGTTTTCCGGTGATGTATGGTGATTGGCTCCCTTGTCCCAGCGCTCGTGTATCTTATTTATCATCGTGATAATTCCCCCGGCGTTGGCTCGAGAAACAATATTTGAATGGCCGACGCGTTTTCGTGCTTGACGTTTTGAATGTTTATTGATTAGATTTGTTTTAAAACAAATTAAAACAGTACGCCGCCGGCGAATTTAATTAAAGCTGTCAGTACATCAACCCATAGTGCGAGGCGCGATATCTATGCATTATCTATTTTTTGTCGTACTCCACACAATGCATTGAAAAATATTCTATTGTTGAAACATTGAGATAACACGTCCTTACCTTGTAAGTTTAACAGAGTTACGATGAGTCGCCGTTTCATCCGTGGGTTCGTTCGGTTATGACTGTCAGTCAGCATACCGTCGGTTTTTTGTTGCAACCGAGATCCTTTCGTCCAATTTAATATTTACTGCTTGTCAAATATTGTTCAGTCCGCTACGCCTTCTTCGGACGATACTTGTAATTTTTATTTACATACCGCTTGTCGAAATTCATTTTTTACGACTGCAATTTGCCAATGGCCGACTCGTTGTAGCAATTTATAGAATAATGGCTGCCCGGGTCGGTTAATCATTTCTTATTTCAGTCATTTGGCGTTAATAATTTTAGCGTTTCCTCAGAACTTTCTTTGCAAATTGTTTTTTTTTTTATATTCAAGTTTTCCGGTTCTCGCCTTTCGCGCAAGATAGCGTAAATGAGAGAAAATACGGATGCCTGTAACCATCATTTATCAACACGGGATAAAAGCTGTAAACGATCTCTAACATTTAATTATCATCTCTGGATGAAACGCTTTATATCGCAACATGTACCTACCTACATGCAGGAATATCGTAGTTATAAAATAGGTTTATTTTCCAGATGTCTGTCTCACAATCCCGACATTGTGTCCAAAGTCCGCGGGCCATCGATAAACAGAGGCAGCGGTCGCGGCAAATTGAAACCCGACCGAGTGTGAAATGACTCCGGTCCGACTTCCTGCCGGTATACCGACATGTCTAATACTCGCTTTTTGGATTTTGACCGACTATATATGACAATGCCAAGTTGCAAAGGATTATGATTGGTAGAGGCAACGGTAAATGCGTGTGTTAGCGTACATTCGTGACCTTCACACGTTTAGTCCAATTTAATTTTTAACATATTAAACTTCTTTATTAAAAAATTCAAGAGTTTACAAGCATTTTCTCTGTCTATATCACATTTCCTTTCTGAATTTTTAAATTATTATGACGCATCGCGTTTAAAATGAGCAGCTTTTGAGTAAGTCTCTTGATCAGATTACCCACTAATTGCACTTCCTTGCTATTCTCGCCTGAAAATCCTCCATACTATAAACATGAATCATGGTTAGGTAAGGTATCCACGCAATCAACGCGAGCTATTGCGAGTATTTCCGAGCAACTCCGAACAAATGAAGCTCTAATCACACCATCAAAATTGAATGAACTGTGAAATCACAGTGAACTTTTCCGAATGTCGTAATGAGAGTAGCAATTTGTTTTTTCTTACAAATGGGCGCTGTTTTCACCTGACTGGCGCAACAGATGAAGTTTGGCCGAAGTTACAAGCGAAAAAGTTGTGTAACAAATAAAGTTAAAAGCCAGGCGCCGGTTTTCTTCCTTCTTAGTAAAGAATTAGAGTAATGATTTCACCAAATTGTAGATGAATTTAGATACATTCTGTTTTCAACAATTTCACTAGGACAACTGACATTTAGTGAGCATCAGCGCCCGCACCTCTTTTCATTTGCACCACACAACAGATCCTTATTCAGAAGCGGGCCTTACCAGTAGGGTGCTTCAACTCAACGATCATTGTCGCCGCGTTGAGGTGCAGCGGTGGGGCCCACGTGGTATTGGGCCCCACCGCTTAATTATCTCAACGACTGATGCTTACTGTCACGTTCACCCTACAGACATTCACTTGCCTCTTCATTGTCGACATCAAACGCTTGTCAACCATAAAGGGTTACTGTCCTAATTGTTTCCATAAAAAAATATTGCCGTCATTTAGATAAAGATGTAGGCCATTCGACATAATAGTAGGTACCTCGTCTTAATTTCGGGTCGTTTGATGGATCACATTTTCCATTAGCGCTGGGAATGTCTTAATTTCCCTGTAGTTGTTGGCTAAGTGGTAGGCAGGTTTATTCTATCAATCAACGGCGAGCGGCGGCCGGCGACAAGGCGAGTTATCACTACAAAGTGGCATCGATTGATCGCGTCGCGACCGCCACCTCTTATCGTACTAATTACTGTATATTAGGGAACTATTTTGTGGGAACCATTATAAAAATGTCAATTTAAAGACTATATTGCAGTCCATTTAACGTTACTTTGTCGTAGCGCCGATATTACGAAATTATCTGTTTTGATTTGATGTGAAATTATTCAAAAGAATTTGTCTTGCGACTGCAATAACAGACTTGAAAGATGGAAATAAAAAGAAAGTTAATCAGACGACAGCTTTTTAAAATGAACCCGTATGTAGTTAAAAATGTAATTAAACTGAGTTAAAGCAACTACGTTCGTAATGTTACTTTGTTTGCATCTTGTCGTAAAACGTTATTTCTCTCGAATGAACCCAAAGCATCCAATGTGATGTCTACCTTAATCACTCATATTTATGTATATTTTTTATGATACACTTTAATGAAAGTATCCTTCCAATTTTTTATTTGACCTCTGTATAAACGTTATAAGAACTGTTTCGCATTAAAAGTGTAATAAAGTATCTGAAATGATTGGCAAAGTTTATTATTCGAAGAATATTATAATACGTAAATTTTATCCTCTCCGGTTTCGGTTATTCTGCGAGTTTGAAACATATTGCACTTAAAAGTCAAGCCTTCTAAAAATATTATTTCAATTTAAGTACCTACTTATCTCGGTCGATTAATCCCTTAAACATTTTACTTTGATTTCGGCATTTCTAATTTAAACCGAAGAAGATGGAATACTGAGGCGTAAAATTGTAGGGCAAGACAGGATGATTTTCGCGTCATCCAGACATAAAGGGCGTAATTGTTGCGCATCGACTGGAACTAATACGGGAGAAATGGAACGAGATAGGAGCTAAGAAGGATCGTAGAAAATAATTTATCCGCGACGGTAGAACAAAGGGCGGGCCACAATGGAACAAAGAAGCGCCGGAACGGCCCGGCTTGTTTTCTGACGGAAGCCTAATATAGGGAATCGATTGGTTGTAGAACCAACCAAGGGTACGCTCGTTTCCGTTATACAATGAAAAAGTGAGATGATCTGTATGAAATTGGGTCTTAATTGATTTTTTTAAAGTATCGTGGCTCACTTTCTTGCATGTATTGCTGTTGGGAAGCTAGTTTTAACACCGGCTTTAAAGGTTCCATCGTCTTCAGAACAAATACATACATATAATGTCTTGTTTTCTTATGGATCAAAGTATCCTCATGGCATGCATCAAAGTCAAAGTCAAATTATTTATTTCATATAGGCACGTAAAAGGTACTTTTGAACGTCAAAATTTACAAAAAAATTGAATTGATTCTAGTTGCCCCTTCCAAAAGGTAGTTTCGTATGGAGAAGAAAGGGCAAGAAACTCCACCGTTACTCTTAATTTTTTTTTAAGAGTATTTTGTCTAAGTACAGTAATTATAATAATTATATGTGAAGAAGATGCACCTAGAGTAAAATTACTATACCACAATAGGTAAAAATAATTAAAATGAAGCGATGACAAATAATTTAGCTATGTAATAGATTGTGCTCACATATTTACAAACATCGTAAAAGTATACCTTTTCCTAAAGACTAAAAAAAAATTAAAGTAAGAAGTCAGTGTGTGAAATGTGAATTAAAGTAATCACAGAATGTAAAATCAATGTCATATAAATAATAAATTATACAATTAAAATAGCAACCAGTTTGATTTTGTCTAGAACTGTCTCCGTCTAGGGCATGTGGAAGGTTATGTCGAACTTCCCCCGACTAAAAGTAGAAGTCTAGTCCAACATAAATAATATTTGGGAGCTACGAGATCTTTAGCTAGTGGTAAGCATCAATGTTTATTTACATAACCCTTTCCACCTTTTTATCGTAGTTGGTAACGCGATATTCTATTACCTTTGAACCTATCTATCATTGTTTCTATACTTCGCAGCACCCCGAGTCCCTGACACAAAACTAGCACCCAAAAGTAAACTTAACTTTTTATCATGATAAATTGCTTTCTTCACTATACATTACCAAAGTTAAAAGAAATCTAGTGCTCAGCACTTTGGTATATCAAAGTGGCATTGACAGGGCTACTATTTTTGGTAATCAGTCTATAATAGGTACTTTATAACTGAGATTTTCTTTTTGTTGTAAATAATTAAGAGAACGTGTAAAATCGCATCGGAGAATAAGATTACGCATGCAGAAAGTAGCAACATTTTTGCTAGGTACCAGAACACATTTTAAAAACAGCACCGGTAGCTGATTATCCTTAGTCAGATAAAGTTTCCTCTCTAAAGTGTCGACGTCTCCTTCGACGGTGTTAGACGTCAATTTTCAGTAAATCGTTGGATAGGTGACAGCGGAAAGCGACGTGCGCGCCTCTATGCCCCTTCCAAGGAGTGGTGGTTCCCGCGCCCCTTCAATTTTTACATTCAGATGCTGATTTTACGTTTTCGAATTTCAAACTCAGAAACGTGATGCGAGTGCAAAGTTTGTATCGTGCGGACACTTCGTCTAATATTAAAATTGTATGGGAGTTTTTGCTCAGACTCGTACGTGTGGAAAACTTTAAATGGGTGCAGTTCTAACTTTTATACTACTTTCATGAATAATAATTTGCTTGTTTTCCTTATGAGAATATTCAGCATAAACTTGCTGAACATAAAACAATAAACTATTCCAAATTAGCAGTACGTTCAACCCCTATTATTTGAGCCCAGTCGTAACACGAAAAATTATTCCTCCAGTTGATAGTCTATAATTTTACAGCACGGGATTATTGTTTAGTAATAAGAGCTTTATTTCAGCTACACTAAACTGAATTGTTTATTAATTGCGTCGTAAAACGATCCAGGTAGTTAATTCTCCAGTTTCTTATATTTTATTTCTGAGAAAATTATACACAACCGGTTTCAATTAAAAATAACATTTATATTTTAATTAATTGATTTTGAACGTGCATCTGATTGCCCGACACTGATGTGGTTAGGATAAACTGGATAAATATTGTTATTGGCAAATCGTTTTGTTTTTGTGTATTAAAGTTTCTTCCATGGTGTTGGCTTGAATTTGATTTGTTTCTAGTTTAGCCAAGTTGTTTCTCTTCGATACCCTAGGGAACCATCGGGTTTCGCGATAAAGTCGGGCGGACGGCGCGTGACGCCGCGGCCGAATTATGTCCCGCGATAAAACTCCTCGTGCCTCCAGTTACGGGCAAGTTTCAACTGGGCCACGATGCCCGTACTATTTTCTATTCATTATTATCGGATTACAGGCGTACCGATACGCTGGGCCGTTGTGGCATGCACGAACTCCCGATACGCGAGAAAACCATTCGGACCAGCACAGACCTCTATCTATCAAGATTATCCTCCAAGACATACACTCTCAGGATACTAAAATCTTTTCAGATTCAGGAGGTTGCATGACTAAAAATTATCTCTCTGATGTTTCACTACCACAAGATGTAGAAATATATTTTGTAGTTCTTCGTTGTGGATTTCATATGGGCATAATAAAATTATTATCCGTTTTAATATGAATGTTTTTCGTTTTTAACCGACTTCCAAAAAGGACGAGGTTATATGTTCGTCTGTATGTTTGTTTTTATTTTTTTGAGAATTTATTTCAATGCAGCGCATACTATACAGTCATACCATTAAACTTCCAGATTTTCCCAATGTGTAGGCTTATTTTATTATCACTGTTAAGTTTTCGCCGAAAAGATTCGGATTGAAACAAAAGTGATTCGAGTAACGCCATCCTGTCAATGGCAAACTACCTCGTGTAGCCCCATTTATGACCTTTATTTTACTCCAGAGATTTTAATTATAAAAGTCACAGTACCATAAGGCACTGTGGATACTGTATCTTGCCAATCTGGTTGTCGTAAATAACGCATCGGGGCGCACGATGTCGTCCGGACGTCTCCTTTCTGTTCATAAATCTTGTTAATGAGCGACGCTGATCGTATACTGGATTAGATCGCGGATTAAGACGATAGTGGTTCCTGTTTTCCGAAGTTCGCGCGGGAAATAGAAATGTTCCCCTTGTTTTTCGGAAGAATTAGGTAACTACACTAATGTATTTTGCCGCGTTGGCAGTTGATTAGCTGCGGTTGTTAGTGTTAATTTTGTTGTTAACACTTTGTGTTTCTTTACCTTTCCACGTAAACACAATGATCGATAAATTGGTAGTTTGTATTATTAATGTGTGCATTTCAGTTTAACAAATCTCATTTGCACTGGAAAAAATCTTTCTAAAGTGAGTCAAATTGAATTGAACTCGATTATTCCGCGGAATTCGCGCCCGCGCGGCTTGGTTTGCTAAAAATGTATCGTTTTGTAAAATAACGAGCACATCTGTTCTCGTTCAAGCACACGCGTTACGCGGGGAAATGTTCACTTTAATGTTAAATAATTGTAGTGCTTTTTATTGAATCGCAGTAATTCAATTAATGCAATCGTAAAAATGTGAATTATGAAATGCATTTTCATAATTTTCCCGAGAGTACGAGAATTATTTAGTGGCTGTTAATGCGTTATAATTTACTTTTAACGAATTCAATCCTCATTAAATAATTAGGTCGTATTTATTCTTTTGTAATTATAATGCTTTACATTACAGAAAGCTATACATAGCTAGCTATATCGGGTGTAAAAAGACCCTTTCCGAAGCCGAAAGCTACATATTCCACCCATTATTTGGATCGTTTTTTTTCACTAGACCATAGCTGAGAATCCACTGGTTCTGGTGATATTGAAGGTCTTGCATTTTTTTTACATTTTTACGAAAACGAATTCCAAGTTTTATTATAAAAGTTTTTTCCAAGGAAATATTACCAGAATTTTCTTAAATTAATTTCGGTCATAGCCGTGACTTTTCGACAAGTACCTACGCGTACCACGTAGAACGAAGGGGCGGGGCGTAACTCAGACAACAGCACTAAGTCCGTTTTCCTGGGTTCGCGTTACATTGCGCGCAATAAAAATTGCAATTTTTTAATCCCTAAAAATAAAAATCGGTTCCCAGCAATAATTTTCGCGCAAAGCTACTTAGTTAGATGTACAGTATGCGTATTTGACGGCTCTGTGCTTTGTCTTTTTACACCCTGTATATTGTTTAGCTACTAAAGGCTCTTACAGACTCACGCGATATCGCGGGCGCGACAGGCACCGACAAAGAAATTGTCCTTCTAGTGTCGCGTCGCGGCCGCGATATCGCGTGAGTCTGTAAGAGCCTTTAAAGTTTCATGAAATAGTAGTAAGATTATAAATATTGAAGGTCTAAAGCATTAACAATTCGATCCTCAATTTATATTAGGTGTACCAGATCCCACCCACGACAGTTCAACTAAGCTTTCGGGTGGGTGGATGTATAAATCTAACTAACATGCGGTGAATATCAGGGACAAAGACGATGTCAGCCGAACTGAAGGAGCTTAATACAAGGGAATAGGTAGGCCAGGTAATCCAGCTTAGGGGGGGAGGGATTACATGTAAAAGCCTAATGCTCTGTACACCGCGAACACCACAGTTATTTGATCCTTTCGAGTCTTAGTAGAGGTTCGGTTGCAAATTATTGTTCACGCCACAATAGGCGACGTTGTACAACGCAACAATGCGTAGTCGGCTCTCGTGCCTTAAAAGACGAAGTGCCATTATTAATGGGCGAGCCGATAAGAACATCGGCATGCGGCAACGTTAACTACCAAACGAAGATATTTTGTTTCTCAATGTGGGAATCACTATCTATTTACCATCTTAGATGGGTTCCGTGTGTTAAATTAGAAAATTATCAACAACGTTTCATTTAGGGTTTCTCACCTTTGCTGCGTACTGTGGGCAAATAAGTTCACGGTAAATATGTGGTTTATAGCTGGAATCGTACGTAGACTATAAATAACTATAGGTAGAGATTAACTACGATAATATGGCCCGCCCCTCCAAAATTCAAAACGTGTGAAAGAATTTGTGAAAGTATAATATGTATACGCATGTGTGCGTAATGAGACGGCCGTCAAACAAAAACAAATCACGGATTTGTTGCTTGACTAGTGGCGTCATTAATCGCTCATTATTATTAGTATGGCGCTGCATTGACGTACTCTATGAAAACGACACGTGCGTTGTCTTGTGCGGTCGGCTAGTTATGATTAGTTGACCAACAAATCTGGTAATAAGTGAGAAATTACTAGTACATA
This sequence comes from Tiliacea citrago, assembly GCA_963921375.1. Lineage (NCBI taxonomy): Eukaryota > Metazoa > Arthropoda > Insecta > Lepidoptera > Noctuidae > Tiliacea > Tiliacea citrago. Next base: position 11,441,057 of record OY992793.1, on the reverse strand, counting down.
CATTCGTAAGGATGTGACTACACACATTGAAACAGTAATTTGGAGGGGCGAGCCATGTTATCGTAGTTTATCTCTACTCTACGGTTGGTAAGCGAATTGGTGATCAAGTAAGGGATTTATTATTGCTGCTTGAAGTATTTTGCTGACCATCAATGCTTATCTTGACATTAACGTCTTGGTCAGCTTTAACAACATCCTTGAAAGCCATGGAAAGTTTATGATTAAATCACGTTTTATGTAACATAAAATAAACCACGTCGTCTGCTGCCAATACAAAGTCTTTTAATTAACCATAGACAGCTTAAAACATTAAGCTCTTAAAATGGAGAACAGAGTTTATTTCCATACATTCCTCTCGTATACCTATGTAAAATCCGCTCGTGTTAATTTAAAAAACAGCAGATTATGCAAATCCTAACATGTAAAGCTTATTGTTTGAATGTTAGCCGTGCGTGTAAAACATATACTCGTGCGAAATGTTTAGGGCTTGTTGTATCCATGAATAACAATGCTCTTTAATCCGATATCCTAATTGTTTACAGGCATTATAAAGAGCTAAGCCGGTCTATTCTGTAAAAATCGCACCGTGAAAACTTAGGGTGGGGTGAGTTTAAAGTGAGTTGTCATGTCTGTTTTTGGGGAGGATTGACACTATTGACAGCTCATTTCTTCTTCGTTTTCACGGTGTTTTTTTTTTACAGAATACATTGACTGTTATGGCTAAGTAATAACAGATTGTGGCTAAGTAATAACAGCCGCACGGGTCGATCGATCAGGTTAAGCTACGCTTGCTACGGTTGGTCCGTGAATGGGTGACCATCTTTACATACCAAGACTCCTCCGTACCTCGGAAATCACGTTAAGCCGTTGGTGCCGACTGTCTTTTGAGGATATTTGACAGTCGTTACAGGTCGTCAGAAGCCCGAAAGTCTGACAACCAGTCTTACCAAAGGCTATCTATCGTATTACCCAGTAACTGGGTTGTGGAGGCCAGATAAGCAGTCGCACCATTTAAAATACTGTTATTTAGCTGTATCCGGTTAGACTGGAAGCCGACCCCAAAATGGTTGGGTAAAGGCTAGGCAGATGATGAGTGATCGTTATGGCGAATTTCTTACTTAATGCTTGTTTCCTTTATTTTCCTATGTATTAGTCACCATAAACGATATTTCCTCAAACCATGCCCACAAATTAAAATCAAAATCATTTATTTCAATCCATTTAGGATCATAGTACAAAACTCAAATTTTATCACACAAATAATTAATTAAACAATATTAATAAAATTATAATTAGAATTATAAAATTACATTAAAATCATAAAATAAAATAAATAAAAATAAAACGATTAATAATACCTGCGCCTGCCTCTGAGTCATTTGTTTGTTGGTCATTACACTAATCATGATCATCATTTACATTACACCATGACATGAATTTCAATTGTCAATGATGTCATTTTAAATACCGATGTCAGAGATACCAGTAATGTTGAATAAATTCGAAGTAGCTGAGTGAAATAATGTGCCATGCGGTACCAGTGTTTAATTTGACGCCAATGCCTTCGGCACCTTAGATGTGGCCAGACAGGGACACGGCGGCTAACACGCCATTGTTTGCAAATAGTAACAACAAACGTGCACTTATCCCGTTGCTACCATCGACAGAGATGGGAAATACCAAAACAGGCAAGAGAGAAAAAGCAAGGAAATTAAACTTATTACGCATCACGAAAACACCATATCCGTGTAGATAGCGCAGATAGATGACAAATTTTGTCACCCAATTTAATAATACTTCGGAATTAAACGGAAACTGGTGTTGGTGTCACTTTTTCCCGTGCTGCCACGCTTATTGGGACGACGGAAAAAGTGGACTTTAGCTGAATATAAAGAGGCTCGATGCGAGAGGCGGGCGCGTGAGATGTTATAGTTTTTGCTATGAAACTCGCCGCTAGCGGTGCGAGCGAGACGTGTCCGTGTTTTGTGCTCATTTGTGAGACATGCCGCCTGATATTGCTAAATGAATATAATAAGCTACAACAAGGTTTTGCACGAAATAGTTTCAAAATATCGAAATACAACACACGTTTCTGTAGTTAGTTTGACTTGACATTCAGACTTACTAACTGCATCTCTGGTCGATCTCAACTTGTAAGTTGTACAGCATCGGTAAACATTTTCCATTTGAAAATAAAACATGGTTTTATTCTAAAGCTGTCAGTATATCGTGCGGGATAAACGCACAGATCTCTACCGTCCATTGTCCCAGGAAATCAGCGCCGACAATCTGTCCGGGATCGGGATCTTATCCCGGAGTCCCGGATCGGATCCCGTCGCGCTGCCATTCCCGGATGTCCCGCTACGTCTGCCAGGATTATCAACACGTACCACTACTCTATACACGTTTTTCCTTCTTTGTTATTAAGCTGCGTCTGCAAACAAACGGTACTTTGTAGTTTTTTGTTTCCACTTTGAAACTATACGGTCTTAATAAGAAATGAAGAAGTTTGCGAACAAATAAGAGATTCCTCGGATATCCTTTGTAAATTGTGCAACTTTTAATTCTGTTTCGTGAATTGGTACAAGAGTCTGTTAAATAAAAACAGTATCTAGTCCTTTGTTGGCAGTTTAAGTTTCTCTATTTTATAGTAAAACACTATCCCGACTTCATATTATTTTTTGGTTTTCATGGATTTTTAGGGCAGCTGCCCTAAAAATGAATGTTGCACAAACAAGGAATACAGTGATTTCTTCTCTGCCTCGTAGTGTAACGAAGTTGATAAAAAGTTCAATCATTTTTATAAATTTAGTAAACTGTTTTGAAATCCCTCTTTTACGGTAATCTTCTTAGTCACTTTGCTCTCTACTTTAGCTTTCGCCCCACTGTTGATTTTATTTTCAATTAATCGGCTTATTAGAACGCGATAAGTACTAAAAGCCTACTAATATAGGTTTCATAATAAATGTTTCTGAGCAATCTTTAATTAAAAACAATTATAGCGAAGTAAGTAGATACGTACTTCGAAGAGTTATTGTTCATTTTGTAATTATAGAGGTTTTATATTTTGTCGAGATAGATATTAATAATTTTATTTTAGTAACCTACATCATAATGACCTCCAAGTTCGGAAGAGTTGTAAGGTTTTAGCTATCTTAAATTTCATTTTTACCGTTGTGGGTGAGCAATACGTTTCTCTTTCTAGGATATTATAAAGAAATGAGTGATCATTAAAAATATTTAACAATATTGACAACTAAGACTGCACACAAAATCGAGTAATAAGGAACCGAACATAAACATCAGGATACAAAGTAGCTACGCATACCTATCCGTCTTCTTCCGTGGAAATGCATCGAATATAACGGATAGTTATGACTCATGACTGAAGTGTGATTAAAATCGTTAAATTACCTATATAAGAACCTTTGTGAGAATAGAATAGAATACTCTTTATTATGTACACCATAACAATTACAAGTATTAAATGTAGAAATTTTCTAACTTTTACACAGGGTGACACAATGGGCGGTCTTATCGCTCAAAGCGATCTCTTAAAGACAACCTTTTGAGTGTTTTCAATGGTTATGTTCTAATGAACAGTTATAAGCGGCTATTCCCATGATGTGTGTATGGGAATTAAAGAAAAACATTGAACGTGTCCGCTATAACAGCAATCAACCTAGGGAAATGCGATGCGAATTTAATCTTTGCGATCATCGTAGTTGGAAATGGGCTACTAAAGTCATATTCTCTTCATCGAACACAGGTAGTGGACCTGTGTTCTATTATTGTGGTCTTGAACTAACTAAGAACTTTCGATTTATATGTCACAGATAAAAGTCTAAACCACTGAAAACTACTTTCGACCCCTTTTTATAGTGATTCTAGATATAAATAAAGCTATACGTTAAAACTATGTTTTTAAAGATAAAACGTTTTTCCCTTCAGTACCCCAAGTGTAAGTTTGTATTATTTTTATTCTTACCCTTATAGTCTTAGCGTTATGATCTATCGGTCAAATTTTAACGCAAACGTAATAGTTACGTTTACTCTCTTGCAAACTTACACTTGGGGTACAGACTGAAACTAGTCCAAAGTAGTGTTGATCGGTTATGAGTTTTGGCTGTAACATAAATATTTGGTTTTGGAGTGGAGGAAAACTTGAGTAGGGATTAATTCGATTGTGCCAATATGACTAGTTATAATCGTCAAAATGACGATTATACATAACGATTTATTTTTAATTGTCAGTGTGTATAGATAACAGCTTTTAGAACAGAATAGAATATCCTACTAATATTATAAATGTAAAAGCTTAAAATCTGTTGGTCCTGGCTGTCATTTGAGGATCTTTGACAGTCGTTACGAGTCGTCAGAAGCCCAAAAGTCTGACAACCAGTCTTATCGAGGGGTGTCGTGTTACCAATTTACTGGGTTGTGGAGGTCAGATAGGCAGTCGCTCCATGTAAAATACTGGTATTCAGCTGCGGTTAGACTGGAAGCCGACTCCAGCATAGTTGGGAAAAGGCTAGGCAGATTGATTGATTATAAATGTAAAAGTTTGTATGTTTGGATGATTGCATGTTTGTTACTCAACCACGCAAAAACGGCTGAACGGATTTGGACAAAATTTGGCACACATATAGTTTATAACCTGAACATAGAATACTTTTTATCCCGGTAGTAGATTCCCGTGGGATAATTTCCGACATCTACACGGGCGAAGCCGTTGGCCAATGATAGTTTCATTAAATCTGTCCGATTTGTTTAATGGTTGAGTGTCTTTATAGGTAGGCTAGGAGCCTTAAGGAAAACCAGGAAGACTTATATTCAATCAAGGCATATTTCCCGGGCTGGCCATGTTTGTCGAAGGACCGATGGCCGGTGGAGCAGACGAGTCCTGGAGTGGAGACCGCGTATCGGCAAGCGTAGTGTGGGGCGCCCCCCAGCTAGATGGATCGCCGACCTTAAAAAAGTGGCTGGGACAGACTGGATGCGGAAAGCGAAGGACAGGTGTTGTGGCGCAGCCTGGGAGAGGCCTATGTCCAGCAGTGGACTGCTATAGGCTGAGTTGATTGATTGATTGATTATTTTAGGTTTATTTTAAGTATTTACATCAAAGACATAGGTATAATATTCTCACATTGTATGGGCTTAATTGTTTAAGCCGAAGTAATATGAGTTACAAATTTAAACAAAACAGTAGGTACATATAAAGTCGAGATAATACTCATTACAATTAACATTACAAAGTCAGTTTATTTTGATTAATCCATACTAATAATATAAATATTCGAAAGTAACTCTGTCTGTCTGTCTATCTGTTACCTTTTTACGCCTAAACCACTTAACGGATTTCGATAAAATTTGGCATGGAGATATATGACATCCTGGGGAAGGCCATAGGCTGTCAGGTTTTTATGCTGCCAAAGTGATGTCAGATAATTTCGATCATAACGAGGTATCACATTCTTCTAAATTTAACTGAGTACAGGCAGATATTTATGACATGTCTTGTATGTCCGTTCATATTGCATTGACACAAATTTTTGAAGCCGATGCAGCATCCTATATTTTTGCGTCGCTTGTCTCGTCAAATAGTTTTGGTGTTCCTTCGATGTCACAAAATATGTGTGCTGCCTTGTCGTGCCGTCAAATATTAATGCATGAATCATGTAATCAGATATTATTGCCGAGCTGTTCATAGTAATACATTATGCTCGTGACTGTATAGTGTAGTTTTATAAAGTGCGGTTGATTTTTTAGTATATTGTGGTGTCTTAAGACTTCCATGAGAACGAAGTCGCGGGCACAAGCTAAGGTTCATATAAATTACAACTTTTGTTTATTGATATTGATCTGATGATATCCCTGGATGCGAGAAGCACAGGACCGATCAATTTGGAGGAGGCCTATTTCCAAAAGTAGAAGTCTTTCGGTTGAAATGATGTTGATGATGATGGATTTATATAGATTTGAGAAAATCAACTATTAGATCAAACCATTGTGAGAAGTCGAATCAATGAGTACGAATCAACAACACAACCACAAGTCACGAGCCGCAGGTATTGTTAACATTATTACAGTATCAGAGGATATATTTAAGCAAAACCTGCCAAGATTCTGAATGAAGGTTTGCCAATGGCACAAATAATATAATTTAAAGATGTCTGATATTATAAACGTTGACATTTTTATAATAAAATTGTTGTATTAGTATTTAATTCTTTGTAATTTTGCTTACAGGTCATTTTTAGGGTTCCGTAGTCAACAAGGAACCCTTATAGTTTCGCCATGACCGTCTGTCTGTCTGTCTGTCTGTCCGTCCATCCGTCTGTCCCCCGCTTAGCTCAGAGACGCTACGACTAGAAAGCTGTAATTTGGTATAGGTATACATATTAATCACGCTAAGAAAATCGTAAAATAAAACCATGAAAAACATTTTTTTTAAGGTACCTTGCTTGCACGTAAAATGGGGATGATATTTTTTTTTCTAGTCTATTCCATAGTGTGGGGTATCGTTGGATAGGCCGTTTAAAAATATTGTGGGTTTGTGAAAACCATTTTTCTATTCAGGGATCCGTTTGCGTAATTTTAAGCATTAAGTGCTATTTTTCGTTAGTCAAGTGTTGTCGTCCCTGCAAGCTAAATGGTTGGGTTTGGATATGTAAAAAATTCATGGCAGTAGTATATATAACGAAAAAAGGAAAACTATCACAGCTAAGGAGGCTTCACAAGTTAACGAGTAATATTCGACCAAATTAAATTTGCAGTTGGAGAATTGACCGTAACGTATATCGATGTATGGGAGAGCATGTTTTTCAACTACAATTTTAAGTTTGTTCTTCGAATAAATTCATACCAACTACGGAACCCTTCATTGTGCGTGGTCCGACACGCACTTGGCCGGTTTTTTTACTTTATATCTCAAATCTGTGTAGTCATTGTGACTTACAACATCGCCTTGGATGAGTCTGTAAAGATGTTATAATTGTGATTTAAATAAATAAATCATTATTTAATGACGTTTCCAATCGATGGCATGTCACAGCACCATCTCCTAGCTTCTATGGATAGTATATTGTTTCTTGTCTCAACTTATTACAGCTCACTCTCAATTTAAGTTACTAAAGGTAATTTCACTCTTGTAGATGATGAGTTCGCATGATATAATCAGGAAGTTACAGCAAACTAGTAACAAGCTTTTTCTTCTCCAAGCACTGTTATAACGTTGCTGTAATCAGTTTCAGGCTTATTAGTTATTCCCTTCGTTAATGATAACTAGTTAAATAGCTTTATAGTTTAATTGCTAGATTGCGTTCTCACTGCTATATGCCTAGGAAAATAAGGACCTATAAATGGTTTCAAGTATTTACAATTATATACCCACATGCCGTTACGTAATTAGCTCATAACCTTACAGATTTGTGATTCACATATAATAATATAATATACTAGCCGCCAGCCCCTGCTTCGCGCGGTATTTACGACTTATCAAAACATCCAGATTTCTTAATTATAAAGAAGTTTAATTTTAATATATCATACACACAAAGAGATTAGATACTATAGAGAGGCCATGAGAAGTAATGATCCATGTCTCATTGACGCTATTTAGCGTATTATAGCAAAATTCAATAAAACCTAAGTTTGACACGTTACACTTTTAAAACCTTATTGCACAATTAGACATTATACTTTGAAAATAATTTTCTTTTGGTGGACACGAATGCGAGACTTGACATGCAGGCGTACCACACTAGACTGAGCGACTTTTGCCCACTAGGACAAATGTATCGGAGTAAGATTTTGTTCGCTATGTCCCGTCTATTCTAGTCTACCTTTCGGACAATTTATTTTTCTAAATGATGGTAAAAACCGCATGAAAATCCGTTGCGTAATTTAGAAGATCGACGCGGTCACACAGACAGACACGAAAAGCGACTTTTATTTATAATATTTATACAGGGACAAATTAAATTAGCTAGCGAAACTCCGCAGACGTTATGGGTATCGATATTTAAACATAATAAAACAAAAGTAAATTAAATTAATTTAATTATTTTTTTCTGGGCTCATAGACCGTAATTTGTGTTTTTTTTATGTATTGAATACGAGGCTTTTGACTACTTACTTTGTAGGTGTGTATTTTTATTAATGTTATTTTGTTGTAATGTGCGTTTTGTTTGTGCAGTATAAACAATTTTTCATTCTTTCTTTCTTTTCTTCTTTTAGTCGCTTGTAATGTCAGTTGTTTTTGTGCAAACATCACAGACGTGATGAGTATCGATATTTAAACACGATAAAACAAAATTTCTCTACTCATACTTCAAGTAACAACACTACCAGCGGTCGTTGACCCCATAAAAATCCATCAAATTAATTTTCTCGAACATGCTTGGAAATTTGAGCATTATTTTGACAACCTTCTTCGAGATAAATCGAAATTGCTGTACCGGCGAAATACATGCGAGCAGCGGCTGCCAAAGTTGTATGAAAATCCATATCTGTCGTGGTCTAGCGGCCAAATAAATGACATAGTAAACTCATTATCTATCGTGTAATTTAAAAATGGAACCATCTTTTACTCCGAAACATGGCAACTAAGGAGGTAACTTATCAAAGGTTTTATTTAAATTTCGAACTGGGTTGCAAATATAAAGCTGTTCATTGAAACAACAAATAAATGAACATATTGGCGCGTGAAAAATGATCGCTGTTCGTCATTGAATCTGGAATTTATAAATAATTTACTTAGTTTGATTTTCCGCTCATTATTTGAGAAAAGCACTATACAAGCTTTGGCCGCAACCAGGCATTGGTGGACTCACGTAAGTGTGCCTTGGCTTCGCCTCGGCCCACATTGACACGTTCGTCCATCAATGCCTCTTTTGCTGGCCGGTGCAGTAATGTACTATTTATCTTGTTTAGATTTCGATACCCATCACGGCTGCTAATTTCGCTAGTTTCGCTAGCTAATTTAATTTACCCTGTAGATATTGAAGTTATAAATCGTTCATGTGTTATGTACGAGTTTGAAGTAAGGATAGTTTGCATGGGGTCAATTCTGTGGAGTGTAGGTAGGTATGTATATGTATAAGTGATCCCTAACATACGGGTCAAATGGTAATGCGTCCTAAATAAACGATGAAACTTTAATACGGGTATCAGATTTTGATTTATCATGCAAACTGTTTCATGTTTAGTATTCCGGAATACTATAATAATCACTCAGCTTATCAGAGTCGACTGTTTGAATAACTGTGTATTTGGTACTTATTAAGGAGGTAAAGTCGAGTCTTTATTAACCGACTTCCAATAAAGGACGAGATTATATATTATGTTCGTCTGTATGTCTATTTTTTTATGTATTTTCACTGATTTCTCCGTGGACCGATTTTAATTTTTTTTTTCATTGAAAGGTTATGTTCTCGAAGTGGTCCCACTGTCACCAAGTCAGAATCTGATGAAGGGTTACGAGCCTGTCCGAAAGGGATATCGTGGCCCTGGCACACAGGCATCTGAAGGAACACGGGTGGGTTTTAGTCAGTAAAAGTCTGACACTCCCTTCCGCTCCACCCAGAGCGGGAGAAGTTATTTGATAATTTGCCACGCAAAAAAAAAAAAATTACCTCCTATGAAAATCGAGGGAAATTCTCAAACTTTATAGGCACACCTATAGCGATTTGGGTATTTATTCCTCTACTGCCTAAACGCCAAAATAGTAATTCGTGCATGTGCTCTTGGAAAGCACCATTTGGTGTAGTGGAACTGATGATGAAGACCATAGATTGCCATCGGAACTACTTAATAATGAGTATTTAACGGGTTGCGATCCGATTAGGTACATTAATGGTGGGTGGCCGTTCTCCTGGTTCTTACCAGGACAACTCCTTAACAATTAACGTCCCTGCATCGGGAAAAGCAATATTTTATAAAAGGTGATGAGCAGTTGTCATTACGCTATTGTAACTTGGATAAATTACAAACTGACCCACTATAAAGTGAATACTAAAAATATTTTTATAAAAAAAAAACCGACTTCCAAAAAACACGAAAAACAACTTTAATTTCGGAAGTCGGTGGAAAAAAACTAAAATACAGATCCAAAGACACCGGTCAGTTTTCAAATTCTTTCCTTTATCAAGTCAGGACTAAGAATATCTTTTGAAGCTATGGCACTGAGCAGCCTATTGCGTAGACTACTATGGCCTGGCCATTTATGTACCTAATTAACATACACACACATTTTACACAGGTACATTTTTCTTTAATTTAATTCTGAGCGTCTCTCAGTGTTACATTTTTAATTCGGTCTGACTTATAAAGAAGATGGCTGAATGTCATTTTGCGGTATTGATATTACGACGAAATATATAATGCTGATCTGTAAAGCAGATCCTTATCGTGTAATAGCTTTAAAGGTGACGAATATATTTTGGATTTGATTGTACTTACTCAATATTGCTTATTTTTAATGAGGAGGCAACAGAGATACAGCCTCCTTGTCTTTCATCCTTATTTATTACAACCAATCAGGACGTATTGAACCGACATAGCCCTTAAGATTTTTATTACTAATAAAATGGCCTGAGGAACGCGTACATCTGGTAGTTGCGCCATTAATTCCACAGTTATCTACCCCATTTTAATGAACTTCACTTATTTACCTTTAATGTATCACGGAATGACTTCTGTCATTCGATCGCCATCATCCAATTACTTTACTCATAAACTTAAACACTTTTAAAAAGTTAATGGCTTTACATGGATACTACTGTAAGTCTGTGAACTTAAGAGGGCCCTTCCCAGTCCGTCTATCGTCAACGCAAGCACGGTCGAAAAATTTGTTGTTGCATCCAGCGCAAGTGAAAACTATTAACAACCGAGTGAGAACGCGATAACATTGAACGAAAAATAATGTGCGGAATTTTCATAAAACTTGTTCCAGGAAATACGTGTTTTTGAGTAAGCCTTACCAGTTTGTAAAATAAATGTTAGTAATTTAGAATCTCCATTACATTTGCAAGGTTTCTATCGTAATGTTTTCTTAACATTTATAACTTATGAGTACATTATGAATGCCCAAAGTTTAGGTAAAATTTGTGCAAAAAAGCAGATTTTTGCAGGCCTATACAGTATTTTTTACAAAAAATTTTTTTTTGCTTGCATATAATCCTAGATATAGTGCACAAGATACCTATTGGTTCAAAAATTTCAAAGAAAGATGTGTTACAAAGCCATAATCACGTACGAGCGTTTGTATGAAAAGTATGTCGGGTTGGCCGCTCTTAATGAGCTGAAGTGCGTAAAATAACAGACATGGCTACCCGTTGTCCCGAATGTTATCCTTAATTGATTTGACATGTCCAAGGCCCTGTGGGCCACGGTTCGAGCCAACAAAAACAAGGCTTTCGTTCAGTCTCGCGGTCTCCATATGATTGCTACTGATCCATTGTTTGTTCTGCTAAGTAGCGTGGCCGTTGATACGGTTTGTACGTGCTTTTACCGCGGTACCTTTGTCACTTACTGGAGCGGGCTCGAGTGCTGCGCTTGTTTTTGTAGCGTACTGTACACAGATGAGCAACGGATGTCGAGGATTAAACATTTGCTGGAGTGTATAGTTAAATTAATCTTTAAAAGAAATAGAACTGTCATCTATAGACTTAATGATAATTACTTTATGACAGATTAATAGTGGGAATACGCAAATCTCGCTCGAATAGGAAAACATTGTTGACAGTTCTTCATGCTTGAGGTTGTGTCCACCTAACTAGAGTTAATTTTCCAGTATATTTTGCTCACCTCCTTTTTGTGTCAACTGAATTTTTAGGGTTCCGTACCCAAAGGGTAAAACGGGAACCCTATTACTAAGGCTCCGCCGTCTGTCTGTCTGTCCGTCTGTCACCAGGCTGTATCTCATGAAACGTGATAGTTAGATAGTTAAATTTTGCACATATGATGTATTTCTGTTGCCGCTATAACAACAAATACTAAAAAATTGAATAAAATAAATATTGAACGGGGCTCCCATACAACAAACGTGATTTTCTTGCTCGTTTTTGCTCAATATTGATAACGGCAACAGGTAGACGCTTGAAATATTCACAGAATATTTAGTGATATATTCACTTTAAAAATAAATAATTAATTTAAAATAAAACAAATATTTAAGGGTGCCCCCCTTAAATATTTGTTTTATTTTAAATTAATTATTTATTTTTAAAGTGAATACACAAAAAAATACAGATACAGAAAAAACAACCCATACAACAAACGTGATTTTTTTTACCGTTTTTATAGATAATGGTACGGAACCCTTCGTGCGCGAGTCCGACTCGCACTTGGCCGGTTTTTATTTTATTCTAATATCTGGGCAGGTGTGTGCAATAATGGAGTTCTGTCATTATTTCCGAAGCCTGTTTGATCAAACAGAGACGCACTACGTGAAAAATGCAGTCTACCCATAACTGATAAACCGTAATTAAATGCCTGTTGCGCTATCATAAACCTCTATAACATTTAGGTCTCATCGACTTTATCTTCATTCACTCTTCTATTAAGAACGAATTCACACGCACGCATAAATTCCTTTCCATGCAAAAGTCAGATAAAAACGCAAACGGACAGTAACCACTCACAATGAGCTAGATGAACTGGCATTTACATTGGTAATTTTAATTAACCGAATGATAAGTTAAGCGATAGGGCTTATTATTCACTATCTTATGAACTACTTATACTTAACGCGGGCTATAAATAAATCATCCTGACTGGGTAATCGCGTCTGGACTTCAGAACTTGTTGGATGGTCGTCGAGTGGTTGCCGCAAATTAGCGAGTGCGCGTTGCGATAGCGCTGTTTGTAAGCAGGCTCGGTTCAAGTGACGAGTTGATAGCGGTGACAGGGCTGATAAGACAGAGGGCGCATGGAAGCTAGGTAAACGCACTATCAGCGTATTTATGTAGCTTTAAAAACAGATACTGGTAAAACATTGGAATAACAAGCAATTACTAAAATGCTGTTATCTTTTTTTCAGGTAACGCATCTTCTTTGTTAGCTGTCGTATTTATGGTTCAAGTAAGTGATATGAAATCTGTACGATTCCGAACTGTTATATTAAGAATTGGTAACTCGGGCTGTCATCTTGTCAATTTCGAATGACTGATTGTCATTGCGATTTATAATGCGTGCTATGAATTAATTCATCAGAAACAAAACGTTAAGCTTGATTGATATTTGTGTAATCGTACATCTTTCCCTAAATTATTGATTCTGTAAAGGACTGACATTCGTATTATAAAAGCTGTCAAATGGTGAGCATGAGCTTTCTCATATATGGCTAAATTATATAAATTTACTTAGTACTATGCTTCCACGTCATTATAATGTGTATATTTTCTGCTTTCAAAAATATTGTATTAAAGTTCTCATAGTTTAAACCACTGATTACGGTTCGAGTCGCGTGGCTGCGCATCTTTCGTTCTAATTATCAGCACCCGCCCCATAAAGCCCGAGGATGTAATATAAACTCCTCTAGTCGTGCAGCTTAAGACTAAAGACAGAGACAACCCTATACAAATCCACTGTGCCTTCTCCCTCACTCTGATGCGCGCCACCCGCTGCAATGTTTGATAGTAATTATCCACCCCGCATAGCTGTAATTGCCCTTTCAACCCTTCTTTGCACATTTAATATTCAGGGTAACAACTTGAAATTGCTTACAAAATTTAGATATAGATTCGCGTTTTAGATAAGTTAGATGCGGTTATTAATTTTAACTGTAAAGAACGCGGCAAAGGGGTAAGACGTGACTGATAAGAGTACGGAGCGAGGTACAATACTCGCTGGTAATCAAGTGTTGGTACAAAGTGTATCAGTTCTCCCCGTAGCGTTTCTCGGGCGCTATCACTTCCTACCATTATCGGGTCGGTACGCAGCAAAACCTGGCCCCTTAACTAATGTCTCCTTTTGTGACCGCAGGGCCGGTTTAATCAGTTGTTTATATTATTGCCAGCAACTGCGCGATTTAATCGTTCGTTTACCGTTTCTCATTGTATCTCGTTGAATGGTAGCGGCTTTTCCACGGCCCTGTGCCATTCGGCAGATAGAAAATTTATAGGGGAAATGTACAACCAACCCGCGATATTTGTTTAGGATTAAGAGATTCAGCTGTGCGTTGAGTTAAACGATAAACAAAAGCTGTGTCACCACAAACTGCTGTTTGTTTAATTGTACATGCATGATAACGCGCTGACGGGCCCCCGACTTCGGGGTTTTAGAGTTTCAAGAGAAGGCTTAAAATATTGTGTCAGTTTACGCGTATACGCCGCAAGAAAGTTACGTGTAAGCCTAGGGGATTCCAACCTAAACAACAATTAGGGCAGCCTTTAAATTTAATTAGTTGTGACTTAGTTCGTGGGTGTACCTTAGGATTTAATAACCTCATTCCGTTTTCTGCAGATCTTAGTTGCAGATAGCATGCTTACAAGGCATAACAGAAATTCAAATCCACCTAACTAAAGATGTACAGTGCTCGTTGAAAACATGGTCTTTTTGTACGGTAAAATACAACTATCGTTGCAGCTTTCTCGCAAATTAATAGGTGTCATAAAACCGATGCAAACAGTAATACATAAATTAAAACACAAAGTGTTAGTTTTCCAGGTACGTCTGTTTTAAAATTGCCTGAACTTTATTGGGTAAAAAACTGAACGCGTTGCGAACACAGTGTCGTGTACGTGACAGGGGAAGCAGTGGCCGTCGCGTCGATGTCCGGTGTGTGCACGAGGGAGGATCGTCCGCGGCGCGCCCGACGCATCCACATTAAGATAATCGAATGTCCATCCATTCGTTAGTTAATTAAACACGATACGCCCGTCGTCGCGATTCTACCGATTAATGACCTCAATTAAGCTAATCAACTCTTCGCAGATTTACGTTCGTTCACAAATAACGATACGACAACTGTGTCGTCTGTCCACCCGAGGGAGCTGACCCGATGAAAGACGATTAAGAGGCTATTTATAGCGACTGATAAAGGATATTTTAGGCGGTGCAACACAAATAGTTGAATTAACAAAATTACAAACACCTGTTCCCCTAATGCTATTAGTCGTTTATCAGCAGTGTATTTGACCAGCAAATGAGGTCGTCTTATATGCTAATCATTAGATTGATGGGATGCTCGTACATACAAAGTATGCATATCCATATTCTAATAATAATATCATTTAAAACTACAGTTATTTTTCATGCATAAATATCGGACAGTGACATATGTAAAAACGGCAAAATAAACTTCTACATAAATTGATTATCTAAAGCCTTGCATATACTGATTAAATGCGTTAAAAATGAAGGGTCTCATCAACATAATAAATTGGTTTCCGACCTCTGGTTAAAGCCTTTAGTTACTAAAAATAAAGTATAAAATTACTCATTCGACGTCGACATCAAGGTAGTAGAAAATCTCGCCCACGGGAACAACGGCAACAAATTATATAACCGCCAAGTGGTTCCTAGATCTAGAAAACCAGAAAACCCCATGTCACATAACGTTAACAGTTTATCGTGGTAGTTCTCACAACGCGTCCCCATACGTTCTCTAATTCCGTCCATTGAATTCAAATTGAAGAGTAAAATGTCCGGACATTGGACTGGCTGCCGTGTATTGGAACCGAGCGTTTTAGCTAATAACTTAATTCCTCTGGGATTGCGCATGTGTGTCGGACGATGTGACCTGTGTTTTGAGCGGCGAAAAACATTATCCTATTATACGCTACATATTTTGTATGGACGCATCCATTGATTTTGGTATGGATAAGCTTTTAGGGCGGATTTCACCAACGAAACTGAACGCGATCAGCACATCTAAACCGAGTTCAAGAGCTGCCAGCGTCAATATTCCTAAGAAAATAATTACACTGACAGATCTTAAACGTAGTTTATGTGTTGATCGCGTTCAGTTTCATTGGTGAAATTGGCACTTATTCATTTTAGTGTTACCGTTTTCTGTAATTAAGTAACCCCTCTGTATTATAATTTCTTTAAATAAATATTTAAAAAAATGTTGGCGCTTAGTGCCCTTACTGATGACAACAGGCGGTTTATTTGAGATTTGACTTCAGTTTTGATTTCTACTGGCGTTTATTTATTGCCAGTGCGGGCGCAGCCAAAAGCTGGTTAGTTTATATCAGATAGATCATCATAGAGTCGCTAATGCTACATCGTGTCACGCAAAATGGTATGGGCACAACATGGATTCATAATATACATAATATAATATGTCAATAGGGCCATGTCAATCTTAGGACTGCCCATAACTCAACAGACGAACGTAATTAGCGCGATACACACATACTGCAAGGAACCAAGAAGTGCCTTTATGAAGTAAACCTTACAACCACTTGTCAAGATATATATATATATATATTTTACGTGCGCTTGTCAATATATACTTGCAGCCACTTGCGACTAAGCAGTTCAGGGTATTACAGAAATAGCAGCATGGGTAGAACACGAGGTTCAATCTGAGGCTGCTTAAGCGAAAGAAAATATGGTGCGAAAGTTAACACGCAATTAATAAATCTAGCTAACATTAATAAGAAACAGTATTTTATGTTCCAGTTTTATTATGCAGCAAAATATTAACGGCTCTTAAAACGTTTCTCTTTACAACATACAAAGTTTCTACTTAGCTGAAATGGGCTTCAAGTTGCACGTTGTTGAATTGGCCCGGCTACTCCATTTACCGGCCGAGTCATGAATATTCCTCATGTGCAACATACTCGTACGCTCGTGAGTTTCGTTTTACGCCATTTAGCTGTTTAGAGCAACGGCAATTCTCTGCGAATTGAAACGTAGTAATGACCATTGTAGGCGCCTAGCGTAAACGCTCTTATTTGCATCGAAACGTGTTCTAGTGCATTGCTTTCCTCGTCCCGTATTGCAAGTACTAGGAATGCGGCCAGTTTACTACCTAGTTGATTGCTTATGTTTTAGTGGGAAAGGAAATCGGGTTTAATATGTAAAAAGCAATACAGAGCTTCGACGAATCCGATTAGAATCCGTTGCAAATCGTAGTTCAAAGCCAAATTGCTCCTTTATCTCCGCAATTGCCAATTAGACTATCAAACGATTGGCTTTTCGCATTTGAATGAGCAGTGGCTACGTAATCACGTTTATCGCCTTTCCGATTATATTTTTTTGTAGAGCCACCTAATCAATATTATGTTGCGACTTTTGCTCCACATAGGTATTGGTAGCCTTATCTTTACACGTTCGAGTGCACTCATAATTTCTGCTGGCAGGGTGTAACGGTTGGATCATCTCCGCGTTCCGTGCTCAAAGGGATCCATCATGTTCTTCAGCCAGCGTAAATTGGCCTGCCTTTCCTCTCCCGCGTTCCACTTAAGAGGAAGCTAATGATGGTTGTATCTGAAGTGTCGGAGTTCCCGTTCTATTGGTTCCTTATATCGTGCAGTCGGAGCCCATCGCGGTCGACAGAGATTAATCGACAGCCGCCTCAGAAGGTCGTATTAGCTATAACGGCATCCGGAAAATTGCTCGATTTTTCCACTCACGCCCCTTGTTGCCGCTCCTGCGTCTACATATTGACAATGAACCGTGTTCGATACAATATAAACCTCAACACTTAGTTTACAGCTACACGAGTCACAAGTATCTAAGTCAGCATTGTTTAGGTTCTTAACTAGGTTAGGTTTTGTATGCTTAATGTTTTATCAAGATTGTTTGTTTATGCTTAAAAGTAGTTCCAGGAAAATGATTACTGGTGGAGAATTTGTGTAGGCGTTTCATGAGTTGTGGCATACATATTCGTACAATACCTGACGGATTATGCCAATTATAATTTAATGCCAGGCCCTGATATTATCTGCTTGAAACCACATTTGGCATAAATAGGTAACGAGACATAAAATATTGTTCTGTCATTAAAAACGAACTAACTAAATAGTTAAAACTAACTAACTAAATAGTTAAAGTAGGTACCAGGTATTTGTATTACTTCAACAAAACAGCTTTCCTTGAAACAATTTTATGACTTTCACGGAATCTCGCACAAGTTGCTGATCCATTCAGCTTTTCTTTTAGTGCCTGATCAGCGTGAATCCATCTAGTATTAACGCAGCTTTAAAGCTATAAAAGGCGTAAATATAAATAAAATATTATGGCCGTAATTTGCCGCGGTCGTATAACATTCCGTTTGTCACCATATTTGTGGTTTACAACAGCTCACTCCCGTCACTTTATTAAATTTTCATCGAACGACAGTACAATATCGTCTTGAGAATTTGCAACGCCAGTTTTTAAACATCTTTTTATTACTTGAGTACTTACTGTGGGGCAAATTGTAAAATATGGACGATTAAACGCGTGAGTTACTTCCTCCGCAGCTCCGTTTGGTTGCTCACTGTGCTGATTCAACTAGGAAATTACCTTACACCGAGACATGATACTGAATGGATCCTAAGCTTATTATCATTCGCGTAGTGCGTCCGCGTTTTATAAAATGTTTATGATAGCTATAACCGGGAGTTATACTAGCACTAAAGTAATAAGTAAGGTTGTTTGAATTGGATTTTTAATTTGAGTTACTACCGGTTGTTTAATGTTTATCTACCGTTGAGAAAGCTTTTTGCTAGGAAAAAAAAAATCAACGTTTTCTTTTAACTTAACAAACTGAAATAATTTTATCCGTTTCCGGGGTCCGTACCAAAATGGTAAAAAGGAACCCTTATGGTGAGACTAAGTCTGTCTGTCGTCTGTCACAGCTGGATATCTCAAGAACTAGTAATGCTATCAACTTGAATTTTGGAATAGTTTTAGACGACGTTTACCCAACTATTTTGCAAACAAGGAATTAATATTTTTTTGCACTCTGAAAGGGGGTCATTTTTTTAGGCATCATAGTTTTCGACTTTTGATGAAAAATGTAAAAAAAAAAAATACCGTCCCCCCTCCCCTTATCTCCGAAGTTTGCATAGAGAAAAATCAGAAATTATTCTATGTGATAGAAGTTTATGTAAAGATTACAGGAAAAATAAAACGATGTCTCTAAATAGCACAGTTTTTCAGAAATCATCAACATCATATTATATACTTATGGAACCCTGAGTGCGCCAGTCCGACTCGCTCTTGACAGATTTTTTTTTTGCAGGAATACCGTTTTTCTTTTTACTGTCTAGAAATAGAATTCTCAGAAAAGGTTTTCCTATTTTGATACGTTGCAATAAAATCTATCGAAAAATAATCGAAAGATGCCAATGTGAATTCATTTTATGCAGTTATTCGAAGCTCTTAGCTGTAATCGTAGCTTCAAAGCGAATATCTTTAGACGATACATTTACGGCAGATCATTTCACTTCTCGTGAAACCCTAAAGTGCAGCTCTTGAACAGGCGGACGCTTTGAGCGGTATGTCATTGAAACGATAATGATTCTTATTATCCATATAATAAATACGTAGGTGTTGTCGACATGTAAAAAAACACAGGATTACCTACTAGATAGCAAAACTACGCCACCTAGTTCATCGCAACGGCTTGCTCCAATAATCGTACGTACAGATAACTGATTATTTTATTTTTCTTCAATCGGAACGTCATCTGATTTGTATATTTTTCTTACTTCTTGGTGGTCATCGTTTTAGCTAACTTTATATTCTACGAATCCTTAAAAGATGTTGTTTCTCCATTGCGCTGGTGTCGTGGCCCAGGTCTTATTATTCACTGAACGTTTCTTCTTTTGTGTCCGGAGCGATATCAATCTGCGATCGTCGGCGCGTAGTGACGCCTAGGGCTTCGTCTTCACCTATCTTCGTGTAATTGCAATGCCCTATAGGGCGAGACTGGTTTTACTGCTACATATACCTACCTAATGCCCATACTGAGAACGTGTAAGTCCGTCCGTCTGCCAATTAATTGCCAGCCACAGTGACCAGTACAAACGCCGAAACTATAAATTTTGCCTCGTGATGACCGTGCGATATATCTTTATTGAGTAGAACATGTTATCAACATCTTTTTTCCTTTTTCAACATACTGGACGTTTTTATTCGAGTTTTACAATACCTATTGGATTCGCCAACGAGTTTAACGGGCTAATATTTCTTGCATTTTAACAACAGTCAGTGTTCACATAAATTTTTATCTAATAGACTCAGATCGAAAATGTTTAATTCAGCTTTAAAATAAAATGAATTAGAATTAACGATTTTAATCTTTGTCTCCCACGAGATAAATCTGACCACAATTTCATTTAATCAAAATTTATTTCCGTAAATCGTGTTCTGGAGATCTTTTAATGGCACTATAAAACTAAGAATTCTCCTTGTTTTATGGTTCAACGTGTGTAACAGCGCTTTATGCATTCACTAGTCAGCACATAGCGTGAATTGCAAAAGAGTATCACGTTTTCCATATATTTATTTGTTTGCAAGCCTGATGATTTTGAGGAGCAGTTTGCTAGCGAAAAATCCCGTGAGTCGGGCGTGTGACGTATGCATTTACATACAAAACCGCGGCCGACCGGTTCAAAGATAGCGTGGCATATCTAATCGGTGGACGGCTGTCAATCAGTGTCTTGACAAGCCTTCGCGAAAGTAACATGTTCTGGATCACTGGTCACTTGATCCAGATTAATGTTTAGCTGTAATTTGGGTAACGGTTGCTCATTGCGTAGTGGAGTGTTTTACTATCTGACTGCTTTATGATACTGAAATTATACCTACTCGTTGATTAATCTTTGAAACATCACAGTTTGTCAGATTCAGTTTTTAATCAGATATGTTAGACAGATTGACTATAATGATTGTACGAGTATTACCATTCAAAGTCGTCACCCACATCTTTGATAGGTACTTACCATGTGCTTAATCATAGCATCAACAATTTTAGAAAGTCTATTAAAAAGATGGTAGGTCCACCTACTCCTTGGATGAATGAGTGATATGGTCACTGATTTCGACGTAGTTAAAACTAAGTTCACAAACTTGAAATCTACAGGTTGATATCTGAAACGCGCCGCTAACTGCCGGACACAACTCACACAACTTGGACATTGTTTGACTAATAGCGAACCGTAAACTACGAGAGTACGATTCCATGACACAAAATAGATTTATGTACAGAAGGTCAGCTCAGTAACGAGCGAAAACGCACGCATACATAGACACCCGTCTACGTAAAGATGTTTTTTTTCACGAAGGCAGACTGGTATTAATTGAGCGTGTAGAAATTTAAATTCAAATTCAAAATATTTTTACACGTATTAAGCTAGGTGTACGGTTCTATTCGTTTCCTATATAGAAGAGCCGGCTTGAAACTTACTGGTTACTCTTTTAAAAATAATTGGCTTGTAAGAATGAAAAATTATTTTATTTGTTACAGAAACACTTGCTGAATACTGCGAAAAATAGCAGACTTGGGCCCCAGGTCGTATGACCTGGGGCCCAAGTCTGCTATTTTTATAAATTCAGTCATTCCAACACGATCCCATTGTCTTGCCATTGCCATTTTGCTAAAAGTTCGTAATCTGGTAAATTCATAATGGTCGATCATTTTCTTTGCAATTTCTTTCAATGTAGTGTCAGTTGCCGACCATTGGAAAGTCATAATGACGCCATTATAATAGTAGATTACCAAACTTGTCAAAATCAACAATTATGAAAACAATGATCGATCATTCTGATACTATTGTAATAGCAGATTTGAGGCCCTGTATACGTGCACATGTTTACAATTTGTTGTCTTTTTTTTTGTTTTTTTTTACAATGTTTTAAATTATACTGTTAATAGGTATGGGAGGACAGTGTAGGTCTGTCAACAAGTACAAGGTACTTAACAAAATAGAAAATGCCTGTGCATATTGGTTGTGTTAAGGTGGCTTGGCCCATACTGTGCGCTCTAGCTAGAGCTTACACACATATCACAACCACGTCCATCAGATACACACAATTAAGACCAAGCCGCCTTCGTGAGATAAGCACCTTATGCGAGTGCAAACGATCTTGCGACTGGCATTTGTTTGACAAAGTTTGCGATCGCCCTACCTAGGACTATACATGGTTTATACGGTAGATACACGTCTATATTATCTATGTGCGCCTGTTATCGCTCGTTCTATGGAGCCGACCTTCTGTACCTATCTTTTTTGTGTTACGAATCCATGATTTTCCCATATTGAAGTTTGACGGGCCCCGGGCTCAATTGTTTGATTTGAGATATGCTATGGGTAATAAAGGAGTATTGAGAAAGTTGGTTTATCGTACAATCGTAACGTGTTTACATCGCCCGCATTTTATCTTAGATCGAACAAATTACTATATCGGTTTGATGGGAATTTATTTTTGAAGTTCAAGTACGAGTAACGTACCTAGTTGAGTCATCATAGTGTGCATTGGCCTCTTTGATTACTATACTAAGATGAATGTGAAGATAATTGCAGCATTAGGTGTAATATAGCATCCATTAGGATTGTGTAGCCCTCAGTCACTTTTTTCAATACTTTACGGAAAGACAAGCGATCACTTCATCTTTGGCTTGTCGAGAACCAAATGCTCCTTTTTACTACAATTAAGTACTTAAATATATGTGCTTTGGTTAAACTACAAAATGTGAAATACTGGAGCTACAAATTCACAACGGGCAGACAATTTGTCGTGCTGACGTTACCGGGACATAACTCTCTGGGGGCTATTTTGCAACCCGTTAAAATGGTGCATAAATGTACGTTTGTTAAATTATGACTCGTTCCGATCGTTAAGAAGTATTTTTCCCGTACACATATTGTTGAATCCCAAAACGAGACAAGAGTCTATACGGCTGCAAAACATGCGGCACTGAATATATTTTGAAATTTGTTACTATTATAAATTGATCAATGACATGCAGACTCAATAGAAAACAGGCTTAGGAAAGCAGCACAATGGAATGCATGCGATAATCTATCGACGCTTCACAAATAAGCGCTCGCTGCATATTTCGCGGACAGCGCCACAGCACTAGAACGGGGCGCTAGTACAGTCGCGTAAAACGATAAGCTCTGTGATTTATGACTTATAAACGTAACACTTCCGCAGGCTTAGCACGCTAGATTTACACAACAATGCCTGACTATTCTGTAGTATACTACAAAAGGTCGCGCACAGGCTAGCAGGATTCATTCATTCGTTAATTCTATTTATGAATGTCATAAAGCCCGGTCCAGTACTATCGTACAATCTGTAGCCAATACAGACGTGCACCTTGACATGTTTATGTGTAATTGTGATACATAATGGTATACCAACGTCGTATCGAGATTTATCGCGTCTTCTAAGGTGATCTATGTTATGGTATCTTCTTAATGTACATAAAACGTTTAATGAGTGTAAACATGCGTATGACAAACACCGCCGGGAGGTTTGCTTACTCGTTAATTAACTTATACGTGAGCCAACAATAAATCTACAGAATAAATAGCTTATCATAATAAAACAAATACAGCTGTTTTGTTATGCGTACAGAGAAGTAATGAGCTTTATTTTATTTTTTGTTTCGATTAGACAGTTTATGATTAAAATTGTTATGGCAGACAGTAAATTATGGATAGAAAGATATTTACCTTCGATTAATAGGAATAAAATGACGTATAGGATTTTAGTGCTCCGTGTGATGCTGGACGTAAAGAATAGCACCAACCTATTTCGTCCCGTAGGTGTCGTAAAAGGCGACTAAGGGACCTACTAGAGAATGGGCAGCAGCGTTCTCTATTCATTTTAACGGCAACCCCCCCAAATGTTAGGGGAAGCCTATCTCCAGCAGTGGACGTCTTTCGGCTGAAATGATGATGATAGGATTTTAGAAAAATACTAGAAAGATCTCTAATCTTATTGTACGAACCCCAAATGGACCAACAATGGGAGAACAAAATGTTTGCCGGTGAGCTTTTAAGTTTCTAGCAAGCAGACGTACAGTGCTTCTTTTTCCTTAATGTCACTCGGCAATCATCAATTTTCCGAATACAAACAATTGCTAATTTCCATGTCCATCAATTATTCGATTTACTGTGTATTTATTTTATTTGAATTCAGAACTAAGTATTTTATTGTGGTTTTGATTTCCGTGTGAACTATAGAAAACCGACGACTGACGAAACACGAACTTTGCCGAGAGACATTTAGAAAATAGAAGCACTTTAGTCGAATAATACCAACACTATGTAAATTAAAACGATTTAAACAAACAGAGGACTAAAAACAAACACATGTCAGAGTCCGGACTAATGTCTTGTGTCTAGCGCAGTTACGTTAGAACTACTTCTTACTACTTTTCGTAAATTTCTACTGATTTGCACGTTGATTGAGCAAGGGTTTATCCATAGAAAGACTGCATGATTGAATTGTTGATAATGAAAAAGAAAAAAGGCCAATCTCGTACAAAAAAAATGTTCTTACTCAAGTTGCCATCCAATCTTAGCGACCATCAATCTCAAGAACTTGTCAAAAATGTAAAGTCTGTTCCAAAAGTAGTTGGCGAGTTTTTTGACAGATTGAGACTGAGATTTTAATGCGAACGTTCTTAAAAATACGAGAATTGCCCCTCTGATGCTCATATGCTTTTCCTTCCCATGAAATCAACAACATAAAATGAACATCTTAACAGATCAGCAATAATAAAGGTAATAATGATAACTAGTGGTCGCCCACTGGTCGAAATTTGACCCCCTCTACTTACAATCTATATAGTACTTACTAATTCCAAAAGTAGTACTTACTTAGTCCATGGTCAAGCTGTCGCTTCTGTGACCAATTTATCTTTAAGTCATGAGGTGTGTCAAACGCATGGTAGTGTGTGTATTTTTTTTAAATTTAATTAATTTTTTTCTAATGCATGCTATATAAAAATATTAGCTTTCTGCACTCCTCCATATAAACTTTAACTGTGCCAAATACTATACTCCTCCATCTGCGTAATTTTCGTAAAAAGGGGTACAAAGTTTTCGCTTCACGTATTACGAGTAATATAATTATACCACCCTATCGATCTTGACCGTACTTCCGGGATTATCCTGATAGCTGTGGAATACCTCTCCACTCCTCAAGAATTTCAGGATATGTAGCCCCCTTCTCGCTATGTCACATGTGCTAGCGACCGTTTCCGGAGGCCCATTATTGAGTCTTTTTTTTTGGTTGGGAAATTATCAAAATAACTTCTCCCGCTCTGGGCGGAGCGGGAGGGCGTGTCAGACTTTTACTGACTAAAACCCACCCGTGTTCCTTCATTTGCCTGTGTGCCAGGGCCACGATATCCCTTTCGGACAAACTCGCATCCCTGGCAGGCATTGGCCCTAATGGACCCCGTCAATTCGTGCTGACGTCTCTTTGAGGCGCGCGTGGAACATGACGCGCCGTCGACCCGGGCCTGGTTCTTATCGGACGGCGAGCTACCCATCGCTCACCGTCCGCAAGCCCGCGCCTACGGTGGCCGGAAATCGGCCTGCGACTCCCGACGCCCAGGGCGTCTCCTGCGGCGACTAGGGGCGTGAGGGCGCGAACCCTGCCTCTCCCCCACGCGCTCCGCCTCCTCCTTCGCGAGCATTACCACTTCGCAGAAGGAGGTGACGGCCTCCCATGCACTCTCGCTTCGAACCATGGCCTGAACCAGGGCCGGACGCGAGAGATCGCCGCCGCCGATCGCCTCCGTTAGGACACGGCGGTGCTCCGCCCAAGCCGGGCAGACCTCCACCGTATGCTCCACCGTGTCCTCCGGACGATCCACGCAGTGGTGACACCCGGGCGTTTCCTCCCGCTTTATCCTGAACAGGAACCTCCCGAAACAACCGTGTCCGGTGAGGACCTGCGTCAGGCGGAAGGTGAGGACGCCGTGGCGCCTCTCTAGCCACTCCTCAAAGAGGGGACTTATCGCCACAATCGTAGCGTGCCCAGCGCTGGGTTGCGACAATCGCACTCTCCATGTCGCCATGAGATCCCGCCGGAGCTCTGTCCGCTGTGCCGTGATTTCTCGCGGCAGCGGAGTTTCACCCCGGCGTTTCGCCTCCTCGCACCACTCCGAGATGTGCGCGAGAACTTTTGCCTCCAGATCCCATATTGAGTCACCCCCTGCCATTTTATCCGTGTATTGTATGTGTAAAACATTGGTCTGGTCCCGGCCATATTCCTTCCATAGTTTTAGGTAACCAGTCCACTTTAGCCACCCTACCATTTTATTTATTTTCGTATTTTACCACCCTTTGTTTTCATATTCTGCAATAGTTTTCCACCATCCGAGGCTTGTCCTTGCTTGCACTTGCATAGTGCGTTCAGGGATAATCGTCAGTTGGTCCCCCATTTCATTGAAAGCGTCTAACGAGCCTCTGCTAGTTGGCTTCGGCCCTTCGTACGCCTTCCAAAGGTCCGGGCGCCAGGGTCTAATAATAATAATACCAGCCTATTATGTAGGACAAAGGCCTTTTCTCATACAGAGCAGCATTGATCCTCATGCTCAAGGCGAATTGGTGATTTCAGACGTATACATTATAATTTCAAGTTTCCTCACGATGTTTTCTTTTACCGATGTCAGTGAAGTCCAAGATTTTAGAAAGTACATAAAGGTAGTAAAATCAAAACGTAAATAAAATTGTGGCTTATGATTGTTTCGTTAACAACATGTTAACCACCGCCGGCGGTAGCGTCAGCGGTTTCAATAAATTTCCTTTATAAATTAATCCGTAGACTTCCGTCTGGTTGGTTAGCCGCACATTTGAAACGAACCTAGGTAAAATTTATTGAAACTGCGAGTACTGCCAGGTGGGTTCTATTTGAAATAAGTTAAGGTGTTTACCCTCTTGCTGAAGATCCTCGTCTACAATTGAGCTAGAGAATTGACATAATATAGTAGAGTGATCTATGTACTATCACCAGCATAAATATTAGATTTTCTCTTGTAATAACGATGGCAACCTTGACGAAAGACATATTTCATAATAAGGTATGGTTTTAATAATACTGTTTGTAACACCAAAAAAAATCAACCAATAAAAATCGCTTGTGAATCTTCTTTTTTTTTTTTGTATTGCATCTCGCAGTTGACCTTGAGAGGCCGTGACTGCTTAACCGGTCTTTCCTGTGGCTGCCCTAAGGTGTGAGCTTAAAAGGAGCGTAAATATAAGTATTACAAACTAAACGACAGCGCTCTAAGGGCACCCCCTGTGGGGTACGAATCTCGGCTTAGGGCGTCGTTGAGGAAAAACAGCAAGTTGGGGACGGGCTGGATCGAAAGTTTAAATTCATGATTATTAACTGGGATTACTATTAAATGCTACGGCTCACTCAGCCTCGGGGCTGGTGGTTCGACGTGCAAGGGACGGGAGGAACAATTAATTCTTGAACTTCGCGTGGTACCTCAGCGGCGAGGACGGAATGACGGTTTGTATTTGTGCACTGTACTTGTGGCCCTATTGCTTTCCTGAAGGAGAGTAATGTGGTCATCCGGATCTAAGAGAGTATGCCTAGGTCGGCGAGTCTATAGCTAGCTACCTGCACAACCAAAGGGTTGCGATGTCTATCTGCGGACTCGAAGAACCGCTTTGTCGCGCGTTTCATAAACTGCTTAATGGTGGGGATTTTAAAATCTACATGAAGGGTTTCGTTCCGAACGAACCACGGACCGTCCGTAATTTTACGGAGAAATCGGTTTTGAAGTGCCTGCATTCTATGAATGAGGTGGGGACGGGCGTGTGCGAAGGCGGCACACGCGTACGTCATAATCGGGCGGATGCACGCTGTGTAAATACGCAATTTGCCCTTAAGGGACAACTTGCTGCGTGGGTTGAGAACGCAATGAAGCCTACCGAGAGCGAAAGCGGCGCGCGAATGCACCTGCTTTATGTGCTCAGTGAACGAAATGTGATGATCTAAGATCACACCGAGATATTTGGCTCGCTTCTCCCAAGGGTTAGGCTTGCCGAACATGGTGATCTGTCGGGGTAGGGCGGGTGTACGCCTGGGTCTAGAAAAGAGGACCGCTTGGCTATTATCAGGATTGACTTCGATCCTCCACTTCCTAAACCAGTCACCGAGTCTGTTGACTTTGGTCTGTAGGATTCGGGAGATTTGGTCTTGACTGCGGCCGGTGTAGTAGATGGCCGTGTCGTCTGCGAACAGAGCTAACTGCACCTTTCTACATTTCGGGATGTCACTGGTGAACAGCGTGAAAATGAGCGGAGCCAGCACAGACCCCTGAGGGACGCCTGCGCGGATCGGGTGAGGGGAAGAGAGCGCACCCTCAATGCGATAGCGGAAGGTGCGGTCCGACAAAAAGTACCGTAAGATGAGCACGAGACGATCTGGCACACCGAATTCGTAAAGTTTATACAATAAGCCGTTGTGCCAGACTTTGTCGAACGCTTTCGCGATATCGAAGAACACAGCACCCGCCATGAACCCGCGCTGGAAACCGGCGCTTATGTGTTCTATGATACGGTGGACCTGTTGTACGCAAGAATGTTGGGTCCTAAAACTGAACTGTTCGTTGGGGATGAGGCCCTTCGTCTCGGCATAGTCTCTGAGACGCTTATAAATAAGCCTCTCATAGACTTTGCCGAAAACGTCGAGCAAACTGATGGGACGGTAACTGGAAGGCTCGGTCTTAGGCTTGCCGGGCTTCGGGATACCGATGACGGTGGCACTTTTCCACGATTGAGGAAAAATGTTATTACTTAGAGCACCATTGAAGATGGTGGTCATTAGCATAATCAGGTGGGCTGGGAACATCTGGACCACCCTATTGGTGATACCGTCTGATCCGGGGGCTTTACGGGGTTTCAGACTCTTGATTATATCGTGCACCTCGTCCAAGGTGACGGGGTGTAGAGGACAATCAGGGTCTTCGACTGGAGGGACAGAGGCTCTACGTTCGACTTCGGCATCCACCTCGGCGAGGTGAGCCTGGTCTACTGGTTGAGAGCTGGGCGAGCACTGGGTCTCGAGGCTGTCAGCTAGGCATTCAGCCCTGTCGATGTCGTCGAATGCTATCGTCCTGTCGGGTCGTGTCTGGGGAGGCATAGAGACTACTTGCTGGGACTTGAGTTTCCTCTGAAGTTCTCAGAATGCCAGTTGAGTGGGCTCTAGCTCGCTCAACATCTTGTCCCAGTTACCGTCACGCAGCTCGGCCAAGCGTGTCTTTACAGATCTCTGCAAATAGCGCATGTGAGCTTTGTTGGCGTCACAGGGAAAGACGTCGTAGGCACGAGTAGCCGCGTTCTTCTCAGTCAGCAGTTCACGCACATCGTCCGGCAGCCTCCAGCGATGTTCGTCCATCGCCGGAGCTTGCCTTGAACAATCGTTCAGGACCGATTGTACGTGTTCCGTGAGTGAGTCGATCGCGGCCGTCGTGTCAGCGATTGAGGTAAACTGATCTGGTATAGAGTCTAGTAGAGGGTAAGTGGTGGATTTCAAGCGATCGCTTACTTTCCTCCAGTCCGTGACTACTTTGTTACGAGAGAGTTCGTCCGGGTCAGGGAGTCCGTCGCGAGGGACCAGTCTCATGACAACTGGTCGGTGGTCGGAAGTCAGTTCGTCCATCGTCTCTATCGAATATAACCGGAGGTTGATATTCTTTAGAAGCGCTTGT
Organism: Tiliacea citrago; assembly: GCA_963921375.1. NCBI lineage: Eukaryota > Metazoa > Arthropoda > Insecta > Lepidoptera > Noctuidae > Tiliacea > Tiliacea citrago. Next base: position 11,411,422 of record OY992793.1, on the reverse strand, counting down.
GAATCTTCCGTAATTGTAAAGTATTTATGCTCTTGACTGGACCTAGTCACAACGAAAACAAAAAAAAAAAAAAAAAACAAGTGCGAGTCGGATTCGCGCACGAAGGGTTACGTACCATTATCTATAAAAATGGCAAATCTTGTTTGTTGTATGGGAGCCCCCTTAAATATTTATTTTATTCTGTTTTTAGTATTTGTTGTTATATCGGCATAAATACATCATCTGTGAAAATTTCAACTGTCTAACTATCACGGTTCATGAGATACAGCCTGGTGACAGACAGACAGTCAGACGGCGGAGCCTTAGTAATAGGGTTCCCATTTTACCCTTTGGGTACGGAACCCTAACAAGGCATACTCTACGTGATCCTAATCCTGTCTTGGGAGAAACCGCTAATGAATAGGCAAGAGAGTACTATCATACCTTATCACGTCTGACAAACAAGTAATATTCCCAAACTCCCTTTAACATAATCAAATACTTACGTAATATTTAACTCCTAACTGCATTATAATCAATTCCAACTCATCCTCCAATGGATGCTACAGCCCGATTCAAATTTTATAGCGGGTCGGAACATGCGGCGAGTCGCTGCGCAGTACCAAATTCACGTGCCAGTGGAGGTGATGGGTGCGGTTCTGCTCAGCGAGTAGGTAGCGCACTTCAGACCCGCCATCAAGTTTGAATCGAGCTGTACTGCTGCCGTAGATATTTTTCGCGACGAATTTGCTTGCTATTAGCTTCTTATTACTACTTCTCTTAATGTCTGCAGATTAAAGTCTATCTTAGCAATACAGCCGTAAAACGTTATTAACCGGTTATTAACAGTGTTGACTAAAACAACAAGATCTTATCTTACAAAGATAGCCTTAAACCTACATAAGCAGTAGTGAACTTTAAGATTAGACTAATTATGTAACATCCAGGGACCGTACAACCCCGGTTAAGAGTTAAGCCTTTCGAAGGGGTAACCCATTCAATGAGTTACATTTATCATGATGTAACCCATTGAATGGGTTTTATACTAGAAACCCAGTGAAAGGGTTACATGATAACCCATTGAATGGGTTTTATACTTGAAACCATCGCCCCAGAGGCAAATATTGTAATTATTATTAAGAAATAACTTTGTATCTCATTATAAGTGAACTATTCATAAATTCTTATGAGAAATAAATATCTTTAAACCTAAACCCAGTGAAAAAGTTACATGATAACCCATTAAATGGGTTCTATACCTACTTGAAACCCAGTGACATGAAAAAATAAATCATAATATTATGTTATTTCGATATCCGCCCAGCACGCGGAGCATGACCAATTCTATCTTTATTCTACCCAGGGACCATTTTGGTTACCGTTTTAGAAAAACCCTATCGAAAACCCTTTGAATGGAAAGAGTTTTCGATACGAGTTTTTTAAGCAGTTAATCAAAAACCCATACGGGTGGGTAATTTTGAATGTCTTAAACTAAGCCGTTCAAAAGGGTTACCCACACCGTATGGGTTTTTATCAAAAACCCTTTCAACGGGTAACCAAAATTTTATTTAAGCTGTTCAAAAGGGTTACCCATATCGTAGGGTTTTTTTGATTAACGGCTTAGAAGAACCCTATCGAAAACCCTTTCAACGGGTTATCAAAATGGTCCCTGGTTACATCATTATCAACATAATTTTCTAAGAGTCTTAAAACTACATAAGCAGTTTTCAACTCGAACATTAGTCTAACTTACATCAAAATCAAGTCATTTATTCAAATCAGGCTGAGAAGTTGCACTTTTTTAATGCCAAAATTACATAAGACAGTCCCCCAAAACGCCCTCCTTTACCGCTTCCTGTGAAATCATCAACATATAATTTTCTAAGTGCCCAAACTAAAACTTGTAAGAAAACTCATGCTACTGGGATAAATGTGCGTAGGTAATTTTATTTTCTAAAGCTTTTGTAACCTAAATATTGGCTTTGCTCGACTTAGCCGAGTAAAAACCTGCTTAGTAAGATTGGCTAGTTACCTAATGTAATGGAAAACACTTCTAAAGACGCCGCCAACATTATATCTTGGAAGTAATATAGGGACAAGCACTAAGGCTATTTAGCTCGCCTAGATTCGCCTAAACACTGAGACTTCGAAGGTACAGTTATCGGAAAACGCTTTGCCTTTATTTTTGTTCCAAGAAGGTAACTAAGTTTGTATTTATAGGAATGAAACCTTTTGGTTTGAAATCTGTGTACCTAATGGCTATTCATTCTTTATTTAAGGCTAGAGTAGTTCAATGTAACAAAGGAGGTCTTGGACACTGGTTGCCAATCGGTGTCAAACCGAGAATAATAAATACAGTATCTTTAACTGGAATTGGACATGGATTACAAATATTTTATAACGTAACATAACATCATGCCTATAATCCCCGAAGGGTTAGGCAGAGGTATACCTATAGTACACCCACGTTTTGCCAGTTATGTTTAAGTCCCATGTAATAGGGGGCGAGCCTATTGCCATCAACTGGGCACAAAAGCAGACCCCGTGCTGCTACTGAGAAATTCTTGGCGGAAAAACCCAATAACACTTTGCCCGACCTGAGAATCGAACCCCGGACCTCGTGCTCAGCATTAGCGCTTGCGACCACTAGAAAAACCGGCCAAGTGCGAGTCGCGCACGAAGGGTTCCGTACTATTATCTATAAAAACGGCAAAAAAGTCACGTTTGTGACGTGAGTAGGAGGCCGTTATCACCTGATTATAAGTGAGACAATAACCTAATTTACCGTCTTATAATCCTAACTAAAAAGTGTAAAATAAAAAAGTTAATAAAAAAATCAAAAACCCGACTGCGTAAAAAGTGAACTTAAAAATAGATAGAAACAAGATTTATTTATATTATAAACAATCTCTTGCAGTCGGGGGCATCTTCTTGACAATAACGACCTATTGCCTCAGATTGCATGAGATTGTTTATAGTATAAATAAATCTTGTTTCTATCTTTTTTAAGTTCACTTTTTACGCAGACGGTTTTTTTTTTTTTATTGAAAAAGATACCACGAATTTCGTTGTGAGAAAAAGAGTTGCATTATGGAAATTTTGTGAAACACTCGTTTGGATTATATATTCGTTACTATGACACTGGTGGTTTTAATTTTGGCAATAAGCAAACTGTTTCAGAAACATTTATAGAGGATTTATAGCATGGGTGTAGATAAAATGTTTAATAAAATCAGCATCTTGAGATTTCTTTAAACATTTAAGATCGAGATCTCCATAAAGTACTTTACAAAGAAATTATTGTTGAAATAATTAACTACTACTTTGATCCCTTCAATGTTTACTTCGCTTAATAACTCTGAAATCTCTTATCCCCTTTGCACAATGTGTCGCGATGCAAGATATTATATTTGTTCTCAAAGTATTCAAGTAATAATCGCGTCTTCCCTGCTCGCTTTTGTTCATTTGCGTCCCTTACCCTCGGAACAGCAAATATTTGCTGAGATACTGTATATGGAGATGTGTTGTCTGCTACGTTTAATAACGTAGGAGTTTCCTTAATCAAACACGCTACATATTAATTTACATATTAATGGTCTCCCGTATTGTTTAATTAGTACTGCGCTGGAACAACTACTACTGTATATTGATAGCGCTTTATAATAAATCAACTATTTTATAATCTGCCTAGCCTTTTTCTTGACTATGTTGGGGACGGCTTCCAGTCTAACCGGATGCAGCTGAATACCAGTGTCAAATCAAATCAAATCAATTATTTATACAAGGTGCTATTTTGCACTATTTCGTTTTAAGTCTCCTAAATGGGCAGGAAGAAGTTGAAATCTCGTATTAAGGATTTTTTTTTTAACAAAAAACCCGACTGCAAAAAAATTAACTGAAACAAGATGAAAAGTAAACCAGTATCCTTTAAGTACCAAAAATAAAAAAATGCAGTCGGAGGCAACTAGGATGTTACGAACGCCTTAAAATTTGCCTCCGACTGGATTTATTTATTTTTGGTACTTAAAGGATACTGGTTTACTTTTCATCTTGTTTCCATCCTTTCAGTTTTTTTTTTGCAGTCGGGTTTTTTGTTTGTTTTTAATAATTTGTTTTATTTTAAGATTTTTAGTGTTATTAATGAACAAGTTGAGTATTGGTAAGTTAATAAGCTATACGATATAGTAAGGTTAGCAAGATAGGATAGGTCAATTGGCTCCTTTCTTTCATAGAATTCTTAACGTTAAAACTCCAATTTAATACCTATTTCTTTTACGAGTTTGTCTATAATTGTATGTTACGGTTTAACTGACTAACTTCCATTAAATATTGGCATGCCATCAGTGAATGGCGGAATATATATTTGCAAAGAATTTTATACATCTTTTGTACCCACCACATTTATGCAAATAAACGATTTTGATGGGAAAAACTTTTCCTATTTCTGACTTTTGTAATGGCCAGTCTGTTCATTATAACAAAAACAGTGGCCCTAGTCTGCTATTTTTATAAATTCAGTCATTCCAACACGATCCCATTGTCATGCCATTGTCATTTTGCTAAAAGTTCGTAATCTGGTAAATTCAAAATGGTCGATCATTTTCTTTGCAATTTCTTTCAATGTAGTGTCAGTTGCCGACGTCATAATGACGCCATTATAATAGTAGATTACCAAACTTGTCAAAATCAACAATTATGAAATCAATGATCGACCATTCTGACACTATTGTAATAGCAGACTTGTGGCCCTGGTCAATTGCGTGTCAGAAAACGCACAATGAAGGTTTACGTAGTTAGGATGAATTTATCCCATCAAAATATGTCGCATGAATGGCCGTATTTTTTTATTGCGTTGACTTGAAGCTTGATTTTTTTAGAGCTATAAGGGACCAGGACCGTATTTGATATTAATTTCAACTTAATACCTCTATGCGCTCCTGAAAAAAAGGGTCTTGACTGACATTTTTTTTTAAATCTGCGAATGTATATCAAATTGTCTCAGATTTTTAGGACAGTCTTCTAAGACCGAATTTATTTAAAAATCCACCCTGCATATGCCATCATAATTGACTGCTTTGCTCCATAAAGATATACCGTGATGGTAATCATTTAAAAGGTTAAATCTGTAACTGTTTGACTCGTCTTTTTACAATTTTGTGTAAACCTTAGAGGCATACAAACATAATGCAATATTGCTCATCCTCCATAGTAAATAGCGTGATAATATATAACCTATTGGTTGACCAGACTTATAGGGAATATAATATGCAAAGTTTGAACAGAATATATCCGAATAGAATTTGCGTGATGCTAGAACATACATTCAGAAAAACAGACAAAAAATCTAAAAACTATATTTTCGGCATTAGAACGATCTCAGACCTCAAAACAATTATTTTTTTCAAAAATATTCAACATACAATTTTAACTTCGCTTCGATTTTGTTATTAAAGAAAATGTTCTTTTTTGTAGTTTGTGTCAAAATAGTAGGTTAAAAGTGTTATAAAATATATATATTTGGAATTGGCTATTTACTAGCTTTTATTTGATACCCATATTAATATAATCACAAAATATATTTTTTTTCCCCCACTCGTTTTTGATTCGCAGGTGCCACATAAAAAAATTATAGCCTATGTCACTCCCACAATTAAAACGAATCTAAGAATACCTCATATGTTAAAATCCATCAAGCCGTTTAGCCTACACAGCGTGCCAAAGAAATAGACATACATACATACACTCGAAAAACATAACCCTCCTTCTGGGGCAGTCGGGTAAAAAACTAGAACCATACTATGTTCGTTATAAAAGTTGCCGAGATTTAGCGTATGTACAAATACTACAAACCGAAGTCAAGATCCATACAAAAACATAATGCTCGTTTGGAAGTCACTTAAACTTATTTAAGCCACTGTGCAGTTTTATTCCTTCCTCTACAAATATTCATACGCAGTATGCACACAAAAACATACAAACAAAATTCATAACAGGCATAAGATATAAAGTAGAACATTACAAACATCAGTGATACTCCACACAAACATGAGCTAACCCTTTATCGCCACAACTTTATTGGTGTAGTCGTGAGATCTTCGATTTGCGTGCGAGCCGCGGTCCGGTCGCTTCGACCTGACATCCGACTGACGCGCTGATTTACAAGGCATATAACCTTTTTTTGTCTTTCATGACATACGTCACACGATGGAGACGTCCGAACCGATGCGACGATCTGATTTCGGCATCTTTTTTAACCCTTCTTCCATCCTTTCGCACGTCATGAATCCGCACGTAAGCGGCAGGACATAAGAATGGTAGTAGGCTATGTGGAAATAGAATCTATTTTAATAAACATTTCGATTCTAATATAGCCTTACAGTCTATACTAATAAGGTTGAATGCGCTTCGTTTCACACCAGATTTCTCACCTTGATTGTTTGAAATAGAAGTTAAACTTCACTACAAATCAACTACTTCAAGTTCACAAATCTACTTAGTGCTATTGTTCAAGTGGAGTCAGATTGAACAATAGGCTGTTTAAATCGCTAGAACATCAGTGAAGTGCTTTTCAGTTAATACGATTTTTCGCGAAGTGGTTATAATATTGCTGATGTATATTGGTTGAGTTTTAGATACTGGAACATTAATATTAACCCAAGCTACCGTCCTCTATGTCTGCTGTTTCCAAGTGCCTCTCGGAATTTGCACTAGTAGTTAATTAATTTATAGCCAAGTGGAGGATGAACTGATTAAGTAAACAATGTCGACTATGCAGTGTTAATTGTGTAGGGTTCGATTATCGGATTGAGATACAATGGTAATTGCCTAGTTGGTTCCCATTTACCTACGCGAATGTCCATTCGTGCCTTTAATTAGGTACTGTTTCAATTTTTCTTTTATTTTATACTATTCTGCTTAGATATTTGAGTTGATTTTTATTTTGAGATCTTATTGGAAGCTTATTAGTATTAATTAGAAATCAAAATATTTGTAACACCTATTAACAAGGAAGGAAAGTACTTAATAAACAATAATCGAAATAACCAGTAAAGTTGTTTTATTTCCAGCTTTTTCCGAAGAATCAAATCAAGAAAATTAATAAAGTGTGCACGAATAAACTTTTTACTTACTTTTCAAAAATGACACAGACTAAATATTTAATATTAAAGTTGTTCGACAAATTGACACCCGGTTTACATAAATAGTGTAACTAAAAAAGTCCCCATAATATTTTTTTTTGTTAATCTACGGTTAGTAAATGATGCTGTCAGCAAGAAAAAATACTGTCTCAACATTTTTACTCGGTAAACCAATTAAATAGGAACGTTACGAGGCTGCGGTCACTTTGTACTGAATGGCATCGAGATGTGTGTCCGCGGTGCGTTTATTATCTGATATCTCTTAAGTAGTGTCACGTTGAATAAAATCATTGGCGTGTAGCCGCCGCGGGTTGCGGATGAGTGATCTACTTATAAATGGCCACTTATGGCGACCACAAACAAATTACTAAAAGAACGAGCGTTGGCTCCTACTCGATGTTCAACTAACTAGGGGCCGTGTTCAGACGTTTAGAGGATGTTGCATAATGGTTCCAAAGTTTCTGCTTTAGATTTCCGATGTGTGCATTTGACAGCATTTGTTTTATTCAATTTTCAAATGTTGTGAATTTTCAGCTTTCATTATTTTTTCAAACTAATTATTAGAGCGCTATTTGTATTGTGCACCGGAATTCGTCAGGCAATTTGTTTTGACAACTGGTTTTATTCCGGGCATTATTCGTCTTTTTTCCTTTGAATTTTTCCTAATTTTAGGCTCTGCACGGGATTTTTAATTACGTTATTAAAACGTTTCGTCACAGAAAGTAATTTTCGTTCATTGATGGCCTTTTCCTTATTACTCTCGAGTTTTACTCTTCAAATTAGGTTAATTAAAATCATTTAAAGTTTTTGTTCAATAATTCTGGAATGAATTCTGTATTTTGAATTCCTGGTAGAAAATTAAATAAAATAAAACATTATTATGATCAAAAAAAAAAAATCGAAAAGAATAAATAGATCAATCCAATACTTACCTATGTCCATATTGATCTTTTACTTTTTTATACCATCAATGTAATACATATGGAATGCAATAAAGAATTGAATATGTTAATAAGTAGGTTCGAAAGACGTGTACGTAAATACCAACACACATAATCAGCCTATAATGTTCCCACTGCTGGGACACAGGCCTCCTCTTTCTGTGAGAGGGAGTGGGCCGTAATCTACCACGCGGGTCCAGTGCGGGTTGGTAGATGTCACATGTCTTCGAATTTTTAGTTCTAGGACATGCTGGTTTCCTCACGATGTTTTCCTTTTTGAGAGCAGTGGTGATGAAATAGTTTACACAAAGTAAAGCGCCTGTCTGGGTTCGAACGCACGACCTACTACTACTCGTAAGTCGAGACCGTTAGATACCACTGGTGGCCCACTGCTCTAAAAAATACCAATTTATTAACCCTAAAAAGATTTTTACGGACATTGTTGAACGGCGCAAAGGGCCATCGGAGTGGAATCCCCAGTCAAGTTTTTGCTTGGTAGCGATTACAGTACGCCGCTCTGGTCTTAGAAGTGGGTTGGGTTACGACTAGCTTTATTGGCATTCGTCCGTCCGCCTGCCAAGGCGTTTTTAAAAACACCACTTGCAATTGCCCTTTTGACGCATATGGGAAAAAGTTAAATACATGTCCATATACGAACACGTTACAATAGGCTATAACTAAAAATAATTGATTTTAATTAATTTTTCTCTACCAGACTTGATTGATTTACGACAAATGAAACAATTATTAACTTATATTAAAAGCACATTATTAAAAACGTTATTTATTTAGGACTCATCGATCCAACTTAGTAACGACGTCCTTACCCTTGGAGAACTTGTCTTTTATCTGAATATCACATGCGATCGCAATAAAACTGTCAAATGGTATATTCTTGATATGACAGATACGATATCTCCATTAGCTCGCACACCGTCGTCACGACACAAATAAAAAGTTACAATAAAAATACGTATCACGAATTTGAAATAAGTACTACGAGGTTCATATACTGGTATACTGCAGGCTGTAACATCGGGTGCTCGGCGGACACGATCATAAATTAAAAGCCATCATATTTGTTTTTCGAACGAGCAAGTAAATAAAATTCCGATCGACGGAGCGTAACTTTGCGCGGTATGTAATCAACAGTTTTATTCGTCGATTCCGCTGCCTTGATTTCGGCTCCATCCTTGTCGCGGATCGAGCCCGTTCTTCATTTGAATATCTTTCGCTTCGGATTCACTGTTGATGCTGATTAAAACCAACACGTTCAAGATATTTCGTTAGGTTTTTATTGATTTTATTTCGAAACTTTTCTTTTTATCCTTTGTTTCGTCTGGTTTGTCAATCGTCACTCGCAGACAGGCTAGTTAAAAGTTAAAGTGGAGGTCAGTAATTAACAGGCGAGATCAACAAGCCGCTCAATGCTAATAGGGCCTTTCCACGTCAAAGGGCTAAAAGGCGTTGGAGCGCGTCTGTCCGAATAATGACCCAAGCTGTAGTGCCTCCCTGCCCGGCTGCCGGAGTGCACGCCGCGACCTCGCCCGACCCTCGTCAAACGCTCGATTAGCCTAACGTATATACACTAATTATATTTTTTTACGATTTATTCGTTTCTCAATCTTCAGTCGTTTACATTGACGACGCGCGTATCTCTGGCATCTCGCCCACGCGCATCACTATCCAAATTGAATTTCCATACGTTGCGTGTTAACTTATTTATTGTATGCGACAAAAAGGGATGGTCGTTAATTTTATGACATTTGGGTATTTGAGTATCCGTGTCGTCGTTCTGGGTTATGGAGACTGTGTCTCGGCGGACTGTGATAATCTTTGGCACGGGCCTAACTCACGCTGCATATGACAGAGGAACATGACATTTGGGTCCCTAAGTGTTATAAAACGCTAATTAATACGTTATGATGTGAATGATACGGGAATTGCTGCCGAATCGAGTTGTTCAGTGGTAATGGAGTGTATTAATATAAAAACTGACAGCACACTTTATTTTAATAATCTTTTAGGGCTCATTTTATTACAATAACGCTGATAGCACATCTCCGCCGCGAACCCATAGCAGCGAAACCGCAGTAGTTCAATTGTACTGGTTTGCGTCATGTTCCGCTACTCGCATCCGATTCCAGTAGCGGAACATGACGCGAACCAGTACAACTGAACTACTGCGGTTTCGCTGCTATGGTTTCGCGGCGGAGGTGTGCTACCAGTGTCAGGGTCTCAGTTGTAAACGAAACCTTTTATGGATTCCATTTTCAGGTTTTGATGTGGTGCCATCATTAATCTCAGTTTCATTCAGGTCTTGGTTTACGTTTATTGCGAAGCAGATAATACAGTCGCGGCGCACTCCGATTGTTATGTAATGGAATAGCTAACGAACGAGCTACGGTTTTACTAAGAGTCGAGTCTATTAGTGTGCATTAACTGTAATAGTCATTATTAAACTAACAATAGGAAAATATGACGACATAAATTAAAACGAACAATAGTGGGTGCTATTAAAATCCAACTTTTGTATAAGCAAGAGTTTACGATGTCGCCCTGCTGGTATTCCAATGTAATCCCGTTTGATAAAGTTGACTATAAAGTCTAATAATAAAATTTTAGACCTAAGTAATTCGTTTTTGTGAAAACAAAATTTATTACGCACGGTATACAAAAAGCTCGTAAAACAGACCGCCTGTTATTAAGTGACAAATCGCTGGATTTTGTCGCAGTCAACAGTCATAAAGTCACAATAATGGACAAATTATACACTGAAAAGAAATATTTATTCGACATTATATTTTAAGCTGTTGGCTCTATTACTAACGAGTAGCATTTGTGCAAAAATGCACTACATAACAAATAAAGTACCAACCTCGCGTATTATTATTTAGGCTGACAAACTCTTTAATTCATTGATTTTCTTCTTATCAAGAATGAAATGTTTCCATGTTTACGGAATAACTGTATTCAATCTCCTTTGAGATCTTTTTTTTAGAAGATCTTTGATTATTAAAGTTAACTAATTAAAAATTAGTATTATTATTATTATATTTATTATTTCATTGTGAACGGAACGAAGGAACCTGGATCTCACAATACGGGGAATCCTAGTGTGAGGTCTAGGAATTCAATCCACTTGAAAGTAAACAGCGAAATAAATTTATTCTTATTCTTATTAAAATTAACTGAACATTTAATATCTACCTTAAGTCAATAAACAACTAACATTCAACTAGTATTTCCTGTGTGTTAGGAGGCATTATACGCATAAATCATACACACAACAGTCCATGGCTGAACAAATATCTGTAGGCCATACAAACGTTTGTCTCTATGCGGAATTCGAACCCACGACCCCGACGGACAAGCTGCATACTGTGCCGTTTTTGTAATTATTATTAAATTATAATATTTATTTATTTAAATCACTTATTTGGATTAGATAATTAGAAAATTAAATGTATTTTATGTAATTAAATGGAATTTAGAAATATAAGATGTATGGCTCAGAGGTAGTTAAGTTGTGAGTTGACGAAAACCACAGATTTCACCTTAGTTCAGTATATTTGTAAAGTTACACGTAAGTTATGTTTGGATGCTAACCCGCGGTTATAGCGCTACGGCAGCTATTGGTCAACTAATTTAATAAGTATAAGTAATTATAAAAGTAAACTAAACGAGTAGCGTAAAGTGGGTTGCGGCGTTAGCAATTTGCCTGTACGTGAACCGTACATGCTCCCGAGGGAAAAGTGGGATGAGCATCCATTACAAAGCAAATAATTATCTAAGAAAAGTGCAAAGTAAATAATAAAAGTTAAATAGTAAACAAAAGTTAATGTGTAAAGTTATAAATGTAAAAGTATAGGTATAACACTCAATTTAAATCGTCAAAGTGAAATACTTTCTTCGGCTGTCTTGCTTCGCTGTAAACGGGCTCCGCTGCTGTCGAATGTATTTCTTGTAGCTCGATGTCTCCTCCAAAGTTCTCCCTTCCTCTAGGTGTCACTCCAGTTTTGGAAGAGAGTGTTTTGATGCCTTTCTTTGTTTTGCACCTTCGTTTGATGATATGATAGAGGGCAAGCACAGTGATTCCTCCCAACAACAAAGAAGTAACCGAATAGAGATAGATGTCGTGATTTGACATGTCGGATGCCTTCGGTAATATTTCCCTGTTTTTCTGGAATGTCAACTGCTGGTCTATTTTTCTTATTTCTAGAGCAGTTGGTGATCCTTGTTCGGTTATATTCAATTTGGCATTATTCCAGCCGTGGTCAAATATGTTGTTGATTGTTGAGTTTAAAGTAGGTATTTCGATCTCTGGTTCCATGTTGTAACTACTTCCCAGCTGATTGTGTGTAAATATTGTGGCGTCGTTTTTCTGCAGTAAGCATTTTGATTTCAAGGAAATCACTCCAGTCCCGTCAATGACCGCAGGCGTAACTTGACCGTTACATATGACGCGCATCAGCTGTTTTCCGCACAGTGTAAATAGCCACATGTTCGGTTTGTGCAGCTTTATCCAGGTTTCCTTGCATGTTACGTCTTTGAGGACGCATGATAAAGACTCTTGTTGGTTGAAGACTTGGGCCTCACATGGAGCGTACTTGTCGTGCATGTTGTAGACAGGATTACGTGAGACACATAGGAATTCGTCTTCTCCGTATGATGTACATTGCCGCATGTCTTGGTCTTCCATTGTTATGTAAGAGTTCTTTAAAAAGTTGATTGCGATGAAGCTTGAACTTGCTTGCACGAGTTTTAAACGTCCTTGTGTAAGGATCGGTGTTGGTATAACTCGGTATATTTTGTAGTCCTCATCGCTCAGCAAGGGGATGTGTATTTCAAATAGCATAAAGTTGTTTGTCATGCGAGCCTTCACGTGGATGAGGTCATAGATATTTTTCAAATCCCTTTGAATGTCCTTTACCGGTAACGACAATCCCTGTGGCAACCTGCCTGATATTATGTTGAGCTGTTCGATCAGTTGGTTAGCGGGAAATAAATGTGTATCTAAATGTCCTCTATAAATGTTGGCGAGAGCATTTGTCAACATTTCCACTATTCGATTTAAATCACTAAAAATCAGAGTTGCCGTCATGGCTGCGGTATTTATGTCATTCATCGTGAATAGCATTTGCGCCCTGTTTACTATTTTTGTGATGTCGCTGCTAGTTTGGTTTATGTAGGCGTACAATGTTTTGAATTGTTCATCCATAAAGGCAGTGTTTCTTTTTATAATGTTATTTTCAGCCTCTACAATCAGTGTTTGGTTTTTCATAAGTTGGAGTAGGTAGTCATCGTTTGATTGTAGGTTCTGTATGTCTTTTTCGTACTTTTCGGCAAAGTCTGCGTCAAGAACTCCAAAAAGAGTTCTTGATAGTTTCCCAACTCCATCAAAGTAACCTCGTTTTGGTCTTGAGTGTTGAGTGAGCAGCATAGAGTTGTAGTCGGTTAGGTGACTCAGTTCATGACGTAGGTGGCCGACAATTGTTTCACACGGCGTGTAGTCATGTGATATTCTTTGGCATAGTTTATCTATTTGGTTCACGTAATCATTGATTCGATCAGTTGCTTGCCAGTATGACGTTAAGTTATAGTAAACCAATAGATTCCATTCGTCATGTATTAGTTGTATTGTCCCTGCTTCATCGAAGTAAATCGGATGATTGCTCGGTATAGGTGTAACCTTCCAGTTATTCGTCGTTGGCGCAGATTGTGCAATTCCCGTCATCGCTACTATGGATAGGAGAACAAGTGACAGCCAATTGTTTTTGTTTTTAGCTGTGCCTCCTAGTTTTTTGGTGGCGGAGTAGGTGTCCTTTTCTCTTCGTTTACTCTTGTTTCTTCTAGTTTCAGCGGTAATGGTGAAAGCTTCGTTATTGGTCGTTTAAGTGAACCTTTTCCAGTTTTCAAGGTAACAACTCGTACTCGACCATCGGCGCCTGGATGTAGTTCCTGGACTCTTCCTAAAGCCCAGCGCCCAGGAGGTAAGTGTTCATCTTTTACTAGTACTAGGCTTCCTTGTTTCAGGTTTTCTTTTGGGTGCTGCCATTTGCTACGGGTTTGGAGTTGATGTAAATATTCGTTCGACCAGCGCTTCCAGATGTGCACGTTCATTTGTTCAACAAGCTTCCATCTGTTTCGTAGATCGTGCTCAGCAAAGTCTTGCTCTTCTTGTGGTAGTGACAGGAGGGGGCCGCCAATGAGGAAGTGGCCTGGCGTTAGATATTCCAGGTCTTCGACATCCTCTGTTAATGGGCACAGCGGACGAGAGTTTAGACAGGCTTCAATTTGATTAAGTAAAGTAGTGAATTGCTCGAAAGTAAGCTTCTGTTCCCCCAGTACTCGATGTAGGTGATATTTCATTGATTTGACGGCAGCCTCCCACAGGCCTCCAGCTGTTGGCCATAGTGGCGCGTTGAAATGCCACTCAATTTGTAAGTGGCTCATCTCATCGGTGAATTCAGAAGTCTTAAACGTATTGTGTTTTTCAAATCCCTGTTGAAGAAGTTTTGCTGCGCCCACAAAATTCGTGCCGTTGTCGGAGAATACGTGGCGGGGTGTACCCCTGCGGGCACACATCCTTTTGAATGCGGCGAGGAACGTTTGCGTAGTCAGGTCTGACACCAATTCTAAATGCACGGCTTTGGTCACCATGCATATGAATATTGCTATGTAAGCCTTGCAAGTTGTAACTCCTCTTCCTTTGTTGATTTTCACATCAACATGTCCGGTATAGTCTACACCCGTGTTCGTGAACGGTCTTGATGGAGTGACACGCTCCTTTGGTAAGTCTGCCATCAGTTGGACGTTTTGGTTTGGTTTGAACCGATGGCATCGGATGCATTGTCGAAGCCCCTTCTTGACTGTCCTGCTACCTCCAATGACCCAAAATTTCTGACGTAAATGAGCCAAAGTGAGCCGGGCGCCACCATGGAGAGTGTCACGATGAGCCTCTTGAATAATAAGCTCCGTTAATCTTCCTGTTGCCGGAAGAATAATAGGATGTTTAGCTTCGGGAGATAAAGTTGAGTAGCCTAGTCGCCCCTTCACGCGCAGTATTCCACTGTTGTCCAGAAATGGGGTTAACTTCAGCAAGTTGCTTTTTTTTGATATTGGTCGGTTTTTCTTTAAACATTCTATATCGTCGGCATAGTTTTCCTTTTGAACGTTCTTAATAACCAATTCTGTTGCTCCCCTTATGTCTTGTGTTGTTAAGCACAAAACCTCCTTTTTATTACCGCAGTCGGTTAAGTTATTGGTTGCGTTTAGTGCGCGTTTTTGCTTACGAATATTGCTGAGTCGTAGAATCCATCCAAGCACTCGTATTACGCGTTTATAATTACTGTTTTTATTCAGTAATGTGTCAATTATTTCCCATTTCTGGTATGTGACAGCGCAGCAGTTTATTTCTCGCAACTCAGTGTTTGTTGTGTAGGTCAAGCGATTGTCTTGATGGTTTTGTAACGTATTTGTTTGTAACCATTCTGGCCCATTCCACCAAAGTTTAAAATCGAGAAGTTGTAATGGTGTTAAACCTCGAGTTGCACAGTCAGCAGGATTTTCTTCTGATTTCACATAGTCCCAGCAGTTTGCCGAGATAATGCTGTTTATTTGTTTCACTCTGTTAGCTACATATTTGTCCCATCTGTTTATATCGCCCTGGAGCCAGGCTAAAACGACCTTGGAGTCGGTCCAGCATCTTATGTGTAGGTTTTTCGTGTAGAGAGTGTTTCGCACCTTTTCTAGCAGTTTAGCTAGTAAAACGGCCCCGCAAAGTTCCATTCTAGGTACTGTTATCTTATTGCTGATTGGTGCAACCTTTGTTTTTGCCGTAATTAGCGTAGTCTTGTATTCGCCGGTTTGATTTTTAACTCGGCTATAAATGACACATGCATAAGCTTTTTCGCTTGCGTCGCAAAACCCATATATCTCTAGGTTGTTTTCTTGACATTGCAGCCATCGTGGTATGGAAAGTTTGTTAAGCACTGGGATATCTTTTCTCATAGTTTCCCATTCCGTTGCGAGATCTTCGGATAAACGTTCATCCCAGTTGATTTTGCTTATCCAGATTTTTTGGAACAGGAGTTTGGTTTTTATTGTAAGTGGCGATAGTAGTCCAAGTGGGTCGTACAGTTTGCTAATTTCGCTCAGTAGTACGCGTTTTGTCAGCTTTTTCTTGAGCGGTAGATCCCATTGGTATGTGAAGCTATCGTTGTCTTGATTCCACCTCATGCCCAACATTTTTGAGTTTGTTGTTTCTTCTGGGCTAAAGTCTATGTTCGTATTCTGGCTCTTTTGATCATCTCGCAACTCCTCCAAGATAGTTGGTTCGTTCGTCTTCCATTTTCTCAAGTTAAATCCTCCTTTTTTTAGCAACTCAATTAGTTGTGTTACCAGTGTTTTCGATGCTGCAATAGTATCTTGCCCGTAAACCAAATCATCCATGTAGAAGTAGTTTTTTAGGACGTTTCCTGCTTCCGGGTAAGTATCTTTTTCATCTTCTGCGAGTTTATGCAGAGTGCGCATTGCCAGATAAGGTGCACTTTTTGTTCCGTAAGTTACTGTGCCCAACTGCCAATCTTGTAGAGGTTCGTTAGGGGAAGATCTCCAGACTATAGTTTGCAGATGTTGTTGTTTATCGTTTAGCCAGATGAACCGATATAGTTTTTCGACATCTGCCGTGAAGACGTATCTGTATGTTCTCCAGTTAATAAGTAGTGTCAGTATATCCTTTTGTAAGTTCGGACCGCAGTACATGTGATCGTTGAGACTGCTGTCTCCTTTTGTCTTGTACGACGCGTTGAACACTACTCTTAGTTTTGTTGTAGTGGACTCAGCTCTTAACACGCCATGGTGAGGTAGGTAGACTTGGAACTTACTTTCTCCTGAGACAGGTTTCATGTGTCCCATAGCGATGTATTCGTTCATAAAACGCTTGTATTCGGTACTGAGTTCTTTGTTTTTTGACATTTTCCTTTCCAGTTGAAGGAATTGTGCTAATGCTTGCGACTTTGCGTTTTTTAAGTTTGCTTCGAAGTTAGGTTTCATTGGCATTTGTACCACATATTGTCCGTTCGCCAGTCTTGTGGTAGTTGCGTTATAATGTTCCTCACAGTGTTGTTCCTCAGTAGTTGATGATGGTTTGTCTGGAATTTCCTCTGTTTCCCAAAATCTTGTCATGTTTTCGAAATCGTTAAGTGTCACCAAGCAGTTGAATGTCTTTACATTCCCGCATAGAATCCTACCCACTTTAGTTTGTTGAGCTACTGGGTATCTCTTGTCACTCCTGATGACGCCGTTCAGGATAAGTTCGGAATAGATGTCCGCGCCCAAGAGTAGGTCGATCGGACCCGACAGGTTGAACTGTGGGTCCGCTAGTTTTAAGTTTTCTAAGTAGTCCCAGTTGCTGATTGAGAACGATGCGGTAGGTAAGTTGCTTATGAGTTTTTTCATTATTAACGCTTCAAAGTTGAATTTGTAGTCTGAATGTATTGACTGACATTCTAAGTTCATTGCCCCTTTGCAGTTGCCGCTAAGGGTTCCCACACCCGATACAACAGCGCTCACTTTTCGTCGCTGCAATCGGAGGCGTTGTGCCGCGTTTTCTGTTATTAGGCTTACTTGGGAGCCTTGATCAAGTAGACCTCTCAAGTTTACGAAGTTTCCGTCAATTGTTTTGACTTTCAGAAGTACTGTTGTCAACAGCACTTCCCTCTCTTCATTCGTTAAGTTATTGACCCCATAGGACGTCGATGGGATCGAAGATGGGTTTTCCTCCCTTGTTGCTTGTTTGTGGCTTGTTAGCTCAGTTTCATCTTCATGCATCAGTGTGTGGTGTGCCTTATGACACAATTTACACGTCTTTCTTGATTTGCATTGTTTTTCTCCATGGCTGAATAGGCAGTTTTTACAAATGTGCAATTTGCGAATTGCGTCAATCCGTTTGTTTGTGTTCATCGCCAGGAATTGTTCGCAATTCATCAAAACGTGATTAGTTTTGCAAATCGGGCATGTTTTTGCTGTCGTGAAGAAGGTTTTTGGCGAGTTTTGTGACTTGTTAAAGTACGATGACCCCTGCGTTTTAATCTTGTAGTTGTTATTCCGGTTTTCTGACCCTTTATGCGGCTGCTTTTCCGTTTTCCATGGTTTGCTAGATGATGATAATTTTTGACTATTTCCTTGCAGAGCTTCCAGTGACATGAATTTTGATTCCAAAAACTTGATAAACTCTTCTAGGTCGGGAAACTCCCGGGGATGTTTGACCTCCTTTATATATTCGTTATATGTAACGCTATCTAGTTTTTGAACCAATAGGTGAACCACGATTGGGTCCCAATTGGTGGTGTCTAGCCCGATGTTTTTCAGCCCGTTCAAGCATTCCATCATGATGTCGTGAAGTTTCCGTATGCTTACAGCGGTTGGTTGCTGAATACTAGGTTGATTCAGAAGCGTGTTCATGTATGAGGTGAATAACAGCCGTTTGTTGTCGTAGCGGTGGGCCAGCATGTCCCAGCAAGATGCGTAGTTCTCAGCACTGATGCCAAGATGCTGAACCAGTTTCTCCGCCTCACCTTTGAGTTTTGTTTTTAAGTGCTGCATTTTTTGTGCCTTTGAAAGTGTCGGATTGTTGTGTACACTTTCAAGATAGAGGTCTCTAAAACTCATCCACTGGTTATAGTTGCCATGAAAATCCGGTATTTGTATGTTTGGCGTAGATTTCTCATAATGCGCATTTTTCCATATGTTGTTTTGAAGTGGCCTTTTCAGGTCATCATAGTGGTTTTCCGCTGTATTATATTTTAGTTGGTAAGTTGATTCGTCATCTTGTAAAATATAGTCTAACTCCCAATTTGCTTTTTCTATGTGCTCCCATTTCGTTTTCAGGGTGCTTAACTTGTCTTCCAATTCCCATTTTTCCATTGGTGTTGCCAATGCTATGGTGATCTTCTCCACAGTGCGTTCGAATGCTCTAAAGTTACAGTATTGTTGACGCAAAAGATCTTGTTGTTTCTCCGTCGACTCGCTTGTTCCCCGAGGAGGTATGTGGAATTGGATATCGTCGAAAGTAAATTTCGATTGCCCCTCCCCTTGGTTAGGCGTCGCAGGTGGTTGCTCCGTCTTACTAGTAGACGGAGGTGGCAATTCAGACTTACGTTTCAACATGTCTTGCAGCGCTTCTTCATACATCTTCTTCGTACTGTTGAAAATGTCGTCCTTGAAGTATTGAAGGTCTGTCGCTCCAGACTCTTCCAGCAGTTGGTGGTTATGAACAAACTTCTCCCAGTTTTTGTTCAACCGAGAAAGACGCTCCTCCAGGTATGCCAAGTTCTTCCTGGTGGCACTGTCCTTCTTGTAGTTTGTGCAGATAAGTTTTAAGTCTCTGAAAGTAGTTTCCTGATGACTTATCAGTTCTGCCAAGCTCTGAACCATTTTTGTTAGTTATTGGGTTGACCGTTGGTGGAGTAAAGTTGTATCACCACAGGTACTAGTTCACCCAAGTTGCGAAGTTTTCGCCGATAGTTCAGCTGTAGCAGCAGACGTGATCTCTGCTAGCTCGTAAGTTACAGGCACTCAGTGTAGATCACCCTCCTTTACGCTATGTGCAACGTCTCAATGCTACTGGTGAGACCCGCTTGTGGGAGGCCAATAGCACCGATTTGCTAACGTAACTGGGATATACCACGCTAAGCACTCTGCTGATGAGGAGACACGACGACTCACGAGATGATATGCCGTGTCATCCGGCTCGAAGGGCCACTTTTATGTATGGCTCAGAGGTAGTTAAGTTGTGAGTTGACGAAAACCACAGATTTCACCTTAGTTCAGTATATTTGCAAAGTTACACGTAAGTTATGTTTGGATGCTAACCCGCGGTTATAGCGCTACGGCAGCTATTGGTCAACTAATTTAATAAGTATAAGTAATTATAAAAGTAAACTAAACGAGTAGCGTAAAGTGGGTTGCGGCGTTAGCAATTTGCCTGTACGTGAACCGTACATAAGACTTTGTTTTAAAACTGAAAGGGCAAAAACATGTGTTTTCATTACACAATTTGCGATGCAAAAAGCATTGTAAAACTTTATTTTCTTGGCCATTAGTTACTTGGACCTAAAAATAATAGTTATGGTGGCTTAAAAAGCATCTTCAAATGAATCTGTTTTATTATTGGAAGATCAGATAAACATGTCTTTGAGTGTTTATAATGGCAATTCGAAGCGCAACCGCAAGTTAAATAGAATCAAATCGAACCTCAAACTGAAATCCCCTTCGAATCAACATAATTACGTAAAAACACAAAAGATCACAAAATGATCCAACACAAACGTCGGTCCACACGAAAAATACTACCCGAAAAATGAATGATTAAAATTTAAATATTTAAATAGTGAATTACTCCCTGTTTGAATAATTAGCAATCGAATGGACGACGGAATTCAATTGTTTTGTTTGACAATTCAATTGTTAATTTATCATTCGAATGTCATGTCATCAATTGTTTTCGGTATACTTGTTTAAAGTTCGAACAATTTCCATTAAGTTTGATTACATATTTATTTCATGTGTTTTAAGATTTATTATGCACATTTGACACGGCATAACTTTTCGTTGAAAAATATATTATGATTGCAATTCTCATCTTGAAATTTATAGACACCATTATTCTTTTTTTGACACATTTTTATGAAGTAAATACATAAAATCATTTTACTCCATGTTTGCGTATTTAAATACAGCTTATTCACATTGATCGTGCTCACTAAGCGTTTCGGCCGTCTTTTGTTTTCAGTTTGGCTCAATTCGCAAAAAAATATATCACTACTTGTACTTTAATTACAGCTATTTGTGTTCACCGCCACGTAAAATTATTCAAATTACGCTTAATTTAATGTTCTTTAAGCAACGAATTGCCGCGTATTTTTTCCCGCCGTCGTGTTAATGGGCCGATTCCCGAATTAAAATCGACAATCGTAAATTTTGCAGTACACAATGTTACATAAACAAAACTTATCTTCAACAGTTACGGCCCGCGTTGAATTATAATTTCATTTCGCGCAAACACCACGTCACACATTTATTTCTTATCTCCCTGGCTTGAATTTCAGCCGTAAAACGAAATATCTACCTATCTTTACGATGGCTTCAACAATGCACGATTTTGTTTCATTGTACAGAATACTTTTTCCTAAATACTGTTCCGTTCAAAACCCAAAAAAAAAGTATTAAAAGCTTAGACCATAAAGCAAAAATTCCACACAAGACCACAAAGCCAAATTGCTAAAGCGGTTCTAAAACTGTCGACAATGAGAAGTTCCATAGGGGTGCATGTATGTACTAACATAACATGCATAACATGGTTCCGTACGCAGATCCATTCTCATTCCTTTCACTGGATGAACCTTGTATTCCAGAAATAGTTTAATTGTAAGTACAAAAGTATCGTGTCGTAAGTTAAGTTCCGTATGGTGCCGGACGTAAAGATTAGCACCATCCTATTTCTTCCCGTGGGTGTCGTAAAAGTCGACTAGGACTTAGAGAATGGGCAGCAGCGGTCTCTATGCATTTTAACACCATACTGCGATTGCAAACCCGAAGCAAAGGCCAAGCGTGGCGATTATGGACTCCCCGTGAAACCTATGTCCAGCGGTGGACGTCTTACGGCTAAAATGAATGGATGAATGAAAGTGTCGTATCTGCCTCTTAATATGATAAACAAAATATGACTTCAAAAACTTCGGACGCTCAACATTATAAGCGAGACTATACCACCTTTCTGTCAAAAATATTTAATAAATTTCTAATAAGCGAAATACAATTTTTAATTGTGCCACTTAAAGTGCTTTTTTACATGCAACGCACATAGCTTAAACGAACTGAAACATATGGAGCTAAAGACAATTTTAAAAACGCGTTTTCAAAATTAGTGTTGGTTAAACAAACCACATAATTACGGCAGTACACGCAAGTCACATCCAGAGGCTGTACGGCACGTACAGCCTCGTTCAGCCCACAGCGGTCGCCAGTCGGTTGCCCGAGGGCACCGATTTTCAGAGTATTTTCCATGTGTGGTACGCTGCGTCGCGTCGCTATCGCCAATTTTAATTCTACACCCACCCCGATGGCGTATCCTAGATTCCACCACACAATTTTACACAAGCAATGAACTGCAACGCTGAACTTTTGCCATTTAACTGGGATACCGTACGCTTTTGATATTTCACAAAGTTACTCAAGCCCTAATGCGATACTCGCGAACTTGTGTGGGATGTATTTAGAATGTTTCAATTGTAACTTGTTCGTTTCGTGTGTGTAACCAATGCAAATACCTCATTCCAAATACTTGTGAACGACAGTTAACATTCGAGATAGAATTCCACGGTACGGTGAACATTATTATCTGTTTTGTAAGGAAGCTTGCATTGTACACAGAACACCGAGTATCTACATATTATATGAGTTGAGCATATTGAAATAAATGCTTAGCAACACAAATAAAAATGAAGAAAACATTGTACATTAAAAATAATAGGAAACAACATTTCTTTTTAGAAGTCTTCAAGACAATATTTGAATTATTTCCTTGTTCATGAGAAACGTCTTAAAAGAAATATAGCCATCTATTTCTCAAGTGTTTCTGCCTAGGGGTAAGCTTTATGTTTGATGAATCGTTCACTCAGTACATTACTCGTTATACTCTTCATTACTTTGATAAATAACCTCTTTGTATCGTGTGAATTCTTCTCAGTGGATACAATATCTTGATCGAAATATTTAGCAAGTTTGTCTATGTTTCTGCCGTCAAACGCTATCGTAACATTGTTTAGAGGTGGATTCTCGTTGCCCTCCCTGTTGAACCAACAAATCACGTTGACTGCCAACGTTCCGTGATCGAGATTCACGCTGCTGGCATAGATCAACTTGATGTGACAAATACTAGCATGGTTCTGCCGAGATTGCCTCTATGGATATTTATGAGAGGGGAAAATAATGTAATGAACTCTGAGCTAATAAAGCTGGAAGTTTTAGTGAAAACTAAGGCCAGAGGTGTGGATGATTATGAGAGAGACGATTGTCCAAATAGCAGCGGACATAGGTAGTTAGGTAATTTATATTTTTTCTAATAATTTTCAGCAAAGCCACAAAAAGTACATATCCATGTATGAAGTAGAATCTCTATTATTTCTCTTTTTAAAACTGATTGAGCGTATTAGAAACTCCTTACTGGTTCCATAAACACAGGAACATTTCCATTTACCTTCATATCCCGTGTTATCCTCTGCGCGGGCCGTGCGGTGTCACATGTTTCAATTCGCGCATCAAACCGTGGTAACGACATTAAATGCTACAATGTCAGGGATGCACTCCAGGTGGACGGTAAATTGGGAGCTCATTCGACCCAACCGACTGCGGTCTCTTTGTTCATTCCGTTTGAGGCGATTTTAGGGTTCAGGCTGGAAGGAAACTGTATTATCTATATCATGTGGTGTCTGTTTAATAGTTTAACTTCAAAGATTTTTTTTTATTACCTAAGAAAAATATTATTTTAAGAATTTAAGTTTTCTTATGTGTTTATTTCATTGTAAGTTAAAATAAATCATAGTTTATAAATCCTAATAGATATTTTCCTGTATATTCCGAATAAATCTTAGTAAAATAAGGTTAATTTGCATGCCCCAAACAGACGACTGTACTTAAATTACCAACTCTTACAACTAGTAACATCTATATTTTCTTCAAATAAATGATTCTTATTCTTATGTTTAGGAAGGGTATTTGGTGACGTGTCTGATGAACTAGACAGTAACGAATTAGAACGAGGTGGAGAGACGATGATTTTTCTATATCATGCATGATTGCTACGTAATAACAGCCTCACGGGTCGATTGATCAGGTTAAGCTACGCTTGCCGCGGTTGGTCCGTAGATGGGTGACCGTTTGTAGATCTTTGACAGTTGTTACGGGTCGTCAGAAACCAGTCTTATACCAAGGGGTATCGTACTATCCAGTAACTGGGTTGTACAGTCGCTCCATGTTAACTACTGGTATTCAGCTGCATCTGGTTAGACGGGAAGCCGACCTTAACATAGTTGGGAAAAGGCTAGGCAGATAACCATGATGCATGATTGCAAAAGTTTTAAGTTATGATGACGGTGAACAATTTGTAATAGATCTAATAGATAAATTACGACAATTTATTTATACATATCTATAAGTGGTTGATTGGTTAGCAAAGATTTTGATCACGTTCTAATAACAAATACGCGTGACTCGACTAAAAACGTGGAACACAAACCGGTCATTAGGTAATTGCATACCTAAATAGAAATAAGGCTAAAAATAAAAATCTAAACTTTCCTAAACAAATTAATCCTAATTTGTTAGACTTTGACAGAACCCAGAGATTATCTTCGAAGTAAACTTGATCAGCTTTTTTAGAACCCGTTCAATATTGTGTTGGGGTAAATTGCCGAGGTAATAGCCTGGCGGTTAGTCCAGTTAACGGCTAACAATGTTATTGAAATATTTTTTGTTGGCTTCAAAGCTTTAGATCTTTTCAACCGACATTAACACATAATAAAATCGGTAATAAGCTCGGAAACCAAGTCGGTGTTTTGCGGAGGATAAAAAGATCCATACAATTATTTCGCATTGAAGAAGGCGACGCACGTGTTTCATATGTGGCTTATTTGTGTGGTGGAACTGAAAAACTGTAACGATTTTAAAATGGGGAATATATAAACGCTTTTAAAAATAATGTTTCACACTTAAAAACGTTTAGCTTTAAAATGAATTGAGTGAACTGTCAAAATAGCAAAGACTCTGCCAAGTGATTAAAATTTAGTTCAAAACCAATTGTTTGTGGGTGGTATGATACCATCTAATTTTATTGAATCATTTGTGTTAGGTTAGATCAGTGACCATTAATCAGATCCCCTCTATTGTTGGTCAGTTATAGTGCAAACCATTATTTTTGTAGGTATTTTAATTATGTTGTTTATGAAATTATTACTTTATACTGTTTATTAAAGTGATAATATTAAATTATAGATGTATTATTATTTTGTATTTGTATTAGTGCTGATATACAATTTTATAGCTGTTTTTATCAAATTTAAAGTGCTATTAAATACATTCTGTTTAAAAACGGTGTGTCTGAAGTTATTTTGTTTCGTTTTTAGTTTTGCTATATGATTTGTCGTTGATGTCTTTTATGCGTGGGTTTCCTTCATAATTATTTAGTAATTTTGCTACACGTTTTAAGTTATGTTAAAGGCTCCCGCAGACACGCGCGACGCGACGGTATGATGCTGGTAGAACAATTTCCATGAAGTTTTCATATAAATGGTTCTACTAGAGTCTCTTCGTGTCTGTCTGCGGGAGCCTTAATATATAATAATGTTTGGTTAATATAATCGTGATAATAACTGTAGAATAATCAGAGAACATTAAATGGAATTCGATGTTTAATATTTAGTGGCTCTAATATCTGAAATGTCAATAATTCTAATACGCTGTTATCTAAATAACCTAGCAAATTAAACTGTATACCATCGACTGTAATGGCATTTACGAATAAACATTTAATTTAAACTACATTTAACATCTATTCCCAGCAATGGTACTATCGTTGGATCTGTCTGCACACATTTCGCGGTCTCCTTTTATGGCACTTTAGTTTCGGGCAGTTTATTCGTGCAACACGGCTGGCGTTGACAACGAACTAGGCTAATATCGTTAAATGGTACATTGTTGCAAGTGTACGATGAAAGTAGCCTCCAGTGCATAGAATGGTACCTTTGTTAGAATGGACATCTCTAAAACCGTGGCTTATCCATGTCTAGCCTGCAGTGTTATGGATTTGGAATAAGAATTTTGAATATACGGTATCTTTTATGATGTGCATAAAATTTTCTGGTCATGCAATTCCGTCTTTTCCTATACATGCATACATAAACTCACGCTTTCTTCCCATGGGGATAGGCAGAAACTATAAAACGCCACCTGCTACGCTCCTTACGTACTCCTTTTGTTTCGCCTACGTTCATACATCTGGTCACACGCACGCCGGTTGCGACTACTACGCACCTGACCTTTCTGAAGAAAATCACCAATTAGGTCACTATAGGTCCTCCTAGGGCATCCCCTCCCGGTTTTTCCTATATCTAATCAAAAACCAAACAATGTCGTAAAAAGCAGCATACAATTTTGTCTTTTTGTATGGTTTGGTTTATCTAGAAGCCTGCCAAGTGTATTTAGATACAATGTAAACTTTTACGTCGGAATAGAACATCAACGTAAGAAGTTTTTGTTATGCAGTTAACTCTCTTATCTTAATATATATACTTCCTCTGTACGTTTTTTTTTTTTCGGGTGGGAAATTATCAAATAACTTCTCCCACTCTGAGCGGAGCACGGGAGGGCGTGCCAGACTTTTACTGACTAAAACCCACCCGTGTTCCTTCCGTTGCCTGTGTGCCAGGGCCACGATATCCCTTTCGGACAAACTCGCAACCCTGGCAGTTTTTGTCACCTAACTCCTAAACGGCTGGACCGATTTGGTTGAATTTTTTTATTTATATTTCAATGGGTTCCTGGATTGTTCGAAAACACAAATGGGGCCGGTAGGTGGCGCTGCTGTTTGTATAAAGCGGTACGAAGTTCGCCGGGTCAGTTTTATATAAAATTATTAATGGAACGAAAGAGCCTGCATCTCATAACACGAAGAACATAGTGTGAGGTCTAGGAATTCAATCCACTTGAATGTTAATCCACATTCAACAAGACGCATCTTACAATTGAATCGATCGAGTTAAGCTATATTAAATCTGCCTAGCCTTTTCCCAACTATGTTGGGGTCGGCTTCCAGTCTAACCGGATGCAGCTGAACAACCAGTATTTTACTTGAAGCGACTGCCTATCTGCCCTCCACAACCCAGGTACTGGGTAATACGATACCCCTTGGTAAGACTGGTTGTCAAGACTTTCGGGCTTCTGGGGACCCGTAACGACTGTCAAAAATCCACGAATGACAGTCGGAACCAACGTCTTTACGTGCTTTGCGAAGTACGGAGGGGTCTCGGTATGTAAAGATGTTCACCCATCCACGGACCAACCCCGGCAAGCGTAGCTTAACCTGATGGATCGACCCGTGCGGCTGTTATTACTTAGCCACGAACTCCTCCTCTAAAAGCTATATTAAAAATGGTTTAATAGTCCAGACATGTGTCGAAAAATTACAGATGCTAGACTTAATAAAAAAGATTTCACCAATCAAAACCTCTATACGCAATTTAACTCTACGTTACGACCTAACATAATGGAGTAAGAAATCCACTTAAAGTTATTAAAACACAATAGTGCGCCGCACTATCAGGCTAATTGAAAACTGCATTGTGAGATCATCGTGTGTGCCCGTTTATCGGCCAGATACAACTGGACCAACTAGCTCTCGAGACAAAGCGAAGAAAGTTGCAACAAAGACTTTGTTTACGTATAAGATGGCAGATCTGTTTGAAATACGTTTTAAGACAAATAAGATTGATAAAAATTGACTTAGCTTGATTAGTGCTATCTGCGCAGAACAAACGGAAAATGCAATGAAAATTTAAGTAAGTCGTTGGAGTGCCGTAATTAAATAAATAAATAAAAAATATGTTTGAGTTTTTCATTTCGCTTTGGTAGTTTAAAGAGAATACCCTGTATAGTTAGTTCTTTATTTCTTCTTCTACAGTCATTTAATGGAAATCATTGCCGTCCTATTTTGCAGGAGGTGAAAATAACTATGACCATATCAAGAATAATTAACAACTTTGACTATAGGACCCAGTCTAAAACAGCTGTAACATAGTGAACTTGTTTACTAGTGGTAGACAATTTAAACTCGGCTTCTCCGCTTGGTGTTTTTATATTCCATGTACAAATGTGTGTTACAGCAACCTACAGACAGGTTAACAAACTGCAATAGTACAAACTAATAACACGTTGGTATCCTTCGTTTATAATAACTAGAGTAGCTCGTTTGCCCTGTTACTTTTTACACCTTGCGAGGAATCATTACCAATTAGTTCAAGACGTGTATTTACTCCATTACATATTTATGTGTAGGTATGTATGTGGATATTTTTATAATGGCCGTAAAACTAACCGTCAGTTCTGTGATCACTGAC
The DNA here is from genome assembly GCA_963921375.1 of Tiliacea citrago. Lineage (NCBI taxonomy): Eukaryota > Metazoa > Arthropoda > Insecta > Lepidoptera > Noctuidae > Tiliacea > Tiliacea citrago. The sequence continues at coordinate 11,383,189 of OY992793.1, read as the reverse complement.
AAGAGCTCATCGTCATGTTGTTCACGGTTTGCTTTTGACGATATTGGTATAATTGGATTGACTCGTGTTGGCCAGTGTTGGCCACTATTCCGTCTGGCGTGATGATGCGGTAGACGATGTAATATATACAACAAGAGCTGATCGACAGCTCTAAACCGAGCAGGTCTATCACAGTTTTTGGTATAGACCAAATATTCATTAATCAAATCCATCAAAGCACTTGGTACTAAACTGACTGATCTCGCAGGACTTCTCAAAGAAGATGAAGCAACTTTTAAAGTGATCTCAACATTTATTTTTGTTCCAGTTCGTAACGGCTACTCGTGTGTGCCAGTAGCATTGGCTGATGGTCTGGACATCAGGCTGGGTACAGCTGTCACTGATATCCAGTATGGTGGACCTGGAGTCACTGTGAAGGCTGTCAGCACCAGGAATCCAAGTCAACCGCAAACATTTAAAGGTAAGACCGAAGTTTTTGTAATACTTTTTAGTCCTTTTTACGTATGTTTGTTAAGAAAGGTATCGTATTTATAGGTACAGCGAATTTCTATGAAACAGGTAGGTAACTTTTATCTTGCTTTCCCGTACCTTTATTCAAAGTTCGTATATAGCACACGTAGGTACTGCAAAATTGTGTGCCGTAACGAGGGAACAATGGGAAAAAAGCATTCGCTATCGATTGTAGCCGGCGGCACACATCTATATTGCGTTAGCGTCCGCATTTTCTGTTCCAAATAGAAAAATCAAATTCATGTGGCCTTAATATTAAGGAAGTGCCATTTGCGAAAAAAAAAAACAAAGCGGGATAATGGGCGTTATGAGAAAAATCCACAACGCCGCCGTCGGCATGGCTCCTTGTCATTTCTTTGTCGCGGAATGATTTGCAATTCTAACGCGTTAATTTTACTTTGACGAGGCGCAAAAATACGGTCGGGCCTGTGTTGACCCGGCGGTCTGTGTTCCCTCCCCCCACCCCTCTCTTCACCATAACCTCCCCGGGCGCCCAGCCGGAGGCTCTTCCGCCACATTTGCATACAGGCGGAGTCTATCGTAGACGAGGCAGTTTGATGTTTAAGAGGCGGTGCTAGGCTGTATCCAGCTATTTCTGACTCGTATTACGCTTCGCAAATCTCCGAAGTTATAACAATAGAATTGGAACACAAAAGATATTGACACTTATGTCATTGCCAATTTCTCACACGGAGGTGATAAGTGACGCTTTAAAGAAATGAAATGCTAAAATGATCGACTATTTGCTGATAGTCCTTTGTATTATATTATTTTCTAGACAAAGCAATAATTTATTCGCAATGATAGAGTTTACTGTTAAAGATCAATAAATAAAACGCATTGAAAAGGTAGAAATTAATATTGTGAGAAATGCCAAACTTAAAGGCTAAAAGTCAAGAAATATATTTTTTCCAGTTACTTCACATTGACCGACTCCTCAAAGACTGCTCAAACAGATTACGTATAAGAAATCAAACACTGGTTTTGATATATTTTCCCTTATCCTCGTTATCGTTTACAGAGTATTGTGAAGGACATGTTCGTCCGTCTCTTTGTTAGTCCCTGAGGCCTCGGTACCGAACTTGTTCTTAAAAGCTTTAGCGCCGAGTACGCATATTGAGGAAAACTATAAGGATTGATGTTAACATCACTACATAATATAAAAGAAAGCCCTGTATCGCGTTTGTCTTGTCTCTAATCTTGACCTTTCAAAAAAGTTAGTTCTTTTCCGGTTGGCATCAATTTAACCTATTTATTTATGTATGATTTTTATCCTGACGGCCACAATACCGGACAAAAGCATCTCTGTTTACCCGACTGCGTGACAGCAAAGACAGGATTATGTTTGCACACGTATCTATGTTTGTGTGTGAGATTATTTTTTATAATAATAATATGCTCGAAGTATCCTAAGACTACTTACCTACTAATAGCATCTGACTTAAATATGACTGTATGTGTGTTGTGTGTGTTATTGGACAACATAACGACATCGAGACATATCATTTTTAAAATTTTTCTGAAATTTATTGTATTGTGTTTTTATAAGTTTTGACTTTATTTCTGTTAATTTCACAATCAATGTACTAATGTAACTCAACTGCAAACCAACATTTATGTTTTGCAATTTTGCGGTGCCCTGACAGGGTTCATGTACAAAAACCGACAGTAATTTACTGTAAAATGGGGGTTGTATTTGGTCAAATAAATTAATAAAATAAAATAAAAATCTGTCTGTTTGCAGCTTGTCCCGCCAGCCTGGGCGAGGTCTATCACGATGCCGTAGGACTTTTTACCAAGATAGTGATTTTCCCATGAGGTCTTGAAAAACTGCCGTAAGAATTTAAAAAAAAATCATGGCAAGAAATAACAAAGTCCCTGGCAGTATTCAATATTTGCGCCCTCGAAAAAACTATTGGAAATTACGTAAAAAGGAAATGCATTAGGGTTTTTTCATGCTTTTCATTAAGGGTCTATACTACCTAAGCGCCACCTCACTCTTTATCTCGCTCGCGCACTATTCCCGCGGTCACGCGAGCAAGCGAGACGGGTTGGACCGATATTTTAGTTTATTTCTTTTTACGGTGTAAATAATGGTAATTAAAAAAAAAAATAACAAAAGACCTGCTTTATAGTTAGTTCAGTTAATATGCAAAGTTTCATTATCTAATTTCAAGTATCAGCGGTTTATTGTTCGGTTTGGAGGTAACTTTCGAATTTTTTTCTAACAAGAAAATTTTATGGAATCGTGTTTTCGTCAAACATAGTACTTAACATAAATCCTCAACTTTACCACATTATATTTATTTGATAATTAATGCTGTAGTATTGTCAACATAACGGAGGATCATGCTAAGCCATTTGAAGTAGTATAGGCTCTTAACAGACCATGCAAAGTCGGTTCTGAACTCTAGTTTGTCATATTGTGACATCTCAACATCGAAAGTTTTTCTACTAAAACTTACGTCACGAATAATACAATAAATAAGGAGGTTCGTTTGTGTGGTTGTTTATTGCAGGAATTCCTAAACGTTGTACAGAGGATGTTTATGTCTCGAAAAGGACATTGGCTACTGTTATCTTGTTCTGCTAAACTTTATCGGAAATTTCTTTGCTGAAACGTGACTGAGTAACAAACAATTAATGTGCTATCCGAACTCGCGTATATTTTTAGGATTGTTGTTACTAGCCAATGAAGTCACAAAAAGATAGAAGTATATGTATTATTATGTATGTTTACAAAATCTACTGGTAAAACTATTCATAATTATTTTATGAAAACGCATACCATTATCCCAAAAGAGTAGGAAGAATAATGTATTAAAATAAAAAAACTGGCCAAGTGCGAGTCAGACTCGCGCACGAAGGGTTCCGTACCATTATCTATAAAAATGGCAAAAAAATCACGTTTGTTGTATGGGAGCCCCCAATATTTATTTTATTTTAATTGAATTATTGATTTTTAAAGTGAATATATAACTAAATATTCTGTGAACATTTCAAGCGTCTACCTGTTACCGTTATCAATATCGAGCAAAAACGAGCAAAATAATCACGTTTGTTGTATGGGAGCCCCCTTAAATATTAATTTTATTCTGTTTTAAATTATAGCGGCAACAGAAATACATCATCTGTGAAAATTTCAACTGTCTAACTATCACGGTTCATGAGATACAGCCTGGTGACAGATGGACAGACAGACAGACAGACAGACAGACAGTCAGACAGACAGACAGACGGTGGAGCCTTAGTAATAGGGTTCCCGTTTTACCCTTTGGGTACGGAACCCTAAAAAACACTTTTCAAGGAAAACTGTTTGAGTCCAATGCAAAGGTTTAATAAAATCTCGCAGATATGTAATTATGTAAACTGCGAGATATATTAAACCAATTTAAAAAAGACTGCAACAGAAAAGAAGCTGCTGAACAAAAGAAAAGAATGCTTGAAACTTTCATCGATTTGCAATCTAAATCGCAACACAATCCTTTTACCGGAAGAATCAATTGAATAAACCTTTTCTAGTCAGGTCAAACAGACACTACGTGTGTTCGATATAAGGAAATCTTTATTTAGCATTTTACAGGCTTTGTTGGGGTTAAACCGTACCTTTCACAGTGATTGGTTTCACCCTTTTTTTTTTTTTTTTTTTTTTTGGGTGGGAAATTATCAAATAACTTCTCCCGCTCTGGGTGGAGCGGGAGGGAGTGTCAGACTTTTACTGACTAATACCCACCGTGTTCCTTCAGATGCCTGTGTGCCAGGGCCACGATATCCCTTTCGGACAGGCTCGTAACCCTGGCAGGCATTGGCCCTTTCGGACCCCGTCAATTGGTGCTGACGTCTCTTTGAGGCGCGCGTGGAACACAACGCGCCGTCGACCCGGGCTTGGTCCTTATCGGACGGCGAGCTACCCATCGCTCACCGTCCGCAAGCCCGCGCCTACGGTGGCCGGGAATCGGCCTGCGATTCCCGACGCCCGGGGCGTCTCCTGCGGCGACTAGGGGCGCGAGGGCGTTGATTTTGCCTTACCCTCACGCGTTCCGCCTCCTCCTTCGCAAGCATCACTGTTTCGCAGAAGGAGGTGACGGCCTCCCATGCACTCTCGCTCCGAACCATGGCCTGAACCAGGGCCGGACGCGAGAGATCGCCGCCGCCGATCGCTGCCGTGAGGACCCGGCGGTGCTCCGCCCAAGCAGGGCAGACCTCCACCGTATGCTCCACCGTGTCCTCCGGGCGATCCACACAGTGGTGACACCCGGGCGTTTCCTCCCGCTTAATCCTAAACAGGAACCTCCCGAAACATCCATGTCCGGTGAGGACCTGCGTCAGGCGGAAGGTGAGGACGCCGTGGCGCCTCTCTAGCCACTCCTCAAAGAGGGGACTTATCGCCACAATTGTGGTGTGCCCAGCGCTGGGTTGCGACAATCGCACTCTCCATGTCGCCATGAGATCGCACCGGAGCTCCGTCCGCTGTGCCGCGATTTCCTGCGGCAGCGGAGTTATGCCCCGGAGTTTCGCCTCTTCGCGCCACACCCAAATGTGCGCGAGGACTTTCGCCTCCAGATCCCATGGCGGCAGTCCGGCAAGGAGGCTCGCCGCCTCACGGGAGACCGTGCGGTATCCCCGTACCATCCTGATGGCCATGACCCTTTGGGACGCGTTCAACCGCTGCGCTGGTCGCAGCCTCAGAGAACGCGCCCACACTGGTGCCCCGTAAAGGGCCATGGACCGCACGATCCCCGCGTAGAGCCTCCGGCAGGAGGCGTTTGGACCCCCCAGATTGGGCAGGAGCCGCTTCAAGGCAGCCCCGGCCCGCTCCAGTCTGGGAGCCAAACGTCGGAAGTGCTCGACGAAGTTCCACCGGCTGTCGAGGACGAGTCCCAGGTACTTCATCGTCGACTCGACGCCGATGTGAACCCCTCCCGCCGTTATCTGGGAACCCGACAGTGGCGCGTTCCGAGGACCATAAAAACACATGGCCTCGGACTTGTGCAATGCCACCTCGAGTCCCAATTGCCGGATCCTATCGACGATTGTCGCAACCCCACGTGCCGCCAGTTCGGCCGCCGCCTGATGCGAACTCCCTTGTGCCAGGACTAGCGTGTCGTCAGCGTAGCAGACTACGCTGACGCCACTAGGGAGGTCGGCGCGCAGCACCCAGTCGTACCCGATGTCCCACAGATGCGGCCCCAGGACCGATTCCTGTGGGACACCGCACGACATCTCTCGCCGGTTCCACTCTCCTTGGTGACCGGGGTAGATGACGGCGGTCTTCCAACGAAGTGGGAACTGGCCCCTCTCCAAGCATGCGCTTAAGAGCCCTCTTAGTCGAGGCCCGAGAGCCTCCAAGGCCAGAACCCAGGCTTTTCCAGGCAAGCCGTCGGGTCCTGGGGCGGTATTCTTGGCATTCAGCTTACGTACCGCCACTCTCAGGTCTACCTCGGTCACCTCCGAAGAATCCTCGTCGTCGTCGTTGGCGGTGTGGTCCGCATCGGGCACCGCAGGAGGCGGAGCCATGGGCGGGGGAGTATGTTCCCCTCGCGAAGGGAACAGAGTGCTCACCACGTCCTCCACGAGCTGGGGCCGGAGACTCTGCGTCAGTGGGGGAGCCCATGGGCGGAGTTTATCCCGAACCCCTTTGTAGGGGCGTCCCCACGGGTCTCCGTTGAGAGTCTCCAGCGACTCCTCGCGGGCCAGTCCTCTGTCCCGCTGGATCTCCGCTCGGAGGGCGTTCTTAGCCTCTCTGTACCCCTCGTACAGCTCCACCTGAATGGCTTCCGTATCTGGAGGGCGGATACGGAGCCTGCGGTGCCTGGAATACCGGCGCCGCGCAGCAACACACGCCTCGCGTAACGCGGTCAGCTCGCGCGACCACCAGTACACCTGGCGCCGGGCACGTCCGGGCTGGACCCGGGGCATTGCCACGCACAAATTTTGGACATGGCCTCCCGGAACCACTCCGCCTCGTCGTTGATGTTGGCAGGCCTGTCCGATGATGACACCCAGGCCTGCACGATCGAGGCTTCCAGGAGGAGCTCCCGGTCCAGCTGCTTCAGCGCCCACCGCGGACCACTCGGGGCCTGTCGGACCGGCGCGCTCAAGGTCGGGGCGGAGACGTCAAACCGGATGTACCGGTGATCGGAATAGGTCTCCACCCCCTCCATGACGTGCCAGTCGATGACACGCGGCGACAGAGCGGGGCTGGCGAACAAGATGTCCACCACTGATTCACCCCGCATCCGCACACACGTGGGGACAGAACCCCGGTTTAGGACGACCAGGCCAGTCTCCAGGGCCCAGTCCTCCACCATCCTGCCCCTCGTGTCCGTATACCGGGAACCCCAAGCCACGTTTTTGGCATTGAAGTCCCCGAGGACGAACACGGGGAGGGGATGGTACCCGACGACGACGACTCTCAGCTCCCCAAGGGAGTTGTGGAACTCGGCGAGAGTTCGGTTCGGGGAGAAGTAAACTCCTACCACGACAATCTCCCCGAACCGTGCTGCCACGCAACCCTGTCCCCTCTTGACGGCCTCGAGGGACGGGGTACCGGCGGCGGCTGACGAAATTAGGGTCACTGAGCCGCTCACGTCCTCCACCCAGTCATCCCTGGGCGGGACAAAGTACGGCTCAGAGACCACGGCGATGTTAATCGACCACTGCGCCATGCTCTGGAGCAACAGATCCTGAGCGGCGGCGCAGTGATTGATGTTCGCCTGGAGGAGGCGTAATGGGGCCATTTATTGGCAGTCCATTCGAGCTTCCTCCCGGGCCCCTTGAGATGGCCTTGCCGCGGTGTTAGCGGCGACGACTGCAGTAGAGGCGGCAACGGCGGCTGCAATGGTGGCGGCTGCGGCGGTGACGACAGGGTTGGAGGGCTTGCCCCTTCCCCTGGGTTTGGGAGGGGGAGCGCAGGCCTTACCCCCAGCCCGGTGATCGGCCGGCTTGCCAGCCGCCGCACATGCAAAACAGTGCGGCGTGGCATTACAAGAACCGGCTTTGTGACCGGGCTGACCACAGCGGAAGCAGTTGTCGCTGCGGTCCACCTCCGAGGTGCAATGTGCTCCCACGTGGTGGCCCACGCGGCAGCGGAAGCACCTCAGGGGTCTGGGTTCCAGCAGTTTCACCTGCGTGGATACCCAGCCCACCCGGAGTCTTCGGCCCTCCCCGGCTATCTTTTGCACCACCGACACGGGGCAGCTCACCGTTATGGCTTGCATGCCCGTGGTGTCAGGGCGGATGGAGCCTGCCCTCACCTGCTCGGCAGAGCACCCCCCAGTCTTAGCCACGGCGGCCACAACGTCCTCCGCCGTCACGCAGTCGTCCAGGCCCAGGATGCGTATGTCGGCGGACTTTGTGGGCCTGGACACTCGGACCTCCTCCGCATTGAGGGACGCCCTCAGTCTCTCGGCCAGGGCGTCAGCGGTCGGGCCGCTTGCCGTACCGGGGATTTCGAGCATCCGGGCTCCAGTCGCCGTGACTTTCATTCTGAGGCCCTCGGTGACGCCGATCTCCTCTAGGTTGACCGCCTTCCACGCCTTCGTTAGCACTTCGCGGTACGACACGCCCTTCTTTGCCGCTTCCGGCTGTAGCGTAATCACTACAGCTGCGGACTTCGGGGCGCGGAGCCTAGCCGCGACGCCGCGCTTCTTGCGTTGCTGCCGCCTTTCCTTGTTTTTAGCCGCCCTTGCTGCCTTGCCCGCCTTCCTGCTCTCCCCGGCTACCTGCCATTCGGCGTTGGCCGTAGAGGAATTAGGAGGCGGGGGGGGCAGAGGCGACCGTCCCGCCACCACGGCTGGGGCCCTCGCCTTCTGCGCAGCCATCTGCGCAGCCGTCCCGCCCTTCTTGGGGTTGAGCGGCACCGCTTTCACCGGAGGCGCGGGTTTGGCCGCAGCGTTGGCCGCAGGCTTAGCCACAGGCTTAGCCGCAGGCTTAACCGCGGGCGTGGCCGAGGCAGCCACGGTGGCGGCAAAAGTGGCCGGCCTGCTCGCCGCTAGCGCCTACTATGCCCTCCAATACGGAGAACCGGTTGCTGAGTGCAGCCAGCTCCTGTCGCACCAGGGTCAGAACGCGGTCCTCCGCCTGCAAGGGCAGGACCTGCCCATGCAGCGCTCCCCCCTGGGGCACCTCCCGTGGTCCAGCTCCTCGAAGCTGGGCCAGGTCCGCTCGGAGCTCCTCATTCTCCTTTCGGAGAAGCTCCATGTCGGCTATCAATCGGCCGACCTCGTCCGACGAGGGCCCGACTTGGGGGGCTCTCGCTGCCGCCAAAATGGAGGCAATGGCAGCGGGGACGACCTTGTCTTTTGAGGACTGAATCCTCTTCAAGGCCACACCCCTGATCGCTGCAGTCACGACCTCCTCGAAACTACTACTGGCCGCTCCCTTCGCCTTGGAGCTGCCAGCGGCGTCCGGCTCACCGCCCGAGGACTCAGAGAGGGCCGCCGTGCGGCTGGTCTCTCCAAGTTTTTCTTCTACCTCCATTTGATCCGGGGTGGTGAGCCCTCTGCCCACCCCCCGTTTCCGAACCCCACCACGGCTGCTGATCTTTTTGCGAGCCGTGCTTATTCCATCTTCAGAGGACGACCCCTGGCCGTCCCCTGGTTTGGAGCGCTTGAAGAACTTGCTGTTCTTCTTCTCTGCAGCCCCCACATCAACGCGCGCCAGGCTCTTAAAAGAGCCCTTCGCGCCCTTCGCGCCAGATGCGGCGTCGGACTCCGACTCCGCATCACTCCACTCCTCTTCTACGTCTTTTGGTTTTTATATGTGTTTTCCATTATTATTCCCACGAGTGTGGGGGATCTAAAAAGTCCTTCCTAGGGTTACCCCCTGTGCCTAGGTAAGTGTGACATTTGTAACCCAACCCAGAGATTCCACTGGTCCCTGGCTGGGGGTGCGCTCACGACTGATGCGCCACCTATAACTACAAAGTTACAGATGACACTACTCCTCAGCCATTCATACCCTCGCCGCGCACCAAAACTTGATATTAGAGGAATTTTTTATAGAGGTTTACATCCTCGCGATCCGGGCGACTAAGCCAAGATCCTCGTCCCGTTCCGAGTCACAAAACATGACCGTGATCTCTTTCCGGATTACGATTTCGACGGGTGCAGACTCCTGCTGCTAGCTCGTTGGCAGGGTGAGTGCACAACGAGCGCCGCCCCTGCTTCTCCAAAATGGAGAAACGTCCACCAATTTCGGCCTGTTTGGGCCCGTCCTCCACGGACAATCCTTACCCTAACTTAACCTAACCTAACTATATTAATTATATGTACATTTTATTAAACTATCTTAATTATATATACAAAATATGGTATATACAATATAATTGACTATCTATCCTAACTTAACCTAACCACTGGGGTCGTCCACCGCGGACTATAGCGTCCGCCTTCCCACTCTGCGTCCGCTCGACCTCCCTCTGTTAGCAGAGGGGGGGAGCGGACGACCGACGATCGGCCTCACCAGACCTAAGAGCCTTAGGCTCTCCCCCCCACGCAGAAATCCGCCGCAGTCAACACCCTCTCCGACATGGAGAGACTATTGGCCGCGCCCAGGGTGCACCGGCCCAACGACTGCTCTTTCCCCCGAACGTATTCGCAAGGAACGAGCAGCAGTCAAGCACACGAGGAGGTTTTCTGCACGCACCCCATTGGTTTCACCCTACAACCCCTTTCATTTGACTGGAATGTAATATATGATACCGTCGAGAATCGCTGGTATTTTTTTGTATTTGTATTTATAGGTGTTTAGGATTCAAACAGGAATAAACAATACATAAAATGTTTAATGGATATGATACCTACAGAATTTGGCAATTACTTGCATAAAGGTTTCCCTTAATTTGGTATTTTTAATAGAAATATATCATTGATCATCCAAAAAATTCGAATCACATCGAATTCGACCATTATTTATATTAAGTTTCGAACATCTCAATAGAGTTTAAATTGTAGGTGTCGCTTTATGGACATTTTTATGTATATCAGTCGTGCTGTTAAAATAAAACCATAACATGCAATAATATTCATCAAACAATAGGTATTATGAGGGCAATTAAAAAATAAAACAAATTGGCAAGCTCGTAAACTATACGACGCAGCTGCCTCCTATATTGTAGGCAAGGGAAATTAATGCCTGTACCGGTAGTCCTAGATAGAGTGAGCTAATTATAAATATTTGCACAAATAAAGTCTTCCAACACCTTCTTTCAATTACTAGACAAGTTATGACAATAATTATACGTTTTCAAACATCCGTGTTCCGAAGCGTTTCTACTGAACCGTGTGAATGCAAATTGAAAACCTGTGTCTACAATTAACTTGATGTTGTTGACTTACAGTAAAGGAAAACACTATAAGGAAACCAGGGCTTTATTATAGTAATATTGTATTGTATTATATAATTAACAATGGTGGCCCAATGGTAATGTAGGTCATAGGTATGAACCCAGACAGGCGCTTTACTTTGCGTAAATTATTTAATCACCACTGTTCTCAAAACGGTGAAGAAACACATCGTGAGGAAACTGGTATGTCCTAGAACAAAAAAATCGAAAACATGTGACATCTACCAAGCCGCACTATGTCCGCGAGGTGGATTACGGCCTACTTCCTGTCACCGAGAGGAGGCATGTGTCCCAACGGTGGGAACATGATAGGCTATATTATATATAATTTATACACAGCAATCAAGGGTGGACTCAGTGCTCATTCTTTCCTAAGTAAGAGAAGAGGTCTTACAGCTTAGACCTCCAGTGGGTAGGACGCTTACAGACTTATAAGTACACCTACCTATTATTTTTACTGTAACATAATATATTTACAGGTGACGTGGTACTTTGTACATTGCCTCTGGGCGTACTGAAGGTGGCTGTGGCGAACAGTGGACAAAACCAACAGAACTTCGTCAAGTTCGATCCGCCGCTACCAGACTGGAAGGTATGGAATTTTCCTTTTGTTAACTCCTACAATACATTCGTATTTCAACATATTAAATATTAAACATATTGAAACCTAGATTTTCCCAAAGGGTTTGTTGGAGGATCGAGGCCAACGCAAGATTTAATATTTTATGACTTAGGTTTGTATAGTATTTTACTAAGACGGTAGCCAAAATGCAAAATCGGCTTGGTGATACGGGGTGATGTCAAACAAAGAAAAAGTCAACCATTTTCTAACAACGAGTGCCAAAGATACGAGGATTAGAAAAGCATCTTCCTGTATTCTAGCAACAAACTGGGACCACCAATACGTATGCCAAACGACTACGCTTGGCAAGCGGACCACGCACAAATAGGTCACAGGTCATAACAGAAACGTGCCTTATCCAGATCATTGACAATAAACATATCAATAGCTTTGTTTGTAATGCATCTACAGTCTACACACGATACAACGTAATATAACATGCAATTTACTCGCAACCGGCGGCGTGCGTGTATGACCAGATCTAAGAACGTAAACGAAGCAAAAGGAGTATGTAAGGAGCGTAGCAGTTGTATTCTATAGTTTCTGCCTACCCCCATGGGAAGAAGTTGTGAGTTTATTTATGTATGTAGCACAACAATATTAGTGAATATAGGTTTTTCATGAGTATATTTTGTTTCAGATAGCAGCGATCAAACGGCTCGGCTACGGGAATCTAAACAAAGTAGTTCTATGTTTTGAACGAACGTTCTGGGACCCGAGCGCAAATCTCTTCGGCCACGTCGGAACGACCACCGCAAGCAGAGGTTTGATATTAACAAGTTAATTCAATTCTACCACGTCGTTATGGATGGACTTATTTCTTAGGGGTCTTGTCCACTGGCGATTCCATTCGTCGCCAATACTGCAGCAATTGGTCTTTGTAACATGGACATGACGTCTCAGAAGTACAGCGAGAAGTCGTTGTCAGTGTCAGGCTAAATGCTAGTATGTAAAATACATTTTTTGTCAGTGTGGAAGGAGGACCATGTACGAAGGACTTTTCCCATAAGTGGATGTCACAAGGCTGAAAAAAATTCAGACAGTTCGGGGTAGATAAAAATATGCTAACGTGCGATGACTGTCGAAAACCCTGTTAGTGCCAACATGGTTGCGCCAGGAGCCTTCGAAGATACGCTATTTTACTCTCCAACTGCCACTCGTTATCTTCGTATCACTCTGCACAGATTAGTTTGTAGAACAGCTAATTGAATTTATTATCATGGCTGCTACTATCTTCATGTCCGAGTTGCGATAGTTCCATCGAGACGGTCCTTTAGGGAGTGACTGCACTTATCGAAGCGGCAGCGGCTTGAGCCGGTCAGAAAGAGCTTTATGTCCTTGTAAGAAAAGCGAAATGACGTCATTTTCGCTTTTATTGCATAGATATAAAGCTCTTTCTGATCGGCTCAAGCTGATTCCGCGTCAATAAGTGTAGTCACTCCCTAAAGGACTGTCTCAATGGAACGGACTATCGCAACTCTATAAGTTTGGTCACTCCCTTATTGAGTCTGCGGTTAGGACGTGATACTTCATGATAGTGTTCGATTTACATGAATATCCAACGTTGGCTCATATTTCAGGGCGGGCTGCAAGTTTATTCCATCAATATTAATACGCGGCCGCTCTGAATCACCGCCAATCAATTGGCTGATGCTTGCGTTAGAGGGGTCTTGTAAAGTTATGTACATTTTATATGTGATGTTGTTTTAAGTACCCTTGTATTCGATCTGATATAATTAGGAGAATGATTTGTTGTCTGTAATTGGGTATTAAAAACCAGAATCGGTGCTATCAACTAAACCTTCGAGTGAACAACAATGTCTAGTATTTTTTGGTTTTAAACGATACTCAAGTAGTGGTTGTGCAGGAACACTTTTATGGAACACTTTTACTGAAAACAACCTTTCAATAACTTACAGAATTTATGATATACTTACCTATATCAAACTTTTTTTTCTGATATCCCTCCCTTCTCTTTCCATCCAGGATCAGCTTCACATCAGAATCTCATCTTTTTCCTTTTAGCTATTTCCTTTAAACATTTTTAACGTTCTCTCAAACTATAACAGCTCCCAATACCGTAATGTATTATAGTAAAACCTTTTTTTACCCGGAGCACGGTAACGAAATCATGAATTATATTCAGGTATAAATAGTGTACAGCGTAGTAATGTCGGTGGCGGCGATAACGAATTAAAAGCTGAATAATTTAACGCTACTGAGGAACCCTGAGGGCGCCGCTTGCAATAAATCACAGCAACGAGCCAAGACACGCTTTTTTACGTTATGCTTTGGTTCACCTCCTTAGCTCTTTGTTGTATACTCTACTAACTTCATTAAGTTAATTCCACGTTTGCTCTGGGAATGCCGGAACAATGTATCGCGAGTGACTTTTTTTAAACGTGGCCAATTTAACGTGTTTGGCCCGTGTAGAGTTTAAGGATACCTATCTGACGTGCTTGTATCTTTAAGTCGTGTAAAGAGTTATGTGAGAATCTTCGCCCACTGTACTTTTTCTTATGTATCAGACGATCTGAATTCATTCCAATAGTTCGGAGTACTTTAGATTACGATCTACGTTGTTTCTACGAATGTTAAACATACATTGGGAATAACAAATGTATGTATTGTACTGTTAATATTTACTGAACTGAAATCAATTCATTGCTCGTTGGACGTTCTCTTTAACAATACTGTGACTTTAACCTATAATATTGTGGGCTGGCGGTCCCCACAAGAATGTTTTGTTCATTATAATTATGAACTATACTGGAGACTGGCTTTGAAACTCGATTTAAACTCGCAGTAATTAATCGTTTGTCCTCAAGGCTAGAACTTGTGAACGTTTATTGTAACGAAGGTCTATAACAAGTTTGATTAGTTCGTTACATATTGAATTGAACGTAAAATAAAGGACCAATAGTATTAATTATCGCTTTAGAACAGACTTAGTAACAAGCCAATTTGTATGAATAAAATGGAGAACTCGCCACAGCCTGTATGAATAATTGAATTCTAATTCTAGAACATTTTTTGTCGTAGGTGAGCTGTTTCTTTTCTGGAACTTATACAGCGCTCCAGTACTTTTGGCCTTAGTGGCAGGAGAAGCAGCTGCTGTCATGGAGAACGTCACTGATGACGTCATTGTAGGCAGATGCATCGCTGTGCTGAAGAGCATATTTGGCCACGCCGCTGTGCCTCAGCCCAAGGAATGCGTGGTAACCAGGTAAGGAATATAACGGTGCCGTAACAAGCTCTAAGTTTATACATGATCTGCAGTGCGATAAATTGGCCAAAAGGTCTGATTCAATCTCCTGATGCATGGAGTCCTCGACCCAATTTACCGACAGATGGACACACCGATTTGCTGGAAACCTATCAGATCGGGTGTATAGGCTGATTTATAGCTGCTTCTGTATTAATAATGAACTTTCGTCACACCTCGCTTTGCAATAATTATCTTGCGCAAAACTGGACAGTTTGCAGAAACTAAGGTGGATTTCCCAGCAATGATTTTTTTTAAAGTTGGCGTTATTATACTTTTACGTCTGTTTAAATTCTTAGGGACTTCTCGTGTTGTTTTTAGTGTTCCGTAGCCAAAGGGTAAAACGGGAACCCTATTACTAAGGCTCCGCCGTCTGTCTGTCTGTCTGTCTGTCCGTCTGTCACCAGGCTGTATCTCATGATCCGTGATAGCTAGACAGTTGAAATTTTCACAGATTATGTATTTCTGTTGCCGCTATAGCAACAAATACTAAAAACCAGAATAACATAAATATTTAAGGGGGCTCCCATACAACAAACGTGATTTTTTTGCTCGTTTTTGCTCGATATTGATAACGGTAACAGGTAGACACTTGAAATATTCACAGAATATTTAGTTATATATTCACTATAAAAATCAATAATTAAATTAAAATAAAACAAATATTTAAGGGGGGCTCCCATACAACAAACTTGATTTTTTTGCCGTTTTTATACATAATGGTAAGGAACCCTTCGTGCGCGAGTCCGACTCGCACTTGGCCGGTTTTTTATTTGTGAGTTTCCTTGCGAAATTAGTTTAGATACGGAGTGTTAGAGAAGTCACTACGATTGTGACTTCTCTAACAATCCGTATCTAAACTCAACCTCTTTCCCTACCATTTACTCACACACACCACACCTACATCATAAAACACATACACACCACACCTACATCACAAAGCACAAGCACATAACACCTACATCACAAAGCACACACATACTCGTACTAAAACTTCACACACTTAGTATAAGTTAATTTGTTTGCACCTTATAGTCCTAAGCAGTCTCTATTAAAAAAATTGTATACCTTTTGTGGGAACCTGGGGGTTACTCCGAATATAAATCCGAAGTATCAGCCGAATATTCGGCCGTTTCTTGACTACGGCTAACTATGGCTGACAACGGAGAAAGAAAAAAAAACGACAATCAAAGATATAAGCCAAAGTCAAAAATGTGACTTGACGTCGGGTGGACTCAAAATCAAAACAGGAAACATTGGAAGTTATAAAACGGCTGAACATTCGGCCGATACTTCGGATTATCGCTGCGGAGTAGACCCCCTTGGCTGGCGAACGAATGTAACCTAGCTAGGACGCCAGATTCAATTCTGTTAATTGTTACTCTCTTCTCTTTAAGATTTATCTGTATATTATATAATTATATTTATTGTAACAGACTGTACCAACCTATGAAAAAATATTATTATGAACTTTTGAAAAAAATAAAAAAATATTATTATTAATAGATTTTAAACTAACGTTTTATTTCCTGTAATAGATGGCGCGCTGACCCATTCGCCCGTGGCTCGTATAGTTTTGTGGCAGTTGGTTCTTCTGGGACTGACTACGATCTGCTGGCTGCCCCCGTACCAGGCGCGCCAGGAGAGAACAGACTGTTCTTCGCTGGTAAGCCCTTTTGTGCTGATTATCGCAACTTAAGAGCGTATACGACGTACGGCATTTCATAAAAACTTTCAAGCCCTTGTTTTTCGAAATTACTGAACCGATTTTAATGAAACTTCATACGCATACGCAGGATACAAAGGTCTAAAAAGTTAGTTAAGAACATTTTCGAAAATTTGTGTTACAGCCAAATTAGACCGATTTTAAATTTTCCATAGAAACAGAGATTTCCAGTTATCTGTTTTTAAATAAAACATTTCGAAAATGTTTTAACTAACTTTTTAGACCTTTGCATCCTGCTTCTGCTTACGAAGTTTCATTAAAATTCGATTCAGTCATTTCGAAAAATAAGAGCTTGAAAGTTTGTATGAAATGCCGTACGTCGTATACGCTCTTAAGGCTGATTTACATGGATCCAGTTTCTCAATCAACCGCGAAAATCCAGTAACATTGGATTAAAGTTTGACCAACCAGTTTTGAATTCAGTCATCCGGTTTCCAGCGCTTGATTCTAATAAATCAGCTTCTAGGTTCTCTATCGAATCATCACTGGATTCTAGCGCAGGCTAGATATATTTGATAAATTTATATCAGCCTTTACTGCTAGTTATAAAGACATCTTCTACTAAGGGAGGTATCCTATCGATCTCCGCAGTCATCTACGACTTGATCCTTTCGCACTGTTTACGCCGCCATGTATCTTGACTGAGGTTAATGGTTTACCATATCGTTGTTTCGGTGTTAATGGCTAATTAGAACCTCGTCTCAGAAACGCCACTGATGCAGTTATTTACGCCGACACTTACGGCCTAACTGTATAAGTTAGCAATATCAATATAAAACGACGAAAGAAGATGGACGCTAGGTAGTAACGTAGTGCACTGTGTGCTTTTCAGCCAATTAGATTGACATATTGGGAATCTGGATATTGCACGCTGCCCCTCGACACATCAATAAATCCTGAATCCTCCCTGTTCCTACCTTTCCATCCCAAAACACGGGACAAAAAAAATACAGTCGCCCCCTCTCACATGGGACCTAATAACGACTTTGGTGGAACGTTACACCTCTAACCCTTCGGTAGTCACAAGTGTGACGGTTATGGACACTTTATGTTATGTGAAACATCTCACATAGATTTGTGTGATTCTTGTGTGTTGGGAATATAAAACAAGTGTGAATCTCGAAGGTCGTGTTTATGGTATGTCAAAAACGTATCACAAGTGAACTGATTTTTTGGGATCTTTTTCTGTGCAGCTATTGCTTTTTGACGGTGCAGCTAAATTGGAGTATTTCTTTATTTTGAATACGTTTAATAGTAGTACAAGGATGAGGCCTCATTTTCGTTATGGAATCAATTATTCCCTATATCATGCACGAAATGGGCAAAATTATTATCTACACCGATCAGATTAGGATTGTCTTTTATGACCATGTTTCGTTTTTTTTTACTTTTTCTAGAGACAGATCTGTGTCATTTTGTACGCATTAACTTTTTTTCTGTCTGTTTAGGTGAACACACAATGCGGAACTACCCAGCGACGGTTCACGGTGCTTTTCTATCAGGACTTCGTGAAGCTGGTCGACTGGCAGACCTTCTAATGCCGCAACCACCAATCACGAACGCCAGCGTTGCTGCAGCTACCGCAGCAGCAAGCGCGGCAGCCAATCAGACATCTTAGCCTAAGCTTAATTTTTTGTTCACTTCAGCGAAGATGCTAATAGAGAATTTTGTTCCTTAATTAGGTAGTAGACATTTATTGGATGTTTTTTTTTATTTCTACAAGATTAGGTAGGGGGGGGGGGATTAGGTATTTAGAAGTTCTTTGCTTAGTAGCAGGTACGGGACATTTTTTTTCGCGCACGTGATTTTCGACGCACTGCAGTTTTGGGGTTCAAATTCATTTATTAGTTTGTTTTTTGGTACATTTTAAATGAGATCTTAATAATAAATAATTAGTTCCTCAAAAATCTACCTTGAAGGTGGACACACTTTCACATAATTATCTAGTAATAATTATTAAAAAAAAATGTATCAACATATTAAAATAAAATAATTACAACGAAACACAACTTATCTTAAGACAGAAAAACAAGCAAAACATTAACAATTGAGTATACATATAAATAATGAATGGAAATAAAGATAATAATACATTGTCAATATTAAATAAATATTAATGTCGAATAACTTACAATTTATCATTAAGGAATTCGTCAAAGTACTTATAATAAAAATTTCCAATAATAGATGTCTTAATTTTTTTTATTTAATAATATTTAAGTCCTTAAGTCCAACAGTGTGTTGTTTTTTGACGCGCTGTCTGGGATGCGCTCTGTTAGAATCCCAATGGTCGGGTCGACACCGAGAGTTGAAAATCAAATACCTATCTCGGAGCAAAACTGAAAATTTTAAATTGGTGCCAATGAAGTCAAGAAAACTAGTAACGTGTTTCTCACTATTCGTAATAAGTATTTACTTCTTTTTTTTTTCAAAAAACCTCATTTTTCAAGTTAACTACTATCTAATGAAGGGACGATAAATAATTCAATTTAGATAGCAGTATTCTTATGTTTTTTTTTCTTCGTTGTAAGTAGATCTTGACAAAGATCCGGTAAACGATTCGTGAGTTGTGACTATTTTGGTTTAAATGCTTAGAAACTTAGGATAAGTTAATTTCTTTATTTTATTATTAGAGAAAGGCGCAAATATCAATGTATACTATCGATTTTGAACTGTCCAATTGACGAATTCATTCATTTACTTTTTGTGATTTAATGAAGGGAAACACATAGGTAGCAATTAATAATCTGTTTTTCCTTGACTATCGAAATCAAAACCTACTTATACCAGGGGCATTACTGCCTTCATAGTCGAGTTTCGTACCTAATACATTCTGACCAAAACGCCTCAAACAACTCAGCCTATAGCACTCCACTGCTGGACATAGGCCTCTCCCAGGCTGCGCCACAACACCCTGTCCTCCGCTTTCCGCATCCAGTCTGTCCCAGCCACCTTTTTAAGGTCGTCAGTCCATCTAGCTGGGGGGCGCCCCACCCAACCTGAACCAAAACACCTATTTTGATATAATTTTACGTGTCATGAATTTTGAAAGTGCCGTTTTACTAAAGATTTTTTTTATAATAGTTAGGTTTGATATCTGCGCCGTTTAGTCTTTAAATTTGCATTTCACAATGACCTCTGTATAAAATAAAAACATTGTGTGTTAATTATATGTAACGAAAATAAATGTAGTGTTTAAATTCCATAGAACTAATTCAATAGACTGAAAATATTTTTTCCATAAAACATTATCTATTTAAAGTAATCCCCATCGTTTACAATTAACTAAAAAGCCGTTACAAAAAAAAAAAAACCTATTTTAGACCGACCACCAAATATGGAACAGCACCACCGCCTTTTTTTAAATTAAATGGCTTTATGTGATATTGCTGGATTAATATTAAATTTGTGCAGGGTGAAATTCTATTATTCTACCTTTTTGATTCACTGTATATGAAACATAAATAATTTCTGTAATATATGCTTTGACAATGCAATCTAAAAGGTGAATACTTCAATTTCACCCCTTTAATATTCATGAGAATACATTAACTCGAGTGTCTTATTTTAATAGCGTTTGAATAGTTTTGTAACAATAAAACGTTTCAAAAGTTTTTGCTGTCGTTTCGGTCCCAGTTTAATAGCCCATTGATTGCTCAAATTATATAACAAAAAGTTACACAATATACCCCGAAATTATCAGGATCGATACAAAAGGTCTTCTTTATACAGGTATTAATTGGACGATTTGATACTTTAAACAAATACACCTGCCTTCATAAAAGATGGGAGGCACCTGTTTGACTTTGTTCCTAGTAAAGATTGTCGTCTCTTTCACACCTCTACATTAGACAGAGATAGGATGCAGCCGTGAGAGAAAATTTTGATTGCTATTGCGATATTTTATAATCCTCATTCGCGAAGTGACTGCACTATTACACCGAACGTGTTTTGTGAAACAATTAATGCTGCGTTCATTAACTAAGATATTCTCAACATATTGCCGATATATTATTCCTATGTTATAATGTTTGGAACGGAAATACATCGTATTTATTGCTAACATAAAAGTATTTGACGGCACGGTTGGCGCAGTGGTTAAGCGATTGACTGCTGCGCTGCGTGTCGCAGGTTCGATCCCGCACGGAACAAATATTTGTATGACCTATAAGTAGTTGTTCCGGGTCTGGCTGTTTGTGTATGTGAGTTTTAAATGTTTGTATACGCACCCACGATACAGGAGAAATTCCTAGGGTGGGGCAACGTTTTTGTAAAAAAAAAAAAAAAAAATGTATTTATAATGCATGCAAATTAATTCTCTAGAATGCCTTTTAGGTAAGTACTTTTGGCGTGACTGACTGGTCATTAACCTTTTGAAAGCTTATCAGGATAGATAAGTGAAGATATAATTTTCGTTCCTAGCATTGTAGACATTTCATAAAAATCAAGCGACTTTAAAAAAATTGCAAGAATAAATAACAAGTTCTATTTTATATTAAAACTAATCACAAATTGATACTAGAGATACTCTACTACTAAATATCTGTTCATTGTCAAGAACTTACAAAAATAGTGATTTGTTGTCGAGGAGTCGCCGCGAGATTCCATTAGACATTCAATACGGTGTGATTGGATGTCACCTGCACCGTAACAAAATCATTAAAATCCAGGAGCGTCGATATACGATTACACTAAAACAACATAACGACGCATTTATTTATAGTTTGGTTTTAACTTGAGTTTGTTTACACGCCAGGCGGGGCGGCTGACGGATTTATGGTGAATTTTAATTGCATTTTTAATTATTTTTCAACAACTACGCTGCCGGCAAATTGAATACGAACTCACTTGTGTTGCGATCTTATCTCTGTGCCTAGATACAACTAAAAAACAATCCCGAACTGTTTTCCGGATATCATGTAAATTGTTTATGAGACAATTAAAATTAATCATTTTTAACTACTGTTACATGTTACGGCTCGACGATCTACCGAATGTTCTGCCGTGTTTGAAATCTTGAAAGGCTTTCATTTTTAATTTAACAAATACAAATTAATATGGATATCACCATGATGCTCAGATTACTAAGAATCATCAAAGGCTGCTGATTATCATCAATAAAATGACAATAAAAAATATTAACATAGTTTTTAGTATTTTTACGGTCGTACAGGCACTTTTTTATCTAATTTCTGGCAGCAATAAATGACAGTCAAGCGGATTTCGAATGGTCTCTAAATCGGCTGGACTCCAAATATATTTTATTAATTATAGACAAGACTATCAAAATGTGATTGCCTGCCTGCTTGTTCATGCTAGTATTAAATAGGAAATCATTATTTGTGCCTATTATATTGTGGTATTCAGTAGCCACGCTCTACGAGAATGGAGGTTTTAAGATCCAATGACTTAATTTAAAATAAATTGTGTTAGGATGTTCCAATAAATCCACTGTCGTCATTATAAAACTCCAGTTTGCTTAGACTGCTGTATTTCTTGTAACAATCGAAGTGGTCCACCTTCCTTGTCAAGCAAAAATATGCTGTGTTGTCTTATTTATTCGGTTTTATTTTCTATTGTAGATCCACGATATATAGCATTTTTCAATCCCACTATCAGATTTTACTAGCCCACGCCCATTGATTAACACGGTAGATAAAAGTTAGTTTAATAAAGTATTTTTATACTTAGCATTTTTCACATTGTTAGCTGACAGCGAGTTTTTGGAACAGAATTTTGTAGAGTAGGAAGAACCTAAGAAGGAAAAAAAAAAACATGAAAGTTGAAAAATAACACTATTTATTAGAATTTACTTAAGTATATAAAAAAATCTTTCCCATAATCTATGCATAACAATATCGATCATACGAGACAAACAATTAACAAATATCTAAAGAATTACTTTAAAATGAAACCGAAATTTTATTAAGTCTTACCTTTATAATTGTCGCTAAGCAATCTACAGATTCCAAAATCGTACCCATCTCTGAAGATTTTAATTTAAGTACGTACACAGACACGAAAAAAAAACAAATCCCCGAAATGCCTCCTTCAAACTTCTTACTGCAACGCCGCTCCAAATATTTCACTGTCCGAATACCGCTTCGTTACAATTAACCCTACGGTGCCTTTAAAAAAATAGCCGCATAGCGACTCCGACAAACGAGGAATTAATATCGTAGTCCACAGCCATTTATTTTGAGTTCCCACTTACCACTTTGTACTTACACCGGGCCTTTATCTTACTGTAATTATGCATCAGCACTGTATTGTTTGCTTAAGATTTGTTCGGGTGATGAATAATTACTTTGCTTTGAACAGGCTACCGCGCTTGCTTTATTACTTTGTATGTAGCGTAATGCGGTTGCAGGTACAAGGAATACAATTCTTTGTTTTGTTACAAGAAGATCTGATTGTTCTGAAAATTCTCATCTTGCTCCTTTTTGCTGATTTTGTAGAACAAAGTTTTTGGTCGTATCTAGTTCTAGATACCTACTAGGACTTACAAGTTTATTTTGCACAAGAAGGACCTAACTTTTTCATAACTTTGCAGCATCACGTCGTTGATTAGGAATTTAAATCAAGCTAAAGATTTCAGCAGCTGAAATTTTGGCCAATTTAAAAACTACATCTAGCAAAAATGTATTTGAAAACAACAGTATTTTAAAATAGTACCTAACAGTATAACTTTATGGGAAAGGCAATAATCCAAAAACAGTTATTACATACAAAAACTTTTTCTAAATCAATCTACGAGTCATAAAAACAACCAAACCAACCGCGGTTTGTCCGTTCCTTACGTTCAAATTCCCGTTTGTGGCGCTATCTCTGTAAATTAAAGAAAAGCTTTTAAAAGCTCACCCGTCTCACTAAGTTGTTAAGCTTCTAATAGATGTCACTTACAAACTGCGTGCGCGCGCATTAATATAACGCCATCTATAAGTTCAACGCTTAAGCTCTAAGTTCTTTCCAAGGTGAACTTCAGACTTGTCGGACGAGGGACCTCATGGGATAACTTTTTGTAATGATTCTCAGTTTGGGTAGTAGATGGCGCAGTAAAGAAATTTTAGTGTTGCGTACACGCGGTATATGCACGCCGTCTATTAATTCAAAGTTGAACTTTCACGCCGGGATCCATTTTTTTCCAGGGAGTTTTATGCACGCTGGGTATTTTATAGATTTGTCGCATGCAGTTGAATGTATGTATCTACTGTTACTTTAAGAAAGAGCAACACAAGAATAGGTAGGTAAATTATGGCCATATTTGATTGAATTTTGGGGTGATTATTGTAAATTATACTAAATCTAAATGTACCCGCGCACGTTTATTTCGTTTTTATTTGTAACATATTTAAATCGAATACTTTCACCGCCGAAATAGAAAAGTTATTTAGATTGATATTTACTACGTATGTACCGGTATAACTGTGCAAAATTAGCATAACTTTCTTTGTTCCACACGACATCCTACAAATTAACCTTTGTTATATTTGCCATAACAATGTGAAATGGCCTATGATCAGCTAGGTCATATGTCAAGGTAAGGTATTCGAATCCAAGTGCCTGTGACACATTATTATTTAACGTAGCAGACCTTAAACCAGCCATATATAAAAAGTAACATGAAATAGGTGTTTCATTTCACCTTTAAAACTGAAGCAAAGTTAATGTCTTTGAAAAATATTAATTGTAAAACAGTGACTGTGACAATGTCGCTCCTATCACTCGCGTTATTCATAATAATATTAATGTTAACTACTGTTAAAGCTGATCTACAAAATAATAATCCACCCTTGTCTTCAGTTCAAACCTTCAAAGTATTTGTTGCAAACATGATAAAGGAACAAAGTTCTAAAATCCAGACGCTGCTCAAGAAAATTCAGACAAACGCTCAATCTGTTTTGGAGAAAATAGACAATATGAAACGAGATACTAAACTGAATAAGGAAAAGCTTGATATCAAAACCAATAGCGGTAGAGAAGGACATCAAATTGAATCACCAGTGCTGAAAAATAATGAAGTGATCGACACATCGGTAGATGCGATTGCAGAATCGAGAAATTTTAACAATCACTACTCGTCTTCGGGATATGGAGTAAGCGGCAATGCAAACTATGGGGCCCCGACGTATCATCATCATTCGATTGGATTTGATCCGATTAACATAGTGGTATCAATGTCTCTACTTTCATTCTTGTTACAAGCATTGCAAGGTTTGTTGGGAAGAACAAGATTACCAACACCGGTTGTAGAAGCAAGGACATTGAATCCTATTCAACACTGGACCAAGAAGTTTGAAGATAACTTAGTAGTTAAAGATAAAGATCAATATTATTTAAAAAAGAAGTACTTTAAAAAGCATTATCGTAAGTAGTATCTACCTAGATATCTAAATCTTTAATATCCCAGTTTGTATCGCGTCAAGTTTTATTAATAATACTAAAATGTAACAGCTTTTTGCACTATTTATTTCGCACAATAACTTAATATAGCAGTTAAACAATACACATCCTGCTTTTATTAAGAGTTCACCTAATGTACTCCATACATTAAGCTTCATAAATGCGAAAAAATGTAAATCAACCAAATGTTTTGTGAATAAAAATTACGTTCGTAATTCTCTTTGCTCCAATTCTTCTCACTTAACCTAATTGCAGTTCACATAGCGCGACATAATTTCCATTTCATTTAGTATTTTTAACGACTCATAAAACCGAATTAAAACAAAAGTAAATTGCTCTTAAATTGTGTGTAGGTGCCGCTACTTTGTCTAGTTTAAAGAGACTTTCCTTCGGCAACTGTGGATACTTTTTAAGTATTACTGACCCGGCCGGTCATGATCCTGTATTCAAGTTACGAGTTTGTCTTGATAGACAACACAAAGGAGTCAACTGGCATAATTAAATGTGGTCCAGTGCCTCACTAATCAATGTCGCTCCACAAAATTAAAGTATCTTTCTAAATTGTGTCTTTATAATTGTGTTACTGTAGATTTTGTTGCTCTGGTTGCGGTTTGTATTATAATGAAGTTTTTCGTGCTAGTATACTTTTCAGTTTCACAGTAGAAAATAATAAGGTTTATTCAGTGTGAACTGAGCCTCGTGTCAGCCTACATTATGCTCTCCGTGAGACATGAAATTAACTTTATTAATGTAAGCGTGGTCTTCCTCGCTGTATTTTTTTCTAAAACCGTTATTTACGTCACATAAACATCATGCTTAGCGGTGACGATTTAAATAACAAAAAGGCTTTTAAGTGGTCTAAATAAAGGAAGCTCTTTGATAAAACTTTTATCAGAGATATACTTTACACTGAAGTTATATAGGTACCTAATCCGACAAATAGGTAGGTACTTGAAATGTATGTAATTCTTACTACAGCTTTAGCTACCTGATGACCAGTGACTATCACAAGGATAGCCTCTGCCACTTAAGGTACTTCATTATGTGTATTAGGATTGTGGTGCATGCCTATTTTCAATGATGTTTCGGTCCCACCGCGCGATCATCGACGAGGAAGTGACTAGCTATCAACGCTTTTCTCGCTAAAGACCTGCGTACAAAAGATTGTAGGTCCCGTGTAATTAAAAGAGATACATATACCACCGCCGCGCCGTTGCTGGCGTGAACTCGTTTGTCGCAGCGACAATAGCTATTAAGGGTCGGATAAACGCCGTTGACCTTCGCCATACAAATGCGCGTAGCGCTCACGCCGCACCGCGCCGCGCGCCGCTCGACTTCATAGGGAATATTTATTATAAAGATAATAAAATAGTCTGTTCATACAAAAAAAAAAATTAATATATCTTAAGTAGTTTGAAAGTAATATCGTTTTCTATGCTTTGGAATTTATTTTTAGACATTATTTCCTGAATAAAGTAAGTATTTTACTACAATATAAAAAAAAAATATTTCACATAGGTATAAGTAGAATTGATGTGTAGGTATGCGTTCTAGTTTAACATAATGTTTTTTTGCATAACTTGCATTAAATGACGGCGCAATAACAGATTTAAAAGTAAATAAAATCTTATATCTGCGCCTTAAAGAGAGAACTTGCTCAGTGACGCTCGCTGAATGGCTCACGTTTGGTACACACAGTCCGTTAAGTGGTTAACCCCCAAAAGATATGTCCGTTCAAATTCGGGATAGGCCCAAGTTAGTTTTTGTATTTTGTAAAAACATTTTGTTATGATTAATGTATTGTTTTAGTGAATAAATAAGTTTAGTTGTATTTATTTTTTAAAAGTCTGTTTTTAATATTGTTTTTTTTTTCTTCAATAAAACGGTAATACTTTTATTATTGCGTATAACGTCATGCAATAATAGGGTTAACATTTACGAAATGTTATTTAACGTCTAAATAGACCTGATTGGAGATTGGAGGTTCATATCCTAGGCACGAAATGTGCTTTTTGTCAAGCATTATATTTTTTTTTTAATAAAGTATTTGTCTATTTTGTTTTAGTAATATTTATAAAGAATTAAAAAATCAAGTTTTTTTTTTACAAATCGTCTTATTTACAAAGATTTATATCTACTTTACAATTTGATTTGATACCTAATATATGAACAAATATTTAACTCATAAAGTTAGAAATCATTTTAAATTAATGGGTAAATCTTAGTCGTTTATTGTACCTACTCTTCGTCGGTTTAAGTGAACGTATGAAATCAAACGTTGTAGTTATAACTTGAGCGTATGGATTAATTTTATTAAGAAAACGTAAGTAAGTAAATTCAATGGATTCACTCAAATTATAACATCTATCGATTATACAGAGACCTAAATATAAAGTTGATCGAAATAGTTTGTCAAACTTGGCGTATGAGTATGAACGTTCGGTGATGCGATGGTTCGAATCCAAGTCGAAACAACGAACTCTTTGTGAAATATTCATTCGATTATATTTGTAACCAATTCAATGTTGTAGCAGTGTAACATTTTAAAACTTGAGAAGTTAGTACATACTGACGCTGTGTGTACACACATACGTCGGTTTATCAGCGAGTAATCGCTCGTCACCATCGCGCACTCGCTTTTAGCTGCTAGCTCTGCGGTGGTAGGACAGACGCCTTATTCACCCTGAACATAATGGGCTATCCCGTCTTCACCTGGTGTAGGTATTTTGCTAGAAAAGGTATCAAAAGAATTACGTTAAGCAATGCAGCAGCGTCCTTCTTGTGATGAGCATAGTGAACTGGTTAGTATGGGCTACTAAGAAGTTGATGCGGTTATTGTTCAACAGTAAAAGTTTGCTCTCCGCAACTGTGCTATGATTTTCCATTTTCCAAAGCGATAGAGGAATAGTAAGTATATACGACTGTATTATAAGGACCGTAGGATTTACCTTTTTGAAGTTTCTGCCTTAGTACATTGGAAAAAGTCGTAAAAAAATTAAAAGCAAAGAAACCGAATCTGTGGACTGGTCTTCATCCTGACCTTTCTAAGGGTTTCGTATCGTTCCATTGAAAGTGTTGTCGTCATAAATTATTCTAGAATTTTCAATTAGTTATTTCTACCCCACAACACTTCGCACCCCCCACCAAGTAATAATATGGTAATCGATATTTAAAATTTTTACAGGAAAAATAAAAAACTGTGTTATGCGTGTATCTCAGCACGGGTGAATCGTAAGATTGCCATTTATACGTCAAATCAAAACTATTATACAGGGTGGAATTTTGTAATGCCACCTGGAGGGAAAGTACTCTTAATACTGCAGATAGAAAGTTTTACTCAAAGGAAACATTCCTTTATTTATCAATAGAAAGCAAACTGCATTCAAAGATTTTCGAAAATTCTCTTCTCCCACACCCGGGAATCGAACCGGCTAAAATCTGAAAAAATTATACCCTGTACTTTTATTGCATCGATTGTTAGGATCAATTATAAGGATGAGATCTCTCTAACAAACATGATAAATTAAATGAAAGGAAAACCAGGAAATCTTAAATTAATTTAATTATTTACAAAAAATGGTAAACTAATAATTAGTTGCTCGAAATGGGCTCCATTCTCTTGGATACACAAATTTATTCTTTTAACGAATTCATTTCTAGTAACCTTTAATAAAGTGTTGTGGTGAATATTATAAAACGTATTCTGAACTTCAACTCTCAACTCGTTGTCATTCGCATAAGATTTCATGTAAATTTGATTTTTTACATATCCCCACAAAAAAATCTAATGGGGTGAGATCTGGCGATCTCGCAGGCCATCTGATTGTGCCGTTTGTACCAATCCAGGTATTAAAATGGTTATTAATGTAGGCAGTAGTGATTCTGCTGTTAATTGCTGTAGAATTATTTGGTTTCGCTCTTCCTCGGGGAAACCATTTAACTCGTTTCTTAAGAGATCCAGTATTTCAATATACTTGACAGTGTTTAAATGACCTTCGTACACGTGGACTAACACTACATTATTTCTCATAATTCCGCACCAAACGTTGAAAGAAAATCTTACTTGATTGTTAGTTTCATGAACACGAACAGGATTCACTCGAGACCAATAATGGTTATTGCGGCGATTGTACATGCCATTATTGCTGAAGTTGGTTTCGTCAGACCATACAATGTTACTCAAAAAATTAGGGTTTCGGTCAATTTCTCCAAGCATGTTTTCACAAAATTGTAATCGTCTGTCACGATCCCCAATATACAATTTTTGCACCAACCGACCTTCACGATAGCATTTATACTTATACTTTTTCAGCACTTTAAGTACGCGAGTGTGGGTTGTTCCTAATTCATCGGCAGCATCTCTACTTGAAGCCTTTGGAAATGATTCAAAGTATGTTAAAACATCTAGTTCAAAATCGAAGTAGTTTTGCTGAATAGTTTGCCGTCTCTTCTTGAAACCACCCGTATTTTTTTTATTTTATTTATTAAGTTTAGCCAACAATTGATTACACAATACATTTACAATAGTTTCCACAATAAAAGATACATTTGTAAGTGCAACAATCACTTACAGGCTAACACAACATGCACAATTTATGGTTATACATAATAATACAAAGCTAAAAAGGATATTTACAATTAAAGTTATTCAATAATTTCAAAATCTCATTCAAAATAATATAACAAAAAGATTGATAACATTAACATTTAACAAATAAAAATGATAAAAATCTAAAATAATAAAAATAAAAATTATAAATTAACAATTAATTAGTATTCTTTCAATTTTCTACCATTATTTTCAATACGAACCGAGTTGGTGCCTGTCGGTCTTGATATCTCTCTCCATACCACCGCAGGGCTAGATTCACGTTTTTGTTATTTAAAAAATAAGCTTCCATTAAATCAAACTGTTCTTGATAAGCCATTTTCACCGTGAGACAAAATGTGAAATGAGTTGTAAAAACAATCAAATGTGAATAACAACTATGACAATCTAATTTTCAAATTTTAATCTAACATTCCATATTTAAATTACCTCATACACGCAGCTCCGAGTATGTCGCAAAGGAGTCTGCATTACAAAAGATGGATGTTAGTTAAAGAGCTTTAACTTGACTCATTGAATTTGTAACTTCAGATTTCCTGGTTTTCCTTTCATTTAATTTATCATGTTTGTTAGAGAGATCTCATCCTTATAATTGATCCTAACAATCGATGCAATAAAAGTACAGGGTATAATTTTTTCAGATTTTAGCCGGTTCGATTCCCGGGTGTGGGAGAAGAGAATTTTCGAAAATCTTTGAATGCAGTTTGCTTTCTATTCAAAAATAAAGGAATGTTTCCTTTGAGTAAAACTTTCTATCTGCAGTTTTAAGAGTACTTTCCCTCCAGGTGACATTACAAAATTCCACCCTGTATATTATTCTAAGGTTGAAATGTTTTTTTTTTGTAATAGGTAGTTTTACAAAATAAAGTTATTGATGAAAATAATATTGAAATTACTGGTCAAAAGTATGGCTCGATCTCAGAATACCAGATTCTCAAAATACCTGATTTTCATAACACTAGATTCTCTAAATACCTGATTCTCAATAAAGCAGATTTCGAACAGTCGAAATCAAAATATTTATTATTATAACATGAAAAATACCAAGCTACTTTTTGCAGCAAATTGTTTGCATATTGCATATTGTGCAATAAAATACTGGCTGGTTTTCCTTTATTACCTATTTTGTTTTCTTGACATTGTCCTGACGTTGAAAAGTCTTCTCTTCACACCTATGTATTTAATTATTATTAAATAAATAAAATTGATCAAAGTGATATGAAATTTATAATAATTATGTCAGAAAGGAAAACTAGCGTTACTGCACGCAAGGTTCAGGTACAATTTCTGTTTAAATAACAAGTCTGGAACATGGACGTATAAATGGAACAACAAATTGGCGTTGTTTTAGATAAAAGGAATGCAATACCTCGATATTATGGATGCGAATAACGAAATACTATACACACATACAGTCATACTATACTTTACACTAAGGGATGGGAGGCATACGTGTAAACCGCACAATATTCGAAATTTTATATGTATAATAGACGGCTGCATGGATGATTGTTAAGAAGAGGTATGTGTAAATTTAAAATCTGTGCCTCATCTGTGCAAAACATTTTTGAAAAACAATTCATGGAAGGAGATAAATTTAAATATCTGGAGGATGAAATATCGGAAATTACTTCAAAAAAGGACACCTTATACAGGGCACGAAACAAATATTTGGTCCGAATCGCTTGTACAAATTCAAAGGAGATTGCCAGCAGGGCTAACATGACACACGCGACAATTACTCACTCTCGCGCGAGTAATTCTTGTCTATTTCTGTAACTATCTCGTTTACTGACAGCGCTCCCATACAAAATACTCGACTCGTTCTGTCAAACTTGATGTTTTCTCTCCAAACTCTAACATGGCACGTATTTTATCTCGAATTTTGACATTTCAACACGAGATATCTCTGATTTTTCTGTCATTTACTCGTCCTCGATTTTGACGACGAGAAGAGTAGACAAAATTATGATACAAAAAAAAGGCATTCACTGGTGACAGACGTGAAAAATTAAAACTTTGGAATAACATAATAAATACGTATACATGTACACAGGCCGCTGTGGGACGCCAGTCTGCTGCAACACGTTACATTAGCATTTCGGTAACGTGGCTAACATGTTGACGAATCGGTAAGCATGTAGGTGACGCAAGTAGCATGTCGGGTACGTTGATAGCATCTGGGTGACTAGGTTAACGAGTTGGTGACGCAGTTAGTATGTCGGGACGCGGTTCGAATTGCTGTGACTCAGTTGGCATCTCGGTGACACAGGTACTATGACGGGGACGCTGATAGCATGTCGGGACTCAGTGAGCACGTCGGTGACGCAGTTAGTATGTCGGCATGTTTTAAACATGTCGGGATTCTTTTAGCATGTCGGTGACGCAAGTGGTATGATGGGGTCGCTAATAGCATGTCGGGATTCTGTGAGCAAGAAGGTGATGCAGTTAGCATGTCGGGACGCTTATAGCATGTTGAAGACACGGTTGGCAAGTCGTGAATTGGTTTACATGTCGGGGACACTGACAGCATGTCGGTGACGCTGTTGACAAGTCAGTGATGCGTTTAGCATGTTGATGACTCAGTTAGCACGTCGGTGACACGACACCACAGATTTTGCCCCTACAAAAAATGTCTCTCTCATTTTCATTTGCGTGATTTTGTTTTGTATTTTAATTTCGGCATGCCAAAGCAAAACATTTATTTTTAAACAAAATAGCCTGTTACACAAAAAAACTAAACATAAATTAAAAGAGGTGGATGAAAATCAATATAGTACAAACTAAATCCATGCGTAAGGTCGAATGAATGAGACGATGTTGCTATCATAAAAATGATTTATTTTTAATAATTTCCTACATCGGTCTCTCGTCGCGAGATAAAGAACTGTCAAAGTGCCTTTCTCGAGTTTATTCGAGCTTATCGGTCATGTTAGTGTTTAGAATGACGTCATAATCGTCGACAAATTTCGACAAATCGAGAACGAGAGCGTTCTCGCGCATGTCATGTTAGCCCTGCAGAACCCATTGTTCGAGATTTTTTTTGTATGATGACTATGATTTTGAAACAAATGACAGAATTTTGATTTTCGGTACTTTAAGGACGCTATCACATTTTGAACTCGCTCGAGTTTAGGTATCTGAATCGCAACACAACAACATTACGCGCACGCACAAATTGAAACCGCTGACCGCTCGATTTTATACGTAACTTAACTAATCTTGGTACTTGAAGGTATATTTTTTTTAATTTTACTGGTATTGATTGAGTAAAGTTAGTTATAAGTTTGCAATCGATTTTTAGTAACTGTGGCTAAGTACTACCTGCGTGATAATTATGTTTTTAGTATTTTTAAAATTCATCAGCCATTACGTAGCGTAGGTAGGTACCCAAAAATTTCAAGCGCTGGCCATATGAATTAAATACCATATTTTTACATAACTACCAACCTAAACATTTTACTATTACAAGGAACACCTACGATTATTCCCCAGGCTACTATTAGTTAGAAAAGATGTAAGTAGGTACTTGTAAATATTATTTTAGCTGGCAAATGTTGGAGCA
Source organism: Tiliacea citrago (assembly GCA_963921375.1). NCBI lineage: Eukaryota > Metazoa > Arthropoda > Insecta > Lepidoptera > Noctuidae > Tiliacea > Tiliacea citrago. Next base: position 11,350,141 of record OY992793.1, on the reverse strand, counting down.
TTACATAATCGAATACTAGCCTGGGAGTTTATCGTAGACTTTCGATGTGATATTTAAAAATAATCATTGCCGTATGAAAACAGTATTTTATTTACAGAGACTGGGGCGCGATTTCAGTACTTTTGATAAAAATTAAAACCAAAGTAGGTAGTAAAAAGTATATTTTAATTTCATGTTTCAAAGAAGTTCAAATTTAGAATGAAGGCCAGCTCTTTCTAGGGTTCCGTACCCGAAGGGTCCGAGTGGAGCACTATTGCTGTCACTCACGTGTCCGTCTATCACACTGGTCTTACAACCAAACGGTTGATGAAGCTACAGTCTTTAAATTTTCACAGTATAAGCATCTTGTTAAGCCTTGTTTTTTCTTTATTTATACTTTACGCCGCAATCAAAAAGAGGAGTGTGGCTACCTACAAGGATTAGCTGCTGAAAAAGGAAATCCATCTCGATTATTTTTGTGCCTTTTGGCTTATATTCTCTTATTGCGCATTCTTGCTCCTGAAAATAAAAAACCGGTCAAGAGCGAGTCGGACTCGCGCACCGAGGGTTCCGTACGTATATATGATGTTGATGATTTCTGAAAAACTGTGCTATTTAGAGACATCGTTTTATTTTTCCTGTAATCTTTACATAAACTTCTATGACATAGAATAATTTCAGATTTTTATCTATGCAAACTTCGGAGATAAGGGGAACGGTGCAAACAGCGCTCTTTCATATGATACCCTACATGCCCTAGTAGCTCCATTTCAAATTTTTAAGACCTCCTTTCAGTCCCTTTTGCAAAAAAGGTATATTTTTTAAATTTCTTTTTTGTTTGCAAAATAGTTGAACAAACGTCATCTAAAAGTATTCTAAATTTCAAGTTGATAGCATTAGCAGTTCTTGAGATATCCTGGTGTGACAGACAGACTGACAGACAGACAGACAGACAGACTTAGTCTCACCATAAGGGTTTTTTTTTACCATTTTGGTACGGAACCCTAAAAAGACAACATTAGTAAATACCTAAGGTAAATAAAATAAATTACCAACACACGTATATCAACTTCTGTAACAAAACTCCAGAGTAGATTTGTGATTTCTGAATCAAAATACAAAGTCTCATTACTTTTGTTTACTGCTACGTGTATGGTTTTATTGTCCTTTATCGAAATTTCTGAATTCGTGGCATCTGTAATAACAAATGTAAATATTTTAGCAATGCACACCACAATCAAAAGCCATACTTGGTGTCGAAAGTTATAACCATCTACTATTCTGGATTTATGAATTGACAACTAAGTCGATTTATCACCAAAATGTACATCCGCCATCATGGATTAAAAGTTGGATGGTATATTTGTAAACACCACCTTCAACAATTGATAACAAACCTCCACAACTGCTGACAATGTCGAATTTTTATTTAAAATACACCCGCCATCTATAAAGGATTAAAAAAAATATGACATACGTAATCACCACCCCCAAAAACCCCAAAATTGACTATGTATCGAATATCTCAAAAAAAAAATATTTCCTCCATTTGATTAAAGATAATATAATTTTATTTACACAATGTTTATCCCTAATCTACAACCATGATTCATACAAAAATTTTGAACTATGTATTTATTTTTAAAACTAATTCCAATAATCGTACTTCCTTTTATTTCGGTCCGAAAAAGTATCAACTTCGTCCACCCACAGTATACAATACAGCACACGCTTTTGTACGTAAATTTTTTTTTTTTTTGAGCGCGTCTTAGCGCGGAATGACGAACCGCGTGTAGAAAATGTATGGAGAAATTTGAGGGCGCTTCTTATTTTAATCATAAATAAAAAAGTTATTTATTTACTTACAAAATATTTAGTTGACCGTATAGAGGAGTATATAAGCAACAGTTTGTTATTATTTTTATGTATAACTATGCAGTGGATTTAGCTATATATTATCTTTAATTTGAGACACTGATATCCTTGCAGTTGTGAGTCCTAATTCATTAAAATGGTACCTGAAAAGCACTGATATTTGAGGAAAAATGTGATAGCGTCCTTAAGAGCAGTATTATGTCGAATGTATGTTCCGTCGAAATAGAGATCCGCCGAACAAGTGCATATCGAAGATGGGTTCTGTCGAAGTAGTGTTTTTCGAAGCTGTGTGTTGTCTAATGATAGTCGAATATATGTTCTGTCGAAGCAATGAGTAGTCGAACTATTGTTTTTCGAAATTGGGACCGTGTCGAAATAATTAACTGTCGAAATTCAGGATGACAGTCACCTACTAGGTACTTACCTTCATAATTATACCTAAATAGTTATTAAAATAAGACACGTGAATAGGTACTAACAAGCATCTAGCCAAGCATCAAGCCTTAAAACTAACAAGCATCTAAACCTGAGCTTAATTTCCAAAACGCAACTTAAATCTTTTTATTTCAATTTTAATTTAAAATTTAAGCATTTTAGTGTTGGCTTAGGGTGGTTTCAGTAAAAATCCCATTTTATCCTCTGTCGGATGGTAGACAAGCGCCAAGCTGTATGGTGACCAAATAAATCTGTTGTGAGGAATATTATCCCGGTTTATGAACGTTCTCAGTAATAAGCAGGTGGTCTTTGAGAGACCTTCTAAAGCTTTTTATTATAAAAGGATTTACGTCTTCTTTAATCGTATTTCTGGATGTTACCAGGTTGTCGTCGATCGTCATTGAAAAGATTTAACCACTTAGTCCCAGGTGACAAGGCAAATAAAATGTGTAGGTATCTATTGCTTATACTGACAATGGAAGTCGCAGCCAAGACGTCATTGCAATTTAATATCAGCTTATGCAATTCAACAATTTAACTACCTAATTTATATATCTATTCTAGGTAGATAGGTCCTTCGTGCGTGAGTCCAAGCGTAAGTTTTAGTCAATTATGAACGGACGATGTCCTAGCGAAATTTGTAGCCAGTAACAAATCCACAATTATTTGTGGTGATTTTAATATTAATATTTTTGAAAATTATTCAGAGCTGTAGATTACTAAGCATTTTTAAATAGTTCTACTTGTCTAATGTTTCCACAGATCCAACTAGAGTAACTCCAACATCTGCTACTTTTATCTATAATGTCTTCTGCGATTGTGATTATTTACATAAAGCAAATTATAATGTATATGATAAAGTAAATTATCTGCCGTCTGATCATAGTGGACAAACGGTAACTTTTAACTTTACAATACCTTTGCAAAAAGTGCAAATACAATTTAGACCAATAACGGCTGGCAAATGAAATATTCTAGGCCATAATACGGAAAATGCTAATAAATTGTAAGATGATTTCATTTCAGTAGTGCACAAAGAATTCAAAAATAATTTTGAAAAAAAAAAATATTTGCCTTAGTTACGAGTATATTTAGTGACTGGGCAACTAGAGGTATTAGGATGAATAGGGAAAGACTAATCGACCTGGAAGGCCTTAAGTCTTACATTAACAGTGACCTTTAACTTTAAGCATGTTGCTACATATTAAACAAAAATGAAATTTGCAAGATAGCTAAAGCCCTGAACATTAGCAACAAGATCAAATCAGCAGAAAATAAAATCAGAACAGTTTGAAAAGTTATAAATAACGAAACAGCAGCAGGAAAAAAGTACGAAACACTGATTGGCGACTTCACGTGGAGCCATAAGCTCTAACTTAGAAGTAGCTCAAGAATTAGATTATTTTTTTTATTGATTATTGTTTTCTTTACTAATATATTTACTATCTAAAACTACGGAAGCTTTAAATTACTCACCCGATGTCGCATTTGACTTAAGCCCTGCGCGGCCCGTGGCGCGGATTCCGCACGCCTCTCATTGAGAAACGTCGGGGCCTGACCGGGAGCGAATGTTCCAGGCTGCCTGGTAGGTTTTCAGTTAAAGTATGTTTAAGTTTTAGAATGTAAGATCAAATTGAGCGAAGATCTATGGGGAATGTCTATTAAAGTTTGTACATCCATAATCGAGCCTATAGCTCCATACTTAGCTTTAATATTTAATTTGTGTGTGGATACAGGGGTCTTTCCGGATTTAACTAAATACAGTAGGGTTATACCACTTTTTAAATCTGTCGACAATAAATTTTAGTTAGTACCATGTCGTACAGTATTTTATTATGGGGATGGGCTGCAGGCATTGAGTCTATTTTTATTCTGCAGAAGAGCCATCAAAGCCATTTTTTTACCCTCCGCAGGCGCGATAATATTCTATAAGGGAACTGTTTAAAGATCAACATCATGATGGTACCATGTCAATATATCTATGAAAACATCAAGTACATGATGTTTTCATAGATATGGTACGTAAGGAGAAATCTACATCTTTTTAGTAAAAGAGGTGAAATATACAATTATAACACTAGAAATATGGACCAATTAGCTCAAACAGGTTTCAGACTGGCTAGACTCATTTTTCATGGGGTACTGCTTAAAATGTTAAAATAAAATACCTTCCCACATACTTCAATCGAATGAAACGAAATTTAAATCTTGTTTTAGACGCAAACTATGCAGCCAAGCATAATATAAGTTGCGAGATTACATCGCTGACAAAAATGCTTGGCTCAATGCTGGTCTTGCTCCACAGCCACAAGGGCGCATAAACTAATTTATTGATTAGTATTTCAAAATAATGTTGGAGCAGCTGAAGATTGTAAAACTGTCCTTGCATTGTACAGATTCAATCTTTTAGTATTATATAATTGCATAGCACATGTGTGAGTGCTATTTACTATTAAGCTACCATTTACTGGGTACGTTTTTGTGCCATGGCAGTGAGAGTATGTCATGCTCACTCAAATGTCTCACTGATGGTGGCGCATGTGTTGAATCATTCGGTTCACTTCAAAATGGTTGAGCTAAATGGTGCTGATCCATGCGTCATGTTCGTGAACGGGCTCCGTCAGTTGGGACTGGTCATCTCTTAGCTGCCATGACTTGGTTTACTATGGACGCTTTTAACGTGGTACGTCTTTCTAAATCGTTCTCACACGTATCAACTTGAATGATATTACCAATATCTTGTAACAATATTTTGATTTACAAGAGTGTTCGTGGAGTTTCTTGCCCGTTCTTCTTCTTGTAACTACGCTTTTGAATGGGCAACTAGCTACATCATTCTGACGTTTAATAAGTGCCCATGTAGGTTTATGTGAAATAAAATATTTTGATTATACTGACTGTCCCTCTACTGTTCCTCCCCCTCTCCTCCTCTACTCCTTTACAATTCAAAATAACGTCGTTCTCATGCGTAAACTTCTATCGATGGGCATTAGGGTTAATCCGTTCCGTTGGTTTAAGTCGTATGTGGAGGACAGGTATAAGACTGTTGTCCTGAAAGGGTATTCGTTCAAATCAATGCGTATCCCATCTGGAGTTCCTCAAGGATCTTTATTAGGGCCGTTCTTATTTAATTTATTCGTCAACGATATTGATTATTGCTTCCTTCACTCTAAAATAATCCAAGTACTCTTGGTTTAGGTCCCAGTACTACTGCAGCACTAATGAGCTCCATTTAAACGTCTCCAAGTTACGTGTGCTCCTTTTACTAGGAAGCCCGTACTATAAAGCTTCAAAATCACTGGGGTTCATTTTGAGGGTCTCGTCTGAGTTCAGGAGCATCAAAACCATTAAAATTCTCTATTGTACTTTTGTTCGCAGTCATCTCGAGTATGCTTCTCAAGTCTGGAATCCCAATTACATTATATACATCAATCGATTGGAAGGCATACAAAGAAAAATTATTCAATTCCGGTCTAAAATGTATTCTTCCACACGGCTTTCTAAATGTAGAAGAAAATAAAAAACCCAAGTCTGCAAGACTTGGGGTTTTTATTTAGAATCGCTAACGGTTCGACCGAGCTTCCCAAATTGCTGAACAAAATTGGACTGCGGGTTCCTTCTTTTTTTCTGCGCAAACGTTATCTATTGCATACCCCTGTGGTAGGAACGAATTACAGACGAAATTAATACTTAATCAGAGCGATCGTGCGTATAATGCGGTCTGCCGGGACGTTGATATCGATGTTTAAATTCTGGCATTTCAAAATTAAAATTGACTCCTTGTGATTTATTTTTTGATCACGTTAAATAATTACTCAAGACACTGTCTACCTTCTCAAATAGTTTTTGTTGATTTATGCTCTCTTCTATCTGTGAAAACTTTTAATTGGCCTTATTTTTGTTACTCTCAATCGTTCATAAGTGTTTAGCTGTAAGTTTTCCAAAAACTGTAAAATAAAAATAAAATTGCCTTTAATTGGTTTATTTGAAATAAATGCTTTGAGTTTGAGTTTGAAGTGTTGAGACAGAGGAATGATGTCAAAAGTTGAGCAATAGCCGCCTTCTATTCTAAAGTCTCGGTAATTTTTGCAAACCGTTAATAGTCAACATTATAAAATGATAGCAAAATATCGAGACTAAGACTTGGCTAAACTTCTCTCTCCTCTTCAATCCGTATCCACCACATGATAAGTGTAAGTAGGTCCCCATTGCACGTCTTTTTTCTCGATCTTTCAACCCTAAAAAATTCCCTTCATTATCCTAATATAAGGCGAAATCGTGGCTCCTCTACTCGTGTTCGACTAAGCTGTGTGACGTAGGTTAATGCATCATGCCGCATGGGCTTGGATTTTAGATCCTGCATAAACTATTCAAAGATGAGGGTCACGACAGTGTTAGAGCAATTTTGGCTTTTATTTAATTTATTTTCAAACGAATCATGAATTATATTTAAATAACAGATTTTTAATGAAGAATTAGGTTTAAACTAAAACTAAGCCAGCGAACTGGAAAGCGAAGAGAGATCACAAGTTCGAAGGAGAGATCACAAGTTATCAAACTACGGCAACAAACGAAAAATCGGCCGTGTTGAACGCACAATGATGGGTTTCGTTGTTAGAATGAATATTGACGCATACACAGTTTTGATTTTACCAACCGCAAAAGTAAGCTTGTATTTCATAGTATTTCTCGAAAACACTATGAAAAGCAGTTATTTCTGCGGTTGGAAACGAAAAATATCTCAAAAACTATTGACTAAAATAAAATAACCGGCCAAGTGCGAGTGAGACTCGCGCACGAAGGGTTCCGTAGCATTATCTATAAAAACGGCAAAAAAATCACGTTTGTTGTATGGGAGTCCCCTCAAATATTTATGTTATTCTGGTTTTTAGTATTTGTTACTATAGCGGTAACAGAAATACATCATCTGTCAAAATTTAAACTGTCTAACTATCACGGTTCATGAGATACAGCCTGGTGACAGACGGACAGACAGACAGACAGACAGACGGCGGAGCCTTAGTAATAGGGTTCCCGATTTACCCTTTAGGTACGGAACCCTAAAAAGTCACTTAGAAACATCATTTTTTTATCATGGGATCTTACGATACCTCACACGCTTATGTACAGACGCCAGCACATCAATCTACTACAATCTGTCAAATTTCTTTTAAAGATTTTCAACTTTATCATTAAAGCAAAGGTTCATGGTTAATTGGGAAAATTTGACAGTTTCAGGTAGCTTGACCTGCTGGCGTCTGTACATTGATTTTTTCGTTTTCATTCCTCGATTACATGTATGGAGATTGGGAGTGCCACCCTTAATTATTTTTTTCGTAATTTTACTACACCATTGTTTACCTTCTTACCAATTTTTATTTCTGAAATAAATGGATTATTATTATTATTTTCTTTATTAATTTAGATACATACAAATTATATTTTTAAATATCAGAATATAAAAAATATATAAAAACATTTAAAAATATAAAAAATAGTTGTCCACCGGTATCGGGAGCAGGGTCCAAGCTACTGGTGGCTAGGGCTGCAGAGATAGGAACCTCCTCTCGATGCGAGCCGTATCGAGGAGTACTGCCTTCTGAATCAGGCCCTTGATCCAACCAAATAACGAGAGCCTCGAAAGATGTTGCTCAAGACTTTCGGCCATCAGGCCATTGGCCGATACGACAATCGGCACAATGATAGCCGAGCTCACATTCCACATGTCAACAACCTCGTGTGCTAAGTCAAGATATTTTATTTGTTTCTCTTTCTCAGCTTTCACGAGGTTCTCGTCGGCGATCTTCTCGGCGGAATGGTAACATCGATAATCATTGCGCGGCGCGCTAATCGATCTATCACTACTATGTCGGGCTTATTGGCGACAATAGTCCTGTCAGTAATGATAGACCGATCCCAGTACAACGTGACATGGTCATTTTCGAGAACTGGGTCGGGCACATACTTGTAATACGGTACCTCAGAATCCACAAGTTTATATTTCAAAGCAAGTTGCTGGTGAATAATCCTGGCTACTTGGTTATGCCTGTGCAAGTACTCGCCATTAGCAAGACGAGAAAGCCAGAGAGATAATATGTCTGATGGACTCACCCGGACGGTGGCATGCCCGACACACGTCAACCGTCCCGTCCTTCATAATATGTCTCCGGTAGTTATTCGTCAAGATAACTTCGTCCATAATTGCACAGACAAAACCTTCGGTTTCCCCGAAAAGGTCACCAAAACGTAGCCAGGATACGGACGCTAAGAAATCTACACCGGGTTCATGAAGAGCCCGATAGAAGCGTCCGTGAAGCTCCTTGCTTTGCCATACCTCCTTGCGGTCATCGGTAGTAAGTATTACAGGTTTGCGCCAGTTCTCTTTAGCCATGGAGAGCGGGGTGAGTCCCTTGTCCACTGCGACCACATCACGGTGCATACCCAGTTCGGTTTTAAAAAAATATTCCCTATTATTATTATTATCGATACAGTGCCAATAGTATCCGAGTAAAATGACTGTTTGACTTCCGGATTACGAACATGACGAAATTATAAGGGTTCCGTTTTAGCCATTTGGCTACCGAACCCTAAAAATGGTGGCAACAAAGTTGTATACCTTCGACTTGGCTTTTATAGGTATAATAGCTATACCTAGGTATATTTAGAACCTAAATAAAGAAAGAAAAGAAAAATTGTTTATTCTGCACAAACTAAACGCACATTTCAACAAATAAACATAATTTATAATACACATAGGTACAAAGTAGCCAAAAACCTCGTATCCAATTCACTAAACATTTTGACAATCTTATCCATTGGTTGCGATTGGTTGTTATCAGGGCCAGGGACCAAAGACAATTTACATTGTCTACGAGTATCACATTACTGTTTACATATCTAATACTAACAAACTAACTGCAATACTAACTGCCTCGTTGGTAGTGGTCGCAAGCGCTACTGCTGAGCAGTACTAGGTTCGGTTCCCGGGTCGGGCAAAGTGATATTGGGTTTTTCTATCTGGAATTTCTCAGTAGCAGCTCGGAGGCTGGATTTGTTCCCGGTTGATGCCAAGCTAGTGAAGTGAGGTGCAACTAACACAGTTTTAAGCTATATTTTTTAAAACAAGTGTTTTGTTTTATACTTGATTTGTTAGTTTGTAAGGTCCATGTAGCCCGAAATAAATGTTTTTTTTTTAATTATAAATAGCCTCGCCCCCTATTACATGGGACTTACATAACTGGCAAAATGTGGTTGTGTGGATGTACTACAGGTACACCTCTGCCCAACCCATCGGGGAAACAAGGCGTGATGTTATGTAAATACTAACATGTGTGATCCTGAAATGTGATTGTTCCTAGTCGAACAATGACGCTTTGTTTCTGGGTAGGTATAATTACTGGAGTCTGTAGTAAACACCGTCTTACTCGCACATAGTGCAGTGTTCTAGTATTATAATTCTGCTCTACTATAAGCTGAACACGCATTACTTACTTAGGAAGGTAAATACTGTAACTTCACTATGAAAATACTATGGAAGGTACGTAATTGAAAATAGCGCTTTTGACTTCGGTGCCTAAGTTAACACTTAAAGGAAACATTGTATAGATTCATTATCGCGTTATTTCGAAACTGCAGAGCTATTTAAATTGAGCAGTATTATGTTGGATTCTCTATGTAGCGGCTCTTAACACAAGAATTTAGATAACCAATAAACCAAAGAGATTTAAGGTACTTACTATAGAGAGGATATGCGAAGAAATGTCATAGAAAAACTGTGATGCCATTTGTCAGTGACGCCACGCCATCTAAATACACTGAAGTTAGGTCCAGTTGTTTTACCATAACGTTTGCAATATCGTAATGCGCAACTCGCATATTTTCTTAGAAAAAGTTAAAGAGCGACTTTTGTCCACTAGGACAAATGTATCGGGTTACGAGTTTGTACGCAAAGGCCCGTCTATTGTTAAGTAAATAATAGCTACGAGATAACTTTGTGGGTACCTATTAGTAGTCTCTGCAATACTCCATCGATAACAACGTTCTTTCTTTCTCGATTTATTTAAATAAATATTCTTATATATACACACATAGGTAGTGCATTGAGGTAGGTACGCATTTTTTTCATTAACTAAAGGATCAGTCGGGGAAATCATGGCAAAAAAAACTGAATTACAGTTTATTCCAATTATATTTCGGACTTTACTCAGATCTTAGATAAAGCTGAGCTAATCCGGGTAAACCTGGGTTGACTCACTCTTTTAACATTATCCCCGGCATAGGTATACATACTTATTTTCTTCGTAAATGAGATGGCCCTGCTAGAGCTTTCCTTATTCCGTAAATAATGAAATTACTTACATTTTCTTCAAGCTTACATTTCTAGTCTAAATAAGTTATATTTTGTTGAAAGGTAATTATGCTGATCTTTCATTTTGACTCCTAAATTAGATTTCTTCCAGTTTGTTATGTTTGAAAGCAGAGTCGGTAAGTAGAAAATTAAATTTTAAGAACTTATGTTACCTAATCGCACCTGAGAGTATAATTTTTGTCTCTGAAATTTCTAACATGACACTGATTATTCTATCGGTATATGTTTTTTTTTAAATTAAATACCGATAGAATACTCAGTGTCATGTTAACATTTGTCAGTGGCATATTGTTACAGAAAAGATTACTAGCACGTAAGCGCCTGCCAGTTTTAAATTGCTATCAGATGCTTTGCATCGTCGCGGACTAAACTTACAGTAGGCGTTCCCGCGATTTATTTTTTAATGACTAGATAGTACATCAGTAAATCTCCTAAAGTCCTCGTTTTCTAGTTCTTGAAGAACCATTATATACTCAGGCTTATAATATTTACCTAACAAATGTTACCTATTAAGTAAATGCTCGGTACATGTAACTAAACCCTTTTTTCTCATCCACGTCCGTTGTATGGAACGTTACAATACCTTAACTGACAGGAAAGATCCATTGTCATCGTATCTAACTAAACTGTCACATAGAAAAATCAGTTCACTTTAAATTTTAAATCCTTATTTTATATAGTTACAATGCCTGTCAAAAAAATCAACACTCCGACAAAATGGAACCCTTTATCGCAATATAGCAACACCTCGGCGATACTTCTCAAATTAATAATTCAGCTGCGCTTTCTTTGAGCAAATCGGTTTTGTACTAATTTGACGTTTCGTAGACAGATGCAGAAAAGTTACTGTGCTCTCTATTGTTAACTTAATCCCGTTTCTGTGTAAGTGAATCACCGAAAATGGATTAAAGGATTATGCGACAGGTAAAAAAGACTCCCAACGAAGTAGTCAGGAATTCAAAAAGACAGTTATGAAAATATTATGTATGTAAGGAAAAATCTACATATTTTTAATGTGATAAGTGATAGACATAATTTTAATACTAGAAATAAAGATAAAATAGATCAACCATTTTTCAGATTATCTAAAGTACATACTTACATCTTTTATGGGGTACTGTGTTAAATGTTACAACAAAATACCTTGTGATATATTGAAATTAAATGAGAGAAAATGTAAAACACATATTAAAAGTACACTTTGTAAACAAGTTAGAGGATTATATCCAGGACAGGAATGCTTGGAAACATGCTGGTCCAGCTCCATAGGACAATCTAGAGTCTAGACAAAATCAAACTGGTTGCTATTTTTATGGTATAATCTGTTATTTTTATGATATTGATTTTACATTGTGATAACCTATACTCACACACTGACTTATTTTTTCTTATTTTTTTTTAGAAAAACATACTTTTACGATGTTTGTAAATATGTGAGCACCATGTATCTATCTAATAATGAAGTTATTTTTCATTGCTTAGTTTTTAATTTGTTTTACCTATTATGGTATAGTCATTTTATTCTACGTGTATCGTCTTCACATATAATCATATAGGTAATTAATGTTCTCAAAGAAAATATTGTAAAACATTTTTAAAAGAGTACCGGTGGAGTTTCTTGCCCATTCTTCTCCATACGAAACTACTTTTTGGAAGGAGCAACTAGAATCAATTCTATTTTTTTGTAAATTTTGACGTTCAAAAGTGCCTCTTATGTGCCCATTTGAAATAAATGGTTTGACTTTGACTTTGACAGTAACTAGTTTATTATTATCTTTGCTAATAACACAATGCTTACCCTTTAAAATTGTAATGCAAAGAAAAATATATTGCAAAAAATCTCCAATATTTGGATTCTTTGGTCTTGTACACATATGTATTTAATTTCCATTTTTAATATGTAAAGTACCTTTGAGACATTTGATTACTAGTTCATTCATCAAAGAACTTTAAGCATTACTCTCAAAGGACATAAAGTATTTATGCAGTCAAAGTCCCATTATTTGGACACATGTCACCAGTATCAAAGCATCAACCCTTGCATTGAATCCATTCAATCTAAATTCAAATACGTCATACGAAAGTATGGTCCAATCTAAACATTAATTAAGGGAATTTTAAAAATTTCAATTCTGAGGCCCCTCGTTAAACCGCTTAAGCTAATTATATAAAACATTGCTAGGGGTACAAAGCTTATATTTCGACGTTATTACATCCCCTCTATATGCACATAATAAGAGCTCATTCTGGGATGTTCCCCTTTGTGTGGAATATTTGTTTGATCTTTCGAGCTTGTAAGGGCAGGTTGTGCAACGGAGGTAGAATGTATATTTATTGACTATAAGCTTTCTCTTGGCTTTGTTTGCGTTCAAGACAAAATATTGTCCACACGTACTGGAATAAAATAATGTGGATGTAAACGTGCTTGTGGCTTTTTTGTGCTTGTAACGTGATTTTTTTGTTAGCTGGAGACGTATGATGCATTTATCGGGTTATGAATTTCAAACCTATTAATGTATTTTATTAATTACAAGCATAAAAAGCCACAAGCTCAGTTTACCTTCACATTATTTTCTACCGAAGAAGGTAATAATCATCTACTATTATGAAGTAAGGACTACAATTCAAATTTATTTACTAAAACTTTATGCATAAGTAAAAAACATACCGTACAAAGGCCGACTTAATGCCTGAGGCATTTTCTATCAGTCAGCCTTAGGGTGATGTAGAAAGAAAACATGGCAGGTGCAACATAAGGGATAGATAACAAGAAAATATATATACAATACAATAATAAATACATACATTATAAACAGAATAAACTTTATAATTTAATAATTTTTGTCTAGGTAAGTATTCAATACCTATACCTATTTTGAACAAGTTGTCCAGCACGCAAAGAAAAACATTGAATTGTAAAACTGGAGAAATAAAAACCAGTCTGTTAAAAAAACATTTCAAAATAAGCAAAACGTGCTCTTTTTACAAAACAGAAAAAAGGTCGAACAACGTTCCACAGACAGACAAAAAACATTTAAAATGTAAACAATACAACCTTGCATCTTTGATAGCCATTCGCGAATACGAGTCTTCAAATAAACATGACGAGTACCACCCTACTCTAATGCCTTGATCAAACGTACCGAGTAGATGGGCGAGACAGTGCTTTCGGTCGAGTGCTCGGTACGTGTAAACACTTTAACGAGTGCTTGGCCGAGTTAAAGGGCGAGACAGTCACTCGGACCCTGTTCTATTTACTAGACCAAGTGTCCTGCAGTGCTATTCTGTAACCATCTCACCGTGAAAACTTAGGTGAAGTGAGCGTGGGGTGAACTGTCAGTGAGGGATTGACACTGTTAACAACTCACTTCAAGCTCACTTCACCTACGTTTACACGGTGATATTTCTCCAGAATAGATCGGCTGTTCTATTTACTAGACCAAGTGTCTGCGCTTCCCCGCACTGACTCGCTTGCTCACTCGGCAGGTATAAACATGCACTCAGTGCGTACTCGCACGCCACGTCGTCGGCGTCGCTCGCTGCACGCTACCGTTTCCCGCAATTTTTGTAAACTGACTGACTGACTCGGTGCCAAATTAAAAAATACGTGTACCTACTCATCCACACAACTCTCTCGGCCTATACCCTAAGTCATCAATTCAGATAATTTTCGTAAACAAAGAAATGTCACTGTCAAAATGACAGGACAGTGCTGCAAAACAATTTATCATAAAAAAATTATATCTTTTAATTACAGTTAATTAACTATTTAGACGAGCTATGCAAACACAATACCGTAGCCGAACAGTGTTTGTTCTGTGTCGGAGTCGCGGCTTATTATTATTATAATCAGCCCTTTTAAGTCCACTGCCAGGCGTGGCCTACGCCTAGCAGTGGACTTAGGGCTCCCAAAATCGCCGTTTTCATCCTACATGTGGCAAATGTCTTGCCTGCCTCAATTAACAAACAAAACTTAACAAAAACACAACAAAAACAAGGAAATATAACAACTAACAACAAAATGAAACACTTAACAAGATGATAACAAAGCACAATTAACAAACACGCAGCGAATAATATGATCGGAGAAAAGAAAACGAACGTATTGAAAAGACGCGAGTTTGCAAATTATGTCAAATGAAATTTGAGAATGTTGGGAACTCCTGTAGTGTTACCAGTATCATAATATTTTTTATACCACAAAATTTTCTTATTTTAATAACTTTGTTTAAAACCGAAAACTTATAAAAATTAACACGGTATGATAATTGTTTAATTATTATTTCTAAAATCAGTACATAAAAGCCAATATAGCCTTGTTTTCCGCCATTTTATGTGAATTACCATTATGACGATATTTTTTTGATCTGTTATCACCTTTGTTTACATAAATTATCTGAATTGATGACTTAGGGTATAGTATCATTTTGCTGTCTCCCCCCATCTACTTGGTACCTACGTGTGATCAAGGCATTAGTTTTAAGTATTCTAGTAGATACAAAGTAGCTACTTAAACATTCATCAGAAGGTAGTTTAAAAGATATAGAGGCACAAGACTAATAATAGTTAAGTTAATTAACTTTAATTAAAAGTAGTTTCAACAAGTTACGTAACTTATTCATAAGTTAAAAACACAGTTTTGAACAAGTCAGATTTTATATTCATCTACGAAAAACCATTCTTTTTTTTAAATCAATTAACTTTATGAACGTATAATTATGAAAATATGAACTAAGAATTTGCTGATTTTAGCTTACGAAAACTATATGAGCCGAATATCTTCTGTCGTTTGCTGTAATTTTTTACTTAAACGCCGAATTGGAATAGCTCCAAGAAATGCAAATATATTTTAATTAGGTAATTATCTACTTCTTATTCTAAAATTAAACTCTAATTTAAATTAAGGCTTTGTAAAATACATTTTGAGAAAAAATGTAGAGACATTATAATATGGTGTAACTACGTTTGTACTACTGGCCTATAATTTTGTTGTTCTTCCAGGTTCTACCACATGATAAAGGTCTCTTCTCGTGTAATGAAGGAAGAAAAGAAGGAAAAGAAAGAAAGACAATTTGTTTATTCTGCACTAACAAAACGCACATTACAAGAAAAATACCTATCAAACACACATGATACAAGGTAGCCAAAAGCCTCGTATTCAAGTAATACAAGTTCGACAATTTTCTCCATTTTATCCACTGCTGGAGGCTGGATGTCAGGGCCAGGGACCAAAGACAATGTTTAGAAAGGAGCAATGATCACTAACTCTTACTCCTCATGTTGTAGATATAGCTGATAAATTTTATATATCAAATTAAGCAGTCAAAGGTAAAAGTCCAAACAAGACTAACACAGTAAACATAGTTATGCAAATCTGCATTAACAGGATATAATATTTCAAGAGCAACGTCAATCAAAGGCTAACGAAAGATCTAAAGGTCTTCTCAAAAGATCACGTGCAAATATAAAATTCATTACTGGCGCCTCTTCTGCTAATTCGTCCCCCTCGGATAAGGGGATAAGGGGGACCTAATATCCTTTAAACCGTGAAGACGTCAAAGGCGATACTCGAGACGCCACTTGTCTATTTGTAATTGAATATGAAAATCTTTAGCGCCGTGCGAGGGATTTTTCGGTCGTTGATATAAAGTTTCTAAACGTTTTTGAAGAAAAAAATACGATTTTTGATAATGTCTTACTAAATGTTGGTATTGAAGCATTGGGTGACATTTGTTGTGTTGTAGAATCACAGAAAACAAAGCTCAATAAAAACAAAAATAGAAGAAATGTTTTTACACAAAAGCGTACAGATTTTCATAAAATTTAGTGCAGTATTATAAAATGGATATACTGAAGCTGCTCTAGAATACTCCGTATTCTAAGAAAATATAAATATATATATTTTATGTTGTACAACAACATAGTTCGCCAAAAAATCTTATAAACAAAATAGAATATAATTCAGCATCTATTTACTAACGATATTCTTTGGTTTGCGGTTTAATAAGCTCGGTTTACTTTTGCTTTGAAAATCGTGGAAGTTTCATAACGTATCTAGTAATACTTTATGCCCAGAACCTCTTACGTTAGAGTAAAACCTGCAGTGAGCATCGGCTCTCGTTCATGTCTCGAGAGCCCGAGCTACGGTGAATAAAATTTTAGGTGCGCGCCTTAAAAGAAATATTCATCATAGGGATTTTATTACGAAGAATTTCACGTGAACTGATTTTATTTCGGTTGGTTATGTTGTTTTGTAGAAAATGTAGTAGTGGTCAATGTAGAAACATTTATTTCAAAAATCAAGCCTGACAGTTTTTCAGTTACCTGCAGGCTTAGCACGAGAGCCGATAAATATGATGATTTCATGTAGACAGTAGAACAGTTCTGTGAGAAACAGTACGCGCGGGTGTCCACTGTTCCATGTTAGTAAGTAGCGAATAATTGGTTATGACATAATTGTCTGCATTGTGTACTTTTGTTTTCTATGATAATTAATGTAATTGGTATTGTACCGAGTTAATCACACTTCACACTAATATTAATATATAAAGGCGAAAGTTTGTGAGTGTGTGTGTGTGTATGTTTGTTACTTCTTCACGCTCAAACGGCTTGACCAATTTTGATAAAACTTGGTATGGAGGTAGCTGACACCCTGGAATAAGGCATAAGATTTATCCCGATATTCCCACGGGATCGAGACTTACACGGGTGAAACCGCGGGGCGCAGCTAGTTAACTATAAATAAATAAACATTTTCGGTAGAGAAGCGATTTTTATTCTACAGTAGAGTAGACATAGAAAACGTTATGTTAAGTATGCAGAAGCTGTTTATAACTTCATTTTCTGTTGGCTCTGTAACTAAGCCGGCAATATTTCAATGTGCCGATGATGCTTCGAGTATCTTCATTAAAAGTTTATTTTTCCCGCCGAAATTAACTTGATTAAATTAGGCCCTTTTTACTTTTCAAGACGGCTTTCAGCTCTGCTTACATTGGACCTTTGATATTTTGCCTTAATTTTATACCATTTTCGACTTGACTTGTTCTATGGCCATGTTTTCATTAATAAAGGCAGAAAAAAGGAAAATTGGATTTAAACATCAAAAGATCGAAGGACTTCGTACAGATAGCGATACTTTGAGCCAAATTTAATTACGCAAAAACTTGAGGAAAATGATGTGAAGTGATTTTTTGAATAAAGGGAGTGTATAGATATTTATGTCTCAAGTAATCTCATCAATTATATTTATTTTATTTGTAGAAAACATAAGAACCCATAAACTGTTATGGGTTCTTATGTTTTTTGATCTGCATACACAGATAAAAAAAAAAAAAATGTGCAATTAGCAAGAAAATGGGCAATTTTCACAAACAATATTTTGATGCCAATAGTTTCTTATGAAGAACTAAATACTTTATTAGACCAACTGAGTTTTGAGTATTAGAAGAGACATAACTTTTTGCTTGTGATTACTGACATTCTGAGCAAAAAAATCTGTTCTCAAAGAAAATAAAATTCTAACGCGTATTCGTTCGAAATTCAAAGTTCATTGTAGCGGCCAGTCTATATATAATTATGTAAGGTGACTGGGCCTCAAGTCTGCTATTACAATAGTGTCAGAATGGTCGATCATTGATTTCATAATTGTTGATTTTGACAAGTTTGGTAATCTACTATTATAATGGCGTCATTATGACTTTCCAATGGTCGGCCACAAGAATTTGCATTGAAAATGATCGACCATTATGAATTTACCAGATTACGAACTTTTAGCAAAATGACAATGGCATGACAATGGGATCGTGTTGGAATTACTGAATTTATAAAAATAGCAGACTTGGGCCCCTGTTAATGAGAAATCCCGTGTGTTTACAATCTACTGTTATATTATTTTAGTGATAGCCGTTCCTCAGAAATAAACTGTAAGAATGCATCAGTCAGTGTATCAGTGTTGTGACATTAGGTAATATAATGCAGGAACGCAGGCGTTTATTAATTCACTAAAAACTAAAAACTTCGTAAGCAATGTAAAACTGCTGCGGAAGACTGCGGAGTCGACCTCAGGATTAACTGCTTCTCAGATGGACAACTGCACGTCACTTGCTTCCGCATCAGCAGTCCTGAGTCTCTGTATATTTTGGCTGCTGAGACCAAAACTACAAACATACAATACTGGGAAGGTTTATAAAAATATCATAACGTCACGCCTGAATTCCCCGAAGAGTTAGGCAGAGGTGTACCTATAATACAACCATATTTCGCCAGTGATGTTTAGGTCCCATTTAATACGGGGCGAACCTATTGCCATTAACTGGACACAAATACAGACTTCGGACTGTTACTATGAAATTCCAGATGGAAAACCCAATAACACTGTTTGACCCGGGAATCGAACCCAGGACCTCATGCTCAACAGTAGCGCTTGTCACCACTAGACCAATGAGGCAGTTTTTTTATATAAATGTGGCTGTTATTTTAGCATATTGTGGTGTCTTTCGACTTCTACGCGAATAAAGTCGCGGACAGAAGCCAATATAATATAAAATTCGTAAAGAGCAATATGGCACAAGAATACATTGTAAAATTGCGATTTTTTTTTGTAAATCTTTGTAACACGATGATATCGACGTTTTTTTCAACAATAAAAACGATGTCATTAAGAATTTCTAGTTCGGCACAGCGGGTATTAATTGGCTATTAAAATACATAACACATAACATCTTTTTGTGTGAGAAGTGAAAAAAAAATGTGTTTTTGCTATTTATCTGCTTGGCTTCGAGATACTAAGTGGTCCTTGGTTTTGAGCATTCACCTCTTGATTTTTAGGTACAAAGTAATATCGGAGGCTCTGGCGTGAACATAAAAATAATATAACTTAAAAAACTCCATTACCTACTCTGTACATAACAGTGAACTGAACACTCCACTGAGCTCGTGACAGAATAATATTCGGTTTCACAACTCTATTCCTCCTCACTCCAACGTAATCTAATACAGTTAACGCATTTGAATAAAAATACTGTAAGGATTTACTTTTACTACCGTTCGTTTTGTTACCGAATATCAACATTTTATTTCTCTATCTGCACGTTTATTGGTCGATTTGTAACCGTGGCATAAAGTCCCAATAATTGTTATCTAAGCGATCCACCCGTCCACAAAGGCTGGGTGTCCCACAGTCCCACTGACTTTATTTACTCTCAGCCGATTCCCAGGTTTATATCCATTTCGGAGCTTCGTATAAATGCGGTACAATAACAATAAAGTAGGATTTTGCTACGGATTGCTGACATTTTCCTCAAGACGTAGGTACGGCATAAAAAGGGTATATTATATTATTAAAAACCTCTGCATACAACGGTCAGGACGGATAAGGGAATCACAAAAGATAAATGAATACGGGCGATTGTAAACACGGAAATACGGTTTCTTCTTCGGTAAATTAAACGCAAGTATCCTTGTAAACTTAAACAAATGAAACTCGTCTAGAATTTTGCTAAAGTAGTTTAAGATTTAACATATGTCTTGCTACAAATTGCTTAACAGTTACCTACCCTAGATGTATGGAGTTGACTGTTACTTCGCAGAATCGTTAAAATCCCTAGCTGGTAGGACTAAGGTATCTATCTACTTTTAGAAAAGCGATTAAATAATAAATGATTTATTTCTCTAAGTAGTTTTATATAAAAACTTTTACACATCAATATTTTAAAAACTATATACAAGTCGGCGTTCCGTATCTTACTACTCTGAGAAGAAAAGCCGAAACAAACTCAGAGGCCAAAGTCTTAAAGTCCAGACATAATCTTAGATTGGTGCCTGAAATGATCCTTTGATGAAAGAACTCAACTCAGAGCTCAACGATTCAATGAACAATAGGTACCAAAGAAAGGACATTTGGGTAGGCCGCAAAAATTACTGAAACTGTCAAACCATGTTAAAAACTAACTGAGAAAAAAAACAAAAATAAACAATAACCCACATAGTCTTCACATTTACAATAATTAAGGCTCGTACTATATTGATGAATTATAAATATTCATGTCATTTGTGTGACTTGACATGACATTGACATGTCATTTTAGAGACACATACCGTCTTATTACAAAACAAGGTTTATCTTCAGACCCAGGTTTTACCCATGGAGCCATTATTGAATATCGAACTTAATTCCGTCTATGGTAAAGTTCCTAATACAAAACTGACAACTTAGTACCGAACCAAGTTTTCAGTTTTGTATAAAGAAAGGTATTTCAATCACAGTTACGTTCGTATTACAAATGCTGGCTTCATGGTTTAAGCAATGTCAAAATATAAATCTTGTTTTGTAATAAGGGGAGCAGGCTATAAGTAGGTACTGTCTCGTCTGTAAGGTGATGCACCTAATTGTAAAGAAGATAATATTGTCAGTAGCATTTAAAGAGAAGACACTTTGAAACTTGATTATGGTTTTCCAACCAAACGTTAGCCTGTCCCAGACGGACATGAAGGAAAAGGAAATGCTAATAGTTATCGTCGCGACGCTGCGTTTTACAAATTCAGCCATTCCTCGAATTCTTCGCATTATGTTTCCATTGAAAAGATTTTATGGCACTACGGTAACTTAGCAGTACTTTCGAATGTAGTTTTAAACTCTTCTAAAGAAGAATGTTGTAAGTAGCTAAAACTTTTCCGAAATAACGTAGCCGGGAAAAGTATGTATGTGCACTTTAGCCCCTTTTGGCTTGAAAGGGGAAAAATTTCAATTGATTTTAACGTAAAATAGCTATAAGTACGTTCACAAATAACGCATCAACTTTAAAGAAACATTTTCTTTGATTGATGTTTTTCTTTTATATTCTTTTGGTATATTAAAGATACAATTTAGACTTTTTACTTCTCTTTTATTCATTGAGCTATTACTTTTATTTCTGCTGACAGATTCCAGATGTTCATAAAATTCGAATGGAATTTCTTTGGACGTCAATCTCTTTAGTTTTCGTTGTTTTTTTTATCGTAGTGCTTTTATCAAAAAATACTTTGTACTGTCGTTATATAGTGTGTGAGTCTTGATAATGTGCACGTATCGAAATCAGGGAAACCGCTAAATTTTATAGACGGAAAAATATTAATAAATATAACAAAAAAAGGCTCTCTACCTGCTAAAGTTAAGTACGTAGCCGAGTGCAAGGCCTTTTTTTAACGGTGAAAACGGAAACGTTGTGATTAAGTTAAAAATTTTTAAATATTTTTTCAGTCAATAAAATTAAGTTTCCCTCATTTCGATAATGTGCACATTATCAAGACTCACACTGTGTACGGCGAATGACGTACATACATTGCTAAAAAGCGACAGAATGGTCAGAATATTATTTTTTGACGGATTTTTCAGTAGACATTTTGTTTGGATATTTTCCTTCGGGACCAAAATCTACTAAAATATTTACACGACATTTTTAAGAGTTTGTTTTTGCTGTTATTTTATCATTTATATTCTATTGAATTTATCTTCATTTATGTTTATTCTTGGTAGGCACGTGCTGCCCTCGTAAATGAAAACACAGTAAAGGCTTCTACCAACCGGCGCGACACGCGACGCGACACAAAGGCCCCGTGTGTCGCGCGACGAGCGGTGCCTTTGTGTCGCGTCGCCAGTCGCGCCGGTCTGTAGGAACCTTAACTCTGAAATGCTGTTTTGTAAAAAAACGCGATTAAAGTTCAATTGTTGCATCGTTTTGTTATGAACAAAATATTTAAGTAAGGTTGAAAGTGACATTTTTATATGTTGTAAAATAGTCAAAGCTTTAATTCAGTGCATAAATAATAAATATTTTATTGTTGTATAATTACTAAAATCAGTTAATGTGCCATAGAATAGGAATATAATTTATACTATTTTTTATCTAAAACCCAGTAACTGACTTACTGTGGTCTAGGTTAGTTTTACATGTTACTGTATATTAAACATTTAAGTCAGAACTTCTAGTGAAATTACAACACAGTAACTGTACACATATTGGATTGAAACCTAATAATAGTAGGCTCCCATTACCTAGCTGAATACCTAGTAACTAAAGACGCTGTATTTAAGACTAATTTATGATTTTATGATCTGAAATGCAATAATAAGTATCTAAGTATACTTTGTTCTGTTGACATGTTATAATATGTTAACCTTTGAATATGAACCATCTGATATGTTAACCTTTTTCATTTGTGTATGAAATTAACCAATCTTCTTTATGTTCTATAATTTTTAAATCGATTATTTAATCGATATTATAATTAATATGAAGAAAGTGATTTTACATATTTTGTAAAATCTCAACCACATAAATGTAGGGAGAGCAGTGGTGGCACAGTGGTAACGGCCCCGACTCGACGAGTTGTACGTCGTGGGTTCCATCCCAGGCAGGCGCTATACTGTGTGAAAATAATTTCATCACCGCTGTAATGGAACTCAACTTGTAATGTCAACTTGTATTGTGAAAATCATCAAAATCGAAAATTTTTGGGTTACATTTAATTGCTTGCACTACTTGAAGATGAAAGCTATCGGTTGACATAAAGCTGTGTCCAAGGTCAAATTACTTCGGGAGGGGTTCACTTCGGTGTCGAGTCGACGATGTAGTCCCTGGGACTCGTCCTCGACAGCCGGAGGAACTTCGTGGAGCACTTCCGACGTTTGGCTCCCAGACTGGAGCGGGCCGGGGCTGCCTTGAAACGGCTCCTGCCCAATCTAGGGGGTTCAAACGCCTCCAGCCCGAGGCTCTACGCGGGGATCGTGCGGTCCATGGCCCTTTACGGAGCACTGGTGTGAGCGCGCTCTCTGAGGCTGCGACCAGCCCGGCGGTTGAACGTGTCGTCCTCGCGCACTCCCAAATGGGAGTGGTGCGAGGAGGTGAAACTCCGCTGCCGCGAGAAATCACGGCTCAGCGGACAGATTTCCGGCGGGATCATATGGCGACATGGAGAGTGCGATTGTCGCAACCCAGCGCTGGGCACGACACAATTGTGGCGATAAGTTCCCTCTTAGAAGAGTGGCTAGAGAGGCGCCACGGCATCCTCACCTTCCGCCTGACGCAGATCCTCAGACCTCAAAATGTCAGCACCAACTGACGGGGTCCGTAAGGGCCAATGCCTGCCAGGGTTGCGAGTTCGAGTGGCCCTGGCACACAGGCAATGGTAAGAACACGGGTGGGTTTTAGTCAGTATAAGTCTGACACGCCCTCCCGCTCCACCCAGAGCGGGAGAAGTTATTTGATAATTTCCCACCCAAAAAAAAAAGGGTCAAAGTACTTTTTGCTATAGTTTTAGCAGCTTTAACTTTGTTATTGATTACAGCGTTCGCTAAAAAACTAAACAGTAACCAACATTTATTTTGTGAAGCGCAGTTCCCAGATAGTTATGTTTTCAACGTAACTTTTATGCTTTTGAAACTGGTAAAAAGTGCTAATAATGGCTTATTTTCTGCACCCAGATACAGCCTCATGCCATATAACTGCATACGTTTTCGTTTCGATCTCATAAAGACCCTCCCTTACCGTCACACCCAAGAAGTTAGCTGTTTTAACCCAGTAAATCAATAGTTACTGTGGATAAGCTATTTATTTTTGACATAAATATTAAAACTGCAGGCATCTTGAGTCCAGTAACTAAGTTATTGTGATTAACTTTAGTATACTATTTATAATAAATGGTATGGAAATTTTACATAAAACCACAGTATGTGAAAAGCCGTGTTATAGCCAAGCAAAACATATTTATAAAAAACACATGAACACATATTACAACATAGTAAATAGTAATTTTCTGTGTTCAAACCTAAAAATTCTAACTCACTGTGTTTTTATATTAAAAATGTCTCGATTTTTAGCAAAATATTGTGTTTTTATCTATCATATCTCCATAACGGTGGTAGATACAGACAAATCGAAAATTTCTCAGATAGCGCTCGGTCTCGTTATTATAAAGAACGAAAACAAGTGGAGGCAGCGTGGATCTTATAATTATCTTTTACAATCAGTATATTTTTGGAATGCTTAAGTGTTCCTTAGAAGATCATGGCAACAATTTTACTTGGAATCGCTTCAAGGGAGATGATAAACTCCTATGAAAAATTGATTTAATAAATAATGACAAATTACGCCTGCGTTTTCCGAATGATAGCCTAGGTGTATTATACACCCGCATTTCGACAGCTAGCTAGTCAGCTCATAATGTTCCCACTGCTGGGACACAGGTTATTATTAATAAAGTAATGTTGATATAAATTAATTAATTCTTCAAGCGCATAATAAGTGCGAAACTCCGCTGCCGTGAGAAATCAAGGCACAGCGGACAGAGCTCCGGCGGGATCTCATGGCGATATAGAGAGTGCGATTGTCGCAACCCAGCGCTGGGCAAGTCCCCCGTTTGAGGAGTGGCTAGAGAAGCGCCACGTCGTCCTTACCTTCCGCCTGACGCAGGTCCTCACCGGACACGGTTGTTTCGAGAGGTTCCTGTTCAGGATAAAGCGGGAGGAAACGCCCGGGTGTCACCACTGTGTGGATCGCCCGGAGGACAATGGAGCATACGGTGGAGGTCTGCCCGGCTTGGGCGGAGCACCGCCGTGTCCTCACAAAGGCGATCGGCGGCGGCGATCTCTCTCGTCCGGCCCTGGTTCAGGCCATGGTTCGGAGCGAGATTTCACCTTCTTTTGCGAAGCAGTAATGCTCGCGAAGGAGGAAGCGGAACGCGTGAGGGAGAGGCAAGGTTCGCGCCTGTGCGGCCCTAGTCACCGTCGGAGACGCCCCGGGTGTCGGGAGTCGCAGGCTGATTCCCGGCCACCGTAGGCGTGGGGTTGCGGACGGTGAGGCGATGGGTAGCTCGCCGTACGATATGGACCAGGCCCGGGTCGACGGCGCGTTGTATTCCACGCGCCCCTCAAACAGATGTCAGCACCAACTGACGGGGTCCGATAGGGCCAATGCCTGCCAGGGTTGCGAGTTTGCCCGAAAGGGATATCGTGGCCCCAGCTGGCACACAGGCATCTGAAGGAACACGGGTGGGTTTTAGTCAGTAAAAGTCTGACACGCCCTCCCGATCCGCCCAGAACGGGAGAAGTTATTTGATAATTTCCGACCCAAAAAAAAGCACATAATCTATGCAGAAGAATATACATTTTTGCCAGTTGTCGTAGAGCAGATGTAGAGACAAAACAATGGTATATGTGGTAAATATTTTAGTGTTAATGAGCTACGTTTTGTGGGACGTAAGTTATGGGGCGTAAAACTGATACCCCTTTTCACTAAAAATACGCGACACCTAAATGTAATGCCTAATAAAACCGCACCGTTGGAGTTTCAACTGTCTGCGCTGAGCCGTGCGTTGAAATTCAAACAGTGTGCTTTATGTGTCGTCTAGTGTTAGTGAAAACGGGCATGAGACTCTTAATATACGTTGGCTTTAACTGTCACTTAAGAGCCAGCTGTCGGAGGTAAGTTATCAGAAGTAAGTAGGTACTCTCTTCATTGTTCAAGCCAGTTATGTTGTTAGTTCGAAAACTTTCCAGACGCCTGGATAGAAATTACAAGTTGTGTTATTGCTTGGCTGTCGAATGTTGTAAGCATTTTACAAGCATCATCTTTGTTACTCTGAACGTGGTATACATGTTGGCTTGCCTATCGCGTTTTCCTTTCAGAAAAATCTTAATACTTTTCTAGGGTATTATGTAAAAGACTGCCACGTTGGTCTACACTAGAACATTATGTATTGCCGACAATAATAGATGAAATTCATAAAAAGATTTGGTATTATCCAACGCGAGTTCAGCGTTAAGGCTCCCGGAGACAGGCGCGACAAGGCGGTTTTTTTTTTTTGAGTGGGAAATTATCAAATAACTTCTCCCGCTCTGGGCGCAGCGGGAGGGCGTGTCAGATTTTGACTGACTAAAATCCACTCGTGTTCCTTTAGATGCCTGCGTGCCAGGGCCACGATATCCCTTTCAGACAAACTCGCAACCCTGGCAAGCGACGCAACGGTACGTCACGATTCTGGTAGAACAATTTCCATGAAGTTTTCATAGAAATTTTTGTAACTGTCGCTTGTAGCGGGGAGCCTTTAGTTGTAGCTGTGAACTCAATAAAAACTCCTATCACGTGCCGAAGTAGGTATCGCTCGCTAATGGGTGGTTATTTATCCGACTATATTAGAACGACAGTATACTCAGTTAAGCACATTATCACTGACTTATTCACGAGTTATACCCTCAGGCGACTACGTTTAGTGTTGGTTTAGTTAGTCTATAACCTTTAGTTAGATAAAAGTCTGTGTGGGACTTAGATAACTTAAATATTACGAGCTGCCTCTATTCTTATTTCTTATAAAATCAACATTACCTACTGAAATTTGTCTATGTAATGTATTTAGTTTTAAAAGTCTATATAAAGTTACAAAATATTTTTCGTTGAAATTCATTGAAACATCGTTAGTCGGTGCGCCCACAGAGCTGAAAATATATTTTCCAGAAACTATTATTTTCCTTTTATATTTTTACTACCGACGGACGATGGCAAGACTAATCTAAATGTTCTGTGCATTATTATTTATGACCATTACATTTTTCATGTTATCGTGCTCAATAATGCTAGTTAATGCAGGAGCAAAAATAAATTTCTCAACATTTTCTTTGTCCTTTTTATAACCCTTTCAAGCTGTTAAGAAAACAGACAAGAATAATACACAGTCTTTCATGTTTCGTGTGAAGTATGTTTACTAAATATTGTACGATTGATTGACAGGAGGCGTTATTAAATAACAGTAATTAAATGTCCGCTAACGATCGGCCAGCGCGCCGTCACGAACGGTCGACGTTTTAAGTGAGCGTCGGTTAAAGCCAGCTTCACACTGTGGAAGTTCATGCTTGTTCTACGCTATGGTGCGTGCTACAGTGACAAACGATGTCACAAAGAATCGGGTGTTGCCATGAAGGTATAGATAAAAGTGGAGGCCACACTCTAAATACCTACCTAAGTGAAGACGACTGTGGGCCGACTCGTCCTTTCTGAATGGGTCTCCCTTGTTTGACCGAAAGGAATTTGACAAATTTTCACTTCCCAAAAAATTTCTCGCATAATTTCATTTGCCAAATTATTACTTAGCAAAAAATCTATTCACAAAAAATTGTAACGCAAACCTAATGTTTGACAAATGAACGTTTAAACTATAACTTGTTTACCAACTAGTACTTGTAACATTTTTGATTTAGTAAAATATTTCAGTTGGAATAACAGTTTTTACGCAAAATCAAATAATAATATAAATAAGTAATTAACCTAATCTAAATAGTTCAGATCCGGGTAACCTACTAAAAACAATCTCTTTTTTCTATTAATGCAAGTCGTTTCTGGCACTCGCCGGCCGCTGCCGCGGCACCGCTCGCTTCGCTCGCTCGGCTCGTGCGTAGGAGGTCACAGTTTTATCCTAACCTAACCTACCCATTTTTTTTTTTAAAAGAAATTAACCTAATCTAAATAGTTATGCTACGGGTAACCTACTAAAAACAATATCTTTTTTTCTATTAAAGCAAGTCGTGTCTGGCACTCCCCGGCCGCTACCGCGGCACCGCTCGCTTCGCTCGCTCAAAAACGTTTATTGTCTGAAGATTGTTTGCTGTAATAAATCATTTGATTAAAGACCAAATGCCATAATGACATTATACTTGGTAATATTTTGCCAAGTAATAATTTGACCAAATGAAAATATGCGTGCTAAAATCATTCGAAATATTGCAATGGTATAAAAAAAGGTTGCTAAAATTTGTTTGGGTAATGAAAATTTGGCAAAATCTTTTCGGCAAAACGGCAGGAACGGATGAATACATACATAATATAAAGAAAACTCATATCACTGTCTCGTTCTTATGTATGTATTCAGAAAGAGAGAGTCGGCCCACAGTCTTCTTCACTTAGGTATTTAGAGTGTGGCCTCCACTTTTATCTATACCTTCATGTGTGTTGCATGCAACTTGTCACATAATTACATAGATAGAATATGCTTTATTGTACCTACACCAAAATTTAACAAACCTCATTTATAAAATTATTAGTATACGTGTGGTTGTCTCCTACTTATCTGAATGCTATGGAATTGTGCGATTTTTTTTTGAGCGGTCAAATACAAGGGTCGTAGTAGAACATGGTAGATCTCTTTGTACATGACTTTTTTTGGGAAAGTGCTATCATCATACCTATTTCTGCTGGTTAACAGCATTGCTATATTCTGGTGTTCCTGTTAATCAGAAATTTGAAGTAGACAAGGCACTGCGAGAAATCTGGTATTGTGCTACCTAAAATAAGGTGGACCTACGTGTTGACTGATGCATGGTCAACTGAAAACTGCAACGGCTCATTCTTGAGGTCTTGCCAGACAATGATTCACATTGTTAGACTCACATAGTATCCTAATAATAACGTTTGGCCTTTAAAATTGACCATGACCTCTGATTTGTTTAGGCATTTCGTCTCAAAGATCTGTCAGCAAGGAAATGGCGACACCATCTAGTCTTTACCCGACTGTGGCGAAGCCAAAAAAGGAGGGTTATTAAATATTAACCAAAAAATTGACATGTAAAAGTGTCTTAAAAATCTACATATATAAATATTTATTTATTTAGAACATGGAGGACTTACAGCTAATAAAAACAGACAAAAAAAAGGAAACCATAGTCACCAGAAAGCCAATTACAAATCCTCACGTATAGACTTATAATAATAATTTATGGTGTGAGCATAAAAAACAAAAAACACATCGCCTTAACTTTTGATGAAAGCAAATATATTTTATGAACCGTCTTTGTATGTTTTAATATATTATCATTTCATTTTATTGCAGGTGACGGGCATCGGCGACTTATGACTAGGTTCGTAGCCTGCTTGTTTGTCACTTAATATCGTAACGCAATTTTTTTGTACTTAAGTAAATCAGACAGAAGTCGCATAGTGTTCTTTTTAGGGTTCCGTACCCAAAGGGTAAATCGGGAACCCTATTACTAAGGCTCCGCCGTTTGTCTGTCTGTCCGTCTGCCTGTCTGTCTATCCGTTTGTCACCAGGCTGTATCTCATGAACTGTGGTAGTTAGACAGTTGAAATTTTCACAGATGATTTATTTTTGTTGCCGCTATAACAGCAAATACTAAAAAACAGAATAAAATTAATGTTTAAGGAGGCTCCCATACAACAAACGTGATTTTTTTTGCTCGTTTTTGCTCGATATTGATAACGGCAACAGGTAGACGCTTGAAATATTCACAGAATATTTAGTTATACATTCACTTTAAAAAGAAATAATTAAATTAAAATAAAATAAATATTTAAAGGGGCTCCTATACAACAAACGTGTTTTTGCCATTTTTATAGTTAATGGTACGGAACCCTTCGTGCGCGAGTCCGACTCACACTTGGCCGGTTTTTTTTAATGATGTGACAAGAATGTCGCACGTGCTATGTGCTGTATAGAACGTTACTTTAGTGTAAAGCCAGCTTTACTTTACTGCACGTCACGTTACTCAAACATTTACTTTGTGACCTAAATTCTTGGGCGATTTTTAATGCTTTAATTACTCTTCTGTTAAGGAGAATCTGATGTTTTGACGAGCCATTACGGGTAGTGTTAAAAGCATGTTATTAGACGGGTCTCGTGCCATTTTGAGAGCGTAAAGTGTCTTAAGTAATTATCTTGGATGTATGACCACTGACCAGTGCCTACAGCAATAACAGTATTGTAATAATGGCTCAATTATTGAATAGAACAATTGTTATTGATCTACTGCAGGCTACGAATAACCTTTGAGAGTAAAGAACTCTAGAAGGCCTACTCTTTAATCACCTGATAATACGTCCTTAAATTCGTTAATTTTGTACTCAGTAGGATTTTGAACTCTACTTTGTACCTACCTTGTCATCATAGGAATGACACTTGTAATTAAGAGCGTTTACGACGTACGGCATTTCATACAAACTTTCAAGCCCTTGTTTTTCGAAATGAATGAACCGATTTTGATGAAACTTCATACGCAGAAGCAAGATACAAAGGTCTAAAAAGTTCGTTTACAACATTTTCGAAAAACAGTGTTACAGCCAAATTAGACCGATTTTAAATTTTCCATAGAAACAGAGATTTCCAGTTATCTGTTTTTAAATAAGACATTTCGAAAAATGCTTATGCGTATGAAGTTTCATTAAAATCGGTTCATTCATTTCGAAAAACGAGGACTTGAAAGTTTGTATGAAATGCTGTACGTCGTAAACTCTCTTAATAGTCTATGAAAAAACTTAGGACTCATCTGCTTTCCTCCTATGGTTTCTTTTTACTTTAAATTACTATCCCCTGTGTCTGGAACTGTTAGGTGTTTCAAGATCCATGCAACATAAAGGAGATAGCTACACCCTAACGGTCGTGTTCTTTACCCTTTACGGGGTAAGGATGTCTCGTATGTTTTGTGTGTCAATATGACAATAGAGAGATTTGTACAGGATGTTGCAAGTTTCAACATCCACAAACACGTCACCTTTCACAGTTAGGCAAACTTTAAATGCATTATGTCGCCTTGTTTTACAAAAACTTGACTGAGTTAAGCTTTTTATAACGATTGCACTGGCTGTGTTATTTTGTGTAATATTACATTGAAAGTGTACCTACTTCTTTACTACAAATATTTCAATGTGATTGTCACACTGAAATATTTGTATTTGTATTACATAATCAGTCTATAATGTTCCCATTGCTGGGGCACAGGTTCTGTGAGAGGGAGTGGGCCGTAATCCACCACGCAGGCCCAGTGCGGTACTAAGATGTCACATGTTTCGAATTTTTGCTTCTGGTTTTATTTACTCATAGAATGACACAGAACAGGATATGACTTACTTCGACAAGGAAATCCATTTTTGGATGGACACGGCTGAAGACCAAGATTAGATTAAGAAGGCTGCTAGCGTGATTTAAATATGGATAAATATAACCCGTCTCTCCACTATTCCAATGCTTGCTCAAGGATGCATATCCGGTAGGCTCCAATAATCCATATTCCAAGGGCACGTCTTATACCATTATCGTGCCCCCCGGTCTACTCTTTGATAAACAATGGTCTCTGTAGTCTAATGAAACATGAGGCTTTAGGGGCTAGGGTGAATCTTTGAGTTCATTCGAGCAATCGAGTCTGGAACAACCACGCTGGGATCGGTACATTTCATTCATTAATTCATTCAAGGCTCTTACACACTCACGGGATATCGCGTGTGTTTGTAAGAGCCTTTATTCAGACTAAGTAAACTCGATGCAAGACTGAATACACTCAGAATATTAAATAAATGTTAACCTACCTAGTAATATTTTTCCAATACTGATGATCGATTGTCAATCACGTGACAACATTTATCATTTGAAAATAATATTGAATGCAAAAAACAGCTACATAATGTATAAATGTTTTACCATGCACAAATTACTGTGCAAATTT
The DNA here is from genome assembly GCA_963921375.1 of Tiliacea citrago. NCBI lineage: Eukaryota > Metazoa > Arthropoda > Insecta > Lepidoptera > Noctuidae > Tiliacea > Tiliacea citrago. The sequence continues at coordinate 11,318,009 of OY992793.1, read as the reverse complement.
TTGTATGCTGAAATCAATCTTTCATACAAATAGCACGTCATTAATCTAGCTATATACCCTTTATTAACAATAAATAAAAACATCCTCATCATCAATCAATATCCGCGCACATCATACAGTACTTTTTCATCGTCGCTCGATCCCATATTAAAATGCTCCATGTTAATTTGTTAATTACAAGTCGACGGTCGGGAGTTACGGCTAACCTGGGTTCGCTACATTAAACTGCAGTTAGTATAAATCAATATGTGCTCACGTACATATTTCTGGTAGACATCCATAATTCAGGAGCGATGAAACCCTTTAGGTAGGTTCATACGCCTCGTATTGGCGAATAACTCCGTATCTGTACTGTACGTATTAAAATCATTTATTCAGTTTTTTCTGTCCCTGGAGTGAAATTTTGCGGCTCGCCCTCGAAGTTTGACGATGTGTGCCTGTAGACTAATAATGTTTAAAAACGTATATAATAGCCCTGTTTTGTGTTCACTTTGTGATATCTTTGTTTGTTGCTAATGAATAAGTTAGGAAATGGTGGAATCGACAGTAAAGTTGTAGGTAGCGGTTTATTATTTGGATTTAGAGAAACCATAGGCAAGGTGTACAAGAATTTCTTCATCGGACAAAGTGTAGATAGACATAAGTAGAAACATTGTATTAAATTTTCAAAAGAACCTTCATTATCAGTGAAAAGAGAAGACAAGTATTAAATACGGAAAAGAACCGCCAGTTCTTTTCCGTATTTAATACTTGTCTTCTCTTGTTTGCCCACATTTTGTCCGATCAAGAATTTCTTGTACATTATATACCGGCGCAGCAAGTGGCGCCGTCTAGTTTTGTTAAAAAGTGTCCAGCCGCTGTCCTCCCGCGCGCCGTCGGCGTCGTCTACGACCAACTGCTATATTTCGGCATAATCCTGATGATAATTGAAGCTGCTGAACCACTACTACGATAATCATTTCTGGCTGAACCAATAATACAAGGACCACTTCTGGTAAAGGCTATCCTGCACCGTTATGCCTATTATTGAATTGAATTAAGTACAGCAATTAAACCAATCTCTAGTATTGTAGTCTCTAAGCAGGTTATTAAACTCGACGTAATTGAATAAAACTTTAACTTTTTATTCCCAACAAAGAACTAAAATAAATTTAACTTTTACATGAACAACCGACCGTTAAATAATCACTAAGGCAATAAAATTAATTGCCACAATCAGTAATTAACGCAAACCCATTCCACATGCTTAGCAGTTAGTAGCATTCTCTCATAACTTAGCCACTAGGGAACTTCACAATCGTACGTACTCCATACAGTGGGCAGACGAAAAGAACATGGCCACTTTATCACCTGCGACCGCGCACGTATAAATCAAAATAAAATCGCGTATCTACATTGCAATTAAGAAGGGGCGAAACCTCCTAGTGTACGCAATAAGTTCTGTACGGGAATAATAACATTTTATCTGGGATTTGAGAACATTTATAATAATTACATCATTGTATTGACAGGCCCATTAATATCTGGTCCAAACAGCGATGAGTGTGGACAGAGTGTCTGTGGAGATGCTTACTTATAATTAATTTGGTTTTTGGTAATTGAATTTGGTACTTATTTTTTGGCAGAAGCTTTGTGTACATAAATGGTTAACGGTAAGAGGTTAATCATTATGTCCACAATTCATTTTGTATTTGTCACATAGATAGTGTGAGATAGCTAGGTTTGTGTTCTGAAAAACGGTGTTTAAGGGTCGGGTAATCGCCGTTGACCTCACCTATACAGCTGCACGTCGCGCTTGTGCCACGCCGCCGTTCGGTTCGGGGGTTTTATTGTTAGTAACGAAAATATGAATATTTGAAAAAATCACAGATAGAATTACCTATAGATAATGAAACAATCTGTTCATATTATACAAAAAATAAACATGAACGTAAGTAAGTCATAAGTAGTTTGAACGTAATATCGTTTTTTATGCTTCCTGAATTTATTTCATAAAGTATTTTATCTACTTGTTTATCGTAAAATTCGAATTATAAACTTCAAAACAAGTTTATATTGACATACTTTATAAACACCATACCGAAATTTAAAAATATAATCATATTATAACACCTTTTCTCTAACAATATAATGTTAAAAAACATTTATTTTACCAATACGATACAGGGAAAATTCAAGAAGTTAATATCACCAAGGAGTTTCCATTTTTTTTTTCAAATGGAATGCTTATGCAATTATTTTATTATAGCATTACAGATAAGTTTTGATTCCAATTTTTAATTGTCTGTCGCAGCGCCCGCTTTAGTGCTTGTATAGTGATGTGCTGGGTTTTGGCGCCATTCATACGTTTTGTTGTTCGTTCTTAAAATGTCTGATATCAGTGAGAGTTGATAAAGTAGTGTATGAAACTGCACATAATTAGAATAGAATATAATATATTTATTGTAAAATATAAGTATACATCAAATAATATATGCAAGATCTTAAAATAACAGGTAGATCTGCATGTTTTGCCATTTATGAGGTACAAAATAATATATTTTCGGTTTAGAATAAACCATACCTATAAGATTTGAGTATACACGAAAACTAACTATAAAATTAATAACTAAAATAAGATTAAAATAATAGAATAAAATTAACTAGGTATTAAAACAGTCGTGTGATTCTATTAAACGCACACTCGTGTTTTAATACCCCCCATTATGCAACAGTTTCATAAACTACTTTTACTACAATACTTAAATATTCACGTATATAATGGATGTCTATGCTTTCTAGTTTAACATACATTTTTTGTATAACTTACTTGCATTATAAGAAGGCGTAATAACAGATTTAAAAGCCACAAAAATCATATTTCTGCGCCTTAAATAGAGTTTTGACTGTCAGCAAACGTTCAAGACAACAACGCAGGCACTTAGTTTGGTTTGGTCTAAACCTATAAATCATAAATCAACTGGAAGATTAAATAAAAGTGGAGTTGGAGACAAAGAAACTGCAATAAAAACCCCCCGCATTTTTAGTTTAGCGCCAACAATTACTTCAGTCAGTTCCTGTTCTCTGATTGTAACTAATATAGCAGTAATCGCGAAGCTCTTTTAATTAAAGCTTAAGAAGTTTCTTTGCGGCTTTACGCTCTCCGTGTAGTACCTCATTTTGTCTCATGTTACAAACTTTGCCATACGGAAATGAACCTTGCTCACCGGTCTTAGAGTTTCTAATAAGTTTATATCAATTTGAATATTTTTGAACACCTATATACGAACATTCCTTTAATTAACAGCGCCTAATTTGATGCCTTTGAAACGTTACTACGAATCAGATTTATTTTATTTTATTTAAAGGCACAATGTACACGAGAATCTGCGTTTTTCGCGTCTAATTGAAACTTAGATTTTGCAGAATTTATAATGTGTTTATTTACGACTTCAAAAGTGATTTTTTCATTCTAAAATGTTCCAACATAATTAATGTTTTAGACGTACCTAATTAAAAGAAAATTCTAGCAGAATTTGAATTACAGATTTTTAATTTATAAAATCATTCTAAATCAGCCTGGCTTACATAAACGTCTAAGACAGAATTGTATAGCCAGAAAAGCTATTAAAACCTACGTAAATGAGACTCGTCTTATATGGTCCATAGAAGTTATAATAACAATAAATTTCCCAAGAAATTTGACCTCGCACTGGACCATTTGTTGATCCTATATTTACGACTGCAAAACAAATACTTGAGGCATATTAAACGATGTTACGCGTTTATAATCGGTATAGTTTCGCGTAACAGAACACCGATTTGCAATAAAAAGTAAAAGCTTATGGTCGTGTTAGGTTTTATCTCGTTCACATAAATAGCGCGGGAGCCCTGGAGGCTTGTGGTAAACAATTTAGCTTTGTTAACATTGCCGGGACATTATTAAACAACGATAATAAGTAGTTAATTATCGACTGTCACACACTTGCGTTCGATGCGCTTCGGTGCGTTGTGCGCAGAGGTTGACAACATTTTTGGCGTTGTTTTTGTGTTTTGTTTTTAAACGATGTTGTTGGACATGGTATTAAGAAAAAAAAAAATATTTCGTGCTTATTGTAGGCAGCGATTTAGGTCCTTATCATCATTATAATTTCAGCCGAAAGACGTCCTCCCCCAAGCATTGCCACTTCACCCTTTCTGTGCTTCTCGCATCCAGCGGATTCCTGCGGCTTTCGGTACACCTGGTGGAGGGCCTTTCAACGCTACGTATTTAGGTACGAAGTCGCCACCCAAGAACCTTTCGGCCCCATCAGCCATCCGTTCTGTGAGCATTATATGTAATAATATGCCACTTAAGTAAGCTGACGCGAATTCCTGGTCATGATCCTCAGCCTCATCAGCACACTGCACTTTCGGCCGGTCCACAAGCAGAGAACATGAATCCTATCCTGATCGACGCCAGCAGTCAGCCTAAACCCGGCG